>OW203898.1:15219630-16567566 GCA_934046635.1 Buathra laborator | reverse complement strand
ACTGAATTTCAATCCCCTGTGCCTCCTAGTTGACATGGCTAATCCAAGCCTGCAACACAATAAAGAAAAGAAATATAATTATAATACGCATTTAGAATTCCGGGTCGCGATGTAAAAAATGTTATTGATCCGTTGTGGAGGGGAAAAAACGGCTCTATCGCTGGGGATGGTCCATCGAAACTCTCTCTCAGAGTCAAAGACGGTTCAACGAACTCCACCTATGAGTCACACTTCGATTGCAACCCGAAGGGAGTATTCCATCCCTGCTGTATGTTCGATCCAAGAGAACGCTGCTAAATATGGGAAGGGAGCAGAGTGCGCATCGAGAGACGATTCTCCGATGAATCCCTATCGGTTCTGCGCAGCGTTACCTTTTGTGTTGTATTGATCGTCAAAAAAATTATGACATCGTCTATTGAAAAGACCCCCCCTTCTGCGCTACGGCGGCGTATCCTATCCAAACAATTTCTTCTATTATAGAGAATTCTGTGGATAGCGGGGCGGAGCTGAACAAATATTAATAGAATTATGAGGGGTCGCACTCAATTATCCTTTGGGATGGAAAAAAAAATATACCATTGTGTTCTTCGGGAAGATCCGGAGTGTTTCTTTGTTCGAAAGATGCGCCTCTGCTTATGGAATTTTCTTCAGGAAAATTGAGATGTTGGGGTTTTAAAAAATATTCTGGAATGGCTTTTTCTTTTTTAATAGATTTAAATTGTACGGAAACTATTGTGATGCAATTATGAATTATGAATTATGAATTATATAAGGATGCGTTACGGAATGGAGGGTCAGAAATAGGATATCCGATACGGCGACTCATAAGGGGCAGAAAAATGAAAAGCTGTCGCAAGCAATTATCCTTGCGTCGTCGAACATCTACCTGGAAGTCTTTTAAGGGATAGAAAATTTGTATTACGTACCATGATGCCGAGAACCCCGCTGGGGAAAATTGGGTCGTTCAAAAAAAGAAAAGAACAAGAATTCACAAGGATCTATTACCGCAGAGAATTTGATTGATACTACGAAGAGCGAATGTCGAGAGAGAGAATAGAATTTTTTTTTGACGCAGCGAAACTATCCACAGAACGGCTGAGCTGAAACTGAGCCAAGGCTCCAGCGTCCTGGCCAGGAGACTGCGTCGAATGCGAGAGAAGGGTGCGGAAAGCCAGGGGGTGGACTTTGGGGAATCCTCAAGCATCGATTGGCGAGGAGGTTACTACGAACAATAACACCCGTCGAAGAACCCAACAAAAGCTTTTGTGACTATTGATTTATATATTCGAGACACATGAAATAACACATAGTTTTTTACAATGATATTGTCGATAAATAAATGCATATTGTTTCCACAGATCGTTCGTTAACACGTATATTTCTATAATTAAAACAGCACCATCACTCTTCGCAACGAAATGTTAATGAAAAACACCAAATTGTCGTTTACACTGAACAATCGAATATTGACGGTTAAACATTGGTGCTAACCTAACAGACTTTACGCAATGCATTGAAATCACTTTTTTTTTTCATTGTTAGACAAGTTAATTTGGTAAATAACGTTTTTTTTTAACAATGCACGGCAGACGAATAATTAGTAAGCGAGTGTTATTATTATTTATCAAAACATTTCTATCAAAGCATTTACGTTTGTCGTGTGACGAAAACGCGCGAGATTTTTGTGCAAACATTTTCAAGTGGAACAAAACGGGTATACATCGCGTGAATATTCTAGCGAAATGCTGCCGCCTGGCGGGAGATAACCGTACTGCGATAACGTGTTAGGGGAATGTTTATCGATTAGTGATTGGTTGGTGAAGGAGATTTCTCTTCGGTTGTGCGAAAGACGCATTTTTAAAACAAATTATTATTATAAATACTGGTATAACGACGACGCGGCGATGATTGACGTTCGGCGTGAAATTTGACTCCGTCGTCAATTGGGCGGCGCGACGATATTATTCGTAATTAAAACACGTTGATGACAAATTGTTGTAATGACCGAACGGAAAACATTAACCGACGCGCTTTGATATGAGCCGTTGGGGTGCGCGATCAAAGTCGGCGACGGTTAATAGGAGAAAATAATAATATTAATTTCGAGTCGCGAGATTCCACTACGCGCCCTCTCTTCATAAACCCGCCCTGCATATTCGCTCTCACTCCACCCCTTCTACCGTATTTTATACTTGCTTAATGATGTCCGTAAAGCCTTTGAGATGTCGTGCCGCTCGGGCACGCGCTCACATCGCCGTAAGACATAATTAAATGCAGAAGCAAAATAAAAAAAAAAAAACTAAAACGAAGGATTCCAGGGTGAAAGGTTCACAAGAGCCCAGAAAGCACGAGTGATTCGAGTCACGCGTCTTCGTGAAAAGCATTCACGTTATTTACATCTTTACTATATATCTGCAATGCCGTCGCTTCCGAGCGAACAGACCGCACATTCCAGGCGTTGATACATTTCAAAAATTCAATTCCACCGAGCGGTCAAGTGCGTCGCGCCGAGGACGTCGAATATGACGAATCAAGGAGGCCACCCGCAAACAGAATTTTCTCTCGGGGAAAGCCATTCGTCCGTACTACGATATAAATCCAAGCCGGATTTTTCAATACGATGCGCTCATTCATCCAAGTACCATCGAGATATTCGAAACTAGCGAAGCAAACGTGAAAAATATATTTGTTGCGGGATGAAAAGTATTCATCTCGATCCCCGCTTTTCGCCTATCTGCTCATTGATGATATCTCGAGCGTGCAGTGTCCGAAGTCGAAATATCATAGTTTAAAATGCGCCCGAGAATCAAACACATTTCAAGTCTAAACAAAATATGATAATGTAAAAGTATCGGAAAAAGATTTTACACTCGGTAAATTGAAAAATGTAATGCTGTTTTACTTCCGTAAGTTTAATCGCAACCGGAAAAAAAAAATCGAAACTTCGCGCGAATTTCGGATTTTTTTTTTTAATTTCCTAAAACGACATAATAGCGGCGATGCTGCCATTGATATTTACTGTATTGCAGTTTTCGAATATATTCGATCGTAAGATAAAGAACATTACTCCGAAAAGGACGATACGGGGATCACCCCTCTATACATCACACCTTTTCTGCCTCTCATTTTTTTTTACCGTTCACGAGAGATATGAACATTGCGAGAAGCCGAACGGCGGAGAGCCTCTCGCTTGGCGAAGTCACGAAAACAATCAATGGTCTATGACCGCTTCGGCTCTTCACTCGCCACCAGGGTAGAGAGAAGAAGAAGGCCTCTCCGCTCGGCGTAAGCTGCCAGGCGGCATTCTTACATGAGGGCTACTAGTTTTTCAGGCCGGCGGCCTCTCCACCTTCTTTCCTTCTCTCAATCTCGATCTTTCTCTCCTCTTCTCTCCCTTCTACGGGGATCGTTTTCTCGATCGGGCAGCGAGAGAGAGAGAATCCGCGCCGTCAGCGAGAGAGGCGCGAGCGATGGGAGAAAAAGAGACAATGCACAGCCACAGAGAGCAGCAGCAGCAGCAGCAGCAACGGCAACAGCATCGAGAGAAGAGAAGTCCCGACATCTTACATCTGCCTCTCTCGCCTTCCTTTCTTTCTCTCTCCTCGTGGCGATTCAACGACGAACGCGGCCGTTACAAAGCGGTCCAAGCGGTTGTCGCGAGTGCGACGAAGACAAACGAAGAGTGAGAGACGAAACGAAAGAGCGCCTCGAGGCAAAACTCGATGCTGACATCCACCGCGTATATACCTCTCTCCTCTAATACCCTCGGCACCGACAGACCGACCGACAGAGCGAGGCGCTCTCTCCGTAGTTTCCTTCTCGAACGTTGCTTATCACCCCCTTCGATTAGCATTCTTTCGGAAAACAAGGCGCACACCGCTACGAGAACGATGATAGAAAAAGAAGATAACGAAGAAAGGTTCTTTACCAACGCCTTTCATATACAGGGGGCAACCCGCGGGGTTTGAGAGAAGCAGTAGAGCAGAATCTGGCAGTTCGAGATACCGCGGAATCTTGAAAGAACGAGTGGCCATCGAGAGCCATGTTTTTACGTCGAGTCTCGTTGCAAAGGGACCTTCGCATCTCTCTCTCTCTTTCTGTGCCGTTTCGGTATTTGGAAATTGTCGACGATCGCGACTTTTTCATCGACGAGTCTTCGAAGCGGTGCGTATTAGTCAGTTAGTTTTTTTGCACCGACCGAATGAGTTTCGGGGACAAGCGGATTAATAATGATAATGGAAGGTTCGTGGAAAAACTGCTTTGCTGTTTACCCGTCGATTTTCAACCCTCACGAGTTCTACCGTAGGGAATCTTATTTATCTATTTTTTTTCGCATTACTTGAAAGTGTGAAAAATATTTCGGTACGGAAACTCAAAATATGCGACGAAAGTGGCAAAAAATGAAAAAGTTGTTTATATTGAATGGAGAATTGGCGGATTTCGCAATCTAATGAAATATCGAAACTCGCGATAAATTTATCTAAAGTTTCTAACTTAACTAATTATTTCAGGGTCCCCGATAATTTTATGATAAACATTTTAAAAATTGCATTGTATATCGGTATACGAAGCTTTTATGCATCAACCGTGTATTAAGTTTTAAACGAATGTGCGCTAAAATTTTAAACCATTTTTTGCAATATAACGACGAATTGGTAATTTTATTATTATTTCGTTTTTTTTTTTTTTTTTTTTTTTTTTTTTTTTTCATAAAATTATTTTTTATTTCCGGGTACATTAAAATTATCATTATTTTGTACAGTGTATTCACGAGGAACTGAAAAAAATTACGAGTCGAAAGAACGAATAATTCGTTGGGACGTTTTTTCCCAAGAAATTAGTGGTACCAACAAAAACTATTACAATTTTGCATTAAAGATTTATCATCGGTGTTAACGCGATTTAAAATTCTTTAAATAACCGTGTAAGGAAAAATGATAAATCTTCTCGTACGATTTCACCGATTTTTTTTTTCGTGCCTATAAACCTCGAGGACGAGAGTAACAAGCAACGAAATCATCGGCCGCGATCATCATTGAAAGTTTTCTAGGATATAAAGAGCCGAAGCAGCTGGAAAACGACGAGATGCGACATGGCGAGCGCGCCGCGGTTCCTTTGATCCGGAACGTCGCGCATCACGAGTGGATTACCGAGTTGAAGGTGAAGGCGGGAAGAGAGAGTGTGATATATATATATATATACATATATAGAAAAAAATATATATGTATGTGGTAGCGGCGGTGGTCCACAAGATCCACGAATCTTTTTCATCGTTCCCGTGACTGGTTCTCGAGAATGTGGATGAGATACATACTTTTGTCAAAAAATAAGTCGCCGCCGTTGCCCGCGGGGGCCGTTAAGAAATTTAGCTCTCGCTCGCTCATTCGGCTTGTGTGCCGCGGCGCGGTTGTGCGGTGTTATTGCTGGTAGAACGGAGCCAAGCCGAAGAGAAGTGCCGAAGAGCCCGAAGAGAGAAGGTGAAGGAGAGAAGAAGGACGGCAGGTAAGTCCGAAGCCCCCGTGAAAAGAGAGCCGCAAGCCGTCCAGGAGAATAAGAACGAGGATAGCGAGAACGGGAAAGTGGATAGAAGGCGAACCGAAGGCAAAGAGGCACAGAGGAAAGGAGAGGTAGGGGAGCGCAGAAGGAGAGGAAGAAAAGAAACGGATAAAAAGTGAGACGGAAGACGCGCAGCGAGGCCTCGACGGCTGGCGGCTCTCTTCGGTGTCGGCACCGCTTGATGTACTCCGGGGTTCGTAATTACAGGTTTTCGGAACGCCTCGCTCTCTTCTCTCTTTCTTTTCCTCTGGCGGAGCCGAAAGCAACGAGTGGGAGAAAGAGCCGCGTGCTGTGTAGTTCGAGAACTAACAGCCACCACCAACAGAAACGTACAACCCGGAGCCCAGAATCTCCGTACGTATAAACCAAACGCGGCGAAGATATACCGGCGGTTACAAAAGTTACGAATATACAAAAAAACGAGAGAATTTTTCACTCATTTTTTATTTTGCGACCCTATCTTTGTTTTAATTGCCGATAAACGAAATATCGATTTAATTAATAATACATTTTTTTTTAAATTAATTAATTCACAGTATCGAGTGTACGTGGAATTATCTATTCATATAAAACATCGTAATTTGGCCGGTTGAACTCTGTTTCGAGAAAATTTTGAATTTAAAGGAATTTGTGGTTTTCGATATTAAAAAAAAAAAACCCGCGAACTTCTCAATATTCTTTATATCGATGTTGCGCCGCTGCAGACATCTCCCTTACATCCCGACGTTTCGATTTTATTGCTAATAACCTTAAAATTACTCATTTTTGAGAAAGTTTCGCAACGATAAAAACTATCAATCCCCATCAATGAATGTCGAAAAAAAAAACCAAGCAACGATATCATACGTTCTAAATCAGTAGAAACAATAGCAATTAAAATAATAGTTGATATCACATAACCGTGAAAATCGATAAATTTTGCGTCTGTAAACAATGTCTCGTGAAAAAAAAAAAAACGGCTTGAAAAATGTGACAAAAACCGCCGACAGAGCCGCGGGTCGCGTTATTGTTTTATTCACGAAGTTGACGCAGAGTACCCATCTCCATACACGCGCGAAGCCGAATATAAGGATGAAACGAAGTTGTGGAAAAAAATCGATGAGAAAGAAAGGTGAGAAAGAGTGTTTCGAAGGGCTCGAGAATTTTTGCACAGGTGTGTAGAATAGTTTACACTATGAATGCGCCGCCCCTTAGTTGGCGGAAGGTTTCGAGGTTTCGGAGAGAGAAAAGTTAGGCGGAGGTTATGTCGAAGGTAGTCGCGGATTTTTCGAGGATGGTGGGGGGCACCGTCGCAGAACGACACGGTACTGGGCAATCGCGGAGTTCCACGAACGAGAAAAGCATACACACGGCTCCCATTCAGCTAACCCTTTCAGAGGCCTTCTCCCCCTCCCCCTCCCCGTCCCACTCTACTCGTGCACTTCTATCTTTCTCTCGCTAACGGTCTCTCCTATTTTTCTTTATCTCGCTCTCGCCCACTCGCGCGCCGCCGACTTCTTTTTCGTTCCTCCTTTGCCCCACAGACCCGGCGAGAGCCACTACTCCCTCTGGCGAGGGCCAAGCAGCGCGCGGTGTCGGCAAAATCTCTTTTACTCGCCCAGCAAGAGAGAAAAGCCTTCTGGTATACGTACTATACAAGTTATACGTGTACACCGCCACTACTACTATTATATACGTATAGCGGTTGTACCCTCACCTCGATTTCCTAGACTCTGGCAGCTGGATAATTCCTCATGGACCGTCGGGTGGTCCGTGAGCCTACGTAAACCCAACGCGCACCCGATATTCTCCCTCGGAATCTTTCTCCCGTTAACGTTTAGTTCGACGTTTTACTATATCGATGTTATTCACACAGAAGCTATATATTTATCTCGAATTAAAGATTCTTCGAGTTTTTTTTAATACAGTCGATAATTACGATTACTGTTAATCGATCTACGATATGTATGGCTACATTTATATTCTCGGAACGTTCGGGAAAAAAAAACTGTTAAATATTCATCGTAACGATAAGAGAATTATTATTGCTATTATTATGTTCGTATATACGAGTCGGCGGTCCTAAGCGGCTGTCGTAACTGTCCTGTCGCTCATTCTGTACGTCGCGAGTTTTACAAAACTACTTCTCCAGTTCGAAACGAACGTTTTTACAGTGCGTGCAACTGTTCGCCAAGTTTCTCGGTTGCCGGGGTCCCGCTCGCTCGGGCGTCCCGTCGTGCGAGAGAGCCTTCGACTTAGCCGCCGGGAATCTTTCAAAGAAACTTCTGAGGAAACCGCGCGCGCGCGCCTGACTCCTCCGGACGCTGCGAATGCACGGGGCAAGGCTGGCCGAGGGGGATGACGGCGAAGGGGCACAGGCGGAGGCAACGTTCAAGGGTGACCCGGAGACGACAGCGGTAGCCCTACACTCAGCCTAAAACTTATTCTTTCACTGTCCTTCTTAGAAAAACTGTGCATCTTCCGCAGGTATCAAAGAAAAAAATCAAAATGCATTCATCACGATTTATTATCGTTTAAATTATACATTCCGACGTTTTCCTTTTTTACGCGATGTTAAAAGAAATATTTACTCGAAGTGAATTTAAAAATCGAATCGAATTTCGATCGATTCAATGTAACGATTGTGTTTCGAGGTTAAGTTAGCGATGTATCGGTTAAACAACACGATTTTAGAAATTAAAATAATTTTTTTTTCTAATGTAATGAAATCGTGTATCAAAAAAAAATATTTCGAAAAAAAAAAGATGGAAAAAAAACACGTGTCGACTATATGCCTATAGGATATTTATATGTCCGCGAATATTAATTAATAACGCGTAACTGATTATCCATTTAATACCTTTGTTTCGTTCATTGCACAGATCCGCAAGTTGCCGGAACGAAGTGTCAGTTCACGTATCCGAGTGTCTGGTTTACTTTTGTGCTTTATATGCCTCTCCAAGGCTTTTATTCGTTCGATTAAATGTTTTTTTTTATGTTTTCTTCGGTACCGACACTGTCACCATTTGTTCTAATTGACGAAATATCTTCCGAGTGTTGTTGCTGATTGTTTTTTTTTATCCCGACAATAACTCTTACAGAGTTTAAGAGACACAACGCGAACGAAAAAACATCGACGATCCGAAGATAACACTCGATACTGTTTTCACGCTTCGGACTCCACGTGTAGTTTTACCGTTTAGGTTATAACTAATAATAATATCACAAGTTATTTAATGTATCACGGCAATGTAACGAAATATAAAAAAAAAACTGTTTCAATCACAATAGACGTTTACTAAAGGCCCTTCGAGGCAAAGAATGGTTCGGCGAGACGAGAGAGCGAGCGCGGCGTGGAAGAAGAGACGCACGCTTGTTGCTTGTGTTCAGGGCGACGCACACGGTGAGACTGCGAGATCCATTGCACGGTTACCATAAGCTCGTGTGGTCCCGGAGAGAAGTGCAACAGAGATAGATATATAACCCACAGCTGTCGCTCGTTCCCTCTCTCGCTTTCACGATTTCTCCCACTGTTTCTTTCCTTATATATCCAGTAGAGTGCAATCTCGTTAAAGTTATTTTCCCACTTTATCCAAAAACTTTCGGAACATTTATTTCACATTTAATCGACCAATCGCCGGGGACAATAACGGAAATTTTAACAGGTGGGCAAACGCGGGGGAAACGCTCGGAAAAATAATGCGTGAACTCGTGACGACAATTGTACAGTACGTAACCTTTTGGTTTGGAAGTAAAATACAAGACGGACAGACCGACAGTTCTTTGCGACGTGCGGGCACTGTACACAGTCGAGCGAACGCGTCTCAACCCAAAGAAGGAAGAAGAGAGAAAGAATCAAACACAGGACGAGATAATCGTACGCTCGGCATCGTCGGAGATTCCGTAGTGAGGATTGCTCTCTCAGGTATAAAGGCAAATTCTTGGTAGGGCCTTTAAAATAAAATGCCCAATAGAACGAAGAGAAAACGGATCGGGGAGGTAGAGATTTTTCCAACCTTCGAATGAATTTAGGTCGCTCACGAAAAATGTAGTCTACTTGTAAACCACGTAAACGTAAACGTATCTCACAACGTTCTTATAACGAAATATATATATATTTTTTTTTTTCATAAAAAAAAAATAAAAAAAATAAAGTTATTCAAATTTTTTTTTACCTTGAAATAAAATGATCCAACGACCGAAAAAAAAAAAAAAAAAAAATATTCCAATGTTCGAATGAATTCACGTAACTTACGAAAAATCTAATTTTTTTCGGTTTTTTTTTAATGTTTTTATTTTCCATCCCTTATTTTACTATAACAATGAATATACATTCGATCTAAGATTTTTCATCACTTCTTCCGAAACGAATTACATTACGACGACGTGTGTGTAAACTGCAGCAGAGCTTTCCGCGGAGATTCTCTTTCGACAAGTTGACTGCGCGAGACAGCCAATCTGGCGTGTGTCCCGGTTAAAAGGAAAACGTGCCTATACCGAGAGTTCAGATTCAAAGAAGAACGGCGACGCGTTGTGGTAGTAGTATAAGGTATATGTGTTGTACTCGTAGACGGACGTGTCGTTGCGGCGAGGATGCGGCCAGAATCCGTCTCGTGCCTGCAGGTCCGTGAATCCTGCTGGCAGCGGCAGCGAGCACGATGAAAAGCATTTGTAAAACAAAGAAAGAAGAGTAGAGAAGGTGGATTAATTACGTGAGTCGTCGTCGTCCCGGTACAGGTGAATCGTCCCGCACGCGGAACTCTTCGTCTGTATGCCGGTGCCGGCGAGAAGCTCTCCTGCCGCCGTTGCTTTTATTTTTCGTGTTTTCTTTCATTTTTTTTTTTTTTCGAGTCGCGTCGTTCAACCCAAAGACGGAACATTCTGTTTTAATGACACGGGGGAAAAAAACGTCGTCACAACGACAGTCACATAGTACGGAGTGTCACTATTAACCCGCTGAACCCTAATTGTTTCTCGACGCATTAAATAATATCGTAAAAATACGACTATAATGCAGTATACGCCAAATCTATGGAAAAAAAAAAATGATTTCGCGAAGACAAGAATATATTTTTTGTATTTTCCATTTTTATACCCGCTAAACCCTAATTGCTTTTCGTACGCATTAAATAACATCGAAAAAAAAACGAGTATAATAATCGTATTTGGCGAATCTATAATAAAAAAAAATCTATCACCAAAAAAACGGAATTCTCGCAGCCAAAATCATATTTTTAACTAAAAGAACCAAACTTCTTCAAAAAAGAATTTTTATTCTTGAAAATAAAAATATATTCATATCTGCAAGAAATTAATTTTTTTGTCGATTAACAACGAATATCGCCATTAAGCCGCATCGTCAATATTCCAACGTGAGAAATAATAAAGCGAGAAAATTAAAGTCCAAAATCGGAAAATTTCGAGAGAACCCCGTGAAGGTTTAGGTACGGGTACGGCGAGCCGCATACAAGGGGGTTAGCGGGGGGAGAGGATGTCAGCTTGTGGCGGACTATTGAGTCGTTAGAGAGCCCATCGAGAGGAGTCGCGCGGGGCATTGGCGTCGGCGACGTTCCCGTCTGTACGCTCCGCGGGGGGATGGGGGGGGAGGTGGAGAAGGTGGAGGAGTGAGAGGCGCGCGGGGCATCGGGCGTCAGGCCTGCAAACAGCGAGTGCGTAAGGGAGATAACCGTTGGCTCGCGGGGCACGCAAGTGAGAAAGAGAATTTTCCTTTGATGTTGCCGCCGCACGCGATCCCACACACGCGCGCGCGCGCGAAACTCGCGAGAGCGCGACCATTCGGCGAGGAGAGAAACGGGCGGGTGAGCGCGGGAGCCAAAGCGGAGCGAGTGAGCAAAGAGCAAATGGCTAAGTGCGAGAAGGCGAAGAGATAGGAAAGAAAGGAAAGCCGAGGAGGAGATGTGCTCGAAGTTTTCTCGGTGTGAATCCGGATGAACGCATCTCTCGTTCGCGTATAAAGATTTTATAAGACAGTCATTGGCCGATGTCGTGTCTTACGTAAAAGAGAACGCAACTATGCCAACGACTGTACCCGAGAAAAAGGGGGAAATAAAACAATGTTGGAAGGGGAAGAGAGCCGAGCGTGCGAGCAAAATCGTATATACGCACGTAGCCGCATTACACGAGAGGTACAACTACGTTTCGATACGTAGGTGTAGTTACACGCGAAGGAGAATAAGGTAGAGGAGAAGACTATTTAATACCACACAGGGCCCCGCATAATAAAGACCGCGCGAGAGAGAGAGAGAGAGAGAAAGAGAAAGAGAGCTCGGGCTCTATACGGTCTAAAGTTGCCTATAATTTCTCGCTGCAAAATTATATGTTAATGCAGCTTAATGGCGTTGTTCGTTAACGGAAATCCCCCGCGAGGGAGAGCGACGAAGTAAAATAAGGTAGAATTTTTTTTTTTTTTTTTTGTCGAGACGCGACAGACGATGTTTTTCGGGCTCAGGAGGAGAAGAGACGGGGACTGATACGCGCGGACTCTTGGATGTAACAACGTCATCGTCGCGTCTGCATCGCAAGAGACAGTCGACCGAGAGATAAAGAGATTTTTTATTTTTATTTATTTTTCTTCTTTTTTTTTTTATACTTTGCTTAAACGTTTTTCTATAGATACACATTCACAAACGCATCGTTGCGTTATAGATATATGTATATATATGAAAACGCGACGGTATAATAGAAGAGTGAAGCGAGAGATGAGACTAAGGCGAAGAGAGCCACGTGAAATAGAGAGAAACAGTGAAGGATGGAGGTATCCCCAGCCGAGGACACCAACTCTGAACTTCAAAGGACTCTTTGATGGTTTCCGCTGCTGCCATTGCGGGATCTTGATAAACCCGCATTATACGCCGGTAGTGTACAATCCCACAGTGAAGAGGAGAGAACGAAGGACGAGAGGAGGAGAGGACGCACGCCCGCCGCGGCAGTTAGTATCGCGTATTGTGTATGGGACCCAAACCAGTTTTCGTTTCGTTTGCTTGGCTCGCTATATCGTGCGGCTTCATTCTCTCTCTCACTCATTCTCGTGGCTTAATTAAATACGTCAGGCCCGATGGACCGTGAACCTTAAGATATATATATCTCTCAGGTTCCGCGGCATTTAAGGCCCATCTCGCTGTAAGGTTCAACAGCGTATGGACAGAGTATGAACTCTCTGTAAATATATTGCGTATGATTTTTTTTAACCCTCCGTCAGCGGACCGGGAATTTTAAGGCGGAGTGAACATTTCATTTTTTTAATTTTCTACATTTAAAAAATGTTATTGTAATTTTTTATTAATAAGAATAATAATCAAAAAAAAATTCGTAATACGTACTTTTGATAAGACTGAAGGACTCCGATTGATGGTCCGATAGCAATGTGTTTAAAACGAAATATAAGTCGTTTCAAATTGAGACACAAAATATAATATACGTGAGAATATAGTTATGAATAAATTTTCACGACAAATACACAAATTTCAAAAGTCAAATTAAAATCCCGAAAAAAAAAAAAAATGTATGCTCCGAAATTTAAAAGCCGGAATAAGACTTCAGATCCTCAGTATGCGGGCGGAAGGTGCGAAAAAAAATATGTGCCGACGGAGGGTTAACATTTATCGCGGCGAAAAATCTTTTTTTTTTATTATTTTTACCTCAAAAAGTTACTTATCAATCCTCAAATAGACACGATATGTTCGACACGACCATCGATTTTTTTTTGGCGGCGAATTATTCGACGCGAGAGTCGTGGAAAGAAATCGCAGAAAGAAGAGACGAATGGAGGAAGAGTTTTCGTAACAATAGAACGTTCGCGACTGGTTGAGCCTTGCGACAGCTGAGGTGGTCAGCAAGCAAGCAGCAGGCCGTGTAGTCACTAAAGCGTGCCGAGCTGCTTTTTCTCTTTCATCTTTGCCGCCCTTCTGATCCACTTCACACGTATTTACTCAAGCGTTATACAGTACAGAGAGAAAGAGTCGTTCGACTAAAGGCCGAGAAAAGTGTGAGAAGGAAGAGGACGGGAGGGGAGGGAAGGGGAGTGAAGGAGGCATTTTACAAGTCCCGGACGTTTAAAAACCCCCGAATGCAGACCAATACCAATCGCGTGTCGCGGAGACGAGATAACGTATCCTCTTCGCAGCGATATAATCGCGATAAAGAATACATTTTTTTAGATAATCTTTTCCTTTGACGTAGAAGATCGGAGGATTGGAGCGAACTACCGGTTTTTTTTGCTCGTGTAAAAATTCAGAGTCAATAACGATTCATCCCTAAGTTGCCCTTCCCCTATAGCATTATATCGCTGTTTCGGTTTCTCGTACCGTATACTCAACGATTGTTAGATCATCGCGGCAACTCGACCCGACGCGGCCTGTCGCCGGAGAGCAAAGAGAAGCTTTTTTTTTCCCCCTCAGTCGCGAGGGGTTGACTAAAGAGAGTTTACGCGAGTGCCGGGGTAGTTATAGCGATACACGGTTCGCAGCGGGATTGTGACAGAGGGGTGAAAAAAAAAAAAAAAAAAAAAAACCGGCACGAGGCCAGTCGACGAAGAATAAAGGAAGAGATCAGTCCGGTAAAATAAGGAAGGAAAACGGAGAGAAGAATTGTAAAGAGAGAGAGAGAGAGCGAAAAAGCGGCAAGAGGTGCGCGACGTGGCGGTCCTTTTGACGTTTTTCTTTCTCTCGCTTACTCTCTTTCTCATTTTTCGTCGCATATATTTTCATGCTTCCGGCTCGGGGTCGTTCTCTCGATGTTGCACCCATCCGTTGCGAATATATAGCATACATAATACGTATATATACGCCGGCGAAAAAATGTATACGTATATATATTATGTATACTATATATAAAAAAAATCAAATAAAATAATGATAATTATAATAATAATGATATTATTATTATTTTTATTATTTTACTGTATATAAACACATATATTGTATATGTAAGTACATATACCTACTTATATATTTTATATACCGTAAAATAATAATAATGACATTATTATTGTATTTTTTATAATTTTCTTATCGACTATACATAATATACATACAAATATACATATTTATTCGCGAACTCCATTGCGATCGCTGTATATCGTGCGGGGAAACGTCGAAAGGTGAAACTACGGGGCACTTAAGAATCTCTCGGGAGAGAGGGATCAAAGACAGGCGAAGGCACACGAAGGTAAAGTCAGAGAGGAGGAGTGTAGGCTGTTTCTCGGTAATCTCTATCCTCCCTCTCGTCTCGTCTCTTCTTCGACGGTTTACATCTACGATCTGCCGCGTTCGCTCGGTCTGCGACTGCTCGAGTTAATCTTTCACGAGCGGTAAAAGCGAAATCTTATCCGTCTCTAGTGGCGAAGAGAACCCGGTGAGCTTCGAAGGCGAAGCGATCGGCCCAAACTGGTAGATGTAAGAAAGAAATTCGCGTTAACCGTCTGTATCCTTCGTTCACCTTTCCATCCATTCGCAAAAAGCAACACGCCAAACTACTTCGACTTCTTATGCACAGCGGTGTATTAACTCCGGCGATATATATACATATATATACCGTATTTGTAAAACTTTTATGGTTTCGGTGTTTTTCGTTAATCTTTATCCGTGAGAAATCGTATTCTTTGCTGTACGATTTAAAGTTCGCGAACGCGCCGAGAAATAATGCATACGATGTGAACGAAAGAAAGCGGCTTTTAAGGTTGAGCACTTTTGTTCTTATTACCGCGAAGGGAATCAGTCATTAGCGATTCTTTTTATCCTATCGCAGTTATAGTAACTTTTAGGCAAAGAAGAATAACTATTTCTGCTAAACATTCAGTAGTTTTGTTGCATTTTTTAGCTCTCGTAGTTTTTTGCAAAAATCTTGCAGTCCGCTACACCTAAATTAACCTCAACGTACTTCCTTCGGATAAAAGTATGAATATGCTGTCGAAATATTATTTATCACGAAAAATCGAAATAAAAAAATGTAAAATTTTTGTATTTTGACGATTTTGGAAATTTCGCCGAAAATATTTATTCGGCGTTACCAGAGAGTCACCGGTAAAATTTCATCAAATTTAAAGGGTCCTCCGAGCTCTGCCCTGAAAAGGGTCAATACAAAACGCGAAGTTTATGAAAATAAATCATTTTCGATTTTCTCCTCTCGAGAAAACTTTCGGCACCAATCGACATTCCGCTCCGATAAAACGAAAAAAAAAAAAAAAAAAAAAAAAATTAAACACGAAGCAATTCCTTTGAACAAAAGTATATTATTCCATAATTAACGGTTACTACGACGATCGCGGCGTCGAGTGGCTTTGTACTTCTCTAATTCAGCGTTGTAGGGATGAGAATCAAAGCGATCGGAACCGAAGTACGATGTATTCGGTAATAATAGAGACGAGAACGACGTACATTAGCAGAGCTTCGCTACAATCGAGAGAAGTGAATGCGTTCCGTATTCCTCTGTGTCCCTTGATATTGCTGTTATACATCTCTCGATGGAATTCTCTCGCAATGCACCAACGATTCCCGTGTGCGTGTGTCCGCCGAGTAGAGTTTCTCTTCGACTCGGACGACGACGATTGACCAAATGATTGTACAACCTGCCTATGCTATCCGTTTCTCTTGCGTGAATGCAAGTGTAGATAATTTGTCAAACGGACAGAGTCGTATCTACCGATGAATTTCGGTAACGTATCCACGAAACCGGGGGGTCGTTCTCCTCGCGTTTCATCTACTCTCCGCCCTCTCGTTGTCCCATAAACGTTTGTCGCGGCAACCGCTCGAGGTAAACGACTGATGACTATTGTCCGCCTAAACGAAGGGTTGGTTTCCCCTTCTCCATTGTATGCGCATTGCTACCTAATAACGTACTTCAATCGCTGTCCCCGACTCGTGTGTTACACCGATACGAGAGTTAATCACCCGAAGCTCGTTGTCGAAACTCGAGACAAGTTGGAAGTCTCTCCAAATTCCTGTGGCAATTTCGCACTCGATATTTCAGCGATGCGAGCGCGAAAATAAATTCATTTGTGTCGAACACGCGCCAAACATCGCGAAGGTTGCATCGGAACGATATAAAGGGGCGGCGGGGGTTACAAAAGATGCGAAACAAAAGGCGAAGGGTTGTAAAACAGTGGATGATGGGGTAGCGGCGTAATTCAAAGCCGCGCACAGCGAGGGGGACGAAAATTAGTCTATTGGTTCATGCGCGATCGCCCACCGAGTGAGGCAGTCGTGTATGAGGTGTGCGAGTTAATATGATGTGTATAGTAGTGCATTTCGTATATATAGTACCCAAACACAGCGGGTATAACTTGTGTACCTTCCCACGCGGCGATAATGGACGCGGCGTGTCGTGCGAGAAGCCACAGGGAATCTCCAATGGAAAGTGGGCCGATGAGTGGCGAGAGGGTGAGAGACCCCCGAGATAGTCGGTGGGGGGGTTGAGAATGCACGGGGGGTGCGAGGGATAGGAAACGAAGCGAAAGAGGTATAGATAAAAGCGCCCAAGGGGATCGTTCTCGGTGCCGTTTGATACCACGTGCTTCGCTTGTTCGCGGAGTACATACACACGGCACACCTACTAAAAAAAAAAAAAAAAAAAAAATACGCATATATGTTGTATCCAAGTTGTACGACGCCCTTTCATTTAGATATCAAAGTCGCGCGACGTCGACAGGGTGCTGCCCCGTGTTCTCTCGGCTAAACGTTGACGCTTTTCGTCTTCGCGAAGAGGACTTTGTCTTGGCGCTTCAGTACTTTCCCCGTACTCTCCACCATCTCCGTTCTTTTCACGCGATACGTAGCCAACCCCCTTCGGCGCTCATTGCACTCTTCGTCGTTTTGTCGGAACGCTTGCCGCCGCTCATAGGGATAGTGGATTGTACAATAATACCGCACGCGAGTACCGTACATCCCGAGGGCGCGCGTAATCTCCGACACTCGGGTTTGTTTTCCGTTTAACCATTTTTTTTTTTTTTTTTTTTCAAGTTTCGTAATCCCTTATCGCGAATTAATTCAATACGAGAGATTTATACGTACAAAAGAAGCGGTAATTAAATTATTACGAATTGACGAGTCTCGAGGATCGTAAATAATACGAAACTTTCCAAAAAATCATATCGATGTGTACACGTGTATCCGACACACGAGACACGCGTTTTTTTTATTCTTTTTTTTTATAAATGATAGCAAAGCAACGCGCAAAGCCCGATCAGCTTCACGTAGTTTGTTAGCTCGATGCGGTACCAGCATCGGTAATCGTGTGATCAATCGAGTGCGCGTATACGGATGAATAGTCGCCGGTACCGCCGACGACGGAGTTGAGTGGCGAATGACGACACACTGCCCGGTTACTCTCGTGGGCAGCGCATCGGTGTGGTGCGCGGCGCTCCCGATGTTCAAAGGCAACCTTTGACCCTACTGGCGTCGGGGTCCCGCCAAGAGTCACTCTCTCTCCCACACTAGCCGATCCCATGCTATATATATAATATGTGATAACGCGGAAAGGAATAATCTTTTCCAAGTACACGAATTTTCACGAAAATTCTTCGAGTCATCGTTTTCTCGAGAATTTCGAAAAATTTATCGAACTTTTCGGGAGTCGTGTATCCTTAAAAGAACGGTATAAAAATTGATGTCGGAAGAAAAAAAAATCATAAATGTATATATTATATACATATATAATATAAAATAATAATAATATTATATTGGTATATAATATAAAAAAAATATATATATATTACATATATACGATATAATTGTATTGAAGCTTAAAGAGACCTTAAGGCTTTAACCTAACCGTTAGTTTATTGGCGTGAAGGAGTCACGGAGCGTGTCTACATCAAAGCGAGCCGCTTCCGAGAGCGCGATGCTTCCTCCCTCCCGCCCCCCCCCCCTCGCCCCCTCCCCTTCCAAACCCCTCTCTTGTGCCTTTTCCTCTCTCATCTTCGCTCAACGTCGCCATTGCTGGTGCAGCAAGCAACGTGCAGCAACAGCCGCATCTCGAGCCTCGAGACACTACCCGCCGGTGCACGTCTACTTCCACCTCTTCACCTCGCAACTTCTCCTTTACCTCTCCCACTCTCTCGCACTCTCGGCGGCTCTCCTTCGCGGCATCGTTCGTGGGGGCCTATGCAACGCTCCACGCCGGCAGCACAAATTCAGCAGAGCGCTGCACTCTTCTGACTCTCACCCGCGAGCCGTTGAGCTCCCGCAACTTTTTTTTTTTTTTTTTCTTTCTTTTTTTTTCCCGGGGAGCTTGCAAACGGCAATCACTGGCACTCTTTATGCTTCGATGCTAATGTCTACGACGCGCGGCTATTAAATATTTTCAAACCGACGTTTTATGAAAATTTGATAATGTTACGACAAAAACATTTTTCGTCAACTGTTCGTTTCTCGAGGAGAGGTTAGAAAAGTACGGAGGGAAAAATGAGACACCGTTGCAATCAAAAGTAACGAGTATCCGTCGTTCGCTTATACTCGCAAAATAAAAATATTCGCGCAAAGTTTTAACCGTATTTCGCGCGAAGTTACTGCACAGTGGTATCTCGTTGCATTGTCGAAAAAAAAGGGCCTCGAGGTTGACGAGTGTGGAAACGAACAATGGGGAACCCACTCGCGCTGCAACCTCGCGTTTTCTCGTAATTGCGAAAAAAAAAAATAAAAAAAAAAAAAATAAAAATACGAGAGACGGCGAGATAGCGAGCTGCGGCAGGGCGCAAGTGTCGGTCAATGCTTGGAGATCTCGACACTTGCACTACTAGAGGCGAAAGTATACGACGATGGATTCAAAGACTGTCGAATTTTCTCGCGTTATCCGCACTGATTTGTAACAAAGCATCTTTCACGATCGCGAGACGCCGTTTCAAAACTTTCGACGACGCAATGAAAAAAAAAAAAAAAAAAAACACGGACGAAAATAACGAGAGTACTCATTAAACGTTGGGAGAAAAAGCGTTAATTGATAAAAAGAAATTCGGCGTGTACACTCGGTCTCCGGTTTTATCTGTGTTTTCATTCAGTGTACTCGCGAAAATTTCAACACGCTTCAATGCGAATTCGCGTGTACAAACGCACACACCGAGCGTGCGCGGTGGTGTGTTTTTTTTATACAGAGCTGAAAGAGAAACACGCAGGAATGACCTATACGAGAGTAAACTCTCGTGCTTATGGAAAAAGCTCGTATCTGGCATTGCGCGTGACTGTATACACAGAAACTGAGAGAAAGAGGAAGTGATTAGAGTGTGAGACGCACGGCATAGACACGCCTGTGGTAGTAGTTATGGTTATAATAGAGAGGGTGGCCGTAAAGCAGCACGATGATTTGTTGGCCCGATCAGTGCGCGTATAAGCAGTATTACTTTGCAGTATTAACTCGAGAATCGTACTTTTTTTTTTTTTTTCAATACCTCGATGCAGCGATTGTGTTCTCGAATGAAATTGTTTTGAAACGAAAAAAAGAATAAAACTCACCTGAGCGATGTCACGGTGCAGTTGGGCAACAACGCTCGGCCAGTCCCCTTGTCACGGTTCTCCGTCGTTTTTTCTTCACTTTTAGTTGCTCCGTTGCTGCAACCAGCAACAGCAACACCAGTTGATAGTAATAATGACGATCCTTGAATTTGATTTTTTTGTTTCTTTTTCTTTTCACTGATTTTAGCTGAACATTCTGGACGGTAAACGACGATGTTGCGCGTTGCTGCTTGCCGCTACAACTTCCTCTCTTTGCCTTGTGTCTCCGCGAAATTCTTCAAGTCCACGAGCACCGTCGGCGCCGCCGCCTCTTTAGTAATATCCTGAGACTCGAGGTCCCATGCCCGATTGTCAACTCTGATGATTTTTTCTCTTCTCGTCTCGAGCATCACCAGCAGCGCGACTAGTTGTAGCAATACCGATAGCGATAGTGCCACACTGCGCGCACATGGCGCGTCGTTAAGCGGCCCAAAATCGTTTCAAGTGGACGTGTCGCAGGCCGTCCAGCTCTCCCCGGAACCACCACAACCTATAATATTTTTCTGTCCTCTCGGGTTTGCTGTGCGGCCTGTGCTCTCCTCTACGATGCCTCTTCCTCGTCACACCGACCAGACGCCGAAGACGCTCGCTCGCTTCTCTCGTTTGCTAGCGCGAGCGCGCGGGCGCTCGCGCGCAGCCACGATCACCGCCTTATATTTTATTAACACGCGCACACACACACACACGCGCGCACACACGCACACGCCGCGAGAATATTTCTCGCCCGTTGTACCTTCTATCTCTCGTTTCACCGACACAATTAATTACGCAAAACAAAAAATTGCGTGCTATTTTTTTTTTTCCTCGTTTATTCGATTTACTTCTTGTTTACTTTTTGGCTTGCTACTACGACAGACGAAAAGGTTAAAATATTGCGATGACGGGACGGAAGGTTCAACATCCAACGTTTCTACGAGCACAACAGCGGCGGCAGCTCCTCGGAGGAGTACCACCAGCAGCGGAGCAGCGCTACACCACAGTCGCCATCAACTACTGCTCCCTCTTTCCACCTTCCTCTTTTCTCTATAGCTGTCTCTCCTCCACCTATACAAAAGTCGTCCCTCATCGCGGCCGGAACGAGAGACGAGAGTCCCTTTTGCGCTCTTACGGCAACACGGGGAGAGAGGATCTCTCTAAACCCCGCGAGAGAGGAGCGAGCGAGAAGGAAAACGGTGGGTTGACCGCCCTCTGTCGGACGGTACGCATAACCCCCCCTCCAGTGTGTTTCAAAGTACGGCCAATCAACAGGCCGCGTGCCCTGTGGCCCCGTTCAACCAAGTAACTAGAAAACTCGAGCTCCCCACGCTTTTTAACGTGATTTTTCTACTTCTTTTGAAAATTATTTTACAAACGTCAATGATCCTTGGCGAATCAAAAAATTAATATGGTTTTATTATTGGGTCGAGAAAGCTGATAGACCGTGATCCAGTGTGTTTCTTTATTTCCTTTCGTTTTAATATCGCGACCACGGAATAAACTTATCGATGCGAGAAGACGTCGGAGGTAAATCGATGATTGTTGTCGAAAAAAAAGAAGCTTCCGTCTTTAACGTTGCAAAGGAAGGAAAGAAAAAGAAGCCGGGAGTGGGAGGACGACGAGATATATACTCGTACTTGTAGCAAATACCCATTTCTTTGATCTTCCGTGACCCTTTGATCTCGCGACACTATGATCCCTCCCGTTCTTCCCGTTCCGGACGTTCTCCCCGTCACCTATACACGAGTAACTCATCCTCTACCCCCATCCCCCCCTCCCCCCAAGTGGTGCGACTGCTGCCGCTTCGCCTTCTAACAAAACAATTTCAAAGCCTCCAACTCTGTGTACCGCGAGGCATTGTGTATTTGCCCCTCAAATAAAATATAGACTCACTCTTCTCCCCCCCCCTCCCCCCCCCGTCCTTTTTCGTCTCGCGCTTCTTCCCACTTTCCTACAATCTTCCTTACTTCTGTCCCCGGCGATCGGCCTCCAACATTCTCGCAGGAGTTTTCAAAGAAAGAGAAGTGAGGACTCGATGAGAACCCATCTCCTTGATGTAGACATTTCGCGGCATATCTGGTTTTCATTCTTCTATCCAAAAATAAAAAAAACTTGGCCCTCGAAAGTTTTTCACGAACAACCCGCTCTCCCCCCTCCCCCCGGCAAGTTTGTACATTTTATGGCTTCATTGTAATTCCTTTTAGATTCAAATCAGCCACTCGGTTGTACGAATGTTCGCTTCCTCAAAATCTGTTGGCTCTTTTACAGACGCGTATCGCGATTTCGATTTAATCAATTCACCCTATAAATCGTAAAAAAAAAGATATCGAAGATTACAATCGATGTATACTTCGATATTCCGTACTGTCGGGGAGCTTTGACAGATAAATTTTTTAAAATAATTCTCGAATTATTAATTAATTCGCACGATGGAACTCGAAGATTGGGGTATCCTAGTTATCGTTATTATTCAGACATAATTATAAAACACGTACGCGTGACATATATTATTATTTTTTTTTTTACATTTCCAAAGATTCCTGCCGAATCGTTGATTCCTTTACGACGGGAACCGGAAAATACGAGGATGCGATCGACGAATTTTCCGACGAAGAAGAATCACAGAATTCTTCGGAAATTGATGATTACCGTTAGCGAGCATTGTACATGTTGTTTGCAACGACCAATAGACGCGCGTAATAACATTTTGAATAATCAATTTTTTCAGTTCTGCACATGGGCCCCATTGGCTGTTTTCCCAAACGAAATAAAGATTCGAAAGACTCTGGAAAAAACATTCTCAGCGTGAAATGTACCAATTCGAGTAATGATTATAAACGATTGTTTCGAAATCTTAATTTTTACGACATTATTAATTTTTTGCATTTCACGTATATTTCGTTTTCAAAAGTATTGTTACATTACCGTTCTGAAAAGGGTACGAAATATTTGTTAGGTGACGGAATCACAGGTACCCCATCGGAATTGGCGCTAAAATTGAGTCGCGAAATGGATTCTTATTTGCCGCAACGTCGACGAATTGTCGAGACCGGAATAAACGACGAATTGTCAAAGATATTTGAAGAAAAATGCGAGAGAAAATCAGGTTGTGAAAATCGAAACGTCTCAGCGATTATTGGTAACGCGTTGAATAGGTTGGACAGTGTTGTTATGTTTATTTGTACGTTACACAGAGAACGTCTATGAGATTAATTATAAAAGATCCGAGTGTCCTGGCGCTCTCGACGAAGTAGACGAAGATGGCGAACACGACGATGAGAGTCTCGAATATCGTTGTCCCGGAACAATGGATATACTGTCCGGAAGAATGGTGCCTTGTAGCGTCGCTCCGACCCTCAGGGAAATAGCTTTGGGCCGAAGAATGCGAAGGACCGTCGTCGATGCACCCGAATGCTTGTCCGCCGAGGATATAAAAGTATCGCAACATTCGTTCGAAAACTAATGCAAACATATTTCGATGATTTTTTAAATTTAAAAACGAATTCGTATACAACTCGAAAAAAAAAAAAAAACATTTTCTTTTCTCAGAAACGTGACGAGTGTCGCTGCAAGAAAAATGACAAAGCATCCATCGCGGCAGAGAAAAATATCGACAAATTCCATTCTAAAATCGGGTCATGTTGCGCGAGAAAAAAACCCGTCGCCAAACAAGGAAGATGCGTGACTTTCGATACATAATAAAAATAATGATCACCCCATGAATAAAATAATAAAATTTTGACGATCTTCAATTATTTTGCGTTTCGAAGTTATTTGGCGTTTGAAGAAACAAATTATGATTTGACAAGCTAAATTCCCTTTCGGAACGATTCTCTTCACAAAAATGTATTTTTCAAAATTGTAATAACGTTTTTCAATTTATCGAGTACATCGTTACGCGATGAGCCGTTGCAACAGAGATACGGGTAACAACGCAGCTTTCGCGCGGCAGTATGGGGGTAGTTGTAACTGCGGAAGAGGTCAAAGACACTTCGACGGAAGTGGAGGGTGTCGCGAATCGGAAGTGAAAAGCTATGAGACCGATGTGCAGGGAGAAACAAAACTACGAATGGGCACCGGTGGATGCGGGAGACCCAATTGTCCGAAAATTGTTTATCCACCTCCCGAAATACCGGAAGTCGAGTGGGAATGTAAGTTCTTTTTAATATAATTTTTTATAATTAAAATTTCTTATCACACCGAAACTTAGAAATCCGATTTTGTTTTGGAGATACAAATTATAATAGAAAAAATCATCCGTGGCCGTCGACAGCGATCGAAAGTGAATATCCCAAGTACGGGGATAACTTGACCGATGATGAATTTCATCGACGATCGAACGATAATCACGAGGATTTTGTAGACGAAACTATGCAATACTATTGTGATTATTGTAATCGAGTCGAAGAACACGGATATCAACCCTATGAGAGAGTGGGGGGTGGCTGCGACGATTCGTATTATAATGAAGAAAACTGTCAGGATTGTTATCAGGAGAAAGAGTCCACCGATCATCAAAGTAATTGCAGTAGACATAAAATATTCTTAACATAACAGTCGAAACTTTTTTACAGTTACTAGCGCAGAGCGTGTACCAAATAATTGCAGATGTTCGGATTTAACATTTGCGAGCGATTCATACAAGGGTTGCCGCGAGAAACGAAGAGTGCATTTTTAACGCTGAACGAGATTCTAAAATCGTTATAATTGTATAACCTTCAATGTACAATTGTGATAATTCAATGGAAAAAATAAAAAACCGTCGAAAAAATCGGCAAGTATCGGAAGAAAATTAATCGTGAACCGCAATACCGGCCCGTAATAACCATAAAACCGGATAATAAAGCCGAAGCCGAATACCGGCACCGAAGTACCGAAAATATTGGAAATGCATCGCTAACTCATGGAAAACTAGCAAACTAAGCTCTTTTTCGTGCAGTGTGTTTCGTTTACACGAGTGATTATCCCTCGACGTATACTTACAGCCTTGCGCTTCCCTTCTGGCGTCGAGTTAATGTATACCGGAGCTCAATGTTTCGAGGTGCTAATGAACTGTTTTCTTTGAAAACTACGAGTCGAATGTTTCTTCCCCCTTGTGTAACGAAAAAAAAAAATAACCCTTTTTGTGTTGTTCGAAGAGATGAAACTTTTTTTTTACTGTGCCTTCGAGTCTTCTCTATTGCTGTATCAAACGAAACGCCTACGAAAATAAACACGAAATAGAAACGAAGAAGAGCTTTATGTCTGATAATAAGAATATCCATCGTGTTTCGATCTCGCGGGGCTCGCATTGTCTGCCAAAACCCTCTCTCAAGCCGCCTTCGCACAGTGAACGACACGCGATGCCTCACCGGTCGCGGCCAACGGGTAACGAGTTACCAACGGTGCTGGATAACGATTGGACACGAGTTTCAAGTCGCTTTACGCCAAGTGAGTATTCGGCTTGGTTATACACCGACTCCGTAGAACATTGTTTGTCGGTCCAAGCACCATTGACGGCTTTCGACGAGACGCAAGCAAGCTAAATCAGAGTTCCGCGATAGTCCCACAGGCATGTTCGCTTTGCCGGCTTTCGCGTTGGCGTGTTACGCTCGTTGTTGCATATTGGAATTCGCGTAATGTAGAGAATCAAGAAGCAATACAATACTTCGTGCGTTTTTTCCGGTCTTCCAAAGATTTTTCTGCGTTAGCCGAAACAAAGTGTCGTAAACAATAGTGAAGTGTGCGTTTGTTCGGTCGCCGCCGACAAAGGAACGAATCTCCCTTGTTTCGCAGTCTTTTTTTTTTCGTTTTATTATCGGCGTCAAGATGCAGGGAACGATTATCGAAAATTTAAGCGGTAAAAAACTCTCGGTGCTCGTCGTATTGTTAATCATCGCTCAAGTCGTGTGTTTTCTCATCGGCGGTTTGATCGGTGAGTTGTCGCTAAACAAACAAAAAAACTCGTCAATTTTTTAATCTTTTAAATTTTCCGAAATATGGTTTCGCCTTTTTATTTTATGACAGCACCGACACCTGCGAGCAGTCAGAATATACTGGGCACCGCTTGTCAGGACATACGGATCAATGGCAGTGAACCCGGCGCAGGGAAATGGTTCTATTCCCGCGGCAAGGGTTCCTGTACCGCCGTCGATATGCACAAGTTTACATATGACAGTCATCATCAAGCCTATCAAGTTGTTTATAACTTCCAGGTATGGTAAATCGGCTAACGATCGATACTCAAATAAGTGTAGAGTGGTATTTATCCACATATTTATTTTTTTAGATGCCGGTTCCTCGCGGCAGCAGAGATCTCGATTTTTCCAGATGGCAACAAAATCTGATTGGCGTTCTTCAGATAGATGTTATTTATCACAGTCAATTCCAAATTGGTAATCAACGAAAATCTCTATAATTGCTCTGACGAAGCAATCAAAGGTAAAATAAATTTCACACAATGAAAATTCATTTTTTTTTTAGCACCGAAAACCAAGATAACTCTGGACGCAAGATTGGCCTATAGAAACAAAAATGACGCGGATAACGATTGGAAGCCCTATGCAGCTTCACTGGTCGAACGAAATCTTGAGTGTACTATAGACGACGTAAGTTGCTGCAGCATCATGCAACTCAAATCAATTACGAGTTTTTTGATAATAAAAATTCCGAATTTTTATACGATTTTATTTTAATTTTTTCCAATATTGATATTATTTGATTTTTTTCCAATTTTGATTTAATTGGATATTTTTCCAATTTTTATTGTATTTTAATATTTTCAATTTCCATTGTATTTCAATTATTTTTGTGCAGAAAAAGGAGCAGTACAATTACAATTGCAGCGTGGTGCCGCTCTTCGAACTCGGATCGCTTTATCACGATTACTATCTGTTGAACATTCGTTTGCCGGCCGATACCGACAAAAATATAAATCAAGGCTTGGGTCACGTTACCGATTTGTGGCTAACGGTAAAAAAAAACAACGGATTCTTCAGTCAATAACTCTAAAAACTATCACGATAATGAGATATTAATTTTATCGTTCAACAGGCCATTAATCAGAACGGAGGTTTCACGAAAGTTTGGGTTAGTCTAAAGACTATTTTCTTCCCGATAATAATATGTTTCCTCGCTTGGTACTGGCGAAGAGTTGGAATGTTGTCGAGAGAACCGGCGCTTTTGGAATACATGCTATTCGCTTTGGGACTCGCGCTTACGTTTCTCAACAGTGAGTTTTTCTCGCGAAAACGATTAAAAAAAAAGAGATCCTTCGAATTCATTTGTTAACAAATAAAAATGATTTTTAGTGCCCCTGGAGTACCTAACGTTGGCATACGACATGCCGTTTATGCTCCTTCTCGGGGATATACGTCAGGGTGTCTTTTACGCTATACTACTGTCGTTTTGGCTCGTTTTCGCTGGCGAACATCTTATGGTCTGTACGATATCGCGTCGCGCGGACTGAATCCTAAAACTCTAAAAAAAACTCAATACTTAATCCAAAAATTCTGTTTATACTGCAGATACAAGAAGGCGAACAAAGAAACACTCTGAAATGTTATTGGCGTCATCTTTCCGCTGTTGGTGTCGGATGTCTGTCGCTCTTTATATTCGATATGTGCGAACGCGGCGTTCAACTACGAAATCCGTTTTATTCAATTTGGGTTACCGATGTTGGCACTAAACTTGCCGTATCCTTTTCAATCGTTTTTTATAACACGCGACTTGCGAACTCGTGTAGACGAATTGAATCGATTCATAATGATTATTTTTTCCTAAATAGTAATTCTACAGTTGTCGTTTATAATTCTGGCGGGTATATCGGCCGGTTTTTACTTGCTATTTCTCACTTACATGATTTGGAAGGTTTTCACGAATATAAGTTTGAAGAGAGCGGCTCTACCGAGTATGAGTTCCGCCCGACGTTTGCACTACGAAGGAATAATCTATCGTTTCAAATTTCTCATGATAACGACACTGCTCTGCGCGTCGCTCACCGTAATCGGCTTTATACTTGGACAGGTGAGTTGGTAACAATTTTCATTTATTTATTATTATTATTATTGTAATTATAATTTTTTTTTTATTTTCGTCTTAATTTTTTTATATTTTTAATTTGATCAAATTAACTTTTCTATTAACTTTAACAGGTCGCTGAGGGTCAGTGGAAGTGGGACGAGGATCTTGAATTAGAAATGACTTCTGCATTTTTCACGGGAGTTTACGGAATGTGGAACATTTACATCCTTGCGCTGCTCTGCCTGTACGCACCTTCGCACAAACAGTGGCCTATCGAACCTTCCGGTAAATCATAATAATCAATGTTCTCTACCGTATACAATAAATTCTATTGTGCAAAATGTGAAATAAAAAGCAACATATGCTAATTTGCGGGATGTTTTTAAAAAACGTATTATCGGCAGATCACAGCGTAAGCGAAGAGATTGAATTCTCAAGACTGCCGACCGAACCTAACGAGATGCTGTCGCTGACTGCGTTCGCCCGGAAGACCGCATTGGATTAAGTGAACTTCTCGTTTTAAAACTTTTTTTTTTTATATATATACATATACTCGATCCATCTATTGATAATCGTGATATTACTCTAGAATTCCTGTATTTATTTTAGTAAATGATAACAATAGAAAAAGTCGCGATAGATGTCATGCAACGAAAAAAACAAAAAATGTTGCCGCGTAGAATAGAACACTTGAAAGTGATCCGAGAGCAGCTTATTATAGTATCACATATCAATATTGGGCATTTATTAACATACCGAAAAGATTGACAACGAATGCGTACTATAACCGCAACGGTCTTAATACTTAATTAATTTAATAAGAAAAAAAAAACAGTATTCTTCACGCATATTATATCATAAAAACATATTACTCCAAAAATGCACCCGACGATATGTATCGTCGTTTCGATTAACGCCAATATTCTTCCAGAGTCCGCATCAGACTCGACGGTGCAATATTCTCACAAGTCCGCCTGCAGTTTATTATCGAGCTGATTGCGATTCATAAACGTATTAATAATAATAATAATATAATATAATTAGAAGTGTAGCTATCGCGGGACTGTGCCATGTGATTCCATTTAATCCACTTGCGTCCGATAGCGAATCTCATCAATTAATGCTCTATGCTATTTTGTACGATTTTCTCATATCATACCGCGTATTATTTTAGACGATGCGTCCAAGCAAAAAGATTTGTACGATTTTGTATTTTTACCAGTCACAACGAAACAATAAAACTCATTTCGATCTTATCGTCAACTTTCGTTATTGTGTGCATTCGACACAGCGAAATGTTCGAAAGAAGAAAAAAAAAACACTCACCTCCTCCTGTTTTTGCAACGAAAAAGTCTAATACCCCACTGTTGAATAATATTGCCTTCCATTTCAAAGTATGTACTTCGATCGAAATCTGTTTCTGGAAACCATGTAATAGCCGTGAGTTTGAACGCTTCGCGCTGCCGCTGCGAAGCGTCGTGTTCCCTTTCGAAGGTCCAATGTGAATCGAGAAATATTTTCTCTGTATACACGAGATTTTTCGTGATAAAATGGACGAATGGGGAGCGAGATATATTGGAAATATCGCGCGTTCAGCCAATAGAAATGGGCGTTTAGGACAGTCGACTATTGGTTGTGCACTCGGTGGTGCGGTGTAGCAGCAAGCGCAAGCCTCATAACACCAACAGAGTATTTTGCAAGTGAGAGAGAGCGTGTGTGGCGCAACGAGAGTACGTACAACATTAGTCCGATCTGCGGTATGCGCAGCAGGAGCGCACGTAAAAGCGTAGGGGGGGAGCCTCGAGTGAGAGAGAAGGTTGGTTTTCGTACGACGAAAGGGAAGTGTGTTCGTTAGTGTGTACGTATTCGCGTTTATGTAGTGGTGCTAGGTAGTGCGCTAGAAGAACCAACAGCGGAGCGATAGAGAGACACGGAGAGCAGTGACGACAACAGTTTGGAGTAGGCAGAGTGCGCGAGCGGATAAAGAGCTGCGGGTGAGGACGTGTGGGCGAAGGGCCGCGCGAGGGGCTGTCAGAATATTCGTGATGTATTATTCCGTGAATGACACGCGTTTCGTGAGTCGTGAAAGTTCGGGCGATAGGTCGTGATAATCAAAAGTATCGAAGAAAAAAAAATCTCGAACGGATCCAGACAGTGAGACGAGAGCTTTAACGTCGTCGAAATATCGCGACGAGGATCGGAGAAGACGACGGAAAACGCGGAGACCACACGCTAACGCAACGAGAAACGGAGGAGAAAAAAGAAAACATTTGTTTTTCTCTCGGTCGCGGTATCGCATCCGCGTCCGAGAAATACTGCGAAAATAAACAAATCATACGGTTATTTCGTTCGTGAGAAGAAAAAAAAAACGAATTCAAGACGAGACACGGTGAACAGCGGTGGAAACGTTCGAAGCTTTTATTACTCGTTCGTTAGGCCGTTGTCATGAGTGCACGAGAAATGACCCGATAGTCAAGGACGGTCGCACGGTGAGCGCGGACAAAGGGAGATTCGAGAAGGTGCGCGCGGTCCCGCGGGGCTCTTCGGTCGAACGACGACGGGCATCATCAGCGCGAACGAGGACTCCCCGTAATAATACCTAAACAGTTAACCCCCCAGTGCTACAACGCTCGTTTACTGCGTATAAACATTGACCAATAGTCAACGGGCGCTTGTGTTCCATCAATTTTCGCGTCTTTAAACTTTTTTCTTTTCTTTTCCTTTTTTTTTTCTCACTGTACAGTTATCGGCCTCGAGGTTAGAGTATCGGTGTGTAGTGGAAAAGAGAGACAAACGGAGGAGTGAGAAAACATTTGTCGACGCGCTGCTTGGGGCCCCCAGTCGGTAGTGATATCGCGAGCGTGATAGTATCGCTGGAGAGGTGGTCGGGTTTGTTGTTTTCGAATCGCGTTCGGACCAATCCGGACTCATTCGCGTCGCTGCCCACGCTTGGACCTTGTTGTTTTTTTTTTTTTTTTTTTTTGTTTCTTTCCTTTTTTATATTCATTAATCCACGGACGTTGAGAAACGACGAACAAGTGTAAGGCGGAAGGAAGGCGAACGAGTTTTGAAGCAGAGAAACGAACGGATCGTCTAACGCGTTAGCAGCTGGGAGGGAAGCCCCGTTGTGCGCAAGGGGAGAGGGAAGAGATATAAAAATAATAAAAAAGAAAATAAAGAGTCGAAGAAAAAGTGAGGGAGACGACGATAATCGTGGGCTCGAGCACAACTCGGAGGCGAGAGTGGCGTTCGCACGGGACGGCCGATCTTGCCAGCGGCGAACACGAACGGCCAGAGGTGGAAGTGAGAGACCCGAAGAGGGTCTTCGGTGATACTCGGCTCAGCTGATCCGAGTTGTTGGACTCTCCGATTCGTGCGTGTGTGCGCGTGTTTACTGCTGCTTTGCCTAAGGGCCTTTGCCTCGCTCTCTATCGCTCCTCTGTGTAACTCGTGGATATATCATCCACGAAAGAGCGATAAACATGTCGTCCCCTAGTGCTGGCAAACGGCGGATGGACACGGACGTTATCAAGTTGTATCCTTTTTTTTCATTGTTCACAAAGCTCTCGAGATTTTTTTTCTTTTTTTTTTTTTTTTTTTTACATTGTTCCATTTTTGTAGTTTTATCGTCGGGATCCTGAAAGACGAAAGCAGAGATGCTTTGGGGATTAACTATGAACTCTCTCCGTCCCGCTACGTTTTCTCCGAATTCGATTATAATTTCTCTTGTTTTTTTTTTTTTTGTTATATTAAAAACGAAAAATTTAGAATGACGACGTCGGAAACGATGACGGGCCACAGCTGTTTTTCAAGCAGCTGACTGGCTGGTATGGCGCGCAGCTACCAACATACCCCCTCTCCCGACCCCCCCACCCCCACCGTCGCGCTTCTCGAAGCACGCAAAACAATGAGTAACGCCGTCGATTCTCTTCGCTTCTTTCAATTCCTACTCTTACTTACTTCGTCATGGATATTTTCACGATTTATTTTATTCCGCATGTATATCTTGGCTGACGAATGAGAAAACGGCTCGTTTGGAAAATATCGTTCTCTCGCGTTTACTCGGATGACGCACGTGTCGCTAATGGAAACATAATGACTCCGATTGAGCCGAATTTTTCGATAGTCCAACGTTTCTTCATTCTTTGTGTTCGTAATATTTTCAGATAGAAAATTTCGAAAACGGCATTTTTTCGATGAATCAGCAACGAGAGATAAACAAATTTTCTCAACCAACGAGTAACGCGGAGATATGCTATCTGTTTTCGAAAATAATTTCATCGCAATTTTACCGATCGCGCGTATACTTTGAACTTGAAATTTTTCCTTAACTCCGAGCAAACAGGATCGAGAGCAAACATGAGGTGACGATTCTGGGAGGTCTCAACGAATTTTCCGTAAAATTTTATGGACCCCGAGGGAGTGAGTATCTTTGAAATTCTTCTGATAAACACGTCGCAAAACATGGCGTCATGTTGCGTTAATTATTCTATCAATCTTTCCTATAAATAACGTTGAATATATTTATTAATGAAATTTATTTGTCATCGAGGATTTGAAAACATCGTAAAGACGATGGTAATCGAGTTAATACGGCACTGATGTTCCTACGAGCAATTTATAGCGCTACGGGTGTTGGTATTATCGGCAAATCGATTCTACAAGGCATCGACTCCGTTAACCCGAAATAGATAACACGTTAGATACGTCGGCGAATTATTGGCTAATTTATTAGACTGATTATCGGCCCCATACACTCGGAGACGACAATCATAAACAGCTCTATAATTTGCATTATCATTCATTCATTGGTCTCAAATTATCAATGCATTCTCTCGATTTTTCGATAATTTCTATATATTTGAATTCTGAAAGTCTATATTTCCGGTAAAATTTAAATGAAACATTGAACATAGTGTACGGTGTATGCATCTTTGTATGCGAATGTAAGGGAGAGAAGCGGGTCAGTGGGTCAAACATAGAGCGCATCATCGTCGCGTGCTGCCGGGTCTTCCATTCGTTTGTATCGACGGTCCTTTTCCTCTCACCGCGCGTAGATCTCGCACTGCCTAAAAAAAAAAAAAAAAAAAAAAAAACGCATGTTGGTGTCCATCGCATCGCTCGAACTGATTTTATATTTTTAGTATAAAAATATCGACACGACACGCCTGGTCTCTAAGACCGATTCTTCCAGCAATATAATCTGTTGCTGCGCAGATATTGAAGAAAAAAGACCGAAGGCGATAAGCTGCCTTTTTTTTAGCTTTGAAGTTTAGCGCGTCCTCTCGTGAGATTGATGCGAACGGACGGAGATGACGGAGACTGATAATTTATCGGCTTATCGACTCGATTCTCGTTCTCTCCTCCATCGTCGTTGAAGCATCCGACAAAGCCATCGCGACGCTTCTTCACAAAGATCGTTGCTGATTTTTTCGGTTCCACGAACGTTCGACTTTCCGTTGATGTTCGCTATATTTGTTAAGCAATCGATGCACTTTCACCGATGCGAGTAACGCACGTTTGCAGGTGCTTCACGTGTGGTTACACACGCATATATATATAGATAGATATATACGGGAATAGAATGAAACAACTATTGACAAATATTAATTTTTAATTAATACTTACGAATCGAGGGCGATGAGGCAACTTTCTTTATGCCTTTTTGTTAACGCGCGGTCACTTTTAATGGCGTAACGAAAATTAAACGGGACGTTTTAAAAAATTAAACTATACGATATTACGTAAGAGAAAATTATGGTGTACCGATTTATTAATGAACTTTTTTCAATCTCTAATTGCAGCGCCTTACGAAGGCGGAATATGGAAAGTGAGGGTCCACCTTCCGGAGCACTACCCCTTCAAGTCGCCTTCGATCGGCTTCATGAACAAAGTTTATCACCCTAATATCGACGAAGTATCGGGCACTGTGTGTCTCGATGTTATAAACCAGGCATGGACCGCCTTGTATGGTACGTTCAACGGCCACCAATACTCGTGTTATAGTATTTTTCAATAACAATCTTAACGCCATTTAAATTAATTAATAATGTTGTTGATTACAGATCTCTCGAATATCTTCGAATCGTTTTTGCCCCAATTGTTAACATATCCCAATCCAATTGATCCACTGAACGGCGATGCCGCAGCCATGTACCTTCACAAACCTGAGGAGTACAAGAAAAAGGTCGCAGGTGCGTAGATCAGCGATATTAAATTAAGGAGAGTGTATCGTTGCGTATTACCAAAGAGTGCGATTCACGTGAAATTCAGAGAATTTCGACAACTCTCTACTGGAATAAAAATCTGAAAAAAGTGAACCATGTAGGTGCTACGAAGATTCATTTTTCATAATAATAATTCCAAAAAGTTATCAAAAAATTAGTAAAAAAAATCATTGTTTAACGAATTATCCGCGTATATGGAATTTTTTCTTTAGCCGAAATATATTCAACAATTTTTTTGAATACTCATGAATGTTTGTGAGAACTTTTTCTAATCTTAGAAAAAATTCCCAAAAAAATCATAAGTTGTAAAAAAAATTAGCTGATTGGCTGTTTTTTTTTTCAGGTTTTTATTAACTTGGGAAGTATTCGAAATTCGCTCTGAATTTCACGTGAATTTAACTCTTCGGTAATACGGAGCGATACACTCTTCTTAATTCCAATGTGATGATATTTTGATCGAGCGAAGTTTTGATAGTTTTATTTTTCCGAATGTTCGTAGATTACGTGAGGAAATACGCGACGGAGGAGGCACTCAGGGGTCAGGAGAACGGTGGAACCGGCAACGGAATGTCGTCCGACAGCGAATCCTCTATGAGTGATTTCAGCGAAGACGAGGCGCAGGACATGGAGTTGTAACCAAAAATTATCCGACCATCGATACCGCTACCACCACCAATTTTTATTCCTATATCCTTAACGATGAAGATACCCTGTAAATTAGGATCGATCGTCCCACCAAATAGAGCCGAACTAACGAGCCTACATCACGTATCGTCGGGTGGCGAACAACGACGACGTCGAGACCGAGGGAACGCGGCAGTTGGAATTTAAAAAAAAGATTGCATCACTGCTGATGCGTTAGAAATCTCTTCCCCATTCGTATCGGCCGCGTAACACTCAAAAAAAAAAAAAGAAAAAAATATCGGACGGATATTAATATTACGTTCAGCGTTGTTTGGCCAACGACTTGTTATTTTGTTAATGATATATTAATTGTAATAATGATAATGCACGAGCTGCGCTACACAGGGTCGCCTCCCTGTCGACACTGGTAAATCTTATACGTTGTGATGCTCTCGCCATAATTCATGACTCTCTTCCGTTAAAAAAGAAAGAAAGAAAAAAACAAAACGATACTTTTCAACGGACGTCGTTGGATCGATCGCCACCTGTTGAAAAACAAAAAAACAAAAAAATTATTAATTGCCACTATCAGACCCTCGAAATTTGGCGATCCGTAACTCGGCTGTGAGTCGATACAAACATCAGATTTGCCGCCGCGTTAATTAATGTGGTTTTTTTTTTCTCTTTTTTTTTCATTTTTTTTTTTTTATTTGGTGGAGCATTTTAGGTTTGTAAGTAACTTTTACTAGTTTCGTAGCTAACGAATTTAATTGTAAATGATTAAGCAACTAACCAGCTATAGATACATGTTCTTACGAACGCAAAGCACACATAGCGAAAGCGTCAGAGATCCCCGGCTCAAGCGTTATTGAGCGTATTTTCATATATTTTATTGATAAATTCGGCTGCCAGAAAAATTAATCTCTTGAAATTTACAACGAAGATTTTGCGCTATATTTCGAAAAAAAAAAATGTTGTTTCGCCGACCTTCTTTATCTCTGTGCCGCGTGCATTTCCGGTAAATGCGGATTGCACGAAAAAAAAAAAATGATTCGATTATATTAATTTCCATTCGATGATCCGTTACCGTTCGTCTGTAATTGACTGCCAAGAAAAGTACAGACCGTAAAACAAAAAGAACAACAAACTTTTATTGATGTCACACACAATCTTTGTTCATGTCACCGTTCTATTGGTTACACAATTTTTTTGTCCTTTCGGAAGCAAAGTATGTTTACGAGAAACTAAACAAAATTCAGAGACGAGTGTCAACGAAGGCTCGCGGACTGTATAGTGTTCGTGCGAAGCATTATCTCACCGTGGAGGGTACGACACCGGAAACTCGTACCGCCGGATGACCTGTACAGCAATGTATTTACTTATCATGAAGATTCATTATTAAAGTTGTAGAAATCAAACAAATATTCTTTCGAAATTATTAAACAAAAAACCCTAAAGGCGTTTGATCTCAGTTTGGTTTGGCGAATGATACAAAATTAGTCGTCAATGCTTCTTCGATATACAAGTCTATATTTTTCAAAGAAAAAAAAAAAAAAACTCTTTGTATTTCTTATTTTCACTTTCGGAAATTTTCAGCATCGATACTAATATTTATCAAATATATATAATTAAAACGACAGAACGATTAAAAGGTACGATCATTCATCTACATAGTACACAAGAAAGCACGTTATTTAAATTTTTTTAAATTTTTGCTTCATTTAAAAAATTATTTCGAATACGACAATTATTTGGAGTATTTCCGTTCGCCATTTTTTTCGTTTGTCCTCGAAATAAATTATCGCTCATCAAAACGCTACGCAAAAATGCGCGTTATTTGAATTTGCCCGAGTGATTCGCTGTGTTGAAAAGGAAATGTTTTCGAATATCGCGATATGGTTGGGGCACTTCCGTTCACCGGTTTTCTCGTATATGCATGAACCGCACCCAAAGAAAATTGTTACGAAACGTCTATCAAGAAATATACACATTTAATTAATAGGAAGAGGAAGAGAGGAAAAAACGAAGTTTGTATCAATTATACGCACACATATGCATTGTTCATGATATTGGCTATCTCGTCCGTGGTGTACGCATAGCGGTGGTAGATAGAGTATATACTGACGTCGTCGCTCTCCTCTACTCCTACTCCCGGACTCCCGACTGGAACCAGTGGCGGCGGCAGTAGTCGCTCGAGCAGTCGTGTCGGAACCACCGTGCATCGCGCAACCGTCCGGTATCTACATTAACAATAAAACTACTGTTCCGCGTATCGTTGTGTCGTGTTTATCATCGCGTATCACGCCGAATTGTGCCGAAGACACGGGTAAATAAGTGCGCGCGTTTGGGGGGTTTGACAAACGTTAAAGATTCGACTCGCAAACGACCGAATTTATCTATCGGTCTGTCCGTCGACTCTGGTCGCGGGGCGCCGTCACTTTGGAGATTCAGCGCGAACGTTGCAAAAAAAAAACGGAAAAAAAACATTTCGCAAGTCGTTTGCTCCCGTCGAATCGCGGAAACCGGAGATTTGTCGAGAGTTCTCTAAACGTTTTGTCGTTTTCATTGTCATAATATCGAACGTGGTGGACTGTGATTGCGCGCGTTCGGAGCATCGAACTTTCGGGGTACCGAGCAGCAGCACGCGGCACGATTCGGAAAAGCCACGAGAGCCTCTGAGAGTGCGGTGAGCGAAGAAGATCAAACGCGGACGAGAGAGAGTGAGAGAGAGTCGGTTGAAGCCAGACGAGTAGATTCGTCCGGTATGCATAAGCCGTTGTAAATCGAAGACGGTTCGGATAGTAAAACAAATTCTTTGGACCCGTTTTTGACGTCAAAAGACCACGAGGCATTTCGTCGCCACAACTCGAAACGTTTATTCCCGTTCTTTCGTTTTTATTTCTCTTTTTTTTCGAGCTGCGAAAGTCAAACGACGACAAAAGTTATCAACGTTGAACGATTAGGAGAAACACATACGCGAATATATCCGTGAGTGTCGGTGTTGTTGGACCCGCCGGCGGTAGAGGCGACGTTATCGAAATCGTTCATTCGACCCTCTCGTCGTTGAGCGGAGATTTTTCATTCTCCTCCAGGATCTCGGAATAGTGGTCCCTTGATTATGGCGTGACTCGATGAGATTCGAAGGGAAAAAACGTTGCCAAAGGAAGTGAGTACCCATTCGCGAAGTAGAACGACAAGTTAATTACTTGTTGAGATCCACGGATTATCGATTTGCAAATTTGCATTAAATTTTTTTTTAATCCCCGACTCGGCAACTTATTATGCCCGTTGGCAGATTTTTGTTCTCTTTTTTCTTCGTTTGTTTCTTTTTTTTTCGCTAATTATTAACACTCCCGCTGTATTACTCGAGAGTACATAACGTGTTTTTCCCCGTCGTTCCATCTGTACAAAGTGCAATCGTCGGCGAGTTTTTTTTTACATACCGTTTTCCATTCGCCGCTCGAGACGTGTGTGTTTTTTTTTTAAATATATTACACAGTCGTATTTAGCACTTGTAAGCGTATACAATGTGGCGTTTATTACGCCTGAGCTCGTTCTCTCCGAGCTTTTCGCACACGCGTTCGGCGATCCGATTTTCTTCTCTTATTATTATGACGGAAGAGGATTAAACGGTGCAGCAGGCTTCGACATTACACGGTTTTGCACTGTTTCGCGAGAGATAAGGTAGACACTACTACTGTGCAGTTATACTCTCGAATACAGTACGTATCGATTCTAAAGTACGATTGGACTCGAAGCTCTTTTTATTTTCCTGAAAAAAAAAAAAAAAAAAAAAAAAAAAAAACGATATTCATATCTGAAGCTCGTGTTACTGACAAAATCAGCAGAAAAACGATATAAATTTGTTTCTGTAACAACGGCGCAAGCAATTATTCTTGAACGATTAGGTAACGGAAGGTTAACCGATAAATCGTGAAATATTGAGAGGTCGGAAATACCGTCGTTCGTATAGGTCACAATAGAAATTTCCGCTACGAAACGCGTGGGCTTCTCCGTTTACCGTGGCGGTACACCCCCTCTGCCCGGACAAAGTTAGTGTATCCCACAGGAAATGATCGGACAAACTCGTACAACGAGTTCATCAAAGCGTTAAATTGCCGAGTTATCTGCACATTTCCGGATTTTTTCTTTCAATATTCTCGGCATACTATTTTCTTATTTTCATTCCACGTAACTTGACTCACCGAGTTTCTCGGATACGTTATAGTTAAAGTACTCGAAGAGGGATGTTTTATTATTAACTCGCATATTAATCCCTCATCGCCCTACAATTTATATTTCATCGCGTAGCGAACAAAACTTCGACTTTACACGCTCGATTTCGTTGTTCACTCGCACGTGAGATATCGCCCTGCTTTGCATCATTATCATGGATAACTCTCACGATCGCTCCCCCCCCCCCCCCTCTCCTCAGGTTTTGCGTGTCTTCGTGTCTCATCGCACAGGTGTGTCGACTCGCAAAGCACAATGCTGTTGAAGAAGATGCGGGACTTTCGATCGTCACTCATTCCCATTACAATCGTATACTTAAAAAAAAAAAAAAAAATATATATATTTAATGCACCGGTATTGAGAGTTTTTTTTTCTGTACATTAAATTCAATGTACCATAGTGATAAATGTACTTTATAATGAAATTAGAGTAGATTATTGGATTTAAATTACTTTCATAATCAATTAAAAACGAATTATTAAAATTAAAGTGATTCCGTGGTTATTATATATATATCGTACATACATTTTTTATCGTAATTGTACATTGAATCTCATGTATCAGTTTGTGTATAAAAGCTTCCAGTATCAGTAATTTAATAAATTTCCAGCTAATTTTTCTCACACTGTACAGTAAAAACTCTTGTATAGTCGATATTACAATTTCTCGTATATATCAAATACGAAAATCTGTTGAACTCGTTAATGTTTACAAAATCGTAAATTTTTCCGAACGCTTATTTTTTTGTATAATGCAACTACACGATAAACAAATACGTCAATATATACGAACAAAACTTCAATCACAAACTGTTATACGTGGGGAATGCGTAAATAAATCGTTGGTGGGGATCGAAGATTCGTTGAGTGTTTGCGAAACTGATCGGCTTTATTGAGACGCGTTTGCAAACGCTGCGAATCGAGAATTATTGTTGTCAGTGCGAAACGACGGAAAGATCCGCGAATACATCCAATGACTCTCTCGCTTAGCGTCGCACCGTCAACCGCCACCGATACGCGAACATCAGAAGCGCGTTTTCATTTGCATTGTAATGCCAACTCGCTGTCAATTAATATTAAGTGGCGCGGACTCTCTCGATGAGCCGTTGAATCGACACACGACGGGCTACCGAGAGACGCGCGAATGCGTTTCTGTAAGCGCCTCCGTTCGACACTCTCAACTCGAACGTCATATACAAAAAATTATCTCTCGTAAAAAATAATGCAATGTGTTTAAAAAATGAAAAAAAAAAAAAAAAAAATAACGCGTCGAGATTTATTATTTACTCACTGCATATTTTAGATAGATAATTTCTCGCAGAAGAAAGCTAATTTTAATCTATATTTGCTATGTCTGGAATATTATAATAAATCAATCTTCAGAGCATTTTTATCTGAGACTCTTACCGAACCCATCCAAGATCCATGTGCACGATATTAATATTTTCGAAATTTTAATCGTCGTATTTATGCCCGACGCGAGTCGGATTTAGTTGATGAATTTTTAAAATATTTTTTTCTATTTAATTTTGATTATTATCGATAGTAATTTTTTTTCTATTTAATTTTAATTATCATTGATGGTAACATTTTTTTTTTTTTCATTGACAGGGATAACCATGACGACTAGATCACTAAACTGAAGGGCCCGCCGTGAGGTCCTTTAGTTTACGAAAAAAAAACCACCGGTAAACTGGATACCGGCTACAGTATGGGGGAAATACTTGGATCAGCGAGTTTTCTCCACCTCGGCGACATCGTCAGCCTGTACGCCGAGGGAAATGTTTCAGGTTTCCTATCGACTTTGGGGTGAGTTATGAACCGCATACCGTCACGTGCGGGAAAATAACCATTGCCAACACTTCGCTGGAGTGTAATAACAAATGCAAACTGCATGCTTGAGAGACGGCGAATGTTGCGGACACGAGCCAACGATCGTATAATAAAATAAAGATGCGTAAAACCTCTTCGAGAATTGAGTGTTTGATCTGCGGAGTGCACGATAAGACGAGAGAGAAAAACTCTTGTAAAGAATTTCTAACATTATTTTTTTTTGAGATCCGTGTTTACAATAGCACCGGACGAGCAGACTGCTCGTCGTTCAGCGGCGTGTGCTGCGTTCCCTCTTTCTACAGCGATCATCGGGATAAGATAAAAATGATTTTCTTCCTCGTTGAGATCTCCGATAAAGTCGCGACACGCGAGAGAGCGATTGGATGAAAATTTCATGCATCGTATTAGCGCGGAGTACGAAGCGAAATGGGTTAACTGATTCAAGGTTCGAACGGACGAGATGGGCGCTCGGGGGGAAAAACGGCCAGCGATGCGCGTTACGTTAGAGAATCAAATTACATTTACCCTGCGCACTCGGGAAATCCATTGAGACTCCTTGTCTACCGACGACGATATACGATCTAATTAACGAGCGGAGCTTTTATTCCTCTCAATCGAAATAAGAGATACTCTTTTTTTCTCATCCATTAACGAAAAAAAAAAAAAAAAACGATGAGTCGGAAGAACTAACAATTACTCGAGAGATCTAACGGTTTATTGATTTAATTCGTTTTTAATCTGAAAAGGTATTTTGCTCCGTTAACTATGAGTTCTCCAAACTAAATTTTTTTTCTTTTTCTGTAATTACGGAAATGCAAAAAAGATCGCGTGTAAAAATGCATCGATAGTTTAATGTATTTCCGAGTATTGTCTTTTTTTTCGTGCCGTTTCCTCGGTTCGTAGTTACAACGAATTGGACGACGAATACTTTTTTTTTTCGTCTACGAGACTCTTTCGTCGCGATCTCTCGAGGAACACGGAAAACCTGTCCTAACGAGAGAAACTGAGTCGGGTCACCGTGTGAACTCGAGTTACTAACGTCTCGCAAAAGATAGACAATAACGACGACTCGTTGTTGCTCTGCAATATCGCGTTACGTTTAGAAGGCGAATCCGCAGGCCGACGCGATGTATGTCAGGCTAACTGCACGGGTATTGTTTTGTTAATTTATTATTGTCACTTTTATTTATATATTATTCATCGATAAAACGTGACCCTCCCTTGTTGTTACCTGTTCGCTATAGACTTTGTACCCTCCGATAAAAATCACACGGGAGGGAGATGCATTATAAAAGCTCGTCGTCGATTGGTCACAGAGTTAAGCGATGAGAGGCAAAAACTCTCGCGATGAGAGACTACAGATGATCGCCCGTAAGGCCACACAATTTTTTTTTTTTATAGACGCAAGAGAGCGCGTGCCTCCATCGTTATCCCCTATAAATGTAGCAGATATATATATATACACACTTTTTACGTTAATCGAGTTAGTAAAGGGCCTATACGTTATATATATAGAAACTTGATAACAGGTGATACCTCTAACGAGTTATCCGAGCGGCAAGTCGCTACGTCGGCCGAGAAAAAAAAGGGTGTTCGATAATGCGGATTATTTTAGAATGCACTTGACACCAACATCGTCGAAGCAATTTGTCGTGCGCAGAGTCAATATAGTTGCTTTTGTAAGAAAAAAAAAAAAAGTACTCCAGAATTCCAAAAGTGAGATTCGGAGAAAATTTGAAAAAAATAAATAAGTAAATATTAATGAATAATAAAATGAATAATGAATTAATATTATGCAAAATTCATGTTCTGTGCACCTTCCGTAACGTTAATTTTTTCAAATTTTTATCCCGATTGGGAAGTATTCGAAATTCTCTCTGAGTCTCACCTGTGGTTGGGAATGTAACGATATACCCTCCTTAATTGCGATCGTAATGGAGATCTCGTTTGCCGAAAGGCTTCGGTTGGCTTTTCTCGTATCACGGTGGAGCCCCGTCAATCCGAATCGCTTAGTTTATCTCATCACTTGATGCACAATTGCAGGCATGAATAGGCTTCTCTTCACTCGATAAGGATCAAAGACTCGTCGCTTAGCTTTTCACGGCAACTTGGCCAGCAATGCGCGATGCCCATCCAATGATTCTACGAGCTTTATAGCGATCATTATAATTCCATTATTGTGCCGCAATCGTGTAACCACTCAAAGGGATGTTATTCGTAAGAGATTAGCTGTTTAAAGTTCAATCTTCGTTTCTTTGAAGATCCACTAATAACGCGTCGAGAGGAGAAGCGCGAAGAAAAGAAGAAAAAAAAGAAAAAAACGCCGCGCGAAAATAGTTTTTTCACGGAGTCAGAGACAAAGTTTTACGAAGTAGTTCTCCTCATTATACGCTCGATGGTTTGTAATGATTTGTTTCTAAGAATACATTCCCGAAACGTTCTATTTCGGAACAATATGTTGTGTGTATCAGTCACGCTCGCGAGGGTCTTAACGCCGGCCGGTAGATACTGATTATTCGAACATATTTCGTCGAAAATTTTCGGCCCTCTCTCGGACGGATATCTATCGTAGTCGGTACAAACGCGTGCGGGCGTTTGAAACAGATTTAGGCTTTTATTGCTTCATTCTCAACACTTCTTTCGCGGAATATCTCTCGCGGACGACGATTGAAACAGCGAGAAGCGCGAGATAAGCTTAGCGAAACTCACTCACCCTGCGCCCCGTGCACAGTACTTTTTTCTTTCTTTTTTATTTTTTTTAATATTAGTTTGCACATCGGGAGCTCGTGCGAGCGACTCGCTTCGGCTTAATGCTTCGCTGGAACGAATCGGCCAGAAATAACGCCATCGGTTTTTTATTCCATACCCCGAGCGCACCACCGCGATCCGTCTCTCTGTCTCTCTACCCTCTTCCACCTTCGTTCTTCCCAACAAAACTGTTGGTACTTTTTCCTCTTACTGGGCATAACTCTGTATATTCCTTTCCTTCTTCGACCCCGTTTATCATCGTGCACGATGTTTTTTTTTTTTTTTTGCATTTTACCCGATAAAAAAAAATTGCTTTGAGCGTAACATGTGCCAATGTTGCGCGTTCCGCAAAGCTTGATAATCGATTTCGAGAACTGGCAAACTAGTTTTTTGTCCCACCGTTTTCTCATGCCTACGCGTATTCCATAAATGGAAATATAGCCGAGTTTCTCGGTAATCCATATGCATTGTACACCGATGAGCTTTTTCATGGTTTTTATAGCTCTATCAATTTGGTACACTTTGTAATTCGTCACTACTTCAGATCGCTTCATTCGACATCCGACTGTATCGGCGAGTGATGATTTTTTTTTTTTTTTTCACGCTAATAGTCGGAAATAATTTTTTTTTGTTTTGTTTTATGCAAAACCGGTTTTGCAGATTCGTAAAAAATCTATACCTACTGGAGATTTTTCCTCGTCACAGGCGATGTGATATCTCGATTTTGCTATGCATACCGAATAGTTCCCTGGAAACGTGTCTATACAGTTTTTTTGTTAAAAATGATTTTACCATTTTTCGAAAATATTATACTGGTATTTTTAATCAATGTATTCCGCACAAATACCGCTATCGAAAAACGCCGAAAATCACGAGTTCCGACGAAATAGGTCACGCGAAAAAAAAGTAATATTCTCTCAGCATTTAGTTCGTATTATTCATCTATTGTTGAGGTTCATTATCAGTCTTTGTTTGTCGGTATATATACAACAGGATGCGACAATCTGCATTCTTCAAATAAAGCAATTCGCCGTTGAATATTGTCGGTGTCGGACAGAACTATCTGTCATCATACGCTATGATCGCGTACGAGCGTAATAATCGCGATGAAACGTTCAACTTCCCTCTTTCCTCGATTCCCGCCTGTGGCCCGTTTCCCCGAGACGGAAATACGTTTCTCCAATCCTCGTATCGATTTCTCGACATCCTATACCACCCGCGATCCACTCTCCGTGGTTTCCTTCGTCGGGGTTACCTACATCTATAATTCGAAAATGATTTTCAGCCTCGTCGACGATCGATGCGTCGTCTGCCCGGAAGCCGGAGACTTGACAAACCCACCGAAGAAGTTTCGCGGTATAATCATTTCTCTTATTTATTACCTTTTTTTTTCTCAACTAACGGCCACAAAGGATGTTACAAAAGACTTAATTAATCATCTTTTCGAAATGTTCAGATTGCCTGTTCAAGATATGTCCCATGAACCGTTATTCGGCTCAAAAACAATTCTGGAAAGCAGCTAAACAAAGCGGGAGCTCGTCAACCGATGCCGTGTTGCTTAAGAGACTTCACGTAAGTTTACGATAAAAATGAGAATTCTTCTTTGTTAACTTTCCACTGAGATTTATATGTGTTAAACGAGAGAGAGATTGATATCGGTTGCAGCATGCCGCGGAGATCGAGAAAAAGCAGAACGAGTCGGAGAACAAGAAGTTGTTGGGTAGCGTCGTCTCTTATGGAAACGTTGTCCAGGTAACGATGTTAAAAATCACAAAGATTTATTCATTTCTGTAAAATATGGTTGTATTATAGATCCGATATACGACAGTACTTTCATTAATAACACGCTTCGTCACTCCTATACCGGTCGCAACGTTATTTTTCCTCGTCGAGAAACTCGACGATTATGCAATAGCGGTGACAATGTGTTTTACGATATTTGTAGCTTCTTCATCTTAAATCCAACAAATTCCTGACGGTTAACAAGAGATTACCCGCCCTACTGGAGAAAAATGCTATGAGGGTTTATCTGGACGCGAACGGTAACGAGGGCTCGTGGCTCTACATAATGCCGTTTTACAAATTGCGAAGCGATGGCGACAGCGTAGTAGTCGGCGACAAGGTCATCATGGAGCCGGTAAACGCTGGAAGGCAGGGACTTCACGTTGCGGCTAATTACGAGTTAAGCGACAATCCCGGTTGCAAAGAAGTAAACGTTGTTAATTCGTCGACTTCGTGGAAAGTTACACTGTTCATGGAGCATCGCGAGAATCAGGAAGAGATACTTAAGGGTGGCGACGTCGTGAGGCTCTTTCACGCGGAGCAGGAGAAGTTCTTGACGATGGACGAGTACAAGAAGAAACAGCACGTTTTTCTGAGAACAACAGGAAGAACGAGCGCTACCGCTGCTACGAGTAGCAAAGCCCTTTGGGAAGTCGAAGTCGTTCAGCACGATCCCTGCAGGGGTGGAGCTGGTCATTGGAATTCGCTTTTTCGATTCAAGCATTTAGCGACGGGACAGTATCTCGCGGCTGAGATCGACACTGACGAGCCTCGGGAAATGAGCAAAAACAAACGAGGTCCGTGCGACTGCTGTTCTTTGTTTTTGATTTTAAAAACTTTGATTGTACTTTGTTAACTTCCTTTGGCAAAGTTAAAACTGCAAATGATTGATGAATTTGTTTTTATCGCATGCAGAGCCACCGGGACCGGTCTACAGACTGGTATCCGTGCCGCACAGCAACGAAATAAGCTCGCTGTTCGAATTGGATCCCACAACGTTGACGCGAGGCGACAGTCTCGTTCCCCAGTCTTCCTTCGTCAGGTTGCATCATATCTGCACCAATACTTGGGTACATTCGACGAGTGTGCCAATCGATAAGGATGACGAAAAACCTGTGATGTCGAAGGTTTGTTGAAGGCAAATTTTAGTTTGTAGAGAATAATCATTGAAATATTAATCGAAGATAAATTCGGCTGATTCTCGCAGGTCGGCTGCGCGATCAGCAAAGAGGACAAGGAAGCCTTCGCTCTGAGATCCGTTTCGCCGGTCGAAGTACGCGATCTCGACTTTGCCAACGACGCGTGCAAAGTTCTCGCCGGAATGAGCGGGAAGCTTGAAAAAGGAACGATATCCCACAACGAAAGACGCGCCGTGACGAGTCTTCTTCAGGACATCGTTTACTTCATTGCCAGTCTGGAGAACGAACAGAACAAATCCGAGGCGTTGGAGCTCATCGTCACGAATGCGAACAGAGACCGACAAAAATTGCTCAGGGAACAGTATATTCTCGGGCAATTATTCAAGATACTTCAAGCGCCGTTTCTAGAGTCGGCCGAAGGTGAGGGACCGTTCCTGAGGATTGAGGAACTCAACGATCCACGACACGCACCGTACAAATATATGTTTCGTCTGTGCTATCGTATACTCCGACTTTCACAACAGGACTATAGAAAAAATCAGGTGAGTCACGAGCGGAAATTCCTTGAAAAAACTCCTCGAAGGTTGCAGAATTGTTCATGACTTTCCTTCTATCATTCCAGGAATACATTGCGAAACACTTCGCATTCATGCAAAAGCAAATTGGTTACGATATCCTTGCCGAGGACACGATCACAGCGCTTCTACACAACAATCGTAAATTGCTCGAGAAGCATATTACCGCCGCCGAGATTGAAACTTTTGTCGGTCTCGTTAGAAAAAATATGCACAATTGGGAATCACGGTTCTTGGATTATCTTTCCGATCTTTGCATATCGAATAAAAAAGCCATCGCGGTTACGCAAGAATTAATATGCAAAAGTGTACTCAGCGAAAAAAACAAAGACATTCTGATCGACACGCGGTACGAAAATACCTTTGGATCCTCTTTATTAGTGGATTAATAAAATTGAAACATTTGGTCGATTATTTTTTTCAGAATTATGAAGGCCGACGTCGAAGTTGTGGACGACATCGACGACAGACCGGAGACCGAAGAACCGCACATAACGATCATAGAAGAACTCGAAGTGTGGCTCGTCTGGAATGACGGAACGGTTTGTTCGCGATATTTCAATAATACGAAAAAAAATTAACGCATTCATTCGCAATCGTCGTTAAAATGTATATTTTTTTTTTCACAGAGATCAATGTCGCTTAGCGAATTATCGAGAGGAGCCAAATTGGGAAATGTCGAAGATGCCGCAATACTGGATTATTACCGACATCAGCTCAACTTATTCAGCAACATGTGTCTGAACCGACAGTACTTGGCGTTGAATAATCTATCACCGCACTTGGATATCGAACTTATACTCAAGTGCGTAAAAGGAATCAATATTGTTATTTTCTTTTATCGTTCGCGAATATACACGGTTTGCTGATAATGCGCGTTGCAGATGTATGGAGGACGAGACAGTCCCTTACGACCTGCGGGCCTCGTTCTGCCGACTTATGCTTCATTTGCACGTCGATCGCGATCCTCAGGAACCCGTGACGCCCGTTAAATACGCTCGACTCTGGTCGGAAATTCCTTCAAAGATGAGCATTAACGAGTAAGTGGTACGCGCAGCGGATAATCACAAAAAAATCATTTTATTTTTCTCACATCGCTGCTCTGTTGGTCTTCAGTTATGACACGAATAAAATGCCGGACGAGAATAAAGAAGCCGTTCGCGCGAGATTCAGCTCAACGATTATGTTCGTCGAGGATTATCTCTGCAATGTGGTATTGAAGATGTGGTCCTTCGCAGATCAGGAGCAAAATAAACTTACGTTCGAGGTACAGTCGAGTTTCGTTTATAATTCGGAATTTGTGTCCGCGTATACATTTTTTTTTTAGAATTTATAAATTTATGAATTTATGCTGTTGTTCATAGGTAGTCAAACTCGCCCGCGATCTCATATATTTCGGATTCTACAGCTTCAGCGATTTGTTGAGATTGACGAAAACTCTGCTCAGCATCTTAGACTGCGTGTCGGAGAACGAATTCACCGATGGAAAGATACCCACAGGTGAAATTGATTGTAAGTTCGACTAATAAGGTACATACGGTGCGCAATACTGTTGAACTATCGTTTCAGAATTCTTCTTCTTGCCGCTACAAAAAAATTCGCGATACGTTGAATTTACCGCGATGTATTTGTATTTTAATGTTTGCGTCGTTCTATCTGTCTTAATGTGCTCGATGTCGTGAAAAATATGTAAAGTCTAATGCGAGAACGAACTCTCGAGAGATTCGTCGCGTTTGACACGCGTTTGTCGCGAAACAGAATGCTGATTCATAGTTAAACAATTGTTTACTAACAGCTTTATTTTTGGGAATGCTTCTCCAGCCGAAATGATGGAATCCGAGGAGCAAGGTACGTTGCTTTGCCGCTGGGTGTGACTACGTATTAAGGCGGGAGATACCTTTACTCAGATACTAAAAAAAAATGGCTGTTTCTCATGACGTTTTTTTTAAGGAAACCAAAAAACTGCTATATTTTCAAAAAAATTTTTTTTTTTTTTTTTTTCACATTATGGTCAATCTTTTTAGATAATATGGGTAAAAAGATGTATACCAAATTTCATCGATATCGGTCGATTACTTTCTTAGTTATATGTGATCGTTTTGAGAAAAACGCGTTTAAACTCTATGATTTGAACGACCTACCGGTTAATTTTCGATTCCTGCACTACACAACACGCCTTCAGTTTCTTCGAAAAGTTGATTCTTCCGTTGATTTCATGGAATAAAAAAACAGTTCGATTTTTGAAGCCGATAAAGGTGTCTCCTCTCTAAATACATTTATCGTGGGACGTCGACATTTACTCTTAAATTAATACTGAAACTAATCCTGTGTCTCTGTACTGAGTAAAATAACGTATTTATACTTCAGAAAAAGAAGGAAAATAATTAAAATTGTATCGTAAACAGCGGAAGGCGGTGTTTTAAGATGCATCGGCGACATGGGCGCAGTGATGACGAGTTTGACTCTCGGCTCGGCGGGTCAAGTAATAGCCGGCGGCACTTCGTCCCCCCGACCCTCGACACCGTCGACGAAGAAGGAGTATCCCCTGGTTATGGATACGAAACTCAAGATAATAGAGATTCTTCAATTCATCCTCGACGTACGACTCGATTACAGAATCTCCTGTTTGCTAAGTATATTCAAACAGGAATTTGACGAGAGCGAAAAAAGTTCGGGAGACGTTAATCTCGGACAGAGGGGAATAGATCTCGAATCGATAGGCACGCAAGCGGAAGGAATATTTGGTAGCAGCGACGAGTGTGTCGCTCTCGATCTCGACGGTCAAGGCGGTAGGACATTCTTGAGAGTATTGTTGCATCTCGCTATGCATGATTATCCGCCACTCGTTTCGGGCGCTCTGCATCTCTTGTTTCGTCACTTCAGTCAACGGCAGGAGGTTTTGCAGGCTTTCAAACAGGTAATATTACCCTCAAACAGTTAAAAAAGTGATTAAATTTGAAATTAATCGCAAGTATATTCGTTTCTTCGTTAGGTACAACTGCTAGTCTCGGACAGCGACGTTGAATCTTACAAGCAAATTAAATCGGATCTCGATGTGCTGCGTCAGTCGGTCGAGAAATCGGAGTTATGGGTCTACAAATCTAAGCTAACGGAGGATCACGGAGGCAAGAAGAAAAAAAGTAACAAAGAGGAAGAAGAAGAAGGTACCACACCGCGAAAAGCTCCACCGCAGTTATCGACACTCGAGAAACAAGGATCCGCGATCGATCTGGACGTCGGTCCGCCACTTCACGCCGATCAAGCCGAGGAGTACAAGAAGATACAGCAAATTCTCATAAGAATGAATAAACTGTGCATCCAGACGCTGCCCGGCGGCCAGTTGAAACCGCGAAAACACGAGCAGAGACTGTTGAGAAACGTCGGTGTACATACGATTGTTCTTGATTTGCTTCAAGTGCCGTTCGACGCAAAGGAAGACATACGAATGAACGAGCTGATGCGACTGGCGCACGATTTTCTTCAAAACTTTTGCCTCGGCAATCAACAAAATCAAGTGTTGCTTCACAAACAACTGGATCTCTTCTTGAATCCCGGCATACGAGAGGCCCAAACCGTCTGCTCGATCTTTCAAGATAATTCGACTCTCTGTAACGAAGTCAACGCTAAAGTCATTCAACACTTTGTTCACTGCATAGAAACTCATGGAAAACACGTGCAATATCTCAAGTTTCTACAGACCATTGTCAAAGCGGAAAATCAATTTATTCGAAAATGTCAAGAGATGGTTATGCAAGAGGTACATTTATTTTTCTATTCACGATTACGATGTAAACGACGAGGAGAGGATCAATTTTATTCTTTCGCAGTTGGTTCAAGCGGGCGAAGATGTTCTCGTGTTCTACAACGATCGCGCGTCGTTCAATCACTTTGTCGAAATGATGAGATCGGAAAGGCATCGAATGGACGAAAGCAGTCCTCTCAGGTAAATTTGGAAAAAATCGTTTTTTCGATTGAATTTAGTTCCGTGTCTCGTTACTTATGTGAAAAATCTCTTCTGTTTTCAGATACCACGTTGAACTGGTCAAACTACTCGCTTGCTGCACGATGGGAAAGAATGTAAATACCGAAATAAAGTGTCACAGTTTGCTTCCGTTGGACGATATCACAGCGATGGTTTGTCATCCCGACTGCTTGCCGGAGGTTCGTGTAAATTTTGGATTTCTTCGCGAAAATTTCGCTTCGCAGATAAATCGTTGTAATATCGAAATGTTCGGCAGGTTAAAGAGGCGTACATAAATTTTTTGAATCATTGTTACATCGATACCGAAGTCGAGATGAAGGAAATTTACACGTCGAATCATATGTGGTCGCTATTCGAGAAGTCGTTCATCGTCGATATGGGTCTCATTGCGACTTCGACACACGATCGAAAACACGCCGATACGTCCCTCGAGAGCTATGTAACCAATTGTCTGATGAACATCATAACTACGTTCTTCAGTAGTCCGTTTTCCGATCAAAGCACAACAGTACAGGTATTGTCGAATCTTTCCACTTTTTCACTATCGCTACACGCATATCGAATATTGATACAACTCTGCTTATTATTTTTTTTCATTTTGCTACATTAACAAATAATATTAAGGTGACGCCTTGAAAGACCAGATCCGAAATGTTTAACGGCAAAATATCTGCTCTCAAATATCGAACGACAAAATATCGAATTCCCAAAATATCTGCGAATTAAAATTTGCACAATAATATGACGATTTGGCGAACCAGTGGGATCCGAGATGACAAAATATCGTTCAATTTTTTACGTATTTCGTTATCACGCACCCCGGCGGTGCTAATCGTGATTTTGTACGTAAAAAAGCAAAATAAATGTGCAACAAGAATTAGTAATGTTTCCACCCGATATTCCGTGTTATTTTCTAAAAAATATTTTGACGCGGGTATTTTTTCATTTTGATTTTGTCGTCAGATATTTTATGGCAGATATTTTGACGTAAATATTGTGTCTTTAGATCAATTGTTACGCACCTAATATTAACAACAAAAAAATAACGAAATGGGAGAGAATGACGAATGGGTTATGTTGGGTTCTGTCGGGTGGTCTAATGGTTTTAAATGTACTAACATCGAGAATCATAATATACCATCTAACCGTTGAGTACATCATCTCCGGGGCTCTTAGTTCGAGATGCATGTATTGAGAATGAATCGATTTTTTGAATATCGCATTTATAAGATTCATCGCTGAATGCTCCTCAACACACTTTCTCAAAATTATCAATTTCAATTGTCTTTTGCTTTTGCGAACGAAGTTCATCGAAATGGAGGTAAATTTATAAAACAGCTCGATTAGTATAGAGCATTTTTTATAGTGTATATCAGTTCGTAATAAAAAAAAAGAAATTCAAAATATCACGTTGTAAATATATAATTAAAAATTGTACATATTTAAATAAACGTGAGTGAATAATAGATCGTTGTATGAAAAAAAAAAAAAAGAAAAAAAAAAGTAAACATCAGAATACTGTAATAATAGAAAGACGAACGTTAGGTGTCTATTAAAAGCTATAAATAAAATTTCGTATGAATTTTTTTTTTGATAATTTCATGTTTCATCTGTATCATTAACATTATACTCGCTTTGCATGAAAAATGTTTCAGTTTTGTTTTGTATATCAAGCACACGTTTTCCAAGAGGGGATGCAGTAGGTTTCTATCGCTAGGAATTTATTCGTTGGTTTGTCGCTTTAGCATCGATATTAATTTTTTTTTTTTGGCCTATCGCTTGATTATTATTTTGCGGGCTTTGATTTGTTTCGAACGGTCGACGTGTGCTCGGTAAATTGCTGATCGCATCAGCGGCATGTTCTGTGTTTTTGGCATGTGGTCAACTGGTCCTTCATTGCAAACGACACCGGTCCTCTGGATCGTCCGTTACACTGGGGTCTGTGTTGGTGCTGGGGGTTGGTTTACTAATAGAAACACCTGCACGAGGCCCGTCTGTATTGGAGTCTCAAGGATTGCAACAGGAATGACGACAATAATCTTTCTAGTTATGTAAGTGAATTAAAACGATATTAATGGTGTGTTGTCCTCGCGTGGCACTTAAAAAACAATTGTACATAATAAAGGCCACTTAACAATTGTACAAAGAATAATTGTAAACGTGTTCATCATAGTTTTTCAGTGTAAAGTGTGTCTCGTTATTAATCCTCACTATCAATTAATAATATACAAATCGTTCGTTGATTTTCTCATTTGCCAGACAAGACAACCGATATTCGTACAATTGCTTCACGCGGCGTTCAAAGTTTCCGAGTGCGTTTGGCTCAATGCCGGGCAGCGTTTCAGCGTTGAAAATTGCATCAGAACACTGTCCGATGTGGGTGAGTAAAAGAAACGACGAAAAAATCGCTATGATTCTGGGAAACTGAAATATAATGTTTTTTTCTTTTATTTCGCCTTTAGCCAAAGGCAGGGGTATCGCTATACCGACTGATTTGGAAGCCCAAGTCGCGACGATGTTCAACAAAGCTGCGATGCTGAGCAGACAGACCAGCAAGTGGCTTCAAGCTGCCAAACAGCCGAAAGTCGAACGCAGTCAAAGTCAGGTAAATACAGAACGATTCGTAGATTTCTTCGTTCATAGTTTACGCGCGTAGCAAACAGAGAGATAACATTTTGAATTCATTAACCACCGTTTGATAATGAATTTTGTCGATGATGAAGGGCGATCTGGTTTACGAATGGAGTCCACCCGACGAGGTAAAAAGATAGAACGATCAGCTCGGTAGATAGAGAATCTTAGAGATTGAATAGTATATTGCGTCACGAGGGAGAAAAACCTTTTTCTCACGAGTGTAAGTTTGCAGCACAAGCCAAAGGCGAGCGCTACAATCAGACGAGCTGAGAAAACGTTTTTCCGCCGAGTATCGTATACGATTTTACTTCACAAGGTGTGGAAAGAGAGTTTTCCATACAGCAGTGAAGTAAATACACTTTTGTACATAACGCAAGCCAATCTACACAACGCATAGGCACTTTAGGCATCGAACGGTATATTATAATAGGATCCGCAAGACCCACGAGATAAAAAAATCCGGCCGGCACCCTACCCATCGATATTCGTCCTTTGATTTCCATCTTTCAATAACGCGTAACGTTTTTTTGTTCCAACAGCTTATGCGTCTCGACCGGAGCATCATAGAGGGATTGCAAGACATAGTATCGTTACTGGAGGAACAGTTGAAGCCTCTGGTACAGTCGGAACTTTCCCTGTTGGTCGATATACTTTATCGACCGGAATTGCTGTTCCCGGCAGCGACGGAATCGAGAAAAAGGTGCGAGAACGGGGGCTTCATAAGACGGTGAGGATTGATTTTTCTCTCTCGTCGAATTTGATTTTTGAATACCGCTAATCGTTTCTTTTTTATTTAACAGGCTGATAAAACATACCGAACGACTTCTCGAGGAGAAGGAAGAAAAATTATGCGTCAAGGTACTGAGGACATTGCGCGAGATGATGGCGATAGATCCGGAGTACGGCGAGAAGGTTTGTTGATTCCAAATTCCGTGCTGCATGGAGTTTTGAAACGAATAAATCATCCAATCATATACAGATATACGAGAATTCACAGCATTATCGAGAGAAGAGGGATAGTCAGTTTTTCGTGGTTGTTTATCCGAAAACTGGTTACTCTTCAGCTCTCTAAAGCACATTAGATTCGTACGTCGTTAGATGAATTTCTTTTAGCTTGCGCAGTTTACGAAAAGTGTTGCTCTCGAAACTTCTGTTCTCTCTTTCGTTAAAAGAAACAACAAAAAAAACAAACAAAACGTACAAAAAAAAAAAGAAAACAAAACAAAAACGATAAATCTCGTTGCGTTATAATACGTGTTCCGAGTATCGCGGGTGACGTGTTTTTTTGGTGAGTAAACAAAAACCTCGTAGAATAGAACTGTAGGTAAGGGTGTTTTCATGCTGCGAAGGAGATTGAGGATAACTTGGAACAAACAACAGAAGTCGAGAAGGAGAGTGACTCGCGTCTCGGCACAGATACCACTGATCAATTTGACACACAACATATGACGCAACAACAGAGGGTAAAATAGCAAAGTAGATTAATTAGAAAAGTCGTTGTAGAACCCGCGGGCGTGATTAACAAATTATTCGGTGATATGACCGGCCAGTATAGAGAAAAAAAAATAAAAAAATAAAAAACAAACAAACATTTATACATATATGAAATATATGATAAGAAAACGACTGGCTGAGCCCCATAATGCCATTCTATCAACGCCATTTCATTAATTATACGTTGTCTCGTATACGTTATAAGTGTATTGCTAAATAACTCTGATCATAGAATGTAAGTACAGTGAAACGATTCGCGTTAAAAACTATTAGTCTTCGCGTTCAAAATTGTTCGTAGGCTCTCGAATCTTAATATAGGTTAATACCTCTTTAATACCAATGCCTTTAAGATTTTTTTTTACGCAAAGACTAAACATTTTTAACGGATATGCATGAGTTTAATTAACGAGCAGAATGATAGTTTGTTATGGCTTCGATTTTATAAAATATTTATCCTCTTTTTCCTAACGCAACCGTATAAGAATGTTACGGATTCGGCGAAAAATATCGGCTGTCTTGAATGATACCGACGGATTAATTGTGTGAAAAGTTTGTTGCCCCTCAGTAGACGAGATGTACCAATACGCAATGCATCCGGATATACTCACTTGTTTCGATTTCTTTGTACATAGCGAAAAAATGAACAATTGTTTTGATTTAAAAAAAAAATATCCCTCATTATGGAAACTGAGATATCACTGATACTGTAAATATTGTCAATTTCCTCTCCTAAATTATATAAAAGAGACTCCGAAACTTTTAGTTTATTCCCGCAGAAGGCACATTCTTGTGATTTATTGATTTTTATTGAATTGCTCTTTGATAATTTTATTTCGCCACTCGCGAGTGACAATTACAAAAAAAAAAATTCTCTACTTTTCTCTCTATTCACGTCACTACTTTCTTCCGCCACTTTGCAACGCAACAATTTAATTCCAATGTAATTAAGACACTCCTTCAATGTTTATCGCATTATTCTCTCGAATGCATAATAATGTTACATCACATAGTGCAGTATTGGTACATCGTGAATCTCTTTTGCCGCTTAGCGTTGTTTATGGTTCGTAAGTGATGAATCAATAAATGATTTTTGACAGGGCGACGCGTTGAGAAACAACCTGCTGATCCGATACTTTGGTAGATCGTTCATTCAGAAGCCGGAAAACGTGGAAATCGGAGTGCCGTGTACGACAGCGGTAACGCACGGACCGGGAGGTAAGATTGTCGCATTGAATACACCCGAAAAAATATTTATTTTGTTCAATGAAAATTTATTAGGGACGACATTTTTTTGGCCAAATAAATTTAAAATATAAATTTTAATATGAAATAATATTAATAATATTCAATAGCAAATTCTATATTCGGTCCATAAACACTGTATAAACAATATGCTAATCTTTCTTCTTGCAGCAAAAATCTTGAGCCGCGCCGGTCGTACTCTGCACGAAGTACAGAGTCATCTCGATCGAGAAGGAGCTTCGGAACTCGTAGTCGAATTAGTTATCAAGAGTGTTCATTCGCCAAGTATATTTGTCGAGGTCGTCGAACTCGGTATCGCTCTCTTGGAAGGAGGAAATCCCATTATCCAGAAGAGCGTTTACACCAAATTAATGGCCGGAGAATTGAGTCAATCGTTCTTCAAGGTTTTTTACGAAAAAATGAAAGATTCACAGCAAGAGATAAAAGCGACTGTGACAGTGAATACCTCCGACATAGCGGCGAAAGCCAACGAAGACAAGGAGCAGAGTAAGGAATTGGAAAAGATATCGAAGAAACGAATGTCAGGTAAGTCAATAGTTAGCCATTTAACGTTCTATTCATTCGACAAGTGATTTATGAGAGAATCATCGACGCAGGGAAACCAAATGGCATCGTGATAACCGAGGAATTGCGAGAAGAACTCAATCAAGCAGCGGCTTCGACGGTTCAAGCTTACGGCAACGTTAGAACTCTCGCTTCCGGTGACGACGTGACGAATAATCCGGCCCTGGGTTACGCACTCGAAGATATGCTCGCTGAAAAGTTAGAGAGACATCGCAGCGGCGCTTCCGGTGGAAACGACAGAGAAGAAGGCCAATTGGGAACGAAAGTTCTGGTGATGCAGCCGATTCTTCGATTCCTGCAGTTGCTCTGCGAAAATCACAATCGCGATTTGCAGGCAAGTATTTCGCGCATTCGGTATTTTTAGCTGTAAAGCTAATGGAATATTTATTTTTCACAGAATTTCCTGCGTAATCAGAACAACAAAACGAACTTTAATCTCGTCTCGGAGACTTTGATGTTTTTGGATTGCATATGCGGCTCGACGACCGGCGGTCTCGGATTATTGGGTCTCTACATAAACGAACAAAACGTCGCGCTGATAAATCAAACTCTCGAGACCCTTACAGAGTATTGTCAGGGTCCGTGTCACGACAATCAGAATTGTATAGCGACCCACGAGTCCAACGGTCTCGATATAATAACAGCTCTCATTCTCAACGACATAAATCCATTGGGTAAAACGCGAATGGATTTGGTACTCGAGCTGAAGAACAACGCGAGTAAATTGTTATTAGCTATAATGGAGAGTCGAGGCGACAGTGAAAACGCCGAGAGAATAATCTACAACATGAATCCGAAGCAATTGGTGGACGTGGCGTGCAGAGCGTTTCATCAAGAGTCGCTGGACGACGATGGCGACGCTGATGATTCGTCGACCGACGGCGACGAGGGCGTCTCGCCGAAGGAAGTTGGTCACAATATCTATATCCTCTGTCATCAGTTGGCACAACATCACAAAGAATTAGCTGTAATGCTTAAACCATCCGAACTGAATAACGCTGATCCGAAAACCAACAAAGCGTTGAAGTACTACGCTACTCATACCGCACAGATTGAAGTAAGTTTAAAAAAAAGCGTTTTCATCGCGAAGAAGATCGATCGACAAAGTTAATAACTGTTTTTTCTTCTATTTCTTCTCTCAAGATCGTCAGACACGATCGAACGTTGGAACAAATAGTTTTCCCGATACCGGAAATTTGCGAATTGATAACCGTCGACACGAAGATGCGGGTACTCAACACCGCCGAACGCGACGATCAGGGATCGAAGGTGTCGGATTTCTTCGAGCGAACAGAGGATATGTTCAACGAGATGAAGTGGCAAAAGAAATTGCGGGGTCAACCGATGCTTTTCTGGATGAGCAGTTATATGTCGCTGTGGAGTAACATTCTCTTCAATTGCGCTGTACTCATTAATCTCATAGTAGCCTTCTTTTATCCATTCGTTGATTCCGTGCCTAGTGAGTATCGATGTTTATCGTTACGTTTCGACGTTCTTTATATACGAAAAAAAAAATAAAAAATAAACCATTTCTCAAATTGTTTCAGAACTCATTCCACACTTGTCGGGCCTCATTTGGACGGTGATGCTGTCTTCCGCTGTTATAGTATTCACTTTGCCTCGGGAGTCCGGCATAAGAACTCTCGTCGCGTCGACGATATTGAGATTGATATTTTCCATCGGACCGGAACCGACTCTCTGGCTATTGGGTTTCCTGACGGTGGTGTTAAAAATCGTACACATGATAAGCATAATTGGTAACGAAGGCACTTTGACGAAAAGTGCCGAGCAAATTGTTATGAGCGTAGAATTGTGGTATCACTCGGCGTATCTAATTTTCTGCGTCCTCGGCATCTGCATGCATCCCTTCTTCTATTCCGTATTGGTGAGTCTAAATAATAACGATTATCTTTTAATTTTTTCAACGTTCTTCGAAATGTACTCTATACTAATGCAAAGGTATTTCTAATTTGCAGCTATTCGATGTTGTTTATCGCGAGGAAACATTGCTGAATGTAATAAGATCCGTAACGCGAAACGGAAGATCCATCATATTGACCGCTGTTCTCGCGCTTATTCTCGTTTACATGTTCTCAATAATCGGCTACATGTTCTTCAAGGATGACTTTTTGGTCAGCGTCGACGAGGAAATAATTTGTGAGTATTGTTATTCAGTTTTAAGGAGAATGTATCGTTACATTCTCAGCGAAATGTGAGATTCCGAGGAAATGTTGAATACTTCCCAATGGGATACAAATTTGAAAAAATCAACCATACAGAAGTTGCTAAGAACATTAATTTGGCACAAAAATCCCAAGTTATAAAAAATTACAAATTAGTTGGAAAATAAAAAATTTGTTTAGCGAATTATCCGGTATTTTAACTTCTTCAGAAAAAATTGATACGTTTATTTTTCTGAACGCTTAAAAAAATTCGACTTTTCTACTTGTTTTCCGTGCAGCCGCAATCCCTGACGAAATAGCGCGTACCTGCGACGCCAAAGACTCGGCAAGTTGCGAGTCAACTGAAACTGTTTCGCGATATGCTCGTTCAGGTAATTCATTATTTCGTGCGTAAATTTTAACAGCAGATAATTTTGGATACAGACGACAATTTAATGTTAATGATTTAAATTTAGAAAGCGAAAAAGTCGCGGATGCCGATGATCTTGTGAACGTCGGCGGTGAGCTCAAGGAAAGAGCTTGTGATTCTTTGATAATGTGTATCGTTACGACGATGAATCAAGGATTGAGGAACGGCGGCGGTATCGGTGATATACTCAGAGCGCCATCCAGTACAGTCGGTATCCCAATAAAGTTTTAACTTTCTCGTTGCGTAAACACGACTTTCAATTTACCAATAACCAATAACTATTTTATTACAGGAACCGCTGTTCGTGGCGAGAGTAGTATACGACTTGCTATTCTTCTTCGTAGTAATTATTATCGTCTTGAATCTGATATTCGGTGTCATAATCGATACGTTTGCCGATCTCAGATCTGAGAAACAACAGAAGGAACTCATACTGAAGAATACTTGTTTCATATGCGGTACGTAATAAAAGAATTGTCGAACGATAAAAAAAAATAACTTAAGACAAACACTGTGAATGTTGTTTCTTATTTTCAGGTTTGAACAGATCGGCATTTGACAATAAAACCGTATCGTTCGAGGAACACGTTAAGCACGAGCACAACATGTGGCATTATCTTTACTTCATTGTTCTCGTTAAAGTTAAAGATCCCACCGAGTTCACAGGACCCGAATCCTACGTTTACGCGATGGTTAAGGTAATAAGTTCGTGGAGCTTTGGAGGATTATTCGTACTTCTTTGTTCGTAACAACTTCTAAGCTCTATGTACTTCAACAGGATCGCAACCTCGATTGGTTCCCGCGCTTGCGGGCGAAGTCTCTCGCGGCCGACGAGGGAGAGGGCGAGCAGGTAGAACTTCGAAGCCTTCAATCGCAATTGGAATCCACGCAACATCTAGTCAAGTGTCTTTCCCAACAACTTACGGAACTGCGCGACCAAATGACCGAACAGAGGAAGCAGAAGCAACGACTCGGTCTTCTGAACTCGGCATCGGCATTTCTCCACAACGTACCGACGTAAAAAGGCTCGCTGCGTTAATAATGCGTAACATATCACGTATCATCATCGTTATGGATCTCATCGTCTTGTTGGCAAAGTGTCGAACGATTTTTCAATTAACGAAGAAACCATAGAACGATAGAATTGATTTTTGTTAACGTTCGTTCGCGATTAACAACGCGTTGCAATTGAATGGCAATTTTTTTTGCTCTCGACGCCGCGTTACATTCGCCGATGATACGATGCAAATGAAATAACATCGACACATTTGTTAAATTTTTTTTTTTTTTTATTGAACGAACATTATATGGTACGTATCGTAAATGTTGAAGAAAAATTAGGGAACAATTTAACTGAAGGATTGTGCGAAGGAGTAACGTAGTCCCGCCAAGCGGTTTGCCCGTTTACGTATTTAACACACAGACACCCCCTTCATCCTGTAATCGTTGTACATCTTGTGTATAGTAAGCATATCTTTCGAATCGTCGTGGTTTACCGCTCGAAGAGACAAAAACGTTATTATCCTCGTAGAGTGAAGATTTTGCGTCTCTCGGAGGTTTCGTCAACTAGTAAGATAAACCGATAGGCGTTTCTCTGGCAAAATACATGTCTCTCCATCGTTATAACGAAACATTTGTCGTGTTGTGAGATGTTTTAATTATGTAAATATAACGTTAAGTTACAATTTCCGTAGCGCTACAATACTATTGTGTACGATATTTCGATTATCCTTTTTTTTTTTTATTATATTCCATCGGAGTACAATAAAGTGGCAATTGCACGAAACAAAAGGTTCGGACCACTTTAATTAATGTTGAAAAACGATTGATTCGTCGATTAGCCATACGTGAAATTATGTATCACTTTGTATGAGAATCTTCAACGCTCAGTCTCGATTTAAATACGTGTTAAATAATTGTACTATCCTATATATTACGTTTACAATAAAATCTTTATTGTTTTATATTGAGCTTATGTTGTGCCTACGTTTCTTGTCAATAAATCATTAACAAAAACACGATTGTCTTTGCGTTTCATTTATTCATTTATTTAATAACCAAATTTTCTCTGTGATGTAACTTTTGTCAAAACACAAAAAGTGGCGTCATAAAAATTTTCACTTTTTTTTGCGATGTCACTTCCGGTTCGAAAATTTCAGTTTTTTGCCGGAAGTGACGTCATAGAGACAATTGCAATTTTTTTCGTAAAATATGGAAATTTTCACTTAAACGTCACTTCCGGCAAAAAACTGAGATTTTTAAACCGGAAGTGACGTTTAACTTCGTCGTGACGTCACTTCCGGTTTAAAAATCTCTGTTTTTTGCCGGAAGTGACATCGCGAAAAAATTCCCGCCAAACATTTGTCGAAATTTTTTTGTAACGTGACCTTCAGTTTAAAAATCTCAATTTTTCACCGGAAGTGATGTTGGATAAAAAATTATGAAAATTTTACGATTTGGCGAAAAAATGTTGCCTTTTTCCGTATGACTTCATTTTGTGGATATTTTTGCCAGCGAGTGACGTTATAATGAAAACTGTCCAATGAAAAAAGAAAAACGCCGTGCAAAAGAAATCATCGAAATACATAGTTGAGGCAATTTTTTTGGAATTTCTAAATTTCAAATAAAAAATAAAAGATGTCTTCGTAAAGTACCCATCGCATCTGAAAACAGAATTAATTAATTAGGTAGTGACGATAAAAAGATTAATAAGATTTTTAAATAATGAAAGATTACCGTCTCGTTTTGTTTCGCATAGCCCTCCTTTCCCATTGCATTCAACGAACAATTGTTGGCGATTTGGTTGACAAGCGACACACAAAACATAATCCTCCAGTGCCACTAGTGATTGCCAATTGATTTACGTCCGTTTGATTCCTAATGTAATGATCACGAATACCCATTTTTTTTCCCAATTCAGTTATTCTCGCGATATTCGACGATGTAGTGAATTCCCATTGCGTCCATAATTGCGATTTTTTTCCACGCAATTCGTGGAATGCACCATCACTTTTGTACAGTTTTGAAATTAGATTCGCCGTACAGTGAAAATTTTAATGACTTTCAAATTGCCTTCTCGCTTATTCATACACTGAGGGGATTGCGTTCTGTTATTGATACCGAATCCGAATAATTAGTATGTGGACAGGGAGTCCATATTAGTCACAAATGCGTTGTGTCAATCAAACACGTATGTAGTTAAATAATGACACGCTGACGCTGTGTCCCGAACTCACAGCTAACATTGCAACGTAGTCTCCGGTTGTCGAATAATTCATTGCGATAGCAACAAAAATGTAACAATCGAAAACAAAGATCCAATATCATGTAATCATATTTTTCGTGATTTTTACTTCGTCTTCGATGTTTTTTATTTCGAAAACAAAAATTGTTTATCTTTATGACTCGTATAAAGCTTAATCCCCAAAGATTCAAGATAGTCCAGCGAAGAAACGGCAGAGAAAAATAAGGCGATTGATATGCGACATCGTTTTAGGTTAGTAGAAAAGCACGTACGCGCGATAAAAACCTTCCCTCGCCGTATCGTTGATTCGATACGCGTAGATCCTGATCGCCTATCAATCCAAAGCTGACCCCAGTGACCATTCGGAATTTACGCGATTGTATTTAATCTATTCTATCCGTATATCGAATAAAAATAAATAAAACATAATTAATAACAATAATAACATCGAATGAAATTAATTAATTGAGCGTTCAATAAAATCGTCGTCCGTACGAGTGATTCACTTTCGTTATTTTGTTAGCGTGAACCATATCGACGGTTCTTTATTAAATCCATTATCAATATTCTCTAATAGTCTGCTTTACTCCGTAATATCGTTAGTACATTTAATATCAAGGGCCTATGCTCTCACGATTTCATACAGCATTAACTACGTGTCATTTAAATTCATTTCTCGTTTAACGTTAATATTCGTTATGTAACGCGGCCGCGCGAAGCTCGTTCTTCAAAATACATTTATCGTGTGTGTTTTGTGTTTTATTTATTCATTCCGTTAGGCTTCGTATATTTATCGTGTGTATTCGATAATATAACTATACATATATAATTCATATATAAGTTATACTTTAAGTTCAATGTATTCTGTACAAATCCTACTAATTTACTACGCGGACCCGTGTTGTTTTTATGTACACTTATTATCAATCAATTTCCTTACAGGCGATCCTCGTCGATGAATTACTTACTTATCGTATCTCAAGTGACTAGATTATTATTATTATTACTTTTTTGTTGTTGTTTTTAGTAATATGTACAAATATTCCTAAGTCCTCTCGGCTCCGGCGCGATTCCATCGATTTTTTTTTTTTTTTTACGTATCTCTCGTAGATTGCGCCAAATCGGAGGCGGTGCACTGCTACGTTAATTGATCAACGATCGTAAAAATTTATATATCATTATTATTATATTGTCTTTGTAGATTTATCAATCGTTGATACGGGTGCACGGAAAATCCATCACTAATAATTCTTGCGTGTCTTTTCAAATTTCTAGATGCCTTTTTTTTTTCTTCACCACGTTTATGTTAGTTTATTTTTTTTTGTTTTACTAATTATGTTACACTATAACGAAGTGACTTGGTTGTCGAGAGTCAAGCGATTAATCGACGTAACCACGACGGCGAGAATCACAGCGACGAGAGGGTGAAATGCATGATGAATCGTGGATCTTCCTTCCGACGATACGGAAACATAGTTCGGCGCTGGTGATGGGCCACTTTTATGGGTATTCGCTATCACGGTATCGCTTCGCCACTTCATCGTGTATTGGGGTGCCGTTCTACCGAGGGCCTGCAGTCTGGTATTAATAAGAGAAAGCAAAGGCGCAATATTAATAAAAACAGTTTTATACTCGCGCGCGCGACGATAGGAGGGTGAATAATCCAACTTTGGGATAAAATTATTATTATTTTTTTTTCGGGCTCTACGTCCTCGTCGCGTTTCTTGCGAACGCCGCCTCACTCAGGATATTAAATCTTTTTGCCTCGTCGGAATATCCGTGGCTGAGAAACTATATATAACGCCCACTGATCAATCTTACGAAGGCAAAGATGTGGTCGAAGAAAAGTTACACAACATTGCTACGGAGGAAAACACGCACACTAATATTATGATAATAAACGCGAAGAAATGTTGAACGAGCAAATAAAAAGCTTACAGATCAAACTGTCGTTAGTCTCGGCCTCATTTCGGAGCGAACTTGGCGGAAAAAGTTTATTCGCAATATTTTGGAACGCGCGGAGGAAAGGAGGAGTGGGAAAGGAAAGACGAAGAAACGGACGATGATTAACGAGGAAGTTGGCAAGAAACACTTGCCTAACTACCGCGGTGTTCATCTTCCATGGCAGAGTGAAATTTTTGTGTCTGTCACGCGAGCAGAAGGTGTGGAGTCGCTGTCCAACCGGATCGCCGAATTTTTTGTACTCGTGAATCGTCAAATTCCACGCAGTACAGGGTCCTGGAAAATTAAACAATAAACGATTCGATTAGAAGAACGCATACAGTTTTATTCTCTCTACGCGTAGTTTTCATTGGAAATCTTAATTTTTAACGGGAAGTAACGCCACAACGAAAATTGCTATTTTTTTCTCGTACATTCGTAAAATTCTCATAATTTTCTGCGCGACTTTCACTTTCGACGAAAAATTATAATTTACGAACAGAAAATACCGTCGTAAGAAATTTGCGCTAAAAAAAATTCTTAAACATTTTCGTGCCGTCACTTCCGGCTCAAAGATCTCCGCTATTCACCGCCAGTAACGTCATATAGAAAATTATGAACATTTCACGAATTTGTGAGAGAAATTTGCAATTTTTCGTATGACGTCGCCATTCGGCAAGAATCTGAGTATAATCGCCAGAAACACGTGGGACATGGTAACGATATCGGCAAATATTGACTCGACGTTGCGTCTGTTGTTTTTTTTTCCAGTATTTATTTTTTCATTATCCTTCGATCTTCTCTCCGGGGCGTGCGAGATGGTGCGAAGGATTTTCAATGAATTACTCGTTGATTCGAACCATTTTACCCAAAGCCTGTTATATTTATTCGAGGACCGCGCGAGCAGTTAGATAGGCGTGCGAGCGAACGGTATGGGGCAGAGAAGAGCCCGGAGGGCCGCCGTCGCCGATCGCGCGAGATAGAACGAGTTGCATGCGGCCGTAGGTGTTAAGTATGCGAGGCGATACCGCGCGAGCCACGAATAATAAACGACGGACCGAAACGTTCTCCGGAAATTCGAGGGGATAACGTTTCGATAAATTGTTTGGATCGGTGTGAAAAGAGGTGGATAGAAATGTTGCGAGGTAACCGGGATAGTTCTGGTCGACCGCGGTATTATCGCGTACACGAAATCTCGAACGGAGTATTTTACCGCGACTGTGGAATCCTACGATTTATTATAGCGATTCGACGTTGGGATAAAGAATATTTTCGTACGGCCGTCCGATACTGCAGTCCATTATTTTTGAAGCACCGAAAAAAAAAAAAAAAAAAAAAAAATGAAAAGAAAAAAAAAAGAACTCGAAAGAAAAATACTCACTGTCCTGCATCGAGACGACTTCCACAGTCAATTGACGATCGATTCTCGAGTCGAGTATCCAAGTGCACTTCTGTTGATAATAATCATTGAGCTTTGATGTGCCGTTAACGGGATGAGCAACGTTAACGATACCCTCGAGTTTCGTCGTGTTGTAATCGCCGCAATAAGCGTCCTCGGTGAACTTGAATGCCGCACGAAAGTTTAATCTACTCGAGGATCGCGAGGATCTCGACCACTCGATATAGATCGGTGTCCAACTTCGGATTCTCAAGGGCAGCCAATTCTGTTGGAAGGGAAACAAAAGGGAACGAAGCATCACGAATAACGTCCCTTGAATAATTAATCGTCGATGTTTTTGCCGCATTTCACCTGATAGTTTCCGCACAAACACGTAACGACGTGACCGGCTTCCGAGACGAGTTCCAGATGATCCACCGAGTCGAGAGACTCGTTGGTGTGACACTGACAACCGCTGTCGCCGCACAAAGTTTGGCACGGACTTGTCTTTGCCATTTGCGCGGTGCTGTTCTCCACCTGACGAATACAAAGTATGTTACAGATATATATTCGACAAAAGGGACCATAGATTTATATATTTTCTTCGTTCAAAAACATTTTTTCTATCGTTTCTTCGTCCATTCGACGAATGAAAGACGTATATATATCAAAGAGGAGGATTACTCATTCAACTGGGATTATATTGAGAACCTTAATCCCGTTTGATCGCGTGCATACGTTCCGAGTTTTCAACCCGAGGGAATTCTCAATCGAGATTAGACTCACCGTGACGATCACCGATTGGTTAGCGGCAGGGATGAAATGCTGTTTACATTTGACGGGACCTTCGCGTGTAAACAGACGATGCTCTGGTTGCATAACCCATCCCTCGCTCGGGGAACTCAAACCGTAGTATTCGACATCGCAAATAGTCGCCGGCTGCTGAGTACCGTCGTGGCGTTCTAAGCAAATTCAATTTATTTACAAAATTTTTTTTATTCCTTTCGATGTTTTTTTTTTTTTTTTTCTATTGACTATTTTTTATTTGATAATTCCGTGTCTCTCTTTTCGAAGCTCTCTTCGCTTTGGAGTACTGAGATTCGAATGCTCTGTGATTAAATTCTCGTATATGAAAAAAGCCAATTACCGCGAACGAGATATGATATTGATTTATATGCACCGCGTTCCAAGTGCACGCAGACAGGTCAATTGTTCAGTTTCACTTTTGAGGCATCAACAGTATGGAATACATATGTTTCACATTCTCTCGTGACGGACAGTTTTATCGTTGAGCATTCAAAGTAACTACGATAAAGACTCGAGTAGGTTGGCGGACGATAAAACTATCTGCTGTCTCGGATGTCGGATAGTCGGATATTTGGCAAATAGTCGAATGGCACAGAGAGCTCGCGGTGGATTTTAGGCGGGAGTCTACGTATCGGCTATTTCAGTTTCGCCAAAAGGCCAAAGTGTGGCTTCGTACCCTCGCCGGCGATGTCAGCACAGAAATAGGGGCGGGTGGGGCAAAATGGATCGCTTAAGCAATTCAAGACATTTTATCGATATACGCAAATACTTTTCCTCAACTTTTAAACCTGAAAATACATTTGTCACACACTGCTAAATAAACCGAAATTTAATTGCATTAAAAAAATGAAAAATTTAATTTTTAATCATTTACTGTTCATAATCGACACGTAAACTATTCTTGTCGGAAAATATAAAATTCTGAACATTAAAAATATTCGAAGACTTTTGAAAGGCCAATTATCGAATTATAGTGTTATTTAGCCGAAATCCTATTTTTGGCATCGGTCCATTTTACCCCAAGTAATAAATATACCGTTCACTATTAATGAAATTTTGATTTCATTGAACGTTTTGAAAATCATATTTTTTTGAAAATTCACGAATTTTAGGGCTGAGTTCATTTTGCCCCGAAATTCGAGAGGCGCGACTGATCCATCTTGCCCCGTTGGCCCATTTTGCCCCACTTTCCCTATATCCTTACCATCGTGAAAATAGTACGAAATATCCATGAATTCCTCGTCGGTTGGGGTGTTCGAGGCGCGTCTCAGCAAAACCGTCATATCTCGTCCCCTGGATGAGTAACGCTCGTGTTCGATGTACCTGTGGAAAACATAAAGGATGAAACGACTATTTTACGATGGGGATACTACGACTAGATAATATTACGGTGCAATACATTTCCCGTTCTTGTTGACTATATATCTCTATCGCGAATTATCGATAGACACACATCGCGAGGTGTACACGAAGAGAGTTATATATCGAGAAAATCGAATGACCGATACTATACGCATAATGTAGTCACAGGGATTTCGAGTATCGGGTCAGTAGACACATGTAACTATATAACTGTAAAGCAATACCGGAAACCGTAACCGTATTTGATATTACGTGTTCCCGGACGAACTCATTCGCTCCGGAGCGTCGTACTGTTAATTAAAGGTAAATATTCCACGTTGCATATCGCATATGTCGTTTCGGAGTAAAACCAACGGAACACGGAGGAAGCAGGAGGAATTATCGTTCGATTGCAATTCCGTAGAGAAGCGACGCAACAGCGAGAGGCAACTTCCTCGACTACAAATTATGCTATTTTAATCGGACTTCTCGGTCCGAATTTTATTATGATTATTATTATTAGTGTTATTATTATTATTAAATTAAAATTTATTTTTGCACAATTTCCCTCCAAAAAAAATATTGAAAATAAAACTATCGTTATTTATTTTAATTTTATTATTAGTAAAATAATAATAAAATTTTTATTTTTTATCAGGTTATTCGCTGAAGAAAAAAATGTGTAAAAATAAATGTTAACTTTTTATCCTCTGGCGTTTCGATTCGGTGCAATGTAAATAACACAGAGAGGAACAGACCACAGCGACAAATTAATCCAATATACAGAATGGGTCTATTAGTCCATTAGTCCGCGATAACCTTGTAATTTAGTTAGAAATTTCGATGTAACTTTCAAATGAACCCGTTCGCACGTGTGAGCTTATTTCATTAGCCTTTCGACCTGCGATGTATGTGTGTGTTGTGCAAGTTGAATTATAGTTGTCGCGGGGGAGTGAAAGGTCGTCGAATAATGTATCCAACGATGTACCGAGGGCACGTTGAATGGATAGACAGAGGGTAAATAACGAATAAACCGTAGTCGAGACTCTCGGTTAAGACCTATGCACGCGGAAGTTTGAAGGGCCAAATGACGGGAGTTGGCGGTGGGCGACGTTAACTTTCGAAAACTGTTGACTTATTCCAACTCTCGAAAGTTGCTAACTCCACATGTCGATAGAAATTGTTGCGGTATAAAACTCCCGTCTCTACCCTTGCAATCTCTTGTCGTACGGTATATCTCGCGTACGTAAGTACGACACACCTGTACAAGAGATTGTAAGGCGGATCGTCGTGCTAAACAAGATTCGAAGTCGAAGTGATTCATGAGATTCATGCGGCGCGCGTGTGCGGCATAGCGGGAGGAGGTTGGGGTTTGGAAGGAAATTCGAATATATCACAGCAGGTTGACAAGAGTGGTTTCGATCGTTCGATGATCCTTTTGCTCTTCGCTCACGCTATATTGGCCCACTTGAAAACTATACAGATGCTATTGCATTCACGAGTGGGAATCCGGCACGTAACTTTCCAACTCTCTCATTTGAATTCGAATGCAATCACAGTCGCGCGCGTGTATAGTATATACAACGAAAAACCTCTATTTCTCACACATTCGGAATAGAGGTTTACGAGAGCGTCGAGCAATTCGGAGACAGTTTCCTTTGGTATTTCCGTAAAATCGGCAATCCTTGCTGGTAACTTGCGGTTATCGATATCCGGCGATGAGGATACCCGTGCGGAGCAATGCTAGCCGAATAGATTGAGTTAATTCGTACGGATCAGGTCGTTCGGTTAGCGATGGTTTTATACGTATTATTATTATATTAGGAATATAAAATAATGGTCATGAAACTTAAAAATATATTTTTTTTATTTCATGAATTTTAGCATTTTAATTTAACCTCAAAGTTCGAGTTGCGCGAATTGTCCCATTTTGCCCCACCGGCCCCTATATATACATCCATAATATATACACCGGAAGGAAATGTTCAGCGGAACGGTTAGCAACTCGCGGACGAGTAGTCTTTATAATCGAATCGATACTCCGCTCGATTTTTCCCATTTTGATAATGCAGCATCGGAATCAAAATATTACGTTTTCCACTGAATTGCAGCAGCAAAACATTACGTTTCCACTACAAATGCGTGTATGCAAATTCCACGGCGGAATTACAACCGCAGCCGTTATTCGTAAGCGAAACGATGAATTTTGCACTGGGAACTTATTCCAAACAAACGGAAAGCCTCGTAGCCTCGATGCTCGCGATCGAAGTTGAATTAGTTATTCGGAAAAAAATGTTAGTTGTTCAAGAGAGAAAATAAGCATTGGGACTATTTATATGGGTCGAATTCCTACGATATGCATGGATACCTTTCTATACCTTATTATTATCATACATCCCCGATAAAATCACGATCCGTCGATTTTGTTAGACGGGAAACTCTCGGAAGGAAGCGAAGATCCTAACGAAGACGAGTGTTTTATGAATAGAAGTTAGAGGATGGATCCTAGTAGACGCGAGAGGGAGTAGTATGATTCTGTATGGCATATATTAGTCTTTCGAGAGCGTAGAGTGCTCGAAATAGCCTGCGGCTTCTCCGAAAGCGTTGGGTGTAGAGAGGAGGGGAGGCAAAGAGACCAAGTGGAAAGACGGGGGATCGTGTTTTGAGAAAATGCACTATCCACGTTCGGTCGGCGACGATGCGGTGGAAGGATCAAGCGTCTCGACGACCTACTTGGCCTCTCGCCAATCCTCATCCCCCGCGCTCGGTGCTTCCGATTTTTCGTACTATACTCCGCTATCCATGTACGTACCACGTATGGAACGAGTATATACGCCGAGCGGTATGCATAGAACCACTGGTGCTCTCTGCTCTCTGTGGTGGTTTTCTCTTTTCACCCCTTCCCTTCCCCCCGCGATCCGTTGAAGAAGATGCAGGAACGTACGTGCCCCACAGGCACTGCAGGAAAACTCTCGGCTCTCGCGTCTTTTCTCTCGTTTTATACTTCGCCCTCCTCACTTGGCTGTGCAAACCAAGCCTAGTAGAAAAATCCTTGAATTTCGGAAGAACCGCGAAGACGCGAACCCTCTCTCGTTTTCTCGGCATTGCGCGATAGAAATATATGCACTACGTACGTTGAAGTTTCTACCTCCTGCCTTCTTCCCTACGGGGTGAGAAGGAAGAATATTCGTCTGGGATTCGGAGGATTGATCTGCACCGTTTGTACAGCTCCGTGGAAAGCGGGTGGGGCTATACGAAGGCCCTTGACACAATTTCTGGCGAGCACTTTCCTCCGCAATCTCTCCTTCGGAATAAATTCGGTCTTGTGCCCTGATCATTTATTTATTTATTTTTTCCCCGTGGTATACGAGAAGGTGGCATTTTTAAATTATTTCTTATATCGCCCCTAACTGCGTGACATTTTTTTTTTTTTTTTTCGTTCTCGGTAAAGGTCTATTCAGCAATTTATAGCGTCAAATTGGAACACCCAGAGTTAAACGCGCGGAAAAAAGTAAATAAGTGAATAACTGCTCCGTCGGTAAATTCGTAAGATTTTGGAGACTTGCAATTTCTCCGTGAAAAATCGATCAACTGGAAAACTGTTGTGTTTTTTATTACTCATAAAAATCTTTAAACATCACTGTTTTTACCAGTAGTAACCGAGAGCGACGCATCGGTGGAAAGGGAACGTTACAATCCTCCGCTCGGTCGTTGCAATATATAAATCCGCTTGTAACATTAGTTTGTATCGTGAAACGCGCACGAAGCATGTTTGACGTTTGCAATGTAACGACAGTTCAATTTATACAAAGCTTTGTGCGCCGAGTCGAAATACCGAAGGAGCGGTCGACCGAGGGATCGGAGAGGGTAGTTGGAGTCGCCGACACACCGCAAATGACTCTCCCAAGTTGTGCGGGGGTAGCGTTTCTTGAGTATCCTCGCCGTCCGTTGTGCAGCCGGTGCGCAACGGACTACACTTTCGTCGCGTCCATGTCGAAGGCGTCCAAAGGGGCTCTGCGGCTGAGAAGACATTCTACTCCCCGATCGTTGTTGGAGATGACTGTAGAGCGAACCGAGCATTGGGGCAATGTACGAGAGTGGCGACGGGTGGATTTCATTGCCGGAAAGGACTCTGCTCACCTTTGTACTCTGTCCGGCTTTTACGGGGGCTTTATGCCATTCGTCGACTACCGATCTCCGGAACTGTCGCGCTATCATAATAAACGTCCAATTCCTCATCGTCATTCGCTCCCCATTAATTTCCATTCATAATATCGTTCATTGTGCAAATTCAATACGAAGGAATAGTAAAACGCATTTCTATCTTTTTTTGTTTCGATATGTTCAAACATTCGGGTATTTGCTACGGTTTCTATGGAATTTACTCACTCATTTATTTTCACAGTCCCGATGAAAGAAGAATACAATGAAATATCAATTTTTGTGCTCAACTTGATTGGCAGATGACTGTTAACGAATCAATGAGTTTTTTTTCGTTCTTCCCCCCCAACGCCAGTCGAGATCGAGTCTGGACGTTGTCACGCGTTGATACAATCCCAGTAGTGGCTTAATTTATTGAAGCCTCGAGCCGACTGAACGTTTCAAACCGCCCTGTCGGAAGGTCGCTAATTGAACGGTTTTTCACTTCTCTCTCCGGCCCAACGTTTCCGTCGATATTTGTCGTTGCTTTTATATAAAATTGGTATATCCCGCTCACCTCACATATTCAAATAATATCCGTCGATTATTAATTGAAATGGTACGGACGATCCTTTCATGCCCGATGACGGGACGTTTCGAATTCGTCAATAGTCCGAATTCTATAGAGGAGATCGGGGCAAAATGGACCGGCTAAGGAATGCAGACTGTTATCATAATTCTAGAGATATGAATTAACTGTTTGTTAATATATCAAATTGTTAATAAATATTTCGGGCTTCCGAAAAAAAAAAAAAAATTCGGGGGCAAAATAGTCCATCTCTTGAAATAAAAATAAAAAATTTTAATTTAATCAATTTTTTTATACTTTGAATAGCGACTGACACCAAAAAAAAATGTTTATCTTCTCTCGTGAACAACGTAAATTGAGCGACAAATACGGAAAATTTTGGAAAATTAAAAATTTTCGATCCTTTTACGATAAGATTCGATCGTACAGATACCCCATTTGGCTCCGCAAAGACATCGCAGGATTTTGCCCCATGACCAACGTCTCGTTTGCCTGGTCCATTTTACCCCGACGGTCCGTTTTGCCACAGCCTCGCTAATTTCTGCATCCGCGATTGAACGCGCGAAAGTATCGCCGCATAGAGAGGGAGGAATATAGAAAGATCGATTGGAGATCGATATCGTGGTCTACGATGTAGTTAATCAGTCGCCGAGCCGATAAATTGGGCTTCCGGCAAAGGGCCGCATTCGCGTATCACACGAACGAGGCGCATATGTATCGTAACTTTTTTTTCATATTTCATTTGCGTCCAATTGGTCCGGATGAGCCCCGAGGCTGGGCACTCAACGAGTGGGAAGGGTAATTTTTTTGTCGATTGGCGCCCAGCCTTCCAAATTGTTTTTTACTGACGATAAAAAGTACTTTTTATTAGCGTCAATACCCACTTTGGTGAAACATTGAAAATGAAATATTAGCATTCTGATATTTCGCAATGGGTGCTCGGTGGGTGTAATTTCACTTTTTCGGTCGCGTTAATGTCCTCCGAACAGGTCTCGAAACAGGGATATAATAAATATATATGTATATACATATACATGTATATATTGTCGGATTAAAAAGACAAAAGACTCGTATAATTTTAAACGTGATGGGAATATTTCAACGGGTGGATCATGCGATTTTGCGTGACATCTGGCATGACCTCGCAAACTGGACAGTGTTCGGTGGGTTTCGAACGTTCGTCAAGCACTCTCTCTCCCCCATTTCCCCCAACAGTAACGCGAGTGACCGGAGGGGATTGTGCACTCTGCGGTACATACGCTGTTTACCCCGTTCGTTGCCTCCCCGAGAAATGAAACACCGCCTGTATTGTGCATGAATTTTTACGAGATTAGTGAACATAAAACATGGATGCACCGGTCTTGCTTTAGCGACGAGGAGAAGAGGAAGAGAAGCTTGTGCTCTACCGGCGTCGCCGGTAATGCTGTAGGCACGTACGCTCGCCGCATCCTCTCGTTGTTTTCTCCTACAGCGTCCATAACGCTCTTGCCCGTTGCCTTTACTCTCGGCTGTGCGCTCCGTCGGGGGTATAAATCGCTCTTCGTGCGTTACCACCGTGCGCCGCAGCCGTCACGTTAGGAATTAAAATAGATTAAAATCCGCGAAGTCGTCGTGCAACGCCCGGTTGCCACCTACCGGTAGAGCGGAGTGTTCTTCTCCACAACGCGAATGACTGGTGTATAACCGGTGGTCAGTATTTTTAAGGCCATCATTCTTCGGAGGGTTTGAAAAAAAAAAAAAAAAAAAAATGAAAAAAAAGGTGCGGTTGGTCGTCGTAAAATTGTTAAATTCACTGTTACAAACGGAGCGCGGGAGATAGCGACGGACGTATGGAAATTGAAAAGGCCAGCAGCCTCGTTTTAATCCAACATCGTCGGGAGCTCTTTATTTTTTCTGTTTGGACACACCGAAACGTAAAATCGTTTGAACCATTTCGAGAAAATCTCTTTTTGGTGAAAAATCTTTCAGACCTTTTATGGTTTAGTCGCTTGGATTTTTTACAGTGTGGCAAAAAGACGACAAATATAACTAAAAAATGCAAAAAAATCGTGAGTGACACGGTCGAGAGATAGATATGCGTATGCACGAGAAAACAGCTGCAGGAAGCGAGCTGCGAGAGTTGTTGCTTATTCCCTTCCATCGTATGCATAGTTTGTTGGTGGTTCGTGCATCTGAAGCACAGCAACACGGAGAACATTTCCCTCGGCTCGCATAATGCATGCTGCAGTGAGACTGCCGCTGCTGGCACTGTTGGCTCGGTCCACGATGCTATCTTATTTTATTACTTATTTCTTCTTCCCCCTCTGCTTCTCCATCTTTTCTCTATTTTTCACGCTACGAAGCTTTTCCCATTCATCTTTCATTTTTCCCTTCTCCGGCTCTCCCCTTTTTTGCGACGCGGTCTCTTCGGGTTCTTTTCATCGCGCGCGCGAAACGCGGTACAGAAAAAAAACTCCCTTTTCTTCCCCGACGTTAAACGAGTTATCACGACCAGTCACGCTATACTTAACGGAGGCAATTAACTGTCGTATAATTAATTGTACTCACTTGTCGCTCTTCCTCGATGATTGCTCCCGCATCGACGACGATTCCGCGGGACTGCAGATTCTCTTCAGCGGTTTGCCGTTCGCGATTATCGAGCTCCCGCTTTCCACGATCCCATCCCAGATTTCTATCTTCGATTTGCAATCGGACGCACTACGAAAAAGGGGAACAAAAATACTATGAGTGCATTTGATAAATAAAACAAGAGACGTTTGATGCGAGTAAATATTTGGCCGTCAACTTTCTCGGCTGAGAAAACACGATCGAGGACGCCGCGCAAGGGTTCGATGTGTAAGAAAATGCGTCGTTCTTCTTTCTTCCCTTACTTTCGTTACACGCTCCAAGCTACTTTGTCGCTTCACCGAAGCTGGGATTTACAACATTCCCATTCAAAATTTATGCCACCCCCGTCCCTCCCCGCCCGGCGCCCTCGATAAAGTCGACATTTTTATCCCTCACTCCACCTTGTTCTTCTCGTCTTAAGAAAAGAAGCTTTCGGACAGAATTCCACCCTCTCCCGCTGTCTCTTCTTCCTCCTTTTGTCAACCCTCTTACCCTCCATTCTCTATTCTCCGTATCCTTTTACAATTGAAGCGAAAATAGCCCCAGCGAACATGTGTGTTCCTTCTCGCGTTTCTATTATTATTATTATTTATATTTCCGAAACACCGCTATTGTGTGAGATAATTGAAAATGGCGAGATAACGAGAAACGGGGGAGATGAGGAAAGAACAGCGTATCAGCTTCACTCGCGGGGTTCCGTTGTTATGACGCCGGCCGGCATATTCATCTACCTTTTTCTTCGCGTCCGACGGTATCTCGCAACGTTCGTGATTGAAACTCTCCGTGCTGCAACGGTAGCGGCCGACAGACAGCCGGAAAAGGGAGTTAAAAGAGAGCCGAAGGTAGTTGAGAGTCGCGGCTCTTCCAACGCGAAAGAAACATTAGACTCGCGTGCGCACGGATCACGGTAAAGGTTCGTTTCAAGCCGAAACCCCTTCCCATTATTACACTATCTGTCTTTTATTTTTTCCCCGATCCCTCGAAGCAACGTTAGGTATCTCGCGAGTTCCGTCACGTCAAGGTAACTTCTCTGTGAATTCACCGAAAACCTTATAGTTATACGGATAGTCTTGGATGAGAACAACCTTTTCAACAATAATTACACCGTCAGACTGTGCATACCGCGGATATGATATACTATGTAAATTCATGTAATGAGAAACCTAATACGAGAGGAACGGAATGAAGGAGGAAATTCGATTCTACCTGAAAGCTTAAAGGGGACGAGTCTCGCAAGAGCTCGCGCTCTCCGTTGTCTCCAGGTGAATTTGATAAGGTTGACACGGATAAATAGAGTAGACCGAGGGCTTGCCGTCTCGACGGAATATGCAACAATGTTGCGGTATCTTCGTACTTCGCGCAACGCGGTAGAGACGAGGCTCCGAGAGGCTTTGACGAATAATTTTAGTCGTCGGCGTTGCTGCTCCGACAAACTCGCGACCTCGACGAATCTCGGACTTTGGAAACGTGCATAATGTATTCTCGTACTAACTATAGCGACAATAAACTTTACTACGGAAATTCCGAACTGTCTCATCGAGTCCTGGAGGGGGAGAGAGAGAGAGAGAGCTGACATTGGACAAAATTTATTCAACAGTGTATCCAAGTAATTTTCCGATTTTGTATATAAATAATGTTGCGTTTCGTGCGATGAGTACACAAGAGAGAGCCACGTACGGCCGTAGGGTGACTCCGGAGAGAGAACGAAAGAAAAGAAATGTAAGGAGAGAAGAGAAAGAAAAGAAAAACAGGGAGTTGTCGGGTTATCTAATGCGGATTCCGTGCACGGTGCTCACTTTCTACGTGACTTCCATCCAGTCGAAGCCTCTCTCGGGCTCTCGGCGGGCTATGGACGACGGCGGCACATTTGTGTATTCGCGCGGTCATACGGGAGCGGAGACGATAGAGTAGACGGAAAGAGGGAAGAGAAGGGTACGTTGGGGCAGATAAGACACCGTTGGAAGCGGCAACGGCCGCCACACGGTGGGATAGAGGATGCGAGGGATGGGTTGAGGGTGAGTAGCAGCGGAGTAGTTACTACCCGAGCGACGAGCAAGCGAACAGTGGCAACGGTAAATGGCCCGCGCGGAGGGAGCGTGATAGGTGAAGATGAACCGTACGGTAGCCCGGGGATCTCGGAAAACACGCGACAGCTCACGCGCGAACATCCAAGACGGAGAAAAGATTCTACCGCGAGATATTCAACGTGGATACACCACCTCCGGAGTGTACATACACTCGTGTTAAACAACTTAGTTTTTTTTTTGCTTCTTCCCGCAGTTTCGTTTTATCTTACATTAGAGACGAGATTCATGTATATTTGACATAGCGACTGATAAAATAGTCAATTTTGATTTTAAGAGACTACAGTTTTTTTTTTTATCGAAATTGGAAATTGGAATTTTTTATTCGAGACCTCGGAGTGGTTTTTTATGCACATTTTTTTTCTACTTTATCAGAAATTACACTCGTGCCAAAGAATTTAATTTTTTTTTCCTTATTTGTCACGAGATTGTTGTATATTCGAAATAGCAACGAATAAACTACTCAAATTTGAAGTTGCGAGACTTTGGCTTCTTTTTATCGAAATTCCGAGCCAAGAGGAGAAATGCTTTATTCGAGACCTCGTAGAGTGGTCTTTTAGATAAATATTTTTCTCTACTTTATCAGTGCCAAAGAGCGACAACAGCCGAGACAGCAGGGGGTAGCGTCGCGGAAGCACGTAACAAGCTGGCGCGGGGGCTTGTTGTCATTAGTTATACTGGGAATACAGACAGGTAGAGAGAGAAGAAATGAATAAGGGAAGGAAAAAACTTGTGCGAAAGAGCGAGACGTTGGAAGACGCAGACGGGGGTTCCGGGGGAAAAAAGAAAATACCTGAGATTGTAACTAGCTAAGGCTACGTGGACGGTGTCGTAAGTACGTCCCCGGAGAACGAATCGACACGTCGTGGATTTGAGTTTTCTTCTCGTGTCGTGACGACCCGATCTGACTTGTTCGCCGCTAACGTCGAGATCGCAGCTCGGTATAGCCGACGATCCTTCGTCCTTTCGGGGATCGTTGAGATCTCGATTGCTATAACGAATATTGTTGCTGAACCCGCCGCTCGTCGATCTGTTTCCCTCGGCTTGCAAAAAAAAAAATTATTATTAAATAATTTTTTTTATACGAAAAAAAAAATCGTTTAATCATTTTTTTTATACGAAAAAAAAAAAAAAAAAGACTAATGATCGACGATATGTATATGAATGCGGCGCAGACATACCGGTACTCGGTGTAACAATCGTCGTCGGTGCTTCCGTAGTTATTTCCGTGAATGTGACTTTCGCGAGAAAGCCATTGTAAACATAAGGAGGTACTTCCGGTCCCGACTTGAATTCAACGAGCATCGTCGAACCCGCATGTACGATTGTACTCTTATCGTTTCCGCACATCATCTTCAACAGCGTGCTGGCAGACGTGCGACCGGCGTAAACGGCGATGTAATCGTTCGTGCATTGGCTGAAAAAGAAAGAATTCAACAGACGTTTGTTATACAGATATATAATTCCGGCTATATCGAAGCGCAATAGTTACGAAGATACAAGTGAATAGCAGTACCAATCAATAGGATAGGATACGAGATCGATACGGGGGGGATTACCGGTTATGGAGACTCGAGAGTCTCCGTTGTACACATACCGCCCCGTTGTCGCGCTTGAGGGCGCGACTAATGTTCCACTTGCGAATAGATTCGTCCTATCCTAATAGGCACCGGTATCCATGTGTACGCCTAAGTCCTGCGGACGTTGTGGAACGCGAGACACGCAAACAGATTGGTCACCGTAAACTTCGGCTATTAGATATACCGAACTGCGGCAACGCGGCTTGCAGTCAATGTACCGACGATCGAGTTACTCTCCTCTCGTCGCTGCTGTATATTCCCGAGAACGACGATGCTTTGTCGCGAACATTCGAGAAAATATCGAGGGCAATTCATTTTGTTTGGATTAATTGATCGACCATCGACGTATTAAATCGAAAAACGAGAGAAGAGAGCCGAGTGGGTAAAATGAGGGGCGCGAAGTTTCAGGGCGGTTATATCGGCAGACCGTAACCCTCACCGTTGGCTTCACGGGAGAGCAATGGCAGTGGCTTTCGCAAGTTTTAGAATAGAAGAGAAAATATATATAGTACGAGTGCATAAAGAAAATCTCATTTGATTTGTGTAACGACGAAAGTTCGTAACGAGAGAGGCACAGGGGCCCCTCTACCGATTTCTCCTTTACTCTTTCTCATTGTGGGCCTACGAAAATACCTCCAAGCTAACTTTGTTAGAATGATGTAGATATAGGGTAGTTGAAATATTACCGGAGTAGCCTCGCGCCCCGGCGCAGCTTGTCCCGATCGTTCTTTTAACCCGGGTAAACCTTTTATAGACAATCCTTGGAAAATTGCTCAATGACCGAGTTATCGTTGCTAAAGTTAACGATTTATGTGACACAAAAATCCGGTTCCACTCGATTCTCACTATATTAAAGGCACGGTGAGGGAGGGAGAGAGGGAAGATAGAGGCACCGAGATAAAGCTAAAGTGAGGGAGGGTGAAAAAAAAAAAAGGTGACTGGTAAAAATTGGCTCTCGTCCGACGGACGACGTGGAACACAGCGACGAAAGAAGAAAGAAAAGAAAAAAAAATGCGAATTGGGGTAGCAGCGGCACGAACATTCTGTACAACCTCCGTTCTCCCCATACCGACAGATTCTCCCTCGTCGTATTCCTGCGGTAGCCAATTTACCGTGGGGGGGCTTTGCCAGAAATTTCACTTTTCCTCCTTGCTTTGGGCTTTTCGTCCCGATACGACGGAGAGCTCGCTGATTATATTATTATCGGCAACAGCTCGGCTCGTTACTTGTACCTTCGTTTTAACGGCAGGTATATAAATAAATCAAGTTAAAATGTTATCCAAATTAATACGGTTTCTCACTTAGCTTCGATAGGAATATCGAAGACGATACACAATAAAAAAAGATAGGAAGATTGTTCATTCACACGCGTCCACAATAATTTTTTTGTTAATAAAAAAAAAGTTAATACTTTTACAAACATTTTCTATTAATCTTACAAATATCTTTTATAATTGGTCGATGTTTCGCTCGTTTTTCGATCTGTTGGAGATCTACACGACGCATCTCGTGACTATCCCTTATAAAAAAAAAGTATATGGAATTTTTTTTTCTAAATATGTAATAAACATATGAAAATCGGAGTTTTTTTGCAGAAAAATGTTTTAAAATATGTCGGCAATATAGAATTTTACGTTACAAATATATCGAATATATCATCCATATACATTTTGCGATATACTTTTTCTTTTTCCATGTGGTCAATACTCGTTAAATATTTTCAATTTGTTCCAATGCAGGAGGAGGAAAGAATCTGCGAATAAGTATACTGTCGCCGTAGTAAAATCGGCAACTTCGGCGACTTACTTTCTTTCACCCGATGTAAAAGTGGCTCTCTTGTTTTCCTCATGAAAGTTAAACGGGTCCTAAAGGAGCCGAGAGGCAAGGCAAGTCACTTTCATTCGTGAAAGTAACGACTGCTCTGTGTGCGCGGTAAAGAAGACTCGTCCGGGATACGTGGGGGTGGAGAGCTCGCGATCCGGCCGAGCGAATGGAGCAAAGAGAGCAAAGAAAAGGGGGCCGGAGTGACCCCTGAGAGATTGACCGTGGAAATAGTTTTCGCCATTTTTCGCTCGAACGGTTCGGAGAACAGCAGCAGAAGCCCAGACGAGACAGTACAGGATAGCATCCGGGTGTGTGAGAGCAGCTCGGTATGTGTCCGCCCACTCGTTTCGTGGAGCGCACAGCAGGAAATCGGATTCCTACCGGCTCCATTTCTCGCCTAACGTTCGCCGGTCGTGAAAATAAGGGCGCGTCCGAACCAACCCTCAATTTAGCCGACGCGCCTATGAAATCTCGGAGATTATTACGGGGAATAAAGTTCTTCAATGCCGGTACATCAAAAAAAAAAAAAAGCAAATTAGAAGAGTAATTTATTTCGAAGGAATTTCCGCAATTTCAATGACTAAAGACTGTTTTAAAAGTACAATTAGAGAATTCGGTACAAGTACTGCTGAATAAACAATAGTTACGGAGGTCCTCTTCGGGGGTACTTCTCGGAGAAACGTGTTAAATGCTTTGTCGAGCTTTTCACGGTGTGCACGATGTACAAGCCGGTATACATTTATAAGTACGTGTAAATTTGTCGGCGCGGCATCAAGCCGGGCGGTTGAATACCCCGTGAAAGCTCCCCGGGAAGGCAAGTTATAAACAGTCGGATAGACTTCTCGGCCTACCCTCGCGGCGCTGCTTCTAGTTCTTGCTTTCGTATACACCTTCTCTCTACCATTCCGCCATCAACCTTTGCTCCCTCCCTCTCTCAAGTCAAGTGGACTCTGTCTCTTGTTATACTCGGGATGGCTGTACAGGAACCTCTCTAAAACTACTCTCTGTGGTGTCTCTGTTCGTACTCTGCCTGGTGCTCCTTCGTTTCGAAATCACAATCCCCTTTTCTTCTTCGTTTGTCAGTGAGAATTTCCCGATCTATTCATCCACCAAAGCTTCGTTCTCTACTCGTTGTCTGACTTTCTTTTTTTAACACCCCCCACCTTCTCGACTGAAAAGGTGAAGTATTATGCGTTTGACACTGAAGTGAAGTCATCGGTCTGCTTTATGAATGCTCGTTGAATTCGCGTATTCGCAGCCAACAGTTTTTTTTATTTCTTTAACACAAAGACCTTGAGTTCGTTTTTATTCCATCGTATACTTATTCCGTTATTGAGCTTAGCTCCGTTGCAATTCTTTGTCTTTACTTTATTTTTCGTTTTTTATTTAGTTTATTTTGTTCAAATCCTTTTTCGCGGAAAAAAAACCGACGGAATTCAATATATTATTCTACCAGTAATCTGCCAGATGTCTGTCATTCTATCGCTTCTCAATTCTTGAAAATTCGTGTTTTTCCTTTCATATCAAAGCCTTCGTATACCGGTTTCCGATATAAGAAAAAAAAAAAAAAACGCAAAAAATTTCCTGCCACACAAACTGCATCATCCTCCGATCTCACCCCCGTCGTTCATGACGCAGTATGATTTCCTTTGCCACAGACACGCTTCGTCTATCTTTCGCTTTTCCATTCATCGGCATTATAAAATCCCGGACGTTCATGTATAACGTCGTTTGCTCAACGTTCATTCTCTTGTTCTCAAATTCTCTCTGCCGACAAACAATCTGCATTCCAAACGAGATTCGAACTCCATGCGTGCTAAAGTTATTTTTCCCCTTACAAAGGATCCCCAATGCAATACAATTGCGTATTTAATGACTATAAATATTAATAATAATTATTATTATTATTGACATCGTCGTAAAACGAAAAATAATGTTGTAATTGGTTCGACGTTAAGAATCTATTTAATTTATTTCAATAAGATTAAAGTTTAGTAGAATACAATACGACTCGCATCACTCTCGTATGAATCTGACTGCCATATTATATGTCTGCGCATCATTTATATGACTCGGACTGATCTCGTAATGCTGGCCTCGAGTGTAAGAGAATAATTGCCGGGTCCGGCAATAATTAACCAAGAGAATGGCTCTCGTGTTCACTATGAGCTATCAAAGCATATTACGATATATTTAGCCGAGCATATTACGGAGCGTTTGTTATCGCTTCAGATTGGTCGAGAGGGCAGGGGGGAGGGGGTGGGGGTTAATACCTCATGTAACAGCAGGCATGAGCGCACATGCAGACGCGGAAGGGGACGAGGGGAAGCTGGTCGCCGTATCCATACCCTATTGAATACACTGTACACCCAACATAGTCCGGAACCTGTAGCTGCGCCTATGTACATGTTCTACATGGAACTAATGCAGCCCTTAATCCAGTTTACATCGATTAACGTATCGGAGACGCCAGCAGGAGAGGGGATGAGAAGGGGGGTTGGTGTGGAGACAGAGTGAGAAGTTGATGGCCCGATATCGGTTATAGGTCTGGTTTAGCTTATCTCGGTTGCATTCCCTTCTGGTAACTCGCGACTTCACCCCATGAGCATCGCTGTTCCCTACGACGGGTTGAAGAACCCGAAGCTAAGCGCCGAAGTTCTCGGGAACGAAGCATAATCGAAAGATCTCGGTGAACGTTTAAGCCGGAGGTTGTAACAACCGCGTGAGCCACATTAATTATTCTCGATCAGTCCCAGCCAGTCTCGGGTTGGGGCTACGATAAATGAAGGGTGAGAGAGATTCGAAAGAGCTGGAAAGCGAGGTATGGGCGGGGATTGGAACGGTGGGAAGGATGAACCATCTATCTCGACGCAAGTGATTAGCCGAGAGTTGCGTCATCCTTATCCTTCGCGGGCATCTACGCCGTCTATCAAAGTCATCTCTCGGCGCGAAAGCTTTCCAAGCAAAGAGAAGCATAGGTAGAGAATGGTGGGGTAAAATGAACCGCTATAGCGATTCAGGGATTTTTCCCGATATAGGTACAACACTTTTCCGCTACTTTTTCAGCACCACATAGATTTGTCACGTCTCGTTAGAGTATGAAGATGAAAGAAAAAAAATGAGGCAAAATGGATTATGATTGAATTGTATTAAAAATTTGAACTTTAAATAATTTACTAGTCTTGTCAGAAAATATGAAAACAATGAAAATTTTTTTCAAAAGACAATCATCGAATTATTGTTTTATTTATCTGCATTCCAATTTTTTGTATTGGTTCATTTTATACGAAACAATAAATGTTGCGAAAATTTTTATTAAACGTCGTTACCAATTTTTTTTTTCGGTGACCTGTGACCTGCAGCATAAATGATGACCATAACAATTGAAAATCAATATTTTCAAAAATTTTGTGAGCTTTTGACGTGATGCACTTTGCCCCAAATTTAGAGTTGCGCGACTGTCCCATTTTGCCCCGTTGGCCCGCTTTGCCTCACTTTTCTCTATATATTAGCGAGAACGTGACAAGTTGGTTCAAGCCATGCAGGCGATGGTTCCTTTCAGTAAAATTATAGTTTATCCACGAGGATCGAACGCGCCCAACGATATCCACGAAACGTTATTCCGCGTATTCTCATCGAGTTTATTCGATTATTCAATTAATTAGCCTGGAAGCTCGTTCCAGAGCTGATACAAGGGGATTTACATTCGTCAAGTATACCGCGTTGGTGAGAATTCAAAATTATTCGTTCAACGTTAACGTCGTATCTGATACATCTTCCAATTCATATCCTAATAATCACCTCACCGTATCGCTACGAATTTGGAAACATTCCAATAATGATCGCAGGCGAGATCGAAGCGAACAGCATTTTACTATTTCGAATTTGATACTATTGCAAATTGTTGGTCTCCTAGGCGACTGTTACGTTTCGGCTAAACAATCGACACCGCGCATCGGCGGTGGTGCGTCCGTGTATTGGTGTGCGGTTCTCTATCGAGAGATACGAAGCTTTCCGGCTGGAGTAGGATGAGCGAGCGGCGAGCCTCTCTCTGGTCGTCGTAATTTCGATTCGGAGGCGGGAGGAGGGCGTTCCAACGAACCCGCGGTAGCCGTACTAACTGCATTAGCCGGCACGAAATTATCGAATTAAAAGCATGCGAAACGCGACCGAACGTATATCTATAGATGTTTGAATGAGTGGACAGGTGGACGGGGACGTGGCACTGCAATGCAATGCCTATATATCCTTTTCTCTCGCCATTCGTTGATGCGGGCATCGAGGACCCCGTATCCAACAACGCATAATCCTGCGGTTATATACCACTGCGCGTGTATCGAAACAATGGGAAGTTGAATTGAAGACGAACACTTTGCAGGGTATTTCCCCATTGGGCTTTTCGCGTACCGTTTAAGAATCGTATCGAGGCTTATTATCGAAAAATGTTCGAATTGCTCGTACGATTGGAGACGTTACAATGATTTATATATATTAATATTCATTATTCGCGTTTTTATTTTTCTATTTTTTTTTCTCATTCGCTTCGCGAGCTTCGAGAAGGAAAAGTGTCTTAAAGCGAAAATCCCTCGGGAGACTCAGTCTTTCCGCTAGACGTCCTCGTAATCCGATCTTATCCCGTAACCTTGGCGACACGGCTTATTCCTTTAGCCCTCCCTACCGTTCAATCGCGGCGGAGATTCCTTCTTACCTTCGTCTCTCCCCCGACCCCAACCCCTCATCGATTCGTTCGATAATCTCGAGAGGCTGCCAGCCGTAGGAATTGGTTATTCCGTAATAATTCTTACTTGGGAGACGAGAGGAGGAAGCGAAAGTAGAGAGTACGCCTCGGGGGGTGAGAGCGGAGATTCGGGAAATGAAACGGGAAGGGTGGTTGACGAGGCGAGAGTCCTCTCCTCATCGCCTAGACATCGGGACGTCGGGCAACCTTCAAACGCATGGAAAAACGAGGAAAGATAAAAAATAAAAAAAGAAGATGTATAAGAAGGAAAAAGGTACGAGAGGAAGGGAAAGCCGAAGGGATGTGCGGTTGCTATTACGGATTAGCATTTTTTTTTTCTTTCTTTTCTTTGCCATTCTTTCGATCCCGCTTTTATTTTATTCAGATTTCCACTCGTGAAAGATTCGCCGGGCTGTGTATAGAACAGGCCGCGGTCTTCCTCGGTTCCCATGGGAAGTAACCAACCCCCCCAATCCGTCCAACGAGAAACGATGAGGGTAGATGGATCAAGATTCGAATGAGACGAAGAAGAAGAAGACGTTCTCGTTTTCGTCTTAGCCTCTTTCGCCGATAATAATCCTTGAGGAGAGCCCGGATAGAGTCGAGAATCGATCGTTGCATAAATTGTGTGACATCTTCGGAGACTGGAGTAAACGCGGCAGAAGACCGTAAAAGTTAAGAGAGAACGCCGAGACGGTTGTGAACAACCGGAAATCGGCTTGATAACTTGTGTGGATACCCGACTTCATTATTCGATAATGATTCGTCGTCATGGATACACGCGGTAGAAACCAGAAACAGTGGAGTCTCCCGGGGAGTGTCCCTCTGTCATTGAGTTGGGGAAACTCACGGAAGTACGATATTGTTTCCAGCTTACCGAGTTGCCGCACGATGAACCAAAGCTCCCGTTCCTCTTTTAACCCCTTCTCTTCTTGCGTCCTTGTGCTCCTCATTGCGAATGTTTCCTCGACACTATCTCGGTCTCCGTTCACCGGTTAGAGACGGGGGAAGGCCTGTGTTGCATTGTTATTTGAAACCGCTTTCGCCTAATGAGGTATTATTTCGTGGGTGGGTACTATGTCACCGCTGGTGCTCGCCCGGCGCTTGATCTGCTTCTGCTACTAGTCAGAGCGATGAGAGGACGAGGTGCGATCCTTTCTCATTTTGGTGCTTACTTCTCTCGCACCCCTCTCTCCTCCTTTCCTCGCTTTACCGGGGGATCACGAGAGAGAGGTTGAGTTTACAGTAGTTACGTAGGTACTACTCACTCTGTACGAAGGGGGATACGAGAGAGAGTTTTCATTAACGAGGGAAGAGCCCCGCGTGCCGACGAGATCTCCTTTCTGTACCCATAGTCCGCACCCGCTTCTCGCTGTTCTGCCTTTGTGCATTGTTATTATACTATTCCGGAGCTCGATGCGAGCAAAGGCGCGAATATTTCGAACCATTGTTTTTTTTCCTCTCTTTTTTGGATTTTCTTTTTTTTTTTTAGAACTTTAGTAACTCGCGCATTTATCCGGGATATTATCGGACGCACTGTAGAAATGTAAATTTGCGTCATTACAAAATTTAACGACGAGTCATTTCATGGATAATTCGTATTGCCAGTTTCTTTTTTTCGTTTCCTTTTTACCAGTTTCACGTACAAGCTGAACTTCGTTAGAAGCTTCTGCCCGAGACGCCGCGGGCAGGTCGAAAAAAAAAAGCTCACTTCGTCCCATCGCGCCTCTTTGTCCGTTGGCTTCATACCTCGTGAGCCAACCTATGGATGTTCCCGAGATTGCCCGGTGTTTGCTTCGTTGATTATATATACCGCGACTATTGTTTTTCTATTGATTAACTCCCCGGAAATCCCCAAGAGGCTACTTTAACAAGCGCGTCTCACGGTCCCTCTCGGGTTTCCGTTTCTCCGAAACTCCACCTGACGAGAGAGAGACAGACTCGCCGCCCGTTGTTTTCTCATCCCGCACGCAGACAATCAAGCCAAACTTTTTTATTTTCCTCGTTTTTTTTCTATTCTTTTTTTTCCCAGTCCAACCTTTCACCTTTCTCGTCGCTTACTTTCTCGCGCGGCCCCCAAACCCCGCGATTCAATTACAATCAAGCCGAACCGCCAAACTTGTTTCCCTCACTCACGGCCGGTGAGCGAATTCGATATATTTTTTTTTTTTTCGTTGTAATTATTGCCCGTTCGGTTTTTCCACGCGCGTTAGTCTTGACCCTGGAACTCCGTTTATTGTCTCGATTCTTTTCAAACCCGAGAACGAGGCGAGATTTTTTTTTTTTTTTTCACACGGGTCGAGTGCGCGCTCGTTGCAGGTCATGTCTTATCTCCACCTCAAGCACCGAGAGACACCTTCCATTGTTTCTTCGAGTAACCGAGGAAGATGTAACGCGATTTTCACCGTAGTCAGCGAAAAATCTATTGCATCGAGATAAGTCGCAAGGGGAATAGTATAGTATACATCAGACATCGAACTCTTTCCGTATAATTCTTCTCGTGGCTTTTCGGACTCACAGTGCGAAACGGTATTGGGCCCCCAAGAGTTTGGTAATTAAATTTAAGCTAAAGCATCCAACGCTGGCCGACACTGAGGTATTGCCAGAAGCGAAGGAGACTTTTTGGAGAAACGTAGGGAGAGAAGGTGAGTTTGTATTGTTGAAGCGGTTGCCGGATAGACCGTCGGAGGCTGTAGAGACTGCGGTTACTCCGTTGCTCGTCGTGGCTACGAGGGTAGCGGTGGTTTCTTATGCTCGGTGCCGGGGAGAGCACCAAAGTTTCGTTGCGCGTTACGAGTACGCGAGCCGAGGGCCGGGGCTCTCCCCATTATGCGCTTGTCACAACAGTTCATTAGAAAGTTTTCGCCTCGAGTGAGTCAGAGAGAGGCGAAAGAGAGACAGGGTGGGATAAGGAACCCAAATGAGAAGACGGAGGAGAGAAGGAGTTTCTCGATAAGATTTTACCTGCGAGAATATACAGCGGCTCCATATACAGAGGGAGAATGGCACGGGTCTAAGTACGATTACAGAACAGACGGGCCGAGATGCATTCTCGGTGGGTTGTCTTCGTGGTTTGTTGCATGTACAGAAGAAGCTTTTGGAAGTAGAAGAAGAAGAGCGCGGCTAGCCGAAACCAACGGTCGGAGCGTCATCTAGATCTCCCGAGAGATTTTGGCTACGCGCGCTAACCGAACTTTGAACACACGGTTTAAGCTTCGAGCTCTAGAAGCTCGGCGAACTACTGAAAAGTAGTCAGAGATAGAGCGGATATAGCACCGGGAAAGCGTATTCTCCGGGTCTTTTTCAAGGGAATAAAAAAATAAAAAAAATAAATTCAAAAAACGATAATACTTCGCGAGATAGCAGTTCGCACATTTTACGAACAAAGTTGTTCTCTTAGAGTCACAAAACTCGGACGCGTGATTGTTCCACTATAGATAAGTATAATCTTAAAGGGAAAATTTTCTTGCACCCAATGAATCTCGCGAATATTCGTTGACTCTCTCGATACCTAAACTGCGGTGCGCTTGAAAATGGAAATATCGTGTAGCCACGGCTATTGAATCACTTTCGAAGGTAACTTTATCGAATCTTAGCGCTCCGCTCGGAGAGACTTCAATGGGCCGTGAAAGATTGACGCCGAAATCTCGTGTTACGGAATAGATATGATGACAGAGCCTCATTTCCATTATACGCGTTGACTCGCTGCTCCAAACTCTGCGTATCCCTACCCCCGCGTCTAATCTCGTTGTCACATGCCCACAGGAGTTGGGATAAAAGTTCGCGAAAAGCTCGCGCGCAGCGGCATCTCCTTCGGACATCCATTTATCACGGACGGCTGCTATTACCGCGCTTGGAACGTTCCTATTCTATCCTATCTCCCTGTTCGCGTCGTTCAATCCTTCATCTCACGCCGCAAAAGTGTTTCCTCTGTGTTGCAGACTCACTCTCCGTCGATCGAAAGCTCGCTGCGCCACAGAGAGTTCTATGGATCGTACAGGGGTCGAATCCGTAATTTTTAGGTCATTATATGGGAGCAGAGGGAGTGAATAATGTGAATGATTATATCTGTGGCACTAAATAGGAGAATTACATTTCCTAAAAATGTCCCTATCATTTTCAGAATATCGGGGAAACAAAAAAAAAAATTCTACCGCGGAATAAAAAAAAAATATATAATTATTTTTATTTTATAATAAAATTTCCGTGTTGTTTTTCCTTGTAATTTTCGTATATTTACAATTTTTTTATTTGTTTGGCAGAATCTTGTGGTCCGTTTTATCAGGGTCTCTCGATTCAATGAGAATTCACTTATTTTTACAAAAATCAAAATTTTACAAGGTACGGCTCAATCGATTTTGACTTACAAATAATGCCAATCTCGATATTTTCATGTCCATCTGGTTGCGCAATCTCGTATTTTTCGTTCTCTTTTTGACTTTTGCCTTTTCTGCAACTTCCCATTTGCTATATTTTCTTTATATCGAGTTACATGCTTCAGAATATTTTCCGCAATTCTTCGACTCGAAGGGAATAAATAGAAGGAGTTGCCATTGTGTTGAATAAAATACGGTAGAACAGACGTAACAAAACGAGATTTTCGACAGTAGTCGTTAAGGTTTCTCTACCTACTGTACCCAATGATAAGTCGGAAAGCGTAAGGATCGCTCGAGAATGAGGGTAATGCATATAGTGCTTCGGTGTAAGGAGCTCGATGTATGTACATACGCGCATATGGATGGCAGGGAGGTATGGAGAAACCGTGAAGCGTAGCAAGGGCCCAGAATTTATCGACGTAGTCAGGGGGGAGGGTACGCGGTTGTTGGGAGAAGGTAGAGAGTGAGGTACGCGGGAACGGCGGTAAGTCTGGTTTTAACGAGTAGGTCCCATCTCCGCCTAAATGGAGATATATATCTTCCGGTGGGTGCACTTATCCCTTCTTGGCTGACACCTCCACGAACGAATTAATGGCTTTACCCGCGAACCTACTCGTTCTCTCTCTTCCGCGGACTACGGGGTCCGGTCGGTGATGGCTATAAACTACTCAAGCGCGAGACTCCATCCTCGTTTATCTCTCGTTGTCCCTCCTTTCCATCCTTCATCGATCCGTGACGCCGCTTCTCTCCAAAGAACCCGAAAACTCGAGTCGCGGACGAAGAAACAGCGAAAAGCAATTCTCATATCGAGTTTGCGCGCATTATTATCAACGACACCCCACTCATTGGTGCACTCGGATTGCTGATGTAGCTATGTGGTTTCTCACCTGTGACCGAGGCAAACGGGTTTCTCAACGTTTCGCGTCCACCCCCCGTCGACGAGCGTTGCTTGCCCGCGGAACGTTAATTAATTTTGCGACACCTCGAAGCTAAAGGGTAAACGTTGAGCGTCAAGAAGAGAGAAAAGAAGAGACGGGAGGTAGGTACAGTTGCGGAGCTCCGAGAATGCGGCAGGGTGAGCAATGTCGGTGGAAACTGGTTAATTGAAGAGATGCCGCGAAGGTAAATAAAGCAAGGAGTCGAGATAATGAAAATACGATTTAGACTGTTTTTTTTTTTTTTTAAGGTAAGCCAATAATTTTTTTTTCCCAGAGACAAGCCAATAATGGCAAACTGCTGAAGCTTTTCGAGAGACGTTAGCCGCGAGAGGCGGCGGGATAATCAAAATACGATTTAGACCATTTTTTTTTTTTTTTAATGCAAGCTAATAATTTTTTTTTTCACAGAGACGAGCCAATGATGGCAAACTGCTGAAGTTTTTTGAAAGGAATCAGGATAATCAAAATGCGATTTAGACAATGTTTTTTTTACGAGGTACGTTAATAATTTTTTTTTTTATTTTCAAGAGCAAAGCCAATGATGGCAAACTGCTGAAGCTTTTTGAGAGGAGTTTGCCGCGAGTCGCGCAACATACAAAATACGACATCATCCGAAGGGCGGGGAAGACACCGCGCCGGGGATAAGAGCGTAAGCGAAGTTGGCGTTTCGCGTAGGGCGCGCTGGACAGGCAACATCGTCAGCACGTATATCCGTTCCTCGGAGCTATGAGAGGGGTTTACAGTTGCGCTTTCGTTAACGTATTATACGTGAGGTTGGTACAAAACGGGTTCTGGCGCAATATTGCATGGTTGAGGAGTCACAAGGACTGCTATACTCGTGGTATCAAAAGCTCGCTCACGGATCGTTTCGAAATATTACAGGACTCGGCAAGACCGCCTCTCGAGCTCTTCTCTCTTCCCTTTTGTATCTTTGTGCTTTCCATATATAATACAACTACACGTAATATCCTTCGGATATGACGTGGCACGCACACGACATAGCGAGAGCCAACTTTGCGCTTAGGGACGAAAGCAAGAGGAGAGAAACGGGGAAACTCGTTTCCTTTATGCCAAATATTTTCTTATGGTGAAACATGACTCGTTGATGCTTCGTTTGTTGTTCTACTTACGTTTCCTCTATAATATGGAAAGCAATAATAATAATAAGCTTCTACCCGCCTTCTCCGCGATCTCTGGTAATTTCATTCCCGAATATATAGTCTTTCATTTCTTTCAATTTACTAATACAGCCGACTCTTCATTTTCAACATATAAAATTATTTTACACTTTCAAAAAACTCCGGACTGAAAAAGGAGGAGTGCAGTAAAAAAGTTATATTAAAAAAAAAATGTAGAATGAGGAAAACTTATTCGCGTATTATATTATATTAATGAGATTTATTCATCATTTTCCGCTTCTACGTTAATACAATTTCTGTGCGATCTTTTTTAGTTGAGAGTTCTTTCAATTCTGTAAAATTAATTGTATTAATTTTTTTTATGCAAAAAAATGGTGAATAAAAAAATGACAATAATTCGATATATCCGAGTAAAGCTTTGGTTAGTTTTTTGATAAGTTTCTCTATTTTCGCGAGTTGATGCATAATGTTCTAATTTATGGTATTAAACTCGCTTCATGATTTACAGAATTCATGTACGAAATTTTGTTAAGGGTACATTAAACCATTTTGGCAAACATGAAACGACATCAATGAAAGCGACAATAGTCCCGGCGCCTCCGCGACGTCGGGACCTAAAACGGGTACTCGCGTATTATCTTTCGTAAGGAAAACCGAGGAATATTGAAATACGCAAAGACCTTTCACCTGGAATGAGCTTCGAAGTCGACTCCGAGATAAAGTTCGTTTTGGCATAGGTACGTATCAATGACGGAAGTAGCGCGGCGGCAAGGGATCGTCGGGTAAGTAGAACGACGACGAGGGAGAGTCAAGAGAGGTCTTCACGTCTGATTTACAGACACAATAACGGAAAGCTTTCGCAGCCAATCGTCGTTACGCTCGTTATTCCCCTCCCGAGAGTCTCGCCTATCAGTGAGTCAACGATACTTCGCACACAATATATTTTCCGGCATTCGCGGAACGAGCCTTCCGCTTCTCCTCACTGCCATGAAACACGAAGCAACTGTACTAAAGACGAACGATGATTCACCACCGACATTTTTATTTGTGTGAAATACTAGGGGAGAGTGAGCGAATACCGATTTTACACCAAAAATAAACGGTCGAGACGAATTTTATCTTTTTAGCTAATCTGCAAAAGTTTTTATAGCGATTACTAGTTTTTGCCTGTTTTTCATGTAAGAATTGTCACACTTTCCGAGGGGATTTTTTTTTTATACTCAACGTATCGCGACATATAAGTAATGGTGACACACCGCTTTGTTGTTCTTTTATCTGTGATTTACGGTGGAAGTCGTAACATTGGGAAATGGAATTTTTATCGCAGAAACAAAACTATCAATTGGGATCCGCGAATTGAGGTTATGTTACCGATCAATTCAATTCAATTCTATTAACAATCCGCGTACTTCGATCCCTTCCGTTTTCTATTTTTTAACAAGTATTCGAAGACGAGAGCTTCGAAGGGATTCGCAACTAGACGAACCGCTGGAGAATACATCGAGAAAGATTCGCGGATCTTGGAAGCAACGAATTCCAGCAGCAAGGACGGTTTCTTTGTAGAGGAGAATCTTGTGAAATGTACGCGAGTACTGACCGCTCTCTTTGGAGTCCACAACGACGAGATAGTGAAAAGAGAAACGGTAAAAGGAACCGAGAAGGGAAGCCTCACGGGAGAGAGACCAGTGGCACGTGGTAACGGCCAATAGGTATTAGATGACCACGAGGGGGTTGGAGGGAAAACGACAGGGAGAAACCCAAAGGTAAAAGGAGCAACGGAAAAAAAGGAGCAGCCATCCAGTAACGTCGGAAAGCTTCGAGACTACAAAGGGTTTTTCTGTGACGTCCATTGTAGAAACGCCACATTGATCCACGCACTCTCTATATATATCGAATACACATGTTATCCAACGTGTTCTTTGTCGGGCGTTTCCAGAGCGACATTTAACGCGTAGTTTGCTTACGTGGAAATTCTCTCGTATCGCCTTCCTCTCTGTGGCGGATAAACTCTACGTGCGCGCGAGAGGGCTCGCCGGGTACGATGGCAAAGTGAAATGAGCGTTGGATGGCAGCCGTATCCAAGATGAGAGGCTCGCGTTCTACGAATGAACAGCCAACGCACTAGCTTGGCAAACGCTCCAGACTTTATGTCGCTCTTATTAAATTCCGCGAGCTACGAACGATCCAACAACGTCGACGACGACGTCGACGACGACGCAGACGACGACGAGGTAGAATCGTTTTCCGTGAAGCTCTCTCCCTCTCTCTCGTCTTTCTCGTCATGAGAGGAGATTGGAGTTTGACATAAAGCCTTCGGGCGTCAAGACGGACGTCTCGACGGAGAAGACATTGGCGCGAACAATAATCAAAGGAAGCGTCGAATGAGATTATGAAATTATGGATAACGAATCCCAAAGAGAGTATTAACGATATGGGAGAATATGTTTGTATAAATTCTCCGAGCCTCGGTGTTATTTTACACAATTATTTTTTAATACAATGGAATCACGCTTGCTGCCTAAGAGCCGTCGTGACGAAAAAGAAAGGTGCGTGGCCCGCGTTTCTGTAATTTGTCTTGCGTATATAAAAAAAAAAAGAAAAAGGAAACGCTGCCTTTCGTTTCTCGCGTATTTTAACGCCCATTTAAAGTAGAGAGGCTTCGCGTTGAGAACTGAGGAGAAAAAAGAAAAAAATAAAAGTTGCTGTAAGGGATGTGTAGTAACAAAGACGCTGAGAGAATAATAGTTGAAGGCCCTGGGATGCAACGAACAGGCAAAACTAAGAGAAAGAAAGGAGGTCGAGTGAGCAAAAGATAGAGACGGAATGAACGAAAAAGGAAAAAAACAGTAGGAGAGAGGCTTGGAAAGCTTGCACGCTCTTTTCCCTCCAAGGTTTACTTTTCTTGCCTCGGGATAATCACCTCTACTTTTGCCATGTAATTCTTATAATCTTCATCCTTTCTTTGTATTTTTTTTTTTTCGTTTATTAACGGGAATGCACGCGCGGCTGGTAGATATCAGAGGCGCTACCAGCCTTCGTGAGTTGTTGCTCACGCGAAAATATCATTAGCACGATCTCGTTGAACGTTTTGCTATAGATGAATCGTACATTGCAGGGACACGTAAGGAAAATTGCAAGTTTTTCGGTTTTGGAATAGTTGACCAATTGAATAAATAAGTTTCGATATAAAAATGATCTATAAAACGTTAAATTGCGAAGCAATCGTCGGGATTTTTCGGTAAACCGAATTTTATCGATTGATTGGCCGGTGTCCATCCAATGGGCGATTAACCCTAATAAGTGGTGCAACACGAAAGAGTATAAAAAACTCACTTGTACGATAGCAGAACGGAGGTGAAGACGATTGTGATAGAGACGCTCGATTCCGACGTAATGAAGTATTGGCATCTGGTGTTCGGTGGATAGAGACCCGGATAACCGGGACTCGCAAGAACGCAATCCTTGTGAAGACAGTCCTCGTACACCCAGTCGCATTCTGTAACAGACAGGACACAATATCCGATTGAACCATTTCGCTTTTGGTTGACAATGTTATCGTCTAAGAAAATCTCTCTAGTCAGCCTCATTTCGCCGCGTAATGTCATAGAGCACTTCGGGACATTAAAGCGGTTTTCTCCGATACGACCGATGGGGATCTCAAATACAGGAATGTCGACCAAACCCCCGCGACACGTGAGAGATTCTCAGCTGAGATACGAGAACGGAAGACGAGTGGAAATGAAAATGAAGATTGAGAATTCGCGATTGTAAGCTGTAAAACGTAAAGAGGACACACGCGAAACTCCCTATATGATGATATCATATAAAAAGAAAGGTGGTTTCCGGCGTCTCGTTTCAGTTGCCAGAAGACGAAAGTCGAAAATAGCACAAGTTTCGTTCGTAAATTCTTTCCGGAACTATATGTAAAGGTATGCAACATATAAATTTGAAGTTTGACAAATATCGAGGAAAAATAGAAGAAGGAGAGATCGGTCGCGGCGGGATTACGAAAGGATTAAAATGAAATAGGAGAGTCGGGATACCGGAAACGAGTTTTCCCGAATCTCTACGCGATTAATTTTTTTTTCCACCGAAAAATCTGGCAGTTCTCTACGCGCGCCCCGACGCTAGCGAGGGGAGAGTCGGGGGAGAAACGGAATAGCGGTGGACGGACTGTATAAATTGACTTTGGTGCCAATATCAGCAGCGACGAGTTCCAACTGGGACAGCGCACACACACATAGAGAAAGGCCAGAGGGATTACCCATAAAGCAATGCGACGGGAAAGAGTATGCTATCGTTGGTGCACCGGTGAGCGATAGAGGGAAAACTCTCTCTCGGCACCGATGACGCTCCGCTCGCGGAGCCGCCGTGCCGGGTGATGTATACCACGAGAAGTTATGGCTAAGACTTCTCGCCATTATATTACGCAAACTTCTCATCACGCTCTTTGTCCCTCTCCGCTTCTCTTCTCTCTCCTGTCACGCTTCCGCTGCTCGGGCGCATAGGCAACCTCTCTCATCGATAACCTTCCCATTCCGTTAGCGAATTCGGAACGAGGTGGAATATGCCGGCTGGCTGATCGGAGGAAAATTAATTACCGTAACGCTGGAACGCGTACGCGAACAACCGGCGAGAGACCCATCGTAAATCATTGCAATTTTACGTTCATAAGTTTTCGCCTGGTAATACGCCAATACTCGGGAAGGTGAAACGTGACAAGAAGGAAAAAGGGAACGTCGATGTGCAAAGGTGACAAAATTTTTTTAAAAAACAAAGAACAAGCTGAGAGGGCTTCACGTCTCGCAAATACAATTGCGCGTGACGTTAAAAATAAACCGATTTACGATCTTGAGGCAGTGAGTTATGCAAAAATTTTCACGAAACTTTTTTTTTTTTCTGTTGTAATATAGAGATTCGGAGACTTACGAGGGTGCTGAACGTATTTTCGCCATCGTCACTTCGTTACGTTTTATTTTTCTAGGGTCCAATTGTCATAATGGTCCAAGCTATTAGGAACCTCTTGACTTGCTCCCCCCCCCCTCCCCTTCTCTTTCTTTATATAGCTCTTTCACCTTTCTTTCGTTTTGAGTGTCTCTCAGCGGGAGCCTTTTCAATTTGTATAATGCTCTTTGAGACCATTTCTGAAAGTCTATCTGAATTTATGTGTTTTTTTTTTTTTTTCGTTCCTTCGTTTCCAATTGTGTCGGGAGATTTTTTCTCAATTGTACGGCTATTCTCGACCGGAGCTTGGGAAAGAATCTCCGCTTCCTCGCTACATTCTTTTTTTTTATTATACACGCGACGCCACATACCTATATGTCGTTGAACCGACACGACAGATTTAACAGGCATGCGGAGTATTCATACCGCTTTTTTTATGCCAAAAATAGAGAGCAAAACGAGCCAACGATTGCGGGAGGGAAAAAAAAATAGTCGTCCAGCGACAGCGGAGAACGGTTCGGAGATATTTAAATTACCCAAATTATACTCCGATGGGCCGAGACCCCGGGACGGTGGACGAATGAGACTGACATTTCATTTCTCGATAACTCGAGTATCTCGTCCGCTTGGAAAAATAATTCTTCGCAATATCCTGTCGTTCAAAGTGAAATCCGAGGAATGACAGTACTTAAGCGTTGATCTCCGTATAAGAATATCACGATTATCGTTATCCGAACAAAACAAAACGGAAAAAAAAATGTATTGTCGAGTGAAAAGAGTGAATTATTAAAGGTCTCACAATTATAGTATTATTATTAATTATAAAATTATTTGATTATCAAATTATTGTCAAAAGTCGATGACCTCGGGGTGTCGGAAAACTCGCCAGTCGAGATAAGAATGCGCTCCTGCGTAAGCTTCGGGATAGAATAGCGACAAATTTCCCTGAAGAGAATTCGTCGCTCGTGTTTACCTAGTTAACGCGAGACGGGTTCGGAGGTCAGGACGGCCACAGTGCCATCGCTCGGTAGCGGTATGGGTAACAAGAAGGAGAAGCAACCGGAAACAGCGACGAAAGCGGGACCGAGAGCTAAATGCTTTTGGCTTGAGTGGGTCTTGGCCACCCCTTCCCCCTCGGGTACCAGCGGCAATCCTCATTCGGTTAAGCCCCCAGACTGTCCCCCACTTAACCTCGCATAATTTTCATTCTAAGTAAGGTAGGAATTACCGCCTTTGCTTGCCCAAGGAAATTCGGAATTCGGCTGCTCGTCGAGACGGTCAACGTTGGGTCAACCGGAATTACCTCTTTTTGTTGTTTGTAGAGACTTTACGCGAGTTTACGGTATAGCGAATTACACGATTGTTGGTAGCGTCGTTAGATAGATAAGTTGCGTTTCAATTCAACGTGAAAAAAACGGTATCCAAAACCGGAAACAGTTTACGATCCGATTAATTAACCAATCGTGTCGATCGATGGTAGTCGAATTAAGGTCCCCCGAGTGGATTAATATCGTCAATGGAGCTTGGGAACGATAAATTTATTCTCCAGACGCGTTGGTCAACGTTGATAATCACGAATAGATTAATGTCAGATACGGAACATTATAGGTCAATAGGTGTCGCAGAGGAAACGGCCCGAACCAATTTCCCCTACAATACGATTACAGCAGCGCAGAGGGTCGTACTCGCCGAATAGAGAACGTAGAATAGTGAGTTTACACGAGGGGTTGTGCACGTCTGCAAACGTTTGAATCGCGCACACTCTACAGATTATTGCGAGGTAGAGATAGGTAAAGCTGTGCTTGCATGGTAGTGAGAACAGTGCGACCAATGTTGGTGCCGCGTTCGGTATACCGATTCTGTAAACTTGTCCTATGTTACACATAGACTTCGCACTTTATCGGTTCAATCGCGCGTGTTACCGTTTACTGCACGCGAGATATTCGTGATAAAGTATCAAACGTCGAATTAAAGAGGATCAAAGAATTGTGAGTTGCGGTTCCTCTTTAAAAAACCATTGGGAGAGTTATTTGAAATAATTGTGGCAACAGTAAGCAAAATGGTCGATCGATTGCCGCATTGAAGTAAGAATAACGATAAGAAAAATGATTAGAAAAAAAATGCTTACCAGTGTTGTTGACACGAACTCCGTTCTTAACAGGCAAACCAACGGATGTACTTGATTTCGATGCAAAACTGAAGTACGCTAGGAACTGTGACCTCGTGGTGTTTTGGTTTATTCTGGAAAAATAATAATGAAATACAATTTTATACGAGTTATAAATCGCAGAGCGAAAGGGATATTTCCGGCTGTTGTAGTCCCGACTGCCGTGATATAAGTTTCAAACGGATTTATTCCCGTGAGTCATGGAAAGGTGAGTCAACGTGCGTGTCAAAAACATTTCCATCGTATATAGTGTACTCTCATCGCCGTGAAGACAGGGTAAAGTGGTTGTAGCGAAACTGCTCCCCGTCGAGACGGCGAGATCCGCAAGAACGAGAATAATATTTTTCTACGTTCCGTCGATAAATTCCCTGTAGATCTCGCACGTGTTTTTTCAAATCTTAATTCTATCGAAAAAAAATGGTGTATTGCCGATGAATAATCATTACGGAATACGTAATGTATCTCTCATGAATTTTTCGGTTTTATACCATTTTTATTCTCAAAAAAGTCTATAGTTTTATATATATAGGAAGAGATAGGGGTAAAATGGATTACCGGGGCGAAATTCATCAGGCAAACGTTACCACAGTACAGCGCAAAATTGGCTACTCGAAAATATAAAAAAAATACAAAATCACGGAGCAAATTGAAGTGAACATTGGGGTAATTTCATTTTGTATTAAAGAGCAAATTGATGACTCTGAAATAATGACAACGGCATGTATTTCTCAGACGGTCCGTTTTGCCCCGTTATCTTCTATACATAAATAAATCTATGTATATATATTTTATATTCGTCAAATTATCGAGGTCCCGTGGGTCTGAATTTTCAACAGAAAAGTCGACGTTAACCCTTGAAAAATGTTGAATAGACGCGCGGAACGACAGATGTTTCGATCTCTCGGTGAAATATTTATCAGAAATATTTCCTTGGTTCCTATTTTGTGTATGGCGGGGCCTAAGGTCGCGCGAACGTCATTGTCACCGTCGCCGTCGCCGTCGTCGTTCTGACGTTTCTCCTCTTCCTCCTTTGCGCTCTCGTGGCGTTGGGCGCGCCATGGAAAAACATCTTTTTCCGACTGATATTTCAAGCACGCGTGTATTTTCAGCTAGAAAAGGGTAGAGGAGAGACGTAGCATCGAAGAGCGAGAGCTCTGCGCTGCCTCACTCGCAAAAAGGCATCGAACCTTATTTATCATCCGATGGGAATTGGTCTCGTAAGTGGGCCATCAGCTCGGCGACTCTCTTCTCTTTCCTCCCCCGGCTTTGCTATCTCCGAGTACGCGCGGCACAAGTAAAATGCTTGACAGGGTGTCGATAAACCCGGAAAGGGAAGGGGGCGCAGGAAATGAAAAGGGTTCTTCACCTTACAGAATGCCGCTTGCGTTGGTAGTGGAACACCCCGCGCCTGTTCCCTCCTTCACCCGATATTATCTCACGCTTGGAATTTCGCTCTCTATTGTCTCGGTCGGTTTCACGCGCGAACTGAAATATTTCCGAAGCCGCTGTTATCATCAAACAATATTGTCGGCATTATTATTTTTTATGAGACTATTACAATTCGATTTCGATCAAATTTTCTTAATCTGTTGAAACGAAAAAAAAAAAAAATTGTAAAAAAGATCGACTTATGAGATTCTGATTTTGACTGATTTTTCGCACGAGATGCAACAAAACACGAGGTACACTTTGCGAATCGTTTTTTTTATTCAAATTTATTTCCTCGTGGAAACGCGTGAAAAACGATATACCGACCGCGTTGGAGTGCATCATGAGAAGAAAAGGATTGCATGAAAAGTTAGTACTTTCCTGAAAGTACATATACACACTTAGCTATCAGTATAGTAACAACGACATAAGCTATAGTTTCCGTAGGTTCTAGGTGGCGTTTTCCTCCCCGTTCTCGCGATGTTTTGCTCCGCTCGAGTAAAGTACGATAAGACCGGAGCGCCCGAGCGCTTTCCTTGTCGTCCACGAAGCCCCCAAGCCGACTTACGCTTCTAGTGCTTTTCTTGGGATCGCTTGCTTGCTTTCTTGCTCTTGCGTTAGGATCGGATCCTAGATCCAGAGAAGCTTCTACAATCCTTGCCGTATTGCGGCAAAGGATCCTCTGCCAAGGAGCTCGCCGGTTGACTAAACTCTTTCGGATGTTGAGCTCGAGAACAAGTATAACGGTATATAACGGTGGCAAAAGTGAAGAAGGATAAACGAAAAATGACCGGAGGGCTCGATGGGACCATACCTACCCCCACAGGTAACCACAGAATAAATATATATCCTTCGCCGGTTTCATTTATATCGAGTGTACCTTACGGAAATTGGATTGTGTTCGAAGGCCCGCATAGTCAACGGAAACTTAATTTTCTCGAGGACTTTGGAAAAACCCTTTTTCGTCTGCATATGATCGTGAGTCGGTTATCGATCTGTGTCAAGGGGTTCAAAAGGTTTTTGATTACGGATATTTGTCACCCGCTCGGCAATCATTGCATAGCTAAACTTACCATATTGGAACACAGCATTGAAAGGCGAACTAAAATCATTATTCACAATCCGAAGGAAGAGAAGGGAAAGGGTCAAAGAGGGGGAGATTCACTCTTTTATAACACATGGAATTTTCAGGAGGAAAAGTAGAAAATTCCATAGATAACGCGTATCTTCAACATTTTGCCAACGATAAGCATTGACAATTTTTTATCATCTCGAGAATGAAAAATCGAATCGTGTTTCGATCGCGCCGGACGACCAGTATACGATTAAACTCCAGCCAGCGAATGATCGATTTTTTTTTTTGCTCATACAGTTTTCACGAGTGGTTCGAAGCCCGAATCGCGGCCACGAAGAAAGTGGCGGTGTCGTCGAAGAGCCCCGACAGTCGATTCCCCGGAGAGTAACCCCACTAACCCCGCGCGCGCCTCCGGATATAACATCGCGGTCGCCGCTCCCCGACGGGGGACAATCGAGAGACCGGATGATTTGTCCTTTAATAAAGTTTTGCGTCCATCGGCGAATGCGCTTGGAGTAACTTGTCGTTCCGCAAGGGTGTGTTTTTTTCCCGAATAAAGTTTGTATCTCTCTCGGGGGGATCGCTAACAGACTCTCAAACTCGATGGAGTTGAGCTTAGTGAGCTCATTGTTGCGCATCGAGGCGCCAACTCCGAGAATATCGTCGGACCGGCTATAGCGCGGAATTTGTAATAAAAAATATTATCTATAATCATCAGATTCAAAATCGATAAAAAAAAATAATAAAAGAGATCGATGTTTCTCGAAATACTTGAAAAAAAGCTCGTTCACCGCGGTGAAAAGCTTCGGTAGCGCGGTGATAGAGAGACATTTATTTTTATCGTTTACACAGCGGCTCCCGGATAGTAGTTTGCTTGCACAGCGCTCACCGGCACTCGAGGTCTCGACGCGCCCACCCGTTCGCTTGGCATCGAGTACCCTATATTTACCTCTTAATCCTGGCTACGTAGATAATTTTCTCGCCTGTTGGAAAATTCAATAAATTCTTCACTCTTTATTAATGGGGAAGTGAGTCTCGATCTCGGTGGGTTTAAGGCGTACCAATAATAACAGACAACACCTAATAGCCTGTGGCTTGTATATCCAACGACGAGGGAATCATCCGCTCCGGGTGGGAGTTCTAAGCTTAATCGTCCCGTCATATCTACTTATCGGAAGTGGCTTTGCCCCGGTGTCTCGTCTCGACACCGTCTGGAACGACGATAGACGGTGACAATCGGGAGAACGACCGGGGCGCGAGGAAGATAGCGTATCGGTAAAACGCTCGCGTTGTTAGGGATATCCTGGATGCCTTGGATGCCTGCCCTTCGGCAGAGTCGTCCAGCACGTGGAACAACAACGCCCAGCATCAGCAGGAGAAGACGAGAGGGCAGATTTAGAGCTTTCCTCTGCTCGCCTAAGGATCTCAATATTTATAGCCTCTCGGAAGTTGAATACCACAGCGAGACTCGGTCTTGCATGTTCCCTCGGTTATCCCGAACCGAGGCCGGCAAACGGTCCGTATATACATATATACATTATTATACAACAGATAGCGTATCTACGTATATACAATCGCGATTACTAGAGCGGAACGCACCGACAAACCGCACGGAAGATCCTTGCATGCACGTTCCCATCCTCCTTTTGCGGCTGGATCAACGCTCAAGTTTCTTCACTGCGGGAGGGCCTCGGAACGCGGAAGATTTATACTCGCGAATGGAAACGAGATTTTCACCGGTGTTGAGCGATATAAAGATATAGGGAAGAACAGGGCGAAATGGACACGGACCGGCAAAACGAACACGTGGCGCAACCGCGGCAAAGACATTGACTAAAAGTGAAATAAAAATTGAGAAAAAAATGTTTAAAAAAAAACGCAATTTGAATTTGGACATTGCAAATTCTATTGCCATTTTTTCAATATTTATAGCAATGTTTTTTCAAATTGATCGAAATGAGAAATTTTTTTCGAATTTTTTTTTTTTTTCATATTGAATCTTTATAGTTAACAAATTTTATTAAAATTTTTCCACAAATTTTCATGATTTCTCCGGTATTTATGCGTTCGTTTTGCCCCGCTCACCCCTACCCGAGATAAAAGGCAGTTGAAAACATAGGATTACATTACTGTACTGTTTATCGTACCGCAAATTTCCAATCAGCATATTTTTCAAAAAGTCAAGATGAAGGAAGCGAAGCCCATGAAAGCTTAGGCCCTCACGTCTCGTTTTCCGGGGAAGCGATCAGTTTCAGTCGGGGGAGGAGAGAGACATGCGGACGAGGCACCGAACCCGCATCCATCCAATCAGCTATGAAGCCCGTTTGGAAACTCCGGGGATGCAGATGATGTACACAGAAAACTGAGTTGGACTACGAAAGTATAGGTCGCATGGATGGGGACGAGTCTTCATACGTATCCGTTCCATCCGCGCATCTTTATTTTTTGTTTTTTTTTTCCAACCCGTTCCTTTTTTTATGTCTGTGAGTGATTTCGTATACTCGCGAGATTCCGTCGGACGATTCGTACTGTCTGTATAACCGAAGGAACGAGAATTCTTGGATGCAGGAACTTCGTCGAGAACGCAATGTTGATACCCAATGGGAAGCTTCCAGCCAAAGCTCAACAGGGATGTTTGAACAGTTTTTCCAGAATGAAGTTTATCCGAAAGTTTTTCCAACTCCCAACCGCATCCGGTAGATTGGTTCCTCAAGAGAAAATAAGCTGTCCGATTGAAACTTTGCGTGTTACGGAAAATATTAACATTCATCACCGGTCGGGTGGGGGTTGATGGTATCGTTCCTTTATACCGCGACACCGACCGCGATGACACGAGTGAATTCATGATCGCGTTCAGGGGGGGCCTTCGACTATTTTTCGTCTCCATTACTTACAGAGTGCTCTACACGGAGCGGAGAGGGATCCAGAGAGAACCGGAGGCTTCGGGTCGGCATGGTTCGCAAGCGAGGGGAATGTGTTTGCCCGGCTTGGTACAGAGGAGAAGAATCGATACTCGCCTGATGCTCATAGTGGGCGGGTCACTAGCATAGCCGTAGCAGCGTTAGAGCAGAGAGGGACAAAGTGAGTTTGAAACTATCAATCACGATCGATGGGGTTACCCGTTGAACAACGGATAGGTATTTTTTTTCCTCCATCGTCCACTCCTACCCCGTTATAAAAACTTTACCCCCTTCTCTCTCCTCGCGTTTATTTTACGACGCGATGCGTGCGTTGGCTATCGGGAGGTCGAAAAAAATTGGCGATATTTTTTATCCGGTAGAATGAAACCGGAAATTTTATCGAACCGCGCAACTTGTGTACATTGTGTTTTGCCATATATATATGACTATTCGCGATGATAAATGCCTTGATTCGATGATCGATACGCGCTCGTTGGGGTTCTAAGGGGTCGCAAGATAAAAGGGCAGCAATGCTATTTGCTAGTAGATAAAAGATTAATTCAATTCCCTTGTTTTTCGAACGACTCTACGACGACAGATATGATTTTTCGTTGAAAGACTTTTTTCATGAATTTTGTCGAGTACTCGAGTCATTCGTGTACTCGTCGCGCGTACGTTCGTTATTATTGAAAAAAAAAGGCAGTAACGATACGACCAGTTCTATGCTATACGATAAGATCTGTTGAACGATGTGAGAGGTGCGGAGCCATTTGGTCGCAGTTTGTCTCATCTTCTCGGCTCGGATATCAAAACTTTTCCTTCGCTATCCCAACCATAACGAATTCCGTGACCGACATGTTAAAACTTGAAGAGGGGAAGAGGCCATCCCAGACGACGTGCGATATGGAATGCGGGGGTGGGAATCGTGCGAATGATGATACTTTTGGAGGAGGGAAAACTCGAGAGACGCATCGTAGCGTGCGACAGTACTCGCTCGTTGGCTTGTTGACACAGTTGGAAAAACCGTAGTGCGAAAGTCTGAAACGGTGAGGACGGAGAGAGGGTTGAAGAGGGTCCGCCGCGACTCTCGAAAAATTGATGGATGAGCGAAAAGTTTTCCTTCCCCTGGCCACTTCGGGAACGTGCCGACGGACGATGATGGCAAAATATTATATGATCGTTATTCAAAATATTATTAAGATTTTTCCGCGCTCTCGCGGTAACCGTGATGCCTGAATTATTTAATGTAGAAGTATCAACGGTAAACGACGTTGATGCGTCTCGACTGTCGCACTGCAGTGTCATAATTAATACGGTCGTAGTCGTTAAATTTGCAGGAATGAAACTATATTGCAAACCGCTTTTATGCCGTTGATGAATATTTCTGTGCGAAACGGCTCTGCCAATTGATTAAACGACACATTTCATTAAAAAAAAAAAGAAAAACCGTCATCCTGTACTATATTCTAGTCGTTGAAACTGATGAGACAGCAAAAAATAGACGTCGTTCTATATTATGACGAGTATATTATCCGATTTCGTTCTTTTTTTTTTTTTTTTCGGTGATGACACTCTCGTCTACTGTGAAACTACAATAGCGTCTTCTACGGCGATACCGCGCTGTCTTGTCTGGCTACTGTATTGTCTATATCTCGCCTGTTATGCTCCGGATCTCCGGTAACTTCGGTACCCGTGGAGAGACCAAGTAACAAACCAACACAGAGGTTTTAATGCATTCGGGGGGTACAGCCGCTGGCTTCGGTGGTTGATGCTAGCGGTCGACGACGACGAGGTACCACCCATAAATATTTGATGAGGACCGTAACGAAGCATTACGAGGTCGACGACCTTTCGGTACCTCTCTATCTATCTATCCACTATCCATCTATCTATCTATCCGTCTGTCTGTCTGCCGCTGCTTGTCTCCATGCTAAGCCAATTAGGCCACATAAATAACGAACGTGTACACAGCTCTTCCCTCGTCCTCCTCGCGCAACCGAGCAATGTTCTGCGTTCATCAACCCTTCCCCGGCTCATTCGAGAGTATTACGATGCGCACGCCGGAGGCTTCCGCCAAAATTTTCCATATTTGCGAAATATATTTTTTTTCCTCTTCCATTCTTATTCGTTTGGCTGATTTCGCACATTTTTGGGTATAATTTACGCGACTTCGTAAAAAAATAAACAGGTGGAAAATGCCAAAAAAAAAAAATGATTGTTAGTTTATTTCCTTTGCAAACACAATTATTTCGGAAAATTTGAATTTTTTTTCTAATAAAATATATGATTCTATGACTTTTTATATTTATAACAATTTTGTTTCATATTTTTTTTGTACACTTTTTTTTTGAAAGTTTATCTCAATTGTTTTCCAATTTAATATCATTTTTTTTTTTTTCGAATTTATTTCAATTTCCTCTTTTTTTTTCATTTTTGTTTTATCAATTTTTTAAAATTATTTCGGTATTTATACCCCCATATTGACCCACTCTTCTCTACGTGAGATAAAAGCAGTTGAAAACACAGGAATTCGTTAAATTTCTAGGGCTCAATGTTCAATACTATGCATTGTTTGTCATAACGAAAAATTCAATCAACTAATTTTGCGAAAAATCATGATGAATGAAGCAAAATCCGGGAAATTGTTGCCCTCTCCTTTCGTTTTTCGCGGAAGCAATGCGCCATGTTGCGGCTTTCAGTAAAATTCTCACGATGTTTTTCTGTATAATTGACACGGTTCCATCGACAAATTAAATAGGTGGTAAAATACAAAAAAAATAAAAAATTAATTGTTAGTTTATTTACCTCGCGAGCATTAATTTTCCGGAAATGTACATTTTTCGCAATAAAATATGTGATTTCAAGACTCGAGACAAATTCGGGGAGAAAGGATTTTTTGTTATTATAGATTTATATGAAAGTGTATTTTACTCACTGCATGTACAAGGTGGCTTCAGGTTTGTCGGAGAAGAGAACGACAGGTTGAACAAATCGTTCGTTCCTACCGCACACTCGAGCTCCACCCTCGAGCTGCAGCCAGCCGCCCTCGCAACTGAAAAAAAAGTAAAGAAATAAAACCCATGTAACTGTATAACTATATAGTATAATGTAGAGAAGTGAGTCGGTTCTTCTAACCAACCATTAGTAATTACTCTCACTCCATTGGCAGAACAAGAATTGTCTCTCTTCCTATCGCAACCCCTTTCGGCAAGACGATAGCCAGCCGACGTTACTCTTTTCGTTCGGCTCCTCCGCCGCACACTTCTAATCTGCACTCGGTACTACGAAGCACACTTGGTGCTGAAATAGCTCGTTCGCTAATTAGTTTTGGCAATCACCGTGAGTCGATTATTTGGCTCGGCGTACTTCTCTCACTCGTTCTTGCCATTTATTTGCTATATCTTGAAAAATCGCGGTCTGCGGGGTGCGTGACACGAATAGCAAAGATCCTCGGGGGGTAAAGTCTCCTTCGAAAGTCTCTCACGTAAGGAAAAATCGATTATTTATTTTTACAGCAAATGCCGGACTTGGGATAAGGATTTTCCCCGATGAGATTGGACCGACAACAGCTTTTCACTGGATGTAGTTGTGTTTGGGGGATTGGTCAAGTTACTATAACCAATTCGTGTTATCGACTGTGGCCCCCGTAGGGCTTTTCCGTTCCGGCACGGTGACTGCGGAAGGGTGAAAAAAATTCTCGAAATAGTCCCGTCTAACCCTCGTCATTTCGACACACGATAAGAGCATCCGAGACAAGCTTATGGGATCCAATCGTTTTCATTCGATACAAACGACTCTTCGTTTCGCTTCCCTTTTTTTTTTTCATCGAATATCTATCACTTAATCCCCCCTCCAGTTAAATAGGTTTTCCTTTCCTTATTTTCGGGCCAATTTACGAATACAATTTGCCAATGGATTTCTTTCATTTTTTTCCGTCGCCTTCAATCTTCAATATAGGGAAAAGTGACGGAATATCGGCCGAGTAAGGGAAAAATGTATTATTTCAGTTTTAAAGTGAAGATTCCATAAAAAGTTTTGAATCGTTGTATGTAAATGCTTTGGGAGGCCGACGAGCAACTACTAGCGCTTTGTTCTATAAAATGATGACACCTTTTTTTTTTAATATTGAACAATAATAGCGAACTATCTAAAATACGATGAGTCACAATCGTTTATTTTTGGCGAGAGGAACAAGATAATTCAAGATTTATCTTGTTATCAGTGCTCAATTCCTCAAAATCAGCATAACCGGTGTTCGTCCACTCACCCCTACTTAAAGGACGTCCTGTTTTAGCTCAAGCACTCGTCAGCCGTTCCATTTACCATACGCATTTCGTATCAGTGCAATGATATGTTGTTAATTAAATATCGAGTCCGACAGATGGCGAAGCGTCGAGGAGCGTATACAGGTGTGAAACTTGGGTCCTTTATGCAGACTAGTGGCATTCGAATCTTGATACAATCCGCAGAAGGTTCCATTGTTGTTCAGCCGGCATGGAGGGAGGAGCGAGCATTGGAGATCCGGACGCCAGTCTCGACATCGTGTGCTACTCCAACCATTGTCTCGAACGTACCCCGGGCTTTGAATTAATTGCGCGAGTTCGGAGTTCGCGACCCCTGGTCTCGGGGCAAAGAGGAAAGGCAAGAGAGAGAGAGAGAGAGAGGGAAACGCGGGAGTGTACAGAGAGTGCGAGACGAGAGAGCTTTACTAATGTTCTGTAGCAACTTTGTTCTTGTGTAGCTTCTCTTTCTCCCGTCCCTCTATATTCCTCCTCGTCGGCGAATCAAATTGCAACTGAAGAAACTTGCATCTCGTGTCAAACAAGCCGGCACTACGTAGCGGTAGTGCAATTGAATGAACAAATTTTATAAAGAACAATAATGAGTTAAAATTATTGTTTATAAACCCGGCGGGTTATTCGGTTAGTTAACCGGATATTTTGGCATCGGATTCTTTGGATTTTCGGAGATTCTAACGTTCTTTTTGCGACGCAATGCATTTTTCGGCACGCATACATTTCCCGTCCATAAAACTCTCGATACTCCGAAAGCTCCACGTTCGTAAGTAAATTCATAGAACGAAATACGATGCTCGCTGCTAGTTCACCTTCGGCCGTTGGCATTTTCAACTGGGATTGAATATCCTTCGATATTGTATTTTTCACTTTCCAATTCTCGCGCATACAACAGGAGACGTATGTAGATATTTTCACGCTCCATGCGCGGGGTCCGTTTTGAATCTTTTATAACACCGGAGGCATCGACGCTTCGCGCGCGCGGCTCCACCGAATCAAAAGTAATTTTTTTTCTCTCCATTCTGCGGCGAATTTTTCGTACAAAATATTTAACCGGAATTCAAATATGCGCGCGATTCGTGCTCCGCGGCCCCAACAACGATTTATACCCTAATAAAATAAAAAGTGAAAAACATTTTGCAACTTCCACCTCGTAAACCAATCATCAAACAACACACACACGATTGTATATTCTTCGTTGTTTTAATGCATTTTTTAACAACGTTTTTTTTTATTGTGCAAAATCCCTCTATTCAATTAACTATCAAGGGGCGTTGAGTGGATTCACGGTAAAAACTTGTATTTTATTTTTTTTATAGGTGAAAAACATTTGTATCGCGAATTCCATTCGATTGTTTGTCGGTAAAAGTGATCTGATCGTCGAAAAAAAAATCCCCGGGTAAAAATATTAAAGATTGTAAAGAAAATGTCCATTTTTTTAAATAATTATATATTTTTTAAATTTCTCACATTATTATATTCGGATCTGCGATCTTTTTTACATAATTACAATCTTTACAATCAATTGCAACAGTTACGATAAATAAATTGCACGGGATTTTAGACAATTTTTTGTTCCCAATAATTAATTTCTTTTGTAATTTTCGTTCATAGAATTTACAGGAAGAAAGTGATACAAGATAAGAAAAAAATGATACACGCTTTTTGAACTAAAATTGCCGCCTCAAATATTCATCAGAGTTCACTGGTCAACTTTATGCAACTTTTTGGTCAATTATTATGCAAATACAGATGAATATTTCAAACGTCCAGTATCTCTGCCTCAATGGTATTTCGGTAAAATCGGTACGCGTCTCGAAAGCCAAAAGTCGAAACGAGTTGCAAAAAAAGTTTTTGATTTACGCAACCGTGTGTAAGAGCCGACGGGGTTCCAGGCTTTAGAGAAACGCGGATGCAAAACACGCCACGAAAACGATGGAAGCCAAAGAGTGAGTACAGGAAAGAGTTATAGATGCATGAATTTCAGCGAAGAAACATATTCAAAACGGGTCTGAACGCACTCGACTGTTACTACTAGTGTACCAGTCAGTCAAACGGAAATCGCTTGCCTACGCTAGAACGACCCGTGGTTGACATATACCTCTCTGCGAGTATCGTTACTAGAAAACTATATTGCTATTCATAGCGTGTTTATATATATATTTGCACATATAGATATTGACGACATGCTATATCGTCGCAAGAGTACAGAGTTTTGCGCGCGGATACACAGAGACAAAATCGGTGTACATGAATCGAAGTAACAGCGCGCAGCAAACCGAATGCCGCTGTTGGATTCATTCGACCAACTTTGCCCACGGGAATTGGTCCTCCATCGAAACGTGTACGCATATGCATTCGCGTAAACACCTGTCTTTTCAAGATTCTTGTATTTGTTTCAAAGTTCTCGAAATGTACGTAATGCATGCTATATGCACGAAACCGCTTTTGCCGTGGAATACAACTTTTTGTTTCGAAATTTATATCATTCTACAGCTTTATCAAACTATTTCTATGCTTCCGCTCGATTTCTAAAACCAATTCCGGAACAGTTTGGAGTTAAGCATCAACCGAGAGTACTTTTGTAAATATGCAAATTGTGTGCCATTCAAGCGTTGCGTTGTAACGAGGTAATTATTTAAACGAATGTAAAAGAAGACAAGTAATTACGATTCCCGATAAAATGCAGATACAATTAAAAAAAATATATTATCGATTCCGCTTCTAGGACAGGGAAGAATTGGTGAGTAACAGTAATTTTAATTTCAAAGAATAACATTTTTTACATGAAAAACAGGCAAAACCGATTGATCGCTCTAAAAACTCTTCCAGATGAGCTAAAAAGATAGAATTACATTCAATCGATTCGTTTTTACGTAAAGAAAAAATGAAATCGATGCTTACATCGATAGCTTAGGGCAATTCATGAAAATCAACCTGACTGGTAATTGTCCACTCTTTCCAACAAAAAAAAACCAATGAATTGGCGCCGAGAGTCAAAGACTTTAATCATACGTCACTCAAACCTTTTTCCACGTCATCTATCGAAGCCCTCAATAAATCGATTATTTGTCTATTATTACACAATAACTTGTGTTAATAACGTCGTATCGAATGGTTATCGCGAGCAAAATTTAACGGCAGTAATTTCGCCGCGCATGCTGGACACAGGCTGACGAGGAGAAACGAGCGTTGTACTCCGACCGATACGGATTGCAGTGTATGTTGGTAGGTACGAGGTATCGCAGGTACACAATACTGACTATATTGCCGCGACGCATCCATCGTTTGCCCGCTGGTTGGGAATCGTGAGAGCGCTCCCGCGCGCGAGAGTGAGAGAAGCTCCGTCATGAAAGCGCCAGGCGTGAAATCACGTTTCTAACGATCGAAATTTTTACCCGTGTGAGTCCAGTTAGCGAGCGTATATATACGTTACGCGCATGACTATAGATTCTCGTATGGGTTTCAGTATATTCGCGTCATACATGTCGTTACGTAAAATCGGCCTCTATCGAGGGAGAAGAGGGGAAAGGGAGAGATACCAACGGACCAGGGTTTTCATCTGGCACTATCGAACCCACCTGTACCTGTACTAAATTTCTACCTATACTATCCACCAGGTATACATTTATACCCTACTGTGCCATTGCAAACGCATACGTTCACCCTTGCTGATTGGTACATGACGGCCAAACGATAAAAGCATAAAAAAAAAAAACACACACACGAGCGGAGAAGCTTCCATCGAATCTACCAAACAACTCTCAGCCAGATACGATATTTTCAGGTTCGATCACCGACCAAAATCAAGTGGAGTCCCTAAACTTTTTTACCGTGTGGCCAATAAAATTGTTTGTTTTTTTTTTTAATAGAGTACCTTGTTTACGTGATTTCGGCAGAAAATCTTTATTTCTACACATTCCAAAGCTACAGAGACCCAACTCGGCACTGGCAACTGAAATACACTGAAAATTTCGTCAGTTTACCAACTCGACACAATAAGCCACGACAGATACAGGGAAATTGGTAAACCGACTCTGTCGAGTTGGTGATGTGTCCAATTGGTGATGTGTCGAGATTTACTGTGTCGAGTTGGCGGACTGACGATTTTTTTTGTATATATGTCGAGTTGCGTCTGTGTAACTTTGAAATGTGCAAAAACGATGTTCCCGTGATTAAAAAAAAAAAAAATAAAAAGAATTTGACAACCATCGGCCACACACGACATTTTCAGGTTCGAACGGCGACCGAAAACAACTTGAATCCCTTATTTTTTCATCTCGAAGCCAATCATCTTTTTTTTTTTTTTTATCGGCTACCTTTGTAACATTATCATAAAATCAATTATCCGCTCGATTAACTACGTGTAAAAAATAATAGCACGAGTTGGCATGAAAGTTCTCTTTTAGCACAACGTTTGGTCGTTTCAACAAGTACCATCCATACCAGAAGCCCGGAGTATGCTATATTTCGTACGATTGTGGTTCCGTACAGTTCTACCGTGCAAAAGCGCCTTCACGAGAAGGCCGAACTAATTTATTTTCATTGAGACAAATTTTGCTTTGGCGAAGTGAGACGAGCGTGTAATCAGAGCAGCAGAGAACAGCCGTGCGGTAGGAACGAAAGAGAACAGAGGGAGAAAGTATACTGTGGTATCCGCTCCGGTAATAACGGTCTTCCTCTCTTTCGCTCACTTTTACCTATACCGCCGCCCTATACACTGCACACGGCTGTGCGCAACTGAAGGACGATTCGATTCTCTCGTTCTCTCGCTATAACGTCCCGTTCTCTCTGCCGACAGCGTCGTTCCTCGTTGCACTGCCGGCTCGCGAAGAGTGAAAAACCGCCCTCGAACTCACTGCCGAGTCGTCCCTTGTTCGGCTCGGCCCTCCCACGTTTCTCTCTCTCTCTCTCGGTGCATTGTCGTAATGCGGAAAGTTGCGAAATTGAATGTGAAGTTTTCAGAAAACACGGGGGAACCCGGGCGTTGAGGACCGGACGCAGCGAGAACACGAGTAACACAGAGCTCCTCTATACGTTGAAGCTCTGGTGGCACGATAGCAGCCGAGAAGAGTTCGCGAGAGTGAGATAAAAGTAGACTGCTCGTCGTCTATGGTACTATATTAGATAGCGAATGGACCAACGAACGACAAGAAAAATCGTTACGCCTCGTCGCTGTTGCAGTTGTATATACGCTGTATTCTCTTTCCCTCAAAAGCTTCTTTTTTTTTCCCTCTTTCGTTCGGCACGCACGTTAATTACGAAGTCACGAACGAGCGTACAAAACTTTTAATATTTATTACAACAAACTGTAACTCGATTTTATCTACCCGACAATAAGTTCGCAAAGTCCGACGAATCATGTCAATATAATCGATGTACCAATTCTACGAGCTTTTCTCGCTCTCACCGTTTCTATTCTCGTAGACAATTTTAAACTTTCCAAACAATCTCGACAGTTCGATTAATTGTAAACGTCATTCTCACGATTCTCTTTCATTCGGTTTGTCGTATTTACCGCGAATGAAAAGACTGTTGCTGTTGTCGGATTGCGGAGCGGAGAAAACGGTTTAAAACAACAAAGAAATTCGGAGATTCAGTTCGATTTCGAACCATACGCACAGTGGATACCTCTCTCGCTTTTGGTGTAAATAATGTACCGAGAGCAGGACGCGCACAGCTGCGGGACCGTACAATTTTACGAGCAACGCCGCTGTGCACTCTATATGATCTCGCAGTCGACGGCGGTATATAACGCTGGACGAAACAATGGAAAGCTTGGCCCCCTACCCATTATTTATTAGCCCCGAATCTCGACGACGGGTGATTACGTATACGCGTTGACTGTGAGCCGCATCCTCGCTGTGGCTACCCCGGCGCGAGAGATCGCGTACCCTATCCGGATTTGTGCACCAAGTGTTTGGATAGCGAGCTTTACGCGTATGTAGAGCTGCGGGCTGTACAACTATCAACACAATAGTACGAACTCTGTCGTTGAAAGACCGAATCGTCAACGTTCCACAAACTTCGCTGTATTATTTAATTTATTTACCATCAATTTGCACATAGATATATGCATATTGATTAGCTATTTGCGCGACGAGGCTTGTTTGTGGGATCCTTCCGGCTCCCGCCGCCCATTGCGGTGCCTCTCAGTCACATACAAATTCATTAATTCACAGCTTGATTGGATCGAGAAGCCGGAGCGCCGGCGGAGATACCACTATTTTCATCACTCTTGTTAAAAATCCGCCTTTATGAAAGGAAAATCTTGCCGTCGGAACGAATTTTGTATTAAGCGAGTGGTTCGATAATTTCGAATTGAAAGGACTGCGTTATTTTTTTTTATATACAATTTTTTAAACATTTTTTATTTAACAAATAAAAAGAATTGATTCCACAACATTCTATACTGGAGCCTTAACATTTTTTTCATACGATCAGAAAACTATTATCCACCAGCAATTGCATGGACGTAGTAATAGGATCTCTTTTCGCCTATAAAAAAAAAAAATTCTCGTTGGCCGTTTCAATTTTTGTCGAAATACCAACAGTCGTTAAAATGTTACGAAATTATCAATTTTTTCCACAATTCTTTATCGGAATGTATGATATCGTAATAAACAATTACACAAATGAACAATTACTATGCGATTCCTGGAGAGCCACGAAGAGATAAATCGATAAATTAAAATGCATGAAAAAATAACGAAAGAGCGAAAAAAACAAATCGGCGATATTGATGCGAAACGAGTCGCATACACTCGGCGTTTAATCGAAGCGTGAGTTTCGATAAAGCCATTCAATATATTCGAGTTTCTCGAAGAGTTCGAGACTCAGGATTCGCTCGTGCGCTTCCGTGGAGTTGAGCAATTTTGCTCTCACTGCGAGAAGCAATCGAATGCTCTCAACAATATACTCCCTTCTGAAACTTTGAGTGCCCACGTCTGCGCGTCGACCTAAATTCATTCTCTATCTCGCACAACTCCCGAGCTAATAATTATCGTCGGCAAATGTGCGAAACTATCTTTTATTTTTTATTCGCCGAGCTTTCGCGAGCTTCGGCAATTTGTTGAAAAGTCACTTGCACACCGCGGCGACAGGGTCAAAGTTTCGTAACGAAAATTAATCGAGCAAGGAAAGGGTGGGTGGGGAGAGAAGCGTTGGTGCAACGGTGGTGGCGAGAGCGACAGTTCGGCAATAATGTAACGTATAATGTCGCATGCCCTGGCTTACACCTCGTAGTCTCTCAACTTTAGAGAGCAAGTGTATTAAAGTGTGACAGTTTGGGCGCATGGAGTGTGTATACCCGGGTTGTACACGCGCAGTATACTATAAGCGAAGCTTTAGAAGGCCCGGCAATAGAGATATGGGCTTAGGGAGTATCGACCTGGAAGGCGGTACCACTTTGGCCCTCCGTGCACATCGTTACCCCGTGTGTTTCTCCATATTTAATAAGCACTTCGTGACATGTCCGTATAGAGTGTACCGACCGCGGGTTAGGCGGGAGAAAACAGGACACGAGGGCAAACGTAGAGAGGGGAGTTGGCGAAGATATAGTAACGATAAAGTTGTACGTGCTTCGCGGTGCAGTGCTTGTACATACCGGTGTACAACGGTGTACTGGGATCAATGTGCGACTATTTCCGTCGTTCTCCAGGTGAACGTAACTTGTACTACCCGGTCACAAGTTACTCCGAGGGCACTACGGTCATATCTAACAGCTCCCAATGGAATGGACGAGGGTGCGAGCACTCTGGAGAATCAACGTTATCATTCACTCAATGCGACGTCGGTGCGCGCTTCCCTTATTGCCGGTTACTACTGGTCCAACATCTTCCGCACTCGTATCTCTACACTGCGACATCTTTCTCGTTCGCTCTCTACAGTAGAGTAGGTCAATACCGGTCAGACTGATTGTAAATAATTGAGCGGAGATATTGATGTCCGCTTTTATTTATCTTGTTCGTTAAGGGAAAACAAAACGATTAAACCCGATTTAATTTTTTTAACTTATCTAGAAAAGTTTTTCGAGAGAATCCACTGGTTTAGCACCGAAATCGGCACCCGATTCCCGGTTAGGAATGGACCGGTTAGTTCAACTGTTTCTTTTATTGCTAAGAATAACTAGTCGCTGTCCAATTTATAGGCGAAATCGGTAATATGTCTAAACGGTAATAGTACAACCGGTAGTAACTGATATATCAAGATTTTCCTTTAGGTTGCCGGTACTCACCAACTTTTCCGTACCGTCGACTTTGGTAGCGACAAATCGGCTCCCGTAGACGATAAAAAGTTAATATTGTACCTACCATGCGAAATTAATGAATACGAAATTTTACACCTATCGTCCGTTGCCGTCAGCGCCTCTCGTTACCAAACTTTCAATCCTTTAACTGCTCGTTAAAGATAGTTTCACGTTCGCGTAGCGTGTTCTAAATTAACAATAATATTGTTCGCAACGCATGGTTTGCGTAACCAACACGCGTGTTATCGGTGTAACGCGGTTCTCTCTCTGTGATTCTGCGGCTCGTTTAGAGTTTAATTATTATTTGTTTCGCGCAAACCTCGAGCCCCCAACGTTCGTACCTGTAGCCACTATTGAAAATACTTTATCGACGTATATTCGATCGAAATCGGTCGTTAAATTTCGCGCTCTATTTGCGCCGATGGGTAACAATGTCGAAGGGTACACGTAAAAGCATTTAATTAATCATCTACATCGGAAATGTATGCAATTTAACGGAGTAAAAGTGTACGTTACAATTAACTATTTGACGAGCGGATCAAATAAAACGAAAAAAAAAAAAATTAAGAACCCTATTTTTTCTTCATTCGCACAGTCGAGATCCGGTAGATTGATCTTTGTCTCCGGTGTGAGTCTACATCGGGGACAATTAATGTTCTCATAGACAAACGGAGTCGCTTTTTTTTATAGAGTTTACGAAAGGTTTCCGTGGGTCTCCGAGCTTATTACGCAGTATGCAATGGTTATAGCAGCTATTGCATTTGGCTTCTGGCTGACTGCTGCAATCTCGTCGTCGTCGTCGTCGTCATCGTCGTCGGAATTGCTTCAGCTTATCCCCCCCGCGGGCCTCCAGACTCCCGGCTCTGGGTCGACCAACAGCGGTGAACATCGCCAACTCAATAGCAGCCGGGGTCCGTAAAGTGAAGGAGGAAGACGCGCAGCGAAGCCACCACCGGGTTTCGTGTGCGATTTCAAAGTGCGAATCCTTCTCACCGGCGGTAGAAACGCGTGAGAGAGATCTGTCCGTGAGTGAATTTCGCCTCTCCATGCAAATGTATGATAATTGCGAGGGTCTCCGGGCGCGCGCTGTGTGCTTCAACGTACTGACGACGGGTATGTATAGCACCAAGAGGCGGAGCGGAGAAAGAGATGCGGATAGGAGAGAAAGCGGACCCTTGCCTCGCTTCAAGCCAAAAGCATGCAAGTACCAAGCCGGGGAGGTTTCGGGTCCGGACGCTTAGAGCCGGAGGGCTCGTTGCGCCTCACGAATATGTTCCAAAAGAGGGTACCGGGAGAGTGCGCGACGCGAGATGAGAATATCTCTCTATACACCTTGCCGCCTCTGTCGTACCGTAAAAGAAGATGGGTCTCGAGCAATTTTCATACAAAAATTCCTTCGGGATTATAATAACGGCAGAAAATTGATAATAATTTTAATAAAGATGTGATAGTTTCTCGCGGGATATTCGCGTGTAATTTTGTATTAAATTCGAGAGAAATCTCGCTGATGTAACAATTTCAGTTTAACGCATGAATGATGAGATCGTTGGTTTCTTGGATGGGATATTCCGCATGCATTAATCGAGACAATCGTGGAAAGGAAAAAAAGAATGTTGGGATAAACTTGAAGTATCGGACGGAGAAGCATGACCGGTGAACGTAATTGAGTTCCGGAGATGACTGACGATCCGCAAAGTGGATACGTGGCGTAGCATCGAAAATTAGGAGGAGCCATTGGCCCCGAGTTTCTCTCCTACTACAGCTGGAAAATACCTTCTCGCTTCTGGGGATTTTGGCTCGAGGCTAAAGCTGGCAAGCCGGGAGCTTCGATTCGCGAGGGCGATCGTATACTCGCTTCGCCTCACTCACCGATCTTCTTGTAGGGGAGATTCACAGAGGAGTAGAGACCTTGCGATACGGACAAACGACCGGCACGGAGAACTCCGACCAACGTTAATTCTCCGAGATCCTCGCGCGATCGTGCCTCGTCTATCGTGAAGATACAATTACTCTCCGAGAAAGATTAGTGAACTGACTGTGACGGCAGTGACGAGAGAGAGTGACTATTGGACTATTATACGGACGAACTGGCAAATGCTACTGATATAGAGACTATGATATCCGTAGTATTTTCGTTCTTTAACGATCTCTATTAACGCATTTATCTCGCGTACGAAGATATTATTTGCATAGCATTCATTTTCGACCGGAAATCTCTATTGACTCGAGAAATTAAACCTCTAATACGAATTAAGTACATTGAGAGGTCAATATTCATAATTATTACGGAATTTTAATCAAATACGTGCGCCAATTTCGAAGATATTACGTCAAAACGTTTGAATTTTATCATAAACGTGGAAATAAACGCTGTCATTTTTTGGGTTAAATTGGTTCGATCGAATCATCAAAAAAAGATGCAAAATAAATTTCCACATCGCTGCTTCATTCGTTATTTAACCACCGTTTACAACGCTTCCACTGCGAGATAGTAAAAATAAAAATGGATGAATTAACTTTCTCGTAAAGGGGCTGTAAACGGCAACGTAAAAAAAATGCGGAAGCGATCTGCAAATTTAATGTGCATCATTTTTTTTAGGAATCTGATGCGTTTGACCGAACAGTGAATAACTAACGTCAATTGGACAGCTAATTGGACGCTGAATAGTCAGCTTCCGGGTCAAGAAATGTTAAGTATGACGAAGAAAAAAAAAGTGCATATCAAGCGTATGATGTCCATTTATGAGTCCGGAAGCTTGTTGACCTCTCATGGAAACCGAAAGATCGCATTAACTACGCCGGTTGCGCGGTGCACCGTGGTGTACCTTGCGATTCAAACGACTCCGACGAGACGAGACGAGCGAAGAGTCATATTGCGCATATAACATTCACCTCCTTTCGTCTACAATATATATACCTACCTAAGCTGTATTTAATTTTGAACGCGCTATGGCTCTGGTCGTGATGACGAAGGGTTTGAAGGGTTTGTCGAGATTTTCATAACATTTAGTTCTCGCATCGCTGCATCGAGCTCGTCGCGACCCCTTAATCGGGCATCGTTTCCATCCTCATTTTCGTGGCTCCTTTCGCTCGTGTTGTTTTCACGAAACTACAGTCTTCCGTAAACTCTATATTTATTCGTGCAAATAAAGTAGTTGATGCGAATTTGGGAAAACTTACGCTTTGCCGTTGTGATGACCGACGGAAATGAGACGATAGATTTGCAGCTCAACGCGTTGTCCGCGTTCGGTATCGGGAATAAATTTGTAGGTACACACAGTTGGACCTTCCAGTGACGGTGATTTAATTTGGCCGAAGCCCCGATTCGATTTAGCGAACAGCTCCTTGCTGTCCAGCGTTATGTTGCACACTGCAAAGCATTCCAAACAGAGAATATATATAGATGACGGGGGGACGGAATCGGCTTTGGATGGAGTTTCGCTGAGCGCGGATCGATTGACTTACTGTTTGCGCAATGTTTCTCCAAGCCGCACTGTACGCATCTGCGTGGCATCGATGCACCACAACTACACCCGCCGCTGGGCACGCAGCAAGCGCAGTCCTTGCTTGTCGTGTTGAAACTACAGGAACATCCGGTGTCGCTTTGCGTCCACAGATCGACTTGACCTGAAACATGGGATGGACAATAGCAACCTTAGCTGATTGATGAATTAATGCGAAATTCATCACTTCATTTCTCATTGACTGTAAACTGAAAAAACACGAGTTGGAAGAACCAACAGTTGGTTAAGAAGCGTTCATCGTTATATTCCCAGCGAAAAGTGAGATTCAAGAAGAATTTCGATGATTTTCCAATGGTATAAAAATCGGATGAAAATTGACTATGCAAAATAACATTTTGGAAAAAAAGCAAACTTTGGCGGACTTTTGGCTGTTCAGTGTCAGATTAATAAAACAAATGTTAGTTATTTTGCCAAAAAGACGATCGAAATAATGTTTGAAAATATTATTATTTCGAAGAAACGAATTACGGTCAAGAGAGAGGTGAACCCGTCGATTTTTCTTGTCGAAGGTTGTCGAGCTTCGAGAAACTCGTCTTTCTTTTTTCCTATAAACGAGAAAGATGTCCCGCAAGAATGAGCATAGGACATTATATGGGGACCACGAGCGAAGACGAAAAAGAATAAGAGAGCGCGCGTCCGATAGTCCGGTAATCGATAAAGGGCGGTCTGTCGGAAGATTTGGCGCGTGTCCGCTCTAAGAGCGCGAGGGTTTTTGAAAGGTTTTCCTTCGTTTTCCCCTTTCACCCCCCACACCCGTCTATCGATCTACAAAGACGTGCCAAATCGGTAGAACAGCTTCGGTCCTGCAGCCTCACACGTCGGCTCTCTCGACGCCATAGGTTTGTAACAGCGAAAGCAAAAGAGACGAGCAACCCCCCCCCCCCCCCCCCCCCCCCCAATAGCTGCCGCCACCACCGACGTATATAATAGAGATTTCTGGTTGATTCTGCAAAACGCGGGACGCCGTGATAGATCGCTCGAGCGAGGATATAAATTCCATTTCGGAGCCTCTGCGGTAAGAAGGGCGTTAAGAGGAGAATCCCGCCACGACGATATGTCACTGTATGCTTTGGCTGGCTGGTTGGCGGTCGCGCGGACTTCCAAGGAAAGGGGAAAATGCTTGGTGGGAGGTGGAGAAGACAACACATGGGAGCCATATCGTTATATGTTCCATCTTCAACCCTATATGGATAGACAGTTTTTTTTTCCTTATTTCCAAACTCATTTATTCAGCCGGTAAAAAAAAAGTCTACCTTTTCTTTTCGTGTAATCACGAGACTGCTATTTTTTTTATTTTACTTGTAGCAAAGTATACGATACCGATAATGGGTCGGAAGTGTAAAAAAATATATACGTGTTTATAATTTTTCGTAATTATCGGCATTACATTATTCTTGAGTGTGTGACCAAGCGGTGGTGACGATGCATCTATTAATATAAGCCGAGGTAATATAATCGAAAGGGCGTTGACTCGAATGATAGCGCTCCAGTTGCAACGTAACGATCGAGGGTAAGCTGCGCCGAGGAGATACTATCTCATCTAAGCGAACGATATTCTCTCCTCGGGGGAACCCCCGTACAATTGGATTCTTAATCCATCGATTTCAGCTCGATTACGACGGCTCCGCATGAGCGCTTTGGGTTTGTTTAACTCTGCGGCGTAAGAGAGAAAAAGGGGGCGGGAGCCGTTAAGAGAGTTTCCGTTTGATAGTGGAACGGTGATAAATGTTATAAGAAAAATAGAGGATTTCGAGGGGAGTTAGAAAAGGTTTTTTTTTCTGGACGAAAGAAATCTTCGCTGGACGCAAATAAAAAAAAAGCTCGAGGGACGAGATGAGAAATAACGAGAACGAGACAATTGTTCGTTGCAGAGGAGGAGAGAAATCCGAAAGTGAAGGATGTCCAAAGCTCGAGCCACGCGAACAAGCATCCGTCAAATATTTTTCCTTTCTTACTTCTTACAGCCCCCCCCCCCCCCTGCCTCCCACTAGTCATCACTTCTCCACCGTCGACGATCTCGCTCTGGGCCATTAGACTCGTGTAAACGCTCGCATTCACGATTTTTTTTCGCTACTCTCCTTTTTCTTTTTCGTATATTTACGGGAAACCCCTCCACCCCCCCTCCCCCACCTTTTAAGCCTCTCTCGTCAGACGAATCTGAAGGCGCGAGAGTATATTTACACAGTTGAGAAGCCGAGTCGGCTCCTCGTTTGCAGAGGCTCCCGTATTCACCGGCATTTTTATACATTATTTCTTCCTCGCGTCTACTGCGTAAAGCAACCCTTGGAGCTGCGAGATTCTAAAAAAACTGAAGAAATAATAAAAAAAAGGTATTTAAAAAAGGATCCCGATAACATAAATCGGTTCTACAAATGTGAGAAAACGAGAAAAATTGGTAAAACCCCCGTTCTTTTTTTTTTCCTTTCGTCATTCACTCGATATTGATTTCCGTAGCAATCACCGCGGTGTTCAGTGCCCGTGGCATGGGGAGAGGGTACGATTAATGAGGGTGCTTTTGGTTTTATGTGCCGGGTTTCCCGGTCACTGTGCTACTTGCCATGCCGCCCGAATCTCCATACATTTGCACTTTAATTGGCTCCCAGCAGAGAAACGATAGAAGCCAGTAGCGACGGGGGTGGAAGGCAAGCATTTGGCTAGAACCGCGGGAGCTTTTGTCGCCCTCTACCCCCGACAATCCGATATACACCCTCATCGGCCCAACCTTTACCTTTGCAAGGACTACGTATATTATATCGTCGAAAAGCCGTCTCAAAGAGAATATATATAGAAATATCGTATCTCGATGAGCAAACAAGACACAAAAAATGACATCGATGTGCACAGAAAAAATGCGTGATATAGAAAACGACAGCAAAGTTATAACAACGATAATTGTCGTCGTCATAACTATATTAAACAAAAGTTTGCGGTTAAAAAAAACGACGATATTGGAAGCCAAAATATTTTTTTTCGTAAATATATTGCTGTTTCCTTTAATCACGATTTTTTCTCTCCGTGTACAGCTACGAAACATTGAATGTAACTGGAGGAGATAGTGCATAATTGCGCCGATGTAGTGGACCGATTCACGAGAGAGTAGCACAACAAGCCTATCTGTGAGTCCATCCTTCTCATCCCCAAGGAATACACGCGGCGGTGTACATCCATATGTGTCTATCCACGCCTCGCTAATTTCCGTTAACTCGCATCACTAAATTGTGCATAACATATTCAAAGAGATGTTATGCACAATTTAGCGATAACCACCGTGTGTTTCGTTACTGTGGTCAATATTTACTGTGGGAAAACGGTCGAAAACGCAAGCTGTGTGCATGTGAATGTTGTGTGTGTGGAGCGTGTATGTGAAATAACAGAAATTCTCTCCAGTTAGACCTATTAGCATTTTCTTCTCGCGTCCCGAAATCCGTTGAACAAACTTGGCTCGAGGACAAATCCGGATAACGTGTGAAACGAGCACACAACCACCGCCACAGGGGGTTAAAGCTTCGACGGTAACCGTACGAGAGGATAAAGACGATTCTGCGACTATAATATTTTATACGACGTAATTTTCGATAAAAAAATATTCGATTCGTTACCCAGCGTATCCGAACGAATAAGTAATTGTTATTTCAATGTGTATACTCAGCAGTCGGCGGTTTGTTTCCTCACAGATTTCGCGTGTCCAGCCAGTTTTTTATACTGTTACTTTTATTCATTTTTCTTTCTCTTATCGTCCAGAAATATCGATAATCGCACTGTTACAGCTTGGAGAGCAGATAAACCTTTATAATAATGGTAAAATAACTGCAATATTTTTTACCACGTAATTTTCAATAAAAAAAAAAATAATCGATTTACTATTAAGGGTATCGGAATAAATAAGCAATTTTTATTTCAATGTGTATATTCGATAATCGGAGGTTCGTTATTTCGTAGATTGTGTGTGTTCAGCCACCCTTTTTTTCTGTTACTTCTTTATTAATTTTTTTTTACCTTATCGTCCAGAAATGTCGATAAATCCACTTGTACAGCTTGTAGAGCAGATAAACTCTTGTCGAATAGGAATTCGTTGAGTAACAAAAATACCGCGTCATGTACAAAGAGCCCGTGCATAGCGAGAAGAGTTTTCGCGAGGCAACTTTTATGCTAAACTCTCGACAGTACCATTTTCAGTTAAAAAGATAGACAGTTCCCTCCGCCTTTCGAAACGGATGCAAAAACGCGCTCGAGACCGGACGAGAGGACGAGAGTCCGGCGATAAATACACGGAAAAAATATATCGTCCGCATAGAGAGAGAGAGAGAGGGAGAGGGATTCTTGTCTCCGTTTCTTTGTAGTGGCCAACTGTCCCGTTGGTATATTCGTACCATCGATATATTGTACAAGTGAAAAGCTCCTATGCTCGGGAGGGATTGAATGCGTTCACGTGAACACTCGAGAATAGGATGTCCCTATACTCGAGAGCCCAAGCTTTTCCAGCATAAAGAGACTCGAAGCACGTTCGGGAACGTCCTCTATGGGCGGTATAGAGTGACCTACCGAAAAGCCTTTGGACGAAATAAAAAACGGAGTAAAAACTAAGTTCTCCAATCCCGACTCTGCCTTTTCAATTCGTCTAGCCATCTTTGCCCGGACGAGCTATTATAATAAAAAGAAAAACAAAAAAAAAGATACAACCGGAATATGAAAAAAGGATCAGTGTGAATACACACACGATTCGAAAAATCGATATCTTGCCCCGGCACATTGTGCGCTTTTTGTTCCATGGTGGATTATCCGTATTATATCAGTCCTGTTTTATTTATGTATGGAACGCTAGTATCCACGCGAAACTCGTTCATCGCCGTCGTTGGAGACTGGTTATTCGTCGTTGCGCCCTTCTCTCGCGATGTGCTCTCCGACAAAATTTTTGGCACGACCGCCGGGAAAGAAGGACCTTGACGATTTATGTCAAAACTCTCACCAACTGGGTCAATGTTTAACAAGCCCCGGTGAGAACTGGCGCTCACGGAATTTCCATCAAAACTGGGAGGAAACTGCTCTCGCCGTGCTCGACTTTATCCTTCGCATAGGGCGATTGTTTTTTAACTACGGCGGAGCAACGAATACCGGTGTGTGACCTCTCGACACTCAGGTCGAGTGCGGGTCGAGCCTTTGCGGTATAACGAAAGCTTTGACTCTCTGGCCGCATGAATAATCCTTCTTTCTAATATAGCGCGAGAAAAAACAACAAAAAAAAGCGCTCGGGTCACTTCTAGTTTACCGCAACTATCGACGAAAATTACGTACACTCACAGAGCTCTTTCTACGTCATGATTGAGGCACGAGGACGAGTACGCGAACTGTAGTTTATACCATAATATAGTTATGCCGCTGAAACCTCCAATTTTCTAAGTTCTTCGCCAACTATTGCTATTATATTCCCAAACCCGAAGCTATCTGTGCTATAACGCTATCAGATATAACTGTGTTCCGCATACCGGATATCCTGGATAGCATTCCTATCGTGGAACTCTCTCCACCGTGTATTGGTCGACTATTTATTGGGAAAGTCGAAAAAAAAAAAAAATGGTGCAAAGACGGCTCCGAAGATTCGAAGATCGGTATTACTTACCGATATCTTTGAACTAAATTACTGCCGGTCCTCTAAAACGTTTTCGCTTTATTTCCGTCTTCTTATCCCTCTCCCGTTTATTGAAGATTCGAGAATCAATAAGCCGATGAGGTTTGCATGGGGTCATTTCACCCGATTGTTTTCCGCTGCAAGGCGTGAGCTTCCGCGCTCTCATCGAGAATTCGAGTCAAATTCGCCTCGATCGTCGATCAATATCGTCGAAATGACTCGCCTATTTCAACGATTTTTTTTGTTTTTTTTTTTGCATTACCTTACTTTCTTCGTGCCAATCAATGAATTCTTTCTTTACCGCAGTTGCGAGAGTTTTTCGACGTTTTTCTATCACTACAAATATTTTGTATGTATGTATTCTGCACTATCCGGGAGAAGCCAAACTCCGTTTTACTGTAGGAAAATCCCATAGGGCATTCTACTTTAGAATGCAACTTCTTCCGGGCTTCCTATCCAAGATTCGCTCCCTTCGCTGTTTGCTCCATCCGCTCGAGATTACACTAAATCGATTTTGCGGCGGGGTAGATCTCTTCCCGTGGCTCCTCTACCTTCCGCACACCCGAAGTTTCGTATGTCCGCGTAACCTATACGGTAGGAAATTCTTGGAAACTGGTAGAAGACAATGCATATCCAATAGCGGCGTCTTGCGACGGCATAAGATGTTGTCGTTTGTTAATGAAAAAAAAATGGTAGTGTACGATTTGTGACGCGTCGAAAGACTTGCTATACTTTCCATGAAAAAAGTAACCAAAAACAGTGTACAAAAAGAGACAAATTGAATACGAAAAGAAAGAAAAAAACACGCGCGCATCGAAAATTTCTGAGGATTTTGCCATTGAAATCTTGAACTTTTTTTAAAATCAAAACAAAGCTTTTTCCATTAGGAAACAAAACACCTAATATCAATAAACTCCATTAGCCACACAAGGTATGGTGTAATTTAGTTACATTGTAAGACCCGTCTGTACCTCTTGAGAGTGTTTCTCTTTGACTTGTTTGAGTCTACAGTCGAGATAGTTTGCATGGAGAACTCGTGGAGGATGTCGTTGTAGGCGAGGAGAAGCTCGTTTCAAGGGCGTACGAAGTTTTCTTAAACAACAAGACCGAGATGGTAAGTGATTCTCGATGAAACAACAAGAGCCGCGGTTAGCAAACCGCGAAACGGAAAAACAATCGTTGGTACTCCCCTTTGGAGGGTCAATTCGACTTTGTCATTGCCGCAGAAAATTCGCGGTTAAATATCGAAGGGTCGTGACAATGGTTTTGCATCTTTGACGAATTATTATCTTCGAGAAAAGGCCTCCGGAAGTCATAAGTAACTCTATATTCCCGAAACCTCCCTTGAAAGGAGATTCCAAGAGAGCCAAAGCCCTGATGAATTTCAGAGACATAATGCGGTTCTCGGGAGTCCTTGAATAAATTATCATCAACCCGGAAACTGTGTAAATTTTAAGACAGTCCGTAAATATGCATACAGAAGGGACGGGTCATTCTGTATACAGCTGCATATATTGCGTTACGGGATAGACATGATGATGTAGAGAACGAAACACAGGGAGGTGGCGACCTGAGCCGGGAGCGTTAATTCAGCCTACGCGAATTCGATCTCGTTCCGTGGAATTTAACGCTCGTCCAATGTTACCGGTATCCGTGAGAGACTATATATATGCTATATATATATAGCCTCACGTGTATGCACGCTTGCATGGGCGTCCAATTTTCCGGCCAAGCTTTTGACCGAATGCCACAGGGTAGGATAATGAGCTAAAAGCTTCGATAATGCGTCCGCGCCACTATCTGTGCAATTTAATGTAGGACTGTTCTATCTCGTGACGCCTCAAAGATACATTATTATAGCCAATGTTGATAAACGTTAAATTAGTGTGATCGTTAAATATCGTTGGTTGTGAAAGCTGAATAATGCGGAACGTCAATGAGCATTTCTTAGGTTTTACTGTTCGAAATGCCAACTAATTTTTAAAGAATTGGCCTTTTTCGGATAAATGATTAATAATTTGGGAAAAGTTGGCTAATATTATGCATTAGTTACGTGGACGGAGCGTTATTGTTGTTAAATATGAGAAACAATAGGTCGCCCACTTATCATTCTCTCCTAATCGAAATCGCCATTAATTTATTTATTTTTGTTAATTTCGTTGCTATTTCAACCAGTAAAACCTAAGAAACGCTGAATGACTGGCATTGTTCACTGACCGTAATTCGCTCATTCCCCCCCTAACCTTGTGCATTAGTGTGGGTTAAATTCCGTAGAGAATTCTTTTGCTAAATTGTTACTGGCAACTGTAGCTCCCCGTGACAAGGCGCGGCCCATAGAGAGCAAGGCGGGATATATTCCACTCTTTCGAGGTCTCGAGCCCTCTCGTTTCCTCAGACCTTTGCCCGGCCCTTTCACCGAGTACAAAGTTTAACGGCGTTTATTCACGCTCGTCTTCTCTTCTAAAACTACTTCAACTGCCTCGCGCCGATGTCTTTGTCGTCGTTGGGCGAATTCAAGTCTTAAAAGTACCCCCGACCTCGCTATTCCCCGTCATCATGGATCCAAAGAAGTTTTAAGCTTCCATTACAAAGTGTATAGAACATCTTTTTTGCGTTGGATAATTTAAAAAAAAAATTGTTTATTTCGTTGCAAAGCATACGCGGCAATATTTCAGGATTGTCTTCTGTTCTTTCGGACAATCGCATCGATTATCGTGATTAGATACACGACGCGACAAGCAACGTCGGTATAATTCACCGCCGGGTTCAATGCACAAGGTGCAACGACCCGAGGTATCGAAATACCAGTAATATCTCCACGCTATCGGGTTAAGAGCAACACTTGTCTGTCGGATTCAATAATAGATATCTCGTCCTAACTCTATCTCCCCCTTTGCTTTTCCTCTGTTTCTATAACTGTATGTATCTACCTATCCTTCTATCTCTCAAACTGTTACCATTACCGATTCGATCGGGTTTTCCACCGAGTGAGCGTGCGATCAAACCCTCTCGACCTCGTCGGGGCGCGTCGGGGGCAAAAGTTCACGTCTACGGTGAAACGCGAGCTGCCCAAAGTAGTAGCGGATATGATAAAAAATTCAGTGTGGATCGAGCTACGGTTGGGTGATGTTCAGTGGCTGCTTGTCGAGCCACGATCATCTCCACCGAGCTTGTACTATGCCCTCTCGAAAAGCTTCTCGCACTCCTTTATTCCATTTATAACTGCATCAACGTGAGACAAGCCCTACCGGTCGTTGTACCGATCGCATAAACGATTGCGATAAACTCCAAACGAATTACATTTTTGCCCTTTACCGCAATGCAATATGTATCTGGAGCGGACTATATAGTTTTTCTGTGACCACAGCCACGAGAATGAATGATGGCACGTCTCAAAAAAGCTTCTGGCACTCTTTTTTCGATATATAAGTGCATCAACGCGAGGCAGCACTGCCGATCGTTGTACCGATTGCATGAACGATTGCGAGAAAACTTTCAAATGCAATATATTCTCAGGTCAGAGTAGAATTTCCAGGGTGATCACTAAATCGGAAGACAAAATCCCTCCGGCATATCCCTCATATTTTCTGAAAAATTATTCACCGTGAATATAATACCCGATTATCGATATTTACAAAGTTGCAAGCGCGATCCTGGATTTTCGGTTTATGTTTTTTATTTGGCTTCGAAAAATAAAACAGAAAAAAAAGTGTTCGACCATAAAAAAAAAAAAATTCTCGATTAAATTTTTTCAATTTTTCCTGACAAATATTGAATTCTCTCGTATTTCTGGGTTTTGCCTGATAGTGATCACCCTGTTTTTTGTATCAATCAAATTCACGAAAACGCACGATGGCGCGTTCTATTTCGGAATTTTTTAAAAAAATTTCTGTGAACATGATGGATGCTTGTATCTTCAATCCCTCAAAAGTGCTGCCTATCGGTGACCTAAAATTTTTCGCGAATATGGATGTTGCTGCGCGGGGGAAAGAGGGCTGGAGGGGAGAGGGGATAAGGGAGGCTGAACGGACCAGTGACTTTGACACGACTCGGAGTACGAGTAAAGCATCCGCGATGCACTCAAGCTGTCTGTCGACTCGGAGAGTTCCGGCTGCCAGTTTTCTCCTTCTCACTGTCTGGCAAAAGGTGCTTCGCCCGAATCGGTAAGCACACCGCGAATACACACGTTTCTGAGGCTCTCAGGAGCGCCGCGACGACTCAGATATGTTTTCCTTTCGGAACACGCTCGTCGGTGATGCCCGAGAGTGCACTTGTCAAGCTTGTCAAGAGTTACGAGTGCTTGATGCACCGAAAAATGGTGTGTGCACGATAAAGTCGCGCGAGTGAAGCCAATTTCAATCCGATCCGTGAGTCATTGAATTTCAAAAATCGACTAAAAATTTATATCGAGATTTACCATGGGGCGATCCTGCGTTAGTCTCCAATTTTTCCTGAATTTCAGGGTGGCAGGGACGAGTGAAAAATCTGCATGGCGAAATTCAGAACTTCGCGAGTATTGAAATGAAAGCTGGAATCTCGTCGGAGGCCCGGAACGAGAACGCGAAGAAGTTTTCGTCGTGCATGGGCGCGCTATATCGTCGCGCACAGACGCGGAATTTCCGTTGTCAGGGAAATTGGAACGCCGACCGCCTATAGAGTCCGCATACGTATGTGGGAGATGAGAGAGAAGCCCACGGGATGCTAGTACTCTCCCGTTTCCGTGCTGGTGCTCTGGTGTTCCTATCGTTCCCTCTCACATCCACATCCGGCGACAAAGGCACTTTCGATTTGACTCGTGGATGATTCTGTTCGCTCCGTTCGGCCTTCTCGTTCGCGAAAAAAATTACAGAAATACCGAATACACAGGCATAGCGCGGCACGAATCGAAGAATACCAGATTTATCAAAAAATATAAAGAAAATAAATAGAGTAATGTTAACAAAAATAAACAAGCGCCTCAGTGCTCTGCGGACGCGGAGGCGCCCGTAGAAGTCGCAATAGTCGGTATTCACAGCCAAAATGTAGATTTTACTAATTGTCCGGAGATATGCTGTTTTTTAGGATTTATTATTATATTAAACTGTGAAAACAATAGCAAAAAGTACGTCTAAAGCTATAAGTTTCGTTTCAACGCGTTACTGGCCACCTGATATAGGAAAATGATCATTGTACTACATGTTTTTCATACCAATATACAGATTGATTCAGAATTAAGGTTGAAGGGCTCCAAAAAAATTTGAAAGTGGTAATTGACGATTTTTTTTTTTTTCACTAAAATGTCGAAAAAAAAATTGATGTAAACCAAGAAGCATAGTTATAGAAAATTGTTTTTTTAATAGTAATCTACTATTAACGGACCAGATCCATTTATTGTATTTCGCTTTGCACCCGGAAATTCCATCGATCGCACGCGTTTTTAACGCTGCAATCTTATAGATCAAACAACGATAAGGTACAATAAGCAGACAAGCCAATCTTTCATGAATTATCGGAAGAGAAACGTCGTTTTTTTTTCACGCGCGTGGAGAGACTTTAGGATTGTTATTGCAGGGGCGTAGCGAATTCGCGAGAGAACACGAGCTCAGTAGTCGAGACGGTAATTGGCTCAGCCGAGTAGGGAGAATCAGAGGAACGACAGTACCAAGGACAATAGGAGGAAACTCGTGGTTCTATTCCATGGATACTGCCACTGGAAAGTGCGGACGGTCAGAGAGGCTCCGAAATCTGCGTCTTTCTGCGACAAACTCCGCAATCCGTGGAATTGTTCACACAGCAGCAGCAGCACCACCACCAACAGCATACCATCGCCAGTAACCTCATTCTCATTCATTGGTTTCCAATTATTTCCTCACAAAGCGTCCGAGTTATCGAGTTCTCTAATTGCGACTCTCCCTCGCTTCGTTGCCACCATCTCGAAGCGAACGGTGACTAAAAAGGCATTCACGATTTTATACTTATATAGATTTTATCTTTTCGATGCTCTAAACGTTGAAACGCTACGAAGAAATCTGTGATATTTCTCATTAATCTTTCTTATTAATATCGTATTCAATACCCACTAATTGACGAATTGGAAAGAAGTAGATTGTCATTCTTGAAAACCATAATCAATACCAAAAGAGATTGTCTGCAATTTGGTATTTCGTTATATGAAAAGGCTCTACATATCGTTCGCCATGTAGAACATGCTCCGTGCCTATAGTTTCAGTTTTCTCGACGACGAGGTGAGAATAAGTATAAAACGCATAATGCCCTCTGCTATTACTCAACGAGTCTCCAAGATTGGTAGGCCGATTGAATCGCCTCAATTAGGGAAACTCCTAATTATCATTCCGCGAGTCGTGGGGGAGGGCGAGAACGAGGGGGAGGTAAAAAAAGGAACGAAAAGTCTCCTCGTATAGCGCTGCGGTGTAGTCGATATCGGAAAACGATTCGACTTGCCGGGAATTGCCGTCGAGGCGTAGTTTCCAGCTCTTTTCCCCGTTCTTCAATTGAACCTGCACAGGCATCGAGAGAGCCGTAGAATGCCCATAGGTGGACACGCACAATCCTCGAGTACCCGACCCCGGTTATCCAGCAGTCACGCCATTTCCGCTTTCGGTGTGAAGAGGCCGAGCGAATTGTCGAGTTGCTCAGAAGAGCAAGTGCACCATCAACGATCTCGATTATAAAGTTCCCAACCGTCGCATGAACCTGACCTCGAATTATCTTAAAAATTAGTCATCTTCTTTGCTTTTCACTCTACTCTATTGCAGCATCAACGGTTAGCTCTTCGCGAAACTCCGAGCGTTGGTTATTGGTTGCTTATCCTAATTAGCTTTGATTAACAACTCCTTTGCGAGGTCGAGATACAAAACTCGACGTTCTGATTGCCGGTATACTTCTCGCTAAAGGCGCTGAAGATGCCGACGAGCAAACGTTGTATCTTAAAAAATAAAAAACGGTACTGGAAAGTTTCGGTTTATACCTGGAAAAGTTACTGCTTCGTTCTTAACCCCCCCTTTCGTACCCAAACCCATCCTCGTGGCACATCGTTCGCAAAATAATTTATACACTATCCCGGCAAAGTTTTCAGCTCGAGCATTAACTAGATAGCACTCCGGGATAGAGCACCCGAACGGCCTCCTCTCCTGTTTTTACTCTCTTTCGTGCCACAGGAAGAATTTAACTTGCCTCGAGAAAGTGGCCACTTGAAATTTTGGCGCAAGCATCGAAGAGGCACCTTTCTGAATTGGTTGTAGCTAAATGAAAATTTTTACTCGCCTTTATATAGTTATGCCCCATCAAGGAAGCACGATTTTCAGAATAATTTTAAGAATCAACCAATTGTAAAATACTCGCAAAGCGATTATTTTCATTTCCAGTCCCCCGCAAGAGGGTTACACCAATATTCGCCGGAATTGGCATGTAAATTCGACTTAATAAAACGAAATTGAAGTATTATACGTTTCCGAGTACCGCATTTCGACAGAGAATACTCACAGTTTCGAGATTTTCCACTTTCCTCAGCGATCCGTCATACCAATTCCCGTAGCTACCGCGTATACAAACGAGTCTTGCATTTCATGTTGCATTATATTGAACGAAAGTGGAGGATTGACGATTGTACGACGGATACAATAAGAACTTACTGTTGTGTCATTCGCGGCGTGAAAAACACTTACAGATTTCCCGGTGGGAAGCGATCCATTAGTTGTAAGCACCGAAGGAGCACCGTAGAAGCGAAAGCTCCAAAAGACGCGAGAGAGAACAAGTTATGACGATAAGTACGGTATTACTATATTATTTTGCTGCTGGGGCGGAGGTAGCAGGAACTCGGGCAGGCAGGCGACACCTCGATAACGGAGAAAATTAATAGACGTCCGAGAATGGAGTTCTATCCTATTCATCCGTTGAATGCATGCTGGCACGCTCTCTACGAAACGACACACCCCGACGAACTTCATTTTTTTTTTTTTTCTTATTCTCGGAAATTCTCTCCTACCACCGTCATCTTTTATACTTCGTCTGCACTTTCCGTTTTGAACTACAAAATTTAACAGCTGCACTACCGAGAGACTTTGAGAATACGTCGTAAAAACAAAACATTATTCAGTACGGCCAATTGTGAAATATTGCCGTCCGATATTATCGATTTGGGATAGAGCCATACAATTGAAAAAGAAGGGCGACCCGGAGGGATAAGGTTTTATGGTTTACTGTACTTTCTGCCGACCAACGGGCTTCGCTAATTATTCGAGGATCATTAATAATAATAATAACAATATTTAGACAAATTATCATACCGCAGACTCTTCGGCCTCTACCCATTATAAAGGAGAATTAAGGAAGAATTTACTCGCCGTGACTCAATTAAATTTAATCCTTGATGGGAGCGGTTTTAATTATTTACGAAAATCGTTATCGCGCTACGCGATCTCGGTTTTTAGTACTAATACCCATCTACAACTAAGTTACGAATAATTCCTTCGTGAATTTTAGGTGCAAAAGTTGTCGCGCGACGTAAATAGATAATTCGCGGGAAAGCAAGCTTCTCCATCTATTTTCCAGAAATTCTGGCGTAAAAAATAATTAGTCAAGTGGGAACACGGATTCCCTATCTACATTACGGGGCAACCATTTTTTTCGAAACAATTTTTACGAAAGTTTTGCAATAAAAGTGTAAATACGCTGTATAAATCTAATTTTTTTTTTTTTTTTTCGAAAAAATAAGCCCAAGAAATTCAGGATTTCAGGTCGGAATTGAAATATCTTCAATCGGATTATGACGTCCTTTGGTTCGGACGGTTTAACAGTCTTCGACTCGTGTACTCGATATGCTATACAGTCCCTATATCTGGTTCGATACACGTTCAATACCGATCTTGAGTGCGATTCTCGATAAAGGAAGGAGAAGAAGAGTTCAATCGTTGTGGAGTGTGAGACGCCAGAACGTATAAGAACCGGGTGCGAAAGCAATCTTCCTCTGCACTGCCAAAGTAAACTACTAACTTTTCGAATATCTCGCGAACGAGTTCAAGCTTTTGAGAAAGAGCGGCAAGGCGAAAGAGCTCGCGCGGTATTCGAAGGAACGAGAAGCCGCCGTAATCTCTCCGTGTTACTACAACGACCCATTTTTCCATTTATTTATCTATTTTTCTTCGGGTGTTTTATACGCTCAACAGCACAAACAATGTGCTGCATTGTTGCTGGTAAAATTAGCGAAGTATTTGCACATTCGTCAAAAACAATTCTTCTAAGTCTCAAAAAAAAAAAAAAAACACAGCAACGAAGCTCCTGCTTCGCCCGAGAGCTTTGTCTTCGTTATTAAAGTATATAAATTCGATAATGCAAATGGCACAGTGTTTAATTAACGTTGAAATATGGCAACACGCCGGTGCTATGTGGCGCCGAGTGAGAGATTCTCATTCTGCCTTTATATACCCGCCTCGCCAGCACAGGGCGCTCGGAAAGACCATGGTGCACGGGTACCTACCCTCTGGTAAAACCGCTACCGTGCCTCCTTGCAATATTCATGGCGTAATTTCATTTCCGTCTTTTTTTCAATTTTTGTATCCTTTTCTTTTGGTTTTTTTTTTTTTTTTTTTTTTTTCTTCTTTTTTCGTGTATTAAAAGCAAGACGCCGAGACTAAAAAATCTTGTCTCAATGCTGCCGCAGAAAATACGAAGATATATAGGCTCGTTGTAAATTACGTTGTGTTATATCGTGATTACGGCGGTACCTCAATTACGAAAGTGTCGGAGATGTTAATTGATTTCATGTACATACCTCGGGCCCCCGAACGCTACAGAGAAGCCAGAGGCAAAGACGAGAGTTACAAAGTTACATATTATACAACTGCACACACCGCGTTCCCTGATACAGCGAAGGGGGAAGGGATACATTAACATGGGCTGTATAATGACGTCTGATTTAGGCGCACGCAAATGCACGGAAGCCGCTGTGGCTCTCGCGCGATAAGACGTCGTTTACACAGCCCCCCCAAGTAGCATTCGCGTCGTGGACTAAATTGTGTATCGTGTGTAAGCACTTGCCGAATTGCGCACGACGAGGCTGATCGACTAACCGCTGGGAGTTTCACCAGCAGACTCCCACCGCGGGGTTGATCAACTGTGTCGCGTTCTGATGGGAAAGGTGGAGGAATGGTCGTGGTATGCAAGTGTGTGCGTCTGGCAGTCCGATCTTCGAAAGAGGATAACGTTATTTAACACCGCGACGGAATTGCCGTTCGGCTGTCCCAACACAAAGTTCGTCGGAGTTAGATGACTTAACAAATATCTGTGATGCAATATTGCTTCCCCATAATTTGTCTCTTTTCCTATCCATCTTGTTCGTAAAACGATTCAGAATGCAACTTGCATTGCGCGGGGGTGAGTCACAAAGTCTCGTACAGGTTCTCTCGGTGCCCGGGGATTTCGTATAAAATGTAATAGGTTATAGGGGAATGTGAGGCAAAATAGGACCGTCGGGCAACTCAAACTTTGGGGCAAAATGGACCAACTCTGAAATTATTTACGCTGCATATCAACTGCTTACTTAAAAAAATATACCGAAGGACTTTTAATTAAATTCTTGGGAAAACCTTTATTTTCTAATAAGAATCGTTTGCATATCGTTTATGGGTAGGCAATTGTATGAAATAAATTTTTTTTAAATGCATTTCAATTGTGGTCCATTTTGCCTTTTTTCTTCTCAATGCTCTTAGGGGGTGTGAAGAATCAATTTTTTTGGTTCAAAAGTAGTGATAAAGTGTTGTGTACGTCGACAAAGCTCCCTGAAATGCTAAATCGGACCATTTTGCCCCATCGTACCCTGTACGTATACTAGTCTACGCGGGACAAGTATTTCCGAAATAAACTTTTGGCCATTGGAAAAGTGGCTCGTTGGAAAGGGGAAGAGAAGGGGTTAAATCGATCGAAAACGCGAGGGGGTGAGAAAGGCTCGTGGTCGCGGGATGCACATATTTACCATGGAACGAAGTTGTGTATGGCGTTTGGAAAACAAGATTACAGTTTGGTCGTGACGGTGCGGTGCCCCGTTGTGCTGCAGGTTTGCCGAGAATAGGGGCGACCAACGGAAACCCGAGCGAAATCCGTTCCACAGCTGAACACTCCGCTGTCCTCCTCTACCCCCGGTGACTACGGAGTTAGCGATGAGGGGAGGATAGATCGAGGAGAAGGGAAGAGCCCAAACAGAGACTACGGTCCGGGGTACCCAGGTGTTCATCTAAACGGATCCCGTGTGGCTAACTCTCCACGGAAAATCTCGATATTCCCATATAGCGTATTGCGCGAAACCAAAACCACCCCTAAGTCATGTTTTATTATTCGAATAAGGTTCCTGGGGCGTTGGGTCGACAGTTCATTATCGAAGATTTTCCGCGATAATTGATGCTGGTCATTAACTCGGACTCGGCAAAGTATACGCGCATTTTTATTTTTTTTTCATGCTAGAAAAACGACGTGAAACCTTCTCGTCGCCATCGTGTCGCGGCAGTGAGAAAACTGTGAAAAAAAAAAAAATAAAGTTTCAAATCAAACTTTGTCGAACGCTAGGGGGTGAGATTGCTCGCTTCCAGAAACAGTAGCGGGGGTTGAAAACGTACGACGAGAGAACGGACGAGGAGAGAACGAGCAAAGGGAGAGGTTAAAGGGGGCCGCGTCGTTGAGTACACAAGGACGAGGGGTAGAATGATGAGGGATGTTGCAGCTTTTTCTCTCTCCCCTCGTTTTTTTTCTTCTTTCCTCCACCTTTACCTCTCGCGACGCTTCTAAAGTGATGAAAGCGCAATGAGAGTGAAGCGTTCTCTCTTTTCTTTTACTCTTTTCCTTTTCCCCTTTCCATCCTCCCCCTCCTCCTTTATCTATGTTCTTCTATCTACCGCCTTTCTTAACAAACGAGGCGACTGCCAGGCTACGAACCCAATAGCGTGCAGTAACCCTGTGTCCACCGGCGAAGAGTACGGAGCTTTTACGAGCAACGGCTAGCGTGAAAAAGGGGAGAGCGCAAAAAAAAAAAAAGAAGAATAGGTGTGTTCGAGGTTTCGCCAACAACTTTTTCTCTGAACTGTTCCACCTGCTTTATACGCTCGAAAGGAAAGTTTGCTGCGACTACAGAAGTAATGCCGGACATGCGGCTCGAGCTTTGCGTCAAAACCGATTCCTTCGTATAATCGAAAAACTGTCTCGGAGTGTTAGGTACCGAGACTTTTGGGGGGGGGGGGGGGGGGGGGGGAGGAAAGGAAGTATCAAGAAGTGTCAAGAGCCACGAGAGTACCAATTATGCAATTCGTTACGTGGAGGCTGTTTGATCGATTAATCAGAAAAACTTGACGGACATAATTCAACATTCCAAACGCATTTTTTCGACGATAAGTTGCAAAATGTCTTGGAAAAAAAATCCCGTCGATGTAATGAGGAGGTAAACGATTTCTTTTAATGCCAAGTTTTTCCACTTCTCTACCTCTTCCCCCATGGCAATTTCGCAAATTCTACTTTACGAATGCTAAAATAAACTGTAGGACTATGGGAGGGAAATTGAGTTACTTTACAGAGGGCACCGCGCCCGAGATTGAAATTGATTTCTCAACGACGTCGTCGCCCATCGTATCGGAGGTGCAAGAGACCGGAGCCGCGCGCGGCGCGTACCTTTTAGAGAGGGTGCACACGAAAGGGCCTGATTACTTTTCGATCCGTAGTACGTGAAACGAATTTTATATTTTGCTACTACCCCGGCTGCGCCGCGTATCGGACTCGTGTCGCATTCGCTCCTCCGCTTTTTTTCTTCCTTTTACAACATTTTACACTGCGCCCCTCGGTACCGCGTCGTCGCGAAGGGGAACACACCCGAGCCTTCGGAGCTTATCGAAAGGGACCGAGAGACGACTTCATGAGAATAAGAAACAACTTTTTAAGTTAACCGGCACGCCCCCACGCGTAGAAGAAGACACTTCGAGTTCCCCGAATGACCCGCGAACAAATATATTCCAAATTTATTATTAAAGAGGGTGGATCGCTACATTCTCGGCCGAAAAATGAGATTCGGAGAGAATTTCGAATGCTTCCCAATGGGATAAAAATCGGAAAAAAATAAACCACATAGAAGGTGCTAATACCATTCATTTTGCGTAATAATTATTCCAAAAAGTTATTGACAAATCAGTTTAAGAAAGATTAAGAATTCTGAATTATCTGAATATCTATTCAGAAAAATTAATCAATCAATTTCCGCTAAAAAAAAAGTTAGGATACTGGCAAATTCGTGAAACAATTTTTTTCAACTAATTTATGAATAACTTCTTAGCATTATTATTACGATAGTAATGTCTGCGGATAAAAAAATCCTCACGAATAACGTATCTGCGGATTATAAGCTTTAAGACTGCTCTCCCCGCGGCAGCAGTTTAACGGTATATTCGTTATTTCAATAATCGAGAAAGCGTTATCAAATTTCGTTTGGATGTTAACGAAAAAGAAAAAAAATCTCTTCATTGACAAATCGTCGCACGTAACAGCGAAGTATAACGAATCGGAGGTGCGAAAAAGGGATTACCGGGAAGTTGAAGGAGAGAACATAAATACGCGACGACGTGAACGGTGTCGTGAACGAAGGAGAGGGAGAAGAGATTGAAACGAACGATTTCCGGTACGCGGGAAATACAGCAGAGAAATGACAAGATTGATTCTGCACTGCATGGGTTAAAATGGATAACTGTATTCTTGGCATTCACCGATTGTGTTGCCGAAATGCTGAAAGATTTTACCCGATTAAAAAGTGGGACATAATAGCCACGGCAGCGGGACTGCGACACTTGGCGCTTTGGACCGATATACCCTCTCGTCGCGTGAATTTGGCTATTTATCAACGGTGCAGCCCAGCATATCGAGCAGCACACTCGCTTTCGATCGTTGCTTCTCTCCCGCTACGTTTTCACACTCGAATTTTCTTTTTTTTTCTTTTTTCACCCCACGTCGGTCCATTTGTTCGTTGTATATGCTTTCGCCGCTGGTATCGGGAATGAAGAGGAAAGGTATACGAGATCGGCAGAGAGTTATTAGTGAAACACATGGATCCATGCTGGAAGAGCATATGACACCGTGAAATGCTCGCGACGGGATGACGGAATTTGAAAAACGGATCGGGCTATCGACAGGCGCATAGCTTCTCGCAGCATACACACACACACACGCAGACGCGCGACCACTCGGAGAAAATGAGTGTTTAGCCTCCGAAAAAAAAAAAAAAAAAAATCTGATTTTTATGGGAATTCCGAAATCGGGTGTCGAACGTCGCCGACACTTTAGATACTTCCAATTCGTTCAGCGTACGAACGTATCATCCCGCACTTCTTTTCTCTCGGTTTTCCAAAGCCTTGTACACCGTCTCTCGATTTCTACGTACGAGCCATCGGCACGTAATGGCTTCGTTGATTAATCACGTAGGTGACGGCGGGCGCTCGTATCGATCGTCGTTCGATTCCCCTCGTGTAAGGCGTATTTGCGAATACTCTCAACCCTCAGACGTACCTCTGATTAAAGGTGTTTCTTACACTATATCAAAAATGGTCCCTCGCGGTTGAAAAATGTTCACAAATGTGCATATTGGCGACGATGTGATAAAACACCTCTGCGAAGATGAGCAAAATTGGTTCGCAGAGTCCAAAATTACAACATCGTACGGACGTTTGAGGTGATAAATACAGCGAAAAAGATATTTCTAGCGAACCGCAACATAAAAAAAATATTTGCAAGCATCAGAAATGTTTCAAAATCACTACGCGTGATGTTGAATGTACACCGAACCCAACGCTGTAAGATTCGACTTTTTGGTTGATATGCGCTGCCAAATATCGCCACCGTACAGCGGTCTGAAGGAAGTGCGGAAAAAAAAGCCCCACAGCTAAAGCGGAAATAAAGCCCCGGGCAATGTACAGGGGGTTTGTTTCCGGGTTTTTTTTTTGCCCAACGACTGAAAAGGATGGATGGCCTATTGAAATAAGCACTCTCCGCCTATTTCTGAGTGAATGCTTAAAAATTGTAAAAGATAGCGCGTCAAGAGATTTTTTTCAAAATATTTTTTCTTCACCTGCTGCGGCTTGGAAATGACCTTTTAGTATTTTTTTCTCCTTGCCGTTACAGAAGTACGACTTCATTTTTTAAGTTTCGACTACCATCGTCGTTCTCATCAGAGTTTTATTGTTTTTCTCTTTTATTTCGTCATCTTTTTGTATCTCGACAATTTTACTTCGGCTATTCTCAAACTTTTCCGGTGCTTGCTTTTTTCTGTGATTGTTTCGTAGGTTAATCCTTCTTTTGTAATGCATTGTGTCTTAAAGTTTCTTTATGTTGTCCAGAATACGCCGAGAACAACGGAAGTAAATTTCTAAGACGCAAGAAACGGACAAATTAAGAAAAAAAAACCATAAAACTCGGAAGAATACCTCAATTGAGGGCAAATCATTAAAACAAAAAACAAAAGGTCGGTCCGGAGCCGCAACAAAGAAAGGAAAGATGTTAATTCATGAGCCGCAACCTGGAAACGCATATTTGCAAGAAAACGAAATCAGAATTTCATATCTCATAAAATATAAACTCGATCGATCGATTCTCTTCAATTTCGATACCGATCATCGGATCGCAGCGGAGTCCATCTACGTCGAAATTTATAGGCCGATATCTGATTATCATGATAACAAAGCTTCCGCTAATCGGAAGCAAAATTGAATATTCAACTCACTCTGACTACTGACGTATATCGGTGTCCATTCGAGTTCCGAGCAGACATGAGGCACAACCGCAATGATAAATCCGCTAATCCACAATCCCCGAAGCGCCATACTCGTCGTTCTCTTAGTAACGCGCGGCCGAGTTTTCGCTCCTCTCGATCCTCCCGTGGCTGGCATCTCGTTTCTCTCGAACGGCAAGCGTTTTAAATAATAGTCCAACGCGGAAAACTGTGCCTCAATATCATTTTGGCAAATGTGAGCAATTATTGCTGATTTTTTTTTTTTTTTTTTTTTAACTTTCGCACCGGGTTGATCCTTCGCGTTTGTCTCGTCGGAAGCAGCGGTGACCAACGCGGGGTTTACGCTGCTTCAACGATGGCGAGAGGTCGCGGTTAGCTTTTTATTTCAACTTTTTATTCTTTGCGGCAATAGCAGCGTTGGCTTTTCTTCTCGATGTTCTCATCTTCGCAAAAAAAAATGTGTACACCTGCAACAGATATTTAAAGCAAATTTTACATTTGCCGATTCATTTTTACACAAATTAATTTTTTAAAGAATATATTCAAACTCGGGGTGCACATTATTTCCAATACTTTTTGCCGTCCCGAAACCGAAATATCAGTTCACAAATACTTCAAAACGACATGCAAGAAATTAATTTAAAAAAAAAACGAATATAAATCCCAGATAAATAATACGAATAGTGTCAACAAATTTAGGAGATCAACTTGTAAGTATTGGATACCTTTAGTTGCAATTATCGCGTTAGTTAGCCTCAAGTTCTATCGGAAAATAATGAAAAGCGATTGCTTTGGGAAAAGTGCAGCTGTAAATCGGTAGATCAGAATAATCCATGTGATTTCGATGCTGGTGCATTGACGAACGATGGAGATAAATATGCGCAGATAGACGGAAAGTGGGATCATAGAGGAGCGGGATAGGGAAAGGGGAGGCCCCATCCCCGGGGAAAACTACGAATAAGCTGCATTGCGAAGATAGTCTCGTCGAGGCTTCGCTTCAACCGAGTACCACAGCGGCAAGGGCGAGGAGTTGCCGCAGTTGCACGAGGCCAATCTCAAAATCAGCGCCGAGTATTAAACAGCATAGTATAGGTGAGGCAAAGGCAACGTCCTGGGTCTGCAGTAACCATGTACAGACAGCGGCGGTGGTCGTGCCGCCAGAGGCGTTAATTATACGATGCAATTATCGCTAGTTCCGTCCCATAAAACAACTTGGGGATGAGCGCACCAAGACACGGGCGGCGCGCAAAGGGTAAGCGCGTTAGAGTGTAGGTGAGAGGGAGTGTATACTGTATATATACAGAAACAGAAGCGGCACGGGTGTACAGGAGAGACTGCCCTGTTGAAGCGAAAGGGAGAGAATCAAAGAGGAAGGAAGATGTACCGAAAGCCTTAGATGTTCGCTTGAGGCGGAAAACCCGCAAAACGGAGCAACATCTTTGCTTGCAATCCGAGGCAATAAAAATGGCTTACATCATCTTTCGTTTTCCATCCTTTGAATATTCACGTCCTTTGCCCATACCGCAGCTTTTGTTCATCGACCCCTAAACAATACTCGTTCTTTTATTCTCTCGTAGCGAAATACGGCGATTATTATTCAAATTTTATACGACTCGCTGTGCTCGTCGACTTCTCTCTGCGATTCCGCGCCGCGATGTTTCGAGGATACGACTTTATCGATTCCGAAAAAAAAAAAAAAAAAAAAAGACTACATGACCATTGTGTTTGGAGGAACTTTGCGACCGTTTACGAAGCTTTGGGGCGGTTTACATCGAAACACAGTGCTTCTACTAACTGTGTCACGTTCCCTACGTGCTCTTCTTCTTGTGTCGATGCGACTTGGATTGTCGCGCGGAGTTGGGTTGAAACTGCGTATCTCTAATCTCGCAGCGGGCACGGCGAGAGTCCTAGAGAAAACTAGAGGAGCGTGTCAGGCACAGAGAGAGGTCTTGGCGGTAGTGTGGTGGACTCTGTACAAGTATAACGGGAGGGAGGGAGGGTTTAGAGGTATGCAGTTTGTTACCTATACAGGAATCGTCCACGGAGCAACCGGGCGCGTAAATGCGTGGTTAAGTTTACCAAACACGGCCGCGGGACTGTTTCAAGATAATTAGTCCAGTTCGTCGAGCGGCTATGCCCCGCACTGCTGCCACCGGCTGTTGCAGTTACTGTTTCCCATCCTCGGTGTTTCTATGTGTGTCTGTGTGTATATATATATACATATATATAGATACATATAAATATATATAGAGGTACCGTTTGCACCGCACGGTGCAAGACTGCACTCCAACTGCAATGCTCTCGTGTTTCTCTTCCCGGCACGTGTGTATTAGCGCTCTCTTCCCGTGCTCTGCCTCTACCCCTCCCCTCGCACCCTCTCGACGATTTTCAAAGGCGGTTCCCCGACGCTAAATCGTTGTAAATTAATCTTGGAAATAAATTTAATTACTCCTCTAACTCCGTTTCCTACTAATGAGTGTCGGCGCAATGAGGACAAGCGAATTAAGACTTTAATCATGTTGGGAGGCTACAAGCTATCGGTGAAAGGGAAGTATTGTCGATACATGCAAATTTTTTTTAACAGTTTTCATCACTGTATTAACTATCAACGTCGGCTGAATACGTGAACATCGAAAATATATGATTCGTTAAAAAAAGTTTTCCGATATTGGAAAAAATGGGTAAACATTTTTTTTTTTGGTATTTCGAACTGCGAAACATTTGCGCGAAGATGTTATAACCACTAAATTCAGGTGTGCATCGTATTCCACAGGAAAAAATTCCCAAGATGAAATATTTGAAAAAGTTACAGAACTGTTTTTTCAACCTGTTACGGGATTACGATAAAACGCAAAAAAGCGTGATGAAGGGTTCCTCTTCCTTTCTCTCTCTCTTTCTCTCCTTCACAATTTTTTGCAACCAGAGGCAAGAGTTTCGAAAAATATTCCAGACCGCGGGTTACTTCCATGTATTTTTTTAAAGCTGTAAACGTGAAACCAGCAGTAATTTTCGGCTGCATTCGCGAGGATCATGAGTTAATAAGCCATTTTTATAAAAACCATTTATTTTCCGGTTGCGTATGGGACTGAAGTTTTTCATTAAAACCTTTCAATTTCAGTCTCGTGAAACGGCCAATAACGGTCCGAATAAAACGATCACAGTGCTCAATCAATGATATATATATATATATAATTGATATATGATGTGATATATATATATTTTTTTTCAAACAGAAACATATTTATTGCCGCAGGCATCTTTATATTGGATTCGAAAAGCCATGTTTTCGATGAGATTCGCGGACTATGTCGTCCGGTTGTAAACCGATGACACTGACGATATGTTTACCGATGACGCGAGGACTCACGTGCGAAGAGATACGTTCGCGCGATTATTAATCGGATGCGACTATCAATTAGACTATTGATTAATTATACGTTCGTCTCTGCATCGTACGCATACACTGTTGCAACGAGAGACAAGCCAGTGCCGCAGACTTGAATTGGCCATACGAGAAACGTCCAACGACGAGCGAATCCCGCCCGCGTGTGGCCGCTGCGCGCTACCGCGCTGCGTGTTGCTAATAGTTTTGATGGCTGACCCCATCGTTGAGCATAGAATAATTAATGGGCTCGTTGACGAGTGTCGTGTGTCTGGCGACAATTATACTCAACTCATCAGACGACGTACGTGTCCTACAATGATATAGATGTAACTTGGATCATTTTTCATTTTGCAGCCACCCTGCATCTGTCTCAATCGACGACGAAACCGCGACTAATTAATTATCGATAGCCTCAAGGGAGCCTCGTAGGTATTGCAATACTATATAAACTACGCGATATCTTTTTGCAACAAAATAACATTTTAATTGAAATTGTTTCCTCATTTTTTTAATCGTCGTTTACAAAGGCACTCAATGAGAAAGTCGGTTAACTATTTTTTTCTTTTTTTTCTTTTCCTGGAGAAGGTTCGAGACGCCAATGAAAAACAATGATGGAGTGTCATGTACTTTGCATTTTTCTATGATTCCGTCTAATTGCCTTAACATTTTTGACAAAATCATAATTTTGAACTCATTTTTCGGCGTGTTGGAACATTCTGAATACATCTTTATTAAATTATCGAAATTTTCTTTTGTATCAAGAGAAAGCTTTCTTCATGAGAAAGCAAAAACAAAAAGAAATAACCATTTCATTTGATCATTACTATTGGTTCCGATACAATTGTAGTATTCCTTATCACGATAGAATGAATAACGATATTTAAGTATATCGATATCCGCACATAGATAATTAATGTAGAAATCTCTTGTGACGAAATTACGAATTATTGGCTTGATGACCATCGAGATTAAATTATTCCGTGCGAAAAAATACTAATCCTCATTCGTTAAATAGAGCAGAAAACGATTGACCATTATCGTTATTGATATTGAATCGCATAACGTTTGCTCCGTCGGCGCATTCGGCGGCATTAGCATTCGGCATTAGCATTTGCGGAATGTGTGCAACGATCACGTAGAATTATCTCGGCGCTCGAACAAATTATTAGTTTTGTAACTTAAAAAAAATTAAAAAAAAAAAATCATAAAAATTTCATTTCGATTATTAAAAGTTTATCAATTAAAATATATTAATGGGTTCATGGGATTTTGTCTTTTCCTCACCGGCGATGCTATATATCCTAACGACGACCGACCGAACTACCGGCCGACGATTGAGTAACGACGTTTCTCGCTCTTTTCCACAATTTCCTCGCCACGCACAGAGACCCGAGGAAATAAAATTTCTCCTATTTTCTCCTTCACGCCAACGGGGCGTCCCTGGCTATCCGACGCTGCTTTTGCCACGATCCTACGCTATTCTACGGGTCTCTCCTACCGTGTGCCAAGGAAACGAGAGCGAGGTAGACGGCTATCGGACGTGTAATTATCGTTGGTGGGTTCGTGTAATCAGTCAGCGAAGCGAGATTACCATGGCTCCGTGAAAGCAACGCGCGGATAGGATGAAGTTTGTCGTTCCCGAGACTCCACCCGATCTCACTCGCTCTCACCGACGCCCAAGCATATTCAGTTTCTAATTGATTTCATTGTCGACGTCGTTCCCCCCATCTACGCGCTCGTTCTCCCTCGCCACGGGAATAAGGACATGATCGAGAATTTCATGGGGATTTTTCCACTTATTGAAATATCTCACGAGAGAACCCGCGCGCGTTGTAGATATAATCATCCGAGAGAAGATGAAAATACGGATTTTTTTCAGAGGATTCGATCGAAGATAAACGATTCCAAACGTTGACTCAGGATGAGATTTTCTTTTTTTTTTGGTTATCGCTTTCTTTTTCTCTCTACTTTACTCTCTTTCTCTTGTCTACGATTTTTGGCCGAATAGCGGGAATCGCGGACCGAATTTTCCAACGAAACCGGCCGCTGGTTTTCCCCCGACTCGTTCCAGCTTTCACTCTTCCCCAGAGATATTTCACTGCGAAACCGCGCGGAGAGCCCGAGCTCGCGGCCCGAACCTCCCCTCGACCGACGGATTGCACACCAGGGAAATTATATTCACTCGTCTCGTACACATTTTTTTTTTTTTTTTCCACCGCGGAGTTGACGCGCTTTATTTCCTTCTAATGAGACGAGTTTTTCCAGACTCCAAAACCCCGAGTATGACCGCTACCGAGATGCTCTTTTTTTTTTTTACCGTCGTCACATTCGTTTTCACTTCGTTCGCTATCTTCTCGGTGTGTAGAAAAAGATTCGTGAGTAGTACGATCAATACTCCAAGGGCTTAATACTCAGGGCTTATCTCGCCCTGTATTTCTTATACGGGTTTTTTTTTTTTTTTTTTTGGGATTTCGATGTTCTGCGCGAATCCCAAAATCCTCGGCATTCATTTTGGCCGACCATTCGAAAAGATCGAGAGGATGAAGCATTCGGCTCGGACACGCGTTATCCGAAAGACGACTCTTAGCTTTCACCCTCTATGTAATCTGATAAAAATGGTACCTTTGCCGTCGTTTTATCAATCCAAGAATCATCGTTTGCGCAAAGTGCTTCACATTATCGTTCAATTGCAAGCCGTGTATAATAAAATTATATTGTGAAAACCGTACAATATCCAAATGCATTTTCCACCACAACATTTAGAGTGATAGTAGCGATAGTGTGTTTTGTGGAAGATTTTTTATATATTTTATTTACACGGGAGTTGAAAAGTAAACAAGTCGAAACGTTGAATGCATCGTAAAAAAAAGTTATTATCATATATTTAGCAAATGAACGGTAATCGGGTCCAATAAATGTCTATTACTGTTATTACGAATACTTTTCGTTTTCACTTTCCGTGTTTTCAATGTGTATAAAATTCAAAGAAATGTGTTTACTCGCCTCTCGGAGCTTCGCGGACGATTCGAATAAAAGTGTAACGAATATATTTTTCTTTTATTTACTACCCTGACAGTGGTAGAGCCCAGAAGTTTATATCTTTATAGACCGGATATTTCTGTACGTACAGTGACGAGTGAAGCAAAGAGAGAGAATACAGCAACGAAACCGTACCGGAGGCTTCTGGATTTTTACAGGCTGTAAACCTTTACGTCTGTAAGCCCTGGCAGACTGGAAGAGCCGCGCGTACCTTTTCTCTCTGCGAATACGAGAAAAAGATTTCAGAGCTGTAAGAGCGTCGGTATCTACTCGCTCATCTGTTTCCGGGAATACCCCGAGTACACGGGAAAAACATCGCGGAGGAAAATCGGCCTTCGTACAAATCTTGTCTCGCATATTCCTTACGCCTTTTTCCGAGGCGTTTCATACTCTTTTATAGGGTATCCGTCATTACTCTTATCCATTCCAAAAAGGATAGACGGGAAAAATATACACACGAACGGAAAACTCGAAGAGTAGCGAGTCTAGTTGAACTTCGAGAAAACGCTCCGCGTCTGGAGAAACGTATCGAGACACGCGCGTATGAGAAAAGTTTTCCATTGCTGACGCCCCCTCCCTCCTCCCCCTCGTCACTCCCGCGAATCGGTTGTACTACGACCCCTCGAAGTCCTCCTTTCGCCGAAAGAATCTCTCTTTCAAGAGTTATAACTTTGTATCGCAAGAATATGACGTCCAGAATTTTCTTTTTTGCCCAAAGTACTTGACGCTGCGAGAGTTGACGGGAGTCAGGTGGTCGAAAGTCGAGAGAGGTGATCTTCCGGCTCTCAGAGACTCGAAGCGTCTTCCCGCGCGCTTCTACGTTGAAAAACTTTTTACGAGCCTAAAGCGATTTTTGTAACCGGATTGGAGATGGTGCGAACTCTAACACCACCGGGGGAAAGCTCCTTTCGACTGTCCGAAACTTGATCGGAGTCACTTCGGCGAAGCTTGCGCGACAACATTTTTTTCTCACTTTTTTGTTTTCTAATTACTCCCTCTGGTTGTCCTTGTCGACACGCAGAGAGCGGTACTGAGTTTCCGAGAGTGCATCACGGTAAGGATACTTTTCGGTGAGCTACTTTTGGATCCTTTCCGCGAAAGAGCTTCGCGAAGATCGAAAGCGAAGGGTCTCAAGTAAAACTCGCAAAGGAGAAGCCAAAGTTTTCCATCGAGGATCCGAGAGCAAGAAACACAGTTATTTTCGATATCGGGGGAAAAAGTACACAGTATATGTATGCAATAAAATAGAATCTGATGTAATTCGCTTGTAAGGGAAAGTGGGCGAGTATCGGCCATCCAACGGAAAATCTTCATATCTTAGTCACAAAGTGAATTTTCGATTAAAATCTTCAATGGGTACAAGATTTGCTGGATTACCATCACACCGCTGTTACCATATTACATATATCATTTTTATAATTTACAGAATTATTTCTGTGAACTTCTACGCCTACAAGAAATTATTTCTGTAAAGAGTTACGGTGGATACTTGGAAAATGTCGATTACCAGAATCATAGGTCAAAATTATATCTGAAAGAACAGCGGATGGACAGTTGCGGCCATTTCGCTAAAAAGATGAAATTACGTTCAACAATTTTGGTTTAATTTGGCGAACACGATAAGTCGAGGCGTACATCAATATCTCACTGTCCAATTCCTTAAAATCAGCTCCGTCGGTATTACCGACTGGCCGATAGGCGCTGTTTCTCCCCTAATTCATCGTCTGCGAAAGAAGATTTTCTTCAATTAGGACGATTGTCCCTCGTCACGAAACGATTCATTTGGCGTCATTCACGGTTCATCCCCTCCGGGAATATAACAAGAAATAATGTTGCAATCTCGGGGTGATTAGGAAAAATTCGCGAAAGCACGAGGGAGCAGACGAGACATTTTTGGATGGGGTGGAGAGAAAACAGCGCGAGTACACAAATGTGAATGACGGTGTCGTTTGATCGTTGTCGCTTTGCCACGGGTAGAGTTCTGCGTGTCTTCGACTTGGGTTACTTTAGCCTACTCCCATTCCCCATTCCTGCTCTTCCCTCTCGCGTGGCCCCGACAAACTCTCTCTGGTCCCTCGTGTAATTACCGCGTTCCCGCGACTTTTCCCGGTGGCCGTTTCGAGACTCGGTTCCAACCCCCTGGTGAACTAACTCGTTGACCGGGTGACTCTCATACTAATTGCGTAACGCAATTACATCTCGTTCTCTCAACACTTTAATTTTTTTTTTTTCGTTTTTTTTTTTTTTATTTTTTTTTTCGTATATTTTTCTTACAATTAACTCTTTGCGTTCTCGTCGAGAGTTATGTAGATAACTGACTGACTGAGAGGAAAAAATTATAAGAAATTTCATAGACGGTAATGGTATGATAAAAATAAAATGAAAGTTCGTATAGCTCGTGTGTATGCATTGATAAAAAATTGATAAAAGAATTGATAAAAACTAAGCGAGAGTACCGAGAGCAGAGAAACGACTTGGAAAGCATTCGATATATGAATATTCTAATACAATGCCGATTGAGACTTGAATATTTGCCCGTCATTCGTTCGTGCGCGCGAGCTGTTACGTGAAACCCATCGAGATAGATATTTCAATCGAGCGTATCCAGTGTACGCGCCTATGAACGGTTGCGGTATCGTCGAAGAGAGTCTCTCGATTTCCCGGTTGTACGTGCCACGAACGAAGGAAACGTAGCGCAATCCCGGGAATACAGGGTTGGAGAAAGAGAAAGAGAAACGAGAAAGGGAGGAAGAGCGAGGTGAACGTGCAATGAGAAAAATCAATGGCTCGTTCACGTGTCGATTTATCCTCCGTGCTCTTGCGGCATACTGCGGATACACGTGAACATTTCAACGGATGCGTTTCCATGTGGATACCATAGTTTATCGTAGCAGATTTATTTCTAAAAAAAAAATATCTTTAAGGTCGCATCATTTTTCCATCGTATTCGATGCAACGATCTTTTTCTTCTACGATGAAATGGACCATTGCTACGACGTAACTATAGTTCGGTTTATATGATTTTTTAATAAATATATAATATAATAATATATATATATGTAATATATTATTATTTTATATGTAGTGAATCGAAAACCCGATTTTTTAATTGATTAATTACTTAAATAAATAATTAAACAACTCTAGAAATGAATTAACAAACGTGAAAAGAAAATTAAAATTTGTCAGTTTTTATATCAGTATAAAAATGTGAAATCGATTCACCATCAAAATACTATAATATACGGTCATGAAAAAGAATTAATCCAAAAACACCCACAAATTTCTCATTACCGGACAGATTTTTTTTTTTTTGCGAGAGAACCCCTCGAATTCTCTATTGGACAGTTTTTTCTCTCCCCACATTATCCAAATCCATTCTAATCTTTGTCGCTATGATAATTATAACTCATCTAACGCCAGGAAAAATTGAACGGATCAACGAAAATAAAAAAAGAGGTGTGTTTTCAACCTCTCGTTGATTAATTTTCATGCTCGCGCGAACGTGTATGGAAAATTTATTTGTCTTTGGATACGGCAAGGTACACGAGTTGCGAGGGAGAGAACAAATATTGGATTACTTTTTGTCCCTTGTACATGATATAATCCCTTCCCCTGCCGGTGCAAAATACCTTTATCTATCTTTACGTCTCTCTCTTGCTTGTTCACTCTCATAATACCACCAAAGGATCCGTAAAAGCAATTTAGAGATTACGTATCTTTAAAGACGAGAGACTATGACGGAGAGATCGTAACGAGAGGACAGAGTCACTTTTCTCTTTACCTCTCTTTATTACAGTCGTTATCCGATTTCCCTTGCAAAGGTCGCCGAACACGCGGAGCTCGAGGAAAGCTCGTCCTCGCAAGGAGAGAACGAGAGAGACACGAGGAGAGCGGGGGAGGCAGAGACAGCGATGTTATATAGTAAAGAAGGACGTTTAATGGTCGTGGGTACCCGTTGAAGGTGCGCTTCCTTTTCCACGCGATGTGTATAATCCGAAGGGGCCCAGTGTCGCGTGAAACTCGTAAAGCTCCTCGGCTCGCGGAAAGCACCAAGAACACGTTAGATACCGACTATATCGCGGATTAAGGGAAAAAGATATTCGACTTGAAGTAAGGAGATACGATCTTCACTAATAAATCCCTTTTTTTTATACAACTCCTTTCTCTACTGTTTTTATCTATCCGTGTCAATAAAATTAATTCTTCGCCAACGCATTTTTTTTCGGACCTTCCGCGTCGGCGCACTCGGTATTTTGCTTAATTTTTCAAAATATTTAGAAGTACAAAAAAATTATTTTCATCTGCTCTGTTTTTTAAAGCCTCTAATACACAATCCAATAGATAGTTCAATCAAATATAAAAAATATTAATTCATAAATATAAGAACTTGTCGTCGAATTTTGATTAATTTCAATTTTAACTATTCTTTCGAAACCCCAGTGTGCGGAGCTTTAATTTTGATATTCAATTGACAATTTATTTGTTCACAAATCCATTGTATTTATAAGGTGTTTTTAATCGCAACGATATGCATTTTGGCTGATAGTAATATACGGATTATCGCAATCGGATGAGAGAGGCGCACAACGCGCAACTAACGAAAATCCCTTCGGGAATTCTGTCATAGCGCTGCTCGTGACCAAAGTAGCAACATAATCATAAATGTATATCTTAATTCAGTCGACGTGGCGTTACGACAAGAAGGAGGGCATTTGTCACGGCTGCCTAAGGCCAGCATATAGTTCAGGAATGAGTCACAGCGCGGCGAGAGTGCAAGAGAGAACGGGTAAATGGTGGTGGTGATGGTGCCGAGTGCGAGAGTGCTGCAGAAGTGCTCCCGTTGCAGTGTGTGGGGTTGAGACTCGGTACGAGTGGAGGAAAGAGAACCTCGTGAATTCCATATGCGGCAAGGGGGTCGCGGAATGCTCACTGGCCCGGCCGCTCCCTCTCTCTCTCTCTCCTAGCAACTTGTCCTACGCTTCTCTGACTCGGTATACTATGGTCCGAATTCGTGTGCACCGAGGAGATTATAACTGTCGACCCGTGTTACCAGATCTCTTTAAAGTGAGAGGCAAGCGGACCAAACTTTACTTCTCTCGCTTCAACGTTTCGCCTACTATCTTTGTCTCTCTTTCTCGTTCTCTTCCCGGACTTTTCTCTATTTCTACTATATATGGCATGAGAAAATGGGTCGCACGAACTTCATTTAAAGGTTTCCTATATTCGCAAAGATACACACGAAGGGAAAACAGGATAGGGCCGAGAATAGGTCCAATAAGAAGGTGGAAAGGTGCATCCCTACGCGAATCACGCGCAACCCAACTTTACCGTCTTGAGTGCTATCCCCCCCCCCCCCCGCCCCACCCCCTCATACTTCGAAGTGAGCAAAAGTACACTCGAGACACTTTCAGACGTGAGTGAAATTGAGGTAAAGGATTGAAAATTCGAATTATCATCATCGTTGTAATATTAAGGAATTACGAGTTAAGTGTTTGCGGCGTGAACTGCCGTTGACGGTTACTCTGCCACCGACTGTGATTTATATTGCATGTAACTCTATTCGGGTCTATAATTTTACTATGTATATATGCAAAACGCATTCGGATCTTGCCGACGCATGCCTGCAAACGCTTTTATATGCCTTACAAATATTAGATTTAATTTCTCTCGTTATTAATTAACTCCCGTATAGTCAATTTTCATAATGACAATTAGCAAATTCCCAAATGTTTGATACAATACGTATTCATTTGTCGAAAAGAATTTTTATTTGTTAAGAAAAAAAATTATTATTTTTATTACTTTTAATAATTAATTATTTTCATTATTTATTCATATATTTTATTTTATATTTTATATTTACGATACGGATTTTATACGCGATATTTTCAAACGCCGAAATTAAAAATATATAACAGGTCTCGCGTATTCTTAAGAAGAAAAGACGATACGATAGCCGCATCATCGATAAAATATTAATTCACCGTGATAAGCTATCTAAAAAATGACATTAAAGTAATTTTTTAAAAATTGATTCGATCGTTTGCGTATAATACGCGATCGTCGTTGAAATGAAAACTTGCGAATTAATCACGAATGCTTCTGTAAATTGTCGCAAATTAATTTTCAAAGCGCAAAACGGCTCCCTTTCTCTCGGGCTTTCCGCGGCTCTGACCGATCGATGTTCTTCCGGTTCGACGTGCATCCCACCCCATTATATCCTCACGTAATCCGTTATAATTAATTTATCCGGAAATATTTACTCGTCACTGTGAAGCAACGATGCAGTTTAAATTAAGTTCCCACCCCATCGGCAGGCAATGCTCGCGAGTTGACCGGAAGGTTTATCGTATTGTTACAAAAATTCCGGTGAGAAAAAAATGCTCCCCACTCTCGAATCTCCTTCGGAGTAATCAATCGATCGAATTATGGTTTCGGAGCACCCATTCGCGGTCTAACTTTCGCGTTTGACGCTATGATACGTGCATATAGCGCAAGTACATCGACGGGGCAGTCTACTCGTCGATAGTATCGAGTGGGTCGTATTACGGCAACATCCCTCGTGCCTACGAGAGTGAGGAATCGACAGCACATTATCTCTCCCTCCCTCCCTCTCTCTCTCTATATCTATCCGTCTCCCACCCACTCGCCATAGAGAATCGCAGCGCATCAAAGTGCCCTTTGACATCGCGAGCTGCGGCATAGGCAGGTCCATTGGATGCTGACCTCGATGACACTCGATAATCGATTCGAAAAACACAATATGCGCGTGTACGGTTCCACGTGTGTTTATAGAGTGTCCCGTGTGCGTTTACGCTTGGTTCAGACTCTCAGTGCAAAGTGGCCATACGAGTATCCGGATGTAATTGGCCAAACTGAACATACCGCAGAGCTCTATGAACGAACGAGCAGTACTCGTTGTTCTTCCTTTAATTACTGCGTATCGGTTACATTTGATTATTTTGTCGCATGGCAGTCGAAACATAAACAGATCGCGTGATAAATGTAAAAAACTTTTTTTTTCTCTATTTCAAACGAGTAATTGATACTTTCATCGTTGATTGGATATTAATCAAAATTATTAAATTCTTCATGAAACATTTTTAATTATTGAAAAAATAATTCATTAATAATTGTAATATGTATATAATATAATTTGTATTAATGATTATAATTAATTGATATTAAATATTTCAAATTATTTTATAAAGTATAGATAGTGAATTCGTCAATGTTTTTTTTTCATGTGACGACAAAAATTTCGAAAAAAATCTTTTGAAAAATTGTTAACGTAAAAGTCGGTGATATATGCCACGAAATCCTCTCGAATATTCACGTCCCTAAAAATTCATATTTGGTTTTTTTTTTTTTTTTCATTTTCGTATCTTCTCTTTGCTTGCGTCTTCGTTTAATTTCCTCGCTCCGTACACACGGTAGCATCGCAATTATCCTCTTTTTTTGTTTCTCGTCTCTCAAAATTATATATTCTTCGTATTCATTCATCATTATCTTTTCATGTGGGCTTTCAACTCTTTTATTAAACTCTCTTTCTCCGTCCCTTGTCTTCGTCGTGGTATAATTTTCCTGGAACGCCGGTACGCCTTCGTGCGCGAGACTTTGACAAATTCGCACGGTAAACAGAGTCATCGAGGGGGAGGTGCTGAATTAAAAAAAGTTCTAACGCAGAAATATATATGTATGGAGCATTTTTTTAGCTGCAAAAATATGTAAGATCGCGCAGCAGCATACTATAATACATACTACTATAGTACAAGATGGCAAATATGGGTACCCGTGTTCGCAATATCGATTATCGGCATTACAGCGGCTTGGCAAATAATGTATTGATCATCATAGATTCGGGAGAATGGTAAACTTCATTAACGGACTGCGGAGAAGTTGCTCCGGCCATTGACTTCTCCTTAACGATATATCCTTTCCGCTCGACTTCGTTCCACAATGGAACGACCCAACACCCTTTTACCCTCTGATTCTACCTATTACAAGGCTCACCCACCCACGAAGGCTCTTCGTCATACTCGCACCTATATAAGCTTAGTTTCCTCTCGTTCTCCTTCGTCGTCACCATCTCGTCGTTGCCGAGGCAGGTGGGCGTTAGAAATACAGTTTGCGCAACGAGTTTGCACCTCGTTTACATGTTGAATCGAAACGGTAATGTATTACGAGCCGGAAGAAGAAACGTCCGTGTTAACGTTGCCTGTATATCTTCCGAGCAAATATTACGTCGGAGAAAAGTTCCGTTTTTTTTCTACCGCGATGTTTTTATGCGAAAACCTTGAGGCTCAACGGCGGTTACGCGGCGACAAGTTTTTTCCACTTGGGCGATACATCACCGTGTAATAATACACGGTACCGACTTTCGACTCTTTGAACTGTAGTTTTTTTTTTTTTTTCTCGTGAATACGATAAATAGCAAAAATGAAGAAACGACCTTAAAGTCTCTTGTAATTTGACCTCAGCACGGCGCAGTTGGCAAAAAGAAAAGACTAGTTGGGAATTATGAAGCCTCCAAGATGGAAGCGCGAGAAATATACTATATAATATACTATATATATATATATACACACGTCTACCAAGCGGAAACTCTTCAAAGTCTTAAATACCCGACACTGTTCAGACTGCAGTTTTTGCAACTCTGCAAGCTTTCCTATTCCTCGTAGAGTTTTCTTGCCACTCGAACGCGTTATCATTATCCGGTGTATATATATATATTACTTTGCTAACACTCCGAAGAGAGAAGAAAGGGAACGCGAATAAAATGAATAAAAATTTGTTAACCGCGTAGGAGAGAGAGCGTTTGTTGTAATTGAACGCCTTCGGTGCAAAAATTTTGCGTGATACAAACGTGAAATATATATACTCTTTCTCTCTCTCTCTCTCGCGCGCGCTCTCTCTCTCTCGTTACAACCGGGGAACAAATTTAACTGGAAGAATTGGATAGGGGTGCAGCGACGTAATCGATACGGCTGGATACAGGAGGGTGACGAAGGGACGACGAGACGTTGAGAGGCACTACTGTAACCGTGATGCGGAAGAGTTGAACGTTGTGAACACGAACGTCGTACAGCAAAAGCAACGATACGCGTGCGATTTATCCGTCATGTATAAATGCGTCAAAAGATTCAAATACGGAATGAACTGTAATTTCGTTTCTGATAGAAAATGTATTTCATTACGTCGGTCTCTGATAAGATACGGAAAAGAATACATTCCGAACATATTGCAGGCTTCTTAACACTCGAACACGACGCTCCAAAGTTTCTATTAGATGAGAAGTTACTTGGCTGTCTAACGAACCTATTATGAAGGAAGTCCTTGTGATACAATCGAGTCAATCGGATACTAACGTTCCAGGAATTGTTTAAACTCGGGATGGGGATCGGCGGTCTAATTTTCAACGAGAAACTTGTGCGACCCAAGGTGGATCTAAATTACTGAATTTGCTGAAAGTACTGAAAAAAATAACTCTGTTTAAGCTAATAAATTAACAAGGATATTTTTACGCGAATCTTTTTAATTCTATTTGATTTTTACAAAAATCAACTTATTTTTCATTATTATTTATTACTTTGTAATTATCATAAATTCGGTCTAATAAATTCGCGGAGTATCTATCGAAAATCAAAATAATCTTTCATTCGAAATTCGATGATCGAATGGAAGTGACAAATTTGAATTCGTGAAAATTGTAAAAAAATATTTTCCTTACTGTGACGTGAAATTTGGAAAAAAATCGAGTTAAACTTTGTGAACTTTTTTGTAATCGCAAATTTTAACTCAATTTTTTCCATGTGATATGCAAATTTGCCGAAGTGATTTATCCAAAGCCTAAAATGCTCTCAAACATTTCTACAAATAGCGAAGTAACGAGAGCAATTCGACGAGCGTATTATTCAGAGTATTCCAAATCCGAGCTCTCGTCCTAATGGAATTGAATCCAAGAGTTAAAACAATATTCCCATCCCTCGTTAAAATTATTTTCCATTGATATCGATTACGACTCTTACTCACGCCATCCGCGTATGAATGATCGTTTCGAAGCTTCGTTACACCGAACCTGTAGTGTATAACGAAGAAATGATTTCTCGCTAATGCAGTCAGTGTGACGCGCCCGCTAGTTCTAGAGAGCCCTCTGGACACAAGAGGGCACATGAATTTTGGTCTCTCTCTCTCTCTCTCGTTTTCCAATTTGCTAAATTGCCCGTGAAATCGTCCGTTTATTAGCCCGAGAGATAAACGCTCGTTCGAGGAGAACGGCGCTATATGGGGGGTTCGGTCGAACTCTCTCGCATCTCTGTCGACCAACCTGCTTCGCCTGACTGTGAAGGATATCCTAATAGATACTGCGCATAGCTCACATGGCGCTCGCGGTTCACTATCAAAACGCGTCATAGTGTATTCCTCCCCTCTGTGTATTTCACCTACGAGGATTATCGTAATTGCCGGATCGTTCGTAGAACATCGCAGGGTTCATACAGAGACGATAAACCCTCACCGCATGGAACTCTCATAAGCCGACGATTTTTCTCATCGATAAACATGATTCGACAGAAATCGCAAATTCGGTCATCGAGCTTTCTTATCATTGAAGATAATCACGATAGTCCGAAAATGGTTATCGTAGTATCGTCGTATATAAAATAAATAAATAAATAAATCCTACCGCCGGGCAAAATGATATTATTCAATAGGTCGATGGAGTTCAATGATGCGAACACGTCGATGGGGGTTGGCCGAGGTAGCCGAGAAAATGGTAAATGGGTGGAAAAGGCAGTTGATGGTTGAACAATTTGTTAAATCGACACACACGCGGCCCCCAAAGCGTTCAACTGCAACAGCGGTGCGCTTTTCCCGAAATTTATTGTACCGGTTCTCTCTCGCGTACTCCGGCAACACACTCCGTTCTCCCGTTCTTCGATATATATCGAAAGGCAGACACAGAGAGCGCGTGTTATCGGTTCCACCGTGTATTTTCGATAGGGGCTTCGCGCGAGAGTCCAAACATTCGCGTCGAGCCGAACGCGCCACATGACTTGGTAATTTGTTAATACAAGTGCTTGATAACGAGTTCGTGAGGCGATTCCCAAATGTAGGACGCACACGCCAGACCCGACGGCGCCGTCGGGACACTGTATAGCTGCTGCCGGACCACCGAATGTACGCGTGTCATCCCTTTCTCTATTTCCGACTCGCTCTCCGAGAGCTGTGTGTTGTATGCGCGAGTTGATTGTCGAACCGCGTCGATCGCGAAAAAAAAAGAAAAAAAAAATCGTTTTACTATGCTCTTGCGTGTCAACCGATTGAGTGAGATTGAAAGAGCTATAGCGCTATACTGTCGGAAATCGAAAAAAAAAACATGAAAAAAAAAAATTACAGATCGAAAGAGTATAATGAAAAGAAAACAACTCATTGAATAAATTGATTTTCGCTTCTTATTAAAAAAAAATATATTTAAAAAATATGTTATATATTTCCGCTATATTTCTAGAAATATAGAAATATGTGGGATAAGATATTGTAGACGCGTAAAACCTGGAAAAAGTTTGTCTAGAACGGGAACTAAGTACTCGTTTTGTCGATCTCGAGTACACCGCGTACGGAGAATCGGAGAATTCCCAATGAAATAATAACCTTTATTCTTAAGTCAGTACGTTCCCGGTGTACGTTGGTTGTATCGTGAGAATAAGAGAAATTGGAAAATAGCCCGGAGCGAAGAACGCGTACGCGGAAAGGCAGCGAAACAGAACTTATTCGACTTTAACGCGCTGCTGGTACTCAGCAGCGTTATTATACAATAGAATGTCGGTACAGCCAACAAATTGCCAAGATCGGCGGAGTAATTGGAGTATCGCGGAGTTGCCGACAATAAGACCGACATTTACATTGATGTAACGAAGTTTAACGGCTGCCAAACGATTTTTATTGTAAGAAACATTTTCCGAGAAGCAAAAAAAAAAAATGTCTACATCCGTGACTGATGCGGGCAGAAAATAGTAAAAGGATAAACTTGCAATTATTTTCAAAAATATATGAAAACAACCGAAAAATGTTTTGAATCGCGTACTTCGATGTGTTTTTTCATGCTGAAAACGAACCCCCGCCAATTTTGTCTACAAGTCACGCGGAACATTGGTAATTGCCGGAAAAAAAAAATTCTTTTATTTCTCGACTCAGGTAATATTCATCACCAATGAATTTCAAATTTCGGCCTCGTGCGAGAGTCGATCGGAAAACGAATACAACACGACCCGAATCCTTTCGATTTTACCGATAAATTTTTAATGATGATTTTGTTTTTTCGAAGAGAAAAATCAATTTTTTTTTATTTTTCCATACATTTTTTTTTTTTTTTAATACGAAAAACCAATTTTTTTTTCTTCCATCGCGAAATAGAAATGTTCAGGTGAAATTTGATTCACCCATAAAAAAAAATAAATGATTGAATAAAAATACAGAACAACAAGATACGACGTGCGTTAATTTCGCTGTAAAAAAGTTGGCAAGCGACAAGGAGACATTCGCGTGAGATATTCAAGTGTTTCGAATGATCCCTTATTTATCAAAAGTGAAGAGAAACCGCTTAAAACATACGGCAAGTTTCGCAACCGGTAGTCTCGTAGAGAGCGATTTGGTGAATTCCGATATAGACAAAGGTTGCCGATGGAGGTTGCAAAGGGTGTGCGATAGAAGCCTATCTATGTAGAATATAACGGTGGATCGTCGCGGTACTCGGGGTTCTCTAGTTTCAGTTCAATGTCGGGTGGTCTCGGCTCTCCTCCTCCTCTCTCCATTGTGCAATCCGGCAAGTCATTCTCTCCATCGACAAAGGATCATTTTGACCCATCACAGTCGATACTGCATCGCTGCCGATGCACACACCCGCCCGCTGCGGGTTTGGGGATAGTACAGTCCTTTTGGAATTGCAGCACCGAAGCATCGAGAGACACGACCCCGTGGGTGCGCAGCCTATCCCGCGATTGCACAGAGAGACATTACGTATGTAGATACGGATACAGTACAGAGGCGAAGGCGAGAGGTGAGAGCGATAGAGACGAGGAGAGAATGGAACATAACGGAACGGAGAGCGTGTGGCCATCTAAATCATAGTCCGATACGGAAGCAAGACTCTGTGCCACCACGTGCGTTATATATTATTCCGCGTGCGTGTACTATTTGAAGGTAAATAATGGCAGAGCGAGCGAGCGAGCGGCGTTCTCGTGGGGGGGTATGGTGCATTGCATGCATCCAGGTCCCTGATGCACACGAACGGCTGACCAACTACCGACAGCTCTCGCTCTCTTCGCTCCCCTCATCCTCTTCCACATTATACCGGTATAATGTCTATATATATATATACTGTATATGTATACCAGAGCATATATGCAGCCGAGAGCCACTGTTTAATAGTCTCTCCTGCTAGCGCTGAGATAAGGCATCCTATCTCTCTCCGCTTTCGGTTACCTTCGAATTCATACGCGAAATTGATATTTTCGATCGTATATTGTGTTTTGAGTAAAATTGTAATTAAATATCGATATATATCGCGCAACGATATTACGATGAAAATCGGTTAATTTACCGATGCTCAACGGCTATGGTGATAAAGAGCCAATCGAGATAACGGAGAATTAATTTTCATGTAAATTTTTTCTTTTTTTCGTTCTTCGTTCTCCGAAACTCGTACAAATTTCACACATAATGATGAATCGACTATTTAAATGAGTGTACAAAAAAAAAAAGTTTCGAGAGTTTTTGTTCTGTCCCATTGGGAGTGGTACAAGATTAAGTGGTTACGGTCGCTTAATTAATGTCAAGTTATTCTACGAGAAGAAATGGGGGCGAGTGGTGGGAGGGGAGGGGGGGGGGGGGAGGTTAACGCGCGCGAGGCAGCCTTTGCCTCGCTTTCGCCTCAATTAATACTGTTTTAAATCGTAGAAATGCATTAAAAATCCTTTTTTTTTTCTTTTTTATTCTCTCCTCTTTCTCACCGCCACGATAACAGGATAATCTTCTCGTTTATTTTAGCGTTAATGTTAATAAACGAGAAATTCACGGCAATGGAAAGTACGAGGACTGCATATGAATTCCGAATAACTCGAATGACTTTATATATATATATACGCGTGTGTGCATTGTATCACACATACCGCCACAATCGATGTCGAAATAACGTTCATAACTTTGTAACAATCAGTCGAGTCAACACTGTAATATTTGTATTTTCGTTGAGAGACGCGCCAATCAGAGAGCTCGAGTTACGGGAAAAAATAAGACTTGCGCAATTAGTTTATTACTTCGTCGATTTCTCCGTATAGGTTATGTCGTATTGATTCACATTTTTCGCGAACATGCGATCTGTCAAATTCTACAAACATCGCGAGACAATTTCGATCACTGTAAATCGAGAGAAAGGTGTTTAGTTGAAAACTATAAAAAATAAATGCATCGACACTACGTCGAGAAGTGAATAATACAGATATGATATATTTCGTTGACCCGGCGGCAAATCGGTCGATCATTTGGTAAATACAACTGTCGGATGACCGTCAACCATGGAGACACAGTGAGTGAAAGAGAGCGGAAGAGACATGACCGAAATTTAATTTAAACCGTGGCAGCGCCCTCCCCCCCCCCCCCCCCCTTCCCGTCCGTTGAGCTATACGTTCCGACGTTGTGTGAGTATTAAACCGCAAAAGCTCGACAAAGGGTGACCGCCGTCATTGTGCGCGCTGGCGTTATACTCGCCGCCAACGGCAGCACTACCAATCGCCAAGCCTCAACACGAATTGGCGGTCAAAAGCCGTTGACGTTTCACGGGAGAGAGCCGCACGCGCAAAAGGTTGGAAACGTTTACGTGTTCGGCTGTGAGAGCTTCGCGATAGAATACGCAAGGAAAGAGAGATTGAAGAGGAAAAACCTCGTCGTAACAAAACGATCCTTTCGATATATGTAAGACGATATACACGTATATACAGTGCTGTGTACCGCACGCGTATAATACTGTAGCGCTGTATTCGCCAACGCGCGGAGCCTTTCGCGGAAACGGTAGTCTGTTTTCGTATTCACAGGTCACGGATTTTCTACGCAACATCGGAAAAACGGCTGGATGCCCGAGTACCTTCGATATCGCGAAAATCCTCACGATACTCAACGGAACACATCACCAAAGTATTATATATGGAACAATGTAACATTTAATTGTGCAATGTAATCGATTGGCAGCGATGCGAATTCAATGATTTAACACATAATTAGATAAATGCATTACATTATTTGTCGATACGTAATAAACGTCTATCTCGGACTTTGTGACGAAGGATTGCGGCAAAACTGGGGCTATGCGACTAGTGTATTGTAACGGTGTATGGTATTGATTGGTAATTGGTCCCCACGGGGCAAGAGAGCGAGAGGAATAGTCAACGAGGATCTTGGGTATCGAAGCGTAAAACGTCGATGGGTAACAGAGGGTAGGCGACGAGTGTCGGCAACAGAAACGCCAGCGGAAAATACGCGGGGATGAGGGGGCACCGGGTACGCGAAAGGACTTGTTTTGGATGGAAACGATTTCCGTAATCCACGAGCGTAGCCACGAGCTTCGATCGGAATCGTACCGATCGTCGCTTAAAATTCGAATCTCCATGTTGTGTATACACTGTATAGCTCGTTCGAGTGTCATTTGAAAAATACACATTGACAAACGTACACATTCGATATTCTCACGGCCATATAGTATCCGCGTAATTGTCGGGATAACGCATCGATGCATTTGTCTCTACACCCCGCGTGCGTAGATATCCAATTACATACAGAGCCTTCTAATTTTGCAGCTAATTTCTCCCTCGTATCGTCGCACCGTTGAACTTGTTAAATTCGAAATAATACTAACGATATAATAAACATAGAATCTCGCGCGCTCACTGGGCATAAATGATTGTCCATTATACGATTATTTCTATCGTTGCACGTACAATTTGCAACGTGTTATTTGAGTGGGTCTCTCGGTGAGAGTCGTGTATATCGCGATAGCCTTGACATTCATAACCAAAAAATAAAAAAAAAATAAACGAAAAAAAATGTCTCGGCTAAATGTGTACAGTGCAACGAACTATGAAGACGAAATGTCATATTTTGAAATTTTTTATTTTGTGAATTAAAACATCGCGAAGCGCAGGTCGCGGTAAGTTGCACGCGACATTTCGAGAATATATGATTTTTATATGAAGCACGCGGAGGAATCTGGTTACCAACGCCAACAATCGGCTTACGGATGTAATTTCGAGGTTAATCTATCGTTGTTAACGAGTCTCTGTTTCTAGTCGAGCGGTGGAGCACCAGGACAGGATTAATTAAGTAACCGGTTGATTTCTTGTTTGCTTTTTAACTCATTTAACAATCACGTTTAATATAATGCCGTTTACTCACCTAACGAGTGCGTCCAAATGTTGCTCTGACTCTCGGATACACCAGCACGCGCGCAAAAACACACACACTCACACCGCACTACGCCGAAAAAGTATTAAAAGCCGGTACCGCACAGTGAATTACCAGTTGCAATTCACACGAAAAAATGTATCTCGACCTGTACCCATGAAAATTATAATCACGTGCACTTTCCAATTTGCGAGTATTATACGCTATTCGATAATCGAATCGTCTATTATATTTTAATCACGGATTCCCAGTTGATCTATCAAACGTTCCCGTCGACCTGCGTATCGAATATTAGCGACAAGCTTAATCCCTCGTTTGCCAACTCCCGTCGTCGATTGAACCGCCAGGGGGGCATTATACGCAAAAAGTTCCGCTTGAACCCTCGATAGTTCGTTTCATAAAAAAAACCTTTGATAAACTCGAAAGATTATAAATAATCGATGCAACAACGACCTCTCCGAGCGCGAGTACAAGTGGAAAGCTCTCGTGATCCTTGGCTAATAAATTCAACGGTACAAAACACTCGCATGTTTTTTCTCACGCGATTTTGTTTCAACGGACACGGAACGAAATAAAAAATGAGGTTATTAACAATTCGGTCGTACGCGTTCAACTGTTTGGCAAAACTCCGTGGATAAATGTCGTAACACCGAAATCGCGCACTGTCCGAGAATAAAAACGACGCGTTCGTTTATTGTTATTTACAATTAAAGTTTTTGAATGCGTTTAAATGATTTACGTGTGTTACACCCTTGTCGCGAGGCGGGATCGAACGCGCACACCGTAGGCACGAACGACGAGAGGTCGCGACGCGAATCCTACTGACTCGGCAAATTCACCGTATCCTCGTACAAGAGATTCGACCCCTCACCGAGCCCCTTCGAGCGCGGCGCCGCGCGCAAGCGCTCGTGTACGACTGCCCCCTACTCGCTTTTTCCTACCCCACACAAGCAGCACTTACCAACGGCACACTGAGCGAGAACCTGCTACTCCATACTGCATGCGATCCTTCTCTTTTATCGCAAAACCAGCCCTTTACAACAGACTCATAAATACCATTATTGTTATTATTATAATTACTGTTACTGTACTACTATCACTATTATTATAATTATAAATATTATTGTTATTCCCGACCGACGTAATACAAGTAAATATGTATATGAATATTAATGTTGCTCTTTAGTTTCATTAGTTTAGTTGTGGCGTATTACACGCTCGATGAAGTTTCGAGTCGATAAATTTTGCAAGTAGATAGCCCTGTGTGTCCGGGGATACCGTAACTGCGGAACGTCGAGAACCCGGTCACACGAGAATAAAGTGATAAAGCTTTTGCGTATGGAACGGACCACCGAGACCACATTATGTATACGCATCCCTTAATATGACTGCGCGACTGGTTATAGCGTGGTAACATCCCATATATAGAACAGAGAAGTATTCGGGTACCGGCAAAGTGGAGAATATAGTTCGAATATTACGTATTAAGATTACCCGAGGGGATTCATAAGGGCTAACTTTATGCTTGGATTTATCTATAGTTAGTTACCGCCACAAGGGAAAGAGAAATCCTCCAGAAGCCACGAGAAACTTTTAATTCCATCCATATTGTCCCCCCCTCTGCGTGAGCGAATTCACGACAAACTTATGCATTCTCAATAAGCTCGGTTAATTAGGATAGTTCGACTGTGGTAGAATCAACGGAGCTGAAAATTGCATTCAGGGTAAATGTGTAATAGCGAAGTATTTCGAAAAAAAAAAAATGTTTTTTTAAGATGTAAATTTTTTTTTTTCGATACGATGTATTTCGAAAAAAAAAAAAATGTTTTTTACGATGTAAATTTTTTTTTTTCGATACGATGTATTTCCAAAAATCAAAAAAGTGTTTTTTTTTTTTTAACCATTTTACGATGTTTGATATACAATTAAAATGAAGACAACAACATCGTTTCATTTATCGTTTTTATTATCATTCAAATTAATCGATGTATTTAGTTACGTAATTTATCACGAATACCTGTAGATTTGAGGAAAGGAAAAAAAAAACGTTGAAAAGACTGCGCTCTCAATGAATTTTGTTCCTTTATTGGGTGACACACATCTAAATGTTTCACGGCAGATTCCTAAATCACAAATCGCTAGAAGCTTCTCTCGAGTCTCGCATCTGCGGTAGGGGAACCATCAGTTCGTCGAGTTCGCTCCGAAATCTCGCGATGTGAAACTTTCAGAAGCGAATCAAGTTCAACAAGCCAAGCAGCATCAGCGGAGTATATAATCGATTTAATTAACCCCAATTCTCAGGGATTTTGGGAAGGAGCGAGGACCGCCTGTAACACGGTAGTATGAACTTTTGACCCGGCCGCAAGCACCGGCTAGTTATTCGTGGAATTTAAATATCTTCCTCTCTCCATATCCGCCAACTTTCGCACCGACTACTTCACTCGAACATTATTATTTCGCGTAATAACGCGATTCATTGATTTCCAATTTTTTTTCCTATTTTCCTTATAAAATATTTAAACTTACGAAACTTTCAGAAAAAAAAAAAAAATTCGTTCAAATGATGAGTTGAAAGAACTAACAATTAGTTAGCAGAACTAATTTTTCTTAAAAACTTATTTTCCCAACTAACTATTAATGCTCTCGCCAAATCATTTTTTTTTTTCATTGCATAGTTTTTATGCGTCTCGAAATGATAACAAACGTTTGAAGCTCTCGACAATCGCATGGATCTCGTATCAGCGAGACTCGGTGGATGATTAAGATTGTCGCAAGAACACGGATGATTTAGTTCATTGTCAACAGATAGCGAAAGTAGTGAGAAAAGAGCCGTCGAGTCTACGGGTACGACGAGGGAGAAACGCTTCGTTTTAAGAAAGTTGACAAGAGCGCAGACGGGGAAGAAGAAGCAAAAGCGAGAGAGGGAAGTTGCCGGTTGACATTGGTAAATGGGTGGACGGACCGGTGGAAAGTATCATCAATCATAGGGACGACGGAGAGTAAAGCTTAGAAAATATGTCATCTGTGGGCAGAGCGGGTGGTCGTCATTCCCCGTGGTATCTCGAGGGCTCTTTACTTATTGGCAATTAAAAACATCTCAAATGCTTCCCAAAGCCCCCTCCGCCGAATTTTTTTCATCATCCTTCTTAATCCGTGTCGTAAATCGTCAGTTGGTGTAGAATTAGCGAAAGCTTATGTCGAGAATGGGAATGAAATCCGACTCGTCGTATATAAAGTATATATACAACTTCCGGTGTACAGTATAAATTCTTCAGGAAGGTCGGTAGATACGCCGTTCACGTCCAGTTGTCATCGGTATGTCTCGTGTACAGACTTCTTGAGCCTCCGAGCTTATCGAGCTCTCGCTCCCTCCTCCGGTATCCCTGTTGGCCAGTTGGAAAATTGGAAAACTTGTTACCCGCCTCCCCATTTTTCTCTTTTTCCTACAACCTTCTTTTACCCCTCTCTTCTTCTCGTTCGTTGTGTGTTTGGTATTTTTCTTTAGTTGAAATTTCTTTTCTTGCGATACCTCGCGCTCACGTTTCTCCTATTGCTTCCGTATCCTGTTTTAGCTCTTCACTTTTCCTTCGTCTCCGTTACCGAACTCGCGTGTACTATACTGTTCCTCGATTTCTTTCATCCCCACGGCGATATCTTCGCCGAGGACTTCGAACGATGAGATTCCAACTCGTTGTCGTCGCGAGACACAACGGATCTTCGATACGACGCTGCAACAAGATGGAACCGTATCTTATTTCACGGCGAAAGCGTACAATTCTGATGAATCTATACTACGCACTTTTTTGTCACTGAGAAAAGTCACATTCTCGCTGTCTCTCTGTACCGTCAATTTTTCTTACCCATTTAGTGTTTTATATATGTTATTTTCTATATATATATATATATACAGAATTTGTCGCGAAAGTTATTCGAGAAAAAAAAAAACATTTCATCTGGAAGTGTCGAGACGCGAAAGGCACTCGGTGGCTCGGTGTTTCTCGTCAGAGGGGTGAACAAGCGCAAGTCAAACCAGACATGTTTTACCCCCCTGTGTTTGCCTCTAAACTGGGCTCTGTTAATATTTACCGAGAACAAATCTTAGTCCCCCGGCATGAGGAAAGAGGGAGTTTAGCGACGAATCTGTCGGCTTCATTTGGCAGTTTGCATGCAAACGGAGTAGCAGTAACGGCGGCCGCGAGAGGGATGAAAACCGGGAGAGTGCATACATCGACGAATATAGCAATAAATACAGATGTAGAACGGTGTACTTGTATGGTAACGTGGAAACATCAAAGCTACGGGGAACGCACTTACTCCGCGGGGCTAAGGATTTGCGAGCGTAGGAAGGAAGGAAGGCTCTCGGCTCTCCCCCTTTCGAAGATAGACGAGGATGAAAATTGTAAGAGCAAAAGAGAGGAAAACAGTGAGTTATTCAAGAAAATCTTTACCAGCGAAATCGCTCGAGAGTCTTTGACGCGAGGGAGGGCTGTTCCACCCCCTTCTTCGTAGGAAAATCCCGTAGCCTGTAGCTCTCCTTGACGAGATTCAATCACGGCTCTGCGCCCGCTTGCAATTTGAGGTGAATCCCCAAAGCCGAGGCAAAAGCTTCGACTCAAAAGAAGAAATACCGGGGAAAAAGAGAAAGCCGGCCTGATTCCCTCGCGTAGAATAATAACCCGAAGAGTTTTCGACAACGGGGGCGAGCGGAATTTTTTTTTTTTCTATAGATATATATATATATCTATATCGTTTTTTTTTTCATTGAATTACACAATAGCGTGTTATTCCGTAACATATTTTATAGCGTTATATATTATTTTACCGTCGCGGCGAGGAAACAAGCAGGTAATCAGTTTTACCCCTCGATTTTTTATCACTACAGTGATACAGATTCGAGAACGTCGCGATGGACCCGTTAGGTCGCTCGACGCTCGATTGGTTAAACAACAGAAGCGCGACACCGCACCGTTCATCCTCATTCCCACCCCCTATCGGGTACCAAACAACAACAGACAGAGCGAAACAAAAGCGAAGCCACGTTGCTGTCCCATTTTCTCGCGCTTTATACCCCTTCTCGCGGCCACATCTCGCGACGATTCTCGGAACCATTTACCGGGCCACAGGGACACATGGCAACGACGCATTCATCGATTCGAATCGAAACGAGAGCCATCCGAATTGATTACGAACAACTCCGAGCTTTTCCCCACTTCGCGCCCTGCCTGACTGAGCTTTCACTCTTCCTGATCAGCGTCGAGGGCCAAGCGAAATGAAAAAAAAATGTAATATCAATTCCGTGTTTGATTCGGAAGAGAAGCCATGTAGAAATCGAACAATCGTTGAACGCACCGAACGAATGTCGTTCGATTCTACCGTGAAAAAAAAAAATTTTAAATAAAAAAAATATCGTGTCACGGGATTTATCGTAATAATAGAGGGATCGTTGCGGTCGTTTTTAATCGTTCGGTGATTGGCTGTTACACGATACCGATGCAACGGAAACTGTTCATGAGGAACCTTCAATCGTGATAGATGTGACAAAAAAAAATGATTTCGCGATTACCAGTACGACGTCTGGCTGCGAGCCAAATCCGATCGTGGATTTGCATGCAGTGCAAAAAAATACACAACAATACGTAATCCAGAACATTTTTTTTTTCAACTTTTTGTCACTGATAACCAATCTGTCGATTATTTTATCGGGAAAAAAGAGAAACTCTCGTAAAGCTTGTGAATAAAAAAAAATCAGAACGATAATCGATCGATTTTGCGATCTGTAAGAATTGTTAAATAGCTTCTAAATCTTTGTTCGTGTTAACTTTAAGCAGCGATATCTATTCGATCTCTCATCCTTTGGCGCGCAAGAGAAACAATTACCGCGGGTGTTTACGATGAAATAATCAACAGACGATGAGAAGCAGAGGAAAAAGCGATTCATCATTCGTGCAGCCCGTTCGTTCGTTCGCTCTCGATATCGGTAGAACACATTGCAGAACCGCGGCGAGAAAGAGATAATTGCGACGGGAAAGAGAAGCCGAAAGAGTGGTTTGCTGATATATCGATATCGCACGTGTATCGGCCACCAGTGCGCTTGAACTTTTATACCGTCGGATTGATTCGCCCGGTGCACGAACGCTGCATCGACCAACATCGTTCCACTTCGGCGGGTCGGTCATCCTTTCGCGTCTAAAAGCGCCTCCTCGCGAATTGTTTCCTCTTCGTTCGAACGAACCCTTTGGGATCCTCCGCTCGATAATTCACATGCGCCTGAAAAAATAAAAAAGAAATAAACGAAAGACAAGAGAGTTATATCGATCAATGTGAAAATTACCGTAGTGTTTGTTTCAAAGTTGTTTTCCTTCGGTCAATTTGACTATTATTGCTTCCCTCCTGCAACAAACCCAACGTGGATAGGCCGCGACGACCGATATAACTTGATGGAATAACGAATTCGAAATAACGAGTTTTTCTACGTCTATAGTTTCGCGCGAGGGCACCGGTTGTGTTCGCCGCCCTATATCGCTAAAGTACGTACGGAAGCGAAACAAGTATACGATAAGTATCTATAGATATAAACGCCTAACGCGCGGATAGACAGAAACGGCGGGTGGAAAGCTCGCCCATTCTGTTGTTTAAACTCGGAAGACTGTAGAATAGTTCGAGATGGTTCCGGGTGCGATTGGAATAATGCGATGTACAAAGTTTTCACGATGCCCTTCCACCGTTGCCCGTTCGTTCGGCCTTCGAAGCTTCGAATGCCGGGGGGGTTATACTATACAACGATATACCAAAAGAGCTCCGTATAAAACACGAGATTATCCGTACGGTATACACTCGTCGTATTCGTATCAGCATTGTGCTCGATTTTTATTTCGCTATTAGCAGATGATAAAGCCCGCCGCGGCGTCTGCGGTCTTTTGCGGAATGTGGCGGGGGGCCACCTATAGCCCCGTGTTGCCCACGGGGTTACCGAAAAAGGAAAGCGAGAAAGAATCCGAAGTCCGGAGAGCGTAACGCTCGGGAACGGTGAAAGAAATGGAATATACGGAAGAGTGGTGAGGCAGCGATCGTTGAAGCATCTATAGTCAGTTTCGCAAGTATGTAACGGAGTATGTACACAGCCCGGGTAAGTTGGTGTGGCGTACAACGATCTCGGGGGATAGCGAGAGCGGTTCGTGCTCTGGGAGAGCAGCTCCAACGTACAGGAGAGGGAAGGCAGAGACTTCCACCCACCCCCCGAAGAATTGCAGCAGTTCCGCAACTGTTTCAACCGTTCTCTTCCGCTTCTTCGACTGTTTTCCACGCTTCGGTGTGTTCGCCGTCTGTGTGTCGGACTGGAAGACGGGAGCTCCCGCGTGCCGTCAGCCACCTCTTCTCCGGGGATGGTTATCCCTTCGCGACTTGGCGTTCTTCTTTCTTTCATCCACCCCTCTCGCCGCTACTTCTCCCCCCTGTTCTCCGTAAAGATTCCTCCGCCGTACTCGGACGGGGGCTCTCTTTCTACGCCACAGTGGCGCACACGTCCGACTTCGAATAGTCGGCATTGCACCAGCACACCGGCGCCTTACAAAACTTGGCGTTATTATCGCTTCTCTCCCTTCACCCGAACGTTGCGGTGACTAGTCGTCAGAGAAAAACTTGCTTCGCTTTCGCGGCCGGCAACGTTCGCTTCCTCCTCCACCTTCCCGTTTTTTTTTCTCTATCCTCTTCATATCCCTTCGGTTATATTCGTCTTCCCCCTTTACTTTTCCGTAGCACCCCTCGCCGTACTTTGCAGCTTCTCCACCATCCCCCTTTCGCGGACGTTACGGATGACTACTCGCGCCTCCATACTCCGCCACTTGTTCGTCTCACCAACTTCCTCTTCGCTCCCTCTTCTTCATTTCTTTTTTTTTTTTTTCTTTCAACTTCCTTCCGCTTTCTCTCCTTAGTGCATTATTTTGCTCCGTCTTGGCGTTTATTTTTATCTTTCGTTTCCTCTTCCGCGAGTTACACGGAGTGTTGTTAATCTTTCAGTCATTGTCCTATCAAACTCCGTTGTATAGCGAGCATTTATATATTAGCCTGTGGTTAAAGGGTCGGATGGCTCTTCCGTTTGTTCCAATGATACCGCGATGCTGGGCATTCACGACGGGGATGCGAAAAGCTTCAGTTCCCTCGGTTTATTCAACACGCTGAGGTTACAACTTTCTTGCGATTGTCGCTCGCCGTCTAATGAGAAAACAGTCTCGATTACCATTTAATTATCCTCCCACAGACACAACTATAAGTTACTCGTACGCCAAGCCACACGAAGATAATGTCAAGCGAGCCGAAAGTTGTGGACCCGTTCGAGTGACGATAGAAACCACATGCAAATACGAATAGAACTCTAACGCCTAATCTACAACGCGTTGGTAGCCTCGAAGTAACGCTGATTTTATTCACGTTAATCCCACACCTTCCTTCACACTATTTTCTCATTTCTTCTTTGAATAAAACAACGTGAATTTACACGAATACGAAGGATTTTTGAGGAAAAATAGTGTTTTTCGAGAGATACTTTCCGCGAATGACATTAAGGTAAAATCTCCACTGCATCCTCCGCGAGAAAATACATTCGTCGACGGCTGTTTATCACGAGATACCTGAGACTGAGTCTCGGAGGAAAGGGATTATATACTTTACTATATCTCCTCTACTTGAGAAGACCACTTTGAGAAGCTTTGTGAAAGAATCTTCAAAAGAGCTGTCGCATAGATAAGCTCTCTATTTCACTCTATTTTTCCTCGATTTCTCGGTTTTACTTTAACCAACGAAGAAATACTTGAGCCTTAATTCACGACAAATTTTCAATGATAATTTCGATCACGAGTGTCGAAGCGTAGGGTCGAGAAAAAAAACGTTGTGGAATTTAAGTGTACGAAAGGCAATGTGGAAAATTTCGTAGCGAAGGGATTCGAGATAATGGATTGCTGGTACGAGACGGTCTCGCGTCGATGAGAATAAACCCTCCCAATCCCACCCCTAAGGCTTCCACGCCACTTCCTCTTTCTCTTCGCTTCCTTCCTCTCTCTCTCTCTCTTCCCTACGTTCCTCTCTCTCGAAGAATAGCTGCGGCTTTGCGAAAACAATAGTTTCCTCGAATGGTCCATGTGGTACCGATAAATTTTATCCCGGCACTTCCATCTCTCGACCGTTCTTTCTCGGATTCTCTTGGAAAACTCGTGGATCCTCGAACGTACGAGTATTACGATCTCGTAGCTCTCGTGTTCACTTCTCCTCGAGTCTCTTCACCACGTGGGAACAACTTTCGTCCTGCAAGATTTTGAAAAATAATTAGGCTCTACGAGTTATTTCCCGTGTAGCATGGAATTTAACAAGCAAACTTTTGTCATGCATATCTGAACGAAACAATGAGCAGTTTAAAAAAAATTGCGATGCACCGCGTTGACGATCGTGCGTGAGGGACGTATCTCATGTGCAAGAAGTAATTGGCGGTGTTATCCTACGGTATGATACCCCTACAGTAACTATTTTACAGCCTTCATGCAGGCAACTGTATGGAACTTTCGTTGTCCCTTCTTTTCTCTCTCCGTCTATTTGCGACTTTTCTTTTTATTTTCACGACGCAAATGTCGTTATAGCTAACGCCGCGGGGGGACTCGATAGAGCATTTTATAGCTGTCGTAATAGTTGAATGAATCGATAACAATACGCGACGGTAGGGTACGAGAAAGAAAGATGGCGAAAGAGGATGAAGGAGAGAAAGGGGAAAAAAACGAGGGTCGACAGGGATATGGGTGTACGCTATCGTCCCTTTAACGGATGGAGAGAGCTCTCGTCGTCCTCGACGGCGATGCGAACACGGCGAGGTCCGTGAAGAAGACAAAAAGAGAGAAAAAAAAATGAAAAAGAAGAACTGCATCGTCCGTCGATTCCGCGGGTGAGCGTTCGATCAAAAAGTTCATTTTAGCCCTCGGGGGCTGCTGCGAACTGCCCATAGATCTTCGCGATATTTCTTCCCGTTGGAACGAACGAAGTGAGATTCGTGAAACTTTTTCGAGAGGCGTTTTTCATTAGGATAATTTGGCTGAGAAAGAAAAAAAGAAATTGCTCACGGCTACGGTGTGAAAACGATTAAGAGTAGCAGAGAGTGAAAAAGGAGGGAGTTAATAATAAACGACGACGGGAGAGCGAGTATAGTTTGAAAATGAGCGAAAACTGAGTCACCAAAAATTAAAGGTACAGAAAATTTCTGGAGTATGGAACTACATAAGGGGATATGAGATTCAAGAAGAACAGTCAATTCGACCGAAAGATATTAAAGATATTTGCATAATTCTATGAAATTCCTCGTCCAACCCGATGCAGAATGTTGAGGTCTTAAACGCATAGCCCATAAGCGATTCTGTCTCGTCTGCGTGCTTCTCATCACGATCCGCCGTCGGAATTTACAAGAAGACGATGTATGACATACGAGAAACACACTCTCGTCGCTCACGGGAATCGCGAAGGTTAAAGAGGCGTGAGGCGGAGGGAATATAAGATTCAAGTTTGCAACGCGCGCGACACTGGTACTTTTATGTTCCATCGTCTCGTCTTTGGTACACATGCTGCTAGCGGCTGGAATCGCTGGTCCATAAAGTTTCCAAGCCATCGAGAGGTGACAAAATCGCAGTAAGGTCGTCGCGACTGTACTTATCCCTATCCATGCCGTGTTTATGACGTTACCGGAAGAAGGAATCAAAATTTTACCTTCGTTGGCTTCAATAATATCGAAAAACATGCGAATTCAGATCTCATCAAATACTATTATTCATATTTGTTTTGTTTTTTGTTCTATTTGATCAGAAATCCATCCGGAATTGTACTTCTTGGCACGAAGTAAATATATATTCGAAGTGACGACATGGTACAACGAGAACGCGAACCAGGATCGCGGATGAAATTTATAAGGAAATTAACATTAATTATAGTCCGGCCATAAATTCCGTGTGGGAAACTCCGCTCTATAGTTCCACAGCAACAAACACGGGACCAATTTTACGCGTTTGTTCATCCCGTACACGGTCTCGTGCTTCACCTCTCCGCGCCACAATCCAGCGCGGTATACAAGGATTAAAAAAAAAAAACAAAATAACAAAACAAATTTCACTACCACGCCACGAGCCATTAATTATTGAGAACACACGTCGAGTATCCCGGTCACCATTCCCTCGTCGCACTCGGCACTCTGCGGTTGGCGACGGTTGTTTCCCGACACGATTTCCCTCCTTTCGGTCGAAAGGGAATTTTTCCTGTTGTTTTTCGTCTGTCCTCATCAACGATCAATGGACCGAAAGTTAGAACTCGTCTTGGAGAGAAAAAAATATACCTGCGGAACGAAAAACTCATTAAAATTAAATATATTCGAAAAACCGATTATCGAAATTTCGGAGAATTATGACGAAACTTTTGTATCGGATGTAATATCGACCAAAAAAAAAATGACCATTGAAATCTGAGAGAATTAAATCGAAACTTATATATCGAGTGTAAGGTCGACAGAAAAAAATACCATCGGAATAAATCCCATAAATATAGCGATGTCGATTAAAGTTATCGGTAATTCTCCCATTCGTTTTGTTTTAGCGGTCGCACAATACCTTTTATTGGCTAACGATAAGCAGCTTTTTTATTTTTCAAATTCCATAGAAATTATAGCACAGAAGGGGCTCCGAGTGTAAAAGCATCTGTAGCAATATTGTAGCATTGTACAAAAGGCTTAAATCCTCCCGAACCTTTTTGGAAGATTATTTAATTTACAGCGATGCCAGGGTCAGCGCTTAGGCTGCGAGAGACTATAGTTGTCCCCTAATATTGAGGTGCCGGCAGTGTATTACCTACTTCGCGGCACAACATTCCTCGAAGGTACAACCCCACTGTTCACTCGGTGGACTTTCAGTCGGTTGCTTACCCTCCCCATTGTTACTGTATTGCGTAGTCTCTTATAATAGTATAACGCTCTTCGTTGGTACAGAAACATTTTCCCGGCTGTGTGGCATCTTACGTACGTATGGTATACGCGGAGTTAAACCACTTGTTGATTTGACGTAATCTCCTTTGTCGCAAAGTACGCTGGTGTGGCGGTCGTAGTGGGATGGTACGACGGCGGTACAGAGTGCTGCATCATGGAGAATTAGTTTGCCCCGACTACCTGTTTCTTGTAATAAATGAAACGGGTCAGGACGATACTCTATCTTTGCAATAAAGCCTAAGCGTCGCTTTCGCTGTTGGAAAGCATAACGGAAAAAAAAGCCTTATTAGAGGAAAAAGTCATATCGCATTCCAGTTTAAAAGAATTTAATTATCTCGCTCGCGGAGCGAATAATTTCGAAGAGTTTGGTGCACTCGAGATCGGTAACAATGAAAACCCGACGATTAGTACGCGTATGCGCGTTTGGGACGTAGTCGATAAAGATAAATTAGCGGTCAGCTGCAACACGCCGTGCATTGTTAGCCGTGGAGCTAATTAATTCCATTACGCATCCGTTACCACAACTAACCATCCGTGTGTCCCCCCGTGTACCCTCCGATAAATGTATCAAAGGCTCGAACACGGCTACCGTTACCGTTCAAGAGTCGCATACCTTCTCCGGGCGCGTAATGGATGTTGCTGTTAATAGACCATTGAACTCGCATTCCGCTCACACACGATCGTCATAAGCTGCACGAGAAACGATCGTGTGTATCGCAAGCGAATCGGCTCATTACCCATCCTGACGAATCGCACCGATTAGAGTCAATTGCGTGATTTCACTTTTCCGTAAATATCGCGTTGTATATAAATGATAATTTTACCACCGATGAGTGGGGAGGTGGAGGGTGGGTTATGCGAAAATATTGCGACGACAACCAACGCGCGAGCCATTTCGAAGCCATTAAACGTGAGTTCCATCCCTTTCTCATTCACGTGTCTCTCTTACCGGCTTTTCCTCTATTTCACTGCGCCTGAAGTCGACTTGTACTCCATGCATCATATTTCCCCGGTGAAGCCAGCGCGTCGCTCGAGGAATGGAACGAACCCAACTGGAAGCTCTATCCTCTCTCCATCTTCCTTCTCTCTTTGCTTTACCGCTCTCTCGTTCGCCGTACGTAAGCGATAGACGCTGGAGAATCCTTCCACTACCACTACCATTCCTCCCAAACTCACCTCCCTCCCGAGCTTTCGACGTTACGCTCTCGTTTTTCTTTTTATCGGCAACGCCGCTCCCTCTCGTTTTAGCTATATTCGAAGCGATGACTCGCGCGTACTCGTAGCTCGGCTGAGACCTCGATGGTACGAGAAGATCCGGGGGGAGGGGGGGTGAGAAGGGTGGCTGCGAAACGAAAGAGAAGGGTAGTCGGTTGAGAGAAAGTTTGGGGCTCTGGAAGGCAGCTACGCGGCTATACCTTCCTCTCAGAAACGTTCCTTGCGAGACCGACTCACAGACTTATAAATCAAAGCCCCCGTACAAATCGTCCCGGAGATCCCGCGGCAGTTTCAACGCTCTTCTTTCTTTCGGCACAGAAGCACCAGAGACGGGCAACCATCGCCTGAGCGCGGTAGGGGGTATAGCCACTTCCCTATTTCACCATCTTCCTCTTCCACTTCTTTTCTATTCTTGCCGTTTCCTTTTTTTTTCGTCCCCGTGTGTCTAGCGAGTCTCTCTTCTCATTTCTGTACCGATCCGACTTTCCTGCACCAACCAACTGAGGGATAGCCGTGCCGACTTCATCAACGAATCTTTTTCGGAAATTCTTCATTCGCCGCAGGTGCACCGTATCCGCTTCATTTGCTTCGGCGAAGTATAGGATGCATTAACCGGTTACATTCGGATTGTTTTTCTTACGATAAACTTTTCCTAACAATCAACTGCTAATTTCAATTGGTAGAGGCGTCACGATTCTCATGCACTCTCCTCTTCATTCGATTTCATTCTCTGCACAAAAAGTTTTTTCGTTGTTTCTGTATACCAGCTGCTGGTCCGGCAAGAACTCTTGTGAATCCCGCGCACGCTCCATCGTGGTTTACTTTGGTCCAGAGAATTTGTTTAAAATTCGAAAGCTTTCGCGGACTAAGAACGATACGACGGTCGGTGTATCCGCAGTTGCGCTTTTCAAATGAACGAAATGTGAGACGCAAAGGATTGCGCAATCTTGTAAAATTCTCCGAATTGCCTTACTATTCAATGAATTTCTCGTTCATCTTCTTTAATCGTTCCATAACGAAGCGAAGTCTTATCAATTTGTAGAATTGCGATTGCGAGATTTCAGATAGTACGGATATTTCGGATAGTACGTGAATATACGCGGATACACGAAGCTTCCTATTTGTCGAATGTGGAACGTTCGACTAATGACACGTACAAACTTGGCGCGTGTTAGTTAGTTGACACTACGCGGATAGAGCGAAAGCCATTGCATCGCGTTGCATGTGCACACGTGAGTGTGGATGTGTACTTTGAGAGAGGAGGCAAGCTGAGTCGTGGTAAACATCGAAGGAGCCGAAGGGTGGAAGTTAGGATGGAAGTCTATAACCGGACCCGGCCGCTGAAGGATGCCTGGCAGCCCGTCGAGCTATTCGACTGCATCGTAGCCAACCAAACATACTCTGTCGAAATTCCGTAGAGAGTTTAAGCCTTCCATAGGTTAGCCCAGGTGCGCGGAAGAGGCTGTAACCCAAAATCATGTGCTCCTTGATGCGCGATCCCCCCGGTTAGTACCAATACACGGTATAACTGAGGCAAATAGTATGACTACATTTGGAGGATCTCTCCGACCGGCACCCCCTACGGCCTGGTCGCTCGGTTTATATCTGTATAACCCGAGCCTTGTTCGAAGGTAGGAAGGTAGTGTTTCGCAAACACGAGATAAATGTTTGCTCGCACTTCATCCCTCTCGTATCTGGCATTGGGCAACGTTGCAGTTTGTATTGACCATAGAGCGACTGTGGGCCCTGCAGGCGTACGAGTTTCAACCCCATACCTCCGATTAAACGCGGGTGTCGTTCCGTCGATTCGAATCAGCTTTCGAACACCGAGATCAACTTGATTCTATCTGCGCAATAGTTCCGGTTTGTTACAGATACTCTATACGGTGGACACATATGAAGTCCGTGTATTTGTTTACCAATTCAACCCCAACCTTTGGAGAATCAAAAATTTCTGAAGATGCGATGAATCGTGGCGTTGGTCAGGGAATTCTACTGTTCTATCATGAAAAAAGACCCAAGTGCTGTTTTAACGAACCGGAAGTTGTATGTTTTTTTTTTCGAAGTAATTTAAAATTTGAGAAAATTTAGAATAAGATTACGTGAGTTCGAGGAACAAGAAGACGCGGAATGTGTTTCTAAAAATGGCAGAGAGTACCTGTACCTTTTTATTTGTGGCCCTCCGATGTACAGTTTTCCGCGCGTGAGCTTGTCGTCGGCTACCGGTAAAACATACCTCGTAAATCCGTCAGATTGAGAGTGACTCAGGGGTGTCCGATATGCCACACGTTGCCGCTTGCCTGGTTTAAGCCGAGCGCCGAGCGAAGAGAATGCCCGTTCGCTCTCTCACGTGCCGCGAATGCGGAAGCAGCTTCTTTCTCATCCCGTTACGCCGTTCTTCTTTCTTCCGCCGGTTCGCTATCTTGTACTCGGGAGAGACGCCTTGACGTTGGTAAGGCACGTCCTCCTCGCGTCGGTTTCTTCATCTTCCTCTCCGAAACAATTCGCGTCCGAACTTTGTATCGAATTGTTATACATTCAGTGCGATGCACTTTTTCACCGAATAAACAGTCGCTTTGACGATATACTTATCGGACAGTTCGACTTATTCGTAGAATTACGGAATTTAACGCGAAAAAAAAAACTCGCAGTGTAATAATGAAAAAACTTTTATGAAAAAACGAACACTCGAGAAAAAAAAAGCAACAAGAGAGTTTAAAATAAAACGCAATGAGAGGAGAAGTGCGATCTCCGTCCTCTCGTGGTAATTGAAGTGGAGACACCGTCGCCCTTCGTGCCGGAAAAAAAAACTTGAACGCGGAGGTTTCTCCTCGAGTCGCCGCCCCGGTGTCTAGTCTCGAGCGTTTTGACTCCGTGGTGAAAAATGCATCCCGAGAGCCTGCGATATTACGGCTTCTCTCGTCAGTTTCACAGAGGTGTTTTCGTTGACGAATACAATTGCGCGAACGTTTTGTCCAATCGGTAGAAGCTTTCGCGATTCAAGCGTATCATACATTGCCGAAGAGAAAACGTTTTTTTTTTTATTTTTTTTTCTTTCACCGGTTGCCAGCGTAACTTTTCGTCGGTGACTATGAGAACGGGACAAAGTGGGCGAGCGGTGCCCAAAATTTGATCGTGGATTACCGTAGAGTCAATTCCGCCAAACATCCCGCAGCCAGAGTGGAAAGTTCTGGGGTTTGCGTTCGGGCTCCGGGGGTCGTGCCGCGATGCCGTTGGCTCCGCGCGGAGAACGGGAAAACCGCATTTACTCACCGCGCTAGGCGTTGCACTTTACTCCTGGTTCCTGTTTCGTTGGTCTCGTCTCGGTTGAAATACCATGGGTTGTACGGGAATACAACATAGAATCATTTTAACCGCAGTATCTCAACGGAATTTCAAGCAACGCGCAATACAAATTAGATTTGTTTCTGGATGGAGAATGGCCCCGGACGCAAGAACGAAATTTAGATAAGCCAAACCAGCGGCAGTACGTATATAATGTAAACTTATCTTTCCCCGCTCCTGTCTACCGCGCTCTACCGTCCACCGGCACAATCTCGTACGATTATTAATCCGGAGGTCCAACTGTCACGGAAACTGTTCTGAACTCTCTCTCCCAGCAGGCTGGTGACACCTCCAACAATCTGTCTACCGTTCCTTCCGTTCTAAGTACCGCTGTTGACTGTCGCGGGCCAAAATAGTATTCTACCGCTACCAAAGTTTCAATCTCTCCCCTCACATTGTGTGGATATCTCTCGGCGCATCTTGTCGGATGTTACTTAAGTAGCTTCCAGCACCGACTCAAATCTCGACGACTAGTCTCTTCTACGTTTGTGATTATATATCTTGTAACCGCAGGGGGTGAGACATCGAAAAGGGAATCCTACAGGGCGCGAGTATAACTCATAGCTGATACTCCGAAACGTTAACGTCAGGTAATTAAGTAAACGGGCGAAAAAGTGGGTAAAAATTAAGATTTTTTTTTTCTCGAAAAAGGGCGTTATTTCTAATAGCTATTGAAACTGACAAATTGGTTGCCCTTTTGTTTACTTTCGAAAAAAAAGAATAAAAACGACACAATCCAACCGACGAGTGGTTCGAATTGCCGCCATTGATTCTGCTCCATATGTATATACAAATTCGTTGGAAGTTTCGTGGCGCATGAAGGATACGCGAATCAAATTGCTGACCACGTTTGCAGGTCGAACAAGATGATAGTGATTCAAAGGCGGTCAACGGATCGGTATCGATGATTGGATATCGTGGTAACTCGGTTATTGAACCCGAGATGACGAACGGGAAGATAGAGAAGAGCGAACAAAGGGGGTTATAGAGAGAATGTCAATTTTCCAAACCGCGAAGAGTGCGGTTTTAATCGAAATTTCATGTTTCCGCGAGTAACGAAACGCGATAGCTCGACCTCCATCGACACTGATACCATTTTGTTCTCCTCACTCTGCGTCGATATACGTCGATATGACTAATGAATATGAGAAAAAAAAAACAAAACGTTGAAAACGGGAAGACAGCTGCGTGACATCGATTCTATTGCGTTTGAACGAAAATCTTGAATCTTCGAGATCCTCTGTTTCATTGGCGCGTAATCTATCAGTCTTTATCGACATTATCGACTAGCAGCGTCGATTAATGCACCAAACTATTGTCCGATGTTCCATCCGCAAATTACAAGCGAGTTTACGCAGTCAGTGTTACTTTCAATCTCGACAAAGTCGGAATGGGCTCTCTATTGTATTTTTCAATTTATCTATCTCGCAGAAACGAACGAGAAACGAGATTTCGGGGGATAAATTCGGCAACAACGCGTATGAAATATGTCGCAGGCTTGTATGGAGAACGTTATGACAAATCGATAAGCCTGATTTTCGGTACGCAGATAAATCGTTCGACTGGCCGCGGAACGAACTGGTTTGGTACACTGCGACCCGTTGTTCCCCAAAACAGATTTGGCTTGCTAATTCACTCGTACCAACCATTCGCGTTCGAAGCGCATACGGATAGGAGAGAGAAGGCGCTGCGGAAGGCGAGATCAAGGGTTGCGGAGAAACTCCGTAGCCTCCCCGCCGCCCCTGTTCGCTCGTTCGCTCACTCTCGCCGAGAAGAGGGCAATGGGAAAGGAAAACCCTCCGGAGAGTGGGATACCCGACGCCGCGACGCTTCTACGGCCAGTTGGCAGATCCGCCAACTTTCCCCCGTACACTTTTCCGCTCTCCTTCGACGTTGTCGCCTCATCCTCGCTCTCTTCACTTTCTCGTCCAACCCCTCCTTCCCCTCGTCCGAGTTATCTTGCACTATTGTCGTGAGATACCCGGCCAACTCATCGATGTAACGGTCGCACGCTCCAGCAGCAATGGGACAACTCTGCCGGTCGCAAAAATAAAAATAACGAACGTGTGACAATGAAGAGTTATTTCATCCTGCTGGGCGATGCGTCAATGTAACCGGCGTTCTATATACAGTTCTAGGAACGTTTTCAGAATTCTAACGAGAAAAAATTCCGCAGTTGGAGATTTTGTTAAACAATACTGTGCTGTAATAAAACGATGAAAAGATTCGATTCTCGTGTTATGCGAAAATTATTGGAATAGGCGTGTGTGCCTTATTCATTGAAACTTCGCTCCGGAAGTGGAAGAAACTTCGATAATTATTTCTTAAATAATAAAAAAAGTATTGTGTTGAAGAAAAATGACAAATAGTCGCGGCAAGTCGGCGACAGCTGATCGACAACGGTTGATGGCTATTCTAGCCAGTAGAAATGTTTCGCTATAGTCAGACGCGCTTCAGCCGTTGACATTGGTATAGCAGCGTCAGAGGCTGCAGGGAGAGCGAGAGAAATTGGTAGCGACGAACGGATGCCCATATACGCAACAAAATTGAATTACTATTGCACGACCGGGTGCGTCGATCATTTCCGACAGACGGACCCGTAACGTTTCGAGTTTCGAACACACATTCACGCGCACATGCCGAGAGGTCAAAAACTTTTCTCTCGTCCGTGTAGACCGTGAATTCGCAGGTAGTTTTGTGTCGCTGAAACGGATGCATTCGTCGCCAACGGCGTTCGACCGTCGCTATTTCGATTTCCTGATGGCGTTTTATTCCATGCTTCGCTCCCATAGAGTTATTAGATACAGTGTACCCGAACTCTCGGAGGACTTGCAACATCCAATTTACATGTTCGAATCGGTTCCGTGTCATAAATTTTCAAATGATAAAACTGTTTCGTTCTCTGTTATTTGTTTAAACATGCGAATACGTCGCAGTTTACCGGGTATAAATGTAACTTCTTACCGCATTTATCGTTTTCCACGACTCAGGGGTGTCCTTTGTTGTTGGGGTTTTTATTTTTTCGCTACCGAAGTTTTTCCACGTTGAGAGTACTAACGGGACGCAGGAGGATAGTCGAAAAGGAAAGCGCTGATACAGCATAAAAGTTGACGCTCGCTGCACCGAGACTGGGGGCAAGAGGTGGTGGAGGGGGACAGAGAGGCTGCAGCAATTTATGCATTTCGTACTTCCGGTATGCGCTATGTAGCCATAGCTCTTTGTTGGGGGGGGGATAGGCAAATTTCAATATTCGATTTTGCTACGTCCTATATTCACGAACGAAACGATAGGGACGGGAGAGAGAGACGTTATCGCGTTGAAAGGGTAGAATCCAGAGAGGTGAATTTGGAATCAAGAATTTCCCTTGAATCCTATGGGCACCTCTGTGACTCATGTACCGGCCAAATCCCGCGCGTATATTCACTGCCACAGTATGTACTGCCGTATAATATCAAACATGAAATATACGCGCGACTGCGTCTTTTTACGCGCTGCAGTACATACGTTTTGTTTTTTTTTTTTCTTTCAAGTTCAACGTTCATACTTGAAATGCAATTCCAAACGAGGAATTTTATTTGTACGGAGGGATTAAACGAACTCGCTGCTGGCCAGAAGAAACTCACCTCGCGAGACAGATAGATCGATCGGGTTTTATCTGAAATGCGATTGATTCGCAACCTGCCACAAGGATTGATAACTGATTGATATATTATTCTCATTTCCGCACCATAGCGTCGTATATAAATATAAATCCCAAACAATATCGAATTATTGTCGACGTGTCCTAAAAAAAAAAGAACTTCCGGCACACGTACTTCCGTATCTTGAAGAAAGGAAAAAAAAGTAGAGAAAAAAAAAAGATTACCGAATTGACGAATGGGAAGACGACGATGCAGAGAGCGAAACGAGTTGAACGAAAGTCCCTGAGCTTCCCGCTCGCGCGAATGCAAACTAACTGCTGTAGAGCGGGCGAAAGAAAGTATAAATCAGAAATTATAAAGCAATTTCGCGGAAAACCACAACAAAACACAATGCCGGGGGATAAGCATGAGACCGAGCGATGGAGCGTCGAAAGAAGCAAAAGGGAAGCGAATCTAAACCACGAGTTCTTTTCTGCAAACGCAAGGATGGGAAAGCTGCCGTTGGAAGAGACCAGTAGCTCGGAGAATGCAGAAACGTCGAGGCGACGCCAAGGAGGCTGCTGGGAGTGTTCGGTGGTTGTCTCGGAGCAACGAGGACGCCCGGTGGACACGGCTTAGAGAGTAGGAGCGGAAGGAAAAGGACCGAGAAAAAGGCTTTGCTTCGGTAAACTATTATAAACGGCCGTGCGCTTGTCCCGATCGCACATTACTTTTCCCAGCAGTTCCCCGTGTCCGCCTTCTACTTTCTCCTACCCTAGTAATTTTTTTTCTTTTTCTCCTTCTCCCCGCTGTTTCTACCGTGCCGCGCTACCTTTCACGATAATTATGCAACGTATAGCAGTATCCGCAAGCATATATCTTCTTTTTATAATGGGGAAAAATCGTAGTTTATGCTCGACCCGTGTTTCTGTTTCATAGTGAAATGCAATAAATACACTGCCATACGAATCTATCTCGATGTTTGGACAATATAACTTTGTCACAACGGAATCTCCCAATATTTCTGACATTTTGCTCCGAAACCATTTGCACAATGCTCGTTGGATTAGAAGAGACAAACAAGAAGAAAAAAGTCTCACGACGTCGCTTCCAGTCGATCGAGTGCACAGTCTACAGAGAGACAAGCTTTCGCGAAAGGTTCAACGACTAGAACTCAGGGAACAAAAATTACTCAAGATAGCGAAGCGCGCCGACGTGAATTAGGGTCGATGAAGCTACGAGATACCTGCGAGATACCCTCCCCTACAGAGTTGAGGGTATAACAACTCGCCGTGTACCAAAACCTACTATACAAGATCCAGAGGAGAGGTCTACGTAAAACGTGCGGTGAGAGTGAGGAAGAAAAAGATGGAGTAGACCGGAGGCATCGGGCTTTCGCTCGAGTCAGAGAAGAGAGAGCAGAGCCTTCCCCCCATGGTAACGGCCAACGCCGTCGTGGTGAAAGATGGATGGACCATCCGGCGTTATCGAGGGCCCCAGTGGAAACTGGAAATGCGAGATCGAGGAGAGAAGCGAGGCTGCGGTGAGTAGCATCGTGGCTACTGGCACGCGAGGGATAGCGATAGTCGAAACGATGGAGAAGCGGGTATCCTCTCTCTCTTTCTCTCACGAAGAGAGAGCGAGAGAGCGAGAAGCGGTTGAAATGGCCCGATATTTTGAGTCCGCAAGGGGTACCCGGGACATGTAGGTGATGTGATGCAGTGTGATGCGGTGGCTAGACGATCCCCTCGGGGCTCAAAGCGTCTCGACGAAAGGACCCGAGTTCACCTCCTACACTCGTGTACAACACTAGTACCAACACCGGAAGGTGAAGCAATACCTCCTGAAACTACCGCTCGGTATCGTACCACCAGTTCACCGAAAACGTTTAACCTACGTGCCGATCTGGAGCTTCTCTGGCCATCCCATCCGAACTCTTCGACGCCATTCACTGTCCTCTTCGTTCGATTTTTATGTACGACAAATAATTGAAAAATTTGTTCGAGAGATAACGAATAAATAAAAAAAGACTTCCTGATTATCAAACGGTATACTTTCGAAACTTTCGAATTTACTATCTTTAATAATTATTATTGAATCTCGAGTACTTTGGTGTGAAACACACGTCCAAAGGCCTTCCATCAGCTCGTAACACTATGCTACCGTAACGAGCCACTCTAATGGCGTAACGGTCTTAATTAGTCGATTGAGGTATCGACAGAGTATATGGAATTGGGAACGGAGGACGAGAGCACTGATTGATGATGATGCGAGAGAGCTTGCGGTGATACACACATTCCAATATAGCGCGTGAGAGACTTACGTCTATTAGTGTATCAAAGTAAAGGCGAGTAACGATTTTGCGCGCAAAGACGCCCAATGGAATGTACAAGAGAAATTACGTATTCCGGTTACGGGGCTATAAAAATGTAGTCTCTTGAATTATCGGTCTATTAAAACAGTCGCACGTGCGCCTCAGCACATTGGGCAACGATTATTCATGACTGTAGATTATCTTAATGACAAATGAATCAACTGGCGCTACTTTGTAGCGCGCAGATTACCCCCTTCCAGCGCGTGAGTTCAGCACATACTTTGTTCTTGACTTATGAAGCTATTCGTCTGGTTTATCGTGATATATATTGAATATTCCATACCTATATATTTCGGTAATAGTTTACTACGAATGCTATTAGTCAAAGAAAGAGCTAAGCTCGTCTGTTTTCGAGTTAACGTTCGAAATGCAAACGGATTGTTGCGCGGACCAAGAAACGGAGCAATTCAATTGAGATGTTGCGAGGCGGAAAGACGGCACTTTCTTCACCGCGGATCACGTTTATCGGCGAGGGATTTGCGAGGGTTGCGTGGAGAGGGGGCGGCCCTTGTATCGCGACTATCCATTTCAAATTAACCTAAGGATTAAGGGCAAATTAGTCTTCCAAATTCCAATGGATTCACCCGCAGTCCCGCAAAAGATCCCGGGCTTTTGGATCTTGGCGGACTCTCGCAATGGTGCGGTAGACCTATCGCCCCGGGGCTTTTTCGTGTAATCCCGCCGCGTTGCCGCTACGCGTACCGACGACAATTAATTAAAGAGGATCAAACTAATAAAATATTAGTGATGCGGCCTTCTCGTTTCGCTCGTAATAAAAGTCTCATCGATTACAGTAATCGATGAAATCGTTGAATTATAACATCGTACAACATGAAATTCTTATGACTTCGAATCCCTCTGTAACTTACCATTCTTCAGAGTTCTCATGAACTATATAACTTTCTCGGCTCCTTCTGTCCGCCCATTCGGAAGAGCGATCATCCCAGCTGCCAGTGTCCGGATACATGATACGAGTTTTGTGTCCGAGTCCTTTCGTGCAACTGGAGAAAAATGAAAAAAAAAAAGGACAACGGACAGTCAAAGTCCTCTGTGACAGGATAACATAGAATAATGGAAACGGTATGAGATCCTCGAATGTGAATCATGTCGCGGGCAGTTCTCTTTGAAATTTGATAGAAAATCTATGTGAAAAAGGTTCCGAGATGTTATATATCGCGCAAGGATTTGAACCTTACAGATAACTTTCGTTAATGGTGTAGTGTTGTAACGTGTTTCGTTTTTTTTTTTTTTTTTTAGTAAATTTTGGACAAAGCGCGAATTTCGTTGGAAAAAAGCTCTCACCGAAGTCGATCGGTTCGCAAACTCAACGGGAGTAGACCTGCTATAGAATCGAACGTACGTGATAAGAGTTTTTATCTATCGTTACATAAAGGAATATCGCAAGCGCGGGCGATAGCAATTGCTGAGTGTAACAGAAATCGGTAGAATGGACCCACGTAAGTCGGGCCGGGATTATGGGTTGTGTATACCGCGCGTTCCTTTTTTTTTACCCTTCTCTCTTTCGATAACAGTCGAAAGTTCTCCTATCTCTATTCCTCGTATCCTCCGGCCCGCACATGTATTATTCCAAACGTCCTGAAAGCTTTTCGATGTACAAAGGTGTGTGCAAAAATCTCAAACGTCCCTGTTGCCCGGGCCTGGTAACAATTCTCTCTCGGTCTCTCTCACCTCTCCGTTAAAATCGTGAGTCATTGCTGGCCGAATATACTGTGGAAGAGAATCGATCGCAGAGCTCGCCCAGGCCCACTGTCCAAATAGTGAACTTCTACGGTTTCTCCCCGCTCCGTCAGCTTTCTCCTTCGCTCGGTTTTTTTTTTTTTCTATTCGCTCATCGTCTCGAAACAAATCTCGGAAAGGCTTTAAAAAAACCCGCATCATATTCATTACTTTTTATTTCGCTAAGAGTATGAGCTTCTATCTCGTTGTATATCGTAGGAAAAAATTTACATATATAACGGCGATGTTTAAGATAATAAAACGTATGCGAAAGCGCCGTTGAGCGGGTAAAATCTCTCGGTGTAAACACATGTGGGAAGGTTTGTTATTTCATTTATATGCATATTTTTTTTTGCAGTAAGACGAGAGAACAAGATGTTTCAGGCGTAATACAGTTGTAGGAAAAGCTCGGTACGTAAATTTATAACGAGTAAGAGAATGTAGAATCCGCTCGAGGGGGACGCAGGGAATAGAGGAGAGGGCGCGGAGAGATACGGTTTCAAGATACCTCCGAACGGCCATTATTTTTAAGTCGACTTTTAATATTTCGCAACATCTATCTTCGCGGTTCAGGGATTCCGATAACTACAACTCACTCACCGCAAGGTGCTTTACATCGTTCGTAGTTTACATATTATTATGCCACGATATTGCCCACTGATATAGAAATATCGCGACCGAATTTGCAATCTGCATCGGAACTCGAGCAATTTTCATACGTTAGAAGGTTTCTTCGACGAATTATGTAGCAAGTCTAGTGCTCACCGGTTCTATAAAGTTGCAACCCGCGCGCAACCCCGGCGCAAGAGTCCACCGGGTGGAACGAACGAAGAATGTAATTATCAAAATTCCTTCGTCTTCTCGAGATTTTTGCGGATGCCCCGATAATTGGCGGTTTACCCAAATGAACGCCCATACATCTCTCGGCATTTCTCTGCCCGCGAAAGACAGAAAAAAAAGGTGAAATTTAAGAAAAAAGAAAATAATTGCACTTACAATTGTTGAAGTTGTTTGGATCAATCAACGACAGAAATTAATTGTTAAATAATTAGAAAGGTCGGTTAATCCCTTCGAACACCATAACGGCGTTACGTGTCGCGCGGTAAAATAAAATGTCACATTCCGGGAATGTGTAGTGTACAATTTAGAAATTGAAGCGATTCGCTAACTTTTGCGGAAACGATTTGTGGGAAAGTCTCGTGAGTCGTCCATTACATTCGTTATATAGTGCAATAGAAAGGGTAGCCGGTATAACTATGTTACCCGAGAATCAAAACAAAAAAAAGGAAGAAAGAGTTCGAAAAATAATGATTCATCCGGAGTCCAAAGATCGATGCAAGTACAGCAATCATTTGCGCGTAATACGAAATCTTTGTTCATGATTTACGAGAGAGAGCGGAAGTAAGGAACGAGAAGCTGTGGATAGAGGCGGCGGCGTATTTTTCCGAATGCGGAACAAATCACCGAGAGAAGGCAGACTAGCGATCGGCAAGCGAATTACCAACTTTCACCGTTCGTCCGTTACCGCGGTGTATGTGCAAAAATATTTTCACGTTTATGATATGCTAACCGAGAGCAACACGCCCACTTTGCGTGAGTGCGAGTTATCTAATGAAAATAGTTACAGCAAACCGTATCCGATCTGTAAACCTATTAATGACGTTGAAGACTTGTCGAGATTGAAGTCGGAGACGAAAGTGCGTATATCTACTGTGAGGCAATCGATGCCATACAGATTAGTATCGGCAATCTTTAAACCGTGGAAAATATGCACCAACATCGGAACGGCGAACATAGAATTCAAGCGCGAGGATAATTACGAAGGGTGGGTATGGTATATGGTATTACTAAAGAGAAGGTACATAGCGCAAGTTCTGGCTTCTCTGGACGTAATAACACGAGAGTGTACCCCAGCTGCGTTGTATTGTCTTTAACTTGCAGTGGATTAGACCTTCGCATAGATATATATACCTTAACACAGACCGCGCGGGTGCTGGTGCTGCAGTTTAGTGTTTCGTTTTGCGAATTACGTACACACCATACCCGCTCATTTTCTCGTGGCCCGTTATCGTGTCGGAATTCATATTTCATCCTTGGTAGACTCCCTCTGTTTGCAAGCATCAGCACAGAAAACATACCGGTTTCCACGGCCAACTAACAAACGATCTTAAAAATTCGAAAACCATAATTCCCCCCAAGAAATGCGCGTCCCGACAATATATCGAACGGCAAGCGAACGAGAAATCTTCCGATCGTTCACCTCAGCTTATTCGTATCATTAGCAAAGATTTAGCCGTGTAGACACGGCGCCAATTAGCATTAATTCCAACTGCGCGTAAAATATAAATTATCGGACGATTAATTAAAAAATATTAGTCAAGATGGGGCTTTCGAAATTTAATGAAAAGAAACGAATATGATATTTAATAATTTATTCTATTTTGTCATTATATTAAAGAGTACTCGGCTTTGGGCCGCACATTAGTTATGTACATTTTCAATTGAATTACAATCAAATAAACTGTAAAATAAAAAAAAAACGAATAACGAATACAAGAAAGCCGAAAAAATGACGAAGATGGAAGGATCGTTCGAGGAACGATCAGTGATGGTATCCAAAGTCGAATGATTCGTGACCGCCGCCGCCGCCTCCTCCGTATCCGAAACCGCTCGCGTACGAACCGCCTTCGTCGTGTCCGTGATGCTTCTCTTGAATGTAAACTGGATACGATTCTTTGATATGGACGGGAACCTTGACGGGGTATGGTGCGTCCTTGTAAACGGCATACGGCACCTTGACCGGTACATGAACGGGATAGGGAACTTTGTAGGGTACCTTGTACGGTACTTTGTACGGTACGGGAACCGGTTTCTCGACCGGCACAGGTATCTGCTTCTCAACGTGAACGGGATAAGGCGCGGGTATGTGGACGGGATAAGGACGATCCACCGGTACCTTAACGTGAACGGGATAAGGAACAGGGATGTTCTTCTCGACGGTGTAGGGCGCCGGAACCGGGACGGCTACTTCTCGATGAATCGTGATGGCGGAAATTCTTCCTTCTCCGCCACCGCCGCCGCCGCCGCCACCGCCACCGCCACCCCCGAAGCCTCCACCGCCGCCGCCGCCGCCTCCAAAGCCACCATGTCCGCCGCCTCCACCGCCGCCGCCGCCTCCGAAGCCACCATGTCCGCCGCCTCCGAATCCACCATGTCCACCGAAGTCACCAAAACCTCCGTAACCGAGTTCCAGACCTCGTTTCGTCTTCGTATCGCTGGATCCCTCACTCGAGGATGAGCTTGCGGATTCCTTCGTTGAATCTTTGGCGATGGCTGCCGTGCCAAGGAGGACGAGCAGAACAAGAACCTGATGGGAACATTTCAAGTTTCAATAAGCATTACTATCGTGTGCATAGAACGGAGAAACATCGCGATGACTCTTGCATTTTCTATATTACGATACAGTGTACGCAATAAAAGATTAACGATGCGCTATGAATAGTCATAACGCATTACGCAAGATCGAAGAAGGCGCGAATATCCGCGATATAGAAATACAGTGCATTAGACGATCTACGCGGTAAGACCCGTAATGTAATTGAGATGAGGTAAGGAGGTAAGTGGAAACAGCTCACACTGCTTTCCCGTCTACGTAATTGCGGACATAGTCTCGGGGCCTCGTTTTACACGATCCGATACATGCCGACGAGAGCGTAACGCGACTGAGAGACAAGCGGCAAGACACGACCCGTTCTATACGTACGAGTTGAACGAAACGAGGATTAGACATTGGACTGCACAACTTTCCCCGGTTTGGCCGATGCGCTACCGTCGCTAATGCTTCTACTATTATCAACGCGCACTCGTGCAAAAGCTACTGTAATTCTTACGAAATTATTCGAAGCCCAACACACGTTTTTTTCCTCCGCCAAAAAAATTTGATATTTTCTTTTTACTTTATTTTTTGAAATCAACTTTTTTGTCTTGAAATTTGGCAAAACTCGATCGATAGAAGTACCGCGGATTTTGCAAAGAAATCGAAAATCGGAAATCGAAAATTGTAACACGGATTTCAGACAATACCCGATAATCCAAAAATCGAACTTAGGATCGACAAGGTCGCTCAATGCGATAAAGAAAATTCGAATGATAACAGAGTGCAAGAGTGGTAGCGAAACAGAGAGATAAAAAAGGAGAAAGAAAGAGAGGCGGCGGCAGGATCCTCACCTGCAGGGTGTCCATGGTTGTCGGCTATAAGTGTGCACACTGAATCTGCGCTACGCCAATCACTCGAATATATACCGTCGTGTACTTTCCCTGGAATCGGCGGTACCGACCGCCGACGTCGGCCCACACTCCTCTAGCCCTGCACCGGAAAAACGTCTGAGCGAATATAAGTTGTAATACGCGCACGATACGAGAACAAAGTGTGCGCGATAGGTATGTTTCCCACGAGTTCCTATTACGCGCAACGCCATTGTTAGAAGACTCGATGTGTCTCGGCTCTCCAGCGAATTAGTTAAAAGAGAAGAAGCGAAGATGCAAAAAAAATTATAGGAATTATGCAAAAATACGTAAAACAACAGGAAACTAATCTTGATGATTCGACGAATAATTCATAACTCATAACTTTTCTCATCCGAGTCTTGCTTACCTGCCGATATGTATACATCGAGAGTAAATAAGCTCCTGGATTGTGTATCTCAATGTTGCAATGATTGTTTAACGAAATACTAACACAATAGCGATAAAATAAGTTATTGCATTTATGAGTAATATTAGTACGTACCGTAGTGCCCCGCTGAGCGAGAAACGCATATGCACAAGCCGCGAAAACTTTCTCCTTCTCGTGAGTTCTGATACAAACACAAACACATACGTGCACACAGTTGAGCGCATCGTAATTGACGGATTCCCGGTATCATGCTTGCTGCCCACTTAATTTTAATTAAAAAGAGAAAAAAACAAAGATCAATTAGCGCGATTCGGTGGCGAAAGGAATTATCGAACGTAACGGATACATCGAGTTTGTCCTGCGACAGGAAAGCGCTTATTGCTCGTCGGCTACTTGGCGATTTATGTCTGTTTTCGCAACATTCGCTATGGACAAGTATCGTTCGAAATGTTGCTTTGATCGTAAGGGCTCCACCGATTCCAGTACCGAACCCGCGCATGTCACTGTAATGCGGGTCGGAAGTCGTTTTGCCGTTGTCGATAATTCCTTATGAATATATCGGTTTTTTTGTTTTTTTTTTCGATCGTAAACTGGTGAGTCGAGCTTTTACTGTATCGAACGACTAATTAATGCATATTCAATGAGAATCCGGTGTGTCGGGACAGAACTGTGTGGTAGCTGTTCGCGTTCACAGACAAATGCACGATTCACGTAACACCGTCGTGAAATTCGATAAATCATTTTACCGGAACGATAACTATCGTTGGGGCCATTTTTCACAAAGTAAAACTATAACTATAATCCGTTCCGATGTGAATCGGATAGCATTGCAAGTTACATGATGGCGATTAGACGCGTCCGGAATGTTATTATAATTTTATCGCACAGTACGGAATATACTTTCGAAGGCGCGTACACTGGAGAAGCTTGTATAATCGTATGTGAGAGGAAACCTTCAGAGTCCGACGTGTACACATGCGGGACATATCGTTTCCTACATCGATATAATATTTAATGAGAGGGAGGAGGCTATCGATGCATCGTGGCGTGATTTCGATGAGGAAACGTGTGGAAAAGCGCTGATAATTGATCAAAGAACGCTTTGAAAACCGAGCGATTTGATGCAATGCAAAATATTTTTAACTGCCACGTTTCTTTTTTAACGATTCGTAAGAGTTACGAATCTCGTATGCATATCACAATTGGGTAATAACGAGAGCGATGAAGAATACGGTTAAAGAATGGAATAAAACAAACGCGGAGAACGCGAGAAACGGTGAGTTTCGTCACATAATACAAAAGGAATTATGGAGGTAAAAGAGAGGTTGGGAAAGATCTGTGGGGCGTGCAGAGTTGCTGATTCCATTCCAGCGAGTCGTGAGATCGTCGGAGACAGGAGCTCCTACGGAATCTGGCGTTAAATCAAAAATAATAGCGAAAAAGAAAAGGCCGCGACAGGGGGGTTGAAGGGGGGAACGCGGGAGGATAAAAGCATGAAAGTCGGAACAGCGGAAAACGCGGAAACGCAGCACAGGCGAAGAGTGAATTCGGAGAGAGGGATATAAGGGTGCAGTCCGTTGATCTAGACGCGCGGACGACTAGACTAGACAAGACAAAGGCGCGCACGATGGAGAAAACATAGTTTGTTCGTCGGCTTGGTGCATGTTGGCTCTCTGTACCGACGCCCGACGTCGCCACTTCCTTTTCTCCTTCTGCACACACGGTTTTAGCTTCCTATAGCAGCGGGGCGCACCAATTTCTTCGGCACGCCTGGCTTGTCCCGCGTACCGACGTGGCTCGCCTCTGTGCCTCGCTCGCTCTCGCTCGCTTGCGTACACGTTCTACTATAAAAGCGAGGGTAGCCCGCGGAGAATCAGTGTGCACACTGACTCCGAACATGGACAGCACTGGCAAGCTGAAGGTGAGTGAATCGTAGCTTCCCAAACTCACCAAGACGGAATCTTGGTGTCTATTCCGTGTTTCTTCATCTTTAATCAAACGAAAATTTTACTTCTTTTCCCCTTTTTTTTTTTATCATTAAACAAACGAAAAACAGGTCCTCATCTTCTGCAGCCTGTTGGCGCTCGCATTGGCGTCGGAGGAATCGAGCAAAGACACGACATCGGGAAGTTCATCGGGAAGCGCAAAGTCCTCGGCCAGTCCGAAAGATCAGCCGGACAAGCCGAAACGCGGTATCGAGCATAGCCTCGGAGATTTTGGTGGTTTTGGTGACTTCGGCGGCGGTCACAGCTTTGGCGGTGGTCACAGTTTCGGAGGCGGTGGAGGCGGCGGTCATAGCTTCGGCGGAGGAGGTGGTCATAGCTTCGGAGGCGGTGGAGGCGGCGGTCACGGCTTTGGAGGCGGTGGCGGAGGTGGCGGAGGTGGCTTCGGCGGTCACGAAGAAGTTAGCCTCGACCACGTTAAGGCTGTTACGATAACAAAACACGTGCCGGTACCTCACCCTTATCCGGTTCACGTTGAAAAACACGTACCGTATCCGGTTAAAGTGCCAGTCAAGGTACCAGTCGATCGTCCGTATCCCGTTCACGTGCCCCAACCTTACCCTGTTACCGTTGAGAAGCATGTACCGTATCCAGTCGAAAAACCCGTACCTTACCCCGTTAAGGTACCGGTCAAGGTACCTGTGAAAGTACCGTACGAGGTCAAGGTACCAGTCAAGGTTCCCTACACCGTTCACAAGCCCGTGCCTTACCCGGTCAAAGTTCCGGTCGTTGTTAAAGAGCCCTATCCCGTCTACGTGAAATCATACGGGGGCGGCGGCGGCGGTGGGGGCGGTGGGGGCGGCGGGGGCCACTTTGGTGGCTACGGAGGCGGTGGATTCGGTGGACACGATTTCGGTGGATTCGGCCATCACTAACTATCGCTACGGGACGATCGATAAGTGTACTCAACGCGGGAAAACAATACGCAGCATCGAATCGCAACCCGAAAAAGAAGAATCCAATAGAAATGAGCGTACAATTAGTATCATTTTTCTCCACTCACCGATGTAACTTTGTACACGAATAAAGAATATATTTTTTTTTTAACTCGTTTTGTTTGTTTGAATTTACCAAACTTCCGTCGGAATGCATGGAATACGATAATAAGAGAAGTATGACAATGGATGCGAGAGCTTGTTAATTCACGAAGGCAGTGTTTCTCTATGCAACAAGCGTGACAAGTATCTCGGTGCATCTCGAGAATTGTCGTATCCGCTATGGTGCATACAAAAGACGATACGGCCGTCGAAACGGGGACAAAAATAAACTGCGGGAAAACACTTTCACGAGAGACGGAGAGATGTTTGTCTACTCCGGAGACTGCTCATTAAGATGCTCGTAACCCGATGAATGAGGCTACTTGGAGAGACCTCGACACTCTTGTCGATAGTGACGGAAAGTACCTTTACTCTCGCTCCCCATGCACGCTCGATTCTCTATACATTTCGTCATCGACGACGACGACAATTCGCGATATTTCGTCGTCGTTGTTTGCCGAGAGAGTTTCGCGCGGCGACGAAGGAAATGTACAATTTCGAAGGCTCCCTACCCGGAGGGGTTCGAGATATTTCGAGTACGCGATCAAACTGTCTCGACGAGAGTTTCGCCACACCCCGAAACGATTTCCGTACACGCCGCAGCTCGTTCCCCTCTCGCTGGAAGCAACGGCGGCCAGCTTTATAGCAATTGCTAATAGAGACCGTGTAATAGTCGTAGAGAAACGGAAAGTACCTTCTGCCAGACTATCGGTGCACGCAATACAATTCACGTTTTATTGAAAAGCGAAGGAGAGCGAAACATTTGTAACGACAAGTTACGAGATATTACGTGAAAGCCTGCAATGACCGAGTGGCCCGTGCATCCGAGACGCAAGGAAATCGCGTCGTTACCAACGTGAATGTCTCACTGGGGGACATTCTTTCGGTTTATCCAAATGATCAATTTGTATTCTTTTCCAAAATAAAAAAGAGAAATTTGTTATTGAGAATAAATTCAAATAAAACATTTCATTGAGGAGACAGTGAGTGAGAAAATGACTACTTGTTTCTCGTTTAATGGTTAATTTTAAAGGTTTGTCTCGCAGATTAAATATCGAGGATACGAACGAGGATATGACAAGTCCCGCGTAACGACTCGTTGGAGTCGTTTACTTCCGACAGAAAATAATAAATGCCACGGTGTACGAGTATTATATACTCACTCTGCGGTTGCAGGTGCTAAACGAACCTTCTCCCACAGCGCGTACCATAGGAAAAACGTTATCGCTGTGCCACGACGCCGCTGTTAGCGAAATGTCTCTCTTACTTAACGTTGCCGCAAGATCAGGATAATCATATTTAATGATCTAGGAAGTTCACGTAATAGACGAGTACTGGACGCATGGCGCAGCAGATTTTTCTTCGATTAGTCCCGGGCGTGCGCTGCGGCCACTGTTCCACGGTGAGGTGAACGGACGTTTGCAACAGCACATGCACGATGCATGGAAATCTCACGCCGATCATAATCACCCGTATTCGCGAACGAGCGAAAATCATTCGAACGCTCGAACGAACGGATTTTTCTCAACGATTTTTTTTTACCTATTTGATTTAATATATTAAAAAAAAAATCTACGAGACTAAAATAAAAATCCTACGTGACGCAATAGAAAAAGTATCCAACAATATCATATTAAAATATAAAATTTGCACAAAATATTGTTAAATGTCGATATCTTAAAGACGTCTCGCGGTACGAGACGCTCTCGTATGAACTGTAAGCTTTTTTCAATTACTGATGACCCACTAAGTGTGCAGTTGGCATTTTCTTCTGTCAAATTTGATATCTCATATGATACCTCAAAGTCAACGACAATGATTATTTTTTGAACATTTTTCCGCTCGAATCTCGTAATTTCGGTTTTCTTATTTTTCGATTATTCACAGAAAAACAGGGAGCCATGAGAACTGTTTTGTTCGTAAGTACGTCGATATGATATATTATATATTTGTATTCTACAAAAACTGCGTTGACGAATCATAAGAATAAAGAATTCTTCTGGCAGTGGTCAGCAGATAAGGAAAACCCTCGAGTACTTACATTTTTCCTATTCGTCATTTCCTTCCGATTCAAAGCAACTTAACAATCGATGCAGCGACCGCAGTCAGTCGCGACTTATGCGTTCGAAGTATACTATACTGCCAAAACGAACATATTGCGTTCGTTTCTGTAATAACATTTTTTAAAAATATTTGTCTCATCGATTTGTTTTATCACCTCATAGCGAATGGATAACTCGGATTTTTTTGCGAGTTTGGTCAGTGGAAATCATAAATAATAAACAATATAGCAAAGTTAACTGTACGTTAACTTGAGAGTCGATGCACCGTAAGCGTTATAAAGTTATACATACACGGGACAGAGTTTGATAGCAGAAGTAGAGAGGAAAGAACGATACGACGCAAAAAACTGAATTGATAACACTGATAATTGGACTCAAGAGTTTTCTACGAGTGGTGCCCAATTAATACTGCCAAGGACCACGCGAATTCGGTTTTCAATTAAATCGCGAAAGGACGAAGCAACTCTCGTCGTTGACGCGAACGTCCGCGAGTTAAATATCTCCGAGGCAATTTTAAATAACTGTAAAAAATCGTGTCTCGTCGTTTCCGGGAGAACGATAATAAAAAGCGCTATCTCTCCTCGTACAGTCCAGAAGTGTGCAAATTCAAGTACCTTCTCAGTCCTCGAAACATTTTAATACATTCGTCAAGCCGAGGAAAAAAATTTAACATCAGAAATTCGTACGTGTGGAAGATATATAATTCTCGTTCGCCTCTCGAGAGCCGACGTTGAACATACCTCGTTTGATATAAATCGGATCGTTACCCTATAGACACAGGTTATCTACAATTGTTCGATATCGCAGCTGTGTTACCTCACAGATCCCCTCCATTATCGACATCGGAAACTTTGTCAATGAAACGTGAGGCACTTCTATGAGACACGAATTTCATTCGGCAACATCTCAATTATACGTGGGACTTGCGAGCGATTGGAATTCGTAAAAATTAGGGATAAATTTATTTCTATGTTGAAAAAAACTTAACAAAGAATTTTAAAAAAATGTACAAGTTTCACTCATTACTGCTGAGCGTATTTTCCATTCTCGTATTATCGAGAATCACGTCTGCGACTCTTCGCCTACGTAAGTAAAAAACCCAATTAGCAATTTCGATGATTTATAAAAATCAATTTTTAAATCGATATAATTTTCAGAATGCAATATACCGCGGAATTTTTCGATTTTATTGTCGAGCGATCAAACGGCTATTTTTTATAATTCCGAATTGACGATTCGTCTGGAGGACGAAGCTCTCGTGATTACAACGTATGAAGGGAAAAATGTTATCAACATTCAAGCCAAAGAAGACGTTATTGTCAATTTCAAAGGTGAGTCCGGTTAGTTCGATTGCACGAATTTTTCGTATTTACCGAACCGCTCTTATTTCAGGATACTTAGTTATGCTTGACGTGAATTCGGGAATTGGCACGGAACCGGAAGAAATATCCGAGACTTTCAGGGATCGAATCTCAGGAATAGGACACCGTTCACTGCTTGTAAGGACATTAATATAAAAAATTAAAATGAAAATACTTTTTTTAGAACTCCTTCAACACATATAAAATTATTCTGCAGAATCCCACCGGCAAATCGATTAATCAGTGTCGTCTCGTATTACTGCCAGTCGAGATGGATTGGTAAATAATTATTCAATCATTCGCCTGCGTCATTTACGATTTGTCCTGAGGACATAAATCTGACGAGTTTTTTAGGCCAAAGATACATCAAAGAATGGTAAACGAAATTCGCCGTATGTCCGAGTCGTGCGTTGAATTGGAAGTCTGTTCGAAAATCGATGAAATTGGCGTTATCGCGGAGCCCGATTCACCAACTGCGATGGCAATGCACAGTACCGATCCTCTCGTTATCGCAGTAGACCCATGGAAATTAGGCTATCCTCAAGGTTGCGACGACACACTGTACTCGGAAACTGTACAGGTAAATATTGGCAAAGCTAGTGAATTCTAAGATACATTAATAGATAAGAAGAGCTAATAACCGCCCGTGTTACAGTTGGCAATCAATAAACTCGTAGACGTTGTTGTGAGTGATTTAATCGCGACGTTAAGTGAAACGAAAAATGGCCCTATTATCTTGCCGAACATCGATACAGATTTTCATATCGGCTCGGGGATCTTAAAAACCACGGGGCATTTCACTGCAATGAACGGAACTTTCCGGTAGGTATTGCATGATGTCCACTAAAAACAATTAAAAAAATTCCCGGAGTTTTTTCTGACCAAATTATAGTTTTTCTCTAACTAAAATTCGAACTTTTATCGCAAATACGAGTCATTAATTAATCAAGTTCCGAACTAATCAGTATCGGTAAATGTGAACAAAAAAGTTATTTTTTTCTCGTTCCGTACTGTGATTCACAAAAAAAAATTCCCTGACAATTCCTTGATTTTCCTGATCATTTTTTTTATTCCCTGACGTTTTCCTGATTTCCAGGTTTTCCCTGACCAGTGGCCATCCTGTGTTGCTATATCTCATTATTTTCATATTAATTAACGATTAATTTATCTATGAATTTTTCTTACTCAGGGATCTTTCGACGATTCATAGAATAGTCGACGCGAAGCTTTCTCACGATGGAATAAAATTCATGGGTTCCGGTGCATTCGGATTGACGATAGCGGATCTCAAGTACGCTGGATATAAGGTAAATTAAACTTCGATTCTTTTTTATTCAATAAATCAATTGTTTCGAATTCCTAAACTGTGTTAAATTTGATTTTCAGTTGAAATACGGACCGGTGACGGTAAACGGTAGAATGTCAGGAACCGTCGACGGTGTGGCGCTCATGGCACGAGTCGCGGTCGATTACAACAAAAAACCGTGCGTTCTCTCGGTGGAGCATCTAAGAGTTATGGAATTCGGCAAGATGACTATAGAATTGACGGGTTTGGGTCCTCTGAATAGCGCGGTATCGGGAATACTAAATTGGATAACAGCGACGTGGCGGGACGATATCATTTACACGATCGAAAAGGAATTACGTGCCGTTGTAGAGACTCAATTGGCTCCTCTCAACTGCGAGAGATTTCGACCGTAATTAATGAGACATCGTTGAACCGAGATAACGTGTTTTACAAACATTGCATTACCAACTCGAAACATTCATATCATCTGTATGTTATAATAAAATATTAAATTATTTAGTTAACTGTTCGTAAAAAAATGATTATGTATTATTATGTAATTACGTTAATTATTATGCGCTCCAAATTTAACAGCTTTTATCATTCATTTAAAAAAAAATGTATCGGACTTCTTTTCATAGCTAAATTCTTCAATACGTATAATTTATTTAAAAAAACAGTAAAACTGATCTTTAAGCATATCATTGCTTGGATTTTTTTGAGAAATACTACGCTACTTGACTCCTGTGGAAAAAAAATTACGATTTTTTTTTTAAAATAAAAATCCTTTAAAGCCACTTGCCGACGTTTTGTTCTCTTTAATACGCACGATATTTATATGCTTGATATAGTAGCGGGGGAACTCCCGGCTTCGCCTCATCGATTACAAACGGCGTGGATGAATCATGCGAATGAAGAAAGAACGAAGAATTCACAGTACAGTATGTACTCCGAGAATTTTCGAGCGAATTGTATACGCGTGTAGCGAGCGATCAGTTTTGTTTCACGTGTCCGACGGCGCACAACTACGGAGGTCGTATCTACTTGCTGGACCACCGAGAGGCAGCAGCAGCATCTGTCAGTAGTGGGCGTACATAGAAAACACGTGGGTATCTACAGTTTTCCCCCATTCGTCATTCAATGTCACATTCGAAGCAGCTTAGCGTTTCAATGTTGCGGCTGCGAACAGTCGCCACACGGGCGTTCGCGCATATGCTGCCGAAACAACGATATATCGTATCTTCGATTCAACAATCCCCTTTATTTTTTGGATACTTATAATACAAAAATTGTTTCTTCCTCCATTTTGTTTTGTCTCATCAAACCGATCTGGTAAGTCAAAACTCTGGTTATCTCGCGAAGCTTTGATGCGGTCGAAAAAAACGAAGTTGCGTAAAGTGAACGTCTGCGCATCTTCGACAAGTGTAAATCACAAAATGTAAAAACTGTAAAGAAGACTGTACGTCGACTTGCGAGATTACCTATTTGAAAGCGACGCAAAGTCACACAATTGCGGGACGAAGATTGAAACAAAGCGGAACGAGAGAATAAAGGAAGATACGCCGCGAAAGATTTAATTAGCAACTCTCGTAATTGGCCTCCCGGAGTTACTCTCCGAGTAATGTTGCTCCATTTAGCATTAGTTTACGCGTATGTACGGGAGAGCGTATTAACCCCTCAAGAACTATTTACAATTAATTAATGCCACCGAACACCATGGATTCGATTTTCAATTAAATCGCGGAAAACGACACAAAGTAACGCAATGTCTCTTGCTAACGTGAAACGCATTCAACGAAGCATTCATTTGCGAAACGAGTGCGAACGAGAAGCGACAAAATTTCGTGAAATCGTCGCTTCGGTAGATTACTCCGTTTTCTCGAACAGCAGCAAATACTCGAATGCATATACTGTAGTGCCGCGTATGGCAACACCGAAATCGGTTCGATGCTTCTCTAATAATTATCGAATCAATGCCTTTTATCGCCAATTATCCATCGACTACGCTTCTCGCATGCGAAACACTGCTTCGCTGAAGCTTTTGCGACCAGCGACGATTAAATTAAAATCTGTTATTGAATTCTGTCCGTTTCAACAGCGGTTCCCGGTTAATCATATAAATTGGATATTGTATTTTACAGCTTTTGTATCCTGGAAAAAATTTTTTTAAAAAGAAACAAAACAAAATGTATAAACTGTCGAGTATCGCATGGATTCTCGTAGTATCGAGTATCGCATTCGCGACGGGTGACATTCTCAGTGAGTACAATACGCGAGATAAAACAAAACAAATGAAAAAAAAAAGAAAAAAAAAAATCAGAGATTTCACATCAATGAATACAATAAGAATTTCAATAATTGCCTCTTGCAGCTTGTAACATACCGCGCAACTTTAGCATAGAAGTTTCCAATAACGAGAGAGCTGATATTTATCAATCCGAGTTGACTGTTAGTCTGGCGAATGATTCATTGACAGTTACCTCGTATCCGAGTATAAATACGGTCCAAGTTCAAGCAAACAACGTAGTCGTTGCATTCAAAGGTAAGAATGACCTCCAAACGACAATAATGCATATTTTACAATGACAAATTTGATGTTTAGGATATATGGTCGTCACGGATGTAGAACAGGGAGTGTCTACGCAACCCGAGAGAATTAGCCACGTTTACGTGGACAGAATTTACGGAATAGCGCCGCAAGCGCTACTCGTAAGAGCATTAAAAAGTCTCTAAGGCAATAATATATTTTCAGGAATCTCGTAAATAACGAACGATTTGTCTACAGAATTCCCCAGAGTCGTCGATTCATGACTGTCGTCTCGTTCTACTGCCCACCGAAACGCCGAGGTATCAGATCCGTTAAATGCACTCAAAGGCGTCAATAATTCTCGATGGTAACGAATATCTTTCGTTTGTTTCCTCAGACCGCGATTACATCTGCGGGTAGCGAACGAAATTCGTCGTCTCGCCGAATCCTGTACGGAATTGCGAGTTTGCCGACGAATCGGTCAAATAAAAGCCGAAGACTTAGTGATATCTCAGAGTCAAAATGCACCGGGATTGCTATCGGTATACGCGGATCCGCGTGCCAACCCGACGACGGCACCGAACAATATCGATCACGAGACCTCCGATATTAAATTGAGCGCCGGAACGGTTCAGGTAAAATATTACCTTCTCATCCTCGGAGGTAATGCTGTTTATTAATCATTTCGCATTCCGACGAAACAATGGGATCGATTACAGTCGGCAATCAATAAGCTCGTGGACATCGCTCTCGCCGAGATAATTCAAAAGATTCGAGAGAAAAACGAGGGAACAGTGACGGTACCAAATGTCGATAAAAGATTTTCAACGGGTTCTGGAATTTTCAAGACTTCCGGTCACTTCGAGGCTATCGAGGGAACGTTACGGTAAATAATCGTGAGAGACAGAAAAATATCGAAATTCGAGTCTCCATTCGTTAATTATATTTATAGTGATTAATATACTAATGATATATTTTTCGCGACCAGTGACCTCACTACTATCCGAAGAACGACAAACGCGACTCTCACCCACGAGGGTATCAAGTTCGTCGCCTCCTGTGGCTTTGGATTAGGAATTACCAATCTTAATTACGATCGTTATCGGGTAAAAATCTATTAATTTTTAATTTCATTTCTCTAATCGACGTTACTGAGGATTATTGCTTTTTCCAGCTAAAGTACGGAATCATAAAGGTAAACGGTAAAATGTCAGGAGACATAGATGGAATGGCAATCGTCGCAAGAGTCGCAGTGGATTATACGCAAACTCCGTGTCGCATGTCGCTGGAGGATCTCACAGTCACGGAATTTGGAAAATTAAAGATTCACGTGACGGGCATCAGACCTCTGAATTCACTGATTTCAAGTTTGTTAGACTGGATATCGGAAAAATGGAGCGACGATATCGTACATATGGTTGAGAAGAAATTACGCAACGCCGTTAATACTCGATTATCGACTTTCAATTGCGAGAGATTCAGGCCGTGAATTTTTCTTATCTCGATACGTAACTATCGCATCGTCATTAAAACGCAACAACTCGCGTATCATTCAGAGTCGATAGGTTTATTGTTAATAAAAATTGTACTTAAAAATAAATCATTGATTTTTTTCCGATTCCGAAGGTATGCTGTGATCCGGCGGCGCATCTTCGATTAGATTATTCGGCGGAAGAACGGCGGTATCCGGCGGTGATGCGATTACGGGGGTCAAAGTTTCATTGGGCGCCGCGTTCGTCTCGACGGGACTCGCACTCGCGTTCTTTAGCGCCAAATATTCTTGTACCGATCCTGTCGGCTTCGATTCATTTTTCTCTTCGGGTTTTTCCGAAGCGAGCGTTGCGTCTCCGGGACAATTAAGTTTCGGCGAACTGTTAAGTTTCGACAATCTTTGACGTTCTCTCAGGCGTTTTCTTATTTCCGACTGAATCTTCGATTCCTTTATTACGTTTTGTACATCGTCCGTTTGATAGTATCGCGAGGCCCACGTTTCCGCAGAGTCCGAAGCTTCCTTCGTTGTCGGCTCTTCTCGCGGTACTTTCGGTTGACTCTCAATTTGCTGATTTTTTTTGATAACTGTTTCTTCATTCATCGATTTCGCGCTATCATTGTTCTCCATTTCGTCTATATCTTCGGGATAAGCGTCGAGATCTATTATCTCCTCGAAGTCGTCAAGTCGATCGTCGTCCGATCTCACGGATGCGAGTACTTTCCTTTTGACTTCGCGCTCGTCAATTTTCGTTGCTGAATCTTTCGGTAGCGCTTCTTTAATCTCTCTCGTCTCTAATTTTATCGTCGTAACACGTTGCACCGACGCGATCTCCGGATCGTCCTTTTTATCGGATTCAATTTCATTCACTGGAACCGGAGAGGAAGACATCGCATTATTCCGAGACTCGTCTGTTTGTTCGCGAACGGTACTCGTATCTTCGGAATTTGTCTTGCGTTTGCTTCGCAAATGTTGTTTCCTTTTAATTTTTTTAAACAATCCCTTTCCCGATTGCGTCGCTTCCGCGATTGTTTTGTCGCCCGATTGATCGTTGCCGCTAGTTCCGCTCGTGGAAGCATTCTTGTCCGATTTTTCGATCGTAATTTTCTTTGATTTACTCAATTTCGTCGGACTCGGACTTCCCGAAGATTCTGATACTCTTTTCGTAATCACGATCTTAAGATTATCCGGTCCGCCGCCCGTTTTGTCGATCGTTACTATTCGCTCGTTCGTCAGCGTTGCTGTTTCGCGATTCGACGGCGTTTCACCGATTTTTTCATTTTTATTCGACAACAAACGATCGGATTTCGCAGCTACTTCGGTATCGTTGTTTCGTTTATCCTCGTTCGTGTTATCTCGAGAATTCTTATCGTTTTTTGCGTCATTCTCATCGTCGCTGGACAAGAGTTCGATTGTTGGCGTTGGCGGCGCACCGACGAAAACGACATCCTCGTCCTCGCCGATTTCCGTCAGTCTCGCGCAACGGGGCGGCTTCTCTCCCGAATTCCTATCGTTACTATCGTTCGACGCGTTTTCTCCGAGATTAAATTTACCGTTTAAATTCTTCTCGCTTGTGAGACTCGCGCTCACCGCCGAATTAAGCGTATTTCTCAGAGCGTTTGTCGTCAACGCCATACGTTTTTCCGACGCTGCCGACGGTATCACATCCTCCTCTTTTCTTATCAGAGCCCTTATGGCTCTTGCGCGCATCTCCAATTCTAACAAATCCAGCAAACTCTCACCTTCCTTATTTGTATTCCCACGATTCTCCTTCTCCTTCTTTACCATGACGTCCGATTCTATCGTCGAGCCGCTCGCAATCGTCGATTTTGTTTTTGCTTTGGGTCGCGACTTTTCTTGTTCGTTTTTTCGCGCTACGCGAGTTTTGCCTTTCGCCTTAACTCTCTTGGATTTTGTAGGACCCGAAGAGGATGGCTCTTCTTTTATCGGTACATCGGTGTCGGTTAGCCACTCCTCTGTATCCGATATTATCTCTAGAGATGGACCTAAGTAAACAAAAAATAAATTCATCTTTACAATTTATGTTGCAAATTTTTTTTTTTTTTTTTCTAATTTTTCAATAATTTTAGGATGTTATACCAGAGTCGTCAGTATCGCCAGTATCAGAGGAGTCTAACATCGGCTGCCCATTGAGAATGCACAATATTCTTGCCTCCGACATTCCACATAATTCGCTTGCGCACCATTCTTCCAAATCATTGAGATTCATGTTCTGAAATAACGAAAAATGGTTGTTATTATTTTTATTGTTATGAATAATGAATAGAACGATTTAATAGACGTTTCGTAAAAAATGGAACGTACTTTAAGTATCTGTGGCAGCATCATGCGAATTTTTTCCGTCTTCACTGACTTAAATAATTGACGAGACAATTCTCGGCGATTCGTGAGATAACCTCTTATCGGTTTGAGATCGCCAGCCTCGGCTTCATCCTCGGACGAAAAGGATGAGGTACTCGAGGAACTGCTGCTCGACATCTGAATTAACAATAACAACGATCGAGTTACGATTTCAATTCATTATTTGTATATTTGTTTACTTGAAAATACTTGAAAAATTTGTCTTGTACTTCGCTGTTGGATCTTTTTCCTCGCGGCTTTTTGTCAACCATCTTTCATGGGGATTCGTTTACTTTAATAATGCTTTACTTTGTTTTTACAAGTTTTACACGGCTTTGTTTATTTTGATTCTTTGTTACGCGAAAATTCGTTTACATCATTCGATCGCGGCGATTCCCCTCTTCGCCATCACCCGGCATCCGAAAACACTAATTACCGTACGCGTGACGTATTTTACAAAACTGTCAAACGCACCAGAGACGCTGCTGCACCCGCCCGTGCCGGAGCTGCGAGTTTTTCCACGATTTTCCGTTTTTGTTTTTCCAACCCGCGGTTTTCCAACAATCAATAAATATCAACAATGTGTCAGTATCTATCAATTAATTGAGTTATTCTGTAATATGTAGATTGATGACTCTCTCTCAACGTTTACGTGTATCTTTCTTCATACGTGTCACAACCTCACTTCGCGAAACCGGCTTCGACGCCCGTGAATTCGTGTCAATAAATTGATATATTTCGTTTCTTCGTGTTTTCAGCTGTGACCAGCGGAGTATCGTTCGTTCTGTCTTCAATTCTCACCGTTCTCCTATTTTCGGGAATGCAGATGTACAAAAGTTGGTTGATTTCGACGCAATTTCACACAATCCTTGGAGGTTACATAGGTTCCATGCTATTCGTCTTCATACTCACCGCTCTGGGAAATTTCGAATCCACAATGTTCGGTAGATCCTTCCAATTGAAACTCTTTCCCGAAGGTACGTACTTACAATATCAAAATACCATAAAAAATGATTTTGCTCAAAAAAAATTTTGTTCAAAATTTATTATTATTATTTTTTTCAGTATTTATTTCCCTGATTGTATCATTGATCGCCTCTGGATTGGTCCATCGCGTTGCAACGACTACCTGTTTCCTATTTTCCATGGTGGCACTTTACTACATCAATCGCCTCTCGCAGGAAACTTATTCTTCTCAACCGCAACAAGTGGCCTCTACTCTTCACGCCAAGAAGAGAAAGTAGAATTTTAACTACAATTACCATACAATTGTGTACAATTATAATTGTGTTTTTTTCATGACAAGTGTTTTTTTTTTAATAAAAAAATACCTACTCGTCGATAAATCGCGTCAACGTCGAATAAACGAATTACAATAAAAATAAGAAATAATTATTGTTTATTCTTTATCTCGTACATTTTATAACATTTTGGAAGAACGAGGCTTGGAGTTCCTGTGTTTATCCGCCTCTTCCTTGTCGCTATAATATTCGAATACCTCATCGGTGGGATGACTCGATTCTACACTCTCTACCGATCGCGGAGAATATTCCGTGTGAGACGCGTTCTGAGACACATACTGATCCGCTTGCTGTGCAGCCGGCATAACGTGCTTGTAGATCGACATTGCCTGAGCAACGAAACTCGAAACATCGCCGACATTGCTCGGCAGTATCAGGGTATTGCTAGTTTTCGCCAATTTGTTGAACGCGTGAACGTACTGCTCGGCTATTGTGAGAGCAGCGGCATTTTTTCCGTCTCTCAGACTTAACGAACTCGATACGATTTCCAAGCCTTTGGCTCTCGCCTCGGCTACGGCGAGCATCGCCGCTGCCTCTCCGCTTGCTTTGTTTATCTGTTCCTGCCGATCGGCCTCTGTAAACGATAAAAAAAACAATGTATTTCTATCGAAATAATTGGTCAATTGATTCGCGCGAGAAAATGAAAGAAGATAATCCGCGATTCAGGTAACGTATACCTGATGCAAGAATTCTCGATTGCCGCTTTCCCTCAGCCACGTTTATCTCGGCCTCCCGAACTCCTTCCGATTCGAGTATCGCGGCCCTCTTTCGACGCTCCGCCTCCACCTGCATCTGCATCGCTTCCTGTACTCTCGGCGGCAATCTTATGTCGCCTGGAAAATGAAAAAATGTACGAAATAAAATACATTACTATACAAAAGTTATTTTTGGAACATGAGACTCACGAATTTCGTATCTCAAACAAGTTATTCCCCAAACTTCGCTCGCCTTGTTGATACTCTCTACTATGCCGACGTTGAGACCCTCACGTTCCCTGAACACTTTGTCCAGCGATATTTTTCCCAATTCCGATCTCATCGTTGTCTGAGCCAATTGTATAATTGCGAATTCGGGATCTTCCACACCGTACGAAGCTCTATACGGATCGTTTATTCGAAGATACAGAACGCCGTCTATGTCCAACGTTACATTGTCGGAAGTAACGGCGCTTTGCTTGGGCACATCTATGGCTATTTCTTTCAAACTTTGCACATATTTGATACAGTCGACAATTGGAAGCAGGAAGTTAAGTCCCGGATCCAGAATTCTGTGAAATTTCCCCATTCTCTCGACGATCCATGCCTGAAATATTCATTTGTTTATTTAATTTTATTTTTCAATCAGTAATTTATGTACGACAATAATATATGTACGAAAAAAAAGCAAAGTGCAAACCTCTTGCTGCGGCACAAACATAATAATTGTGTTCAACGGAGTTGTTGCCTTGTGACGAGTCTGTGTCAGATATAATAACGATGCGGCTGCCGATCCATTTTCCGGACATGATGACAACGAATTCTGTAACGCGCGTAATACTGGTATACTTAGATATACGAAGAATGACGAAACATTTCGAATAATTGGTTTTCAAGGGATAAAGGTTAAGTCGGTTTGTTCGTTTCGCGATTCGTGTATTTCGAAGATTCAATGGTTATTCACTTACTCTTAAAACTCCTAAGTTTCTCGACAACAGTCTCGTTCGCCCGAGCATCGCGGTATTTCGGGAGATAAAAGTTATTTAATACGTTCGATCTCGGAGTTACGTCCTTGCCGGCAAATCACCTGTTTTTCTCGCAGCATCCAAAGGAGCACGGAGCACGCACGCACGCAACCCGACTGTTCGCAATCGTGCCAACGTAACACGCCTGTCAAGTACCAACCTCCGCGACCGATACGAAGGGGTGGGGGTCAAAAACGGCGCTTATAAGTTTCTGTCAGCCACGTGCGTTTGCTTTATAACCAAAGTAGACGATTCAACAATAGATTATAACGAAAAATAAACGAACAATAAACATAGATAACTCTTTTAATCCATATAAATACCTTTTTTTATTCAGTGAGTGAACGTAATGGTTAAGATAAAAAAATCGAAATCTTCCGAGGTATTGAGCGATTTATTTATCGAACATAAAAATTTATATATTTTTGTTTGTTTTGCGAGATTAATCCCAATTTGTTGTTTCCAAAGGCAAAGGAAAAATCCGACAATGGCTACCAAAAAGCCGTTCAATCGCCCGCAAACTTGTTTGTCGACGACGACGATGAAAATGATGACGAGAACGACAGTGAATTTGGTAGTGACGACGAGAGCAAAAATTCAGAAGTTTCCGTGTCAAAGGGCAACAAGAGAGCGTTCGTCGACGAGGATGTTGAGGAAATTCGTAAAAAGAAAACGAAACGAGAGAAGGATCTCTTCAAACAACCGACGGTAGAGGAATTAAATCGACTGCGCGAGACGGAGAATTTATTTCACTCCAATCTGTTCAGACTTCAGATAGAGGAGGTTCTTGAGGCTGTGAAAGTCAAAGAAAAGTATAAAAAACTTTTTCAAGACTGGTTTTCAAAATTCAAGAAAAATGTCCAATCTATCGAGGAAACGGAGGAATTTTCTGTGAGTCTTTTTTGCAAACTTCTTTTTCTGCGTTAATGACATTTTTTATTAAATTAGAATAAAAAATGATTATATTTATTTTATTAAATTGAAATAAAAAAAAAAAAATTAATCAAAATTAATACATTTTTCAAATATTTGTATTCCAACAGTTGGCATCGTTAGACGGATCGGAGTACTTGGGCATCAATGTTCCGCAGCCATCCATTCCCATTGACAAAAAAGGAGTTTTCAAATTCTTGAAACCCTCCGATGTAAGCGTTATCGGTTCTTATTCGCTGGAAAGCGTCGCGGGTCCCGATATCGCGATCGATGTAATGATCGAGATGCCGTCGAAGATTTTTCAAAAGTTGGACTATCAGAACTATCGATACACGCGAAAGAGAGCGTTGTATCTGACCCACGTAGCCGCGAATCTCGACGAACAGCTCGTGGATAGCAAGAAATTCAGCGGTGAAATTTGGATGCCTAAATTGAAGATAATACCCAGTGGAAAACTTGGCAAAAAAGTTACAATTTACGTGCACGTCGCGGCACAGGAGGGAAGTTTCAAGTTAAACAGATTTTTGCCGGATAAAAATAGCGTTCGACCCGAATGGTATTTCGCCGGAGAGAAATCATCGAACGACGATGAATCGTTGATACCGACGCCGCACTACAATTCCATAATTCTTCACGATTTAACGATGTCTCGTGTGAATTCACAAAACTCGAAGATCATCAAGGAATATCCGAATTTGCGGGATGGTCTTATATTACTGAAGATATGGTTAAGACAACGACAATCCAACAACGCTTATGACTCGTTTAACAGTCACATTCTCACGATGCACGTTATGCATCTATTGTACGAAAAAAAGCTCAATACATTTATGAGCAGTTATCAGATCGTGAGGAACGTTTGGAATTGCCTGGGTACTTTTTTCTTCTTTCTTTCTTTTCTTCTTTCTTATCTCTAGTTATCTTAACATTTGTTCCCGAAAATTTTTGTTCTATTTATTATGAAATTTACAGCGCAGACCGATTGGACGACAAACGGATCGACAATGTGTCTGGACGACGAGAGCAAAGCTCGTGTACTCGATTACAAAAAACATTACGATTGCGTGTTTCTCGATCCCAGCGGTTATCACAATTTAGTTGCCAACGTGTCAGCCGATAGTTATAATTGGATTCGAAGCGAAGCCGCACGCGCCGTCAACTGTTTGGATAATCCGAATCTCGATAGTTTTCAGGCATTGTTCATGAGACCGGTGCTTTTTCATAGGACATTCGATCACGTTGTGTGGTGAGTATCGAAACAGCCGAACGCTGCTACATAGTATCGCACTCGGTATATATAAGCTTCTCTAATTTTTCTCGAAAATCAATTTAGTCTGTATAAGCTTCTCTAATTTTTCTCGAAAATCAATTTAGTCTGAACGATCGAAGCTCACTGGAGACAATAGTAGAGGAAAAATCGTCTGTGAGCGATAAACTCGATTACGGTGTGAACAAACGTGCGCAGGCGATAAAAATGATCTGCGGTGTCCTGAAGAAAGGTTTGAGCAATCGAATCACGAATATGTACGTTCGATCGGAAAGACAAAAAGATTGGGACGTTACGGACAGTCCTCCCGATGGTATAGATACGATTATGATAGGGTTGTCCCTCGATCCGCAGTTTTGTTTCAATATAATCGACAAGGGACCTCACGCAAACCTCGACGAGGTAAGAAATTGTTTATCAAGCGCCAATCCCGATCGTGTAGCTTTCTTAAATTTCACGCTAATCGAAATAATAATTTTCATCGAAACAGGCGGTTGCCTTTCGAAATTTCTGGGGTAACAAGTCGGAACTCAGACGCTTCCAGGACGGATCTATATGCGAAGCAGTAGTCTGGACAAAAGGAAAGACTTTAGCGGAAAAACGAATTATTTGCAAGAAAATCGTGCGATATGTGTTGAAAGAAAAATTCGATCTATCGAAAGAACAGTACGAGTACGTAGCCGATCAAACGGATGAATTTTTACGTACAAAAAAGGTATAACTACTTCGGAAAAAAGCGTTAAAATAGGACATTACGATAGTAGTGGAACAAACAAAAATTCCGCCGAGTGTTGCAATCACACGAGTTGAGAAAACGTTTTTCGCACGAGTATCGTACAAAATTTTACTTCACAAGCTGCGAAATAAATATAATTACAAGTTACTAATCGTTGCTCTATTGCGCAGGAACGAGTGATGCAGTTTCCTAACGGCACCGGCGAAGAAGCTACGCTGCATGTCCTCAAATTATTCGACGCTCTGGAGAAAGAGCTTAAATCGTTGACCGATCTTCCGTTGTCGATATCCGGAATCGACGGATACAGTCCGGTATTTCGTTATACCGACGTTTTTCCACCTTTGGCAACGGTTTATCGGCCCCTCGATGGTGTTACCGAGGAAGGTGATCATTGTCTGTTGCTTAACGAGAATTCTCTGAAGCAAACGCCCAGATACGTGCCGCAGATCGAAGCCACCATACAGCTCGCTTTGAGCGGTAAATGGCCCGATGAACTCGAAGCCGTGAGAAAAACAAAAGCCGCCTTTCATATCCAAATCGCAGAAGGTTTGAGAAAACAGTTCAGCCTCAAGGCACAGGGATATCCTCGTTGCATCAATGTCTACAAAGAAGGATTAGTTTTCCGACTGGAGGTACGACACGAACGAGAAATAGCTTTGCTGAAGCGAGAAGTCTCGGAGGATCGTATCGAACGTTATCGCGACAACGAGGAATCTATAGAACTTGAAAAAAGATTATTTCACATGCCGAAACTTAGTAGCGCTCTGCACGGGTTAGTTATCAACTTTTAAACGTAATTTCTTTCATTTTTCTGTGCTATTCATTCTTATGGAAATTCTTCCGATAGGTTACATTCGCAACAACCAACTTTCGGACCGACCTGTTGTCTCGCCAAACGCTGGTTATCCGCTCAAATGCTGGACGACTCGCATATTCCTCATGTCGTTGTCGAACTACTCGTTGCCTCGATGTTCCTCACGCCGGATCCTTATAAACCCTCTCAGGCGCCTCAAGTAGCGTTTCTCAGGTTTTTGGAGTTTTTCGCTCGCAATCACTTCAACACCGAGCCGTTGCTCTTCGTTAATTTCAATAACGAGATGACGAGTGAGTATTGCGCCTTTATCACGATAAAACGAGACGAATGCTACCAAATAGTTATACGCCAATATCGCGTATCGGTTCGATCTTTTTTTTTTCTCGTAAATTATCAAATAAATTTTAAAAAAAATGGATTTCTTGCGAAAAAAAAAATGATTTGCTTATATGCCTTGTGACTGAAATATTGTTTTTGGATAATCGTAAAAAAAAAAAAAATTAACGTTATTTCAGGAGAAGATATCGTCGCGGTTGAGAATGAATTCAGAGCCTCCGGAGATTCGCATCCGCCTATATTAATCTCCACGCCTTACGATCACGAGGGAACGATGTGGACGAGAAAAGCTCCGTCGCAGTTGATACTCAATAGAATTGTTTCGCTCGCTAAAGAGTCTCTGAAACTCGTGGACTCGCAACTCGACGGTGCCGAAAATTTAACTTTCGGTCCATTGTTCAGAGCGCCGATCACGGAATACGATTGTCTTATACGTCTGAAATCCGCGCACAATCCAACGAGATCGCAATTTCACGATTTGCCCGACAGCTATCCCAGTGTTCAATTGTATCCTTACAAATCGCATTCGAAGCAAAAAATGCCTGTGATAGATTTCCATCCGGTTCAGTGTTATCTCCGCGAATTAAGGGTAAGTATATTACATTTTTTACGAAATATCGAAGGAGATAGAAATTTCAATTTTATCGTTTTCCGCTTTTTTTTTTTTTAGCACGGATACGATGAATTCGCCTTATTCTTTCACGACACTTACGGCGGTTCGGTGATCGGAGTATTGCTAAAGCCCGCGGCACTGGAGAAGAAAGAATTCAAAGTCGCGAATATGCATTGTCGAAAATTAAACGCCGACGGTAAGCTTGCGCTCGACGTATCAGCGATGATCGAGGATTTCTCGATATTGGGCAAAGGGCTCGTCAAATCTATCGATATACAATCCAAACGAATCGCGTCGAATTAATCTCTCGTATGTGATTGATACCTGTTTACGTGAGTCATGTAACAATTACTTGTGTCGACACGACGCAATTTTGTAAAATAAAAGAAAAATAACGATATAATGTCCGTAAAGCTAAAAAACAGAAATACACACAGAATTCATAACGATTTTTTGTTCTTTTTTACTCGATAAGCGCGTGACACATTGTCGTATAGTAGTTTATGTATATATACAAGAATAATTTTTCACGGGGGCTGTCTGCTCGAGACGACTTTGTGAAGAAAAAAGGGAAAAAAAAATAATAATGGATAAATAACGGAATAACGATTGACTAAACGAGAGTACATAGATAATTATAAATGAAAAAAATGAATAATCACAGCTTACTAGTATCGTGTAAACTTAGTCGCGTCAAGGGAGGGGGGGGGGGGGGGAGATAGTTGCACAATTCTTATTGATTCTAATGAACAAAGCGCGACGGGACTCGATAGGTTTGAGAAAAGAAAAATACGAGACGCAATGGATCCGCGGAAAATCACAAAAAATTACTCTACAATGTAAAACGTATGAACTAACGTTATACATTAGGATGGTCCGTCGTATTACGCAGTCTTACATTTTTTTTTTTACTTTTTCGTCACGGGAGCCATAATTATTCTCACGCGTCTGTTTTTTCTCTTTTCATATATATATATATATATCTTGTGTATATATATATATAGTATATTAATCAGTATGATGATAATTTCTTATGATAAAATTTTCGCGTAACCACAATCATTTGAGTTTAGTGGTAATATTACTAAAACAGTTTAATCGTTATGTACAATGAATTTATAACATTAAATTATTAACTTTAAGACGTATTACAAACGATGCCAATCGCACTAACAAATTCCTTAGTGCAAAATCAGAGATCTCAAGTGAGTTCTTCTCATTCCGTTTCGCCCGATTGAGAAGAGAAGGAAGCGGTGCTTTTTATATATATAATATATATATAACCTTTTTTTTTATCGCGTTAGCCGCGACTCGCGTCATACGCCTGTACGCCAGGATTATAATTTTAGTTGTCGTTTTTTTTTTTTTTTTTCTTCTTTTCTGAACAACGCTCTTGCAATCGAAGCAAGAGCGGTTAAGGAAAAAAAATAATGTATATCACCTACAATTACGATGGACGATAGTTTATAGTTGCACGATCACATGCCTACCTCGTCGAACTTTTTTTCATTTAAAATTTTTTTTTAATCTCTTCGTCAAAGCTTATTTCCTCTTATCTAGTGTCCGACAGAGTTAATTCTCGCCTCGATATACGTTTTCAATATTCATCTCTCGAACATATCCGCGATCTCCGTCATAGTCGTACAATTTTTTAAAAATGTTTTTTTCTTCTTTTTATCTCACCTCGCAATAAATTACGCGAGCGGCACACTTTTGTTTCAATTACCGGAATAGAAAACTTGGCAAAGCATCTCGATAGGACAGATGTAAAAAAGGACTAACTATCGTCGGAACTTTTTTTTAATGTCTCGGATGATCTTTTTGCTGACAGTTTCACAAAGTGTGCTTATGTTTTTTTGTGTTTATGTATGTATTTATGTGTGTGTATAGTGAGTCATCCAATCGTACGAGATTGGCTCGAATTATTCGAATAACAAGATTCTAAATCGGTACCGCAATATGTCTCGTGGTGAAAAATCATACAGCATCATAAACCCCGCGCTGGACTCTCTCATTCACAAGGCAAGAGGCGCTTTTTGTTTTTTTTTTTTTTTAATCTTTTGGCATAAGCAACATCTCTCTTATCGGCATCACGAATCCTTACGTGTTAATTAATCTTTAAAGTAACTATCGCGACTCTGCACGCAGAAATGATGGTCGCAATAGTACGATTATTTTCTCAATCGTTCTTTCATTTTCAATTAATTCATAATCCTATTACTAACGTAGGTATTTAATGCGAATCTATTAACGCTAATGTATGTCGGTTCACATTTTCTCCCTGCATCGTTTCATCTATTCCAATTGTTTCATCGTCCTTTTTTTTTTGTTTTGCTTTTTTTTTTCTGTTTATTTATTATTTACAAATGACACACGAACAAAAATACGCACACTCTCAACATCTCTTACAACATCCACGAATCACAATGCTTCGCAGTTACGTAGACGGCGAACAATTGATTCGTTATTTTTTTTTGTTTTTTTTTTTGTTTTTTACTTTGCTTCAGTTTGTTCTTTCTTTCGTTAAACCATCGGGACACTCGAAAATTTTCATATTCATACAATAACTATCAAGCCTAAGCTGCCAATTCCACAAAATAGAGACCATCGTTTATCAACATTGGACATTCGTACGCGAATTAATGATTCTCATACAAACGGTGTTTTTCTTTTTTCTTTCTTTTTTTTTAAGGTAAAAACGATAGAAATACGTCGCGGTTTCTTCGGTTATGGGGATGAGATACTTTTTTTCTCTCGATAACACTACAGTCATTGCAAAGATTGTTTTGTCGATCGATCTGTTTTGTCACTCGAGGATTCGGCACTGCGACAGGATAATTATAGTCAATACAACGACGACGACGAATCGTTTCAACGATAAATTCCCTTTGCGATCGAAACCCCGGTATTCGAATGGCCGAATTCTCTCGTCGTTCGGAAGCGTTATTACTAACAATAGTAGAGCGTTGCCCCCGCACTGTCAAAGTTGATACGGCAAGTATAAAATATGCGTTTTTGAAATAATAAAAAGTCATTAATCGCGCACAACCGTTCAGCGGGAGAATCCCCTTTTGCCGTTGGTACAAACGAGGACTCGCGCGAGTTATTATTAAGTAATGTATCAATGATTTTTTTCTTTCGCTTCCATTTTTGAGATCGGTAACGTTTAATCCGATCGGATTCGACGTCGAACTCATTCATAAATATACAAATAAATCCTTCGTTTTGTTTTTTTTTTCTTTTAATTCATCGTTTATCTGTAAATACAATAATTCCATCTTCGAGCCGCGCCACTAACGAATAAAGTGAACGAGAAAAAGGAAAAAAAAAAGAAAAAGAGAGAATACACACATTCGGGATCGAAGAGTTTTTCACAACCGTACTTAACCAGCAGTCAGTCGTGTGATATTTAAAAGATAATCGAAAAAAAAAAAAAAAAAAGAAATGGTTAATACGTTAAATGTTTATCTACAAAATGTTGGGTTACATTCGGTTTCGAGTTTTATTTAAACGCGCGAACTCCGCGAACCGAAGTTTGTCATATTCGTGAATAAACTCGCGACACGCGGGTTCCTCGACACCGGTAACGCTTACGAGTCTTTCTTCTACGAAAGTTATGCCGCATTGTTTTTTTTTTTTTTTTTTTCCGGCACACGAAAAAGTCATTGTGGATAGAAAAAACAAATAACCACTGTACGGTAGTGAGAGTAAGGAGTCAGGTAAATCCGCTCGGATATCATTTTAACGATTTCCCGGCGAAACAAAAAGTTTCGTTCGCATTATCTCAAGCAAACCATTGGAATCGCGTGCATCCAAAACCGCGTTTTGCAACGAGATACGAACTCGTCACTCTCCAATTTCTCTCCTCTGTCTTGCAGGCGGACAATGATATTAAATACGAGTGATTGTTCGATCAATTATCTATTATATTTGTATACTAATCAATAAAAGGAACGGTACTCGTGTTATTTTTGTAAATAGAACGATGCAATAGCAAAAAGAAAGAAAAAAAAAAACAAACAAATAGAGAAAATATACGGCGGAGAGGAACCCACTGCGTGAAACTCGGCGATCGAACAAAAAAATATACGCGACACCCCACGACAGACTTCTGCGTCAAGCATTTATAAAGAGAAAAAAGAAAATTCATGAAAAATATTGATTTCAACAGCAACTATAAGTACATTAAAAGTTCTGTCACAGGCTGTCGCAGAGGACGCAAACGCTTCGTCGCACTCGATGACGAGACCCATCCAACGCTTGTAATATCGAAACAATCTTTTTTTTTCCTTTCGTTTATCGCACAAAAACGATTAGCCGGGTGTCGATTAAATTACACTTTCGATCGATTAAACAGATGGAAAAAAAAACGTTTGACTGGTCTCTCTCCTCTACGAAGCTTTTCTCCCTTTTAGTTTTCTCGCATTTACGTTTAAATTAAGTGTGAAACGATACAATTATTATACACCTGAATTACTCAGTCCAACTTAACTTTAATGATTCTTCCGTTGTTTTTTTTTTATGTTTCAATCGAATGAAAATATATATATATATACTTTTCTTTTTTTTTTAAAGACGAAGCCCGATGTGAATGGAGCTCCTAAATTCGAAAAAGAAGGAACTCGGTGAGACTACATTCGCCCTATTTGTGTAATGCGTGTGAGAGGGGAGGGGGTGGGGGGGGGAGGAGGAATTAACCATAATTCCATTTACCTTTTTCTTTGCAATACTAATAATCCCGATGAGACTAACGACGTATGAAGAAAAAACTATTGGAAGTGTGAAATGCGCAAGCCAAAGGTCCGAACCTCGCGTTCGCCTATGCCTGTTGTATTATTTTTTTCCGTTTTTTTTTTTTTTTTCCTACTACTAGATAAATTGCAGGATTCGGCGAGTTTCGACATTGCAATCGCTCGAATAGGAGGAGCACAATTAACGAGGAGAGACTAGGGACGGAACTCGCCGAATCCTCAAGACGAAAAATCAGCTACACTCTCGGGTCAACGATTTGTTTTTTAGATTTTTTGTTTTTTTTTTTTCTTCCTTCAATTACAAGTTAAGACGACGAGGTCGACGGCGCTGATGATAATGACGTAATAATAATGATGAATAATTAATAGTGATACTGGTAATAATAAGAGCAGTAGCGGTAGTAGTAATGGCTGTGTACGGTGATGGTAGTCAGTTGGTTACCGGTGGCGGCGATGGACTCGGCGTCGTCGTTACCGTCGTCTGTGGCAAAGAGTCCCGTTTCGCCGAACGACCGGAGATTCGCACAGGTGTCACGGCTTTGCGTTCGTTAGCTCCGTTCTTTTTTTCATCGACGTTAACGTTGACGGCCTCTTGGTCCGCGTCCACGTTATCACCGTCGCATTTTCCATTTCTGGCTCCGTTTCCCCTTTCGCCGTTTTCCGCGGTACTAATATCCGCGCACTGTACCGTCCCCCCAAACCCAACAGTACCGGACAGTCACTTCTGTCGACCACTTTTTTTCTTCTTTCGCTTAAAAAAGCAACAGCATCTGGAAATAAAGCAAATACTAATAGGACTTAGAATCGTTTCTCAATGTATTTCGGTTTTTTTTTTGTTTTTGTTTTTGAGACAACAACACCGACATGCAAAACGAACCGAATCGACTAACGTCAGTGTAGAAAGATTCTTGCGATATAGAAGGGATAATCATTCGATAGAATCGCGTAGAGAAATTGTGTACCTTCTGTATTTCGTTGAAAACAATTGAAACGATTATTGAATTACACGAGTCATCGATAGTATAGTTGTTTTCGCGCTTTTACACAAATGAAAATAACAAGAAATTAATATAACGAATCGCAAGTATGTTAACAACGAGTCATTGATCGCGATATTTGATTTTTATGTTACCGATGAGAAATTCTCGCATAGCCCAAGCGTATTTATCGAGATTCAGAATTTCTGGAATGTGGGCAATCGACGATATTGTCTTGTGAGGATTTTTGGGATCTCGGTATTTGCGTGGTTTGCCACAACGAGGACATGTCTTTTTCCGCGAACCGCCTAAACTCCGACCGCTGCAACGAACGTAATTTCTATCCGGTTAATGTGAATCCGTAACGAGTGATCGATGACAGTGTAATAATATCGACATGCGAGAAAAACCGGACACAAGTCTGAGACGTGATAATGAGAGAGTAAAAAAAAAAAAAAAAAAAAAAAAAAAAAAAATCGAATGAAAAAAAAAGAAAAAAAATCGAATGAAAAAAAAGAAAAAAAAAACGTACAAATATTCTACTAACTTGGTTTCATCGATCATCTCGACTTCCTGTGGCGCAGTTATCGGGGTGTTGGAGTGTCCCGCCGTCGGATCGTCATTGGCTAACTCCCCGTTGGTCGAGGATACCACCTAAATCGATCGAAAAGTATTCATTAGTATTACAAGTTTCCATAATAACACGAGGACATCTTAATAAACACATATAAATTCGATGAAATTTCGTATCGATAACGTGTAAAAGAAGATAGTCGACGAAAAAGCGTATTACGATAATCCGAACAAATCCACTACGGTAGGTACGGTTGATACTCGATTTTCTTACAGACATTTAAAAAACAGAAAAAAGCTCGTAAATAAATAATTGTCAAGCATCTATGATAATATTAATAATATAAAAATTACAAAGATAAAATTCAACACAAGACGAGATGGAAAGTACGAGTAGTTTTAAAAAAAAATCATAAGGATTCCAAACAGAGAGACGACTCGATACATTAATGACTCGCGTCGCGACGATTCAATATGTGATTCAGCGACGAGATATTTTCCGATAGTACACATGGGAGTAACATTACAATTACGGGCTCGTGTACGTACTACCGGCAATGTATAACGTGTAATATAAACCCATAAAGACGTGAGAAGACAGTAGTGAAAAAAAAAAAAAAAAAAAAAAATCACAAGAGCACAAGGGGGACATGCTGATTAAAAACGAAACAAAAAAATGCATCTCAAACGTCAACTGACCATAATCCGATGATGACGTGACTAAAAAAGGTATATTTTCAACTGTTAATTTCTTCGACATCTCCGCTCAGCTTCGTAGTCACCGCGTTTAAATAGTATTGTAAAATTCACTTCTTTTTCGGGAAAATCGGGGGGTATGGAGGGCGAAGTATCGTATACGAATGGGAAAACGTTGGTGGATGAAACGTGACACGTCAAAGGAACGGGTAGACAACAGGCGGGGTACACTCACCTGTACTGAGCCGTGTCTATCAGCCGGTGTTAACGTGCCACCGGCACCTGATTGCTTCACTGTGTCGGGCCATGTCGCTCCCACCCCTTTACCGCCCCCGCCTCCCATCCCTCCACCTGCCACGTCCTGGAGGAACAAGCGGGAGATTTTGTTGGAAATGCATTTTGTTAGTTCGTTACTGAATCGAGTTAAGAGGATGATAAATAAATAAGAGAGACGAAAGTTCTTAACGCCTCTCAAGAAGTTTTTTCTTTTTTTTTCTTTTTTTCGAAACGAGGAGTGTAAAGGATGATTGAGTGTTGTCCGATGAATGAATACAAGAAGTATCGTACCCTCGAGTGCGCGTTGAACAATTATTAATCGCGTCGTCTACGTGGCAACACAGCGACTGTTATAAATACGTGGAATATCAAGCGCGGTCGTTCTACTTTTAAGGAGTGACAATCATTTCTATAGCGATAAATAGCTGTTTCTCGTACATTATTCGTTTAAAAAAAAAAAAGTAATTTCCTCCTCGAAGCCCCGTGATCGCTCGGACGTCGACAAACAATTGATGTGTCTCCGAAAACTATATTAAAAAAAATACGATATATCGAGAGTCCAATTAACGAAGCGGTTTTAACAATGTTTCGCTATCTAAAGTTACGATAGCAGCTGCCGTTGTACAACTACGATAATCTCTCTGAGCTCTCCGACACGAATTGAAAAGATTATTAACTGGCGGCAACACACCGGCGATAAATACGAGAGGTTTTTGCGTGACATCGACGAGGTTCCCAACGGGCGGCAGCAACAACTGGCAACTCGATTGTGCGGTTTACACGACGAATATAAATCGCAAAAGGAATTTGATTAAACAAAAAGTCTTACGTAATTGCACCCCTGCATCTCAACGCGAACCTCGTCCATCATAAGAATAACGTCTTCTTCGAAATCATCGTATTCCTAAATCATCATCGGTGAACGAATCGCGTGAATCCACGTACGCCAATTCAACAAAAATTAACCATTCAAAACGGGAAAAAAAAATATCCACGCGAACGTTCAAGATTATCTATAAATAAACCGTCTCGTCTAACGAGATCCGAGTAATTCGCATGATAAAACGCTCCGAGTTTCCTATTCCCTCATTTTCTCGCGCTATTTTCTTTTTTGTTTCCTTCTGAAGAATGATAAATAGGTCACATGCGGTTACGTGAATTACAAACACGTTTACTAAACACTTCCATGCTTAGGAAAAATAAAATATATGCCAATCGTCGAATTACCTTGTAAGTAGTCGGATGCCGATCGAGTTTCTCACGATTTGGCGACATGACGATTTCGTGTCCCGTCTGCAACGATCCGACCGGAGTTGACTGTGAACAATTGAAAAATCGTGTTAAAAATTATTTTCCGTAACGAGATAATAAACAGACAACACGTAATACAGGTGAAAAACAATAACGTACTTGTGATTCGGGGATACAAAGGGAAAGCTGGATATACGGGAGGTTTCGGTTCTTCACAATCGGGCGAAACGGCGAACACGTTATCTCGCGTAAACGGTGCAAATTCGATAGTTTTATAATCTAATGCACGACAATCCAAGGTATTGTATCGATTGATAACGAACGATATAATTCACGGATTACACCGGACTTTTTTTTTCTTTTTTTGGCTCTCGAATTTCAGCGCGCCGGAGGGCGTTAAACTCGAGCAAAGTATACTCATCATTACGGAGGCGAAGGTACGAGAACCTTTACCAACCTTGTCGGACTTTGTTTTTTCTAAATGAGAAGGAGCCGCCATCCTGAGTTCTCTGAGTTGCTGGAAGTTTGGTGGCTACAGTATATTTTTGAGGGCAGCATGCAAAATTAAAAATAAATAAAAACGTCAGTGAGGTGAGGATACGACGGATGAGCCATTTTTTTCGGCACACAGCTCGTTCGATGGATTTTAAACTGTCCGCTACCTTATCTATACTATAACAAAGTAACGATAACCGAACAAACATTTCGCAGGATGTGTAGATGAAAATTTAATGAACGTGAATAATAATATAAACGCGTCGAAGCAATAGGATCGGAATTCTCGTTGGTCTGTGTGATTGTGTTCGCGTGCGTGTGATTTTTTTTGCGTCATAGTTGCTTATGTACTTTCAGAATACTTTGATGGCGGTAATTAAGTTTTTGACATGCAAAGAAGAAATAGGAGTTACGACGTCAAGAGAGATTTATATGTAGAGATAGATAAATCGTTGCGCTGACATCACTTGACACCCACCATTGTCTTTCCCGTCCAATCGAATTCACCGTCGTTGAGGAAGCCTCTTCTTTCATAAAGATCCTGGAAGAGTTTTCTCAGGTACTCGTAGTCGGGCGTCTCGAAAAAATCGAGTCTGCGTACGTAACGTAAATACGTTGCCATTTCCTCGGGATGACCGTCGCACAAAACTTCGATTGGCGTCGCGCGTTTCGTGTCGCCAATTTTTTGATAACGTTCCTTAAGCGTGTCGGCTTTGAGACCTTGCCACGGTAAGCTGCCCCGCAGAAAGTACATAAACATGTGACCCAGCGCTTCCAAGTCGTCCCTTCTGCTTTGCTCTGTCGAAAAACACGAGACAATTAATTTTAAAAATCGAGCGATATTACGATTACTCGGCAAAACTCGTTCAATAATAATCAAGAATAATTTATTTTCGCACTTCATCGTATAGTTTCGTAACTCGTAGTACATAATTTGTGTATATTATATAAACTATAACTATATAAATAATTTACCTTTGCCAAGATGAGTATTAATACTCATGTAACGCGCTGTACCGGTCAAACTCTTGTGTTCTCGGTACGGTATATGCTTGTTCGTTTCCAAGTCTATATATTCTTTGGCCAATCCAAAATCAATGATATGAATGATCTTCTCTCGTTTGGTCGTACTTCGTCCTATCAGAAAGTTCTCGGGTTTGACATCGCGATAAATAAGATGTCGACTGTGTACGTATTCTATCCTGTGAAGCTGTGGAGGAGAGAAAAGTTTAAGGATCCAATCGTTCGAAACGGAACGATAAAATGGGATCGACGCCAAGAGTAAAGTGAATCGTCCATTGAATGGAGACGTAAGGGATACGTTACGTTTCTCGCTCTTAAAATAGTAAACCAATTGGATAAAAACACGTGAAACACGTAATTTTTATTCAAAAACTAAATATTGCATACGATTTCTTTTTCTTAATCAAAATAGTCATTAAATTAACAAAAAAAACGCTTCGGAATCATAAGTGTTCATAATTGGTTCCTTAGTACGGTTTGCCGAAAATGACTGCCATCAGCTCTTTATTTATTTTTCTATAAAATGAAATGCCAACTGGGAAACGATACGGTTTACAGCGATTTTTAGAATAATCGAGTTTCGATATAAAAAATAATGCACAACGCTACATTGCCCTGCAAATGAAATTTTTCGGAATTTTCGTCCATTCATTGGCGGCTCTCCATTCACTGGGCGATTCACCCTATTCTCGCTGTTCGAAATTACTCACGAGTTGCGTTGCTATGTTGAGAACGGTTTTTAGAGTAAACCTTCTGCCGCACAAGTCAAAGAGATCTTCGAGGCTCGGACCGAGGAGTTCCATCACCAATGCGTTGTACTTGCCGCACGGACCGAAGTAGTATACCTCCGGTACACCCTCTATGTGAGTGTTGTGAACTGTAGTTTTGCCAATACCCACAGTTGTTTTAGCCCCCACGAAAGAACGGATTTTTATTTTTCCCACGCATCACATCGTACGATGATGGAACGCATAAAACAGAGGATTATCTCGTTAAATCAAAGTATCGTGATGAAATACAGTTACAAACTACAAAATTGGCAACAAGTGACAATCTACTCACCATGTGTACCTAATAATTTGTAAAACCTATATTCTAGATGGAGCTGTGGCGCCTTTGACTTCATTGGTTCCTGAAATTAAAATAAATAAATAAAAAATGCATTAATAAAAATCGAGTCGAATATTCATTCATTAGCGGAGCGGTAGTAAAACAGAAGAAAAAAAAACACTGTCTTTCGCGTGTTCTATTACGAAAAGAGACATTGTTTTCGATCAGCGGTAATAAATATATACGTTCTCCGAAGGATTAACAAAATGCGATTCTAACTGTTGCTTCAAGCGCGATGCACGTGTGCGCTTACTGTCTGTATTTAACGAGAGCCGCGCGAGGCCCGCGTGGATAAAAAGCCCACATAGCGTTAAATCTCGTTTCCGCATACTGAGGGTCTTCCTTCAAAACGCGATTCTACTACTGACGTATGCAACACCGGGACGGCAGATGCGACAACGAAAAACTGCTATCCGGTTAACAAGGTATCTAATAGGATCGGACTCACCATTTTAATTGCTACGTGCTCATTATTGTAGAGGTTCTTCCCTGTAACAGAAAAAAGCATAAAAGAACATTAGTCGTATTCCGAAGATACGAAATATGCTTTTTAAATACGAATTTTTTTCTCGAATTCCGGTCAATATCGTCGTTTTTCAAGTATCGCAATAAACTGTAATCTATGCGGCGTCATCGGGCAATAAAATTCTTCGCTCGCACAGCGAGTATGTTACGAATCATCGTAAGCGTTCGGAGTGGCCAATCACCTCGGTCTGTGTGTATGAATCACTTCCGATACGCTACTGCGCCTCAAGATATGGAATATAGTCGTAGTTTTCTCATTTGTTCGTCTGAATCTTCGATTTGTGTGTTCGGAGATAATTCGACGCATATAACCGAAGCAATTAATGGCGCTCGATCATTCGAATGATATAATGCCGAGGAGTATCGAAGGAGGATAAGGCAAGTGGGTGGCAAATAGAATTCTATACGGTCAGCAATCAAGAAGCCAGAGGTGCCCGGTTACCCAGCGGTATGCAGTCTGCAGTACGCCAAATAACTTTAGCCTCGCTGTTGCCGCTACTATCGATTCTTCGGAACAAGCTGCGAGAGAACTCGGCGAGCAACGTCCGACAGTATCGAACCGGTGGGCCGAAGGTACAATAATATCGATCGACCGATTTAGAATTCATCATTTTCCCCGTAGATAAGCGGTTTCGGGTTTTCCTCGGGTATTTAACCGCGCAACATATTGGAACGGAATTTACCATTGATAACGTCTCGCGGTAGTTTACGATGAGTTAATCAAATTGAATTCGATAATCCGAATTTATTATTCAAAAGATGGGCTTCCCGATGGACTCGAAATAAAAGTTTAAATCGATAGAGAAATCATTTAGAATTGAGCGCATATGCGTCTATCTCGTGTAAAGAATTTTAATTCGCCTCGTCCTCGCCTCCGCCTCCCCGCCTCAGGGTAGAGCTTGTTATACGACGCATTGAAAGTAATAATCCTACGTGTAATGCGACCCCTTCCGATCAGCGGTGACGGGATTCGCGAACGTCTTCTATCCTATAACATCTATATAGTTTGTCGGGTACATTAGCCGAGTAAAAAAAAAAGAAGATGTATATAGGGGTAGAAATTTACTCGGTCGTGAACACGTGAGTCCTCGGGAATTGGCGAGGAAAGCGTACCGATCGCTCCGGACACACAGAAGCCGGCCAACTTTCGACCCCGTGGTCGAAAGGTTTCACGGTCACATGTACGAGAGAAATCTAATAAAGCTTCCACACCGCCAGGAGTGAACAACCGATGGTGCAAAAAGATTTTTTCGCGTTTCGGTTTTTTTTTTTATATTCACGCATTAATTTTCATTTTTTTCGCAGTCCCTCGGGAATATTAAATTATTGCGTTACAGAGAGCGAAGTCGACAATTAATGAAACGCATAACTCCTGCCTTTTTGCCCGGGCGGGCAGTCGGGAGTAAAGAATTATATTCAAAGAGAATTTCGAATACTTCTCGACAGGATAAAAATCTGAAAAAATGTTACCATATATAATGTTCTAAAAACATTAATTTTGCATAATAATCATAATGTCGAAAAGGTATTAAAAAATCAGTTTAAAAAAAATTGGTTAACGAATCATCCGGAAACCTAATTTTAAAAAAATGTTGAATACATTAGATTCGTTATACGTTATACATTTTTCAAAATTATTACGATGTGAAATAAATTTTCTTGGCCCTTCTATATGATTAATTTTTCTAGATTTTTATCCCACTGGAAAGTCTCCGAAATTCTTTCAGAATTTTATTTTCTCTGCGAACCTAACGATACACCCTCTTTAAAATGAGAGTTTCAGCTGCGAGATTATCGAGATAGTGAAAAGTCACGAAACTAGTGTCAGCTTTGGATTGTACGGGTACAGAGCGCCGACGCTCCACCGCCCATCGCAATTTCCGGCAATTTTTCGAATGACTATAGACTCGGATCGGTTGGGTCGAATCTCACGAGCGACGGACATCTGTAGCCGAAATACTCGCAGAAGCCCCGCGAGGTATCTTCAAAATGCCCCGAGCAATATTTCTCATTCCTCTCTTCCTCTCGCTTGCCGTCTTTCCCCGGAGCTCTGAGGTCGAACTACGATGACGATGCGTCACCGAGGCTCGCGTTCCTGAAATAATTCTCTATCTATTTATCTCTCGTTTTTCCACGCTATCTCTTTGCCTCGCTGTAGTGAGAAAACTCGACGGCTTGTTTCATCAATGAACTTTCAGTTTTATTATAAAAAAAAAAAAAAAAAATGTATATATATTCCGCCTCTACGAGAGTGGCAGTTATGCCGATGGGGCGTAGGAGGCAGAGAACGAATCGCGTTGTACCAACGATTTTTCCGATAATACGAGAAGCAGCATCTCGACTCCGAGACGAGACGAATCCATTACCCAAGGAAGGTCGTCGGTGGTGCGACACACAGTACAGCGAAAGTTGAGGGTGTAGGTACGCATCGTCATGGGACGTTGCGGCGCACCGCAAGTCGTCTCAAAGGAGAGGAGGGAACGGAAAAAAAAGAAAAAATACGACTTGAAGCCTCGAGGGGCTTCTTCCTCGTTTAAACAAACCTTCGATATCTTATCGTCTTATAGCAGAGTGCGATATAGAATTATGAGGCGGAGAAACTTGTCGATCGAGTTAGATTGGCGCGTGGGAAAACGAAAAAGAAGGGAAAAATACAGTCGACGAAATAGAATATTTGGTGAATTAATGTTTGTGCAATAATCGATCGTAAATGCATAAGGGCGGTTGCCCCGTGGAAAATAGTTGTATATACGGTATCTGTGGGTATACAATGGCCATAGAAAGTGCTCGACGTGTCCAACTGACCCCCAGAGTCTGTGCCGTCGAACGAAGAACAAGTCCAGGGTAAGAGAAAAGCGAGAGGAGAGAATGTTTCCAACATCGCTTGCATCGATCGATCCTATAGAGAAAGCGAAAGAGGCGCCGGAGGAATCGCACGGCCTACGACTCCCACCAACGACGAAGGCTGCCTGCCTGTGCCTTCGTCTCTCACCCTCCGTTTGACTAGCGCGCCCTTTTTTTTCCTTTTCTTTTTTTTTTTTACCCCTCCATATAGACGCGACTCTGATACCGCGCTACCCCATCGGTTTCCACTTAAGCATATCCTCTTTGACGTCGTACACAACGTGGCGCATCACGCGACAACGGAACGGTCGCTGCTATATGAAACACGAATACGATGCTACGACGGTGACGATAACAAGGACGCGACGACACTCGGTTTAGCGAGACACGTTACCGCGTGTTGGCTGGCGCACGAGAAAGATCTCGCGAGTAGTTTCACGGCAACGAGAGACGCGTTTAGAAGATTGCTTATTATAACGGTCGACACGTGGAGACCACGGCGAATAAAGTAGCTGTGATCCCTTGAAATAACTATGTATGGGGGAGCGGGGGAAGCGGAGAAAAATGGGCCAACAGGGCGAAATGGGACAATCGCGCAACTCGAACTTTGGGGCAAAATGGATCAACTGTAAAAAAATTTTTTTTAAATTCATCAAATTTCAAATTCATCGAATTCATAATATTTTTGAAATGATCGATTTTTCAAGTTTCATGACCATTTTTGCTACAGATCGCTGCTTACCGAAAAAAAGATCGGGAACGACGTTTAATGAAATTCTACGAAACATTTATTGTGTGGACTGAAATGGACCGATACGAAAAATAAGAATGCAGGTAATTAAAACTATAATTCGATAGTTGTCTTTTAAAAAAGTCTTTCATTACTATTGATACGAGAGAAATTGCTGACGCGGTTCATTTTGCCCCATCTTCCCCTATACGTTACATAAAAGCCTTCGGAACGAAACGAATGCGACGCGAAAAGAATGAGCATAGAAAATACCCCAAGAATACCGTAAGAATTCTACGATCAAAAAGTTTCGTAGAAAAATAATAATAATAATAATAAAATGAGAGACTAAAAGAGGAGACGGGGGAGTTCCCATCCGGAGTCTGGGCCGACCGTCGTGCCGAGCAGCTGTCGAGACTGAGAGAGGTGTCGCGGCGTTAGTGGGATGTGGTGAAAAGAGAGACACGAGGAACGCTCGAGCATATTGCAGGTGTTCCATCGACGCTGCTAAACTCCGTACTCGCACTTGCAATTGGACAAAGTATCCACGCGAGACTGTTACGACCCGATAAACATTCTTCGCTACTTCGTCTGCAAATATGAAAAATCAACGAAAGAAAGAAAAAAAAAAAAAAAAAAACAACTGCAGGAAAAGCGATGTGAGAGTTTTACGCCCGGAAAACTTGAATCACAGAGTTCAAAGGGTTATTGCGAAAGAAAAAAAAAAAAAAAAAACGATTCGAGAGTCGAGATGACGAGGCGAGTAGAGAAAGGGCCGATCGACTAGGCAAAAGCCTGGCGCGCGAAAATATCGTCGACGTTCATCACTAACCAGCGACGAGAGAGGCACACGCGGGGATAGGCACCGGCGGCTCGAGTCTCTTATTGTTAGGTATAGAAATTGTACGAATACGTGTGTGAATGTAGGTCAGGGTACGCGTGTACCCCGGGTCGCGTAATTCGTGCGAATGAATACGGACGTAGTACACGGAGCGGGCAACCGACTCACGTTGGCATTTTTTTTTCTTCTTTTTTTCGATCAACCAGACGAATTTAATTTGTAGATCCGGAAATGCAGCAACTTTAACGAGACTTCGTTAAGCTTAATTTCACGGTGACCACTAAAAACAGCGAAAAAAATGGTTTGCCATTTCTCAGATGAAAATTTAAACTTATAATGTAATTAACTGAATGAAGTTACTAACTAATAGATATCCACAAAAATGTTTGTAAGTTATGTCGATGGGGAATAATATTAATACAATTACGCTATCGGAATCATTCACTGATTTGAATTGTTTTTGTATTTTATTCAAATTCAAAACTTTTTATTATTAATTTAGAACGCCTAACATATGAAAAGAAAAATTATTTTGCTTTACTTTTTTCTTATTCGGATCTATGAGTTTTCCATTTTTTTTATTCCTTGATTTTTCCCTAATTTCCTGATTTTTCCTGGTCACCATGAATTAATGAAGTAATTAATAAAAAGTATTAACGATATTTCGTTAATTTGCATAGTACACGAAGAGGCGATCTTTCGATAAATTGAGAGGATAATAAAAATTGAACAAACGAATCTACGGAGCCGACTTAGCTTCCTCGTTTCTCGCAACTCGTGATAAAGGTAAACACAGCCGACTTACTATTTATTCGTTTGCCCGTCTCTGCGCGAGTCTACTTAGTTCACCGGGAGGGAGATAAGAGTTTTATTATACATATCGCGGATCGTCATCGATGCATCGCCGGCCGAAGATGGCGCGTTGCATCGCGCGATGAATCCGTGACATGAATGTATAATAACGATCTCCATCACGTTTGTCGTTTCACAGCAAAGGAATCGCTGAGCGAATAAAAAAGAATAATAAAAAACATTATAACACGGAATACGAATTTGTTTATTTGCGAATTAATGAAAGTCCGTTTCTCGCTTCCCCCGCGAGATCGGCGATCGGGGCGAAGATGTTTATTTGCAAAGCGAAACAACGAAAAGTTGTAAAATTCAAGAAGCATCGAAGATAAAGAGGAGTCACGGAGAGGCCGAAAGGCCAATCCGGAGCCCGGCAACTCGGCGGAGCAGTTAATTTCATTCGGCGGCAGAGAGCGAGTGAGAGACTGAGAGACCGCTACGCACAGAAGAAAAAAAAAAAGATGAGTGCTTTGTAATGGTGAGGATAACCGAGAGTCATAAGCGAACAAACGGCGAGTGTCTTTCTCTTTCTCTGTTCCCTCGGTCTGCTCACCTGAGTCACTCGAACCGGCGAGCGCCGAGCCGCTCACTGTGTGCGCCACACGACGAGACTCGAGGAGAGAACCACCAGACAGGTAGAGCAAAAGTAACTTGTCCAGACTTGTCCTGGAAGGAGGGAACGGCCGATCGACGCACGACAACAAGAGGAGTAGTACACGCGGAAAAGGAAAGACTCTCGTCGTCGTCGATCGCGCAAGGCGTGCTACAGAAAGTGAGAAACAAAACGGGAGAGCGAATAACGTTAATGAATCTCTTCGACGAATTTCTTTACTGATTACATATGAATCGTAATATTGACTCGAAAAAAATAATAAAACTTCAATCGATTGATATGATTTTTTTTCCACCGATCGAATCTTTGAATTCAGGAATTTCTTGTAATTTTTACGATAGCTACTATTCTTAAAATTATTATGAATATCGATTTACTGAAAAGAGAGTTCGAGGCGAATAAAAGACCCTCTAGAAATTAGTAATTCCGTATCGGAGTGGATAGTCCGATAAATAATTACTTCCAGTGAAGATCTCGATGAATGAACGACAAGTTTGGGACGGGAGATAGAAGCGTTGCGATCCTTCGTTCCAATACTGTACCGGAAGTTCGGTCTTATATAGGTATAGACCGTAGTTACGGTATATACCTAAAGCCGACGTCGAACTCCGGCCAGACTGGCAACGACGAGGAAGCTTTGGAATTTCGTATGCTACCTGTTGTGTTACAAAGCCGATCGACTAGTCTCACAAATAAAGAACGCGTCTGCTTCCTAGCGATCCATGTATTACGGTTGTTAAGTTAATAAACAACTGAAATAGAGGCTTCGATAGGTCAAATTTAATCGCGAAGCAGTCGCATTCATCGCAATGTTTTTTTATTTGAAAAAAAAAAAAAAAAAAAAAAACACGTGGGCAGTGACTACCGATTTGTTCGATATAAGAGAAGATTCTCCGAGATCGTGAAAAAAGAACGACTACATCGAAAGTTTCCTCCCACGAGGTAAATTGATAAGTAAAGGGGACAAGACACTCCGCTAGGAGTTAGCAGCGTTATTAACGCCTCGCTTAGGAGTTTTCACTTAATCGTGAATCGCGAGGAGAGTGAACGAGTTAGAGAACAGGCGAGAGAGAGAGAAAGAAGAGACCTTGCACTCGGTATAAATTGTCTGGACCTCGAGGCCGATGCCGTGCTTCGGTCTATCGGTGGGCTGGTAGATAGGTCTCACTGGTTTCACGCTCGCATTTCGCTACTCGGCGTTATATATCTCCGATGGCTCTCGGGCTGTGCAACCGCCGCGTGTTCTCCACCTTTACCTTCCCTCGTTCGTCTCATTTCTCGATGCACCGAGACGAGAAACGTTTTCCGCGCGGCGCTCGATGGTATTAGCACCTGACGACAAGAAGCTCTTTCCCTTTCCCCGCGCTCCGGAAAGGAGCCGCCAACACACCACAGCTGGGCGACCGTGGCAACATGGGGTACGAGCAAAAGCGTGGAAGAGAACGTTAAGAGTCATCGGGGACGAACGGAGCGACCCGTCGAAGAGAATCCGTAACCGATTATTCGAGTAACCTTTCGACAAATTGAGTCGCCGGACTACCCTCGGTTACCTCGTTAAGCTCGACTCACGAAATCGAGTTTACGGGGATAATAATGAGAAAATTCTTCTTCGCCATTAACCGTCCGACCGAACTACCCTCTCTCATTTCGCTCGTCGTCGTCGTCAACCTCGACGGGCACTCCTCTATCACACGAAATCACCTTCCTTCAATGTCTGTAAGCAAGAAAATATGTTAATCTCACCGAACAAACTCGACCTCGATGAGGGAAAATTAGTTTCGAGCAAATAATAACTTTTATCGAGTTTTCCCCACTGCTCTCGAGTCTATGACCTCGTTAGATACAGTTGAGATTTATTTTTCTCGATCGCATCTTACGATCGCGAGAGTAGCATTGAATTCGAAATAAAAATAAATTAATGATCGGAGTTTTAAAGGTTTCACGCCCTTGTGACTCGATGTTTCCATTACAGAAATGTACCATCGTCGTTTTTTTTTTTTTTTTTTTTTTTTTTTTTTTTTCATACCATCCTCGATCCTCGACAAAAGTTTGTAGCTTACTGGAACAACGTTGTTCCAAAACGTCGACATTCGTCATCGGTCATTCGCAGTAGCGGAACGGAATAACGTTATTTACTATTTATACGATTGTATTGAATGTGTTATTGATCCGATGTCTTGAAGTTTCCTTCATTAATCACTAGCCAAACAAGTCTTATCGTTGGTGTCTACGAAAAAAAAAAAAAGAAATAAAGCTCAACACGAGCGCGATAGATTAGAACTTGATAATTTGTCTGATAAACGCGTTCGGAATGCTCACAAAACTTAACGTCTATCAAGTATCCAGCACCCCCTCTCTCCCCGTGTTTTGCAGTTGCCATAAAGACAGTAATATTTTCGTATCAGGCGGGGGTTTTCAAGTTATCTATCCCAAAGAACACGTCAAGGTTGCCGAGATCTCACGTTCTATTTTTGTACTTGCGAAACCGATTTATGCTCCAATTATTTTCCGCGATTCGTAACGATTATAAACGCGCCCCGCTCGGTAAAAATGCGAAAACATTCGCACAATTCTTATTTCCTCTGTTATTATTAATTTTTCTTCCTGTTACACTAATTTCTTACGTTAATTTTTTTTTTTTTTTTTTTTTTTTCTTCAAATTCACAAGAAAAATTATTTGACGGTGAGAATTTAAAGCAGAACTCACCGAGTCTCAGTTCTCCAAAATTACCACAGCCTATTTTCTTGCCGACTCTGAAGTTCGGTCCGACCATAAGAACGCCGGACGTAGATGTGACGCTGTGTCTAGAAGTGTGCATGTTGGATCTCGTGGCGTTGCCGCTGCCCCGAGAAGTTCTTTTGGCAACTTCCTGCTCGCGGTCTCTTTCGCTGCCGCGTGCGAGCTCCTTGTCCGCTCTGTTCTCCCTGCTCTCGCGTTTCTGCATCTCGAATCGTCCAGTTGCGCTCTCCTTTTTCTTCCCACGCTCTCCGCTAATTTTTGCCTCCTACACGGAGTACCGTAAGCGGCGAATGCTCGTCAGTAGTCGCAGTAGTCGATGAAAGATTCTTGGGGATCGATCCCCATTATGATGACCGAAGGACTGCGGAGCCTCGTCGCTGTAATTTGTGATGCCAGTTTTTTTTTTCTTTTTCTTTCTTTTTTTTTCAGGAGCCCCGTGGCTCTGGAGTGTCCGAAGCCAGGATAAGTAAGATATCTTGAACCCTGTCGCACCCCTGACAAACTTTTCTCGTTTGAACTGTCGCACACTTACGCGCGTAGAACGGTATATCGCAATTTTTTTATGTTGTTTTTAATCCCGAAGAAACGACGACAAATTCACGATCACCGAGCGCGGTAGCACCGAGTAGTCACGCACCCGCGACACACACACACGCGCGCACATGCACTGAGAACGCACCGAGAATTTCAATAGCTATAGATGTCGCGTGTCACGGAGCATAAGAATAAGAAAAAAGAGAGAAAAAAAAAAAGAAGCGTTATCGAAGATACAAGAGCGAGTGATCCGGGGAAAGGGTTTTCCGCATATGCCCGCCCTTTGCGACACAAACAGGAATAACTGAGGGATAGATGTTTTTGTCAGAATATTGTGATGATACTCGTCGAGCTGGCCGGCCGAGATGATCGGTCAGCAGCGCGAGTGACGAACCTCAGTCACTGGACAATGCATTCCCGAACGTGTTCCCGTCGTCGTGCAGGAAGAATCCCGTGAAGACCTCCATTATGGGTCATCGCCGCCGCCGCCGCCGTCGCCATGTATGTTTTCTCGCTTAATGTTTCTCCCCCCCGAAGGACAGACCGGTGTCTCTCGCGGCTATTGCCGATCGCGCGGATTAACCCTTTCGAGAAAAACTCCGGCGCGCCTCTCCAATAACGGCGAAAAGTCAACAAATGATAATAATCAACGGGGCAATGGCAACAACGACGACGACAACGACAACGACGTCAACGCCAGCCAGCCAGCCGCTAGCCAACCGCTAGCCAGTCTCGTGCATTGACCCTCACTTTTGAAAAGCCCTGTGTTCCCTTGGCTACAAACTCTCGGGGAACTAGAGCTCTTTCTCTCTTTATCTCTCTCCCTTCCTCTCTCACTCGCGATCCAACTCTATCCTCGTCTTTCACATTCGTTGCACGAAGCAGTATGTCCGTCTCCCGTTCGAGTCTCCCGAGGTTCGGGTGGTAGTTGCAGGCTACGCCGATATTTTCCTCTCCTACCCGTCTTGTTTTCACTTTTGAGTATATCGATGTTCCCACCGTGAACACACAATTTATTCACGATAAACACGTATATGTTTTAACGCCTAAAAACACCGAGTCTGAATTTTTGATGAATAAACTATTGGTCGTTCACTCGCGCCCCAACAGGCTCGATAACTTATACCCCGATACGGGCGAACGGTTGCGGACGGGCCTCGAGCTCCTGCCTCTCGCGCTCGACTCGACATTAGGTGAGATTTGTTACGGGGCCGGCAGGGCTACCAGCCTGCAAACGCAAAAAGAGCTAACACCGATGGACGCCTGTTCGACACCTACGTGAAGTTGGCCATATAACTCAGTTTTATTTGTTGCTCATACTAATTAAACTAATGTAATAATGCTAATCTATTAACGGCAACTTATCGGTGTACACGGTAAATTAGCTTACACGAGGATTCCACATTCAACGTCAGAGTAGAAATGTTGATAATTATCAGAGTCACATGCTGTAATAGTTCTTTTAACTCTATTATAGTTCGAAATGTTAAACCTCCTTTCATTGGTCGAACATGCTAAACAAAGCGCGTATAGTGAGCGCAACAGCATTGTTCCCGATCAAATGTTTTTTTGTATACTGTCGTTACGAATTTCCAATATGACGACACTTTGAATAGGAAAAACGTCAAGTGCGATTTTTTTTTTTTCAATGCTTGAACGATCTTTATGTCTTTGATAGTTTCATTTTTTAAATGATAATAACACAATAAAGCAATGGAGCAACTGGTGGGAACGAATGTACAAGTCGTTCTCAGTCTCAAAGAAGGTATGATTTGTTTACATTCGCGGAAGACGTAACCTCTCGTTTGCTATACGAGCGGGAAACTTTCGTTTGACACTACGTTCTCGACGATGCTTTCAGGCAAAGGTTTTCAACGTATCGCGAATCCTACGTGCATCGTATCGACGCTGAACGGTCAATCGCTGGAAACCGATTTTATCGAGTCGGATTCGAACCCCTGTTACTCGACGGATTTAGTTTGGAAAGCTGACAAGTATAGTTTGAGAAAGTATGCACTGTAAACAGCACGAAAGAAATATCTGTAACCGTTAGATTGTTTACGCTAGTCTACAATGGTAACGCAAATTAGTTAAATAATCGATATCTATTCTCGCGTAGATATTGCTTTGTTCTTATCTATCGTTATTGATAGTTTATTTTTTTTCTTTTTTAGAATGAGATCAGGTCAGGAACCCTTGAAAATAGAATGCTTTGAAATTAAGGAAAACGGCAAGAGGGACAAAATCGGTTACGTACTTCTCAGTTTGCGATCAGCGCGGATAGTACTACCTAAGGACGTAGACTCGTGCATCCCGTCCACCTGGCATAGGCTGTTGGGACTGAGAAATGATATAAAAATCGACAAACCAGAATTATCGTTGGCTTTGACTATCGAAGATCACGAGACTTACATTCATCGCGTTTCGAGACAAGAGGTAAATTATTGAAACAAAATCATTTTTTCATATTTTTTGTTGTTTTTTTCGTATTTTTCTTGTTTTTTTTTTTTTTTTTTTTTAGATAACTTCGAATAAAGACGGGATACGGAATAATTTTTCTATTACCGATTCCGAGACTGCTGTGCCTTACTTCATAGAGAAGGAAAATTTAATACAACTGGGGCCCATCGATACCTGCAACTCCCTCTTTCTCCTGAACATTATCACTGGAGAAGCAAAAAATCTGCATCTTCTGAAACAAGAGACTGATAAACCTTCGAATGACGATTACACGTTGTGTTGCCGTTTTCTGGGGACTGAAATTCGTTTAAAATCATTTTCCACATTGGAAGAACATTTCGAACCGAGCGAATTGGCGCTCGCGAGGATAAGAAGCTCGCCGAACGTTCTGAGCAATTATTTCTACAAGAAACCAAATTTGCTTCTGACGCTGCAGCGCGGAGAGGCAATTCTCGGATACACGGAGGTGGATCTGAGGCCCTTGATAGCCAAAGAAACAATCAAAGATTCTCAGAGATATCCCGAGAACACGGATACCGTATTGAATCATCGTTGCGTTCTGATCGGTGAAAAACCGCCGAGTAGCATCCGCGACAACGAGGATAATCGAGCATTCATTGACCTGCAATTGAAACTTCATTACATCGAGGCGAAAAAAATGGCCGAACAACGAATAAATGCCGAGTCGGATGAGCTGTATAGACAGGAATGCCCGGGAGACAATACGACGAGTTTGCATTACGCTTTCTCGGAAATCGACGCGCACCGAAATCCTCGCGGTGACTTTGGCACGTGTGCGAACGAGGATCGCAGAATGTATAAAAGTTTGTACACCGATACGTCGAATGTTGGGAATGAAAGAATTCAAATGGACCGAATACCAACGTCATCGGGTAATATCGCGGCAACTGATTCGCGCGGTGCGCAAGATTACACGAAAAGCTTGGAAGCTTATCATTGTTATTGCCTCAATATCAACATGATCCGTATTAAATTGTCGTCGTCGTCCGTGCGAAATATCGAGTTCAGGTAACGGCCTAATGACTCAAACGCGACTTAAACTCGATTCGGGGAAAAATGTATCAAGTAATCGTAAAAATTTGTCACGAACAGATTTCATCATCCAAAGGCCGAAATAATGTCAACTTTGTATCCTAATATGCCTTTGTCACGGGACGAACAATTGCGACTTCAGGACATTGGATGTAAATTGCATTTCATATCATCGTCCAATGAAATTCGACATTTGTTAATGTCCTATCCGCCGAAAGTTAGTATCCGCGATGTAGGTAGCGAGGCAAAAACTTGCATAGGACAAGCGATTCTCGATGTTGCTCTGCTCTTTCATCAGCATAAGGTAATGACGATACATCGATAGTCGGTCCAGAATTGTCGTTTGACTTTACAAATAAAGAATTTTCCATTTACAGCCGGAGATTAAATACGAAGCTCTGCTCCACGATGGCGATAAAAACGTTATAGGCACGTTGGACGTTGCGATGCATCTCGAGGATCGTGGTCCGTACTACAAAACCTATAAAAACACTGCTGACGAAAATTTTGGGCCGCCTATCATCGACGATAGTTTGGCGTACAAAATAGTCGACGAACTCGAAACGTGGAAGGAACATCAACAAGAAATATTTCGCGTCGAGGTTCCATATTAACTTTTACAGATAAACAATATAACGTTAAGCGAGTCAAAGACGAATATGTATTAACAGCCATTACCCGTGTGCCGAATGTAGTTGAAAAGAAGAGAGGAACGATACCTCAATCGATTGAGCGACGAATGGCAACAGCGACGAGAGAAGTTAGAATCGAAACTGGCGTGTAGCGTCGAGCAATGCAAAATTCTGGCGAATAGCTTAAACAAGGCGACCGAGGATCTGCGCACCAGGAGATTGAAGAGTCTCGAGAAGGAAGCTCGGCTCATAAAAGCAAACGAGGATTTGCAGTGGAGATACGAGAGTAATATGTTGCAAGTGCAGGAGGCGTCGCGACGATTGCAAGAAGAGCACTTGTCGAAGGTTTGTCAAAAGGACCGATAAATTCTCGACTATTCTCGTCCGTTATCGATCTTCCGTCTCTTTATCTCTGATTAATTCATTCACAAAGATAAATAGTTTGGAGGCGCGAAGAAACGTTCTTGAAACTGAGAACGAATCGCTTCGTTCCGAAAATGAATCGCTTCGTTCCGAGAACGAACGACTCCGTCGATCAACGAGCGAGCAGGAGGAAGAAATTCGCGCTTATCAAAAAGGCTCCCTGACTCAGGACCAAGTTGCCTCGCTTCTTCAAGACGTCAAGGCCCTCGAGCAAAAATTGAACATCACCCAGAATGACAAAGCCTTCTTCAAGGAAGAATGGGGCAAAGCGGTCAGAGAAATTCATCGAATGAAGATCGAGCATCAGCAAGCGATCGGCCTTCGGATAAAGGCCAACAAAGAAGAGTTGAAAAACTTCGAGTGCGTACGACAAATTGTTGTAACGATCGACAGACGGCTAGGAATCTCTACTAACTTTTTTTCGATGTTATTATAGCTTGGAGGATGTTCTTTGCGCCGACTCAACGGCTCTCAGTAACGATCAGATATTATTAGGTGAGCTACAGAAGGAGATTGATGTGATTAAACCGACTTCGACTTTTTTGCGCAACAATGCGCCAACGAGTCAGCGGAGCTTGACGCCACTCGACGTTCAGCTGTATCCTCGGAAAAACTCAAAATCCCATCGTGGCTCGGCAAAATCGGAACAACAGGATGAACGTCTGAGAAAACTTATAGAGGAGCGAGATGCGCTCTTGAAGACTGGTAGCTATACTAACGATGACATAGTAATTGTTAAACTAAACAACGAGATAAAATCGCTACTTATCACCATTTGACCGAACTGTTATGGTCGTCGAACTTCTATGGCGCTGTACTATCGCGTACAATAAAACTCAATGGATTTAGTCGATAATCGAATATATTTGAAACATTAACCCAACAAAAACATCTTAGTGAATCGTTCATCGTTACAAAACGTATGTGCCATTATTTTCCTTGACGAAGTACGGAAGAACGCTAAGCGGTGCAGCGTAATTTCGTAACCATCCGGGTCCCAACCAGGTGCGATTTTGATTCGGATCCCTCCAACGTCCGGCCGGTAAATAAACGTCCCGCACAACGGCGCCTTCTCGTGTTACCGGGGCTACGAGTATTTCTTCTCCAAGAAGATAAGCTGCGAAATGACAAAAAGCAAAGAATGAATGTACAGTAATACAGAGGGAACATTTATCGTCGATCGAAGCTTACCGTCGTTGATCTTGTGAGCGATCGGATCGGTTGGGGCGGCCCACCATACCGGCGGATTCAACGGAGTCCCCGTAGCAACAGATTTGTCCATAAGCCGGACGATTATCGGTGTTATCTGTGCGTGAAGATCCGTGAATTTCTTCGAAATAACGATAGTCTCGTCGTCGAAGTCCCACGGCACGAAAGAATACTGCAGTGATGGCATGAATACGTTAGCCTGAAGCCAACGGATGAAAAGTTCTTTCGACGGAAGGACCGTGCCGTTCAGCGAACCGTTGAGATATCCGTTACCACCGATCATATCGGGTAACACGTTAACGTAACCATTCAAATTCATTTGCAGAAGCGTCGTTATGACTGTCGGCAAACCGTTGCTCCAGGTCCACTTGGTGTCCTTGTCGTCCATCCGTATGAATATCGGAAGGTTCTGAGTTTTCCAAGCAACCCGAACTTCGCTAATGTCGCCGAAGTTCTTCGCGAGAGCCGTCGTGTAGTTGGTGGTAAAGATACCGGGTTGAAGTTCCAGTGGGCCAGTCAGCGAAGCTACTTGTGGCAACAAAGAACTTTCACCGGCGTCGAATTTGAAGCCATCGATGCCGCTCTTCAGGATCAAACGTAGCCTCGCCGTCCACCACTCCACGGCTTGCGGATTCGTGAAATCGATCGTCGCCGCGTAGAGGCCTTGCCACCAAGTCATTCGTACCTGACCTGCAAGATTCTTCACGAAAAAGTTCTTCTTCAGTGCCTCGGAGTAAGCCGGTTCGCAGCCCTCATTTATGAACGGATGAATCCACAGGGTCGTACGAAAACCTTTCTTCTTCAGAGTTGCAGCGACCCGCGTTACGTTTGGAAATTTAACGGGATCGAAGACCGCGGAGCCATAACAAGTCTCCCAATTGTCGTCGATCTCGAGTTGGCTGTTTTTGAATCCGTGGGCAACGATCTCGTCGGCGAAGTCGTATACAACCGATTCGCTCACGTTCACCTTGTATCGCGCCCAAGTCGACCAGATCGGGTGCTGTATCATTCGTATGTCCGGATGACCACTCGGCTTTCCCAGGAACCTCGAAACTGCAGTCATGTGCGCCGTTCTCGGATTCACCGAATAACCGATCAGGTAATCAAGACGCACCACCGTTCGATCTCGGTATGGGGCCCCGTTGCGCGCTACGAAGCATATATGTTTGTCCAAAATATTGTTCTGATCGAGGAAAAGCGGTACAGTCTCGTCGATCCATATCCAGAATCCTTTGCTGTTCAGCCAGTAACGCTCTGCCGTTGCCATGTTTAAATGATGAGTCGACAAATACGGCTCTTCCTCGTAGTACATGTGCTGAATCGGCCAGTGTTGTTGACGCATCTGCGGTCCACCGTACCATTCGGTGTTATCCGCGAGTTCGTAACAATCCGTCAGTACAGCGGCGTAACTGTCGATCGAACGCGATATCTTTATCACCTCCTGATCCGGCAATGCCTCGATCCTTGTTTCCACATTCTTGCCGCGCATAACACAGGTCGTGTATGGGGCGCAGTCGGAAACGATTGACAAAGATTCGACGGAAGTAATATCGTCTTTAGTATAGAGAACGTTGCTGGTGACCGTTCCATCTGTATCAGAATCATTTTAATTTTTTTATTATTTTTTATAACTTTTTTTTGGGAATTTTTTATCGATCGCATTTGATACATTATTTACCTTTCTTCAAAAGATCCAAGCGGACAGCACCGGTGCTGATATCGATAGCGATCACTGCATTCTTCGTCACTCTGGTAACACGATTTGGCGATGTATCCGCCGTCGAACACAGCAACGCGTTGCCGGACAATAAGAAAGTCAGGAGGGTCGCTGAAATTAATCATTACGAGGATTGATTATATAAATTTCGTTGGTATTTCCTGATGACAAAAAAGTGACTAAAGATTTGGAATTAAAAAACGCGAGATTTTACGTCTTGGAATCGTTAGGCGGTAGAATTTGGGGTCGAAGTTTTGGAGCAACGATTTTGTAAAAACTTATTCGACATTTTTTACCACAGAATACCCTGAACTCGTGCATCTTGGCGCTCACGTCTAGGTACCGATTGCGATCAATAATACTCTTCCAATACTTTATATACCCTTTTATCTTTTACCTGATATTGTGTAGTGCAAATACGGCAAAATTTGCTGTAGTGATTATATGGGAATTAAAAACAAAAAACTACTATCATTAATGGAGCGCATGATAGATACCGGTACCGAGAGTATTTGTTATTGCAACTTATCGCATCTGGAATGATTCAACTAGACTACGATTTATCCGACACTATAGCCATTAACCTTGGATTATATTTTTCGATCGATAATGAAAAAATGTCTGATTAATTGCGTTAGCACCTCGTAATCGTACAGACATATTATTATCATTATATGTATACACTGCTTGATCGCCGATTTTCGCTTATTACACAATCACAATGTTTTTAATTTATTTATAATGACGTAGATATTGACGCATAAATAGATAACAAACAGTTAATAAACAATCTTTCAGAGGCTTCGATAGTAATATGAGTAATTTAAAAAATTTTGAACGACGACCGGAAGTACCTGCAGCATACGCTTTTTATCGTTGTATCGACGTATATATCGCGAGGCAAATTCTTCTATGTTGCACGACACTCGACGCCCAAGACACGAAAAAGCTTTCACGATATGAACCTTCGAAACTCCGAGAAACACGAAAGCTACGATAGATCCGATCTGCTGCATCGCTTTGACCGATAAGATTCTTCTCATCGGTAGAGAATCTAAAATGATTCAACGATTTTCTTGCCTCAAGTTACCCTCTCGAATCGAACAATAGAAAAGTTGTAGTATGTTCTCATCGAACTTTAGCCGCAAGACATAGAACACGTGTATGAGCTGTAGAAAGCCGATGTGTTCGAAACATATCTCAAAACTGTGCTGGATCTTCGCTCCAGTTGTTTGAGCGCTCACCGTAAACTTTTTTGTTTTTCTTTTGAAATATTCCTTTTATGAGGAATATTGAATATTAAAGAAATAGGGAATCGTCAGAAATAGTGAGTATTGTGGAGCAAAATATTTGCGACTTATTATTTCACGAGTCTTGCCTTCGTTTTGCGTTCTGAACCATTACGAAATATCATTGAACTAAGAATTGTAATTAACTTTTTTCGTCATAGTGTTCCTGAGTAACTAATGTTTTGGTTTTACTATGATTCATCGAAGAAATCCTCATTCATAATGGCGATTCATAGTGGTTTACGTGACTTTGTGTTTATCGAGAAATCCGAGTTTTGGCAGAAATAACTCAACTTCACATGTTTAAGAAGTTCAAATTTTTTAAACGAATCAGAACGACCTAATTTTTTAAGTTGTCCGAACCCTCCCTTTCAAGATTTGGCGTGTAATTTTTTTCTATTCTGGAATTTACATAGTAATTGTCGAACAAAAATAAAGAGATAAGATCGTTTCTTATCTCCAAAATTGACCGAAGTCTATGGTCGCTGAATGTCTACAGGCGCAGTACTACCGCGAAAAATAAAACTCAACGAATTACTCGATAATCGAATATATTTCACATATTAACACAACAAAAACATCTTAGGGAATTGTTCATCGTTACAAAACGTATGTGCCATTGTTTTCTTTCACGAAGTACGGAAGAACACTGAGCGGTGCAGCGTAATTTCGTAACCATCCGGGTCCCAACCAGGTGCGATTTTGATTCGGATCCCTCCAACGTCCGGCCGGTAGATAAACGTCCCGCATAACGGCGCCTTCTCGCGTTACCGGGGCTACGAGTATTTCTTCTCCAAGAAGATAAGCTGCGAAATGACAAAAAGCAAAGAATGAATGTACCGTAATACAGAGGGAACATTTATCGTCGATCGAACCTTACCGTCGTTGACCTTGTGAGCGATCGGATCGGTTGGGGCGACCCACCATACCGGCGGATTCAACGGAGCTCCCGTAGCAACAGATTTATCCATAAGCCGGACGATTATCGGTGTTATCTGTGCGTGAAGATCCGTGAATTTCTTCGATATAACGATAGTCTCATTGTCAAAGTCCCACGGCACGAAAGAATACTGCAGCGACGGCATGAATACGTTAGCCTGAAGCCAACGGATGAAAAGTTCTTTCGACGGAAGGAACGTGCCGTTCAGCGATCCGTTGAGATATCCGTTACCACCGATCATATCGGGTAAGACGTTAACGTAACCATTCAAATTCATTTGCAGAAGCGTCGTTATGAGTGTTGGCAAACCGTTGTTCCAGGTCCACTTGGTGTCCTTGTCGATCATCCGTACGAAAATCGGAAGGTTCTGGGTTTTCAAACCAACGCGAACTTCGCTAAGGACCCCAAAGTTTTTCGAAAGAGCGGTCGTGTAATCGGTCGTGAAGATACCGGGCTGAAGGTCCAGTGGACCAGTCAGCGAGGCTACTCCTGGCAGCCAGGAACTTTCACCGGCATCGAATTTGAAGCCGTCGATGCCGCTTTTCAGGATCAAACGTAGCCTCGCCGTCCACCACTCCACGGCTTGCGGATTCGTGAAATCGATCGTCGCCGCATAGAGTCCTTGCCACCAAGACATTCGCACTTGACCGGCAAGATTCTTCACGAAGAAGTTCTTCTTCAGTGCCTCGGAGTAAGCCGGTTCGCATCCCTCGTTTATGAACGGATGAATCCAGAGAGTCGTACGAAAGCCTTTTTTCTTCAGAGTCGCAGCGACCCGCGTAACATTTGGAAATTTAATGGGATCGAATACCGCCGAACCGTAACAAGTCTCCCAATTGTCGTCGATCTCAAGTTGGCTGTTTTTGAATCCGTGGGCAACGATCTCGTCGGCGAAGTCGTTTACGACCGATTCGCTCACGTTTACCTTGTAACGCGCCCAAGTCGACCAGATCGGGTGCTCCATCATTCGTATGTCCGGATGACCACTTGGCTTTCCCAGGAGCGTCGAAACTACGTTCGTATGTGCCGTTCTCGGATTCGCCGAATAACCGATCAGATAATCGAGACGCACCACCGGTCGATCTCGGTACGGTGCTCCGTTGCGCGCTACGAAACATATGTGTTTGTCCAATATGTTGTTTTGATCGAGGAAAAGAGGCACTGTTTCGTTGATCCATATCCAGAATCCTTTGCTGTTCAGCCAGTAACGCTCGGCCGTTGCCATGTTTGTACGATGAGTCGGTAGATACGGCTCTTCCTCGTAGTACATGTGCTGAATCGGCCAGTGCTGATAACGCATCTGCGGCCCGCCGTACCATTCCGTGTCATCCGTGAGTTGGTAACAATCCGTCAGCACACCGGCATAATTTTCGATCGAACGCGAAATCTTAATCACTTCTTGATCCGGCAATGTCTCGATCGTCGTTTCCACATTGTTGCCGCGCATAATACACGTCGTGTATGGGGCGCAGTCGGAAACGATCGACAAAGATTCATCGGAAGTAGTGTCGTCTTTAGTATAGAGAACGTTGCTGGTGACCGTTCCATCTGCATCGGAATCATTTTTATTTTTTAATTATTTTTTATAACTTTTTTTTGGTAATTTTTTATCGATCGCATTTGTTATTTTACTTACCTTTCTTCAAAAGATCCAAACGGACAGCACCGCCGCTGATATCGATTGCGATCACCGCATTCTTCGTCGCTCTGGTAACACGATTTTGTGATACATCCGCTGCCGAGCTGAGCAATACGTTGCCGAACAACAAGAGTGTCAGGATAGTCGCTAAAATTAATCGTCACGAGAGTAATTTAAAAAAATGTCGATGTTATTCCCCACCGAAAAATATTGTCTGAGCATTTGGAATTAAACATTTTTTAATTTGAAATAAAAGTTTTTTCGTTTTTGAATTGATGGGCGCTACAGTTTTGGATCGGGTTTTCTTCAGCAAGGATTTGAAGATTCTATTCGATATTTCTTACCACAAAACAACACCCTTGACTCCTGCATCTTCGCGCTCGCGTCTGGGTACTGATCGTGGTCAATAATGCTCTCCCGAGCCTTTATATACCCTTTTATCTTCTATCTGATATTGTGTAGCGCAAATACGGCAAATTTTGCTGTAATGATTGTATGGGAATTGAAAACAAAAAACTACTATCATTAATCGAGCGAATGATAGATAGCGGTACTGAAACTGTTTGTTATTGCAAAACTTATCGCATCTCGGAATGATTCAACTAGACAACGGTTTAACCGACACTCTAACAATTGACCTTGGATTATTTTCTTTAGATCGGTAATTAAAAATGTCTGGTTAATTGTGATAGGACCTCGTAATCGTACAGAATTATTATTATTATATGTATACACTGCTTGACCGACGTTATTCGTTTTTCCAACAATCGCAATATTTTTTATTTTTTTATAATGTCGTAGATATTGACGCATAAATAGATAAAAAATAGTTAATCACCAATAAACTTTCAAAGACTTCAATATGAATTATTCAAAAAAATTCGAACGAAGACAGCAAATACTCGTAGCGTACTCTTCTTACCGTTGGAACGAACTATATACCGCGAGGCAAGTTTTTCTATGCGAGACGCGAGTATTGCAAGAATCGTCGAAATGTCATAAGGATCCTATCTGACTCATTGCTATGTTGTCGTATGAGATATTGGGCGGTGCAGTTGTTTCAGTCCGGTCGCTCTGAATTTCTAATTAGTGCAATTGAATAATAAAGTCGATGAAACATTAGCCCGAGTTCGGTGGTGTTAGGTTAATGCTGTTGAAACGGGGCGCCAATGTGACGGGAGCGAACGCGACAAAGCAGTGAAATCGATAAGGATATTCTCGCATCGTCAAAAACGGAGTAAATCTCGGGAATAAAGACGTTTACAGCCATCGTCAACTTTCCGTCGAATAAATAATCAACGTGATCTCGAAGATTTTTGGTCACTAGGGACATGTCCGCCTCGATGATGTCGAGCGTCAAGCTCCAGGATGACATGAGTAGCATACCACTTGCCGATGACGATCCTCAAGGTACACGAAAAAACTCTCTCCTCATTATTATTGCTAACTTTGACATTTTCGTCCACGACCTACTATTTCAATGCGATTTACGATAAAACGAAAAAAATTAAAAAATAGACGGATCCCCGACGATTTCGCCAAAAAATTAAATGAAAAAAAAATATATAAAACGAAAAACGATAAAACGAAAAAAAAAAGTACTTGTAGTTTACAAATAATCTGTTACAGTAATCATACCGGAGGAAGATATTCCTGACAACGACTCTCAAGTTTCGGATGCATTTGCTAGAGGACGAAGCATGGATTCTATTCCTTCCACTTTCACCAACGGCAGCTGCAGTCCAAACAGTGCGTTTTCTGATTTGTATTGTTACTCTTTAGCTTCATTTCTTGTCGCTTGACTCAACAATTTTATTAAAACAATTGAATATTACAGGTTTAGATCCTGACGTTAGTCCCGACGAACAGGAGGAGAAAGCAAGATTAATCTCTCAAGTTTTGGAACTCCAAAACACATTGGATGGTAAATTCCCTTCTTTACCAGTCGCCTTGAGATTCCTGATAAATCAATTTAATACATTTGTTTCTCTGCAGATTTGTCTCAGAGAGTTGACAGCGTTAAGGAAGAAAATCTCAAGCTGAGAAGTGAAAATCAAGTTCTTGGCCAGTATATAGAGAACCTAATGTCAGCCTCAAGCGTTTTTCAATCCACGAGTCCCAATACTAAAAATAAGAAATAAGCGCTTTACACAAATATTTTTTTATTTCATTATCATTTTATTAACGCGGAAACCGCGCGCGATTTTATGTAATCCCGATGAGCATAATAAATCGAGCACATGGGCCCAATTGAGCCGAAAGCTAGTCATATTTACACGTTTCTTTTCATTTCGTTGTTTTTTTTCCTTTTTTTTTACGTTGGTGTGAATAAATTTTATTTATTTCGAAAAAAAAAACAAAAACAGATCGAACGGTTAATTATTAATTTACAGAAACATAGTTTCCAAAGTCAATTTAAATTACGCGAGATTTTGAAATTTGATATACATCCGTATCACCGAAGAATGACATCGCGAATATTGTTTGGTTTTTTTTTTTTTTTTTCATTCTTTTTCATAACTCTGTACTGCCAGGAATGCTTGAAAGCTTCATATGTGTAGAATGAGGTGATAGAGATAGTGGGAAAGATCAATGAATCACATTACTCGAAGGAACGTCGAGCCTCTAGTGCTTTCTTCGAATTAAACGTTCATTAATCGAATCACATACGCGATAGCGATAGCGGATTTTACGAAGGAAATGGCATTGCTCTCTGTACAATCACGAGTGTCGGGGTGATTTGTTCTTTAGTCCACGAGAATGGTATTTTTTTAAATACGAGCTTCGCTTGAGCAAACGCACGATTTACGGTCAATTGTAATCGCTGTTAGCTAAGTCAGTGTACAGAAGAGACGAGAGAACAACCATAGTGTTTTACTATAAATATATTATAGTATGAATAACATATACGAAGAGTTTTCCGAACGTTTTACTATTGAATGTATGACCGGTAAGATTTGTGTTACAAGCCGATTTCAAAATCGGTCTGTAGCAACAATTATTGCGCAACGCATTTTCACTAATTATACGTACGTTGCGAATTCATTATATTTTTTTTCGATATGCCAAGTATTCTACTCTCGTGGATACATGCTGATTGCACAATTTCCGAATTATACTATTGTTAACTCCTCACGGTGTTATAATAAAACTATTGAACTTGTATAAAGTGCATTTTCTCGCTGATGCAGAATAAACTTTAATCCTATCCCAACTCTTCTGTTCCAATCGATATAAACGGCGGCATACAGTGTATCCCGTCGCACGCCAAGCCACGCTATTCACGATTAAGGTGGGTGTACCGTTGCGTATTACGATAGAGTGCGATTCGCGTGAAATTCAGAGAGAATTTCGAAAACTTTCTAATGGAATAAAAATCTGAAAAAAATCAACCATACAGAAAGTGCTAAGAAGATTCATTTTCCATAATAATAATTCCAAAAAGTTACAGAATCAGTGAAAAAAATCATTGTTTAACGAATTATTCGGTAATCTGACTTTTTCTTTAGTCGAAATTTGTGATTTTTCGTTCACAAAAAAAATCAAAAAAATTCTTTAAAAAAATCATAATTATTCATAAGTGCACCGCAAGTGCGCAAGTGCTCGTGGGTGCAACGAACTACTCAAAGGGATACGGACGTAAATAGGATTATTATTATTATTATATTGTTTTCGCTTCCCGTTCATCTTCATTTCGATTGTTTCTTCCGTTCGGAAAATAGTCGAAAGTTTAGTTGCGGGAAACGCGGGAAAGGAAAGGTGATTGACCCGACTTACCGAAGCGTCGAACTGCAATTAAAAAAAATAAGATCGGGGCGATAAAAATGTTTTTTCCGCGAATGGTGCCGACTAAACTAATATGGTATTGGTATTTGGTATTGTTTTATTTGTATTTCAGGTATAAACCTATTACAAAAAAACTATACTTACATCTAAATTACATGTAATTTCGTCACCAACGTGTAAATTCTCTTAGCGCGTAGTTTAACAATATTAACGTTTCAGTTGGCGATCCCTGTTCTCAGCATTGTCGCATTGAATAATTTGGCATTCGATATAAATATGTTATCTCTACAAATGCGCCCCCCGCCCCCTCTCGCCTCCACGGTTCCGAAGCCTAATAGAAGTCTTGCGGTTGAAAACCGAATAGTGTTCTTAACTCGTTGAGACTGCAATTGATTTCTGTACTCGAAATAACAAAGCGTCATTGTCGATATCGTTCATTGGTATCGAAGGACGCAGAGTTCGCCTTATCTCGCGCCGTGATTCGAAAACAAACATTTTTTTTTGTTTTCAATTTTTTTTTATATCTCACAACGATTATACGATCGTTGGAACATTTCGCGAGAAATTAAAAAAATCAATTTTTCTCATAGACGTATCATAACGTTTCAATATTTCGTTTACTTGCTCACCGTGCCAACTATCTCTGCAATTCGTATTTCGTACAAATCAGAGATATACAATGAGGCGACTCTCGAGAGAGATAAAGAGGCCATTCGAGATATCGATATCTGGGTAGCAACGTATTTTTTTTTTTCTAATTCATTTATCCATCTACGTACAGTCGATCGCTGCCTTAATCAATGTAAACGTAATTATAAAGAATTTTGGACGCGGAATCGTTGATTCGCCTGCGTTATGCTCAATGCGAATTTTCATTTCAGCTCGCCGCAGTGCACTTTTTGTTTTTTCCTCGTGTTTTGTTTTTTTTCTTTTTTTTCTTTCATTTATAAATAAACCACAAATCTATATTACAAAAATATACAATTCTCGTCGATCGGAAGTTTCCCTTACGCACAGTTTCGAGACTGTCGTAAGCGCGAAGAACTTTCCGATTATCCCTGACGTTCCGTTAATTACATAAATACACGCTATTTACATGAGTGTTTCCTCAGTGAAAAAAGAAAATATGGATAGTCCTTTGCCTCCTGCGTCACTGTAACGCCGCCGGACGGTCGACACGCTTTCTCGTTAAAAAGATATTTCCGATACTAATGGTCAACTATAACTTAAAAAATATAGACGTAACGTGCTATATTCAAGTTAGTCGGGTTCGGATCCGTGTGTGACCACCGAGACGTATTATTACACGCAGCTGAACTTGACACCTGCAAAAGCCAATGCGATAATGCGCCAATGAATTTTCATTCGTTAATCGACAAATCGACGATGAAAAAAGTGACGATGCGACGCGATACCAAGGATTCATCTCAACGAAGAAAAATTGTGGCATTTTATAATTCCTGAAGATAAAATTGTTACTCGATTCGTAAAGTTCGCTTTTAGTGAATCGTTGACTCTCGCAGCATCGTGCACTTTGTCTCAATAACGTTTTTTCAATTAGTTTTTTTTTGTTTTAAACTTAACAAAAATTGTCAATATTGTTGTGTACCGTCGTCACTCGAGTAGCAATTATGGCAGTGAAGTTTGTGATTTCGTACGCGTACGTCGGTTCCCATTAGGCCGTCGCCCAGTCGAACGTGACACACACAGCATTTGAAGCATTCCATGTGATAGAACAGGCGTAGGCTTTCGATTATCATGGCCGCTCCTCTGCCTATTGAACAAAAGAGAAAAAAAAGATCCTTTGTATGATCAACGCGATCTCAAGAGCATTCGCTAAATTCGCGAACCGTGAGAATAACGCACCCAATTCGTCACCGCAATGTGAACACTTCTTCTTCCCGCTGACGCTCAGCATCTTCTCCTGAGTATCCGCGTTGTTTCCCGCAGAGTATTGATGAACCTTTGGATGCTGAAGCATCGCGACGTGCTGAGGACTCTGTTGATGTATCGAGGAAAGATGTTCGTGACTCGTACTTTGCTCGAGTCTTGAAAAAAAAAAATTAGACAGAGTTTAATTTTCGCTTAAAAATAGAAACGAGTTAACTGACATTCGTGAGATTCGATATTTAGTCTCGAAAAATTTTAATGTACCGTCTGCGCGGTGGCGGTGGTCTCTCCTGGACTCTGTTCTGAACCCTCTGCGTCAATGTCTGGATTATCGAGTCCGGCAAAGGTTTGCAATCGGATCTCGAGGCGGACGATGCCGCATACGGTATCGAAGTTCCGGTAACATGTTGTTGAGGTTTTCGTCCAACGGATCGTTGATTCTTTTCATTAATTCTTCTCTGTTCGGCTTCCTAAAAATCCGACAAAACTCTTTATTGAAAAGTTTTTTTTTCGGTAGCAATCGCAACTCAACAATTAACGTCGAAATAAGTTACCTGAATAAGCCAATGTTGGTAATTGTATTCCTGAGTTCCACGAGGAACGTCGCTCTTTCTTCGCTGTACCCACTGATCCCCCTTAACAATACGCGGCCGCGGCACAGCGCTTAACGCGTGAAGGGTTTCCTTCGTCATCTGCTGACTGGTGTGATTCGACAATGTCGTCGACGAGTTGCTGCGACCAACTGCATCCTCCACCTGCTGGGGAATTGAGTCCGCCGACGGAATCCTACTATTTCTGCGCATTACAAAATATCCACATTGGTGAATGACACACAAAGGCGCGTTACGCAAGTCCGCGTAACGTTATATAGGCTGAAAATTAAGAGCGAAGAACAGCGCGGGATTGCGAGGAGTGGATACGCGTTGCATCGCAACGTTTCGATGCAACACTCTCGTACCGCGTAGGTGTTCGCATTAAGCGGACTTGTGTAATATTTCGGCAACGATGCGGCAAATTAATGCGGAGGCTCTCACCTGATCGTAACGTCTCGCTGCATCTGTTCGACGAGTCGCGATGGTTTCGAAGGCGGTATCGGTGGCGGAGGGGGTCTTCTCTTCTGTCCCTCGTGGAGCTGAAGATTTGGCATTGAAGATCTGTAGTTTACCGGAGCGGATTGATACTTGTAGCGCGGTGAGGCGGTGCCGCGATTCGAAGCGTTCGAAACGTTCGCAACGTCCTGCAACGATTGCCACTGCTCCTGCAGCTGCTCGGCGAGCTGCAGTTGTCTCTGCTCGCGATACGCCATGTTTGTTCGTCGACGCTTCAGTTCTTCCTGTTCGAGTTGCAAGAGTTCCCGTTCGACTCGCAGTACCTCCTGTCGAATGTATATCGTTTATGATGAATATTTTTTCGTATCATTGTTGTGAAACAATGTCTCGGACTGTCGATGATGCAAACTTACCCCAGAAGAATAATCGTCGTCGTGTTTGGAATTAATCGCCATTTGCTGCAATGAATTATACAATGTCCCGTTTGAAAAATGAGATAAGATCGATTGCATTGAAATTAATGAATGAATAATGGAGTTATTCTAATGACCTCTGCGTCGTGAGCGCGAATGTGAACCCCCATCGATCTGTTTAGCGCGTTCTCCTGTCGTCGTACTTCCGTCGTTCTTCGCTCCTTTTCCTCGTGATCTCCCTGTATCCTGAGTTGTTCGGTTTTTATTCTCATCAACTCGTCCTCGCGAAGCTTCTTCTCCTCCGCGCGCTTTGCGGTCTCCGCTACGCGTTCGGCTTCCCGTTGCTGCCTGATTATTTCTTGTTGCTGCTTTCGCAACGTTTCTTCTTCTTGCTTTCGCTCGTTCTCGTCGTTCTTTCGCAACGTCTCCTCGTGACGTCGCAGCTCCGTTTCCTGGGCGCGATCGCGTTCAAGCTGCATCTTCTCCTCCTCGAGTTCCCGCAGTTTGTGCGCAAGTTTCTCGCCTATATCGCTGCGTTTCCAAAACAGTTTGTCACACATGTTGTACGTTTGATTTTTTTTTGTTGTTTTTTTGTTTTTCGTCGTTTCATTCTCACCGACAATGCAGAGACTATCGTGTAGTGATATTATTTCTAGTCTACGATACAAGACGAGTAAAGAGTTGTCCCATGCGATAACAAACAAACCAATCTTTATTCTAAATCCAAAAGTTTTTGTACAAAGAGAGAAAGGGGGGCTGTGGCGCCGGGTAAAGAGAGCGGGAGTAGTGACGAGGAAAAGAAAAAAGAAAACACTCGTCGAAAGATTGGGCTCAAGGTAACTTGTTGTAAGATTGTGCCGAAGGGAAAATTCTACCTGTTCTGCTCGCGATCATTTCCGTAACGCCATTGTTCCTCCTTTTCCAGAACTTCGATTATCTCGCGTTCCTTCTTCGTTATCTCGTCCTCCTCCGAGGACGTTACGCTCGCGCCGAAGGGCTCGCTACTCTGACGACTGTGCTGCGACATGTCCGGACTCACCGGCTGTTTGCTCCAATCCTCCGTGTGACCGAGTTCCACTCCCGAGTCTCTCTCGTGACTCGAATCTTGTTCGTAATTACTGTCCGTGTCGTACGAGCGACGATCTTGTTGCTCGATACGTCTCTCCGCCGCGAGAATCATCGCCATGTCTGGCGGCTTTGTCAGCCTCACCTCGCGCTCAAGATCATCGTCGTTTATCTGTAAAAAGCGGAATAATGTATTTCTTTTCGTTATTAGAAACATGAAACACGCGTTCCAGAATGTTCTGATAAAATAATTCGATGCATTTTTTCGCGCTGTGTAATTTTTTTTTTTTTTTTTTAAGCTTAAAGTTTATTCTGCGTAACTTCCAGTATCATTCCAATCCACTCGATCCATTTTTATACTCGAATAAAAAAAAATCAATTTAAAGGTTTCTTACCCCTTCGATTCCAAGAAAATCAGAACGTCTCGTTCGCAATTCCTTTTTGATTCGTCGAGTGGAATTTAAACGTTTGAGTGGCTCGACCGGCAAACTCTCCTCGTCACTCAGATCCGTTGGCGGCGGTGGTGGCTTTTCTTTCGGTGGTTCCGCATTGGTAGACGGTCCCAGAGGAAAGTTTAATCCATTAACGAATTCCTCGTCGCTCGTTATGTTCATTTGAGAAAACTACGGAAAAACATTGATATTTCATATTGCTTGTTAATTAATTTCAGTTGTTTGTCAACAGACGATAAATTGGAGGTAAATTATCGTCAACGATAAAGCGTACCGTAGACATGAATTTCAAATTGGCTACTTTAACGAACCTGTTTCGACGAAGGCGACAGCGTGCCGAAAATGCTTGACTCATCGAATATTAATGTACCGGTGGTGAAAGGACTCGACTGTAGCGGAAGCGGTACCGGTCTAACTATTTCCGGTTCTCGTTGGCTCTCGCTGATCTGCCGGTGCTGCTGTTGCTCTGCGACTGAATCGTCGAAACTCACGAGATCCATCGTTGGCCCGTCGCTCCTGGGCGCTTCGTACTCGTCGGACTGCGACGTCTCGTCCCGAATTCTTGTTTCCACATCCGTACTATCGACAACGATCGATTCCTAAAGAGGAAAGAGAGAATAGTAAGAAACGTTATAATGCAATCTTTCGTACAAATTTTGCACGCCTCGAATTTCGCAAAGCAACATTATATGCAAATTCGTCGCAATGGACCGCTTCGAGATGCTAACCCACTCGGTGTTTTACCACAACAGTTCAGCGTTTAGCTACATGCATCGATTTCTAGATAACGAGAGTCTATCGCAAGACACAAACGATTTATCTCATTTTTTTTTATTGCCCATTGATTTTCGATTGCTTTGCGAAATTTCGTTGACAACTTTCAAGGAAAAAAAAATGAAAATCAAACAAATATTAATTAACAAAGAACATTAATGAAAGCGTTTGTTTAACGTATACGAAGCTCCGGATTAAAAAGCTGTAATTTTTATCGTGCGCAACGATGTATGCGGGATATTTTTATTACGCAGTAAGCACGCGATCGCTTACCAGACGTTATCGCTCGGTGACTTTGGAGCTAAACTAACACTGATAGATACACTGTGCAAACAGTCAAAACATATTCTCGCACTCGCGCACACGCGATAGCGAACTACAAATATGTAACAAACTTTGTCAAGGAAAGAAAAAAAAAAGGATGTTTTTCCCCGACTCTCCAACCTGTTAATTTCCGGGAAAAACTCCCGTCTCTATTTTGGAAAAGAATTTGTCACAGGATTTTCATTGGATATATCGTTAAATACTCTCACTGAGTTTATCGCGCATGCAAAGAATTTTTGTTTCGCGTATTTTTCTTGTCATCGAATAGGCAATGAAAATAAAAGTAACGTGCGGTTAACTAACGAAAAGAATCGCAACGATGAAGGAGAAAGAAACCAATGATGTAACGCGTTGCCGCGTCAACTCTGATAATCGATAAGTCTGTTATCTCGGTGTGCGTCAAAAGGGACGCACCTGTTGACACTGCTATTGGCGTTTAATCAAAGATCACTCTCTCCCAATCTCTCGCGACTCGCTGAGTCACAAGAATCCTTACCTACCGGACATCGAATAGCGGTGTCTTCGAAATAATGAAAAATGTTGATTTACAGCCCCGCGAACGCTCGCGATTGTTCTATTTTGGTCGTCGATGTGTCAGTAATCGTCGATTCTTATTTTCAATCAGTCGAACGCCTCACGTCATAATGTGTTTATTTTTGTTTTAAGGGACATGTATCCGTTACATTTCCAACCAAATGGGAAAATTGGAGAGAATTTCAAATACTTATCAATGAGATAAAAATCAGAAAAATATCGATCATCCAATAAACTAACTTTTTTTTACGTATCAACTTTTTTAGAATTTTTTTTTAAACTTCGAAATTTACTTTTTTTTATGGATCATAAATTTTGGATACGCTTTCGGAGAAACAATTTTCTTCAACTAATTTGTTAATAATTTTTTGGTATTATTATTATAATTACTATGCAAAATTAATTTTCTTAGCACTTTCTATATGGTTGATTTTTTCTCAGATTCTTATTCATCGAGACGTCTTCGAAATTCTCTCTAAATCTCACTTTTGCCTGAGAATGTAACGATGCATCTTCCTTAAGTCTCCAATTCTCGACATCAATCATTTTTCTTTTACATCTCACGATAATAACATTAAACGTTGGGGCAGCAGCGTTGTTACTCGACAAATGTTGGTGGAAAAAAAATGATACTCGACGAGTATTCTCGTTAGTCAAGGATCGCACGTGAAAAGACGAGATACTTGAACTGTCCAATTTCGTGTATATTTTCTTTACAAATTAGGTGATCGCACCTTCGAAAGGCTATACAATAGAATAATGTGCAATATCAAATCCAGAATCGATTCTCATACAAGGATTTTGCGTATGCATTCGCTCCACTCGATAGCGTAGGCCTTCGGAAGAATGATTTATCAAATAAAATAAATATTACACGCGTTATGTAATGTGCTAAGTGAGACAAGGGTTCGACAAAGGGTCTCGTAACTGGGATTCAGTCTTTCGGGTCGGGGTATCGATAATCGTATATACTCGCTACTCTGTGTGATTATTTGCAAGGCTTACAGTGCACTAATCTAGCGCACTACGCGCGTCGTCTAGCAGCTGTTGTATAAACGATTTTTTCCGGCCTTCTGCATTTTTTTCTTTTTTTTTTTCTTTTCTTTTTCGATATAATCTATTTACACTGCACAGTGACTTACACCGCGTCACTCTTCCTCTACGACTATAATCTCATATCTTCTCTATATACAAGAGTTTTAGCATAGAAAACGCGGATCGACAATGCGCAATAGCTACACAAGAGATATCTCTCTCCGCGCGGGAGGGTTCAACACTTTCAGGAACAGGTTCCCTGACGGGTCTGTTCCTCCCCCGTCCTGACCTCGTCGCATCGTTCCTTTCCGATTCTCGTGACCGTGATGAACGGCGTTACCGGTGGACTCGACCCCGTCTCGTCCGGCGACACTACGACTTTCTCGCAAACTTCGATCACCGTTCGACGTCTCTCGGCCTGTTGTTTGTCGCAAGTGCCACAATCGTCCGGTGTTTTGCTGGTTTGACTCGTCGACGTCGAGAAAGGAATTTTCGAATGAGCGTTCGCCGTCAATTTGCTCGTTAATTTCGGCTGAGTAGATACTTTAGTCGGAGGCGTAACCGAAGCAGGAGAACTCGAAGCCGGAGGCTGTTTGGCGTTAAGACTCTTGCGAGGAAGTGGCGTCGGTATCTTCGAAACGGATCTCTTGGAGTCTTGAGTATTGTTCATTGATTTGCCGACAAGCTGACTTGACGAATCGTCATTTTCCGCGGACGAACTCTCAATCGCGGAGAGCTCTGGTTTGCACCTCGGCGATTCGTTGCAACTTTTACTAACAGGAATATTTAACGAATTCGTTATTTCGCCGATCTCAGACTCGAACGAGAGCTTTTCCGTGCTGATCTCTTTCGACGCGATAGGCGGTGCCCTTCGCGGGGGTATTCTCGGACTTTGATAAACAATCGGACGTATCGTCGCGCTAACTTTCTCGCAATTGGTATTACATTTTTTCGACGCGCCTAAGATCGTCGTCGCGTTATATTTGTTATTCGACAGTATCCCAGAAGTAGAGGAACAAGCGTCAGCCGTATCCTAGGGAAATGAGAGAGAGTTCACCAAGAATATAGACGAGTTAATTTCCCGTAACCAGAGAGATAGGAATATGGTGATATTTTGCTGAGTCCGAAGGTGGATTAAAAAAAAGTAGGATACATGACAATGACGAGAATGGGATCGAGAGAACTTACCTTAGTTGTAACTGCTGCTGCTGCCGATGCTTGCTGCGGGCCCTCGACAGCTTTTACAGCGATATACAATTCCGCGACCTCCGAGCTCTTCGTTTGGTCCGACTTTTGTTGAAGGTTCGTTTCCTTCGCGCTCGACATTTCGTTTTTCTCCAACGCCGTCTCCGGTCTCTCGAGAATCGTTTCCGGTTGATGAACAATTTCCTCGTCAACGGGTTCGTCGGCTTGACTCACGGAGCAGCTTACGTCCGCCGTGTGAATACCTGAATCCTCGCGATCGGTGTCATTCAAAACTTCAGTCGAAGAGCTCGACGGTGGATATCTGTTCGAGTAATCGAGCTCCTCGAGGCTCTGAACGCGTTCGAAGGTGTCCGGTCCGCTGGACGCGTCCGCGTCGAGAGAATCCAAACTCCGATGGAAAGCGGCGCGGGGCACGCGGTACTCGGAATCCGGTGACAAACTTCTTTCGCTCGGCGTCGAATTTTCCTCGTTGATAAAACGCATTGGTTGCTTCTCGAGTGGAGCTTTTTTGTTGACGACTGAATCTTTGCTTTTTCCCGTTGTGTCCAAACGTACGAAACGATCCTTCGCTGTTTTAGCGGCAATTCCCTCGCCGTTTTGACCAAAATGTGCGTTATCGCCGACGGCTCCGATTTTCGAAGATCCGGAGGTACTATCGGTGTTGGAGTTCGTGTATTTTTCGAGATTCGAGAGTCGTCTCACGTGCTCGAGATGGGAAGTATCGCGATGCAAAACTTTGTTCTCGCGTTCGCTCGTTTGTTTCTCGAGATGAGAAAAACGCTCGCGAATAAGACTCATGTCACCGGATAATCTTTTTATCGCCTTTGTTTCCTTATCCGCGCTCTCCGTATCTCTGTTTTGCTTCTCCAGACTCGAAAGACGCTCCTTTATCGTTTTAGTATTCGACAAATCTCCGGAAGAACGCGCACAGCTGTTATTGTTTATGTTGTTGGCTCTGTTGTCCGTTTTGTTCTGCGATGCTTTTTCGAATATTTCGCGTCTCTTAAGCACGTCGACCTTGACGAGTGGAACACCGATGGATTTCTCATCGTTATTCGTATCTTCGTTGTTATCGTTCGAATTCGCATTGTCGAGTTTCGCGTCGAGATTCACGAGCGATCGTCTCGGTATGTTTTGCGTTACTCTCGACACGTAGCCGCGTATCGCACCCTCGTACGTGTATTCCTCGGGCTCCGGGGAACTAACCGCCGCCGCGATAATTGTCTCGTTGTACGCACGATTGTCGTTGTCGTTATGAAAACCGTTGCCGAATACGGATGGCTTTTTGGCGACGCTTGGCGCTGACATAATCGTTCTACTCGACGTTTGCGTTGTCGGCGTTTCGCTGCTTTCCTGCGGATTGTTGTTTTCGTTTGCATTCGCGTTCGCATTCTCGTTCTCGTTCTCGTTCGCCCCTCCGGTCTCGAGATCCGAATGATTCTTCTCGATTTCGCTGTCGCGATCACTCTGAAAGTTACACGACAACATTATAACAAACGTTAAAATTCCATAGGATTTAAAGAGTTTAATGGAAGAATCGCAACTCACAAGTACGCTCTGCATGTCGTCGTGAGTGTCGCCACTGACCGAACTCTTTCCGCTGCTCGTACCGATCCCCAAATCACTGAGATCGTTCGCGTCCTCCTCGTGATACATCGCCAAACTCATGCTTAACTTTCGTCCGCGGCTACCGCGTTCCTCCATCATCTCCGAGAATGTTTTGCTTCGTCGCCTCTGTCTGTCGTGTTCCTCGAGCTCCAACTTCTTCACCTCAACCACACGCTCGATAATGTGCTCCTGACGCTTCCTTCGGCTACTCTTCCAATTATCCAAGTTCTGCGATTAGAAAAAATAAAAACGGAATTTTGTTTATCAGAATATTCTTTTTCTCATCTCATTGTTTATTTTTTATTAAATTTTTATTTACTCGACTCACCGATTGCCAATCCTCCGGATCATCTCGTACCTCCTGTTTGATCTTCTTGACTTCTTGAACTTTTTGCAATTGTTCTTGAGCGGTACGATACAGCGAACAGGGTCCAACTTTCACGAATTGCAGTGGATTCGTCGCTTGTTTCGGTGGTGTTTTCAGTGTCGTCTTTAATTTCGGAGGTTCGTGAGTTACCTGAGAACAATGTAAATTTCCATATTCTTCGCAAGATTCTTCCTATCGTTTTCTACCCTTTTTTTTTCATTTACAAAGCTTAAGAAATTTTAAGTCGCAAAATCCGTCAACTGCGGCAGCGACCAGAGAAGCCCTCCAAGAAAATTACGCGGCTCTCATCGACGCGCACACAGGCCAACGGATACATCGAACCGAATCCGCAATCGATTTGTCGAGAACAACGGAGAGGCCGTACGATTGCTATGGCCCCATTCGTTACTCCCCGAGAATGATATGCAAACATCGGTCAAACTCTTCGACAGTTTGTATTTTTACATAATCGATCGAAACGAATGATAATATATATCGCGGTACAAAATACAATGATATGATAATTTTTTTTTTATTCTACGCGAAGTATAATTGTTATACTCACAATTCTGTCGTTTCGCCGCTCAGTGGCGGCTGCTTGGGAGGACGGCATCGTCGTCGTGCCTCCACCAGCTCTCCAATCGACTCGAAGGATCCTCCTCTTCAATGTATCGCGATTCCTCGCACTGTCGGGTCCATCCTACGCTTCTCTGCAACATAAAAAGAAAAAAAAATTTAATAACGATACATTTTTTTTTTATACGTGTGTTTCATTTTCGCATTTGCGGCGTACATCGCTTGAGACCGTTTTATACGTTTATATTAGGTATTGCAAAAGTATTTAAAAGGAAAAAACTTTAAAAGAGTAAAAGAATTCGAGACAAAAGTGTCTCGTGAGACTCGAGCATCTCGATTGGCGTTGAATTTCTCGAGTGCGTGCGTACGAGTCGCATATCTCTGACACGCGTATGAGAATTACGATGATTAGTCATAACTCGGTGAAATATAATTAGCCGCTGCGTCGTCGGCACGCTACGGATGTTCGAAGAGTTACTTTTAGAGGTAACATTATATCTAATAATGTATAACACTCGACAGATTATTTTATATTCAATGATATATCTACGAATGCCAGAGGACTCAAAACGATCAGTTTTCTCCGTTTTGAATATATATATATATATATTTTTTTTAAGAATGGTACATATTAGAGTAGTAAAAAAAAAAATCGGAGTCGAATCCGGGGATTCGCGGAAATGGGAGAAAGGCAATTTGACAACCGGGAAATAGGTGTATAACAGCACGATGCCTCGACGAGTCGCGGTATATTCTATACATATCTCTACGCGATACTTAAATGCTATGATTAGTGTTAATTTCGCGATGTATATAGCCATAGCTCGGCGTAGCAGCAGCAGCAGCAGCAGAAGCAGCGGCAGCGGCAGCGACGGCAGCAGCCCACTACTAGTATTATTCTATTCGTCCCTCGTTCTTGTTGTTCGCTCGACCGTAACATTGCTTCCGTCTCCGCTTTGAGGAACTGGGTGCAGTTAAGCGGAGTCGAGAGGGCCTTCTCTCGGCGACACTGTACCCAACGCTTTTCTGTGTTACAATTGCGACGGCACGAAAACCGTCTATAATGTTGTCCCGCTTGTTGAACGCTATATATACCGCGAGAAAGATGGAATTATTATATGTACCGTTGACGAGTCGTAGGCTAATCGAGGGTCCGAACGGCAGCAGCACCTGTACGAAAGAGCCGAACGATTTCGTTTGTATTACCGATTCAACGGAGTGAACGATCAAATTGCATTTTTTTTCTTTCGTTCTCCAATCTCTTCCGTTCGACTGCAATTTCTCTCTTCGCTATCCTATCGGCCGTTTAAGACGACCAAACTGTTTTCCGATCCGAGACGAATGAGTTATAACTCGATCATCGTGAATTTCCGCGACGAGCGAAGCGTGCAAGACTTCTGGAGAAATCGACCCAAGGAGAATATAAAATGGATAATCGAACCTATTGCTCCGCTTCTAATATTTGCCTGATTTTTTTTTTCGATCTATTAAAATAAAAAAAAAATACGAAAATTGCCTCGTGTTTGCGAGTTTGTATTATAGATATAAATCGGTGTTTCGATGAACCGGGGCAGTGCCGGTACAGTCGGGTAATCGAGTAATCCGGAGGACTCTCGTTGCGAAGCATTTCGTGGCAAATGCAACTTGACCGCTGAGGCGCAATCTTTTTCATTACATTCCCGGTGTTTGGTGAGCCGATCTCTCGCTCGTCGCCAGACGTAGAATCCACACGTTCGTTCGGTTCGTTCGTTTGCGTCAGGTCATCACAACTGTACATCCAACTGTACGAGGGACGTACACAACCGGATTGGCAGTGAGAGACGAGGAGATATAGACGAAGGAGAGGGAAAAGACGAGCAAAATATCCGCTCTAGTGCCGTGGAGAAACAACGGCGTTGTATGTCCCTCTTGACTGCAATTAATGTCCCCAGTGGTTGACGCATTGATGCTTAACAAAACTGTTAACGTTCGAGAAGCGATAATAAATACGTTGTAAGTTAGAAAATTCAAGACGGCGAAACTCGCGCATCGGCGAACGTCAAAGTAACAGCAAATATAAAGATCGATATGAGCGCCGATCGATATCGGTATACCGCGGTGTAATAATGCACGTGTGGCGAGTATCGATGCGTGGGCGTACGACTCTACATGTCTACCTTGTCGTCGATAATATAGTATGCGTATATATATAACTTCCGGGTTTGATACATCCGTTTTAATGTACGCGCCAACGATTCATTGGCAGATAATACGGCCCCTCGTGTAAATTCTTACAAGTACTCGCCGCGAAACCCTCGAGATGCCTTCCGATATTTTTTATTAAGTCGGGTCAATGATTTGGATGATTTTACACAGTCTGCCAACGACTCTGCCGATTGATTTCGATGGTTCTGAACGATACGGGTACTCGTTGAAAAGTCGATTGGAATTCTTTATGCATCTCTTCGAATGATGTATACGTCGTCGTCGTCGTCGTTGTGGAAATCATATTGCTCTTTAAATCGGTGAAACTTTAGGGATATAATCTTTATTTCTCGCCGATCGAACGGCTTAAGAATAATCGAATTGCTTCGAGAAAAATCTGAATTTTTTTTTTACTTTTGTTTCCGTTAAAAAATCCGTTTCCGGATTTTTTAAAAAATATGTGAACTTCGATTATTTTCACTGCGTCGATATTGCGCCTCGAAAGGCACATTTCTTACATCGTGACGTTTCGATTTCATTATAATTAAATTCAATACTATTGATCTTTGACAAAGTTTCGGTATATACATATTTAGCATCTTAAACGTAAACATAGTACCAAAGTACCATCGACCAGAAACCTTCCCCTACATGAAATATTTTCCAAAATTTCGTTTTTTTTTACACCGTAATTTCGTCTAATTTCACAGATGAAAATTTCACCAAAATTAATATTAAATTATAAAAAAAAAGACAAAAAAAAATCGGCCGTCCGAATTCATCGGTAGCGAAGAAATGATTTTTCTCGCAAAAATGTTCTGCTTTCTTATATATAAATGAATATAGGTGTGCAGTAGCGCCTCGCAAGAGTATGTTGTGCACTGAATTTACGCAGTATAGAGGATGCGAAGGAGAAGCGGTGGCTAGGTCACGGTCGGGGCGATGCCCTCTCCGCACGCTCCTCTCTCGCATCGAGCGTGGAGAGCAGAGAAGACTCTCCTCTTCGTTCCTCGTCGTGTGGTCGTGGTCGTGGTTCGTGGTCTTTGTCGTCCTCGTCGTCGTCGTCTTCTTCAACTTGTTCTTTTTCTTCGCGATACTCGTATCTCCGCCCGTCTGCAGCGTGCTGTCTTTGGTCCCTGCATCGGGGTTTTAGCTTGTTTTGGCTTTGTTCTAACTGTCGCCGAGGAGCGTACACTCGTTCGTAATAATATCCACGCGGGCGTCCAGAGTAATGTTCGTCGGTTGGTACGACGAGGAGCAGCAGCATGTCGGAGGAGAGTCCCAATATCAGCCCACTATCGTCGACCTCGATCTCGTCAAATGTCCCGACGGATTATCGTTCTTCTCCGCGGTATGCCACTTGGCATTTCTTTTATTTCGTCTTTTTTTCGAGTCTCTATAATCTAATGCACATGGACGATTCATTTCCATCCGAGTGGCTCCAGCACTCGAGCTTTTATACGCGACGATAAACATTATATCACGATATATCATCTTTCACGTGTGTATTTCGTTCATCTCGCATTTCACTTATTCATCGACATTGCGTATTTTTACTATCGATCTTAATTTTTTGTAAGAATTTTTTTTTTTTTTTTCATTAAGATATTGAATTGGGAGTAATAATACGAAAATATGAAAAATTATTTACATCGCGTATTTTTACTATCGATGTTAAAAATGAGAAATTTTTTTTTTCATTGAGATATTGAATTCCGAGTAAAATTATGAAAATTACGAAAACAGAGAACAAATGGAAGCGAGTTGACTTCACTCGTATTGCGTCGTTTTACTATCGATGTTATCGTCGAAAAGAATAAATTGTAAAAAAACAATGAAGATATCGAGTTGGTAAGTAAAATGATGAAAACAATGACGACAGAGAGCGAGTGGAAGGTCGCGTCGTCTACATCGAAAGAAAGGAAAGGTTAATTCCGTCTCAAAGTGCAGCGTCACAAGAGACTTCGTCTCTCGATTTCTGCTACTATAATGCGCCGCTCCTTCCCTCCCCTTCACTGTATTATCCGCTATATCGTGGATTCCTCCAACAATCTGGGTTAATCGGCTCAACTGCATGCTCGACGCGATAATCCAGAGGACGAGAGCGAGGAAACGCGAGTGAGCGCATGAATTCGACACGCTCTGGAATAAATTCTACGTTATTCCACTACCGATGATCTCTTCTCCTACAGCGTTATGTTCGGTCACGCGAAAGAGCAACGCACTCCGTTGGATCCGAGGAAAAAATAAAAATAAAAAAATATCGTATACGTCTTATTCGATCGATTTCACTTCTCGTTGGCCAGACTCGTGATTATTAGAGAATTAGAGATGCATACCGTAGGCAAATCTCGCGTCGAGACACGGAGCTTATTTAATGAGAAGATATTTACATATGCCTACGATTAATTACACATATGCCGCTTTGATTTGGAAATACAGTCGCGATTGGGGAGAGATTCGATCTCCGGAGATCTACGAAGTCATTAATATTAAATCTTTCAACGTGCGCAAGCGCCGAGAAAAAGAAAAGAAAATTATCGTATGGAAAATGTTACCAGCGAGAATTTTATTGCAATACGCGTATTACATTACATAACTGTGTTGTAGCCGCGAATGGATATTATTCTGGTATCCGTAGCGGTTGTCATAGTGCATAGTGCAGTGTAAACTATGCAACAGTGGCGGGAATTGATACAGTGACGAGAGCTGTATCCGGTTGTTACATACAAATTTGTGTTTTTTTTTTTTTTTTTTTTTTTTTCGATCTTTAGCAACTCCCTGAGAAGTACGAGACATTAACCCGAGAGATCTCTGCTCTCGACGGGGCGCCTGAACGCAAAATTCTCCATTGCCACTGATTCCTTCGTCATTCGCAAAATCCAGAGAGGAGAATTCCGTGGTATATTATATTTTCTACAAGACTCCGGCGGCGCTCGCGTATATGCACGCGCGTAAATCACTGGCCGATACGCGAGAAACTCGACGATGCATGGTGTAGCATATACGGAATGTATCTTTGTGCTTCTATACCGGAGGCCGGAATATCGCGGTGAATAAAAAAAAAAAAATTCCAAATACGAGATGAAACGAGTAACTGAAATTCAGTCGATCGCGCGAGAGAGGAATTTCATCGATATATACACACTTAAAAAAAAATTGTCTACTTGAATGGAGAAAAAGAAAAAAAAATTACAATGAAACGAATGAAAAATGAATGTACTTTTGCAGTGAAATTCATTTAAATTATTGGATCTAACGTATTTTTATAGCGAAACTACAGTGTATTATTAAAGGTAAAATATCTCTACAGTCTTTAATATATCATCAAATAATAATAATAGTAGTATTATAATATTTTAACTATACATTAAATTTAATGTACCAGTTTACGCATAAAACCTTCCAGTACCAGTGCATTAAATATCTAGACATTTTTTTTTTTACACTGTATCGATATAGTTATCGTCTTAATTTTTTTTTACTAACACCGACCTTTTAAATGGATTATTTTTGGTATTTCAGAAAGAAGCAGAGACCTTGAAATACGAAGAAACTTTATTAGTCCATTCATTTGTTTATTTACTCCGGCAGCTTTCAGGCCACACGCCACGTTCTTTGGTTTTTGGCTTTCTGTTCAAAGAATAATTTTTTTTTTTACAGATGGGGAAAAGAGGCTAAAAGATCGCAGCGGTATTGCGTTCTGGTGGATTATTTATAGCGCACCGTATTGTCCACACCTAAAATATCAGTTGCCCACACCACCGACGTACGCACGATCTTTTTCGTTTACTTATATATGTATATCTTATCTATATATATATATATATATATATATATTCGTGCACGTTGCTCATCGCGATCTGGCAAAGTGCCTATTTCGAGTTCCTTTCATTCATCCTCCAGTGTTCGCTTCTATTCTCGATGCTTACACCACGGCGCACTCTTTTCAAATATCGATACAATTTTATTTAAGCGATCATTCGAGTGTAAAATTTTCAAGAAATCTTTTTACGCTCGGTGTACACGGTTTACACGCTCAACGGAAGAGTTTTCAAGCTATTCGTCTCAAATTTTGACACAACATTCTTCACATCCTTCTTTATCTTGCTATGAAAGCTTTTCATTTAATTTTCATATTTTTCTTAACGAAAAACTGACGAAAAAAAGCTAAATTCGCTACTTTTTTTTGAAACTCCATTTTGTCAATATTAATCGAAAAAAAGAATCGACTGGCTCCCGAAATCGATATTCGAATCAATTGTACACGACTATAGCTACGATATTCCGCCGAGAATAGACGAAAGTATATACATTTCCAACGATTCGTCTGCTCTTGACGCGGAATCACGATGAGTGAAAGACACGGATAAGAAGTTAAGTCGAGTAATAGTTTCCGGTTGATCCGTATCGACGGCGGACGTTACAGCTGCTTCTCGAGAATAACTGGACTGTGAATAATTCTCATTTCTCCTTTCTTCATCATCTCCATAATCGTTTCGGCGTCTATATTCGAAAAAAATCTCATTCGCCTCGTAGAGAGTATAACGCGCGCGATAAACGCGAGTGGTTGAATTTCAAACTCGAGGAACGCGGGGGCCCTAACCTATCAAAGTCTTTTCCAAGGATAACTGCTCGACGGACAGATATGTATCCCGAGCGTTACGGAATAATATAGAAACGCGATATGCAGAGCGAACCAAAAAAATTGCCCCGGCAAGCTACTCCCATTCCAGACTCGTAACATCAATGTATGTGTAACAAACGATGACGCAATATTTCGCAAGTGCACCGAATGCATACGGCCGCGTATGAGTTATTCGGGATAATTAATCGACGGAGTCTAGTCGTTTAAAATATACGTCGTGTGACATCAATGCTCCGTCTGCATTTTTGATGGATTTATTACTGAATGTATTGTAAACACGGCTCTCATTCATTTTATCTCTAATACCTGCATATATATATGTATTTATTCAATAAATACAAAGATACGTATTCCGATACGCTACATAAATACAATAATAAAATGATGTAATATTAATGAAGTATTGTTGCAGTATAATATATGTAATATATTTAGTTATATATTATTATTTTCATTATTTTTTAAAAAATGAAATAAAAATTTATCGAAGATTTTATTATTAAAAAATGTATCTCATGGGTGCAGTACGACGCGTGAAATAACAATGGTAAATTGCTATTTCGTTTTTTATTGACAAAGACCTTGAGTCGCTGTTTACGATATAAGTGACAAAGGTTTCTTGTCAACCAATCTGTAATATCTATGTTTGTTCGCGGACGTGACTGTCTCGTATTTTGTATTAATAAGATACGGTATAGTATCTTTAACAAAATTGCCTGTATCCGTGAATCAGAGCCCATTTTACATTACGCTGGAACTTCGTGTAGACAACAGTACGTAATGCGGTATTGCAGTCACGTATACCTTCCAACTTCTCCTACTCGGTATACGCGACAAAAGGAAGAAAAGACGAGAGTTCTAAAGCTGACGATCGCGAGCATCGGTGAGACACAGACGGAAGACGTAACGACGACGCCGACGGCGACGAGGTACGTGGACGCGAGAAATAAGTCGCAGTAGCGAAATCGCCCGATTCAAACGCCTCGAGAAGCCTCGAGATAGAAGCCTCGGGGACTTGCGTAACTTATATATAGCTATTGGAGTGACACCTTGTTTCACTCTCGAATTCCTGCGCGCCTCTCGAGCAAAACAAACTGTTTCGTGATTAAAATTTCTAAAAATTCGTTTACGAAAATTCGATTTTTTTTTTCGCGGATAATTCACATTGTTTTCATTTAGTCGGATAAATATCTCGCGAGTTGCATGAAATATTTCACGATACACACGCGGAGTCTCGCGCGTCGAACGACTTTTCCCCTACTTTTACCGCTAATTTATTTGTCTGCGGACGTACGACGATGATGCTACGTGTACCGGGAAGCCTTACGGATTCTGTCGCTGTCGCGGGCGTGTAAACGACGGTGACTAAATTACCAAGACGTTAGGTAACCCTGCCGCAGGTACACAAGCATTTTCTTTCTCCTGTTTGTCGATGATACACCGCGAAGAATGCGTTTCATCCACCTTCCGCGTGGTTCGGTGCTAAACGAATTAGCTTTCACGACTTTTATTTTGTTCCTCGAGAACGATAGAAAAGACAGTGGAGGCCTTGAGCGACTAACGTCTCGACTACACGTACGTTCGACCGTCCATATTATTCGAAAAAAAAAAAAAAAAAAAAAAAAGTAGCTATCCGAGAATTAGTGCATATTAACGTACAGTTCATGTAAAAAAATAAAAATAATTTAACCAGTAAGAAAAAATTTCGTTCCGAAAAAAAAAAAAAAATTATTGTTTCGTATTAAAATATAATATTTTATTGATATATTCTTCTTTGAGAAACCTGAAAAAGGCTAAAACAGCAATCCGGAACCAAAACTTTCGAATTCGAAAAAAAAAAAAAAAAAATTGCCATATTGCGAGAATTAGTGTACATATTATTGTAGAGTTTATGTAGAAAAATAAAAGTGACTTTACGGGTGTTAAAAAGTTTAGGTGCGGTTAAAAGAAATAATGTACTATTTCATTGATATATTGATCTTTGAGAGAGTCGAAAGTAACTAAGACGTCTATCCGCAGCCAAAAGTAACTCTAAACTACCACTTTTTTTTTCCACACCCAAGTCGAAATGCCAGGCTTTCAGTCTATAATCACGAAGAATGATACACAGAGCAAGCAATTGAAATAGCTGCAGGTGATTGGCAAGCAGTGACTGGTACGAGAGATTGGTTGATACATTCAAGGTAATAAGATTCTTGAATTATCCCCCTCTCCGCTATTCGTCTGAGCGATTAGGCTGTCGTAAACGTTTACGCGATTTTCTCGAGAAAAGCTCGGAAAGTATGTATGCATTGAGTACGATACGAGGGCTTTATTATCGTGCAATAAGTATCGAGATAACGAACAACGTTCTGTACCCTTTTACGCACACCAATCCTTTTGAAATCTCGGAATTAAATATGCGGATATCTACAAAGTCTTTTATGAGAATTATCTCAACAAATCTGCAATAACTTCTAATCTACAGCTCGGCGACTCGCTAAAACAAAGCGATCGAATGGGGAAAAAACTCCGAAACTGCAATAACTCGTAAAATGAATTATTTTTCTCCTTACAAATTGGGTAATGCGACGATTCAACAAAATTGATGTTTTTTTTACTTAACATACCAACTTTTTATAATCCGAAAGAATTGTAATCGGAATAATTGTCGATAAAGTAGAAATTGATGCCAAATTATTTCAATTTTTGATAATAATTTTAATAAAAAATCGTTTTTATCTATCCGACCGCCTAAATCATTTTTCGCTCGTCCCGAACTCCCAACGTTTCGAAGTAACCGAAAAGGCGCATCGGCATAAATCGAACGTTGCAGTGCGTAAGCTTGCAAGTGCATTCGAAGCGCAGCATCAACGCCGTACGAACATCTCTCTATTTGTCCCCCATGCGCTATCGTGGTATATCGAGAAGAAGGGAAACCTCCAAGGTAAGGCAACGAGAAGCTGGAGCAACGAATGTAGAAGGATAGAGGAGAGGACTTCGTAGAGCTAAGATAGGTTCGTCGACCTCGTCTTCTACCTTTTACTACCGACCGCAAGCTTCGCAGCCTCTTGCTTGGCTATCTTACTCTTGTACCGGGTGAGTTGGAGCGCCTAGTCGAGCTCTCGCCTTGGCTTCCAGTACAAGTAGTAGTAGTAATAGTAATAGTAATAGTAGTAATAGTATTAGTAGTAGTCGTAGTACGAACCACAACTACCATCCAATACTCGTGGGCATAACTATTACTATATATCGAACCATAGCCTACCGCGACCAGGAGCACCGAGGCCCTCGTAGCCGCGGTTGTAGTACGCGTTAATGTCGTAACAACCCCCCATTTTACTCGAAGTCGTTGGGATAGTATACCAGAAAAGACGCAAATGTGTAAATACGGACCACTGGCTCTTTCCATACCAGTATCTTCCCGGACAAGTAATTTCATAACTATCCAGAGGTTAACTTTTTTTTTTACTAATCTTTAGTTTTTGCCCATTTATCTAGATGAAACATTTTACTTCTTGTATTTCGAACGAGAAAAACTTCGCGAGCGTAAAAAAAAAGAAGAATAGGTCATTAAATATACGACGAAAAGAATGGAAATATTTACCGTTGTTTCCGGTCTACTAGATCGCGCGCCGCGAAACACTCGAATTTCCGGTTTTTTTTTTTTTTTTTTAACGAACTCGTCAACTAATTGCTCAAGCGTTCGTCGTCGTAATCGTGAGAACGACATCTCTGTCAGAGCCTTTCATGATTGCGCCAAGAGAATACGGAGCGCTCGGTACTCCGTGATACTCCGCGAGAGTATCGCGCGAGAGTATCAGGAGATCCGGCAGTAGGGCACATTGAATACAGTGTCGAGGAAAGGATAGAGAGAGAGGCCACTGGGTAAGAGGTGCAAAGCTCGTATTATCTTCGTCCTGTAGGCTCGTTAAGAGTCATTAGAAAGTCGGGCTGCTCTCGGGTGCTATTAATGAAATAATCGATACGGTAGTTTGGATTATGTACGTATAACGCTTAGGTGTAAATCTCGACCGTTCGACTGCGAGCTACGAATGCGGTTCGATGCAATAAATCTCGTTCACCACTCTCGAGAACTATAATAGTTTGTTTACCGTATTTGCACGCCGCGATTTTAACGTTACTACAGTGTAGTGGGTATATATCGAGTGAGTGAAAGTAATTTCACGATAATTGTATCAGTCACCGTGATATTCCAATATTTTCGAAAATCTTTCAAGATACATTTTTTTTTTAATATTTAGAAAATAAAAATAAAAAAATTTGTACAATATAAAATAATGAATAATTTTATAACATTATTTATAGAATTAAATTGAATTCAATTCAATTTAAAAAATTTCAAAATATTTTCATATGCAATAAAAATTATAATAAAAAATATTTTTTTAATGTTTTGATTACCATTTTTATTCGGTGTAACAGATTTTTACGGTTATATATTTTGACGATAGACGGCCTTTCGGACTGACAATTAAGCAATACGTACAAATAAATGGGCGAAGTGGAGGTAAAAAAAAATATTAAAATTCCAACAGACGGGTCGGAGAAAGAGATAGAGGCGCAAAATTCCAAGCGGAGGAAGAGGCGCGCAACGGCATCGCGCGAGAGCGCGCGCGTTCCTTACGTTCTTTATTCCGGCGCGAAGAGCCGCAGCCCAGCACCGACCTTCCAAGGCCACCGAGAAGGTTCAGCCGAGAGGCAGTTCGCGGAGGGACACCGGTATCGCAGGAGAGAAGAGAAGAGACTGTTCCCACAGGGTGCAGAATGTCGGATTCGTCGGATTCCCGAACGCAAAACTTTGCCGACGCTAGTCGTCGATTTTTTTTTTTTTTTTTTTTTTTTTTTTACGAACAGAATTTCGCGAACCCTCTGACAAATTCCACGGGAGCAAAAGTTTCGGATCTGCCAATCGAGATAATGGAGAATTAATGAATTTAGATAAGCATCGCGGAGAGGTAAGTAGAATATTCAGCAGTGCGAATTCCCCAAAGTGATGCTGTATGACGCGACGACGGAGAGCAGACCTAAAGTAAGTATAGATTTGTTTTTCTCTTTCTCTCTCTCTCTCTGTTTCGTTTTCTCTGTCGTCCTTTCACTCCCGACGCGCACACACACGTCTATCCGACGACCCGGAGAGTTGAAGGTCGTACCGTAGAAGGTCTTTGGCTCTGCAACGCGAAGGCGTCGAAAGATATAAATCCATTGCTCAAAAGATCTTACACGGAGGATAGCCGCGGGAGTAGAGCGTAGATTCCGATAGGTCGCATGGCGCACGTGAGCCGCCTTACCGTTTTTCATTTTATACACGAAGAAAAAAAAAAAAAAAAAAAAAACAAGTCGCTTCGTGTGTCAATAGAATGGATAAATGAATGGCGCGTGGGCTTTAATGCCAGTTTATCTTAATTACGAATGAGTTGAGATCCTAATTCAGTAAACTAACAACTCGGTTCTCGTGTTTTCGTGTTCTGCGCACAACGATTAAAAAAAGTGATGATATTTTCTTTAATTTGATTATCGTAGAAAATATCGAAAAAATATCGAGTCGAAACGTCGCGTGAACATTTTTTTCGTATTTTTATTATTTTTATTTTTTATTAATGTTGAAGAAATTTTATAAAAAACGATTTTGGAAAAAAAAAAAATTCGGGCCGCGGAATAATCAGATATTTCATGGTTAACCGGAATATTTATAATGACGCCATTATTGCAAAGGTTCAATTAAAAATTCTGCATGTACACATTGAATGAAGAAGAGAATTCCAGACTCGGCGATAAACGAACGGGTTGAGACGATAAGCGAGTCTAGAAGATCGAGACGAATCCGATAAACGAGTACAAAATTACATGCCTCATTTCAGTTGTCGGATACCCGCACAGCGAGAGCCGTGCGGCATGATGGGTGTGACGAGGGAATATACGTATGTAAGTACGCGCGGCCCGCACGATCGACGATCCTTGAACACGCCATGCGTATCGGTCGGCAATCGAACTACAAATACATGGAATCACGTGGAATCGAGAGCACCGAGAGCCGTAGAAACTATCGCGAGGAAACGAAAAATATTTATCAGCGAAAACGGACAAAGGATGCATCGAGAAAATTCTTTGTTAACAAACGATGTGACGAATAAGGAAAAATATTTATAAACACGAGAAGACAAAGAATGTATCGAGGAAATTCTTTGTTAATCGACATTTTTTGTCATATCGATATCCCGTCGAAGTTCTAAGAATCGAGAAGACGCAAAGGTTATACTTTAACGCAGAGATTACAGACTTTTTAATTCTTAGCCATCGAGTAATTAATTCGATGAGAATTGTCGAGGCAGACGTCGTTCCGTATATAGGAATCAGCCGAGTAGCCGTGAGCAGTGGGACAAGGCGACGTCCTCGCGCAACATAGAATATTAGTCACCATTAATATGATTATTTTTTTTTTTATTTCCAAACTTTCGGTACTGAACTATTGGACTATTCGGCAATAAATCGAAATTTCAATGTACGCAATAATCAATTGCCTTTATATGTTATTTAATTAACATTTTTAAAAATTCCACACTTTCAGTACGAAATTATTGGACTATTATACAATAAATCGAAATGTCGATGTGTGCAATTTGCCTTTCAATGCCTTTATAGGTTTTTAATTAACGATGAGAAATAAATACAATGATTAAAAATAACCTTTTGGAGTCTATAAAATTCTTCCTATCTACACAACGATTTACCAATGGTATGTACGAGATATGCCGATGTATGCGCTGCATACGCTACTCTCATAGCGTGCATAGCGCATATAATGCAAATCCATACCGAGGGGAACTCGCAGGACAACTGGAACGACAGATTTACGATGGTGCAAACGAGAGCAATTCACGATTGGAAAATTCCTCTCTCGTTTCCTCGATGACTCACGCGGCTGAGAAGCATCTGGTATTACAGAGGCTTCGTAGCACCTAAAGAAAATATCGGAGTGCAGCTTCTTCCGTTATTTATTTCCTCTACGTGAGTCTCTGCCGTTCCGAATTTATCGCTACTATCCCGCGCACTGGATAACCATCGCGCATTCAATTCGCGATGTATATTACCGGCGAAATCTTTGATTTTTCTTATCCAACGAGAGAAGTTGGACGAAGAACGTGACCTTCTCTTCGAGAGTGAAAACCGACCATATATGGTGCATATATATGTATGATCCACCGACCACCGACGGAGGTCACGAGAATCCGCGCACGCGAACCGTTGTATGTAATTATTTCATCCACCGCGACTCATTGCGTTTTTTTTTTTTTTTTTTCTGGTAAAAAAAAACTATCACCGCAGACATTATGTTCGTCAGTGATTTCTACTTTGTTTTATGAAATTCTCCGTGCCATTGCAATGTTACGCAACACCAATATTCGGTTTGAACGTCTCTGCCCTTTAAAAATATTTTGACGCTGCAAGTTCGTTAATTTCGGACGAAAAAAAAAAAAAAATTATTAAACTATTTTTTTTTTGTTTTCGAACAAATTTGCCGAGAGAAAGTTCACGTTTCTTGGCAATGCGCGCGGGGACGCGATAAATCGGTAAAATTCGTGGTGCTCGTATATTCTTGTATACAAGAGACCGGAGCGTAGAGAAGACACACGATTATTTCAGGAGCAAACTCTCTCGAAGTTATTTTAGAACGGCCCGATCGCGCCGCAGGCATCGCCGTACTTTGTGTCGGGGGGCCGAAAATTGACACGAGATCCCGCGCGAGTTACACACGTTAGTTGGGTCACACGGAAAATTTGTCGGATCCCGAAATTTCCATCGCATCAACGATAAATAAAGATATTCAAATAGTATAAACATATATAAATAAAATGTTAAAAAAAAATGCATATTTTTATTTTCAAATACGATATTTGAAGATATTATCGTCTGAAATGTTTTTATTCCCCCAACGAGTTTTTGAAACCGACAGAGTTGCTTTTTTCTTTAGTAACATTAATATTGTTATTATTATTATTATTTTCCATAAAAAAATTTCATCGCGTGAACTCGTTCGGCACGTGAGAAAAACTTTTTCGCGGAAATATTGTCGAGTTACGGAGCGAGTTAACTGGCCGACATCTCTCACGATAGAAAGGCTCCCGTTCTTCCGGTCGCCCGTTTTAGCCCGCGTGTGTAGGAGGTATCGTTTGCGACGCAACTGTACACACGTGGAGTTTTATCTCGTTTTATCCTTTAATCCTCTGGTTCTTTTGAAATGTCCCGATATCGACGAGCGCTTTGATGGCTGATTTAGCGATGAAAACATAGAGCGCGAATCTCGGAGCGAATCAATTTTTTTTTAATAATAATAATGATAATAATAATAGCAACAAAAATAAATAAATAAATATATATATAAATAAAAGAGAGCGTATGAAACTTGTACCGAGGAAGAGATGATTTGCGGTCAACGCGGGTGTATAAATATACGTTACGCGGATTCGATGCATGCGCGTCGAATCGGACGTATCGTATGAAACGGAAACACTATACGTTAAGCCTGCTACCTATATGGGACAAGCCAAAGATCTGGCTGCGTTTTACCAAGTTTCATACACGTCGGCGTCGGGCTGCGCTCTCGCGAGGCCGGTGAAAGTCGCCACAGTGAATTGGATGGAGAGCACACCACCGGCAAAAGCCGAGAAGCCGCGTGCGGCATTAGACCGGAGAGTCTAATACCGAGAGATATAACTATTAGAGTTGGCAGATTGCGCAGTTTTCCGTAAAACATGTTAAACGTGGAGTCGCGTTTATGAAAAAATGAAAATATCACGGATGCTCGATGGACGAAAAACTAAATATCAATATTCCTCGATTTTCGTTGCGTAGTTTCGTCGTAATGTTAAACCCGCGAAAAAATTATTATTCAATTAATCGCGAAGGGAGTCGATAAAATTATTTAATACATCGAGGACCGTGTAAATCGTGTCGTTCGATCGAAAAATTTTCTTGACTTTCGAGCTTTTGCCGCACCATTCCTCGAACGCTTTCCCAGGGAACAGCGAGAGGCTCTCGGAAACGAGAGGAGAACCGCCGTGTTATTCCCACGGATCGTTAGGGCCCCTAACCTAGTGCCGCTCTACAACTATCGAAGAGAGCTGTGTGTGCAAAGCCCTCCTCTCTGACGCTGTTACTGTTGCACGATATACCGAACGTTCGGGTTTACCGAGAGCGGCACAAAAATGCGCATTATATTTTTTAACGGCACGGAAAAAAAATCTCGATGATCGTTATACCGGTTGCGCGATCTATAAATCGAAAAGTTTCGATATATCGCTAATTGTAGGAGAGAACACACGAATACCAATGGGTTATAACAGATCGGCTGATTTTAAATAATTCAGCGATGATATCAAGATAAATTTTGAATTATCTTGTTGCTTACGCCAAAAACAAACCATTGAGACTAATTTTCAGTTTCAAACGCTGGAAGTTGCTGGTCAATTGCCCAAAACTTCTATCGATTTATGATTTATTCAAAAATATTCATTTCATAACTGAAATAATAATTTTTTCCCTCACGTGACCGGCATTCGCCGACTCTCCCGTATGCATCGAAATGTTTCGTATAATATGGTAGTCTCGTGACAAATACCTACAGTAGCGATGGGATGCTGTGCCTTTATGCGTTGTCTATAGGAGACATAAAATGCGTTGAACAGCGAGAAAATTGGAAACTCGAATGGCGTGACATCATCTCGGGGGGCCCCGACGTATAGCTTAAGTGTAGTCTTTATTCAACGGTCCAAGGCTGTTGGTTGGTCGGAGAGACCTGCAAGCGGGTCGTGTGTATGCGTGCGATAATCTATGAGATCTGCTCGCCACTGTTTTGTTCGAGAATAAGGGAGTTTCGAGAATAAAAAGATCGCTGAGAGATGAAAAGGGCAGAAGCGGTATAAGAAAGACGGTGAAGATACGTAAAAAAAAATAAAAGATGTTGAAATAAAATAAAATAAACGAAGAAACAAGAAACGAAGGAGAGAAAAGATGAAGTGGGGAGACGAGAACTGAACAAAAAGGATGAGGTATCATTAGTTATTCAAGAGGGTTACAACCGGTGGCGGAACTACCAACATCCTTTTTCATCCGCCTCTCGCAATCTTCGGATCTTCTATGAGCGTTTCGCTGGACCAACTTGTAAGAAAACTCGTCTTATTCTCGACGCTGTTATTCGACTAATCTTTCGCTTCACTCGGAATCATTTTTCTCATCTCAACGAGAGTTAAATCACCACGTAATACATAACTCAATACGGATTATATTAGATAAGAGATGAAGTCGATGATAATGAAAAATCGAGAGCCTCCGATATCGAATCGGCGGAATTTTTTTTGTTTTTTTTTCAATAACGATCTCTTTCCCTTTATCCCGATTACAGTTACCGTATTATCGATGCCTAACATCTGTTACGAATACTTTCGCGAAGAATCGCGATCGACGTTGAATCGATTCGACGCTTCGCGAATCTCGTTGGGACGCGCGCGCGATTGAGTAAAATTTACCTTCATCGCGGATATAAGGGAGATTGTGGCAATATGGACTACCGGGGCAAAATGGAACAGGCAAAAGTATCAACGGGGCAAAATGAACGACCGTAAAGTTAAAAGTTGAAATTGTCTGTTCGGAAAATAAAAAATTTCGGAGCATCCGAATCGCCGTATTCATTTTCGTCAAAATCAATACGAAAGATGATGATATTAGTTCGGGAGTTGCCCGCGATTAAGTTTGTCTACTATAAGAAAAATGTATAAACTATAAATTTGTGGCCCATTTTGCCCCCGAATTGGATTTTTTATTTTTAAATGAAAACGCTGTATTCCTTAGTCGGTCCGTTTTGCCCCGCACTCCCCTATACGCGCTCCTTATCGAGGGGCCGACGCGATCAAATTGCCGGCGTGTTCATCGAGTTCGCTACACTCCGACACACAGAAATATGTAATCGAATTGAGAAAGTTAAGTGGAGGAAGTTCGACGTGAAAAAAAGAATAATGAGCGCCAACGGCGAGTACCGACATTGAAAAATTCAACGTGAGTAAATGCCTATACTCCGGATATTATTAAAAAAAAAAAAATTCAAATTGATGAAATTCAATGTCCGTTGATATACAGCGATGCTGAAGTTCGCCCGGAAATTTCATAGAAATTTTGTCGCATTGAACCGGATATCGACAGTTATTCGTGATGCAGACACACGCGGCGGCTTATGGGGATCGGCCATTGTCATGCATTGACCGGGTCGACGGTTGCGTTCCTCGTGAAACGAGGAAACGTTTCTACCTGACATACGGTACACGGCTTAGTCGAGGCGTGGTTCGGTTCAGTTTCCTCACGCGTAACGCAACGGCGTATCGGTGGCATTGTAATATCGAAACCCCTCCCCCCGCACTGTCCAACTGTTATATCGATGAATACACGAGGAGAAGAATGTTTTTCCGGGTATACAATACATCGAGACGTATACGCAAGTGTAAGTCGAAGTAAAATTGCGTTATTTCTTAAATTGTCGTAAAAAAAAAAAAAGGAAAAGAGACATTGTAACCGTCTAATAATTTCGTTCTTGAAAGCCGATGTAATTGTATTCTTTCAACCGCAAGTAATTGAACAATTAGGAAACGCGTACCGAGGTTAGTTGAAAGAATCTTTCGTCGAGGTTCGGGAGGTACGGTACACGGGGCGAATGGAAAGAGGTATGACGTATGCGTACACGTATAAAGTAGTAGACGAGCGGAGTACACAGGAGAGCTGCTCGTGGCTGCCGAAGGCCTTGCCACACCCACGTACACCGCGGAGAGCTCGCGCAAAGCTTAGGTTTGTGAGCGCAAAGGCAGACGTAGAATTACTATGGCTGCGCGGTATATTGAGGTATCCATATAGGATACGAGAATGGAGAGATTGCCTTGCGAAATCGAGAGGCAGAGAAACGGAGAGTTAGAAAAGAGTAAAAAAAATATCTGGTAACTACCGCATGAGCGTCGGCGAGAGAATTCTGCGAGATTTTCGCACGAGGCACACACGGAATTCTCGATAATTTTCTCAAAATATTAGGCGATCCTTGTGATAAAAGAAAAATTTCTCAATTTATATTGAATAAAATATTGCGTAAAATATTGAATAAAATATAATTAATCAAATAAATAAAAAAAACTAATCGAAAAAAAAAAAAAAAAAAATATATATATGTTTCTCAATCTCTGTTTATACGAAATGTTGCAATACATCGCAGTGAAACTATTATAACTTATAACATATTAACTTATAAAAGATCGTATATACAAGATGAATTGAGACGGACCGTTACACTTACTCGAGATTATTTCGTAACAATTTGTATTACTAACAGCGGCAATAGTAGTAGTTAAGTGACTCTGTGTTTGGAAGGAAAAAAAAAATTAAAAAAAAAATGCATGCTCTCGGCGTCCTTGGTCGTCGTCAGGGGAAAGGGAATCGGTCGCACGATCGAACTGCGTCCCGGCGCGCGTATGTGTACCTGCGATATGTATCGAACTACGTAATACCTTTACCTATATGTCAGTGGGTGTTGACCGTTTTATGGAAAACACTGACGCACTCCCCGTTCGTCGCATTCCCGAGACGGCGCGTAATCGTGAAAAAAACACCAATATCTAATAATTTATTATTATTATCATCATTATTATAAAAATAATAATAATAATAACTGATTAGAATCAAATTTGCAATAAATAAAAAATGAATTCGATGCTAGAGATAGATACGCGGCTAACTGCGATTATCTCGAGTGCGCATTTTCGAATCGCTGATTCCTCAAGTGAGACACGAGAGATGACACATTGATTAAGACGATACGAGGATTTGGCACGATCCGGTAGAAGAGCCCCCGTGCGATCGATCGCACCCGTTCGCGCATATTCCATCGGTCGTTATCCCCCTTAAATATAGTATGGAGAGAAGGGAAGGTGCCAACGGGATATATATAGTGTATTGTGTGTCCGTGTGCACACACTCGCGAATGCACAGCGAGAGTGGCGCGTGAGACGATCGATGCGCGGCAAGTGTTAGATGTTAACCGCGAGGGATAGTTTTTGGCAATCTTCCACCCGATCACAGTACACCGAGAGAGAGATCACCCTGCGCAGTGGGGCTCTTCGTCGTTGCTGCAAGTAGACACTCCAGAAATTTGCGCGGTGTTCTTGCCGCGGACTTGTCGCTCCACGCCTTTCTCCTTTTACCTCTGTAACAACTGTTACAGAGGTACAAAGTGCTAATGCGGTTACTTTGCGCGTAGGATCATCCAAACAAATACCCGCAGTGTTTTCTGCAATGCGTGTGCAACTTTGCGCCGCGATCGAGAGGCGTTCGGCTTGGTATACGACGGGGGTCACCTCTACGCGACACCTCTCTCGTTCGCCGCGACTTTCAGACGAGTTCCACTACGGAATTTCAATAGTTTCTCGGGACGCGTGAACGGAGGTTGGAAAGTCGATTACTCGATATGCGAGACGATGTGCGCGTGAAAAAAAAAAAAAAGGGAAAATAAAAAGCGAGAGTCGCATCGATTACGAAAACATCCGAAATCGGCGGGTGGAATGACCAATGAAAGTTTTAGGTTAGTTTAATTTTCACTCATTCGAAACACACCGCGATGTGCAGCGATAGCGACGTAAAATTCTTTTATTACGCTGTATGCAATATTTACGTGTGAACGACACGAGTATTATTGCATCCTTTGGACATAAAAAGAAAAAACAACGATGCAGTTTTAGTATACGAGTCTCTGTTTCATAGATGAAACAGATGAGTTTCGAGAATAGAGTCGCACCTCGCGCTTCCTTAGGATCGTGGGAATTGGGCCTCTCACCGTCTCTCTCTATGTTTGTTACACTCGCGAGCGAAAGTTTTTCCTCGATCGGAATCTGTACGCGGGAGCGCACCAAGGCATGAAACTCGTGTGCGAAGGAATCTTTCGAGATTGTCGGGACATTATAGGCGTCTTATTGAATCATTGAATTGTTTTAATTGTACGTATTGTTGATAGACTGAAGAAAAAAAACAATGAGTTGGGAAATATAACAATTAGTCGACGCAGTTAACATTTTTTTTCTTGAAAAATCTTTTTTTTTACCTATTTTTACAAGTTTTTTTGTTTTTAAGAAAAAAATTAAATTTACGAAAAAAAATTGAGTTTCGTCGACCAATTTTTATTTTTTCCCCGTCGTAATTTTTTTTTCTTTTTTTTTTTTCGAAAAAAAGTCCTAACTATTGGTATTCGCAACTCTCTTTTCTTATAGTGTAAAATTCGTAATTGAGTATTGACACGGATTCGGTAAAACTATAATAAATTGGTAGTTTCAACATTGTTAATACCGAATAAGCAGACGAGACCGCTGCGGTCTTATTTGCGTGAATATCTCGAACCGGGAGACTCGTTACAGAAATGGAATTCGAGCCGTAGACCAAAGAAGAGCGATTATACTTGGCGTGGGTGCGCTCGCCGTGGCTGGTCAGCAGCGTGCCAACCGGCCTCGGGATCGTCTTAACGGTACATCGATCGAGAGAGTGCTCGCGCACTTCTGGACTGCTGTTGCTACTGCTGCCGGATTTCCTCGCGAAGTTTCGAAGTCTCGTAATCTCGGCGCATTACTTACGTATATAAAAAAAAAAAACGACAAGGTCGACCTCTTCGAAAAAATCGAATCTCGACGAATAATTAATGGCAGACTCAGTCATAATTTGAATATTACACCATCAAATAATGGGCAATAATAATAATAATAATAATTCGCCAATAATTTCGACAAATTTAAGTTTGATTAATAATCATCTGACGTTATTTTTATGTTATGACATTTATATATTTATCATATGATTATTTCATTTCCTATTCCACTGCAAAGGCGTCGAGTCAGTCGTCCCATTTTATTTATAAAAAAAAAAAAAAACCAACGAAAGGAACAAACGGTACGCGGGAAGCAATGGAGGTATCGTGGGTCGCGGCATTTAATTTTTCAACGTGTTTAATCTTTGCTTCGAGACAAAGGTCCAGAGAAAGATGACTCCCGAAGCTCGTGGAATTTTTATTATTATTATTTTTTTATTCGATCATTATTTTATGAATTCTCTTTCTATCGCTGGAGGGCAGCTGGAGAAGCGTAGGACTACAGCGCGGAGAGTTTTCGCCGCCGTTGAGCGCCGAACCAACGACGACGACGCGGCGACGACGACGACGACGACGACGAGGTGCGGCGATCGGAGCTCTCGCGGAATTGCATAACGGTCGACCGCATCAGTGGTACACGTGCGTGACTGTACGCCAGAGTACGCCGTATGTACACACAAACGATATATTATGAACGTACGTATAATCCGTTTAAGTAGTGTACAACGACGAGTTGTTTGTGTACGTGAAGATCGCGATGTAGCGGTGCCACGGAGTGATGTTACGTAGAAAAAAAAAGTGCAACGACACGTGACTCGTTGAAGCGCCGGGAAGGAAAACGCGGAGTTATAACGCTATATTTACTCGTGCGATGCGCCGCAACGCGCTTTATAGGATTCGGTGAAAACATTCGGTACGACTGACGAACATCGCGTAAATTTGTAACATCTCGTGATTATCGTCAAAGAGTATCTAACGCATTCGTGTCTTAACAAGCGACAAATTTGTTTGCCAAATAATCGCACTTGCCGATCGTCGTCACTCGCCAAGAGGGAATTTACGGAGTCGGAATTATTGCATAATAGGTATAGATCGCGACCTCGGCGCACCACCGCTCCTTCTCACTGACTCTCGAACGACTCACCGATGCGCCCGCAGGTGTTTTTCTATCCGTTCACCGTCGCTGACGAGAACCCAAGCGAACTCTATGCGCGCATTTCTGTTGGTACACTAACACAGTGCAAGCGATGAAAGACCGGTAACAGGTAACATAACCTCTGGTGATGACAGCCTCGAGCCCATCCCCGACTACACAGCCACATGCATACAAAGCCGGAGAGAGAGAGAGAGAGAGACACCGGCATCGAGATAAACACCGAGTTAATAAAAAGGAGACGAGCGACGAAGAAAAACATCGCGGTGATCCACTAGCACGCTGCGCACCTCTTCCTCTCTGTAGACGGTCATTTTTTTTTATCGCGAAGTCTTGTGAGATTCCGACCATATAAAATTATATCTCTCACGCGATAAAAGATATTCTTACGTTACGAAACATTTTTTGTTGAATACTTTTTTTTCATCAATTTTACGAAAATTATCTATAAACAATGAAAACTGATATAATAATAATAATAATAACCATTATTATTTGTAATATCAATATTATTTATTGATAATAAATATATATTTCTTTTTATTATTGCGAAAGTAACAAGTTTTTTGTTGTAAAATAAACAACAAAAATTTTGTCGTGGTGTGCGAACGAGAAATCTTTGTACCTTTACCGTGCGGATGACCGAGAAATAAAAAAAAATTGAAGGTTTTACCGTTTAACTCGAGCTGTAAATAAATTCAACTCGGGAGCGAACATTGTGAGCGATAATAGACGTACCCCGGGGACAGAGGATTAGAAAATTCGTTGTTTAGTCGCCAGAGAGCAAAGATGTTGCCAACGGAACGGCAGCGACCGCATCTCGAGGACGAGAGTTACGCAACTTAATTAACGACGAATTCTTTGCCAGAGCATCGGTAACTCGGACATAATTTACGTATCCAGATACTCGACGTTCGTAATACATATGATAATTATTATTACTATTATTATTAATGATGTATTATTATGCGAGAAGCGGAAAGGAAAAAAACAGTGCGTTAAAGAATTCGCAATCCGCAATTCGCAGTACGCGCGGAAGTAGCGTTACTGGTTGAGTATATGTCTCTCTCTACTTTCCCGTCCTTCTTCTCCTTTACGATATCTTCCGGTAGCGAACAGCGGTCATCCGCGTATACAGTGGAGTTATGAATGTTACTATAGTCTCGAATCTCCGGTATTAGACAATGACGAGAGTTGAACCGACAATAATAATGATAATAATGGTAAAAATAATAATAATAATGAGAAATCGGAGTTAGCGGAAGATAGCCGAGAATCGGAGGCTATCCGCGAGCAGCGGGGTGTACCGAAAAGTCAAGACGGCCGCGGAGGACGACGGAGGAGGACACGTTGAGAAGAAGAACGAGATTCGTGACAACGGTATCGCGTGTATGTTTTTGCAGCTTAAGGACCCCGTAGGACGAGGTCGACGACCGCGACCTGTGCACCGCTCGCTCTCGCGCCCCCTTCGTCCGATTCTTCACTTTTTCTACTTCCTTCTTCTTACTTATATGCCTTCCCCAGCCCTGCGTAGTCTCTACGACGGTAATGTTCCTGAATATAATTCATGCTATACGAGACTCGATCATATATTCTATAACCTCAAAAAAAAAAAAAAAAAAATTTGTTGTACTAATTAACTATTAGTTCTCGTAATTAATAATTTTTTTTTGTAATTCACGACCGCTGTAGACGTGAATATCGCGTGGAAATTGATTAACGAATAAAAGTAACGGGTCAATAAAATAATAAAAAATTGCGAATTTAGCCAATAGTTTCACTTGTTAAAAAAAAAAAAAAAAAAAACAAAACACAATAACAGCAATAGGGTCTGACCTACTGAGCTCTAGTGGTTTTTTTCTTTATTCACGCACGACTTGGGGCTGTCGATGCTGCGGCGCGTGAAAATATTCAATGCTCGACTCTCCGATGCCCGACGTTTATTTCACGCGTCGTTGAATCCCGTGAAAACAAAGCGTCGAAATCTGTAGTTGAGGTTTTATTAAGTATATAATCCACAGACCGATGCTATGTAAACGCGTTTCGGAGACAAAAATATGATAATAAAAAATAAAAAAAAGTGAAACAAAATAAAATTCAACGAGATGCCGTACTCGGTGCACCGACCGAACGTGTATGCGGTTGAGTTGTGCAGCCGTCACGGGAACTTCCGGTTTCGCGTTTACGACGAGTAACCGAGAGAGGAGAAATCAAGTCGACACGGAAGCGACGATTGTTCCTTTCTTTCCGAAGCCATTCTATCTCTTTCGGTATCCATGTCGTTGACAATGGAACTTCGTAATATAAAAGACGGCAAGTATCGCGAAATAAAAAATAAATAAATACAGTAACATCGTTTCAGCGTCGATATGAATTCTGCTCCGAAATTCTACACGATCTCTACATTATTATTATTTTGCTATTTTAATTATAAAAAATTTAAGAAAATGATTTATTATTAATATTAATTAGTAATAAATAATAAAAATTCAATATTAAATATTAATAAATATATTATTATTTAATATTAATTTTAATATTATGTTAATAATCATTTTCTCTCGATAGCGTGTCGTTTGATTGACTTTGCGATAGTTCCGTATCCCTCATTCGATTATTACGCAAAACTCGACATTAGAAGGGAAGAGGGGGAGAGAAAGTGATGCGTTGAGTGATTTTTTTTTTCGCAGGTGGAACCGTCGCGCAGAGCCCGAGGTGTCGAGGTCGGGACCTTGAAACTATATTTATGCCCGTATACGTCGATACGGTGAAGTATCGAGGGCCGTGCATTCCGGAGAAAGTCTTTGGCTACTCAAAGAACTCAATCGATGCTACACTACTCCCTCTCCTCCGCTTTATCCAACGGACGATTCGTCGCATTCCCAATGAATTCGATGTCTTCGATGGATATTCACAACGCATGACAAATCACCGTCAGTATATGCAGCAAAGAAGAAAAAGTACTGCGAGTTGCCGCTTCGACAAGAGAGCATCAGCAGCGCGACCAACTTGGACGCAGTTATTTCCGAGTGCTTCAACCACAACGGTTCATGCACCGCGGAGCTGTGGTTGCTGCAATTACGCGTTACTCTTGAATTTCATCTTTTCCGAGTTCTATCCTTACGCTATCTCTGCGACTGTCTACCGTTGACGGCAGACGGTAAATTAGATAAAAACTCGTTGGCTCGACGAATGAGAAACGGGAAAGAACAACGAAGAAAAAAAAAAATAAAAGAATTGCTAAATTATTATACAGCGGAGAAGAAATACGCGCGAGACGCTGGGAAATCTCGCAAATCTTCGTCACAATTGTCACCGTTCGTTAATTATAATAATAACTACCGATGTTTCGCGCGGCATTTAGGTTAACGGTATTTAATACATATTTCAACCCCAATATTACTCTCCCGCGTGATGACACCGAGATTTTTAAATAAAATTAAATACGATACAATGAAGGAGTATTACGATATTATGCAGCAAATATAGTAGCGATTAAAAAAGCAACAGCTGTTTTTTTTTTCTTCGATGTTTTTATTATGTAGAAGAGTTGAATTTGCGAAAGAAACGATCGATAGCGGTTTAGCAAACAGGTGAGAAGCGATGAAGCGCTTTCTAAATTCATCTCGTATCGATGTATCCACGACGCTAGTACCCGGGATACGCGATGAGGATCAGCGCATCACTTTCACTCCGCTTCGATTGTTGCGCCCGTTCGCCTCCAATCGGGTCGATCCCCCATCAATCAATCGACGTTCTCTCTTTCTCTCGATAAACGGCGTAATCAGACAGAGAAAATTCTTGGCATCGAATCATTTTTAACCCAAAGATCAACGCGGAATTACTCGAGTGTATTTTCTATTCCATTTTTGCCAATATTTTTCGAAACGGATATTTCTTTATTTTTTTTTTAGAAATTTACAATGAACTTTAATGATCATTTTATTGTGATTAACTGTAACCCGAGCAGTTTTAAGAAAATTTTGAATTGAAAAAAAGAAAATGTCGTTCTTTAAAATAAAAAGTTTAACTTCTATAATTTTAACTGTGTCGATATTGCGCCTCGACAGACGTCTTCCTTACATCCTGACATTTCGATTTCGCAACGATTTTTTATTTTTCCCAAAGTTTCGCAACGATAAAGACATCGATTCTACTGAACCCACATTAGGCGTTGGAGGTGCAAAAATATGAGTAATTTTCGATATTCAATAGTCGGATACGATGGCTTTTTTTTCGGCGATTTTAAAGACGAAAATTGATAGGAAAAAAATGGGAATATATCGAAAACTAACCTAAAATTAATGTTTTTATTCATATACGTGTTTATAAACTGCAGCGAGAGATGAATCATGGAATATAAAAGAAATTGGTACACACAATAATCGTGCGCGTGCCGTAACGTCGAGAAAGAAAATCCGGCGTATCGTCACGAACGCATGTACCGGGTGCAGATCGTTCGGGATGTCGAAAAGTGCATTCGAAGTGCACAGTCCGATGCCCGTTTCGTTCGTTCGTACGCGCGTGTTGTTTTTAAACGGTACCGTGACCGAGTCAGTTGACTCATCTCGCCTCCGCTACCGATGTCTCCGCTATTCCAAGAAATTCGATCTTCCCGAAAACTCTAACCCGTCGTAAATTATTGCAATGTACACAGAGTTTTTTATGCAAGTGTGCGTGGGTGTGCGCACGCGCGGGTGTATACGGAAAAATATAGCCGCGAGACAATGGGGCAATTTTTTAAAAAGAATTAAAGTTACCTTTTATTTCCGTAATAAATTTTTATATACATGCGCGCTATAGAGTTCAGAGATTATATGGTAATGAAATGTTATTATTGTTATTATTTTTCCGCAAACAATGGGATCATTCCGAAGGATATAACGCGAGATTGAATGAGCAATTAGCCATTTGTAGAACAGCTATTCTATTTAATTATTCATCGTGCAACGTTCGACAAGATTTTTTATCTCTTTTTTTTTTTTTTTTTTTTTTTGATTTGTAATTGGAAAGTGTTTCCATCGACATTGTGTTCAAGGTATCGCTTGATGCGTTAATAATACGAATAAAGCTCCGTTGCCGTTTCGGATGCGTGAAATTTAAGGAGTCACCGGGAGTACCAAATTCTTCCTGATGACTGGTTGGCAAATCTCGTGAATCATTCGCCCTCGTGTATCCCCTTTCGATTTTTTTTTTATATACGGAACTTTATGGTTCCCGAAGCGGCTCTGTACGATAAACTCGGAAATTTCAACCTACACGCACGTATTACTGTATAACGATAAATACTGTTAAAAAAAAAGTTCCTCACCGAAAATAGTACATATATAAAAGAACATAGAGCAGGCAGACGCGATGCAGAGAAACGAACGAAAACAAACAAGAAACGTGCCAACGTCGTTGCGAGGTTCAACGAACCGTGCAGTTGGTAGACAATTTTTGTAAAAAAAAAAAAAAAAAACATTAAGAAAATGAACATTGATTTTTCCGAACCCCGAGACTATTACCGAGAATAGTTTAAATCCTTGTTGAACCTATCTCACCGCGCTCACTTGCGCTCACCGCCGTTATCGCGAGCCAAGAGAATCTCGGAGCTCTCGCCGTATCTCATTAACAAGAGAGACTGCATTCTCGAGACCGGATAATACATAACTGGCAAGCTTATTCGTGAAAGCTATTCGTTACACGCTGCTCGGCGGTCCTTCGGAATGTCTAATTTTTCCCCAAGGTCAGTCCACCTCGGGAATGCATTAGAAATAATCGATACCGCCGCCGGGGCAAAAAAAAAAAACATCGCGTAGTTTCTTCGACTGAATCTTTTTTTTTTTTTAACACGGTGCGATCTAACGGAGGGCTAAGGAAAGGTTGCTGATCAACGCGACAAACGGCTTCCCCCGATGCTCTCGGGGAGAATGAAAAATTGATGACCGTCCGCGGCCTTCTACGCCTCGACGATCATCATCCGTTTGCTCTACGAAATCTCAACTCGCCAACAGGTTCTCTCCCATGAGGTGCTCGGGAGGGAAGCTGTGGCCCGAAAGTACGGTACGTAGTTAAAGTATGCGTCTTACGAGTATCGCGCATCGATGCCTCAACCGTTTTTCCTCACGAAATTTTTCTCGTCTCATTTTATCTCCGAGAGTACGAACTGACGGATTCAACGATAATGATAATACAGACCGCAAAGAGCAGACGGCAACACTCACCTTCGATCGAGATCCCCGAGCTCTCCACAGTACGCGCAGCAGCAGCAAAGTATTGTTTAATCCATAGAAGAAGAGAAGGCTACAAAAGACAGCTCACAAGGGCCTCAGAGACCAAAGTCAAAACGGTTTCCCCGTTCCGTCCGTCTTTCGTAGCGGACAGTCCAAAGGGGGCACTTGAAAATTCTTCTCACTGATTGTCGCCCCGTCTCGACCGTTGTCGCGGCTGTGTTTTGATTTTATGTTTTTCTCGTCAACGCGACACGAAGACGAATTAAAGAATACGTGACGTATCTCGTGGCACTACAAAGTTTTCCCCTTCTTTTCTCGCGTGTACTCTCCGAGTTTATAGCGGAGAGATTTATTGACGAATTAGCGGTGTCGAATCGAAATCGTTCCGTAACTACGCGACAGATACGCGCGTATGACAATATGTCCGAAATTTCGTGTGTCTGATATTTTTCATGTATTTCGTGTGTACGTATATTTTTTTTCCAAGACGCGGCACCCAACGAATTTCGTGGAAGGAACAACACATGCGCACCCACACGAGCCGGCTGTACGTGGGAGACTGAGGCGACCGGGGCCTCCGCGAAGACCGTCCAGACCGACCGAGAGACTCCAACTAGCGTTCGGCTAACATCGGCCATTTCCGACGCCTCGCACGATCGAAACTCAGCGACGGCGGCGAAGCGGCGCGGTACTATACGGCATTGCCGTGAGGCTTCGATAGAGCATCATCCCAACTCCCTGCAACCAGAATCGCCGCGATCTGCCCAGAAACGAAATATCCCGCTGGTCGGAGAGTCTAAACGACCGCAGAGATCTTACCAGTCGCGCTTCGTCGAATCTTTCTCTCTTAACAATGTATAAATCACACTCTGATCGATTCATATTGTCTTGGGGAAAGTTTCGATACGTACGCGTTTAAATTGAATAGAAAATGAGAATATAAATAACGCGGAAAGAATGTATGCTTTTTTTTGTTTGTAAAATCGCTTCTACCGCAAATACCGAGATTTAATATTTACAGTCGATAGTTCGTTTGGCAAGCGGTGAGAAATTGCATTTTTTTTTTTTACGCTGTTCTTAATTTAATACTTTGCTTAATACAAATGGAACGAGAATAATCAGTTCTAGAGACGATTTTTGATCGATTTGACCGAGAAACCTCATCCGTGAATGGAAACCGGTAGATGAGCATTGTTACGAGTATATATCCTATCGATATGGACGATGACTCCTCGATTATTTAATTATTGAGATTGAGAAGACGAGAAGGACAGACTATCCTGCTAATACGCGGTTGTCACTCGCGTAGCCCCCGCGATCCGTGCGGCGGAGGGGGGATAATATATGCCTAATATAATAATAATATACAAACTAATCATTTTATAGTCGATGTCATTTTTCACGATTTTATCGATCGTTTGAATATTCCATTACACAGATACGGGAGTATAACTAAAATGCTGCAGACTCGAAAGCAAGTAGGTAGAAGCAGTGGAGCGTAGAATTCCAATTGCTTCGGTTAAACTTTTCCATTATATAGATCCATTATATTACACAGATACACCAATATCGGCCGCCACCTACTGCTACTGTTGCCACTCCCGCGTTATCATTGATGTTGTTGTTTTTATCATTACATCATAATATTATTAATGAATGAGAATATTATTAATGTGTGTAATCTTTTGTACGACTCTTGTAGTGTGGACAACGTAACAGAAACATACTTTTATCAAATAACTAAAGCTGTCTACGAACTAATTTTACGTAACAATAAACTTTGGTAAAAAAAAATATATATGACGGAAATGCGGAAGCTTTTACCGATGATTGTTAGGACTTCTAAGCGAATTAATATTATTATTATTATTATTATGCGTAGACGAGGTGAATTACGATTGGTTAGATACGCGAATCCGGTATAATGTACCTACGTCCGCGGAATATCAAACTGTAGACATACAAAACTCGACCCTCGTTTTAATTTAAAATTCAAAAAACTTTCTAGACTTCGCGACCGGTTAATGAAGATGCGCGACGGCATGTCGGGCATTTCTTCATTGCTGCCAAAAAGAAAGTGCAAACGAAAGTGATCTAATAACCTATCGTCGCCCTTTCGCTTTTAACTTGCGACAAACAAATATATACGAGTTGTCAGCCGCTCTCGAATGGTAAAGAAGAAACTCAGAATTGTCTATCGATTAATCGGAAAAGTTTTTCCGCGAGTTTCACAATTTACGTTGACTCCGGCAGAATGTCATGCATATATGGCTCTCTGGTATTATTGGAGGAGCGAGCAAGTCCCGCTCGATGTGTGCCCAAGATAACTCACGGCGACCCACAGTGTCGTCGTCGAAATAGAACGGTTAGTCAGACGTCACCGGGAATCGGTGTAGACAAGTCACCGCAGTCGTCCAATTCGTTCACCTACATCTATCTATACGACGCATACTATCGAATATCGTGTACATATACACTCGCTCCGTCCGGGACAATCATAAATTCGGTTCGGATGCACGAAAAAACCGATCTATCTTAACTTTTGGTGTTATCGTGATATAATCGATACTTCGATCGAGTGTACATAAATATTTTGAGTGATAAAAAAATATACGAGGGGGTTTTCCTGACTGACTAATCGATCGTGAACGATAAAGATTTTACTGCCGCGAGGAGCATCGGTAAGGAAGATCTCTCATTCGAAATACCGTGCAGTCGTTTGTTGCCGTCAAATTTGAATAATGGTATCGATCGCCGCGACAAAATATAACCTGCAAATATTGCTTTTACGCGACTAAACAACCGCGCGCATTGCCGTTCACTCCACTACAATATAATAATTATGTACTTCGCTACGATACAACTGCCCGCCAATTGCTAAATCCGTTCGAGTTAATTGGTACACTCGAACTAATTATAATTCACGCACAGAGCGGTGTGATTGATCCGCCTCTTAGCCTGGTTGTTGGACGAAGCGTGAAAATAGTAGCAATCTCTTTGGCCTCCACAGCTCGCGCAAAAGTCCAATGATCCAGAGTTACTTTATGGGGCTAATGTCCGACTAAAATATACAAGAGAGCAGAGTGGCGCAGTGGAAGCGTGCTGGGCCCATAACCCAGAGGTCCGTGGATCGAAACCACGCTCTGCTAGTTTCATTTTTTTTTTTTTTTTTCTTCCCGATGCGTCTTCGATGGTCATATGAATCTTAAATTAAATGTATTTCACGTATATCGCCGTTACGAGATTACGAACAGCGAATTCATTGATTTTTTCAAACGAAGTTTCCGAAAACTCAAATCGACAGTATAAGTATAAAAAATAATGCGTCCCGGAAAAAAAAAATCGTTCCGTGGAAATAAATTCGCGAACTGCGAGATTCGACGTGGAAAATGTTCGGAAAATCGTCGAAAAAATAGCTACAAACGAAAATATTTGTCGAGCAAATTTATTCTTATAAAATTCGTTGCGAAAAAAAGTATCATCGCCGAAGCGAGGAGAGACAAAGGCAGACGTGAGGTCAATAATCGTCTGCGCCTTTATTCGGAACGGGACCGTTAAATCGGTAAGGCACACACGAGCCCATAAACCTCATCGAGAGATGCTCGCAGGGATAATACAATAACACGTGCGGTAGAAACCGAAGAGCGGACCGAAATAAAAAAAAATAAAAATAAAAAACCCCGAGAAAGCCAAATAACTTCGGGGGCAACGGGAACGTTACGAGAACGACGATGGAGCGATTTATTTACCGTGCCCTATATATACCACGCGTAGTTTCGACGCGTTTCGCACAGCTATTAATTATCTATCGCGACGAAGAATGCCTCACAACCGCGAGTTCTCAGTCACACGACGTTAGAACTCGTCATTTGTACAATTTGTTTCTCTGTTTTTAAATAGATTTTGTCACAGCGTGTCAAGGTACGTCCCCGTTGCGCGTAAGATAAAAAGGATAGTGGAAAAGGCGAGAAAGGTGGACGCAGACGAGTCCTTGACGGGTTCATTGACCCTCGTGCTGCTGGCTTTCGCGAATCCCTTCTCTTTTGTCTCTCACAATGTTGTGCAACGATGAGATAATAGAGACGTATGCGCGAGCGAATGTTTGGTATTCGGATCTTGGGATCCCAGACGGAAAATAAATTAAATTTCGTTTTTTTTTTATTTTTTTTTTACCCGCTATAATCGGGGATCGTGACCTCGGGATAATTTTCATCCGTTCCTAATTAACTGAGAGCACGAATTTCGAGATTCTTGTTTTCGTTTCTCAATAAAAATAACAAATAAAACACGTGATTAATTAATTTATTTGTTTTATATCGCAATAAAATTGATTTTATACATCTCGAGAGTTGTTTAGAAAATTCCGAGATAAAAATAAAATATCGATACGGGGGCTGCAAGTACGAGGAGCTTTCGCTGTCTCGCTGGTGGAAAAGCAAAGAGACAAGCGTCGTATCAACCGCAATTCGTCGCCTTATACTGTTTACCACGGAGTCAATAGTTGTTTCTCTTTCTCTCTCTCTGTATGATGTTGTGCTCACCGCATACTCGCTCCGCCTTTCGCTTCCTGATATCTAACAAGACTTGGATACCGCGACCGAAGCTGTGTCCAGAGTCCCGCTACGTTTTCTACCACCACTTACTAACTTTACTCCGTTTTATTCCTTTTACGACTTTTCCTTTTTTTTCTTCTTCCCCCGACTCCGCGAACGATATCGAATTGCGTGAAACGAGATCTATGCTATCCAATGTTAATATGATATTTGTCGCATTCGACATTTTTTTTTAATGATTTTCGCATTTTTTCGAAATTTTCCAACATTTTCGGTTCCGTCTTTTCCCCTCCGCGCGAAACCTTCTGTATCCGTGAATCACTGTAGTATATCGTACGGTACGATGTACCGAATACTTGCGTATAGTATGCAAGTCGAGTGGAGGACGAGGTCGTCGCGGTGCCACAGAGAGAAGACTTCCTCCCTCGCGTCCTCAGGTTCTCTCGATTCATGGGCACAGTTCACGGTTCTTGACCCCTCCCTCCCCCTCCCCCCTCCCTTACTCGATCGATCTTTGTATTATCTTCCCACTCGTTCGGCGAAGAACGCCCACACGAGGGTTCGTCAAACGAGGAGACAAACAAAGATTCCTTCGCATCGAGCGATTATCCATCTCGCGAACGGTTTGTTTGTGACGAGCGAAACGAAGAGCGGAGAACGTTCTTCGCGGTCCAAGGCGGGTAGGAGAAGGAAAAGCGCAGATGGTCGAAGGAAGATGAACGCTTCGCGAGGTTGCGCAACCCGAGTTCCCGGTCAGATCGGAGCCGTCCGCTCCAAGAGCGGCTCGTCGCGCAAAAAGTGTACTTATAGTCGGGGACGCCGACTACGGGGGACCCTCGGAATGCGCGTAAACGTAACGCGCGCCCGCTCCGAGTCCCGCGAGTCGACCCAGTTTACTCGAAGCAACCTCGGCGTAGAGTAGTAAGTATGAGCCGCCGGCTACTATCCGTGCTGCGGAGTGCCCCTTCGTCTTCTTCGTCGTCGTCGTCGTCGTCTTCGTCGTCGTTGTTCCCGTCGTCCCGAGTATGCGACGCCGAGACTACAACCGCCGCTATGCCTGCGTTTCGTCGCAAAGCCTTCTTCTTCTTCTTCTTCTTCGTCGTCTTCTCCTCCTCCTCAGCATGTGAAATCATCATCGGCCTTAGCGAAGAGAAACGACGGTCACGTCGGGGAGAAAATTTCACGACGAGTTTCACGAGTTACCATAACGGTATATTACGCGCTCGGACGTCTAGCAAAACCCTTTGTTTATAAATCCGCGAACCTCATTATCCAAGAATGCGTTATGAAAAAAAAAAATAAATAAATACGATGTAAGTTAAAGTTGGACATCGTTTTTTTTTCTTCATAACGCATAACGCGAAGCGACATTAAAAAAAATGATCCAAAAAAACACATACACTCACAATTTTTTTTGTTAATATGATTTTTCAACTAAATTTTCGTAAAAATCTCGGAAATAAAAAAATTTTTTACAAAAACGATAATTTCTCTAAGAGGAAGCAAACATTGTAAAATTACGTATAAAATTAATCATACACGGTCCGAGGCACGCACAGTCTTCGGACTATACTCGATACAGGTTTATTACGTTTTGCATAAAAGAAAAAAAAAAAAAAACTACCTTCCGAAATACCGATCGTAATTCAACCAGACGGCGGTTCTCCGCTCGAAAGTTGCATAATGTCTGAAAAGTGAGAGCAAACTTCGTCACTTGAATCGATTAAATTGGTACATTTACCAATCTAATGTCAATGTATATATGACATTACAGAAGTGAAAAGAATTAACGATATTCATGGCGCAACGACCCAACGGACTCGGAATCCGTTCATTATCGACTTGCAAAGACAAACCGCAAGATGCGGCAGCAATTGCAGTTCCTTTGACCGTTGCTAAAAGCTCCCAGAATATCCTACCGGGCGATTCGAACATTTGTCGCTCTCTTGTCTTATCTCGAGAATCATTTCGATGCGACCAATGTTCACTTAGATTCGACATAACGAGAACATAATAATGTATTAACCGGTTTCTCTGTCTCTCGACTCCTTTGCCACGGTTCGTTGGCACTCTCAGCGGCACCTGTCTCTCGCGGCTCTCGAGGGGAGGGGACCCCTTCAAGCGTCGTAACCCTGATCGGCAAAATGTGACGCAATTCGTACGTAGCGGCGCTCGATAATTATCGAATCGTTGCTAATCGATTTTCCGCAAACTCGTCGAACGATAAAAAACTATGTACGTTAATAATACACGCTTGTTATCACCTATCTCGTCGTGTATTAAATTATATGACTCCGTAGATTTATTGAAATTTCGTAACAAAAACTGCGTATGAAAAAAGAAAAAAAAAAAAAAAAAAAACAATTACGGCAGTACCGCGATGTTAACGCTTCTGCGATAATTCGCGACGAAGTTGGCCAAACTTTCCCCTCTGTTTCGTACTCCGGTGCGCTCTTACGAGTGTTTTAACGGCGTGTGCATGTAGAGAAGTACCTGGCGAAGCCCGAGATCTGCCTTTTGCAGTTGACTTTCCCTCGGCCTACCTGTCTTTTGACGCGCGACTTCCGGTCTACGTGTGAAAATGAAACGATTACCGTGAGAAATTAAATAATCGATCTTCTTTTTTTTTAATAACAAATTTCGCGTAAGATAGTTTAATCGTCGTATCGACTGATGATAATGAAAAGTCTATGGAAAAAAAACGTATTAAAAACGAGGACGATGTTTGATACTGTTGCGGTTTGATATTCGCGGAGTAATTCATAGAAATGTTGCGCGAAACTCGAGTAACCGCCGGAGCTACAACGATGGCGTAGATTATACATTAATTGTTGTCGGGAAAGTTTCGTGTGTGAACCGGGGTTTGTCGGTGCGAAAATTCTTTGTCACGAGTGTTGGAAACAACTCGCAGGAGAGTCTTGTCCCCGCGTAGCGACAATTGCCAGTACCAATCGTCCCACGTACAGCCCATTCGCCCCACACGTATTCTCTCTGCTAAACAATCCTCGACCCCGTCTAATTACAATTAATTACGCGCGAGAGCGCGAGAGAGATCGTAGTCGTGGACACAATGGGATTTACCCCTCTCCTATGCGTGTTGACGACTCCATCGCTGCCGAGTTGAGAGTTTCTCGATGGAGCAAAGAGTTACCGAGCGAACGAGCACCGCCAACGCGTGCCACTCGTCAATTCTTGTCGACCTCGTCAATTACGATCGTTGCATTTTTCGAGATTAAAATGTCACAGAGGACCGACGGTTTTTTTTTTTTTTTTTCATTGACCAGTACCAGTGATCTTAGCGGACTAGTGTCATTTATAGGTTAATTGATAGTAGTATCTCAATCTTACCACGTGTTACCAGATTGCTGAGACGCATAGAAGGGGTTTTCTACAAAATTTATATTGTTAATTGGGGAAATTAGCGCTCAGATTTGAATACTAAAGGAAATCGAAAGTGATAAATTGCAAATTGCACATTTGCAAAAAAACGAGGAAAACATTTTTATTTATTACGTCGAATGTGTGAAATATTTTTCGAAAAATAGTAATGTATATTTTTATATTTTTAGTACGATTATGTCATTTGTTTCTTGTTCGCGAAAAAGTCGAACGTTTTTACGTCCCCGTGAATGAATGGAAGGAGAACGCGCGCACGTGCTGCTATTCGATAGCGGAAATCGTTAACTATAAAAACGTAGTTAGGTGTCCGATTGTCCCTTTCGATTCGGGTTTTTAAAGCTGTACAACAGTTTCGTTAGCTTCCTGCTGTTTTTCGTAAAACCGATGTCCCAATAGTTATCGAGCGATTGCAACGATTCGCGACCGAATTTCTCAAGCGACTCGACGATGCAGAGGAATGAAACGGTGCGTCGTAAGACGTGTTACCTTGAGATAATCGAACGATAAAAACCGAAGGTGCCTTCGAGCGATACCGGAAATCCAGTGTTGCTTAGTTCGGAGTTTTTTTTACAATATTTTCACAAGCATCATCGATTTTTTTTTTTTTTTTAAGATTCTTTACCCAATAGTGTGGACTATGCGTTTGGTATGTCTTCACCTCGCGTTCGTAAAAGTCAAATAGCAGCGCAATACTTTCACCCTGTATCCGAAATGTCAAGGTATGTACTCGATGTTATACGGAGATATTGCATCGAGTCAGTTTATTAGATCCTCGGAAACTAACGCGGCTGACTGATGCAACTTCAGCGATTCATATTTATTTGTTTTCGTTAATTCGCGAATTCCTTCGTAAGCAATAAAAGTTAAACCTTTATTCGCCAAGGCGGAAGATAAAAAATTCATCGATCTCTCAATCGTGGGGTCGCGATCTCGCGGTATCGATTATACAATCGCAATGTATTTATTATCAACGAGTTTAGCTAATAAATTTCACGCTTTCTCATTTAAATGAAGAATCTTTTGCATCGTTTCTTTCCATTTTTTTTTTATATTCGAGATCCGTTGGAGGTTATGTACTGTGTAATCGTCGTGCCGCGTAGGGAGTGGCGGCGTGCAGAGAAAGAGCCTGTGGCACAGAGCGTTTAAATGCCAAAACGCATACCGTGCAGCAATATTACGTGCATACAGGAGGTATACATAAATATGAGTTTCTTTAAGCAAAATTCTAAGCGTATTCGCATGTACCAATTATGTTCCGCGATGTTATGTTGAACTGCGACATTGTTTCGCGGAGTTTCGACGGGGTTTTTATCGGGAAATTAATCTGAGCGAAATATACGAGAATCTCTTTGATGATACGGAAGAACTGATAGATTTCGATCGTTTGGCGAGGTTAACGAAGGCCGCCAGTTATATCGGTTTATTTGACTAGTCACATCGAGATGCCCCGCGCGCGCACCCAGTGCAGAGAGGCCGCGCAACGCGGAGCAGCAGCGGTGGCAAAGAGCAAAAATTAGAGTCTCTACCTCTACTCTCAAAGTCCACGGGCGACTACTCGCGGCTGCAATCATATAAATAGAAACGGCGCGACAGCGTGGAATCATAAATTGTCGCTTCGCGAATTAAAGCCGAGTGCAAGGGGCTGTACGATTCTGCCTGGTGCTGCTCTTCTCTTTACTACCGGACTATATAGCAGTTTTGCATACGGCTTTTCCTCTCCTCTATTCTGCTCCGTTACTCCGAGTACTTGTAGTATATTATACCAGCGGAGCATATCGAGCAAGTAAACTGCGAGTTATGTGAGGTTCTCTCTCTCCCCCTCCCTATCGCGCGGCGCCGGTCGTACGCTCGCAAATTGATCCGGACATTCGTCGTCGTCGTCGGCGTCTTCGTCTTCGTCGTTTCTAAGCCGTCGTGCGGCCTAAGCCCGCGCTTATATCGAATCTATAGTCATTTTTCTTCTTTTCCCCACTCGCTACGTTCGCTCGACGGATTAATCACTCAACCAAACTATTCATTTCGACGCCAAATGTCCAACATCTTTTCATCAAATTCTTCTACTTCGATAGCGATGTATTCCGACGTAAAATTGAAAAAAAAGTATTTCCAAGTAATATAGAAAATTATCGAGAAAAAATTTATTTCCGGCATATCGAAGTATAAGTAAAGCGATCGCGCCACGCAATTTTTTTTTTTTTTTTTTCTAGAATACTTCGCGCCACAGCGACTGCCACGCCTCTTGATACGAACTATCGGCATTTTGTTTTCTCGGGTATTATGAATCACAATGATGTTCGACGATAAATATATTTTTACGAGTAACGCATTGCCGATGGAATATAACAAGTAGCGCTTTCGGTGCCGAGAGCCCGGTTAATTGAGTGCGCGCGAGGTTTGGCCCCCGGTGAGCTCGCGCGAGGCAACCGCGGAGGTAAAGCTCTCTCGAGAGCTCTCAGCTCGAGTCAGGCACGCATGCAGGCTCTCCGAGTGGTATTCTCGATGCGTCGTGGCCCCTCTATTTCCGTCCGTCAGTGGAATCCGCGTCGAATTCTATGATCCGGATAGCGTTGCAATTCGACTGGCGAGTTGCGCGCGTGTTGCGCGAGTTCTCGACACGGAGATAGCGAGAGTGCCGCTTGGGGCCTCACTATGCAATGTCCCTCTCGGTAATACCACTATCAGAGTGGACAACGGTACTAAGTCTAAACGGTCGGGTCTACCGATGTAGCCGCGCATCGACGGCGCATCCCTTTCATACATAGAAAATCTATCCGCTTTTACTTACGAACGAACGACAAACTTGGACCACTCACCTGCTATAAGAAACACCGCGCGGTGGCTGTTACGTGAGAGCGAGTGGTCAGCTCGCGCGACTGTGGCTCTTCATCGGTCACCCGGCCAATTAGTTGACCAGATACGTTAAATCTGTCGCGCGGAACAGTCTCCGTCGCGGCAAGCGTCCGTTGCAACGCGGATTTCGGGATTCGCTTCGTTGAATTCGTAAGGAAACGCGGTTCGGATGGTCTCTCCGGTGATTCATCGAAAAGACATCGATGTTTTCACGAATACTTCGGTGATAAAAAATTTAAAAAATTCCATTCCCAATCTCTATATATAGCTTTATATTATAATTTATCTATTAATGAATATAAATCGATTTTTATTAGAGAATTTTCAATACTTTCAACGATATTCTCGCTGCGCAGTAAAATTACGAAAATTAAGACGCATATCGCGTTAGACGTGTAAAAACACACGTGGTACGGTACGGTTACAAAGTAACCTCACTTTTTTTATGCGCGGAAATTGCAGGATTTCGAAAAATGTTCTCGACATATCGTCGTGTGCTTTTTTTTTGCGCTGAACACGATTCGTTACAGCGGTTTTGGCGATAAACATTTTTTTATTTTTTTTCAATTTAAGATGGAACGTTCTCGCGGGTGAAAGCGCAACAGGCGATACAACGAGGAAACAGTGTTCTATAAACAACACTCGAGACACTATGGAACGTTTCAGTCGGCGTTTACGCAGTAATTAAAAGAGATTTTAGGAGGCTCCAGAAACTGGAGAATGAAAATATGCTAGGGATTCGTGGCTCTCTCGCTTGCAAACGAGCGAGGTCGGTTTAGAAAGTGCGGGACGGCAATCCCGTAATATAGTTACTACTACGGTAAAGCATAGGCAGCGCGCGGGGAGGGGAGAAGTAGCAACAACGACGGTAGCTCGTATAATATATAGCGTACATTTAATTCTACGGTACAGTAGACGATCTCTTGAGTTGAGAAATCGGGACCGGAAACGATTGGTGAAGTCGAAGTTCCGTGAAAGACTATACACGTGCATAAATAAATTTGATAGAAGCCCTCTGCCCCCACCCGTCGCCATTACTGGTTAGCGGGTAATCGCGTTATCGAGTAAACGTGATTGTAGAATTACGACGAGTTTGTCGATTTTACTTTTTTTGTTTTTTTTTAAGATCTGATTAATCTGGAACAACTTGAAAGACCGCGTACTGTACATCGATAATATTCGAGCTTTCACTTGAAAATACAATGAGAGTCACGTCGGCGGGGTCGAGCATTCCGATTGTATTCGTGTATTAATATGTTTTTTTTTTTTTTGGTACCGGAAGCACGCTCATTGAATAGGCTCGGTGTAACAGAAATAAAAATTGGTTACCTCTATCCGAACGCATGTACAAGTTCGCTGTCTATAAATCAGATAATTGCGGTACTTCGAGTACATTCGACGGGCAAACGAACGTTAACTGTATGTATCCCCTATGATTTGCAGGTTATGATTCATTATATTTTTTTTGCATTTGAAATCTTTCGAATCTCAATGTAAAAAAAAAAAGATTTTCATAGTTGTGTCCGAAAAAACTTTTGTTAAACTAGGATTGAGATTTTTATGAAATTCAAAACGATCAAATCTCTCGGGGCGTATATTACGTCTGGAATAATGGAGAATGTTGAGTACGATAATCGTGAAATAACTTACCGCACTGTCGGAATAAATTTTTTTTGCGCGGGCACTCAACCTAACCGGCGTTCCACACTCGATTACGGTGGCCACGTGCAAGCGAGCTAATGCAGGCATGCGAACTATTATTGGCCGCTTCCACCGGTACCTCGTCTATATCTTCTAATCTTCGTTCACGCACTCTATCCCATTTCTCTAGCAATGTTCAGAAACTTTGATACACGATAGCACTCTACCCTACCCATCATGTTATCGCATTGCCCGCTGATATTCGCAGCATCGTTCGCATAATTCGTCGCAAAAAGTCAACAGGAACAGAGAAGAATGGACTCACCGAGATACTCGGGCGTATTAATCGCGAATTTAACACTCGTTTCTGAATACTATTTAATACGAAGCAAAACGTAATCCCGTGTCAAAATCGTCACGTACCAAGAAACACTCTTAACTAATAGTATCCCCCACTAGATTTCATTTAACGTCCACCGACGTCGTTTATACCCATGCGTAAACGACCGTCGCTGTCTTGTTGTCGACAAGCGAGACGACGGGCCCCCCTACTGGTCGTTGACATGTGTACAAGTGACGCCGAAACGAGACGGAGAGAAGCGGTTATGATTTTCCAAACGGCACCGTAAATTCGACGAAGCACGGAAAGCCGTCAGGATTATAGGTACCGAGCAGACGAGACCGCGCACCGGTCGAAAAACGACTGAGACGCGGTACTGTCGAGATGTATCGTTGCGGCATGCAATGGGCAGAGATTGGTACTGTGTTATCGTAGTTTTGTGATTCAGTCAAGAAAAACATCGATATTCAGTAATCCTGTCTCGCCCTTCATTACTATTATGTTTTATTTTAATAAACCTCCAAATTATTATTATTGTTATATTAATTAAGACCGGTAGCATTAAGAGGTGACTACGTAAAGTAAAGCCAAAAACTGAGAGGTTAAGTTATGATTGATAATACATCGAGGGTACTCAAGCGATAATTTATATTATGTATATATTCGCCATTGAATTAACTTGATCGAGTGCATTGATCGCTGAAAGGGATAAAATAGAATCATGGATCAAGGGGATGATTCTTCACAATTTGGCTAGTTAATGCGCGACGATACCTACGGGGCTCGTGCGTACTTTCTGATTTCCCTCGTTACGCTACTATGTACGCTATATATCTATCGTTGAGCCCTTCAACCTTGAACGTTCTACAACTCGTGCGACGTATATGTATATCGACTTGTCGCAAACGAGTATCTACATACCCTAGATGATGTAGGTAGACACAGCGAGGAGCGGGTATACTCGTGCAGTAACGATGGAGTGACAGGGATCTCGCTGCGCTCACCTCCCAGCTGTCGTGTTATTTTATACGTGGTATCGGACGCTCGGCTCTCACTCAGCTCGTGTGAGTAATCTCCACTCACGAATCCACTCTTCCAACCTCTACCTATCTCGCGCACACCTTATTCTCATCTCTGTTAGCTCGTGCTCTCCAGAACTTCATACATACATATATATGTATATATACTGTATCTCTCTATATAGTCATATGTATTGTGTTTCGTAAACAGTATCGGGTATCATCGTGCGTGCCGACAGCAATCTCTGCACCTCTGGGTACTCTTAATATTGTATATTCTCTTGTATCGTTGCGATATTGAAATAATATCAATTTTTTTTCCGTTACTCTCTAACTGATTATTCGAAGACGGTGGAGTAATATTTTCCTACATGACGAGAGCGAGTACCTGTCTATTTTTTGCAAACTCGCGGGAACATGCTTCGTCGTTAGACAGACGACTTTTCTTTCTCTTGTGTACTCAGTTCTGTGTGCGCGTCGCCTTGTTCGGGGATATACACCTTCCCGAACACGATGAAACCGACTATACACCGTAGAAGGGGGAAACTGGAACCTTCTACGTTTTTTATTCGTATCACGCGTGTACACCTTTGCGATAGACGTGGCCAGCCAACAAGAGACATTCTTCGTCGTCTGTTGTACGCGTTATAAGTCTACGTACGGCTATAAAGTACGAGAATGAGCTCTCGAAGGCACTTATGGGACTAGCGTGTCGGGGGCGGGGGGAAAAGTTTTTCTCTTTGTTAACTATCTTTCCCGTTTCAATGGGCTCCTACAACCGGCATATAAAATTTATCCGTTCGAACTTCATGCTCACGCTAATGTCATTATGACATGGAAAAAAAATACCATGTTACACTATAATAATCTGATAGGCCTTCCCGAGGTCGAGGCGTGTCTCAAATGTCGCGAGGGAACCAGCCTCGGTTATTGTGTTCCGAGAGTGTGTTGCCCCATCGAGAGATATAGAGGGATATTCAATTAACCGACATAACTTGCGCCTCGATCAACGCGAAAAAATTTGCGAATGCCGACAATGCTTTACTACGCGGTGTGTATATTAATTACGTATACTTTACGTAGCACTCGCGCGCGTGCGCAACTGTAAATTCAGAATCGACTCTATCGCTTTTGTTTTTATGTACTTACTTAGTTCGCGTACGAGATCATTGAAAAATGTGAGCGGATTCACGCGCCGCGAGCAACGCATTATACATTTATGCGCAGATATTTCAATAATGAAAAGATGCGGCTGCGTCTCGCATCGGGTACAGTGCGTACGGTACAAGTTAACAGTACAATGGGTACAGATACGATCTCTCCGCGCAAATAAGGTACACATAATGAATGGGTGTCGTGAATTTTTTAAAATGTTTTTTTGTTAATTTCTCAACGAAAAATGTGTAGTGTTTGAAAACATTAAAGTAACAATTTCGTCGCATCGATTTACGTTCGGATGTTTCAAGGGCGAATGGGCGAACGCGTATTCCTGAGCTCTTCTAGCCAATCGCGTGACTAAAAAAGTAACACATTTTTATAGTTCGCGATCGTGGGAATTGAAGAACAGCGAGGATCCGTTGAGGCGCACGAGGCGCAAATTCGCCGTGCGAGAGCTCGCGTCGATACCGAAGGCCCCGTCACGCAGTCTCTTCGTTCTTCGTCTCGATTGTTGGTTAAATTATAATAGGAGGCCGCGCGGCAAGCGCTGTTCTAATGAAAGGGAACAAAAAATAACTAAATGTGTGTAAAAAGTAGCAATTTGTATGAGACTTCAAGGGTCGAATTTTTGGTCGATATATTTCATAATTTAATAAATATAATTCAATTTTAATTGAATTAAAATGAAATGAATTAAATTGAATTTTTTTATATCAATGGTTATTATTATTTTATTTTCAATTTATCAATTAATTTATTAATATACACGATGCGCGCAGATTTAATAACTTTCGTTCGCGAGCAGACAATTCAGTCGCGAGAGACACCAGGTATCGACGCTATCCAATAAATATCGAACCACCCCGAGTTTATTTATCTCGATAGCGATCCTACCGGACACTTTGGTACATTTAGCAAACGCCCATTCCCGATGTTGCGCAAAATCGAGTTGTGGAATACGAGTTCTACGAGAGGTTTTCACCGGGTTCGTTCGTAAGTCGCCAATTCGACGGTGCAGGGGCCGTCCACACGTGTCTCTCGTCGGTATGAGGACGTAGTTGACCCGTGTCCGGTCGTGGCAATTCAAATTGTACGGGCTTTCTCCGCGACTCGGCAACAACTCGCTCTGCGTCTAGCATAACCTATGCAAATAGAGTTGTTACCTTAAATAATTCACGAGACAGGATTATGACGAATTTACGATAATCGAAAGCGAAAACCGAGAATAGAATTAAGAAACGTTGGTGATCAATGAAACAATGGGTTTAAAGTAACCAAAAAAAAATCTGTATTCGTAAGAGGCGAGCGATCGCGCGAACGCAAACGCTGTGTGAGAAAACTGAGAATCACGACGAGCCAAAGGATCCAAGTGGAGATGATCGGGCAACACGAGAGAAGGAAGAATTCGACCGTGACCTTCGGAGTTGCCGCGAACTCTGACCCTACAAGGGAGTGAGACTAATTGGAGGGGAGTGCGGCAGGAGGGGGAGGGGGGGCGCAGGGATTCGCGCTACGGGATTCTCCGTGTGTGGTACATGGCGTATCCTACAGTAGGTCTGTAGAAACTCAACTTTACGTTTACGCACAAGACTCACTTGCCAGTCGCTACGAATCAAGACGAAGTTTAACTACGATAAATCAATGATTTTTTATCGAAAACCGCTCTGGTAGCCGGCGATCGAAATTAGCCCCTTGAGGTGTGTTGAACTAAAGAAATAATGATTAACTGCGTCGAAAGATATCGTGTGAAAAAAAAAAACCAATACGAATGTTGAAAGATTCATTCCGAGGGAATGGCACGTAGACGAGTATATATATTCATATCCCGTACAGTAGTTGCTTCTTGTCACGGAGTAACGAGAAACAGCCTACACAGCGGGTCCGCGTTGTTGTCGTCGCTCGGTTGCAGGTAATCTTATCGAATAATTAACTCGTCTTCGAGTTATACCGGTAGCGGTTGGAGAACGCATGGACCGTAGCGAGACGGACTCTCTCGGCAGAGTCGTTCGTCGTCGCGAATGAGAACGCGACACTCGAGGGAGGAGTCCGATCTCGCAGCAGCGTCGCGACAACTGACGAAATCGTCGGATAAATCATTCGGCTCGGGTCCGCTTCGCGCTCGCTATCCTCCGCAAGATTTATGGACGTTGAGTACCCGCGGTGCTCGCGCGGTATCTTGTATATTTCCAGCGTAGACGCAGATGGCGATGAAGAATTCTCCTTCTTTCAGCGCGGAAACTACTGCCGGTACTCGATTTCCGCGGTGTTTCGAAGCCAAACGAAAAACGAAAAAAAAAAAAAAAAAAAAATTTTACGACAACGGTACGTTCCGCGACATAAACGATCGCGTAGCTCTGTCTCGTCTATTCCTTTAAAATTATTTAAACATAGAGAAATCAATTCGTAATATATTGTCCCCGTATATTATATATTGAGAAGTTAACTAACATTATTACGATGATAAATAACGTTTCGAAATGTCGATGCTGATCCGGATAATTCCGGAAATTCGGTATCGGACAACCAGTTGCTGAAGGTTTCGTCTCGATGTGTGACTATTACGATAATGAGGAACGCAACGAATAAAAGTGCGCATAAAAAAAAAGGCAATAAAGATCGAAAGGTATTACTAAAGATACATTATAAGCAATAATTGAACGTTCGATTAATTAAAACTGACAAGTTTATTCCGATGTATTAATGTTGCTCTATCTGTACAACACAATAACGTCAATTCGTTAAAAATGAAGAATTGTGTTTAGTTCATTTAAAAAAAATTCACCGGTACCTTTACAGAGCCTATATCCTTTGTGCGACAATGATCTCATTTATACTCTTCTCGTATTTCGGTCGTTGTGCCATTGAAAGAAAAAAAAAAAAAGAAAGAAATGGTCACGACGCACGTACCACGGTTAAGCCACGAGATATTTAATCGTAAAGTCGAAGTAATAGTTCCACCGCGTTGCAGCGACGCGGAAGAGGGTAAAACGAGGCGACGCCGATGTTGCCAATATATAATTCAATTATCGTACATTCCATCATCAATTCTCGTTAATCTCATTATTTACAAAGACGATACCTCAACGAAACATCGAGTCCACGCGATGATGAAAAATAATTTTGAGACAATTCGCCCGATGTTATTTTGCTCCGAGAGCGTTGTGGATCTGTGTGAACGAAAAAAAAAAAAAAAAAAAGAAAAAAAAGAAGAGATTCTCGTAGAAAAGGTAAACCACGGCGACGTCTCATCCGCTATTCCCGTCGGAACAGTAGCGTCCTACATTTCTCGATTGCATGCGCGCGTGGAGCTTTTACATACATCCATGCATACGCACATCCATACGCACATATACACACTGATACAAACTCCTGCCTGATTTTAATTCGCTTTTGGTTGTCACTTATTCTCTTAGCCTATTCCGTTTTTTTTTTTATCAATAAATTATCGTGTAATAGTCTCAGGCAGGTGTGTTGTTGGTTGGTCGCGCTTTACAAGCTCCCGGAGACGTTTGTTTTATTCACGTGCGGACTCGCAGTCGTTATTTTCCGAGAGATATCGTGTCATCTCTCTCCGCGTGCGGTATGACGAATCCTACGTATTCCTTCGCGGCCAAGTCACCCTTATTCCGGCTCTTCACCATCGCCGTCTGTAAATAAATAATCGAAACGATATTTTTAAAAATCGCAATGATTCAAACAAATTTGAAATTCGGTTTATGAGGAGTAATGAGTTTTCACGAAACTACATCTGCTCCAAAAATACAAAACAGCCGGTAATACCTTCGCGATCGACTTGTTCATCGACGAGCAAATCGTCTTCCTCGTTCGCACCATCCTCGGCCTCTTCCTCGTCCTCGTCTTCGTCGGCGTCGTCCTCGACGACTACTATACTATCGTCTATCTCGTCGCCTTCGTCGGCCTCGAGATCCTCGACCCCGCAATCCCCGGAGGCCACCTCTTCGTCCTCCTCGTCCTCGTCACTGTCGACTTTTTCACCGTCCACTTCTATACCATTTTCCACGTCCATGTCTGGTGCAAGATAGTACTAAAAAAATAATAAATAAATTAGTTTTAAAAAGATTAAAATAAAAAAAAAATGGACATCGAAAAAAAAAATCGATAATTAACGATTTGACCAAATTATCGGAAATATCGTCGCGGTTCTCGAGCGTTTTACCTGCAATGGATTCGGCCATATATCGTCCTTTATTAATTCGGCAATTTCGTCGGAACTCGGATCGCTGTGATCCGTAAACCAATCGAAAAAGGATCTGTGTCCCAGTGGCCTTTTTCGTCCCTTCGGTTGATCCTTTCTCTTCAGCCTGTTGGTAAGATCCGCGCCGTCTTTCCAGCTGATCGTCGTGCTTTGGGACGCTGGATCTCCTGCAAAAGAGCAGGAGTATCGTTGTGAGTGGAACAAATTTGTCAGAAGACCAATCGGAGAATGGGAGAGGGAACGCGACTCACCTGACGATCCGAGGTGAAAGAATTCTTTGGTGAGAACATTATTGTCAAAGTATGGATTTTCATCGAAATGAAAATTGATTCTATAGCCTGACTTGATGTCCTCGAATTCCTCGACCTCCAATTTGTTGAGATAACGCAGCGCATCCTCCTCTTCCTCCTCAAGTATTTCGGCTATTTTTTTGTTATTGACAAACTGAACGAAGCGTTGAGGATATACAGTTTTTTTTACGACAATACACCTAAATCATAGATAAAGCATTTGATGGAGTTAACGTTTGAGGTTATGACGGAAAGAAACGGAATAATTCGACGATTCTTGAGATTCTTTTTGTTTTTTTTTTTTGTTTTCTTTGTTTTTTTTTTTTTAAGGGAAAGAAGAAAAGATCGCGGGAAGCCAACGTTTTGCTATTCGTCGCGTGTATACGTTACAGATAGCGTCGCGACAAGGGGAACGAGAGGGGGTGCAAGATGGCGGTTAGGCACCGGCGTCGACCGGCGTCGTCGTCAAGTGTCAAACTTGTCGATGAGCAATTCGTTGTATAAAGTCGAAAAAAAATGAAAAAAAAAAAAAATAAGTAAAAAATGTTGGTAAATCAAGGATACAGCGGTCACCCAGAAATTGGGTATCCTCTTGATAATGTCGTTGCGTTTCTGGAAGTATGGTTTGCGCAGTTTGTTGTATTTCATCTCAACGTCGAGTATCTCGTCGCTGGCTTTCTCGTTGAGAGCATCGATTTGATTTTGGCAACCGTCGATCTCCTCGAGGGTCTTTTGTATCTCGAGATCGTAGTCTCGATTCTCCGTACCGTCACCCGAGCCCGGCTCCTCGAGCTTCTTCACCTTTTTGTTAGGCGAAGCCATGCTTTTGCGCTCGCGTACACGAGATAAAATACACGAGGGAGCCCCGCTCCACCGTAGCGCGCACTCTTGTTTACTCGTTTCTCTCAAACACCCGCGCCCGATCTATCCTTCGATCTACGTTAATATCAACACTCGTGTTCGTTTTTTCGTTTAACAGTTTCTCGTTGTCTCACCAAACTTTTTCACGGCACAGCACCGGAACAGCACGTTCGAGACCTCACGACGTCGTAGGTCGTAGCGCGGCAGCGGCGCAAGCCGTTTATTTAAACCGCGGGAATGTTGCATCGAACAGATAGCTCAACCAGCGTCGAGAAGAAGACGCGCCGAACTTAGCGCTTGACAACTGTCGCCGTCTACTTTTCGCATATACAAAACTCTCTCGATCTTGTCCAATGTATGCGAGTATTATGCACATTATATCCGATGAGAAGTCGCCTTCAAGCGCCACGACGTCTTCGTTCTCTACTATGTTGCGTATGCGTACATGAAGCCGTCGCGACCAGTCGCGAGGCAGTATTGGTGGGCGTAATGTTGGGATGTGGCAGATTCGCTAATAGTAGCCAGGTGCGGCACTCGGCGTCATTCGGAGCAATTCGGCGTGTTCGTGTACAGTGAGATCCAGCGGGACTCGGCCGAGTGACGAGCATAGTTACCGTAGAAAAAACGTACACGTTTTCTCTGTGTACCTAGGACTGCGCACCGACATAAATTGTATATACATAGGAGGTTCAGTGCACAAGTCACCGGTCGCGTCTCTTAATGATTACTTTGGTTAAAATGTCGCCCTCAAGACCTACGAATTTTCTCGCAATCGCGACGTACATTACGCTATTGTTCGTATGCGCCGGAGCTCAATTGCAACGTTCCAAAGATGTTTCGGTGGCCCAACTCAACGAGGATAACTGGGATCTCATGCTCACAGGAGAGTGGATGGTCGAATTGTGAGTTGACAGTTTTGTGACACATCGAAATTTCGATCGTTCGTCGATTTCGATTATTCACAGAACTAAAAATTAATTTAATCTTTCGATTTTTTTTTTTTTCTAATAGTTACGCGCCTTGGTGTCCGGCATGTAAAGCCCTCGAGCCGATTTGGCAAAATCTCGCGGCGTCCAAAAAGGATCTCGACATTAACGTTGGAAAAGTTGACGTTACCGATTCTCCAGGTCTGAGCGGAAGATTCATAGTTACCGCGCTACCAACGATATATCAGTATGTATTTTGGAGTAGAGATTCAAAATCAGCTGAAAACTGAGATTTAACAGATTTTTTTTTTTTTTTTTATAGCGTGAAAGACGGCTTATTCCGCCAGTACAAAAGCCCCCGCGACAAGGATTCGCTCATCGATTTCGTCAGGGAGAAAACTTGGATGAAAGTTGAGCCGATACCCAGTTGGAAGAGTCCCACTTCCGTTCAGATGTCCATTGTCAGCCAATTCTTCAAGATGTCGCAAATACTCAGAGTGAGTAATTTACGGATTCTATCGCTTGTTTACATTGCAAACCAATGAATTTGCGTTAATTTGCCGTTTTTTATCAGGGAATACACAATAAATTGATGGAGGATTTTGGATTACCTACGTGGGGCAGTTACCTGATTTTTGCTTTGGCAACTATCGCATTGGGCGGAATTCTTGGATTGGTAAGATTTCGTCGCGAATTTTCGTGTTATCGGAACGATGATAAAGAAACGTTTCTAATAAAATGATTCAACGAAATTTCCAGATAATCGTGTGTCTGATCGATTTCATATATCCGCCGAAATCGATAGCTTCGCAAGGTAAAAAGAAACAGAGAGACGGCTCCGGTGGATTTATGCAGGAAAGAAGTTTGGAGGATGAAGAATTGGTCGAAAATGTGAAGGATGATCTCGTGGACGAGGACGGTAGCGAGTCGGAAGAGCAGAACGATGAAAACGAAAAAGATGCGGCAAAGGCGGCGCCAAGTAGTCCAAACGTTCGCAAACGCAAACCGCGCAAAGCCGATTAGATTGCTAATTGAAAGACTGGTTTCTCCGACGACATGTCTCTTTCAACTCGATCAAATTTTTTTTTTTTTTTTTTTCGTTTTTTTTTTTCAATCTCTAATCATTCTCGAATGAATCGAGTCGACGATGACGTTGATCCGTGCACAATCGCCAATTCCATCACTCGAAGACACGACTACCGACATTCCAGCACAATACTTATCCATTCGGATTTGGATAATTTGTATAGAATTATTAGTATTAGTCGTAAGATTGAAGCAAAACGTGTCCCGTCGCCGTTACGACAAAGTCCTCTCATTTAATTGTTTGATTCGCACATCGTTGGACGAATCTCTTTTGTTACACGAGACGATTGGAATGACTTACCAATGTTAATTTATCTTAATACAATCGACTTGCGCACAAAAACGTTGGATCTGTTGATAACCATTTGTTTTTTTTTTTCTTTTTTTTTTTTACTATTGTTCGATCGAACAACTCGAATAAAGCCTCGCGAGCGTACAAGGCTATCCTATAATAAGATTATTATCGAGAGATTATGTTGCATGATCAGGGAAATACGTAGTACGGTATATTGATATATATATGAATGTTCCCATTCCAATTGGATTTTGAATAGCACCGATCAGACTGGTGTGTTAAACTGTTGCTGCGATTGGTAGAATCACGTCTTCCGTATGATTCGTATAACGTCAATGAAACAAAAAAAAAATATTTCAACTCACAAAATAATAATATATTATTAACATTCATTTGGATTCGTCAATTCGTTGAAGAGAAAAAATCAATTTTTCGTAAAATCGCGTAACATTTATATCGCATACGTTATGCTGTTTTTTTTATTTTTATTTTTTTTTATATTTGAAATTATATTTCCACGAGAATACATCGTTTGCCACTGAGCAAGTAGAAACTGTAACACAGACTGCCTAATAATAAACGTATTTAATTATCATGGCTTAGCATTGTGGTCTTTGAGAATACAAAATCGAAGTATCTTTCTTTCTGAACGGTACTCGTACCGTTGGGACTTAGACTATTCGAGAGATTAAGGGAAATTAATATATTTCATATCCTATCAATTTTTCTTATTCCTTTTCGACACTTTAACAATATCGTTTTCACTTGTCCTCAATAACGTTAAGTTCTATTTCGAGTTCTCGTATAGCTGTACGATTTTCCTCTCGTTCCTCGGCCAATGTGAACTCTCTTCGTAGGCGGCCTTTATTTATGTATGCAAAAAAGATTAATAAAGTAACAGGTGTTTTTTTTAATCATTTAATATGCCGTCGTGTCTGTTGCAACGACAATTTATTTTGTCATCGCGTCACCCCATAGAAAAACGTTCTTTCAGCGTCTCGAGACTACGATGCGGCGCGATGTTCGTAGCGTTGGCGTTGGCGACAAATCAACCGGAATAAATTCGGACTTTCGTCGTGATATTTAATCCGGAAACTCCCATCGGGAGCGCGAAATAAAAACATTATTTTTCACGATCGCACTTAACCAAAAAGGTTTCCGAAATTTCGCGATGCTTCAACGGTGCTAAAAATACTGAATAGTGTCGGAAGAAACGTCTTGCTGGTGTAGACTCCGGAATCGATCGGTCAACAGATTTTGCCAATGACGTTTGCATTCGATTTAGATACTATTTGGCAAGTAGCCCGTCGTGTACGATGTTGACCGTTCACCGATTCTATATCTGTCGAGCATCGCGATCGCGACGGAGCTTCGTATTATATGTTCCTCGTGTGTAACGCTTTTCCACCGGAAAATTTCTTTTTTTTTTGTTTATAATAAAAGTACATCGCATCGCCTGCCCTCGTTTTATTCTCGGATTTATCATATTATTTCGATTTTTTTTCGATTTATTACGTTATATTCAATGTGTTATATCGATTTTTCGATTTATTATATTCAATTATCGTTTTATCATTACTTAACGATCGCCGTCTAACCTTTATGATGTGGAATTTTCGGGAAAATAAATAAACGTTTTGAACTGTGATAAGCAGCATTTATTCATTTGTTAATCAGATAGGAGCACTTAAAAAAATTCAGTTACACGTACGTTCTTGTGACTGAGTAGCAACAACATTACATTTTCGTTTTTTTTTTTTTATTTTCTGTTTTTATTGATAAACGTGTTGACGTAATATCTTGCGTTCGCATCCGCACTTGCTGCCTCCTCTCTAAATGTCGTTCGTTTTTTCATTGAAGGGCGGGGAGGTAACTTTACACTGAATCATTCTCCAATCCTCGTCTTAACGACCAAGAACCGACGGGTCTCCCCTTTTCGTCGTAGGAATACTTAAATAACTGAGGCGAATGTGACCCGGCGCAACGAGCATCGTCGTGAGGATATTTTATTTATTTCCTCGTTACTTTCTACTATACTGCTTGTATGTACCTATGTATGCACTATCATTAAGAGATCAAACTTTATAAATAATAATTATAATCGTGGACCAAGTAATAAACGCGTACATTAATTGATGCTCGGCACTTGGTCGATTACAGAAACACAAGGCCACTATTATTTCTCTTCTTTTTTTTTTTTTTTTTTCAAATCATCGAACAGAAAAAGCGCATTGATCGACGGCTTGACAATTTTTTTTTTTTTTTTTTCACTTGACGAAACACGGCAGATACGAGTCGTTCGAGGTTAGTTTTTCAATACGATTTTTCGTAATGAACGCGAACAATGAGTGTTTCAAATTTTTTTATCATTTTTTTTTTTTTTTTCAAGTGACCTTAGCGGATCTCAGTCTTGGCATAAACCTGAATCAACCCGAGCAGCTCAAATCTTTCTTACAATCGCCTCTTTCTTGCCACGCTTAAGCAACGACGATCTAAAATCATCCCGATATATCATTAATCGCAATGTTACAAATTCATCGTCGTTATTCTTCTTCTCTGCACTTAAATAATAACGAATAGATACAATTATCATTCTCGCCTAGACTCGTTGCACCGTCAAATGAGCGGATCTCTCTCACTTTCGTCGCAGCAGTACAAATTCATATAAAAGTCTCCTTGCGGATCGTGCAATTGTTAAAAATTATCAATTAAAAATTGTCAGTTCGAGCCGAGGCCTCGAACCCCCGTTTTTTTTTTTTTTTTTTTTTTTTTCTTATCTTTATTCAACAGTGGTATTAACCCCATGATAAACTTTCGCTTGGAAATAGACAAAAATGCTTGGCCCTTGAGCGACAAATGTACGTTACAACGAGACGGACTGTGTTTTTTTTTTTTTTTTACGCGCGACACGATCACAGAATCGTCGAAACTGATCGATGAAACTCGTGAATTCGTGAATTTACTTCGAATATTGCTCCACGGTCAAGAATGTTGTCAAATTTTGTGTTTTTTTAATGTTTTTTTGTTTTTTTTTTCAGTAAAAACCCATCTATAAGCCGATGGGAAAATAAAGGAAAGTAGGCAGTGACATGGAATAAGGAATTTAGTACATCTCGGGTACACGATATTATAGCGGTGTAATCGGTCCGATGTTTCCTAATCGATTCATTGATAAGTAAACACGGGCTAAAAGACAATTAAAAAACAAAGAAAAATATATCGAGGGATTAAAATAGCGGGTACTTTGACATTAAAATGTACAATTTCCGTTGTCATGGGATCGGAACATCGGCGTACCGACACACAACAACAGTTTGGATCGAATCTCATGATTTCGTTCCAACGGGAGGGGGTCAAGCGAAACTTTCAACGTCAAAAAACGACGTGCATTTCGAAATTTTGTTCGTGCGCACAACACACCTTAAAGCTAATAATTACACGCCAAGTCTAACCATCGGACTCGTTGCACGATTAAAAATCGCAAATACAAAAAAGAAAGAAAGGAAACACATACAATGTAATTAAAACGAGACTACGACCTCGCGGGGGGGACAAATTATTATTTTATATATACCACCGATAGATTGCTGAGCGACGAGTCGATGGATGTGCAACATATAAGTTTTGCCGTTGAAAGAAATTATAAAAAAAAAAAAAAAAAACAGACTCTTGCGCGATAATTGTGAATCAATGATCGTACAACGATTTCATTTTTTTTCATTTGCCTGTTTTCTTCGCGTATCATTTCGGCATTTAACACGGCAATTAGCTACGACTCAACGTTACACCTCGAACGTTTCGTCAGCATTATTAGCGCGATAAAATAATGATTTTTTTTTTTTTTTTTTTTTTTTCATTTCATATATTTTTAATAATAATATAAACCACTATAGTATACGTCTAAGTTTCATATCACAAGACATCCTGTTTCGTATCACGAGCTATTTCTATCTAAATTTTTATTCTTTTTTATTCTTTTGTTTTTTTTTTCTTGCTCTTCACTCGTCAGGTCGTAAATCGAATGATTCTGTTATCTCCGCTTCTATTATAATTCTACTTCGAGTAATTATTGTTTTACGAATCATCAATGTTCAATCGCGAGAATTCGACACAAGCTTAATCGTCCCGACGCTCTCATTCTCGATAAGTAGATGCACCGATTCCATTAACTCACTCTACAGTACCGTTCGATTCAGTTGAGTAAATGCAGTTTTTTTTTTTTTTTCAATAAAACTCGATATTATCCTGAATTATTGCTCGGCGTGTGTATTATATTTCGATAAATGCAAGTTTTCCGTGTAAATAATGTGCATCGCAGCGGAATGGCAATACAGTTTGAAAAATTGAAAACAGTTCGACAAACTAATACAATGGCATCTGATTTTTTTTTTCTTGCGCGATGTGTAAATTACTGAGCGAAATGAGAGTGGAGCATTGGTTAATAACCGGTACTGCGTCACTTTGTCGTTAATGGAACAAAATTGATAGAATGTACAGTGCCGACGGAATCGTTACGGGAAAAAAAAAAAAATGCACGTCTGGTCAGACTTACCGCCACGAGTCGGAGGAGCTCTCCTTGTTGACTGTAAAACGATTCGAAACTCCGGAAGATCCATGAGAGCTCCGACTGTGCGAGTCGTGCAAAGATCCGTGAGATCCGCCGTTGTGTGAATGGAGCGAATTGTTGTGTTGTATTGTGCCGTTTCCGGTTGAGTTTACGGCCAATTGATGATTAATCGAGGAGGGAAGAGACGACGGTTGATTGGCGGTGATGGTGTGTCCCGATGTCGATGCAATACCGATACCGGATCCGGGTTTTTGCTGAGGCGGTGATGGCGACGGTGCGGTAGGCACTACCTGCTGCTGCTGTTGCTGCTGTTGCGAATGCCTTGACGAATTGAGCGTCGAGGATAAACGACAAGAGGCGAGAGTGGTAGGAACATTGCCGTTTCCACCTGAACTCGAAACAACGACGGAGGAAGATACGAGCGGTTGATTGGACTTTGCCGAACTACGGCTAACCGAGGAACCGGATGTCGGATGGGACATTCCGGTCGAACTCATGAGACAACCTGTGGGACACGCGGCAGAGTGATCGGGTTTGTCCAGTTGATCGGGAGGCCTCGGTAGTCGTCTTCTCAGCCATGCGTGACGCAGCGCTTTGCTCGGCGTCATTCGTCGCTCCGGATCCCACTGCAGACACCTCTTTATAAAATCGAGAAACAACGGGTCTTCGCAGCCCTTCAAGGCATCTTTTAGAAACTTCGAACCCGGTGGACCGCGAAATTTGCCTCGTCTCGAGACGCCACCGAGTAAAGCGGTCTCGCCGCTCGCTATGGTCGTTGCCTTGCAATATCTCGGATGGCCCTTTGAACTGAAGAAGTGACGAGCCCTCGCGGCACCGTCGATCAATTTTCTCGGCGGCATACCGAGAAGCTCGATTATGCAGGATAATTGATCGGCTTCATCCTCGCCTGGCAGTAGCGGAAATCCTGTGAGTAATTCGGCGAGTATGCAACCCAAACTCCACATATCTATCGGCATACCGAACGTTGCTCCCAGTATAACTTCTGGCGCTCGATAGAAACGGCTCTGTATGTAGGTGTACACGCGCTGAGACTCGTAACAACTCGAACCAAAGTCTATTACCTGCAAAGGCACAAGGGTCACATAAACGTTAATAATAAATTTGGTTTGGTATGTAACAGGTGGGTGATCGCCAACGTGCTCGCGATCTTTTTTTTTTTTTTTTTTCAGTAGCATAACGTTTAGACGTAAATTCAAATAGAAACAAATTGATAGCTACTAGAATTCATTAATATTGTATTTCTTACCTTAATGCCGCTGCGACCCTGCTGCTTCAAAAGCACGTTCTCCGGCTTCATGTCGCAATGAATTATTTTGTTTTTGTACAGAGCATCGAGACACAGCAACAAGGAGTGAGCAAACTTTCTTACGAGCTGCAAACTGAATCCTTGAAATTTGTTCTTCTTTATTAACTCGTAGAGATTTATACTTAGAAGTTCGAACGTTATACACATATGGTTTCTGAATGTAAAAGAATCGAACATGTGTATTATGTTCATTGTATTGTCCTTATCCTGCTCTCGGAGATTTCTAAGTATTCTTATTTCCTCCTGCGCCTGACGATAAAATCTTCTCTCGTTTCTCACCATTTTAAGGGCAACGTGCTCGTGATTCTTGTGATCGTATGCCTTTACGACTTGACCGAACGAACCCTTTCCAATGACTTTCAACACCTCGTATCTGTAAGCCACGTGATCGTGAGGCGTGTGAATGTACGAACCTTGTTCGTTGTCGTAACTGTGATTATTCGGTAAACCGAAAATCGCCGGTCTCTTTTTCGCGTTCGTTCCAATGAAATATATCTGCGGATAAGAGTATATCTCGTGTCTCTCGTACTGCGTTAGTTTGTTCATGTAAAGTTTCATCACGATTTCCGGCGTTACAGCCATTTTCGGAATAACTTTACCGCCGTTACTCCCGACACCCCCGCCGCTGCTCGTACTCGAGCTCTGCTGCTGTTGTCCCTCCAATCTTCCATTTTTTACCAATGGACTGTTCGTCAAGCTATTGCCCTGCGAATGAGAATTGTGATTCGAGTGTTGCGACGCGTGACTCGCGTGCGAGCTTAAGCTCTGATTAAGACTCTCGGAATTGCTCGTTAAATTTTGAAGGCTGTTATTGACGCTCGATCCCAAACTCGGCAAATGAGTGCCGATCATCGACGAATTATTCGAATGGCTCGGCGGCGATTCGCTCGCTATTTGCTTCAGCAACATACTTCCGCCTTTTAACGGCGGCAGATGATTTTTCTCGTTGCTGGATATGAAACTTTGCGTTGTGTAAGCGCTCATAGGCACAAACGCGTTTGGTAGCGACAGTGGCATCTCGACGGTACCAAATTGTCATATTACAACTAATACCATTATCCTTTTGCTACTCCTACTTCTACGCCGGTTCTAGTAATTTTTTGTGTATTCTACGTCTCGGACTTTGCTTTTTTTCTCACTTCGACGGCATTTTCGTACGCTTCTCTTTTGAATGAAAAGATTAAATAATATAGTTAACGAAAGCAGTCTTCTAGAATTTTTCCCTTCGTATCCCCAACGATGGCAGTCATGCAGACGGATACTCCGATCCCTGAACGGTCGATGAAAAAAAAAAAAGGAATAGCGTCGCTACGATGCGCTTTCGTACGTCGGACTAGAAATCGGATAAACGCAATAGCGGACTCGCATCGCTCTGTCGCGCTTTTATTCTCAATTTTTTTCAGCGCCGATCTGCGCCTGAAAATAATATCAAATCCAGCGATTTTTAGTTGAGCGACCGAATAAAGGAACTGTATATATATCGATATATAAGAATACGACGATGAAAAATAAAGTGTCGATTGAGCGCGTCGATTGATACAGGAAAAAACGCTCAACGCGTCATCGGTTTTACACTCCTGACAGGTGTTACGATTTTTCAGCGTTTTTTTCTTTTCTTCTTTTTCTTTCCTCTTATTTTTTTACTTAAGTAGGCATTGAAGTAATGCGATCGAGATGTGTCGGAAAAAAAACGAGATCCCCCCCATCCCGCCCCCTGTCACACGTTTCAGGAGTATTCTTCTGGCTTGGTATCCTCGTCCGCCTCGCCGTCTATTTTTTCCTTAGTCCTTTGTATTCTTTTAACTCTCGAGCGGGGCTTCGAACGTCTTCTAATTTTACAGTCTATCGTCGTGGACCACGAGGGCAAACGCATTATGAGCCCTGTCTAGCTCGCGGAGGTTGTTGGCACCAGGCGGTCGGGCAAGTTTTCTTACTCCCCTCGCGTTTTTCCGTTTTTTTTCTCTCCCCGAGTTGCTCGCTCTCTCGTCGATTCATCGCCACCCCCGCGCCTCATCCCTCTCTCACGGATAAAGGCTTCACGAATTCTCCCCTCCCACATCAATTCCTCTTCTCGGCCACTTTGTTTTTTTCGATATACTTGAAAATTTTTCCGCACACTTTCACCGCGAGATCGACACTAGTTCTTTTATCTCGACGAATCTATCGAACGCACGAAACACTTCCGACGCGCGTGTACAATGACAAAACATCACCGTCATTCGTCATCTCGTTACGATTCTACGAGTAGCTAAGAAATTATTTCATCTTTCACTTTTGTTACAAACGTACGAAAACTTCACAAGCGCAACTACGCACGATTTCATTGGGATCGTTTATGATGAAATATATTTGTCACGATTGTATCGCGCCGAACTTCCTCGTCGTTTCTTTTGTTTATATCAACTTTGCGATCGTCGATGCACGGGTTTTTTATCTGACAAATTGACTTGTATCCTTACTCGAGCGAGCAGGTGGTGGCATTAACCTCTGCGTGGTACGATGTGCGTCCTGCCTCGAGCGTCCCGTTGCCTCTTGTTCCTTCTGACTCATATCCTAGTCGTATGTATCTCTCTTGTCTGTGCCAGCGATAGTTTTGTTCTTTTCTTTTTTTTTTTGTACAACTTCCCATATGCAGACGCCCGCCTCCTTAACAAGCTCTTATTTTCCGCGTGCGCATTCCTTGGATTAAAAATTAATCGCGTTCCGTTCGTTTGTTACTGCTCTCTCGATGCTGTCCCGCTGCTGCCCGTTTGCCCGTGGTCAAACGACTGCTGCACAGAGCCGAGCGAGTTCGTTTTCGGCTCGGTTTTCTCTACGCGGTGTAAACCACGCTACAAGCTCCACGCACGGAATGGCGAGCGGCCCAACGGACGGGCAACGTTTACTCTTGCAAGTTTTTTTTAGTTAAAAAGCACCAACTCGGTTGCATCGACGAGACGGTTTACTCGCGCCGCATCAACTATATCAATAATATCCGAACAAATGCTATTTTACTACCCACGCGTGTGTATGCGTTATATCCGTGTGATTACAGCGCTGCCTTTTCCGACGTTCCCGACTCCCGAAACCCGAATCAACGACAGGACGTACCGACGCGGCGGGTCGAAAATGTATACCCAAACATTTTTTTTTTTTTTCGGAGCTCAATCCAAGCTCGAGCTTCTAGAATGATTAAATAACGTTGTTCATGAAAATAGCTTTGACGAGAGCCGTACGAGACACTCTGGCGAGAAGGGGTGATCGATTCGAGCGCACAGAGGCTTCTTCAATATTGGTTGGACAAATTCTAGTTTTTAACTTTTGCCACTCCATATTCCCGTTTCGTTATATATACGTCTGTGTATATATAACATAAATAATTTATTCTTGCAAAAATCCTGTTAACCGAGTGAAATGTATTAAATTAAAATATAAATCAACAACTTTTTCCCCATCCCGCATGTTTTCCGTAACGACATTAATACCCCCACTTATGGTACTAAATACTCTAATCGAATTCGAATTAGTTGCATTTTCGCAAAGGGTTAAATTCGATTGACCCATCGCTTCACGCAAAAGTATAATTAAGTACCTACTACATACGACATTTTGAGAAAAGGAAAAAAAAAATTACAAACTTGTCGAGAGAGTTATCGTTTAACAGCTGACGGTAATTGTAATTGCGCGTTAAGGGTTCGAGTACAGTTCGCTACATAATCGTTGCGAGGGAAGTTGCGAGTGAAAGAAACAATGGGGAGCTAACCATACCTGAAACAAACGACGTAGCGTCATTGGGCTTTAATACGCGTTTATTTTGATTTGTGTACGCAACGAAAATATATACAAGACGATTAGGTAGTTGCGTCGTGTGGGAGACACACTCAGCTGATTGCGGATACTGCGGACTGTACTCTTCGACTGCTCTCCGGTGCTGTTGGTATACGCCACAAATAGTGCGTCGTAGTATAGCAGAGTTGAACGTAGATCGGAAATTCGTCGACGCGAGATGAGCTTGACGCCTAAGACGTTCAAGGAAAAGCGAACTTTTGGTAAGTATTTGTTACGCGCGTTGACAATCCAACGTGAAACTCTGAATTTTCAATGTCAAATGGATAAATACGACGTTATTGTCCGCTGCCAATTATTCGATGTGTCTCGATAGTTGCCATTGTTTTTCTCCTCAGCTCAACGAGTATCTGACGTGGAATTAATACGCGAAAGGCATCCAAACAAAATTCCGATAATCGTAGAACGTTACTACGGTGAGAAACAATTGCCTCTTTTGGATAAATCAAAATTTCTCGTACCCGATCATCTGACCGTTGCTGAGCTCATCAAAATTATCAGGTATAGTATATGCAAAGGATCGTCCTATTTTCGACGGAATTTCATATCCCATCTCAATAATCGCGCAATTCAGACGCAGATTGCAACTTCATCCGACGCAGGCTTTCTTTGTCTTGGTTAATCAGCGAAGCATGGCCAGCGGAAGCATGACCATGTCGCAGCTCTATCAGCAAGAGAAAGATGCCGATGGCTTTCTTTACATGGTTTTCGCCAGTCAAGAAGTCTTCGGATCTCATTTCGACGACTCGACGTATGTTCAGGTCAGAATTTTTTAACCTATCTGCACTCGTAACGAATCTTTGCAACGGCATATATTAAAGATGGAAAAAAAAAAAAAAGAAAATGGATCAATGAAATTTCTCAAAACAAATGGATCAATAAAAAATAATCAAAAAAATTAACGAATTAAAAAATGTCAAAAAAAATGACGAAAATAATGAAAAATAAAAAAAAAATTTATTATCATTTCAGATGACACTTGTATGAGAAATGCAATTTTATGCGCAACAAAGATGCTGTGGGACGGCAACGTATATGTAGAACAGTTTGTGTACAATGGATAACGTCGTTCCGATAAGTCGATTGGGTGTAAATTTTAGCCATCAATCTATAATGGATTATTTTTTGCGCTCCATCCTCACGGATTGATTATTGGACGAGCGTTAAATCGATTGGGTACAATGTCAGTCTCTTGTGCCGAATTAACGCACGGGAACAAATATGACGACGACAATGAGTCGACGAGTACAAAGGTGCATTAACGGTTAATTCGTAAGCAGAGGGGATAAGGTAGAATGTTCGACGAAACAATTATAGAATTAGCCCTTTATTGTTAACGACACTAAGATAGCGATGTACTTTGTAACAATGGCGCTTTCGGCACTGCGGTTTTTACGAAAATAACGAGAAAAGAGTATTTAAAAATTTACGAATTCATTGTCGTTTCTCACGGAGGATAATTCGTTTTTATCGGGAGAAATGATTCTCCATGATACTGGATCCAAACAATTGTGGAATATCTGCTCTTCAAGAGCCTCTTTAGTTTGTTTTAGCTTCTGTTTCATCAGAGTTTCGTCAATATAAAGTCGTCGGTGTTCGGATTTTCTCTATACACTTTAAATTCTACAATGAAGGGAGGCGCGGGGGCCTCTCGATTCACAAACGGTATCGTTATTCCGTCTAATAGATACGATTTAGGTAATTCCTTATATTAAATATATCACATGTCAGGTTTTGCAATTTTCACCGGAATATTAAGCGAAACATTATGTACATAAATATGAAAATGAACAAAGTCTAATCTGTTGCATAATACCATAGATACGCAATATAATATCGTGAAAAAAAAAAAAACAAAAAAGCAAATGTATCGCGTCATTCTGTATCCCCGATGTTCGATTGAGTCATTTACATTCGATTGAACGACTCCAAGCGTAATAATTAAACACGCCTTGTTGTTGTTTTATTATTATTTTATTTCATATCTACAATAATACGAAAAAAAAATCATTGGCTCTAAAAAGAAAAACAGGTAAACGGTATTCCGCGATGTTGAGCGAGACTGAGAAGTGTGGGCGATTTTTGACGATTGTCGAAGGTGGCAGCACTGTCTTTTATGGTACATATGCAACATACTTGCTTACGACTATCAGTGCTAGATTGCTGCTTTGCCTGTTCTCGGTGTGTGCTGCGTTGGTCGGCGCTGTCCCGCAGTGGGGTGAGGAGCAGCGCGGTTGGGCTCTTGAACACGCTCCAAATACGATCGGAGAAGGGGGATAATGCTGAGGTAAAACGTATAAAGGTTACAAAAGGTTATGAACTTCAACCCGCGTATTGGAACGGCTCGGTGCCTAGTAGCGTTTATTAATCGTTCGTCGTGACACATGACGCGGATTACCTCCAAGCGCGCGATATCGGTTCTCAATTATTCGAGTCTCTGTTAGATTGGAGATATCTGACGAAAAAAGAAAAAAAAAAAAAAATTGGATTCTTAACCTCAAGTGCTGTGGGTTTTAAGTGTTGATTCGTGCTCTTGCAGACCCGAGGCAAAGAGGCCGAAGGTTCATCTGAGAACTCTTTGGTGAGTCGTGCGTCTGTGCACGCCCAGTCTCCACGGTGCGCGTCACCTTGTACGTTCTAATAATCCAGAATCCGCTGTTTTTTTTTGTTTTTTTTTTCTTATTAATACTACCTGCAACCCATTCATCCGATGTAACGCCGAATCACGGATTTTTTCCATTGCCTCATCTCCTATTTTCGTCTTACATCTATCACATTCGGTAATTGGTTTTATTTTTGAGAAATAGCGCTGTACCAATCCATCCATGAATTCGTCGTGAATCGTATACAATGTTTTTTTTAACCTATTTTAAGCATATTCGAGCACTATATATATAACATTTTGAGAATACTTTTGTAGTCCGTACGAAAAATGCAATCTATTGTTATCTGTAAGCGGCCGAAATCGTTCAGGACATCCGTTTTCTTTCTGGATATCGTATACCATGTACGACGTCACGAATCGCGTTGACTCGCGTTAAAATAATCGTTTTTATACAATGCACCTGTTTTTTCACTTGCCACGGGCGTGAGACGTGGGTGTTCGTTTCTGCTGCTACCGACTTTATATATGAAGGCAGGAGGTTAATTATTCATACCGCTACCGACTAATACTTATTGTTTTGGGGCTATTCATTGTTTAATTTTTTTTCGAGACTAAAGGAACGAGAGTTCATTGTAAAATGGGCCGTGGCTCCGTGACCTTGGGCTCGGCCGATAAGTCATCGGCCTTACGTGCATTCACCAGGCGCGTAAAAACTCGAGTCAATTTTTTCCGATTATCCGAAAGAATTACAGTCGTAATGAAAGGGGCGCGCTATGGCAGGTAGAATCAAGTCGAAAGAAGAATAAACGAAAGAATGAAAAAAAAAAGAAAAAAAAAAACGTAGGCGCGTGAGTGCAGAGAGCTCCGGTCTCGGAAATGGATCCCCGATACGCACTGCTTTCCAAGTGAAAGAGAGTCGAGAGTGACCTGTGAACGGCGGTCTCGCGTCCAGTACGGACCTACGGATTTACAGAGTGCAGAGCGCGCGCGGAGAGTGGAGAGGAGAATGGACTGGCCAGTGGCCCGTAGCTGGCCGTGTTCGCGTTCGCGTTCGCGTTCACCTGTCTCAGGTAGCAAAGCCAGCCTCTCTGAGCTACCGCGACCGCTGGCTGCCTTGCTTTACCTTCGAACCAGGCCGTTCCAAAGAATTCGAATCGTGACAAGTCTCCTTCAAGGCTTCAAACATCGCTTGACTATCCATGCTACGTGCGTGCGTGCATCTCTCGTTCGGTATCTTGACGGATGTTGTTCGTACACACGCGAACTCGCGGTGTTAAATTATTTAACATTACGATTAATCTCGTTCGACGCGTATTCTCTCGCGTTAATCTCGAAATAAATCGCTAAGCGCGCGAGTAATAAACAAAACGTTTTGAGAGGTTTGGCGAATCGCGAGCCGCGATTCACCGCAGTGACTAGTAGTGAGGTGCGCGAGGGTGGACGAGCCTTATACGTTTTTTCTTCAAGACACTCGATAAAATCGTCGTGCGAGAAAACTCGTGAATAAATGTAGCGATAACGAGATTTTTTATATTCGGGAAGGAGAGGCCAAAAAAAAAGACAACGACAGGTAGATCATTTTTTTTTTATTTAATTTAACGCCGTCGTCTTATTACGTTTCGCGTTGTAGCGAACGACGTGAGACAAACACACACGACAACTTGTTGCTCGGAATCGTCTTTCTTGCTTTTTTGATCGCATCGAAGTGTCGGCTCGCGCGTTTCAATGGAAAAACTTCCCACGAAATGGCTACTTTCGTAACAACCTCGTATATACAATACGCGCCTCCCAAGCTTCGCGGTTGACCTTTTATCGACAGGTGGGAGTAGTAGTTGCCAGTCTCCGGCTGTGTTGAATCGAGCTGCTGTACCGGCTTTGATCACGGGGCTCAGCGAGTTTTGTTTTACTCGTCCGATGTAAACCGGATGTTGAATAAAAAATCAACATATCTTCTAAACGCTCACATAGCGATAATAATATTTTACAGCGATAATAATAACAATAAGATAATGGAAATAATTGTTCTGCAAGTATTTTTATTAATTTCGGTGCAATTTTTACTCGAAAACAAACAACAAAAAAAAGAGTTCATCACCGTATGCACTCGACTCTTATGCGCATCGTTGATCTTCCCGTTTATTCGACTTTTTAAATCCGTAATAGCATTTTCGCAACTTATCGCAATAATTCTCGTGTGCACGCCGAAAAAAAAAAATTATTTTGATCTTTAATTCTCGAAAATTAAAAACCTCGAGAATCGAGAGTTTCTCGGGAATTTTGCACGAGAATTTTTTTGAATTCTTGTGTATTCTTATTATCGTATGCGGAAAAAAAGAATCTTTTTGATTTTTATAGAGCAAAATGGACAGGGATCACCGTGGCGAAGAGCGGGATCAGGAAAGTTGCATGGGTAGCGACGTAGAAGCCAAAGGAGACAAGGAATACCGTCGTTTGCAACAGCATCCCGATATGGACCACATGGGAGATAACGATTGCGAGGTAAATTAATCAAAACATCGTGTACCGTTTATCGGTATCGAATAAATTGTTTACAATTCCGATTTTTTTTGTTTATCAACAGCGAGAGACCGACAGAGAACAGTCGAATCACGCGGAGAATCTTCACGACGACAAAGTTGAGTACAAATTAGGAAGAGATTTTCGTAATTTGAGTCATCATCCAAGTATGGTGCACTTACATACGGGTATCGAACATTTGGGCAATACGGACGTCGAGGTGAGATGATAAACTCGATTTCATTGATTTAAAAAAAAAAAAAAAAAAAAAAAAAAAAAATAGAACAAAATCGATTTCTATATCGTTACGCGAAAATAGAATTTACATAGAAAAAAATTAAAAACCAAAAATTCACTTTCTATAAATACTAATAATAATAACAATTCGCTTCAAGGTATATCACGATTAACGGACGTTTTATTATCCGAATAAAGGTAAAACTTGCGAGGGACGTTAGGGGTTCACTGGGACTCGGACTCTCGTTGGAGTTATGCGTGGTATGCGGCGACAGAGCGAGCGGACGTCATTACGGTGCGATAAGTTGCGAGGGCTGCAAAGGTTTTTTCAAGCGAAGTATTCGCAAGCAGCTCGGCTACCAGTGTCGAGGCAGCAAAAGCTGCGAGGTGACGAAACATCACAGAAATCGTTGTCAATACTGTCGATTACAGAAGTGTTTGGCGATGGGAATGCGCAGCGACTGTGAGTTGATTTATTCATCGTTCGCGGTAATACGGATCGTAAACGGGAACCGATTGCACGGCGTTGATAAAAAAAAATTATCCGATATTTAATTGTCGAGGAATCATCGAGAAAAGATTTATTACCGGCATATTGAAGTATAAAGCGGAGCGTTTGCTAAAAAAAAAAAAAAAAACAAGTCGAGGCGCTATCGCGTCTCTTGATTCGTATACAGAAGTATGAGAAGCTCTTCGTGGGGAATCCGAGGGATGTAATAAACATGAGTAAGCTTGGGGTGTTTCAGCGGTGCAGCACGAGAGAAAACCGGTGTTGGGCGAAGCGGTCGGTTCGAAAATGGCAAATCGCGGCACAAAAGTTAAACCGGAACCGCAGCAGCCAACGGCGGAACAGTTGCAGACGCCGACGTGGGAACAACCGGAGAGTCCGAGTATCGAGGAACAGAGCAGCGATAGCGATCTAAGCGACGCCCTCACACTCGCGCGTGATCGACTTTTCATATCTCACGCTCTCGATAGTATAGTCAAGTTGATAGGCGATGTGAGTTTAATTTTTTCTTCTTCACCTTTCTTCGCCTTTCTATGCGCAAAATTTATTTCCCATTTATCGTACAGAGCGTCAATGGTTCTGCCGAACCGGAAGAAGAATGGACCGGTCAATTACTCTTCGAGAGGCACACGGCTTTCGAGCTCCGAGCGCCAAGTCCCGCACCGGCGTATCTTTCCATTCATTATATTTGCGAAAGTGCCGCGAGATTGCTATTTCTATCGGTTCATTGGGCTCGAGGAATACCAGCCTTTCAAGCTCTACCGTAATTACATTATTTATTTAATGTTCATAATGATTTCATGGTTTCTGCGAAGAGGAATGGGATATTTTTTTCGTTTTTTGTAGCTTATTTACGTGTTTTCAGGTCTGACGTACAAACGACTCTCGTGCGAAGCTCCTGGGGTCAACTGTTCACTCTCGGCTTGGCGCAGTGCGCCTACACTCTTTCCCTTCCCAGTATTCTAACATCGATAATAAATCATTTGCAAGCGAGTATCGCTCAAGAGAAAATAACCGCTGCTAAAGTTAAATCGATAACCGAACACATATGTCGGCTGCAGGATTGCGTCAGTTCGTTGCACAAGTTACAGGTCGATTCCATGGAATACGCTTATCTCAAGGCTCTGACGCTCTTTAGTTCCGGTGAGAAATATACAAAAATTTTACATACATGTTGACCTTTTTATTTATTTTTTTAGTCGATTTCGTTCATTCATCGACTTTTTCAAAACCATTTTTTAGATAACGTATTGGCCGACGTGTGGCGAAAAAAGGTCGAAGTATTGCAAGAAGCAGCGTGGAGTGAACTTCAGCAACGCGTCGGTTCGGAACGATTGCCACGTCTCTTGCTGCGACTCGCTCCGTTACGTTCGATAAATCCTCGCGTTCTCGAGGATCTCTTCTTCGCCGGTCTCATTGGCAGAGTAAGCGTTGCCAGTGTAGTGCCTTATATTCTCAGTATGCAAGACTGCAAAACGGAAACCGAGACTCCGATGGCCTGACGACGATTATTTTCCGTGCAATATAACTAGTGAACCATGCCGCGCGCCGTGGCCGGGTTGAGCGATCATTAATGCTATTGCAACTCTCTTTTATTTTTCTTTATTCCTCATTTTCTTTTTTCGGGCCGTGTGAATATGCTACTTAAATTAGATATATCGCAAACGAAAATTTATCATATTTTACATGGGGCGTTTACTTAAATGCGAAATATAACGCGGCTGTGGTTTGCTGGTATTTTACAGTCGACCGCGCAATGATGCTACGTGGTACGTAGCTATTGAGGCGATATATATGACAATAATCATCACTCTTTGCAAATTGTCAGATGAAAAAAAAAAAAAAAATACAAATATTTTTCCGTTATTTATATTAATAATATACGATTAGCGTGTAGTTAGTTACACTTACGATAAACGTACACAAAGTTTATGTATATCCTAAATTTGCATCTTCCACCGATACCAAAGGGTGATTGAGGAAAGACGATAAAATAGGCAATTTGATGCACTATATTTTTCGAGCATTGTACGTTATCAAAGTTTTATCTACATAGCTTGTATTATACGACGAAAGAAAAGAATGAAAAGAAAAAAAAAAAAAAAGAAATTGTTAAAATTCGTTTTGTGTACAGTATACTCGGCTGGTTAGCGCGTCGCTAGAGAGGCGCGCTGTCCGATCGCATCGAATCGAGAATAACGATAATCGACGATGAGAGTATTAAAAACGCGAGAGCGTTTAAAAAAAAACAGAAAATAATGCAACGGAGTAAGATATATTGTATATGGTTAGAATATAGTATGTCGAAGAGGAGAAAAAAAAAAATTAACGAAAAAATGTATTTTTCTCTCGCGTCGACTAAAATCGCGTAGTGCACAGTGGAAGGGTGTTTTTTTTTCGCACGGTGAGAGATTTAAACTAAAGATTATCGCTTAGGCGTTAATTGAAGGGTAAAACTGCAATGTACATAAATAGAAAAGTGCCTGTTTCAAAGAAGAAGAGATAATAACTATTTATATGTACGATAATAATTTTTGTAACGATTGCTACGGTTAGAAACGATGAAATTAAATAAAGTCTGAGAGTTATCGAGTACGCAAACAGAGGGACAAACTTGATTCCGTAACTACGAGACGTAATAAGATAGAATAATAGAGAAGCCGATGGTGAAAACAATTTTTTTTTGTCCCGCGGAAGCTTTCAGCTCAACGAATGCGAATGATCGGCCGTAGAGTTGGAACGCTAAGGCTTAGCGAACGCTCAGTATCGCTCGGTGAATGATTTCGATTGTTACTCTCATTCGCGTACAGAAAGTTCGGTTGAGTAGAATTGCTATGTGCGATGCGATGATAGCGAGCAGTGAATAACGCGATTTTGGGAACTTAGTCTTTAAAGGAAAAAATTGTCAGCATTATTCAAATCGCAATCTCTGTATTGATCTTCGATCGATTATGCGTTTTCCCGGCGTAATACTATTATTGCTGAGTTACGGAATAACGTCGGAGTGTTCATTCGATAAAACGGAAAATGTGACCGCATATCTGAATCGGCGAATGAAAGAATCGAAAGTTGAAATCGCCAAATCGTACATCGAATCCTATTCGAAACCGGGTAAGCGATTTTTTTTTTTTTTTTTACGAGTCTCGGCAATAATTACCTGTCGAAATGATTTTTTTTACGGTATATTAATGATCGCGCAGTTATCGCATTGTCGTACAATACATCATGGAACAGTTTGTGGAGTGTGAGTTTCAATTCGGAGGGCGCATTGACGATTCCGATGTTCAATAAGATGTTTATATTGGATGGTAATCGAGTAATGTCCGTCGACATTGAGACCGCTTCGATCGAAAAGAGTTCGCGATTGCGGCAAGTCGCTTTCATAAATCAGAAACGTTCGGTCAAATTTGTTAAGGTATTTTCAGTCGATCTTCGATTTATTATCAACAGTTCGTCGTCAACGCCGACGAATCTCGGGAAGTTCGATACTGTCGATTAAATTGCGTCTTCCGTGTTTAGAATATCGTGTGGAAATCGAATTTATATCTATTGGTCTGTCACGACGATGCCGGTCCCTCTTGCAGCTTTTACACTGGAAAAAATGATCTTAAACTCAGACACCGGCAAATAATTCGGCACAAGGGACGACCGATCGATGCGACTTTTTTTACCATGAAGAATCGGCTTTATCTCGTCGTCGCTCACAGTTCCGATTCATTTCCGGTTCCCTCGATGTAATTACTGTTTAAATAATCTCGAAATATTTTATTTTTCGATATTTTAATTAATCCGACGATTATTATGAATATACATCGTTATTTACTCAGAATTTATCATTGGACCGGAACTTACATGGATATTATCGAAGAGATAACAATGGTCGGCGCCGTCGCGGTAACGGCCTTTAATTACAAAACTTGGGTAATCATAGTTTTTGGCCAAAATGAAAAATCCCAACCGGACATAGGTTCCGGTATCTATAAATTCAGCGACAATGGCATCGAGAAGAAACAGTATTTACCTACAAATGGACCGATTTCTATACAACATTATAGTCATCAAGGCGGCATTTTTCTTTTGACGATAAACGAACGCACGCCGAGTAATCTTTATTGGTGGGATGGTTCGTCAAACGTATAATTTTTTTCTGCGTATCATATACTCGCCGAATGTTCCGAAAATGATGATTAATTCTCAAATCGCAGGCAATGAATTTTTACATTGGATCGATTTCGTCGACATCGTATCTCCGAAACTAGTGAAGTTCGTTAATCTACACGACGAGACACTTTACATCGTCGCGCACGAGGTAATAATATTATTACTCGAGATAATAATATCGAATAACGTGTCTCTCGTCTTTACACTACGATTTTCGATCCCTTTTCGTTTCAGACATACGTGTCTCTCTATAGTGTTACGACTAACGAATACGAGAGTTTAAATTTCTTGCGATTGAAAAATGACGAGAGAGTAGTCGACATGGGTGTATGGATTGATGAAAAAACGACCTTGACATTGCTCTTGGTGACCTTCGACGTCGTTAACAATTTATACAGAATCGAACCGTGGGAACTGAGAATTAAAAAAATTGATAAAAACGGTACGAATCGTAATTTCTCTTAGCAACCGATCGATCGATATTAATAACATTTTTTTTGTATTCTGCGTCACGTTTTAGCGCGTATAAACGAAGATTTCGGCTCTACGGAAAAATGTTTGTCGGAATTGCATGGAAAATTGAACGATCGAATGAAGTCTATTGAAAGCATTGCTCACAATACATGGCCCATTCTTGTTCCGTCAGCAAAAAATATAACGGCTGACGCACTCGGCCACAGACTCGAAAGTCTCGTCATGCACTCGGGTAGCATCGGGAAGCTCGATGTTTTAACGAAAAATGGAATATTATTAGCCAGCGAAATAGAAGCTCTCGTATTTTCTAAGGATTCGGCGGGTAGTCGAATTATCGTTGACTCGATTCTCGACGAGTCCCGAAAAACCGTCCGAATAGACAAGGATAATAACCTCACAGGAAAAATAATTATTCGAAATAATGCAACGTTCGAACAATTTCACACGAGTGCGATACAAACGGAATTTTTAAATGGGGTGCCAGCGAAGCTTGAAAATACGATAATATCGGCAACGAAAAATCAAATATTTCCCCAGTCGCTGTTGCGAGGAAAAAACATAACAGTTCGCAATCTGGAGATTGATCAACTTTGCGGATTATCACGCAATTGTGCGTATATTGGGATTCGTTTTCTCTTTTTTTTTGTTTTCATACGAATCAATTAATAGTTTTGTCAATTTATGCAATTTTATCGATAGATTGGCTAAAGGATGAAAAATTGAATGAGATTTTCGTAAATAATAACGAGATTCAAATTATCAACGATTCTGTTGTCGTGCGAACCGATGTACTCTCTTTTGAACATCTTGAACTGACAACCCTGGAAAACGCTAATTTAAACGATTTTCTGAGTAATGTCTTCATAATCGGCGAGAGACAGATAATCACAGGTAAAAACATCGTTTTGCACTTAATAATAATCATATTACTTACTACAAGAGGCGCCCGCGGCGATCTATTTCATTTTTAGGCAATATAATTAAACAACCCGGTGGAACCCTCAGTAGCAATAATTTGATAATCGAAGAGTTAAATGGCGTACCGACACGCGATCTTATAACTAGAGAGAAAAATCAGCATCTCGAAAACGCTGTATTCGTCAAGACGATGTCGATCGAAAATCTGATCGTTGATAAGATTAACGGTGTCGCTGTCGCCGAAAGCGCTATGGTATCGAAGAAAAATCACATTGCAGGTACATTTACCGTAAAATTAGTGTACGATTTTTCTCAGTTATTTATTTATTTGTTCATTTATTTATTTATTCAATAATACGCCCTACATTGAAATTTTTTTTATTTCGTCCGAATACACCGATTTGTCGCGAAATAATATTCGGAAACATTCGATGTTTACAGGACAAATTTCTATAGCCACTATACGAATATTAGACGAATTGGCAATCAACAACAACGCTACGAAAATTTCAAAGATTAGTCCCGTTCAGGTATACGATAACGTTACACTCGTCGGTCGAATAACAGCGAGCAATCTTGCGTTGGAAGGTCCTGACACGCATTTCGCTCTATCTGCGAGAAATAATACGACAATTGGCGAACGAAAAGTCGATAGTATCGAATCGATCGTAAAATCGCACTGGTCGAAATCAACCGATCAGATAATCAAAAATTCAGTGACCTTCGACGCTGGTCTGAGGATCGATCGATTGACAATAAAATATTTGAACAATTTCGATATCAACAAGGATCTTTTGTTCACCAGTGCCAAAGAGATTTCTCAATTCTCCGGATCATTGGAGTTTGAAAATTTAATCGTTGACGGTTCGATAATCGAAGATGCATCGGACGACATCGACAAGCTTTCGGCCAATTCGAATAAATTGTACGAGATAACGGACGATATTTTGTACTTCAATCAAGAATTACGAATCGAACGTTTCGGCGTCGAACGATTGACGATCAAGAATTTCAATGGAATACCGGTCGACGAAATAATCAAGAAACGGAACGTTTCAGACTCGAAACCCTACGAATACGATTGCGATACGATCCAAAGATTCGATTCCATCACGGTGAACGATCGTCTCGAGGTTGAAAATATTACTTTGCGATACGTTAACGACGCCAACGAACTATCGATCGATACTTTATTACGATTCGATGCCGATTACAAATTGGAGCGCCTCGAGAGTTCGAGAGGACTGACGCTCGGCGGGGACGTTACATTCGTCGCTGGAATATCAGATTTCGTTAAAAAATCGGCAAATTCCTCGATCTCAATCGACGAGAATTTTCCGTTATTTATCGACGGGGATTTGCGGATCGACGGGAACTTGAAAGTTTTTTCGATAAATGATAAAACTACGGAAAATTATTTGGATTATTTGTCGGTACAAAATCTCGTAATGAATTCGCACGATAATCTGATAATCGACGAACTCACTGTACGACGCGATTTCCAGTTAAATTTTATACATGATTTGCACATCGAGTCACTGCCGATGAAAACATTTTCAAGATCTCGCGTACAGAATTTGACCGATTCGAGATTCACCTTTTTCAAAGTATCGGCCGATAATTTACAATCGAATTGGATCAACGATCGTTATACACCCGAACTCGTCTATACCGATTCGCCCGATATAAATTTCAATGGGAATGTTACGTTCGCGAACTTAACGCTTTTGCTCGACAACGATGTTCAGACGAGATATTTAAATGGTTTCAAAATTAACGAGGTAATTTAAAGAATATTACTGTTTTGCAAGCATTTTTTAAAATAATTTACCCGAAATGTTTTATTTATTTATTCATTCATTGATGCAACTTTTTTTTTTTTTTTCGTATATAGCTGTACGAAAAACTTTCGAGCATAGATCGAAGTGTCGTTGACGATCTGACTGTGACAGGCAATATTTATTGGGAATCCCAAAGTTCTTCGTTAAAATCTAAACAAATCGGAGCCCTCGAGACGGTAATTAAAAATGGTCTTCTACAAGGCGAAAACGACGAAAATCCATTACAAAAGATCAGAGGTGAGACGAGAATCGAGAGCCCGAATGAAAAAATTCCGGGAGTTTTCGCGCGTCACGTTGAATACCGATCGAACGATTTCGAGAATAGAGTTTCGTACCGATTGAATGGTATAGATCTGCGAGAAATTGTCAATGATTCCGTTCTCGACGATCACTACACGGGCAATGAAATTAAAATCGTTGGCAAGACGAGTTTCGAAAAAGATTTAAAGGCGAATCGTCTGAGCGTTGACGGCGAGATCGGTATCGATTCCCTCAACACGTGGCGCATCAATGATTTAAAATCGTCGATAGCGGGGATCGATTCGTTGAACAGTACAGTGATCGATCGAACCGCGACATCGCAGTCATCATCGGTCGAACGGCCTCCTCGTCAACACAATCGACAAGGAAAAACGATGATCTTTACCAAGAAGATTACCGTTAACAAATTAACCATTAAAACCGGTAATGGCGCTGATTCGGAGCCGCGACTCGACGGTGTACCGATAAAGGCTATTGTACTCAGTTCGAGCGATGATCCAAACGAACAAATGTTGCCGAATAACACGTACTTCAAGCATCTCGAAGTGCTCAACAATGTCTTCGTCAAGTCACTCGACTCTGTAAATTTTGACGAGTTTGTCAATGATCGAGTGACTCTCAGCATGAATCACGAGGTTTATGGAAATATCAAATTCAATGGACGGGTAGTAGTGTCCGGTAAGGAATTATCTCGATAGACCAATGATCTATGATCCATGAATCTCGCGATCTACGAAATGCAGTATCGAATTTGAATTTCCAGAGGGTGCAACAGTTGGTAAGATAAACGGAGTCGATCCATCGGATCTCGTTATCAATTATTCGCATGAAGATCAAATAATTAGCGGGGCGAAGATCTTTCACGGTGATATTACTACTTATGGCAAAACCTATGCTCCTCGGATAGCGGGTATCAACTTCAAAGAGGAGTATGATAATGCCGTCTTTAATGACGAACACGCCGACATAATTGGCGATATTGTGAGTAACTATACGTAGTTATTTATCTATAGTAAAAAAAATTATTTGAGAGGATTAATACCAAATCAAATAATAAAAAAATAAAATCAAATTTTAAAAATGCATTAAATTATTTTTGAATTTTTTTTTTTTTAATTTATATTGCTATTAACTGGTAAAAAAGGAGATTTGAATAATATCAAAATTAATTTATTGCATTATTGAAATTTGATTTTAATGTTTAAAAAAAACAATTATTATTTCTTATTTAGACATTCCAATCAAACGTCGAAACACCGGCGAAATACCAAAACCCGGGTGGACGCACTCGGTGGGTATTAAACGAGAACAGTTTCGTAAATGGAATGCGACTGAAAAGTCTGACGAAAGATCGTGATTCGCACGAGGAAACATTTTTCCGAACGCTCATGAGGAACGAGACCCGTCTTGAGGACAGTGTGAGCCGCGCGGCGAATGCGACGAATAATTTGCCGGAGATATTCTATTACTTCGAAACGGAACAAAATTTGACGATAAATGTACCTAATGTCGACCGCGTCGAGTACATCAGAGTGGAGGAATTGACGATACTAAACATGTATGGGAATCAATTGGGAAGCCACTGCGGCTTGGCGGACGAGTGTCCTTGTCGTAAGCAATACGTGGCTGAGATACGTTCGAACGATTGCCAAATATTTCCGGTCGACATTCCTCATCGTATAATTTACAATTTTCATCCTGCGAGCGGAGCTTTCGGCATAAGCGTCACAACGGCAACCGTCTCGAGTAGCGAACGTTGTACCAATCGCGAATCATCGTCGTCGGAGTTTACGACGATATCGTGGATGAAAATCTCCGATGGTGCGCACAGCGAAACCCTCGGAGGGAACATCACTCGAGAGGGACTCGAAATTTATGGATACTTGAGTGACGTTCAAGTCTTCACGCAAAATGGTAATTGCGGCAAAAAAATCAATTTTTCATTTTTTTTTAATTTTTAATAATATTCAAGTATTTAATAATAAAAATCAATTTTTCGTTTCAATGACAAAAATAAATTTTTTGTTTCGTTAATAAAAAAAATGTCCAATAGATTTGATATTCATCGTATTGGCGATATACTATGATCCGATTAATCGGACTCATCAAACTAATTCATTGATCTACGCTCTCGATCTCGCGAACGGTGATATTACGTTGGTTCAACGAGTACCGACGAGTCACGCGATACGACTCGAAGTTTTCAAAATACCGAGCAAAGGAGTCCATATTTTGTTCGCGGGTCTCGCCGGAAGTGACAACGAGAAGGGAACAGCGGAATCGTTGCTGTACAGGTTTCAGCCCGATACGCTTAAGGTAAAATTTTATCGTATTTTACTATTGAAAGAAATTTAAAAAATAATCGAATTTTAATAAAATCCTTTGGTTACGATACAAAATAGTTTGAACTATTGAGGAGCTTCTCGAGCGGTGGGAATCGACACGCCCAGAGCGTTTCCCAGTCAAATGAACAATTTCTTTTGCTCGATGACGTTGCTACGAATTCAATAAATGTCTATGTTTACGACGGAAAAAAAGAAAATTTTTATCATCATCAGAGCCTTTATCTCGATTCAGCAGCGCCGATCACCGCGATCGAGAATTTTTATGCAGGCGGTAAGTTAATTCTGAGTTCAAATTTTTTTTTTTTTTTTTTTTTAATTAACATTTTTTTAAAAATCCTTTCCAGAATATCGCCACAGCCAAGTATACATAATCGTTACCACCGAACACGATCAATTCTTCGTCTACGAATACATGTTCATAGGAGTAAGAACCCCACCTATTAATCACGAATCTATTAGTTCATCGAGATAAAAATGTCTAACGAGATTAAACAAATCGTTTCAGGGGTTCCAATTAATCTCTCACAAGCGCGTGAACGGTATTCTATCAATGATTCCGTTCGATATATCGAATCGCCGATACATGCTGCTTGGCACCGATACGAATAGTACCGTCTTAAGGATTGTCGAACAAGGACGACATTGATCGTGAAATTCCACAGTATTTTGTTTTTTTTTTCTTTCTTTTCTTCGTTATCTCGATTGTCGTTGGAAACGACTCGTTACATGTTAATTGTTATTTATATTGATAGTTTTAAACGTTAAAATGAATGATTTCATTGTATAAATTACAATCGTATTTTTTTGTTGTTATTTCTTTTCTTTTTTGTCGTATTAAAGATTCGTATGTAAAATGTTGATATTCGTTGATTCTCGTTAATCTCGTGTAATCGCGATCGGATGTTTCGAAGACGAGAAAATGTTAACAACAAGCGTTATACAGGAGGCCGTGTACCGTACCGAGGCTATAATTAATCTTACAGCTTGTAAATGCAAAGGGTGAGGCGTTGTAGGCGGCGATTATTGGTAGGAGGAAATGCTACGCGCGGATTTTAGACTCCAGAACGAAAATAGAATATACATACCTACTTTCGACGTCTCCCTTGAAGCCAGTGGTTGGCCGGTTTATGCGTCGCGAAGTCTCGTATTCATTCATGCGTCGCTTTTGCCTTGAAACATTCGTTATAAATTCGTTGAATAATTTCTCTCTGAATTACAATGAATGTAGAGAAGAAGAATGCACACCAAGTTCATTCTGAACGGCAGTAAGTAAGTGGTAATAACCAACCTCGTGTCGGACCCGAGGGGCGGCTCTCTTGCTCTCTGCTCTCACGAACCGAGGGGGGTGTGGAATAGCGCATGCGTTTTATCATACTCCGAACGGAGATTCGACGTTTTTTTTTTCTGTACTTCAGTCGCCGGCCAAACCTTCCGACAGGTGCACCGACGCTCCCGTGTTTCAGTTTTATAATCGTCGAGTCGTTACGGATACATGCTATATCTAGTTTTCGCGAAGCTCCTCGGGCCTCGAGAGACTCGGTGACAACGATGTATCCTACCGTCGATCGAACGAAAATCCTGTCGTCTCCCGTCACGGATGCAGCGATCCACGTACACGCCGCTGCTTTTTCTGGTGCGGTAAAATTCCAATTTCATACGAAGTAAAATAGATACCCCCTCGGGACACATCCGTAAGTGAATTCGCGAGTCCTCGGCTTATTTTTTTATTTTTATTTTTTCAACAAAGAGGAAAAATAGCTGTTTATTCGTATGTCGCGCGTAAAACGAGCGGGTTATTCGTTGTTCGTCGAGTCGAATCCTTCGTGTATCTTTTTATTATCGCAACAATCGTCGATCCACTTGTGGATTAACGTATCGTTTATTCGCGCGAGCGGAAACAAAGAAAAATCACAAGGTTCACCGTGACTGTTATATCGCGCTGTAGCGTCATGTCGTTGAACTATTATCGTCAGGGTTATCGATATCGTACCGCTGGAAAAACGTGCGGTAGTCCAGGTGCCGCCGCGGTCGGTGAGATACAGGCGTCGGACAGCGATGTTGCCGAATTAAGCGAGGATGAGGACGAGGATGATCGAGGCCAACGGCGCTCGGCCTATCGAATGAGGTCAAAGCAAAGACGCCAGCATAGACGACGTTCGAGTCGTCACGAGAATTACAATGACCGTGACGACGACGCCGAGGCGGATAATCCCGAGGATTCGAGGGACGACGATGACGACGACGATGACGGAGAGGACGAAACCGACGACGACGAGGACGAGGAGGAAGAGGAGGAAGGCGATCAACTTCCATACCCCGGTTTTGTTCCAGTCGCTCTGCGATATCTCGACCAAACGACGAGACCGCGCAACTGGTGTCTAGCGCTCATCACCAATCCATATCCTTTTTATTATTATTATTATTATTTCGTCACCTCTCTAACCATCAATATAAACAATAAAACGACCCCTTTTTTTATCCGTACATTGAAAATAAATAAAATTGAAATTGAATAATTAATTTTTATCTCGCTCTTCGATGTCTATAAATATCGAAATCTCGTCGGGGAAACTAGCGTTTCGGCCTATGAAATAATTCCAATTCGGGAATACGAAGAGTGGTAGTTTGGGAACGATGATAACGAGAAAAATAATTGCGATCGACGGGGGTCGGGGGAGGAACGGTTGATTATCACTCGCGAGAGTAAATATGTTGGACGTAATTGCCGGAAACAGGAGTAGATGGAACAATTTGGTCCATCATTGATTGGCAATTACGTTTTCGCGCAGTCGAGTAGTAGTTATATATATATGTATATCTCTCGACGATACGGAGATATGTAGCTTCATCGTCTATAACCTTGGAAGCATCTGTACTGTTGCTACCACCACCACATCTACTCTACTACACCGGACTACACTACACTACTGCTGAACCGTGATGCATGGCCCATATTGCATGTACATTTCACTGGGCTAATGAAAGCCCCCCCCCCCCCTCTCCTGTTGTATTATATAGGGTAAAACGCGCGTACATTTATAGTACGTATTATATAGGTCGGTTGCCGTGGTGAATTATCGCCGTACGATCGGAAGACTTGCAGATAACGTCAATATTTCCATTCACGTTTGAGGCTTTCGTTAAAAGCCTCGCGGTCTAAAAGGAAACTGAAGGAATTTCAAAGCCCAGCGAGTAAACTACCGGACGCGTATTCTGGAAACTTTTACGACGCGAAAAAAAAAAAAAAAAAAATCGATAATCGTTTTGCGTTATGATTTTTCTTATTTACGCGTTTTAAAGATAAAGCTCAGGCGTTAGGAGAATTCATAGGCATATGCGGGGTTACAGGATCGATCGGCAGCTCGAAGGGGGCGGGGGAGGGGGCAGAGTCGATAAACAGCTGCCTGCGTACACACGAAGACAGTGAGAAGGATCGGGGAGGGGTAGTCCTTGCGGCCACGTGCCATCGTGAAGAGTCACGGGATAATATCCTATGTAATCAGCTTCTTACAACTTCTTGTCTCTTGAAAATCATAATGTAATACTTTGACCATAAGTTTGATGGATTTAGAGCTCCGACATCGATAATACCCGATGCCCTAGTTTTTTTTTTTTTTTTTTTTTCTTCCGCGGTGCGAATATCCCTTTCAGGATGTGTCGAGATCGCCCTATTTATTGATCGTCGATGGCACGCAATATTGGATACTCGCTCTTCCATTAATCGGTCTCAAGTAACCTCCTTCATACCTCGACACCTCAACGATTTCAGCTTATGAACGTCGCAACGATTTTTTTTCATCGTCTATATAATAATTCTCGAACAATGAGATTATTATTATGATTTATATTATTATCGAGACGATATCGAGAGGATTGTTTTCACGATTGTTTTCTTAACTCTTTGTTGCCGTAACACGTGGTTCGAGAGAATAAGTATGATGGTTATATTGCTGAATTGCATTACATTGGGAATGTACCAACCCTGCGTTGACGACAAATGCGTGACGAATCGCTGCAAGATATTGCAGGTAAATTGAAATAACATCGAAAGCGTTGAAACGCGTCGATTGAAAAAAGAAAAAAATCGTCAACTTTTTTTTCAGATGTTCGACGATATAATCTTCACGTTTTTTTCGCTCGAGATGACGATAAAGATGGTAGCAATGGGCATATATGGAAAGGGAACGTATCTCGCTGATTCGTGGAACAGATTAGACTTTTTTATAGTCGCCGCGGGGTAAAACGAATTCCATTATTTTTCGTATCAAGATTTCGATAGACTTACTCCATTATACTGTGACCCTTTCGATGTGTCTGTCCTTTTTTTCCAGAGCGCTCGAGTACTGCTTGAACGTGGAGAATATGAATCTTTCGGCGATTCGTACTATCAGAGTTCTCCGACCATTGCGAGCTATCAATCGAATTCCCAGTGAGCACTCCATTATTATTTTTTTTATCACGATCTCTCGTTTTAAATGATAATATCAAGAAAAAAAAAGTCAACTTTATTAAATAAATAAAAAATAATAATTAAGTCATTATTATTATTATTATTAAAAAATTATAAAAAATTATTATTATTATTACAGGTATGCGAATATTGGTAATGCTGCTTCTGGATACACTACCGATGTTGGGTAACGTTTTGCTTCTGTGTTTCTTCGTATTCTTCATTTTCGGGATCGTCGGAGTTCAACTTTGGGAGGGAATTCTGCGACAACGCTGCTTCCTCAAAGCTCTTCCAAACGTCAAATATCCCGAGTAAGTAGCCGTAATATTTTGTCGTAGTCGTGTGCTATCGAAATAAAAAAAAATAATTAACGAAACGTCGAGAGGAGCCCAATTTTTCTTGTCGGGATGCCCACCCACTTGGGATGCGTGCATTTTTGGTATACACGTGTGTTCATCCGGCCACGAAGTACTCGGGTCATACGTGCTCGAGTGTCCGTGGGGCCTCTCTCTCTCTCTCTTTCTCTCTCTTTCTCTCCGAGTGGCTACGTACAACTTTTTTTTTTATTTGTTTTTTTTTTTGGCCTTCTATTCTCGCAAAGCTCGGCTGCTGTGTCACGGTCGATCTTGTCATCGTCAGCATCGCCACCGACGTCACACGTTTCTCTACTGTTTAGCGCCAAAACTAATTTGTTGTTGTTTTTTTTTTTTCTTACCACTTAATTGTAGCTTCGATGCTATCCAAGCACTTACTGCCGTTGTTGCTGCTGTTATAACTTATCTCGAGCTGCAAACTCGTGTGTACAGCACGCGTCTCTCTCTGCTCTAACGAGAAGAAACTCCGAGATCAATATTTTTCACGATTAATCACACATTTATTTCGCAACCCTGTCGCTTTCTTGTCACAGTCGTACATACCCTCTGTGCGTTTTTTTTTCTTCACGCCGCGTGATAGCTGAACCGTTAAGGAGGGTGTATCGTTACATTATGGGATAAAAATCTGAAAAAAATCTCAGAAGAACATTAATTCTCATAATAAAAATTCTAAAAAATTGTTTAACCGATCATCCGGTAACCCAATTTTTTTTGTTAGTAGAAGTTGATTTGTCAATTTTCATTTATCTAAAGTTTTTTTAGAATTTCTTATAATTTTCGAAAAATTCCGTTTTTTGGAAAATTATTTAATCGATTTTTGCGTATACGTTCGATCAATTGCCCGAAAACTTCTTGTGTGTAATGCGCAGTGTAATTCCGAACTCGCATTCAAAATTCGTGACTTTTCATACATTAAATACAGTCGAAAATTAGATAAATTTTACACTCTCCTTAAAGAATAGCATTTTTTCGGCGAAAATGCTAATATTGAAAAAAAATCCGTTTCGTTTCTCGACCCGCGCAATCTCTGTCTCTTCCTCTACCGGCAAATTAGCTAATTATCACGAGAAGCTGTAAGAATAAAAAAAAATATATATACGAAGCTGAAAGGTAGAATGTGGAAAGTGTGGTAGAAGTAAGTATGCGGATCTTTGGGCCCATTGTGGGGGGGCAGTGACAAGAGGTTATTGTTTCGTTGTTGCAGGTTACTCTCGGACGAGTACTCGGTCCGCTCACGCATTTAGTAAGCCTCTCGTAGAGACCAATGTGCTGTGCATATCTACTATAAACTGTACTGCTGTACTAAGCTCTATACATATCCTGTACATCTGTACGTTTTGATAAAAAACAAAAAAAAACACGCGTGGTTTCGTGAGGGTGTGTGTAATGTGCGGGCTAAGCTCGTGGCGCATTGTCCTTTCGCGAGACATGCATTACGAGAGACAAATTTATCTGACGCAAAATTACTTCTTTATCTAATCCCATATAAAAGTACCGCCGCTGAAATAGCGAGACTCGAGTCTTTTACCGCGGGGAACATAACATCGCGTGGAAATGAGGGATGGACCGTAAAACAATGAAAGAGGCCATCACCCCCAGCGTTACATCGGGAGAGACCAGCATGAGCATTCGGCACACTTTCAATCGAATCCTACTTTCGTTATATCGCGTGCACATCGTACACACGCCCACAGTGTATACCCATTGTAACTATACGCACGCTTACTAATACAAGATACGGTATATCTGTCTATCGGGTGGGTTGGGGTGGGAAAGGGGAGGGCCTATCATCATCATCCCGGCCTGCGAATAAAATTATATCTATGTGTGGGTGCTATAGCTCGGGATTCTACCTATGAATGCCTGCGTATGCGTCTGTCTCTTCGAGTGTACGTGTGCGTGTCGTGTCACCATAGCGCATGCCACCTGCTGCTGACCTGATGTTCTTCGTCGTCGCATTTCGTTCGTCGTCGTTCTGCACTCTCTCGGCCGACATTCTCAAAATTTTCTACAATCAACCAGCGCACCAATCATTAAATTCTTCTAAATCTCCCGCCCCCTCAATCTCTCCGTCTCGTTATTTTCGTTGCTTTCGTTACCTATATCTTTACTCACGAGATTCTTCACTGTACAGCACACTTTATTCACAGACCTTCAGGGCGATATTTATATATTTATCTTCTCGCCCTGAGCCCTTCAACTCCAATACATTCTTTCATCTTTTCTATATATATATATATAATATACATATATAAATCTTGTCGGTATGCTATCTTCCTTCCTGATACAGTATGCGTCTTCGGTATGCTGTATATTTAGCTATAGCTCGGGGATCCTACGTGAGAAACAACTTAGGAAAAAGTAAAAAAAAAAAAGGAAAAAAACGTTACCCTCAATTGAGATATTGAAAATCGATATCGAAAAACTTGCGGTTGAGGTTTTCACGATCCATTTATGTACAATCTTTACCGCTCTGTGACGTAGGGAAGACATGTGATGCACTTTAATAGAAAAAAAAAAAACAAAACAAAAAATATGATAAAAAGTCTCGTCACAAAGATTCATGAATGGCCTGACGATACGCCTGTGGAACGACGGGCTGTGCACAAATTTTAGACTAGAATGTCATAGGCACTAAGAGAAACAATAGTTTAGTTCGCAACCGTTAGAACAATCGACACATACTATGAAAATACAACGGCGATTATTTTTAAATCCGTATAAATGTAATTTATTGTCCACTGAACAGCTACAAAAAAAAAAAAAATCGCGTCTAACTGTATCTGCGATCCAAACGAAACGTGTATCGTATAGTACGGCTTTTTTTTCAGGCTGTCAATAAGTTTTACTCTATTCGTCAATTTTTAATTTTTTTTTTTTCAAAATTCTGAAACTCGAAAATATTATATTTACGTACGTTACATCTGTTCTTTACCCCTTTCACCGTCAGACATTTGGCGATCACGCATAAAATAGCATGCTAAGAGTGCATCCGTTGCATATTCAATATATTACATATAAATATATATATATATATACATATGAATTATTATACAGACTAAAATAGTATAGTCAACACTTTTATTTTGCCTAAAATCCATGCGTTTGCCGATTTGACAAAATTTCTGACGATGAATCTCGTTTGCAGCGATCTCGAGAAATATTTCGAGTACCAAGGACAGGATTACATATGTTCGCGACCCGATGACAGCGGTATGCACTCTTGCAGCAACTTACCGCCGCTAAAGTTTGGTAAGCAGTTTCAAACGAGTCGTATTTTTATCGCATGGACTTTATCGATCGTTTTTATGCGTTATTTTTCTTCTTTTGTTCTTCTTCGTTGACTTTCAGGCAATGTAATTTGCAATAGTACCGCCCTACCGAACAGCAATGCTACATTCATAAACAACGAGACTTGCGTAAACTGGCATTACTATTATACCGAGTGTAAGGGTCAGGGTAACAATCCCTTTCAAGGTACAATATCCTTCGACAATATTGGTCTCGCGTGGGTCGCGATATTTCTCGTGAGTTAATAAAAACCCTCCTATTTCCCCATTTATAGCAAACCGTAGCATCAATTTTTCTTCTCAAAAGGGCGATACTAACTACAATTACATTGGGCCGTTTGCAGGTGATCAGTTTGGAGGGCTGGACGGACATAATGTATTACGTTCAAGACGCTCATTCATTCTGGGATTGGATTTACTTCGTTCTTCTCATTGTCGTGCGTAAACATTCCATTTATCTTTTTTTACTCGCGATCCAAAGTATCGGCATTACGATAGTTATCTTTATTTTTTTTCCACAGATCGGCTCGTTTTTCATGATAAATCTGTGTCTCGTCGTAATTGCCACGCAATTTTCCGAAACGAAGAAGCGAGAGATGGAAAGAATGCGTCTCGAACGCGCGAGATTTCATTCGACGAGTACACTGGCATCTTCTACCAACACTTCCGAGCCAACGACTTGTTATGCAGAGATAGTAAAGTGAGTTGCTGTCGAATTATAACGTTGCAATAATCATTGCGTCGTAATTGAATAATATCCTGCATTTTCGTTTTTTCAGATATATCGCGCATCTCTGGCGACGAGGTAAACGAAGATTGGCGAAAAAGTATCGACTGTATCTCTACAGAAGACAGCAGAAGCAAGAAAAGAATCTCCTGAAGAATAATGTGAGAACGAACGTCGTGGGAATTCGTAGAACGGAAGAAAGAGCGACTCATCGCGGTACGTGTCTCAATTTATTGGCCGGTATCGAAAGCGGTCAGAATCGCGACGAGGGTTCAACGTCGGCAACGGCGAATCGCGTCGTTGCAACGAGTCCGGAAGTCTCGGAAACCGATCAAACTTGGAGCCGACGAGTCGACGTGAACGTCGATCGCGTATCTTCCGTGCAATCCAATGGTTCCAACGTCCACGAGAACAGCAGCGTCGCTCATACCTCGGAGAACGGAGAGGTGAGAGGAAAACACGTTACAAAATCGAATGGCGACGGAATATGAAAATTTTTGTTGACCTAATCTCCAATAGGGCCAAAATAATTTGGCGTTACTGAGCCCTCCGTGCAGTCATCATCGTCGCCGAAGCAGCGTAATGTTCAGCGACGTTGTATTGCTTCACGGAAGCAGCGTAAACGTTTCACCGGGTGCGACCAGCAACAACGCACCCGCCACAAGTTCGGGAACAACGTCGGCGGTCAGTTCGACGAACACGGGACCCACGGGAGAGCGGAACATTTGCTCCAGCGAGAAGATGACGCAGACCGGCGACGGAAATGTTTGGTCGACTTGTCAGGCCAACAATCCACAACCCGATCTCGGAAAGAGTGAAGCTATGACTTGTCAAGAGTTGTTGGCACTCGGCGGTGCGCTCGGCGCGGCATTGCCAACGGGTCAACTGGCCCGCGACTCTTTTCTCAATTCTCTTGCCAAAGGTAAAAATAATTCAAAAACCCACACGCGCAGCTTTAAGGTAACACTGTTGTGTGGGTTTTTTCCGCAGGAATAACCGATCGCGGAAACGCCGGATCACTTCGGCAACAAGAAAGAGCGGCTGATTGGACTAACGAAGCTACGGGTCAGGGTGGCGTACAGATGAGTTGTCCCTGCTGCTGCGAAATTCCGAGCGGCGCGTCGCCGTCCCAATGGGCCGATGGTCCCGATCCTTCCAACAGCAAATGGCACAGATCGCAGACGAGAAAATTGCTCAAAGCATCGGGCAGTTGTTGCATATGCGTCGTGCGTTGCGTACAACGATGGGTGAAAAAACTCGTTGAGCACAAATACTTTCAGCAGGGAATACTTCTCGCTATTCTTATCAACACCCTCAGCATGGGAATAGAGTATCACAATCAGGTTGAAATTATCGTTGGCGCCTCGTTTCTAAATTTTTGTCGGACTTTCGATGATTAACATACTTTTTTTTTTATTCTTTGATCAGCCTGAAGAATTGACGGTCATCGTTGAGATAAGTAACTTCGTATTCTCGGCGGTATTCGCGGTCGAGATGTTGCTGAAGATTATCGCTGAGGGACCGTTTGGCTACATCAGCAATGGTTTCAACGTCTTTGACGGTGTCGTTGTCGTCCTAAGGTACTTTTTGCTATCCTCCCATTCCTTAATTTCATCTTCTTCAGTGTTCGTCGATCTTTTAATCCTTTGCATCGATCAACAGTGCCATCGAGCTTTGCCAGTCCTTCGCAGCGGACGATCGCGGAGGTAGTTCCGGTCTGAGTGTTCTTCGAACTTTTCGCCTGCTGAGAATCCTGAAACTCGTACGTTTCATGCCGAATCTACGAAGACAACTTTTCGTGATGCTGCGCACGATGGACAACGTCGCCGTATTCTTCTCGCTGTTGGTTCTCTTCATCTTTATCTTCAGGTAAGCTTCGCGAGATTCTTCGGAGCGTATTTCCCGCGACATAATACGAGATTATATTTACAATTCTTGCGCGATTCTTATTGATATCGGGGTTTATCGGCAAGGCTCGGGGTCGGCATTCGCGCGAATCTCTTGCTTCGCTTATTGCGTCCGATAAAGCATATGTGTCAGCGATCCGACGGATCGTCCGTTCGGAACAACCGATCTTATACCGCTTTATTATGGTATTAACGATAGGATAGTTAAACATAGCAGGTTGGATCCCAATCGAAATCACGGGAAAAATTATGTGTGGTTTTTACATTAAAAAATAAAAAGACAGAGTGAAAAAATAGTTTTTTTTTTTTGTTAATTCTGTGATGTTGAAAAGAGTTATTTAGTCCATAAATTCGGCGTTATTTTTTCTCGCGATTACAATACTTTCTCTTTTTTCATACTTCGTATGGGATGAAAAAATGCAAAAAAATGCATAATCACAGCGAAAATCTCAGTCTCTCCATGGCGTTTGCGGAGCAATTACGATTTCAAGCTTTCGAGTCGCGATTTTAAAAATGGATAACGACGAGACTCATAGCGGAAATGACGGTTCACCTTATCGTGATCTCAGCCGTTATTTCATTCATTATTCATTGTAAAAATGACGGTTCGACCGCTGAAAAGCACCAGTGCTCCAGAAACAACACGGGAGACCGTAATTTCCGTCGTGATTTCACCGTTTTTTTTTTTTTTTTTCGCGATCAAAACTCACGCGTGATTTTCACCGCGTTATTTTTCCGCGTGATTCGATTCGATAGGAAAGTGCCATTATAGGCAGTTTATCGGGGTAATGGGACATCGGGGATGGTCTCGATAGTATGTACGGTTAATGATACGGTGTTGTTGGCACGTCCGAGGAGTGTTAGTAGCTCGCTCCTCACATGGCTTGAGGCATCGAACTATATATCACTGGATATGCGGTACGTCTGTATGCATGGTGCTTAAATGGTGCTGAATGTGTCTATCTACATATTACTTGTATACATATTATCTCCTATTTACTGTGTATAGGTAACGCAATATTGAGAAAAAAAAAAAAAAAAAACAAGAGAAAAAAAAAATTAGGTATCTTTGCTACATTTTTTCGAGGGTGACTCTCGCGCCCGCGCCTCCATGTGCTCGTCGTCGATATTAGAGAGCTTGCAAATGCATCGTTCACTCTATCCACGATAGACTAACGTTAATCGTTTATATTTATTTAGCCAACGTGTCTCAAAGTCTTGGGTGGTCTCGGTATATCGTTTTTTTTTTCACTTACCTGCTCCGCTGCTGCTGACTGTCCGTTTGTTACGCCGGGAAAGATCTTTTTTTTTTTTTTTCAAGTCACGATGCATCCGTCGTGCTTATACCGTTCTCTATCTCATCGAAGCTCTCTCGTCTTGTTTTTACACTCTATCTACTGTTACTACTTCTACTACCCCCCGCCCCCAACCTCTGTCGTTACTTTGTTCGCAATTCGAGGAAATAAAAAAAAAACGAAAACGATTAAATTTGGAAAAAAAAAAGAAACAAAACTATCTACGCAAATATAATAGCAATTACATACTATACATATATGGCACGTTTCGTTGTGTTGTAGTATTCTCGGGATGAACCTGTTCGGTTGCAAATTCCGTGAAACGATGAAAGGCAGCTCCGACGTCGAGTGTGATAGAAAAAACTTTGACTCGTTGCTCTGGGCTATCGTGACGGTCTTTCAGGTACCTAGGCTACGTAATTATCAACATCGAACGGTTTTCTATAGTGTTATAACAATCTTCCAATCTCCTTCTTGCTTCTTCTTATATCTTTCACCCTCTACTTTCCGCCTAAATGTTGTTGTTATCTTTTCTTATTAATCACTAGTATTGGACCCTTCTTTTCACTCTTAATTGTAACATTATTCATTGCGTATCTCTCGATTTCCCAAAATGTCTTAACACATTTCCCCACGGATCGTTCTGTCGTAAAAAAAAAAACAAAAAAAAAAAATCTCGAGAATCTTCGTACGGCACCGTAATTATATTTGTATGATTTTCCAAGCCAAGGTAACGTATTATGAGTTTTTGTAGCATGTCCGGCTGTTTCCCTCTGCAGCGAGAGAAAATCAACTGTCGCAGAGCTCTGAAAAATCGTCAATGAAAGATCTCGATTTGTCTCTCGTGTTGTTATTCGCACGTGACTTTGCGTGCGGTAATGAGAGATGCAAAGAGAGAGAGAGAGAGAGGAGAGAGAAAAGTTACTAATGATTTTACTACTTTACCTACTTATATAATTTACTCCTTAAATCGCTTCAACATCTGTATTGCATCTTTGTCGCAAATTTTTTCTATCGTATTATCGATGTTTATCGGCTGCTCGTTTATCGTTTAGCGTGTTTTTAATCATCGTCGCCTCTTTCTTCGCATGTTTTCGGCATATTCTTCCGTATACTTAAATGTGTATATCGCTGCTTTCGTTCGTTGGCTACGCAATGAGCAATGAGCAATGAATCGTCAGCGTTGAAAAAGCCCCTTTGGGCGAACGAATGTATAGCGTTATCATAGATCGCATTGGCTAATCGAGTTTTTGATTATTAACAGCTTTATCGTAGACAAAAAAAACTCTCGACATCGTCTGCGCGCGATCCACTCGATTATGCGCTGATACTTAGGTGCTTTTGCATGATCTATGGAAATTGATCGTATATCTGTTTATTTGCATATTCGCCGTACGATCGTCGTGAAAAACAATACACTGGGCACACTGTATCTGTCGTTTGTTGCGTGCTTTTTTTTTTTCTTAAGCCGCCGATCGTGAGGTTTATCGCAATCCGAATGAGCCACGCAGAGAGAGAGCCGCGCGGAAAATAATTATAATTTTACAACCACACAAAAAAAAAGAAAACCGTTAGAGCCGCAGCGGCAATTCGTGTAGAGCATAAATAGTTAATCGCACGTATATGAACACCGCGTTGTGTAGGAGATACAGCCCCCGGCGGTGGCAACAATAAACTTTTCTTTTTTTTAATTGTTTTCCCCATTTTAGATAAACGTCGTTACAACGATTGTGTACCTGTAATTTAAGCCGACACCCCTTCAGAAATCCACATATTAGCTTCGTTCAGTACGAAAGATTCTTTTTTTCGTCGACGATTATTCGATAACATTCTGCAATTCGGCTCGGTAGACCACGCTTAACACAATAATCACAAACATATTATATACAATCGGTACGATAAAAGCATTGATCGTTTTGCTGATCTTGCAGAATGTCACCACTCGAAATTCGAACGACTAAGATCGTTAGCTTTTTCTGTTCATTTATTATGTCATATACATCTGTTGCTTAATTCCAAATGCCGTCGAGTGTAACACCATCGACACTTCTAGAAAAATCAATAGTGGCGACTTCCGCTAGTATCGATGAAAAGAAAAAAAAAAATTTTAAATGATAAAAATTGTATCAATATTAAAAAAAAATTCGAAAAAAAAAAATTATTAAAAATATTCTAAAAATTATGATATAAAAAAAAAATGTATGAAACGAAGATGAATGTGTACTACACTTGGCGGCTTATTCATGTATCGACGCGATCGCCGCGGTACATCGTGCCAAAAATGGGCCGAAATCACGGCACGTTTACTTTAGGCGAGCGGATTGTCTCGGTTGCAGCATACTAGGGATGTACCTGTTCGGGGGTAAGTTTTGCATGTGGGCGGACCGGAGTCGTCCGTGCACCTGTGCCGAGGTGGTCTCGCGCCACCCGATGTGTCGCTGCGATCGGAAACATTTCAACGACATCGTCTGGGCTCTCGTCACAGTATTTCAGGTATTAATGTTCCATCAATTCCTCCTCAACGCTTATCTATCATTAGTATACTTTTCGTTGTGTTTTCTTTTTTTTTTTTCTCTACTATGTCTCTTTAATCTTTAACAGCTCTCCTCCCTCTCTCTGTATCTCGCTCTCTCCTGTCTTTTTCTAAGTTCGTCCACTTAATCGTCCTCTCCGACATTTACAATAAAAAAAAAACCTCAAGCGTATCTCTACACACGATATATATTAGAAAATATATTTCATTTTACTTCAATGTACTGTTCCCCTACTGTTCCCCTACTCTGTGTAGCGTGTAGACTTGTAGAAAATTACTTTATCCTGTAAATATGTATCTATACCTATGTGAATGCGTGTAATACAATACGTAGATACTAAATGTAGCGATAAATTAGGAGATTTAGGTGATAACTAAATAGGAAGGTTTTTTGATTTTTCCTTTCTTTACTCACAGATTCTCACGCAAGAAGATTGGAACGTCGTTTTGTTCAACGGTATGCAAAAAACTTCTCACTGGGCGGCCCTTTATTTCGTTGCTCTCATGACCTTTGGGAATTACGTACTCTTCAACTTGCTCGTCGCTATACTTGTCGAAGGTTTTTCGTCCGAGGTCAGTGTAAAAATATACTTACGACTTGCCGGGGCAATGAAAAAAAAAAAAAAAAACATCGCTACTGATATGCGGGACTCTATAATCCAAATAATTAAAACAGAGAAACGAGAGGCGAGAGCGCGAACAGCGAGAAATGGCAAAACTTGCGGCCAAAGAGGCGGGAATAGGTAGCGAAGAAGGATCATCCCGAGTATCCCGATCGCATTCCATTACGGACAGCGATACATACACTCAGCAGGTAGAATTTTTGTTTCCCCGCCAATCCAGAGCATGAAACGGACATTTAAGCGATAATTCGTCGAGTATCCATGTTACAGGATCGCGGAAAGAATTCGTGGCAAAGCATTCAAGATCTGCCGAAATACGAGGACAATTGCAGCAGAGACAATAAAGATAATCGCTCGTGGAAGCATCCGATAGATGAGCCGAAGTGTAATATACAGAAGGAGAGTAAAATGATGGGAGGAGGTATCGGTACCGGTGGCGTAGAACCTCCGCGAATAACTCACACCGCTGCGACTCCTCAAGATTCGCCGAATACTACTCTCGATACGGGATACAATTGCCGAGCCGTTTATCCAAGCAATGTGTCGATCGAGTCAATCGACCGATCGGGCGTAAGTTCATTCCATCGTAATCATTGCCTCAATAATTAATATATCTTTCATAAAACGTATTTTCCATATCTTCGCATAATCGAGCAGAGTCAGTGCAGCATACCGTCAGGATTACTGAAACCACCGGACAATAATAACAAATTTTCGTCAAACAATCTCGTAGCGAGTCAAATACAGCTTCCCGCGAGACACGTCAGTCCGGCATTGGTAGCTCTTTCCAATTCATCATCGTCGAGAGAATTCGTCAATTCCAGGTAAATAATCCCTTATGTACAATGATAAACAGATCCATTAGCATCGTAAGCCATTTTTTCAAAACGACCAAATAATTTTTTCCATCTTTCAGTCCACCGACAAGAATTCACAGAGGCTACTCGTGGCGCTTGTCGCGTCCGTCTCTCGGGAGAAAAAGAATGTCACAAAGTGACGAGGATCCTGCCGGTCGTACCATTATTCTGAACAACGGTCGAAGTACTTCGGGATCTCATTCAATGTTAGTTGAACCCCTTTGGCGGTCAATGTTATCGGTAGAACGATGAGAAGATGTATTTTTTTTTTTTTTTCGATAGATTATACGCGAGCGATTTTGTCGGATACAACAGCGGTGGTGGTGGATATTTACACGGTTCGATACGAAATGACACGCAACGCGATGCACCGAACAATCGTTCGAGTTTCCTAGCGAGCAACAATCGCAGCATCAGTCCAAATAATTCAATTAAAAGTCGTAGTTCGTCGATAGCGCGTTGCTATACTCCTCGTCAGGTAGTCATTTTTAGAATCTCGTTTTCTTTCGTTTCCGAGTGTCACCCGTATTGTGTATAATCCATTTTTTAAATTGCATTCACAGATGACATGGATCAACGATCACATTTCACTTTCTCGTAGAAATTCCCTTCGCGCCGGGTACGATCTCGTGCAATCGCGCGGCAAAGTATTGCCCTTCGAGGAGGTAAATCTTTCGGCGCTGTGTACAACACCGAGAACGATAAACAATTTGAATCTAGAGACCGGCGCATTGCCCCGAATAAAGGGTCTCGTCGAGGATTCCGATTGCGAGAGATCTTTCGGTTCACGCGGTGCGGTCGGTGGAGAACAGACACCACCGTCAAACGGACACTCGAGTGCAGCGAGTAGCGTCGAGAGAATAAAAAAGATATTCATGTTCTTCGAGCCGAAGGGTTGCCTCAAGGAACGCGACGATTATTCCCTCTATTTGTTTCCGCAAAACAACAGATTTCGTCTTCTCTGCCGATTATTCGTCGAACAAAAATGGTTCGACAATGTTGTTCTGCTGTTCATCGGACTCAACTGTATAACTCTCGCTATGGAACGACCGAATATACCGCCCGATAGCCGCGAGCGAGTCTTTCTCTCCACTGCCAATTACGTATTCACCGTTGTCTTTGCCATCGAGATGTTTGTTAAGGTTTGTCGATTAGTCTTTTTCATGTTTTTACTGTTTTTTTTTGTTCCTCGACATTGTTATAATAACTTGTAAATATTTATTATTCAAGGTCGTTGCCTCCGGAATGCTTTACGGATCGGAGGCTTATTTTACATCCGGTTGGAACATTATGGACGGTTCTCTCGTTATCATATCTATAATTGATCTGTCGATGTCTCTTCTGTCGGCGAGTAGTCCAAGAATATTCGGTATATTGAGGGTAAATAGAAAGAGAAATCCAAATCGAATTATTTCTATGCTTTCGAATGCCTTAATTTTATTCAAACGTTTTAATGGATTTCCAAGGTATTTCGACTGTTGCGCTCTTTGAGACCGTTACGCGTGATCAATCGAGCGCCCGGATTGAAGCTCGTTGTGCAGACACTCCTCTCGTCGCTGAGACCCATTGGAAACATTGTTCTCATATGCTGTACCTTCTTCATTATATTCGGTATACTCGGCGTTCAGCTATTCAAAGGAGCATTTTTCTACTGCGACGGTCCGGACATAAAAAACGTACGAAACAAAACCGATTGTTTGGCCGACAAGCGGAACGTGTGGCTCAACAGAAAGTACAACTTTGACGATCTCGGAAAAGCTCTCATGTCATTGTTTGTATTGTCGTCGCGCGATGGTTGGGTCAATATAATGTACACTGGTCTCGACGCGGTTGGTGTCGATCAACAGGTACAAAACATATATTTCTTTTCTATTGTGCTTTTTTTTTATTTCTTTTTTTAATCGCCGTCGTGTTTTTTTTTGTACCGTTTTCAGCCCGAAGAAAATTATTCCGAGTGGCGTCTACTGTACTTCATAGCGTTTATTCTACTAGTCGGATTCTTCGTTCTCAACATGTTCGTCGGTGTGGTAGTCGAGAATTTTCACCGATGCCGCGAGGAACAGGAGAAAGAGGAAAGAGTCAGAAGAGCGGCAAAGCGAGCACTGCAGATGGAGAAGAAGCGACGAAGTAGGAATGCGTATTTCTCCGCATAAGATTCGCACATTTTTTTTTTTTACAACCCGTTTAACTTATTGAAATTTTGCAGAAATGCACCAGCCGCCGTATTACACGAACTATTCGAAGACAAGACTTCTCGTTCACAACGTCGTTACTTCGAAGTATTTCGATCTCGCGATCGCCGCGGTTATTGGTTTGAACGTCGTGACAATGGCTATGGAATTTTACATGATGCCAAAGGCCCTCACTTATGCTCTGAAAATCTTCAATTACTTCTTCACCGCGGTCTTCATACTCGAGTCGTTGATGAAACTCTTGGCTCTTGGACTTCATCTTTATCTCAAAGACAAGTAAACGATCGTTGCCATTCGTGTCTTCAACTTAAATCGATCCGTATAATCATTGCATTGTTGCTTCGTACAAATATACAGATGGAATCAACTGGACATTGGAATAGTGATACTGTCGGTCGTGGGAATTGTACTTGAAGAGGTCGAATCCAAGATAATACCGATTAATCCAACGATTATTCGAGTTATGCGAGTTCTGCGAATAGCGAGAGGTAAAGTCGTTGCTCGTCGAACGTTTTTCACTCGTCGTGAACTATAATTCACTGATAAATCTCTCATTCAGTGTTGAAGCTTCTGAAAATGGCTAAAGGGATACGCGCTCTACTGGACACGGTAATGCAGGCATTGCCGCAAGTTGGAAATCTCGGATTGCTCTTCTTCCTGCTGTTCTTCATATTCGCCGCTCTGGGAGTTGAACTTTTCGGGAGACTCGGCAAGTAGAAATAGCAGCGTTTTTTTTTTCTTTATTCATCACATTGTCTTTAACACGCGTTGTATAATTTCGTCGTCGAGCAGAATGCAGCGACGATATGCCGTGCCAAGGTCTCGGCGAACACGCGCATTTCAGCAATTTCGGAATGGCTTTTCTGACGCTCTTCAGAGTCGCGACTGGCGACAATTGGAACGGAATTATGAAAGATACGCTGAGAGATGATTGTGACGATGCCGCAGATTGCGTGAAAAACTGTTGCGTCAGTACAATAATCGCTCCCATATTTTTCGTAATATTCGTGTTAATGGCACAATTCGTACTCGTTAACGTTGTTGTCGCTGTATTAATGAAACATCTCGAAGAGAGTCACAAACAGGTCAGTTTTTTAATCGCTACGATGCACCGAAAGAAATTATGAGTCGGAAGAACTAACAGTCAGTTGGGACAACTATTTTTGTGATAAAAAAGATCGATTTTACGGAGAAAGTATTAGTTCTCTCGGCTAATTGTTAGTTCTCCCCGCTCATCGTTGTCTTCGGTGTACCAAAAGAGAATAAGTGATGTTCTCGTTAAATTGTCGATTCACAATAAAACATTCCGAAATAGATGGAAGATGAACTCGACATGGAGACGCAGCTAGAGAGAGAGCTCGCCGCTGAACAGGAGGAGCTTCTCGAGGTCGAGGAGGAAGAAGAAGACGAGGACGATGACAACGACGACGATGAGGATAACAACGATGTCGATTATTATGAGACTGAGAATGCCGATAGTTCGAGAAATAACGAAAAATCGAACGACGACGTTGAGACGAGTCCACGGGGTCCCGGTGACTCGTTGCGTTACAAGATGCGACCGGAATTGGGACAGGCGAATGCGATTGAACCTTCATACGAGGACAGGGATACGATAGTTCATTGTGGTAGTCGCAGCGGTCACGGGACTCTCGTCGAATCGAAAGAAATGACGAATCTTCAGTCGGATCGACTGGAGGGACCGTTGATGAAGATATTAAAGGTTGAGGAGGAATTGCAGACCGAAGCGAAGGACTCCGGAAGACCGGCACTCGCAAAAGTTCGTTCATTACCGGCAAACTTTACGTACAGTCCGCCCGCCGAGAGTCTTCGACAAATCGAAGGTCAGTCGCATTCTTACATATCTTTCTCTTTCGTCAAAAACTTCGCTCTTATACAATTGTAATATTTGCAGATACATCGGTATCCTCGTGGACATTCGACGAGAGACATCGCGGCGGTGGATCCTTCTCCCGCCATCCGAGCTGTTCGCGATACAAGTTGAAACGTCGGGAAACATTCCACTCGCAGCAACGCCGTGCCGCTTCGTCGCTGCTGCCGTACGTCGGTACGACGATGAGCAGTCGCTTTGAAGTTTCCGAGATAATAAAACCACCGGCGAGCAATCTCAGCGTACCGCGTATAATAAGCCCGAAAAATTCAAATCTATACGGAAGCGCGAAGAAATATTTGCCGGAATACTTAACGACGGAGAACGATACCGAGACGCATCAGCCGGAAGCGTCGAAGTCTCTTCTGACTGTGCATTCGACGGCTTATCCGTCGTCAAAAGCCGTCTCGCAGTTATCAGTGGACAGTAGTACTAGTAGTGGTGGTGGTAGCGTCGAGAGAAGACACTTCCCGTCGCTCTGCGTTCCCACCGCGAGTGGTCACGACGACAAGGGTAGCGGCGCGGCTAGAATGCCGAGTCACACTTTGTTGCCCCCTCCGGCGACAACTGTCGCGGCTGCTTCCATCATCGGCACAAATACCAGCAACAATAGCAACAACAATAACGGCGTAAGCACTGCGAGAAGAAACAACGGTGGACGATTCGGTAGATTCGCTCGTGCGGAGATGCCGAGTTGGTCGAGTCCGGCGGATACCGAACTCGACGTACAATCCGTGATAAACGAGAGAAGACCGTCCAAATTAAAAAGTGCCAATGCCATTAAATCCTCGAGCGTTGCTAACGCTGGAAGCGCCGATTCGGCCAGCAGAGCGGAAACGTTGCACTGCGAAGACGAACGACAATCCTCGCGAGAACCGAGTCTCAACCGAACTTGCTACGTTTCTCAGACGATTCTCGATGAACCCACGGACTTTGTTCCGTTGTTATACAAAGATGAAGACGAAGGATCGATCCAAGAGGAAACTCCGGTCCCTTACGTTCCTCAGATTGTCGCAACTACCGTTGAAGGTTTCAACGAGAACGAGGAAATCGCCGAAAGTGATAATCCTCTGGAAACTCATGTTAGCCTCGAGTACGTCGACGAATCGGTCGACAAGTCTGTAAAATCCTGCGAGACAGCGAACAACGCCGGACAGATGGACGACGCAAAGGCTTCGGAAATTCTTCCAGTTTCGACGGCAAGTACCTCGATATCCTTGTTAGCTTATTCGCCGCCAAACGCGGATAGCGTACCTTAACTATCGATTTCCTCGATAATCTAGAAAAAAAAAAAAAAAAAACTCGCGGCGACAGAAAACAATGCTGTAGTTCAAGAATCAACTGTGACTAAATTTCGACGATAACGACGAAAGGTCGTAAAATTCATCTCAGGCTCTCTTCGTTGACTTATATAATGCCAATGACAATCTCTTTCGCCGTAAAATCATCGCGCACCTCTCGCCTTTCTTTTCACGTCAATCTATATAACAAACGTAGTTTCGCATCGATTCCGACACAGAGTTTGTTAAACAAAAATAGAAAAAATCAGAAATTGGCAATATTCGAATTTCCGGACACAACTATAATTGCCAATTACGTACAAAACTATATATTCATATATATATCATTCAATTACAACTTTGAGATTGTAATTTCGTTTTTTCAACCGTCTCGCGGTTACCGTATTGGCAGACAGGGCAAATAGCGCAAAGTTTACCCCATCGCGTATGACGCGAGAATACGATACAACGGGAGTAACGAGAGTATATAAAAAATTGTACACAAATAGATTCTCGGCGTTACAAGTTTGTGAATATAAAAAAAAAAAAATATATATATATATATATATATCTAATGTAATATAGAAATCGGCTGCGAATAGCTGTAAATGTACGACGTATTATCGTAGAAATTTTGGGGACTATAGATCGCAGCTCTTCTGCCAATTTCATTGACGACTCGACCACTACAGCGAAAAAAAAATACTTAATTTTCTTTCATCTTCTGTATATCATAGTCATGACAAAAAAAAAACTCAATTTACTGGCATAATAACTACCTAGTCAACCCCTCACCCCTCCCTTCCGCCCCGCGATGGAATTCGTCATCTTCCTAGAGATGCATAAAAAGAAGAAAACTTTTTCATTGACATCTGTGATATCTACGTACCTATACACACATCTATACAATTTTACTTACCGTAGAATATATATTTCCCCCGTCCCCCTCGAGATACAAAAAAAAAAAAAAGTAAAATTCATCACAGAGTTATTACTCTCGAAGTATTGATCAAGTGGAGTCTGTACGTTGCGAAGAAATTGCAAAAAAAAAGAAAAAGAAAATGAAAAACTAACTAGGAATTATTTCTATGTACATACAAACGATATTCTGTCTACACTCTACGTGCTTTATTTTGATACAATAATGTTTAATAGATAATTAACTATTTGCCAAGAGATTGTCACCGATTTTATCCGAAGAATCGGAGATGTTGAGCTCGTCTATTGGTAGATCGCAGGCGTCCCTATCGTTGGCTCTTTCGTCACTGTGAAAAAAAAAAAAAAAAAACACCACGCGGCTTGGCGCGACTCATGTGCCAAGACGATCGCAGGCGTACACAACGTACCAATTGTTACTTTTACTGGTATATAACTTGTGAATTTTTAATTTTTTTTATTTTTCTTGTTTTTATTTTTTTTCTCCCCGGATGAAAACTATTGTTAGTCGGCGACACGCAGCACGCGCACTAATACACTAATAAATATATACAACTTATAGTATTTTTAGTAGGAGTAAAGTTCGATACTCGCGAGTGCGATATTTCGAATAGCATCCATGCAGGGGACAATCGCCTATGCCTACTTACTTATATACCTTTTGGGTATACAAATACATAAATATAGTTGAAGAAGACACATGTAGGCCGAGTGTGAACGATAGCGTGGGCGCGCGCGCGTGTGTGTGCGTTAATCGCGATTTGAAACGCTGGGACACGCCTTAGCGAGAATACGTAACAAATTGTAGTTGAAATTAAAAAAAAAAAAAACAAAAAGAAAATAGGGAAGGACGAAAATGTATAATATAGATAATAAAAAAATGATATAAATTGAATCAAGACGCAGTTATTTGATTTTTTTCGCGACGATTATTAGATTCGCCGAGATCAGCGCGACTGAGGCTGCCGTGTACGCGTACTCTGTAGATACACGTGTACTCGTAATTTCCGCTGTTCGAATGAATTCTCAGTTCGACTATTTTGTAAGATTCTTGCGGCTGAAACTGCGACGAAACGAGTGATTTTAATTGAAAAGTAATTAAAAGAAGACGCAAAAAACTTTGAACGATAGAAAAATTCACCTCAACCGGAAAATATTGGACGGGAGATCCGCGATTATTGTACGTAAATTGGCCGAAGAAAAAACCATCTCTGTCGTTATCGTTGTGAAGACCCTGAAGAGAGTAATACGTATGATTTTTTTTTTTCATTGGTGTGTATCCAGGTGATAGATATTTGTGTCCCATTAATATTGTGCACGACGACGAACCCATACGGAAAAGTCTCTGGGAGCCGCGGTAGTCTCGCCGCTTGGCGATACCGACGAGGGTATGTGCTCGAGACTGACGCCGGATACGTAAACATAGTCGAATAGACGAATCACTACGGAACCAGTCGTTCCCTTGAATGCCCAACATTTCCCCGGAAGAATTCCGGCCTGTAATGAATAACGATTTCTTATCAAGATTCTAGAAAAAAAAATGATAATCGTTTTAGTAATCGTAAAAAAAATAATAATAATCATTGCTATTATAGTTATAATAATAACGATTATTATTATTATTACTATTATTGGAAATCATTATAATTAATCCTTCACGTACGGGATCCTTGCTGAGCGCGAACCTTATAAATGCGATGACCTCCCGTACGTGACGAGAAGGGGAGGGGGTAAGAGTACCTGTATGATAACTCGCGGTGTATTATGCTGTTGACAGATTATGCTATGCAGAGGTATCCCTAGAAACGTGGGTCCAGATGCACAGTGTTCCGTGTCTCTCGTTGAAATAATGGAACCGCCTAATTTAAATAGTTTTTCATTCCAAAAAAATAGAATAACATCGATAACAACAGAAAAAAACGATATATAAACACCCAAAGACTCGAGAGCGTAATCGGTTCTTCCAGTCTTGTCGGCGTCGTAAGTTTGCAACTCTTTTTTGACCATATCCCTGACGTTGTCCGGCGACAGCGAATCTGAAACGGTTTTTGTATGAATTCCTATTCCTGGAAAAAATAAAACGATAATTATTATCCGGGCGAACGAAAAAGCCCAATAATACGTTTATCGTCTCAAGAACGTTTTTATCGACGATTCGTGACCTTCGGAAACTTCCTCTCTTAGTTCGGCAATGGCCTCGGATATTTTCGGTACTACGCAAGCGAGCTCTCGGAGTTTAGTTCGCAACTCTTCGCGTGTCTCGATCATATTTTTCACTTCTTTCTGCATCGTAACGAGAATGCAATTTTAATCGGCGTGATTAGTTTGAACGATCGGTAGTTCGTGATAAAGTACCACCGTTGCAGGTGGTGTCGAAGTTTTCGGAAAATTCGGGTACCCGCGATTACCGAAAGGGTGCTTAATTGATTCGTAAGTTTTCCCAAGTCACTTTTGATGATCCAAAAAGAATCGCTCGCCGTGTACTCGCCCCACAGATGAACAACGGATACGGCTATATAAACGAAATAAAAACACTTTTTTTTTCGTTAACCCGACTCGTCGACTCCGTTGAATAAATATCATCCGCTAACCCAACATCGTTGTTACGATAAAAAACGTCACGGGTTTGATGAGTTTGCAATACCATGCGGTCGACGAACAAGGATCAAATTCTATCGAACTATTGCTGCGCGAATTGTTGCAACGACAACATCCGTTCCGTGAGCTCATCTGGACGATAACATTATCGACTCTCGTTGTTCATCGAAAAACGATTACGGTGACGTTTTTTTTCGTATTCACCGTTATTTATCGGCTTATAAAATTATATTTGACGTTTCGTTCGGCGTTATTGTCATTGTCGGCGTACTTCACCTCGTCCCCACGCGCTGCGCGCGCGTGTTAGTCGCCGACGTAACATTACACATGCAGTCGATGCGCTCGAAAATAAGTATCGGCTTATTTAAAATTTTATGATAAATGAATGAAAAGAGATTTTTTTTTATATACTTTTATTAAACGTCCTCATTTTTTTTTTCTCACACAGTGAGATCAATGAAATTTATTAGACTGACTAAATCGTTCGAAATGGACGCAACGGATTAACGATTGTAATTACACTATATAAAAGGGAGCGAGTGCAGTTTTTCTTTCACAGACAAGATAAACTCAAGATTATTGTATATCGTTTAAGGAAGAGCTTTGAGTGTCGAGTGTATTCGAACATTCAGACGATTTTCGAAATCGTAATCACTGTATTCGTTTTGGGCCTTCAGCAGGGCGCTCTTTCCCTCCTCCGTTCTCTGAAAAACGAGAATAAATATTGGCTTCGAATCTGACGCATGTCGTGTCGCATTTTTTCGACAAGATAAGATAGACGAGACGGGAAAGACTCACATGCGTCGAGCAGAGAATACTTCCGAGTTCGTAGAGAGCGAAAGCGCTCACGTGTTGGTCATCGGTATCGCTCGATGGTGCCGCCGCGCTGCCTCGTCGTTTTAAACAATTTCTGTACGATTTTAGCGCAGCGACGTGCTCGCCGCGATAGGATTGCGCCGCTCCGGCGATCAGATCGGCCAAACCGACCATCGGTTCGTCGAGCCGATTACTTTTGCATTCTACCGACACCAATTTTTTTTTTTTAATAATTACAATTATTATATCGCGCGAAAAATATTTTCACAACTGAGATAATCATACCGGTTATAATAGCCGCGAGAGAATCGCTCGAGGTCGACGGTAGTGCGTTCCACAAATACAACAGTTCGTAAACGAGAAGTTTATAATAACCACAACTGCAGACGCGTCCATTCTGATCCAACAACTTGGTAACTCTTCTCATAACGAAAATATCGAGTTGCGTTGATTTTGACCGATCGCCGTTCAATGTTAAGCTGATTTCACGGTGAATCCGCGATACGCTCTCCGCCTTGCCGTCCGCCCCCGCGCACACTGCATCGATCGAATTTTCGTTAATCGAACAATTTTTACGATACGCGATCTTTTTTTGCATTTTTTTTTTTTTTTTCTTTTTTTGGAGCGAAAAGATTTTTTATTTTACCTGCCGCCAGATAGGCATAAATATTTTCGGACCATCGGGATTCGCGCTGCAACGTTGCGAATGAGAGATAAGATTGGGAATAGTTCAAGCGAATCAAGTGGCACCACGCTACTTCGTGAAGACAGAGCAACTTGATTTCCCTTTGGGCGGAGGCTTCGACCGCTTTGCCGTAAGCTTCGAGGGCCGCTTCGATGTTTGACTGCACACAATGGGCTGTTTACTCGCAAACAATTTGAGCCGCTAATACCGATAGCCAACGTTACATTTTTTTTTTTCTTTTTTTTTTTTCGTACTACAAGTCAGCAATACTAATACTAATGATACCCAAGATAAATGCGTACCTGGAGTCGTTCCGTTCGACCTGTAAAAAAGAGAAATAACGCGGCATCGTTAAATTCCGTTTTTGACTCAGCGATCAATTGTTTGGCCGCATCAACGCCGGAACTGACACTCCAGTCGTGGAGAGAACAGAAGGGTCTGACAATTGTATGATAACACAGAAGCGAGAGCCTACGATAGACAACGTATGGGGATATAAATGATATAATAAATTCAATAGTAGTACGTGACGTTTTATCGAGAATAATCGATGATTTTAATATTAGAAAAAAATAATACTCACGTGGCGAGTGGTGCGCGCATATCGTCGCTTAACCGAGCGTACATAAGGGCCGTAAGGCCGGCTTTTCTGTCGCCTTCGAAGCCCAGCAAGTGTATTACTTTTAGCAGCGACGGCGGTACGAGACTTACGCATAATTGAAATATCCCGTAACCGAAACTCACCGCTGACATTAAACGCACCACTTCCGCTGGTTCCACGAAACTTTAAATTGAAATGAATAGCATAAAAAAAATAGAAAAAAAAATAGAAAAATTTTTTTTTGTAAGATGCAGTCGATCATAAATAAAAAAAAAAGAATTATTATATTAAAAAAATGATCGATTGATTGATAAATTAAATTTTCATAAATTCAACAATAACGTTACGTTGATTGTTGATCAGTCGAGGTGATACCAGTCAGTGGTGAAAGAAGCATCGATATCGATGCTCGCAGACCCGACGGTGACGACGACGATGCCGTCGTTGGCGTGGAGGGTGCGGCTAATCCACCGCTCGGCGAATCCCCGTTGCAAGACGACGACATTGAGTAGGAGGAAGACGAGTGGCAACGATTCGACAACAAACCGTTTTCCAAATCGAGACAACTGCCATTGAATCCTGTTGATTTTTTTTTTTTTTTTTTTTTTCGTAAGAAAATTTATGTTATTTAAACGAGTCGCTTGTCCCTTTTGGTTTAAAGGGTAGCGTACCAACCCGAAGGATTCGTTCCGAAGGTACGGCGATAGAGATGGAGAATTTGCAAATATGTGTGTTGATAAACACGCCATGCTTTTCTCATCATCCATCCGCCGCGTACGTATCCGCTAACTTGTTGCTGAACGAGAGTAAGCATCGCGCTACAAACTTTCGTATCCGCAACGACGATTTGACGCTCGAGGCGTCTCGCGTACTCATTCTGTAAAAAAAAAAAAAAAAAAAAAAAACACTTTTGGTTTCTCGAGTTTTTAAAATTATTTTCGAGACGAAATTATTTTTCACTTACCCCCGATGTCGTTACCTCCTCCGACTTGAATACTCTGCTAGTTATAGACTTTAACCAACCCATATCGTTGGCGCACTCTCTCTCTGTGTTCTTTAGTGTTTCCACTGCGATCAGTAGCTTCTCGTCTTCGAACGTCATCAATGCATTCTGCAAGAAAAATTAGGTTTTCGCGATAATCGAGTATTCTCGCTTAATTCTTTTAGCGCTGTCGTTGATTTTAGAGTCTCACCATAAACAGAACAAAACATCGTGCTGTTTTTATGTGAAAACCATTCGAGCGAAGGGCAAAGAGATTTTCGGCCTCATCGGGTTTGTTGTTCAAGAAAAGCGACAGTCCTCTTCTAGCGATCTGCCAATCCTCCTCTTCCGTTGTATCGGTCATTATTAAATTTATATACGCGACGATATCGCGTGATTATTGCAACTATCTCCTTCCTAATCACTCCGATTGGCCGATGTCATGACTGGTACATGACAATTAATAGATCGCTGTATCTAATAACAGTACACGTGATAATTATCAACCTTTGCTAACTATCGAAATAACGTGTTTCTCTAATCAAATCAATCGTGTAACGAACTATGGAGTACGAAAGTATTCGTGAAATTTGCCAATACGCAGAAAACGATCGTTAAATGTCATACAAACCTTTAATTCGGTAGATCGACGAACCGAAAACACATTTTCTTTTCGCCACTGTTCGACATCGCTCCACGCCACTCGATACAACTCGATGTATTTCGGAGTAACTCGACGCAACTAAAAGATTCTCTCGTGGCTTTGATAATCATTAAACTCGAAACTCAACTTTAATATTACTGGAAACGTAAATTTACAAGCGCGAAAGAGAATTAAACGGGATAAACAGACAAATTGTAAATGAAATGAAAAGCGACGACGCAACGCGCTCGTCGTCGGTTCGTAGGAGGACTGCCGACCGCCTCGGTTGCCTTGCATAGTGGGATATAGAACTACTGGCTATATATATGTGTCGCTTGTTTATAGTATTGATTTTCTCTTAGAAATAACTTACCGTGAGCTCTCATCCGGTAGTGCAGCATATATAGGATGAGCCCTACTTCTGCTGAGTGCATAACTGTTAGTGGGGCTATTATTTTGATCTAATCGTCCATTACCGCAGATAATAATTTCACAACGATTTCTCGGCAAATCACGTTGCGATCGATATTTTAGACTCGTTAAATGAAACGAACAAGTAATAACACTTTTATTGAAAACTCGTCGCGAGCTTAAAATTTAAACTGAATTTCGCCTGTAGAGATTGAAAAAAATAAAAATTCGATGTCAAATTTTAAAGACAAATAATATTAACTTTACTTAATGCGTACTTGACGAGGATTTATGTACAGATTATGATGGATTTACAGTATATTGCTTGGGGACGGGATGTATTCAACGATTATTAAAATTATTAATCTCGCATCGCTGTACCCGTCATATAAACTCTAAACCTTCAAACTTTTGTCCTGCGATCTTCAAATCTGGCAGAAGAACGTGTCCTTGAATCGTAAAAGCTGTGATATATGTGGCAGTTTGGCCTCTATATTCCTCCGTCTTTAGGGCGACGATTATCGAATCGCGAGATCCGGGAAGGAACTTGAAACTTGAGAATCCTCTGATGGGCACTAAATTCGCGAGTTTCGTTACCTGTGGAGATACAACGAACGACGATAATCGAATGTTTTTATTGAAAAACGGCGAGATCTCGAGGGAAAAATAACAATTTCATGGCAAACCTTAATATCCGAAAAATTCTCGTTAGCAGTGAGCAGTACGTTGCAACTCATCGTTTCGTCGCTCGTCTCGTTATAGCGTTCCTTGGAACATCTTCGCGGCAAGAAAAACCAACTCTTGTGGACGTCGCTCCACGCTCCCGACTCGTGGATCATGTATCCTTGTAAAAAGTTTAAATTTAATAAAAAAAATAACAATCAGTCACGACACGACATGGGAATTATTGACGACTATTTTATACCAGGAAATTCTATGTCTATCGATTCTCTCAATCTCTTGTAGTTATTTATCCAATTGACGGAACGAGTTTCTCCGCTCGCCGATATCAATTTCACCCATAGAGGATTATCATGTTGAAATTCGCCGCCACTCGTCGTCCATTCTTTCCCCATGCTACCGACGTAAAGTTGATCATCCTTGACGGTGGCCCATTCCGATTTGAAACCTACGAGAAGAATTTAATTTTTCAATTCCTCGTTTACAAATGATTATCAAAAAAAAAAAAGTTATAAAAAAAAAATAGAAACCTTTTGTATCCCTGCCGCTGCCATCCATTAAAATGAGCCATGGAAAGGATTGATCGCCGTCCAAATAATAGACGATTCCTGTGCGATCGTCAAACGTCAAAAGCCTTCCGTCAAAGGTGACGAGTTCCGAAAGCTCCATGCCGCGACCGCTCATCGACAGACTCGAGGCGAGTCTCACATGTTCCTGATCCCAGGTGACAGATATGAAATTGTTTTTGGGTATCCAGAAGAGATGCCCCCTCTTCAGCAAGCTGTACCAAGCGTCTTTCTTGTTCTTGTCCTTGGAATCTTTGTCCAGATCACTTATTATTCCTATCCTATAGGAAAAACCTGCTGCGCTCTTTGCAGGCTGAGTTATAGGATAGGTGGAGTTGTACCTGCGATAATTCATCCGCATGTTGTACACCGATGAATCGTTCGACGTGCATACCGAGCCGCGAATCCATGGATAAGTATAATAAATCAGTGATACCGCGACAATGCCGAGCAAAATGCCGATAAATTGATGTTGCACCCTTAGCGTGCTGTTGCCGACGCGATAGACGTGAGGCGTCCGCAAGGCTTGCCTCCAGTCACGCAACAATAACATCCTCATCTCGCTTGTCCCGCGATCACTATCCGATCGTCGTGTCATGTGCCGCGTTGGCGTTGACAGTGTTTCATTCTATTCGCGTTAATCGATTCGCTTGTCAATCGCATTATTACCTGCACTGAGACATGTTCCGCACGGCCCGAAAAATTGTGAACTACGAATAACCTCACCAAAGTTAATCCTAACCTCGCAAAATACTATTTCTTCATTCAACTATGTAAACTATCCTGTTTACCGGACTCGGGACACACGGGAGTACGCGAGGCCGCGACACGACGTGCAGAGCCGCTACACGCTGCCACGCGACACTCGTACTACGTAGATAATCACGCTTTTCATCTCGAAAGACTTTTAGATAAGTTGTTGTGTTACCATTGAACGTCATCGCGTAATCGGTCGTCATAATTATGGCGAGAACGCGAACGAATCGGCTATTCCCACGGATCCGAGAATAACCCCACGAAAAGAAACTGTTCAAACTGAACAGCTATTTCACCGCAGGCCTTTTGACTCGAGGGATTTTTTTTTCTCAATGCAAATTTCTAATTACCCCCCCGAGTATCCACATGAATACCCCTCCTCCCCCATCGCGTCGGACGACGAGAGAGCGCGCGATGACGAAGAGCGGGTGGTTATGTGTACACCCTCGATCTATAGTATCGTTGTCAGTAATGTCAGTATGCGCAGTTCTGCGCTAGCGTGCGTATTTCGCTACTGAAAAATATGCCCCCCGCGTGTGTCTCGGTATCGGTCGTGTCGGTTAGTTCGCGAACGACAACGCGCTCGGCTAGCCAGCTGATTGTCTAACGGCGATGCCAAACGTCGCGAGTGATATTATCGTCGCCAGAAGCCTGATGTGAGTCTCGAACGAAGAACGGAAATCGTACAAGTTTCGTATCCAGACGATATGATACGATCCGTGTCGTCTCCGGCAGCTCTTTGGGATTTATCTTTTCGTCGAATAGCCTCGTTTTTTGGGTATGTTGTGTATACATTTTTTCCTTCATTATTGTTTTCGAAACCCGGCGAAATTTGTCGTCGGTACTTCGAAGGTTCGGCTTGATATTTATCGAGATACATTTTAATGAGAAACATTTGGATCGATATAGTACGCTGAGTCGATTAAGCATTTTTTTGTACGAAAGCAAGGGCGCTGAAAATAATGGTATTTTTTCATTGTACACGCTCCGGAGAGTCGGGTTTCTCTGCCATACTTGAGAAACGTCTTTTCGACCACCGGCTTTACAATAATGATAGAGTAGAGACAACGGGCTTTCGGCGGGCCCTAAGTAGTAAGAGTTATAGCTTACAGCGAATGCCGATGTAGCTAAAGAAAAAAATAGAGCGTGCAAGTCCTGTAGAACTACTACGATGCGATATATATTTATCGAGTTAGATAGAAATCCACGTACGTGGATTCGTGCCCCGAGGATGGAACGCTCGCTGCTGAATTTCTAGCACCCTCGCTCGTCGCGCGACTATGTCACCCCCATTGCCATGGTAACGAAAGGAGAGCGCCTTTCGGCGCCATCAACACCGACACGACGCTGGCCTCCTTCTTCTTTTTCATCGCGGCATTCTATTTTTTTTCACTGAAATTTTTTACATACATTTTCTTGATCATTATCGTAGCATAGTCAGCCTATCGATGTTCTATTACAATTATATCGAAACATTCGAGTAATATTTCAAGTTCATTAAAATTACGGGTATCGATCGTCGGCAAACTTTGACGAATCGTTATAATTTGTACAGAAGAAGAAGAAAAGGAACGCCGAGGAAGTACGACGATATAACAAGTCGGTGACGATTCGTCTTGTCGCACTTCCGTCGAGGCTCCGGATGATGCTGTAGCGAGCGTAGTAATGCTGTTGTCGATAGCGACGATCGCCGGGGCGATCGACGAAGAGGAATACGCTGCCGCGAATAGCGAGGCAAACAGTAGCGAACAACTAAATTACTACGATGGTTACGTCACGGATCATACGGATCTCGGTTCCGAAATTGATATTGACGAATCCGAATATCGTCGAGAACTTTTGAACGACGTGAGTTCATTTACCACTAACGGAATTTAAAAAAAAAAATTTTAAATTCGATTAATTATCATTATTATTATTATTTTATTCAGAGATGGAGAATCATCTTTGATAAGGTGAGTCGAGACTTCCGTTTTCGCGATTACAATAAAAATTCTGAATCAACGATAATACGATTAAAATACGTAATTATTATCCGACATAGTTCGATCCCGAGGGCTTTGGCGAAATACCGCTGGAAGACTTTATCGAGGCTTTGAAAAGCGCCGAATGGAAGGCCGAGATACCCGCCAATAAAAGAGATATTCTTCTTGTACGGGTCAACGAGTCGCGAATGCAAGCGGTAACCTTTCAGGACTTTGTCAATGTGGTGAGTAACTGTACATCATTATTTTTCTATTTTTACCGCAATCTGATTAACACAAAACCGTATTATTAAATATCGATACGGGATCTCGATACTCGATGGCTGAGAGATACAAATACATCGTATACTTGTCGAAAGGTTTTCCCAACAAGTTCAACATTGTTGGCAGTGGTAAATTTGTTATCCGTTAAAAATCGGGATATCCAAAGAAATTTATCTCGACAAAAGCATTGGTACGCTGAAAAACTCGAAGATAAATATCGGCGGACAATGATAATCCGCTCGTGCAATTGAATGCTTCGACGAGGACGTATTCAGAAAGGTACGCGATGCGAGGGACCTTCGTTCGAGAATATATATATATACATTCGACCCATTTTATTCTTTGCATGCTATTTTCCAAGCGCAAAGGATAACTATTATAGTTTTCTCGTGCGGTAGCCGGTGGACTGGTAAACACGGAAACATTGTCGTGTTTCCGAGACACGAGAAGTATAGTTAAACACAAACGCGAATCAATAAGTATCAAGCGAAATCCAACGCGGCATTCAATTTTGTTATTGAATAGATAGTTGAATGAAAATTATCGAGGAAACTGAGAGTTTGTAGGGTACATTCTCGTTAGAAAAGCTCTCAACGAAACGCTTTTTTTTTTTTAATGAACCGAAGAAAAAAAGTGGTCATCCCAACACTAATGCTCGGGAGAAGGAATGAATGCGAAGAAACGAAGGAAAGAGAGTATGGCGGTGTTTAGTTCGAACGACACGGTCTGCCTATTAGTGCGTTGCACGCAGGAGTAACATTAGAGACGCTCGATCCTGTTAAAAGCTTTCTTAAATAGCTGCGGGCTCCTCTTATCTCGTAGGTGGATCGATAGTCGCTCGCAGCGATATCTCGTACCGTGTCGTCGTCGTCGTCGTCGTCGTCGTCGTCGTCTCGCATACCTTTGGGAACACTTTAACGGACGTGAAACTACTCACGGTCGCCAATGAGAGTGAAAAGGTCGTTGGGATACAGAGGAGAACTCGGGGGGGTGTCGAGACTCTCGTATCCAACAGTCGAGACGACAACTTGAGATCCTAGACAACATTATTCGCTTTCGTCTATACCTCGTTCGTTATCTTTTCAAGGTCTCGAGGAATTTCTGCCGAATATTTCCATGATATTCGTAATTGTACGGCTGCTCTTTTTTGTTCCGTTGTGGTCGATGGTATTAAAAAAAAAAAAAAGGTATTCTCGTCCCGTTGTAATGCGCGGAGAGTCATGTGTAGGGTTGCTCCCCTAACTTCGTTTTGTAAACGTGTACCGCCATCTCTGCGGTCGTGAATGTACTTGACAAGGGTTGCGCGTGAAGGGTAGAAGTTTAAGGGAGTTTTACCGCGTTGCTGCCGGTATAGATAATTAACAGTTGTTTTGGCCGTTTGCCCACGTATATTTCTAACTAATCGAAAGAAAAAAAAAGTTAAAAGAAGATGAGTTACGGAGCCGCGAAATTTCATCGATTCGAGACCTCTGCTCCGTCGATTGAGCCATCGAGTCAATTTCGGGGGAAGATGCATAGTTAGTTACAACGCGTGTTGTATCAGTGTCGACGACGACCACCCTCGAGGTTCCGAATGCCATCGGCAATCGCTGACTGAAACGTCAACAGACGCGGCGAGCGTGAGAGCCGAGAAAAAGGGCACCGGCCGCTCTAGCGACCACCCTTCAGTCCGTTTTTGTGAAGAAAAAGAAAGAAAAAAAAACTCCCCGAATGGCTAATAACAGCCTTCGCTATAATCGGCTAACGCCGGCCAGCGAAGAGACGACCGCCGCCTCTAAACTACGAAGCAGCAGGTAAAACTTATCCGACGACGGTAAAAAGAAATAAAATTGAAGAAGGGAATGTCTCGTTGCGATGCGAACGCTGTACACTCCGATAACCAAACAATGTTGCAAAACAAAAAAAAACGATATCTTATCTTGTTAAATTATCGAATTACTTATTAAGTTACTAAATCGTAGTTGAGAGTAAAAAAAAACAACTACTGTACCGATCTACAGTAGTGAGACTGGTTTTTCGAGCTTTTTCCGCGTTGACTGCGGTTACCAGTCCTACCAATTGGGCGATTAACCGATTAGCTTGACTTAGAGTGGATAATTACGTAGAGAGTTTCACTGCAATGCCCACTTCAAAGGAAAGTCCACTCGGCCACCCAAATTGCCGTCGAAAAAGTTAGAACAATGAGGAGTGCGAGAGCGAGACAAGAGGGAAAGAGAAAGAAAAGGAAAAAAGGATCGAGGGAAGGAGCATCTGTTGTGGAAGCCGACGCCCGCGCGCTCGCCGCTCTTCTCTCACCGCGACAAAACAAACAGCTCGGAGCTCGCCAATTATACCGGTCCCCGCCGGGTGATTCACGAGAGCGTCGCGGCTCTCGCGGCGGCACTCACTCTCGACCCCCATTATTTGGACCACCGTGTTCCCTTCGCAAGATTCTCTCGGATGCCTCTGCCACTGCGGGAGGAGGGAACCTCGAGGATTGCAATGACCTTGCGCCCTTCCTTGCTATATCTACAACCGGACGATACCGGACAAGAGTAGTGCGCACTTGAAAAAATGCAAACTCCATATTCCGGAATGTTTCGCGGTGACGAAAAAAAAAAAAAAAAAAAACAGAAACGTGCGCGATCCTGACCTACGGTTAGGAGCGTAAAATTCAGCGTGAGGACAAAACAAAATTGAGGAGGTGGTCCAAGCTGACAATAAGTAGATTTAGGGTAGTCTGCAACATTGACGACAACAACAGTCGAGGTACCAGCTAAACCGGCTGGGCTCGCCATTGTACGAGGAAAAACCGTCTATTGTACTCCTCGTTGTACTGACGGCATACCGTTTGGTGACCGGTGGGCATCCCTTTGCCCCGATTCCCCTCCATCCAGGATTCCCAAATAATCGCACGCCCGGTTTCGTACGTCTCGGTTGTAAAAGTACCAGCCGCAGCACAAGAAAATGAGTTTAACTTATTCCAAATCACGAATTAGCCATTATCCCGAGTTTTTCGGGGGTTTGGCTATACGAGTCCAAAAGGTAGCATTCTTTCGGAACAATCGTATTTTCCTCGGTCGAGGGGGGGGGGGGGGGGGGGGTGTGGAGTTTAGTTTAGTTTGTAAATTCACGTTTTTAATGGCCACCGCTCAATAGGAGTCTCTCCTCTGTACGTGATGCTTCGACGATATTTTCGGCTACCACCGCGAGCGTTTTTCCCCGATGCTTTAGTTGCCGTTATTGCCGTCTTACCGTACAAGTGAGTATACGAAGGGGGGATTTTAACCAAACGAGCGAAACATCGCAGGGTTGGAACGCGAACAACACACCTGTACCTGCGGAATTAGAGAATCGTGCGAGAATGAGCAGAATGCCGTGTCGCGCGGCCCGAGAGCGTGGCTACCTTTCACATTCGGGGATTACCGAGGTTCGTACAGTCCTCCTTCTCCGCATTTATTCTCCATAGTCTCGCTGTAAAACAGCCTACGCGACCTCCACGCTCCACATGACCACAGTCTATTTTTCACATTTTTTTCTTTACCACTTTTGCTCGTACTTTTTTTTTTTTCTTTTTTTTTTTCCTCGTTTCAAACACTCAATGTTAATTTTTTACAATGAAGAAAAAAAGAAAATCGTGCGACTCGCACACGCCAAGAGCCACGCAACTGACGTATACGGGACGCTTCGAATTATTCGGGACATCTGCCGATCGACGCATATTGACACGCTATCGGTGGCTCCTCTCTCTCTCCTTCGAACACGCATTCTTGCCAAACAGCGGGTTTCTCGGGGAGAAAAAAAAAAAAGAAAAAAAAAAAAAAACAACTCGTTCGTAAGCGGAGCAGCAGCTTTGCGCCAGACTTCGTGTCGGAGTCGATCTTTCTTTCCAGTCGAAATTACAGAGCTCCGACGAATCCTTTGTGTATAGCCAGGCCGGCTAACCGCGCGGGCGCGCTACGTTTTTCGTCCTCTTCTTCTTCTTTGCTTCTCTCTTTTTCGCTTCTTCTGTGGCTCCCCCTCCCCCTCGTTTTGCCTCCCTGCCTCCGTGTCATCACGACACGGCGCACGTCGCAATAAGGATCGAAACGGTACACAGCTGCCGCTTCTGTCGTTACTGTGCGAATGTAGTATCCAAAAACGTAGCGTAACGTTAATCGTCGTCGACTCATCAAGGCAAATCGTACGTAACAAAAGCTTCATTACCCTATCAATTTCAATGGCTTTCGATAGACGCTTTTCCGATGTACGCGCGGAAAGAGCAAAAAAAGTTACGATAAATTCGCCTAAATGTCGAATTTCTCAGCTGGAATTCGCCGGGTGCAATGCGCGCGTTTCACCTCTTTTAAGCGCAGCGAGAGATCCGAAAATTTGGGAAGCCGCTGGGCGCGCACGCAGACGAAAGAACAAGCGAGCCGATAGCTTTCACCGAAACTCGCCAGATGTTTGTTGAAAGCATTTGTCTACATCGGGTACTACAAACCCGCATAAGTACATAGATATGTACACGGGGAACGAGGCCGGTAATTGAACTTGTTAGTACCGCGATTGTGCCAAAAGTTGATGAATTTTATGGAGTTAGAGGTTCGTAACGACGGAATCCCGGTTCGGAACATAATAAAGAGCCCCGCGAGCTCGTGCCGCGTGCTTCGAACAAACAATGCATCCCCCGGCTTCTCCGCAGATGCTTCCGGTTTCCGATTTCAACGATAGTCAATTCTCGTATCGTGGACCGAGGGGAATTATGGACGCGTGTGTATGTTCTCTCCCTTTCCTTTCTTAACAACGCGATAAGTCGCGTATACTCCATTCTTTCGTTTCGTTTCGTGCCAATCGAGAATTGTGTACCAATCGAGATTGGGATTGTATTCTACATGGCTGAAACTTGATTGGGAACGTTAATTCTTGTCTGCATTGACGCGAAATCACGTAAATGGGAGGGCCGAAGAAGCTCGAAGGAGCACGAGAGCCTCTAAATATCAGCGGGGAGAAACGGGGAGGCAGGAAGCAGCTGATGAGCTCGTGTCGGGTTTGCGGCTGCCGGGCGCGTGGCAAGAGAAGCCGGAACGATGCCCCCCTTGCTTTGCGTCGCCGCGCTCCTCTTTCCTTCTCTCTCTCTCTCTCTCTGTCTCGTCTCTCTTTCGATTTCGACTCATTCTCCGCAGCTATTGCGTTACTGAAAAAGTGTAAGAGGCTTTAACATCTTGAGAGTTACCCTCTCGCATGGTACAACGGTTCGTTTGAAGGATAACACGCCCCCGCGCTTTTGCTCAAAGTCTGTCCGGCGCATAGTACGCGCTTTATTTAGATTTCCGTGTGAGGGGAGTACCGCACGCGGCACACGGCAAACGGCACGTGCCTTACGGTATTCGACATCCTCCAGGTGTACCGTCCATCACCCCCCTCGGGATGTGTCTGGCTTCCTCTTATTTGTCCCGAGCACACCTTTCCATAGCGCGGGTGTGTTTTTCGATCCTTTACTTGTGTCGATGCACTCACGAAAAGTCTCCGCCTTGTGCATTATACTATTTGCGTCGCATGCATCGCGGTGAAGTATCGTCATAATGAAGGATGAAGCGAAAGAAATCATTTTTCAGCGATCAAATCGCGAGTATCAAATTTCTTCCATCCATTTCGATCTTTTCGAACAACGAGATGTCGGCATTCCGATAGAAGTGCACAAAAACAGCCACCTATCGTTCTCAGCGGCTAGAAAATACGCAATACGAAGAGTATTTGCCGGATTCGTGAAATCATTTTCTTCGAATCATTGCGTAACGACAAACGTGAAAAAAAAAAATGCAAAACCTATAAATGTATCGCGGGCCCTCAAAGTTCATACAGTTTCGTCTAAAATATTGTAGGAAACGTATCGAATAAAAATAGTAACTCCGCGCATAGCGCATTATTACCCTCGTTGACCGTTTGACTGCGGCGAGAACGCGCGGAAAATGACTCGCAGTAGCGGTTTCGGATTTACGCTCGTGGGAGTGAATACGACAATGCCGGTGGCGAGTATCACGCCAATCGTGCCGGTATTTTATTTCGACATTGATTCAGTGTGAGGTCTTCGGTTTCGGTTTATACCTCGACTACCTGCAGTCCTGCAGTCCGCAGATGTGCTCCCAGCGGTGTATCCAATCCCCCCATTGGCGGACCCCCACCACGAGATAGTTAACGAAGAATTTTCGCCCTCGCTAGTTGTGTCCTTTCAATACAATTCTATATAGTTGGGTACATATGGCAATTTATTATATCCTCTTTTACGGTACAAGTCTGAGCCCTATGTATATTTTAGACGAAGATTATTTTCATTGTAACCTCGAGAGAGATCGAGAGAGAGAGAGAGGGAGGGAAGGAGACCGAGAACGAGATCTTTCGAGTCCGAGTAGGTGGTCGTGACTGTCCAGGCGTGTACCGCTGGATAGGTCTCGAGCTCCTCGCTCGTCGACAAGGGCATTCTCGGGGGCCCTAGGTGTGGCCACCACAGGTAGACCACCCTCGAACTTGACTTGATATCTTATATTTTTCATACTGCTACCGCGCGCGTTCACCCTGCGCGCCTCTTCCAAATATCACCATCGGACTCGAGTTTCATTTATAACGCGTTCCATAGAGAGGTAGAGACTCCACACGTCCAGCAGCGAGCGTCTTCTCGCTCTGTGATTGTTACGAGAAAAGAATGAAATTTATCATATCGAAAGGTGCGGTTTGTTGTTTGAGAAAAAAATAAATAAAAATGGAGAAGAAAAAGAAAGAAAAACATTTCTTCTATACACAGACGCGATGGATAAAGATAATTGGTCGAGTGTGCATAGCTTTCCTAATAGTAATTTGCTTGTGCACATGGCATCCCTATCCTCAATGCGAAACGTGGCCCTCTCCCCTATCTCTTTCTCTCTATCGCTTCCTCCTGCAGGTGGTGCGCGAGAAACTTACTCGAGGAGCGCGAGGCACGTGCTGCGTGCGCGGTAGCAGGTGGCCGATATGCCACGCTACGGCAACTCTTGTTTCCGAACCGTTCCCCTACCGTTCGTCTGGGTCATTCTTCGTCGAATGTAATTTCATATTTTAAAACGATATGCTCTATACTTACCCGCTGAACTGCTCGACGAAACTGACCGGTTTATCGACGCGCGTCTGTTACCGAAGACTGTACGATTATTTAACGGCTCCGGACAATTGGAACGTCCTGCGTCGACAAGGGATTCCAATGGTATCGTTGTACAGCAAAGTGTTGGGTTTTTATACGGAACGTAAAAAAAATTAAATTGTTCGACTTTTTTTTTTTCACCGAGTTACCGACACCTGCGACATTGTAATACATTGTAATCGCGGCCGGTAGCTATTGTAAAATTTCAATAGAGCCAAAGTTCGAACAATATGTACACACATACCGTTGCGTTGCGCTGCGTTGCGTTGCGTGCTGATGCGAACGATGCCGGACATCCGGCGAGCGCGTTACTGGAATAATAATTTCTCGTTCTTCTCTTCGCGTTCGCTTCGATTCATTCGAGTAATACTCACCGTTGATTCTACGGGAGTAGGACGCTTTTAAAGACGATTCGTAATCAATGAATCGCATGTGAACGGTACTTAAACAATGTGGCGATAGTATGGTAATTTTCAGTCGCACGTTCAATCGGCGATCGCTGGGAATCAATAAAAGTTAATATGCAATCAATATATTTTCTCGTGTTATAATAAAAAAAAAAGATTTTCTTTACATTATTCATTAGAAATCCATTTCCACTGATGTTAATTCTGTTTTTTTTTTTAATTATCGTAAATCCTGGAATTTCCACTTTTAAGTTTTCTCCGTCTGCGGCTTCCGATTGAGTACCGTAGTTCGCTTCATCATCGTGTTTATTGGGCTTTTTTTTCTGCGTTATTTTCCTCTTTTGCATCGTTCGACCAATGACCGCTTCCGCGATTCTCGTTCTCGAGATAAGAGATTGATAATCTCCGGTCTCTCGATCGCTCGATTCTCTTAGCCTATAATTAATACAACATAGTTATACCTGCCGATGTTTTTTTTTTTTTTTCGTCGTTCGTTTCTCGGACTACGAGAATCGAGTATAGAGTCTTTCCTACGGTGTTTACGGTCGAGTAAAAAAAAAAATAAAAAAAATATCCGGAGATAAGTAAAGGAACATAAGAATAGCGAGTCCGTCGCAGCGTCGACAGACGGACGGACAGACCGGTGATTCGAGGCCCACAGCTCGCCGTTGTGGCCCCCGTCGGTGTAACTGTTTTCGAGTAGCTACGAGAGGATGAGCGCGCGAGAGAGCGGCTCGGGGGCTTTGGAGATGGTCTGCGACACACGATGCACACCGGGAGGGACTCACGCGGCGGATCCTTGTGGGCCGCGTAGACTTCTCGCGTGGGTAGGACCGGAACCGCGGTATGATTCACCAGCGGTATACGGCTCCGTACCACTCGGTCCTCGAGTCAGCCGGGCGTACCTATATAAACGTATACATCCATATAAACATATATATATATGTATATATACGCATCTCTCTATATATATATATATATGTATACAGATATATAATAGGAAAGCGTTTCCGTACCAGCAATTGCCACCAATGGACAGGATGTCGGGCCGCGTTTACGGTCACTCGCATAACAATCGAATCGACAAACAATTCCGATCAACATCCGTACTCGTTGAATTTTCCCAATACCCTAATTTTATTTTTCTTCCGTAACGAATACATCGCAAAATGCACAAAATTTTCTTACTTCTTCGGCGTGTTTTATATCTTCACAACAAGATTGCGGCATTGTGGGGCTCTATGCTTTCGATTCCCCGGCGTTCCTCATCATTGTCCCGGACGAGAGGAAGGGGGTAGGGGGCAGGGGGCGCATATAGCAGAAACAATGGAGCGTGGGTAGAAAAGAAAAACCCGTTGGCGCTCAGAGTTTCAGAGTGCGCGGAGCTCTTGACTGCCGTAGCTCTCTCTCTCGTCCCTCTACGGTGCGGCAAAACTCTCTCACGTACATACACTATCTATTTACTGCCTACCGCTATCTCTCTATTCTTCTCTCGCCATCTCGCCTTCCATTTAATGAAACATCGCTGGGGTATACACGCTCGCTAGGTAGAGGGCTCATTGCGCGTTTAACCGATCGTTTCCGGTGTACCCCTCCTACGCAACATCCAATCTAATACTGCCCCGTCCGACACACGATTCATTATCATATCATATCTCGTAAACGCGGCTTATTGCATAACGCATTGCCCCGCGCGACGCTCGTGCTTTTCATTCGTTACAATGACGACTATAATGATCTTATTTTTTTCTTCTCGTCAGTGGCGCTCCGTTCCCAATAGATCGCCGGAAAAATTCTCGAGTATTTTTTTTTGCCAACTATTTGTATCCCCTGTCGCCTTGGAATCATAAAAAAACGACAAATACCGAGACATGATTAATATTGCTCACGACTTACACGGAAAAGAGGTGAATGCAAATCATTTTATTACCCGCATAAAGATATAGGCGTACGCCTATACGATTTGGCACGGTTTTTCGATCGGATAAAGCAATCGTTACATCTCAATGTATCTCAATGTATCGGACCGATGGAACACGAATTGTTTGAACGAAAAGTTGAATTAAATCTAAATCGATTCTAATATATGAATCGACACGGGTTCGGGTAGAGGCTCTCCCGGTTCTGGACCACCTGGACAGCAAGCTCGCGCCTCCTCGACAAACGACACGCGCCCAGTCTGCATACCTACCCTGTATAAGGCCCACGCCCAGTACGCCTACGGCCTGTACCCTCCACTCGCGCATACCTATCCTCTCTCGCTTCCCATAATCCTTTTCTCTCCTCGTGGCTCTCTCCGATTCACGCTTTTACGATTCTATCGCCACGCCACTGGCACCTTTCTCGATCAATCATTTCGATCATCAAGCCGACATCAATGACGTATTCATTTTTTCTTTATTCTGTTTTCTTTTTCTTTTTTTTTTTTTACGTACTGTTTTTTCTCGTTACAAGCAAAATAAACGGTGTCCTTGAAGCCGAGCCGTTGCTCCTTTCGTACGGAGGCCAATTCCTTTTTGATACGTAACGAGCTATATGGGTTACGCCCGGTTGCTTCCACGGCTCGGCAAAGCGGTTTTCATATATGAACCGTACTTTGGGCGGTTAGGGAAGAGAACGAGTTAAAATCCTCCTTCGTCTCGTTCTGCCAGCAACATCTTCGTTGGGACCCCTTCATCGGGAGCATCGACGAGCGGGCGGGCGAGAGTTGGCCGCTCTCACCCGGGAGCGTTCCTCTCGTAATTGCGAAATTGCTCCTTTGAAGATCCGCCCGCGGTCGATTCTTTCCATTTTTGCTTCTCCTGTAAACCCTCAACCGATGCGCTGGTTGCGCGCCGCCTTACTTACTTGCTATACCAATGCTCCGGCTACTTTCGAGGATCACTGGTGCCGCGACTGGGATTAGCCGCTTCTCGTAATGCGCTCCCGTATTTTCGTCTTGACAAATCTATTTGTCATCTTCGCTAAATACGTCGTTTGCGAAGAAAGAAGATACAATGTTCATAACGCCATTTTGAGTCAATATAATTGATTATTTCGCGTGACCGAAGGCCCTTCGTTCGGAAGGTTTACCCTATCTATCCCTAATAACAGAGAGTTATACTTTTCGTCATAGCCATTGTCCTGTACCAAAGACGAGCGCTTTGCCAGCAGAAACGAACTGACCGATCCTCCTCAAGATCGTTCGGTGTCCTTCCATGTTGAGTCTCGTTCTTTCTTTCCGTGAGTCGCGCTCCACTTGGCCTTCCCACGCTTCGCTTGCTTCTACTCTCGATTAACCGACCGAAAGAGGGAGAGAAACTGCCTCGCCGCCGCCCAGTCCATCGGTAGAACGTGATTCAACAAAAAAAAGAAAAAAAATGGAAAAAAAAATGAAAAACTCGCTCAAGTATCGAATCAGCGACCGCATGGAAAAAAAATTACAATGATAGATCCATTTGAGGGTAATATCGAATACATCGAGCACCGAGGGACATACAGACGAACAGACGGCGCGGTCACGTTTATGTACTTGTACATCGCTTATGTGTATCAAGAGACGAACCGTGCGCAAGAGTTTTGTTGCTGGTAAAGCGTGCTAAAAGCTCATAAAATGCGCGCCCGGTATATCGTCGACGTGCACCTGCCCCTGTACTTTTCCCATCCTGCTCCACCTTCGAGTTGCCCGACGTTGCGGTGTGCGTACAACCGTACATCCACACCGCCCCCCGGTCCCCCCTCCTCCCCCGACCAACCGGCTGTAAGAGAAGAGGTAATTGCGTTTATTAAAATGTTACGCGTTCTGGTTCTCGTTCTCGTTCCCGAACGATGCGTCCGTAGAAAACGTGGCTAGCGTACCGTGTGTATATATTGCAACAGCCGCGCGGACCCCTCGGCTCTCGATATAAATCGAATCGGCCAATGAGTATTCTATCTGCAAATCGCGGATTATTATTATTTCAAGAGCTTTCGTGAGCGAATTTGCCTATATATAGATTTGTTTTGACGTTTATATATCGTTTAGGGAGTCAAGAAAAATTCGGCGAGGAGACTCGATACATTTTTTTTTTTTTTTTTTTTTTTTTTTTTTTCGGCGCTACTCTCGATCGATATACACATTCTTGCGTGCAGCGGTATGAAGGCGAAATTCGTGCAATAATTGAATGTCCATACATCATCAAGGACGCGAAACGTTCCGCTATTTAAAGTCTCGAGAAACTCTCGTTGTACGAAACGTTTTACGCTATTCTCGTCGGTAGACAAGAATCTTTCTCGTCTGGAAGTACGGTTTTTTTTTCTTTTTTTTTTTTTTTTCTTTCACCATGCCCGGGCCTTAGATACCTATATAGCACTTGGTTTTAACACTCTTGTATAGATATACGTACACGCGACTGTGTGCGGACATTAACCTCGTCTCCTCCCTCCTCCGCGTTCTAACTATCCATCTATCTATCTATCTATCTAACCTTCGTCCGATTATATCCATCTCACTCATTCTTTTAGTTTCCCACACCATTCTCCCTCTGTCCGACCGTATATCCGCATCTCTATGCATCCGCAGCACGCGTGCGTAACAGTAGGTACAGCGTCTATATACATATATACGAGAGGTCTCGGTAGCCAATTTACTTCTACGAGAGGTTCCCAGTTTCGCAATTTTTAATTTTTTTTTTAAATTTATCTTTTTTTTTCCCAACTTTTGACTCCATTCATGCATCGTTCGTTTAGAATGAAAAAGATTATTTATTATAGTTGGGAGATAAACTTAACGTATTGTTGAATGAAAATCTTTGCGTGGATGCGAATTGCCGCGTTGTGACTCGTTCGAGCGATTGGTTTATATTTGCATACGCCTTCCCGTACCTCAGAGGCTCTATCCTGGCATGAATGACTGCCGGCTACGCGCGCTGTGAGCGCGGAGGAAGAGGGTGACTCGGTCGTGAAGATATGCGCCCCCCGAGATGCCAACTCCCGTCGCCACGTTTGGCGCTCTTATGCGCTGTCGCGTACACACGATCGCGCGAGTCAGTCAACGAGGTGAACAGAGACATCGGCTGCCGAGCGTGTTGAATGCTCGAACCTTAATCGACAGCTGTACTTACATGGTCCTCGGCGAAACACTTGTGTGCAATGCTTGTAGGCATAGTAAGAGACCCATAGACGCCGTAGACAATCGCGCGAATTAACGTGGACAAGATGATTACGCGGTTACAGTACGAAACGCCGAGTTTTTAATTAGCAGAACTCACATCCGGTTTACATCCTCATTTACGTCTTATTCTTTTTTTACTTCGGTGAGTATCTCCGCATCTCGTTGGAACAACGAAAAAATTACGATTTCGGAAGTCAATAAAAATTTCCGGGTTTCGTTAGGTTTTCTTTTTTTTTTTACAGTTTCGAGATCGAAACACTGGTAAATTTCATGAACCGTTACGATTAACGAACTTTTGCCAGTCTTGAAAAAAAAAAAAAAAACATCGTGTCTCGCATATACGAAAAATTGATTGGTAGATAGGAGTCGAGGAGTCCCGAGGCCTATCCATCCATTCATCGTCCGGGGAAAGCTCGGTTGCCTCGTACGTGATGGGAAATACTAAAATTCCGGTGTATAAACCACACAATCGTTGAATTGTCATTCAGACCGGATGGAGAGTTACCAAAGGATATTCGAGGAAATGGTGACGAGTGCGAAGACGCGCGCGCGAGAGGCAGGAAACCGATGAAACGGAAGAGAAAAGGACCGCGCGGATGCGGATGACGAATAGGAAGGAAGATGGTCAAGAAACAATTCGTTGAGTTTCTTGATCGTTGATGAAGATTATCATTGGATTTTACAGGCGTGGCGTGCCGCTACGCGATCGTAGAGATCTCGCACCGTCCTATCTATCCTGCATACAAAAATCGACGATGGGCTGCAAAGGCTCCGTCGGGGGAGGGTAGCCGCACAACGGCATGATTGAGGGGTTTCACCGCGACACTGGATTACGCAAGTGACGCACCGTATCGACAACTCGTTACATGTCCCCCCGAAGTTCTTCTCGTACATGTATATCCGTTTGGTCGATATCGCGGCATTTGTTTCTCCCAAAACGAAAAATCAAACAGAAAAAAAAAAAAAAAAAAAAAAAAATTGGAAAATTTCAACAAGCGACTTTGTTGCGTTCCGAATAAACGCCAAGCGTTATTTCGGTAGATTTTCCACGCAAAAGAAAGCGGAGCGAGAGACGAGCGAGCGACGTTGGGCGCCGCGCGGGAATCGACAAAGAGCTCGAAGCCCCTGACGGTTCTCAGTCTTCTTAACCGTCTGACTCACTCTGCACAGCGCACGACGGTGGTGCGAGAGCTCCGATCCAAACTCGGCGACGACGAGACGACTAATATATACTCTCTCTCTACGCGTAGTAGTACTCCGGCTATTCTTGGCCGCCGACGTCGCAGACTCTTTATAGACTCGTTTTTTTCTTCTTTTTTTTCCTTCCTTTCATGTTCACTGATCGATAGTTGAACAATGAGAGTACGCGCCAGATGTCAACAATTGTGCGCGCGAAGGGCTCAATTTATGTTCATTTGGTATCGTTGACTAACTATCGTGTAATCGATAATCCGTAGTCGTTCAACGAGCGATTCGTACCGAATAAGGAAAATAGTACGATGACATAGAGGGAAAATGCATTTCTTGTCCGGAAGCAGAAGCATCCGCGTCGATAAATTTGTCGCGACGCAGCCAGACGCGCATAGGTTGGTAGAGAGCCGACTATTTATAGTCAACGCGACACGATCAAACGGATGCGAGTTAACCACTCGGGGATATAATTATAACGCGACTGTGACGATCCCAGTTGTTGAAGCAAAGATGATCCCCCTCTACGGGTCTTTGATAAAAGTCCTCGGTAAAGGCGCGCGCGAAACTCAGGCGCCACTATATACTTATAGGTATTGTGTGTATACATAGCATTGTAACTCCGGAATGGAGAGGCACACGGGGCTCTCTGTCTACAGGTATAAACTAATTTTCACTCGGTTAGTTTCCACGGAAGTTACTCTTCCGTAAAGGCATAACGGTGTCATCTTGACCCCAGTCACGCATTAAGAAGGCGTCGTTTCGAGATGGAATCTCTCGATGGTTCGTCAGGCGTAAACCCAACTTTATCCTCGTCTCTCTCGGTAGCGCGCGCGCCCGCGCGCTTTCCGCTTGCCTCTGGCTTTCCGCGGCTGCCTTCCTTTGCCTTCACGAACCCGATCTCTGTCCTTCTTCGACTCTCGCCCCCGCCGTGTCCTCAGCGACACAGCCGCCACAGCCGCGCCGATTCGTGCCGCTCGGTGCGTGCGGACGTGGCGCAGAGCGGAACGGCTCCGCCGATCCTAATTAGCCCGCTACCCTCACGGTCCTCTGTTACACATACACGAATTCCCCACACTGGCTAATAACAACATTTCGCTGTAGTTGGCCAAAAATTTCATCCATCCGGAGAATGAAAATGATTAATCGTGTCTGTGGGATTATTTTCAAGGACGCGCCGGTATTCGCGTACTCTCTCGAGGTATCCGAAGACCATGGCGTTTTTTTTTTTTAATTTACCGCAAGACGATCGCGAAATCATTTTTATTATCGCAAATTCTTTTAAATCCCTGTAAAAAAAAAAAAATTCCAGAAATTTAATGCAATGGTACATGAAATTCGATGTACAATTACAATGAAACATTAATGGACGGTATAATAAAAATCGTAAAGATGCTTTATTTTTAATAAAGTACTTTAATTTTTCATCGCTATTGTACTACAAAACCAATTTATCCATAAAAACTCCCGGTACCAGTACATCAAATATACTACTTGTTGTATAAAGTATTGACTCGATTAATGTTAATAAAAAAATGGTTGCGAAATAAAAAAAAATAAAAACATCGTGTTTCATTATCTTAGATCCCTCATTGGGGCGAAAAATGTGCGTTTTGTTGTTTCAGATGAGTGGCAAGAGAACAAGGAGCTTCAAATGTGCAGTCCATCATCGGGATCGGGAGGTTTGCTCCGAAAACGACTTCCACATACTTATCCACGAACCGCCGCTATTTCGAAGGTGAATTAAATTAACGTTGAAGCTTTCGTGCGAAACGCGCGTCTCGCCCTTTTTTTTTTGTTTTTTCTTATTCCTTCTCTTCATTGTCCGCGTTGATCTTGCTCGTTGGTGACTTGTGTCGGGGACGGCGCTTACGGTTACCTAAGCTATCAAGGTTGCTCGGGGTATATACGAGACGAGACGCCGCGGCATGCGTTGTGCGTGCCGCCACAGGAGTGTATTGCCCGTGTGCGCTACACGCTGGTAGAATAGAATTGCTTTTAATATTTGTCGATTGGTAGATTCTAGAGGCCTAACTCCCCCCTCTCCTAACTTCGTCGTCCAATCTCGTCGCTCGCTCGTTCCCCTACTGTTTTAAGTTTGTAGCGCCGCGTGTACACCCACGCTATAGCCAACGGCAGGCCGCTGCCGCTGCCGCTGTGCTGCCGCTGCTGCTTCGTCGTTGTCGTCGTCGATCGTCGTCGTTGCTGTCGGCTGCTCGAGCCGCTCTAGCCGCTCTAGCCGCTTCAGCCGCTCGAGCCGCTCGAGCTGCTCGAGTTACTCAGTCAGGTTGATCGTTCAGTGAGCCCGTGGCGCCCTGCGTGAAGGGACGTCCGCGACTTACGTGCGTGAGACGAGTCCGCGGACTCCGGGCAAACGCGCTCGTCGTGAAAAACTCTATATGTCCATTTACGACTATCGCTACGCATTCTCTGTCAATTCCGCAATGACGCACATTACAAAACAATCGGGAATAAGCCTTTGAGAATCCTTCGTGCGCAGTGAGACCCCGTTAACGTTTGTCGAGAGAATGCGCGAAAAACGTTTGGATCGTTGTTGAATGTGTACACGAAAAAAAAAAAAAAAAGAATAATAATAATAAAAATAAGAAACATATGAGAGTGTAACAAAGTGTAGTGGCTATGCGAAAGCGATAATAACAAAAGCGTAGCAGGGAATGTGTTTGTTTGTAAGCCGAAAATTGGAATAACAGTGATTTGTTTTTTTTTTTGTTTTTTTTTCCCATACGATCTGTGCATCGATATATCGAAAGTGTTTGTTGATCGATTGTCATCGAGTGACGGATTGTTTGCCGCTGCTTTTACCGCTTGAACGAGGATTAATATACGAATAATAAAAAAATAAAAAAAGGGTTAACAATGTGCGTCAATACGCCCCTCAGTAGTGAAAAAATATTGAAGGATAAGGATGACAATGCTGCGAGTATCGCGACAAGTGCATGGATCCTGCGAACGCCGGTCCCAGCTGTTGCGCCTGCAGCTGGGAATCCTCCCGGCGACTCATCCACCAGGCCGCGGCACACCTCGATCATGTAAATATCTCGTTCTTCTTTAAAAGTTGTGTTTTCTCACTCGTCATCCACCGTAAAAAAAAGAAAAAAAAAAAAAAAAAACGACACCTAGGCGCATTCACGGCTTCTGTAAATTCTCACTCTTGTTGCTTACATCCGATGCCTCAAATATATATTATTACGATACTACTCTTCTAACGTATGCGTGTATAAAGTTGTTACAAACAAACTTTGTAGTAGTCTCGTGTTTGTAGTGAAATTTTCCCGTAGCGGTCTCAGAAAAGACGATGAAACTTCGACCGTCCGCGAGTTTATTTCGAGGATTCTATAAGAAGCATGGCTGCTAGGGGGGCATACACGGGCGAACACTATTTATTTATTTATTTATTTATTTATTTATCGTATTCGCCGATTTTATCATCAATGTTGGAATGCTCGTTGATAAATTATGAACGGTACTGGAAAAAAAAAAAAAAAAAATTGTAACTGAATATACATGTTTTTCGCTCTGCGTGTTTCAGGATGGTTCGCATGATAGGGGATGAATTCCTCACGGAGGAACGCGATAGAAAGTTCTACGCGGATCACTACACGTGTTGTCCCCCTCCCCTTTTCATAATTCTCATCACCCTCGTCGAGGTAAGTTAATTAACGCGACCTTTTAATTAAAAACCACTTTTATCGTATTTAATAATAATTAAATACGGGATTTTTATCGTTTTTAATAATGATTAAATACGGGATTTTTATCGTTTTTAATAATAATTAAATACGGGATTTGTATCGTTTTTAATAATAATTAAATACAGGATTTTTATCGTTTTTAATAATAATTTTAATTAATTTATTTACAGTTGGGTTTCTTCACGTATTACACAGTCGCGATGGGCCGAGTAAATCCCTCGGGTCCGGTGCCCATCGACAGTGTCTTCATTTACCGGCCGGACAAGCGGCTCGAACTGTGGAGATTCGCTTTCTACATGTTTCTTCATGCAGGGTAAGTACGTAGTTTTCTGCCATAGCCTCTATCCGCGATATTGCACCCGCATAAAGAAAAAAAAAGAAAATAACAATCGTTATCTGTAACCTTTCCACTGCTCGACGAGCGGAACATTTTTTTCCTCAATGACAATGTCGAAATGATTATTTTTTTTGTCCTTACAGATGGTTACACCTATTATTTAATCTCGGCGTACAACTCGTAGTCGGATTACCATTGGAGATGGTACACGGCAGTCTGAGGATCGCCGCTGTCTATATGGCCGGAGTTCTCGCTGGTGAGAGTCTGAAAATTTTACCTCCTACGCGCGTCGTTTCGCCTCTCGACGATAGCGGTAGATCCCGATAGCTTATAAACCGCCAAAAAGTAAAAAAAATAAAATAAAAAAAACGCCCGCCAATCCGCGAATAATAAACGACGATCCGTCGTAGGAGATTATTATGGGGATAAAAACAACAACGAGGATAGCGCCCTATACGTGCATCGCGGCGTTTTCTACTCGTTGCTCGGTTCTGCTTGCACGTGACTCTTGCGACTCATCTACCGTGTCGTATACCGGCGCCTAACTGTACATAGCTATATTACTACGAGCACCTTAGTCGGATGTCTCTGTCACTTGCACACTTACTTACACGCCGAGAATCCCACTTTGCAAGGCTTCCAACGCGACAAATGGATTCATCTTTTTTTTTAATCCATTAACCAGCGACAGTCAAAAGCATACCTCTCGCTATTATTTACATACGACTCGTATATTCTCTATAAAATCCGAATGTCTCTGATAGTCAAAATTAAATTATTTTCGGATGCGAGTCTCGGCGATATACATTTGTAAAATACGAAAAAAAGGCTGTTGGAGTCGAAAGATTCTTTGAACAGCAGCTGTTAGCAACAAACAAAAAAAAGGCGAATGAAATTGAAAATTGCGTACTCCTCGCGACGGTTTGTCGAATATCTCGCGTTACTTTTGCGTTCCTCTTTTCTCGTTCGTCATCGCTCCACATCCGTAACTTTGTTATTTATTATCCATCTCCTGTTGTTGTCGATGTTTTTATTGTTGATGGCGAAGATAACGGCTTATTATTCGCGAAGGATTAATCGAATAATCAATGTTTTTACTTTCAAGGTTCGTTGGGAACGTCGGTCTTCGACACGGACGTGTATCTCGTTGGCGCCAGTGGTGGAGTTTACGCTCTCCTCGCCGCGCATCTTGCCAATGTTCTTCTCAACTACAACAATATGGAGTTCGGTATTGTTCGCCTCATTGGGATATTTATAATCGGTGAGTGTGAAATTTATTGTTTATTAAATAAAAATAAAATGCTGCAGCTGCGCATTCGAAGCTTAATAATTATTTTTCTTTGAATAAATGATTATAAATAACACTTTTCTCGTTATCGTTTGTACAGCAAGCGCGGACGTTGGTTTTGCGATCTACGATCGATACGCAGCGGAACAAATGGGTCCGCCGGTCTCGTACGTCGCCCATCTGACCGGAGCGTTGGCCGGTCTGACGATAGGTCTACTAGTGTTGAAAAACTTCGAGCAGCGATTGCACGAGCAGCTTCTTTGGTGGGTGGCGCTCGGGGTCTACGCGGCGTGTACCATATTCGCGATAATGTACAATCTCATGCATCCGGATTATCCATGACGCGAGATTAGCTTCGCTTATGGAATCCCACAAAGTACATAACGCGAAGCTGGCAACTGCAATGAGGTACTCTTTATATGCAGATGCCGCGTTTCAATTGTTCGCATCGACGAGACGATTAAACGAGAGAAGGAATGTGTATCGCGCGCATTCGTTTTACTCGATCGTCGAATCATCCGTACCAAAGAGGAGGAGATGCATCCATCCATCATTGATCGGCGGTGTCCGACGCTGATTCCAATTTCGGACTGCGGGTTAGTCGGAATGGAACAGTGCCGTTTGATCCACCGCGTTGGAAAGACGTTGAACAAAGGGGCGAGCGGTCGTTTCGACGTAAAAAAAAAAAGGATTCTTGCTTCGCAACGATATCGACGAGACATTTAAAATAAATGGCAAGATCACCATTGCTTTCCTATTCGTTGTAAGAACGCAATTAGCTTTGCTCGCCTTATCTTTTCTATAAGATGTGTCCAAGACTAGAATGGCGTTGACTTTGGCGGTACAAAACTTTTCGCCGGTGACGTTCGATATTGAAAGACTGATAATTTGAAATTTATGTAATCCTATATATATATTATATATATATATACACACACACAAGATACAAGATAGGTACACTGCCTCGATAGTTTCAGTCAGTCACGCACGGTTCGCTCGTGTTTGTTTCGTTTTTTTTTTTTTTTTTTTTTTTTAATTTTCGTAAGTATGAAGAGTGTATGTGAGTCCGCGTGTTTTGTATATTCTCGTGTGCGAATCTTTTGCGTGTTAAATTCCGACAGAAAATGATAAAAATGTTAATTAATGTCGCAGCATAGTTTACGAGTGTTTGAAAAATTCAAGTGGGATAATCGAATGCGCAGCGCATTCGAGAACCTTGTATCGTAAACATAAATGCTGCATCATTAATCCCCGTCTTGCCTATCGATATCGATATTGTTGTGCATATCCTTCGAGTCGTGGGAATGAAACTGTATGTAAGAGTGAAAGGAAAAAAGAAAAAAGAAAAACACAAAAGAAGACAAAATGTATAAACGAATGGTATATTTTATTGTACACAGAGATAATTCAACTATTGAGAAATTTAGAAAGATATTAAGAGCAAATGAGAGTGATGAACGATGCTAGTCAATTAGTAGCCACGGAGTAGCTTCACTTGTAAATTCTACAATCGCGTAATCGCGATGAAAAAGAATGAAGAAAAAAAAAAGAAAAGAACAAAAATTAATAAAATAAAATAGTTGGCACGGCGAAAGACCGATGGCTCAGACGCATACAGTACAATTAGCAAGTAATAAACGTCAAAGTAGCGAGCATGCAGTGAAAAAATAAAAATAAATGAAAATAAATTAAATAGTAAAGAGAAAATTTAAGAGAATAGCTTTTTTTTAACGCTTCTCGTGATATTAACGAGACCAATATGTAATAATGACGTTGATGTACACGTGAACGTGTATAAAATATGATAGACATTGAAAAGCCTTACATCGGTCTCTCGTCGAGTCTCAATTTGTGACGATAAACAGTATATCCGTCTTCTCGAAGCGTCCATGCCTTGTGCCTGTGGAATAACCAATGCGCCGGGGTAATTAAAAGAAGATGTATAATTAAGCGGGGGGTTTTCTTTTGTCGTGGTGCCCCATCGATAATCATTACGATAAGATTAACTAGTATTTCTAGTTACACAATATCACATTCACAATCTCTCACACACACCAACATACACATTACACAGGATGGTGCAGTAATTGAATTAGTACGTAGCGATAAAAAAATTGCGGCATAATCGTTATCGATATAGATAATTTATAATAGCAATTACAGTCGCGACACCGAGGTAAATTATTTGGGAATCTAGTGTTTCGTTGCACCCGACAGTTAGATAGGTCGATACATTAATTGTATTCACGATTTGTGTGCCGTCACCAGGTTCCTCGTCCGTAAAGAAAGAAAAAAAAAAAGAAAAAATCTCTATTATTCCTAATTGATTAAGTAAACTATTATTTATTTATCGATGAACATATTCACGACTCGACGCATCCGGTGTGTCCAAAGTCTAATGTGCACAGATTTATACGTATATCAATAATTAATATCACACATGGTCAGTCAAATATCCACAAGCCAAAGAGGTGGAGCTAGTAATGCTAAAAATAAATATGATAACTACAAACAATAATCTTGCATTCATTTTCTCGATGATGATCCATTGTCCTTACATAGTAACCCATAACTTTACGTATATTGCGCAAATTGCGTGGGCGGTTCGATCCTTCACGTCCAGTGATATTGCAACGCATCGGTTCTACACGGCCCTCTAGTGTGCAGACCTTGTACTATAGTTTTTTATTGCATTTATCCAACACTCGTATCCCATAGTTGTTTATACGAATCGCAAGGTATTTTTTCGTAAATATTCTCAATGAGTGTCCAATGATTGTCATAAATACGACAATTTTCTTGGTTCGGAAGTAATTCGTTATTTTCTACAAGTTACGAGACTCTCTCGACAGTTTTTAATTCATAATAAAACGATATCAATCGATTCCTAACCTCTTTTTTTCGTGTTTAACATTGTGTCGTTTCGTTATCCGGCGTTTAATCGTAATTCTTGTGTTAAAAAGATGAGGCCAACCGCATTTTTGATGAGGGATCGGCCAAGGGCGCCGCAAAATCCCGAAAAAGTACCCTTCAAAATGCAAATGCCTTTGGAACTGAAAAATCGTGTAACGGGCAAAGGCAGCGGTGCAAGAGGTTAAGAATAATGAATAATTTCGTTAAACGCTGAAACACGTCCATCCGAGTTTGATAAATTGTTTTTTTTTTCTTTTTCAACGAAATACAGAACGCGGATGTTTGTACGAAATTTCCTTGGTTCTCTCGTGTTTGCAAAAGCACAATTTTGAGGAGAAATTTTGCACCAAAGAAGTCACAACGTTTCACAAATGTTACGAAACGTTCTTGACGAACAAAAACAACGCCAAGGAACAGGCGCATAAGGGAATTCTTACGCCGAACGCCAAGAACCTCAAGTACAATCAGATCAATCAACTATTGATAAAATATCCCCAAATCTAAGTCCTTTCTGTTGGTTTGTATTAAATTTGTTTTATTGTAAAATTACAAAAGCTTTGACTGTGTACAGTCCAATAAATAAAATATGTAGGAAAAATAATTTTCTCAACGAAAATCACGATTCTTCGTGACTTTGGGGATTATCCTTGAGTCTCTTGAGAAGCAACCTTTTGGAACATCCTGCAAGTAAAAAAAAACATTAAATTAATATTATGATTATTGAAAATTACCAATATCGAATTTTTAAAAAGTTTGAAAAACAGCTTCAAAAGATAATTAGCAAATTGCCATTTCCCATAGTTATACTTACTCAATGGTTGAGGTTCAACTTTCATCGTATTCAGCTGATTCTCTATTCGTCTTAATACTTTGTAATTTTCAAAATTACCATCGCTGTAAGAATAATAAGAGTAGAACAGGGTGAGGCAACACATTGCCAATGCGCCTTTACGAAAATGCCAACTGATTTGAACCAATTGGAGCTGTTGACGAATTAAAAAATATTTTGTCGTCAGTATTTTTCCGAATTTTATTTAAAAAAAAAAAAAAAATTATTAAAAAATGTGTTAAATTTTTGGTACCTTATCATCCGGCGAACTTTCCACCGTGTTATTGTGATACTGAACCAGCATTCTCTCAACTATGACATTCACACTCAGAATGGAGAATAACGCTACTCTTGCCTCGGCGGTTCGTTTTGACGCACTGAATAACGCGCATAGTATACACGCTACCATGTAATAAACAATTGTTTGAAACCACGACACTTCGGCGAGTATCCAATTCTCAAAAGTTCGCATATACGAAAATATTTCGTAAAGCAGCTCCTTCTGATTTTTGGCTGTTTCTCTGAAAGACGATTTTTTTTTTTAATCAGGAATTTTGTTATTTGAATTATTTTGATCTGAAAACTAATGGAATATTTGCTATTTACTTAAAGTCAACTACCATGCCGCTGACGGTTTCTGCAGAGGATTTTATAACGCTTCCCAATTCCTTTCCATTGTCCAAAAGCTCATTTTGTATCCTTAGTCCTTCTCTCTGACTTTCCAAGACAATTCCTTGAATTTCTGATGCTTCTAGCAATTGTTCTGTCATTCTGGATGATGCTTGGTGCAATCTAAAATAAATAAACAATCTAATCGATGTATTATAATCGGGGAGAGGAGTAATGCTCTGAAATTGCAGTGTTTTTACCGTTGTATGGTTTTTTCCGTCTCTGCCTGCCATATTTCGTGATACAAGAAAAAACAGATGTGCGCCGTGTGAGTGTAAAATTCATTGTAAACTCCGAAAGCTCGATCTGACATCGAGTTTATGCATTCCCTGTTTGAAACCCGCGTGATGAATAATGAAAAATCGCAAAGTTTAAATCGCGATTTGAAATACGAAACCTTCTGCCGCTCTCCGACGTACTGAGAAAACAATCGTATGTCACGTGTCCCGAATCCTCTAAAAAACAATTGGCGAGCCGCAAAGCCAACAAGGAGTGTTGATGATCGTTCAAATTGTCGCAACTGTTTTTCAATTCTTTCATAGCATTGTGCCAGCAAGCTCCGTGTACCGGCAAATTCGATTTACCTGTCGTAAACGACATTGCGATTCAACGGATATTTTATAATTGCGGTTTGAAATTAAGTGCGCTGCTGCTGCTTACCTCGTATGATTTGATACTCCTTTTCACCGAGTTCCTTCAATACCGTATTTCCATTGAAGGCCACTACCGTAACGAACATTTTTAATAGTAAAAGTTTCGTCGACATGTTTGCATTGACTAGAAATAACGAACTCGCGTCAATCGCAAGCTTTCGCGTTGTTTTCTCGTTTCGCGATGTGCTATGAACGCGCGCGTTTCAACGTTAGACTAAACACCTTTTATAACGTTTTTAACTGGTTAAATTCGTGTGCATCGACGAGCATGGAAAAGAAAAAAAATAGAGAAATGCATTTTCTCACGTTTTCGATATATATCGATACTTTGTCGCGATATCTAAACTTATGCCAAGTTTTCATGATCGCGTAAATTTTTCTTTTTGAGAATACACACTACTAATATCACGTACTCGGTGAGTCAAAAGCCGTTAACTTCCGGGACGCTATGATCGGCGTGAGTTGCTAGTCGTTGCGTAGCATCGCGGGCGGTGGGGATTGAGCCAACTGGCAAGTACACGAGGGCAACGAGCATCCCACAGCCGGACGCCGCTCTGCTTCGTCCATTTCCTGTTCAACTGCCGGCCGTGTCGGACTTTTCACCGTACGACGTATCGCGTTTTCGTCGGACGAAAATCCGTAGCGATCGGTACTTAATCACCGAGCTAAGATGTCCAACAAGGTAATTTCATTATCTATCGAATAATTATCGCGATATTTTCGCGATATTTTTTGTTTTTTTTGTACACAAAATGGACGAGTCATTAATGTTTGATAAATCGCATCATGCGGATCGTAATCGGTCGCTGCAGGACGCGAGTTGAATCACTGTTGCAGACTCGATAGGATGTCGCGTTCTCGTCGCTAACGAAAAAAAAAAAAACGACAGAATGTATCTGTACAATTTGACTCTCCAACGTGCCACCGGCATTACCCATGCCGTGCACGGGAATTTTTCCGGCAGCAAGATGCAAGAAATTCTTGTATCGCGGGGAAAATCACTGGAGCTTCTGAGACCCGATCCTAACACTGGCAAAGTCCATACTCTCCTTACCGTTGAGACATTTGGTATTGTAAGATCATTGATGGCATTCAGACTTACGGGAGGAACCAAGGATTACATAGTCGTCGGCTCAGACTCCGGACGCATCGTTATATTGGAGTACATACCGGCGAAAAATGTCTTTGAAAAGGTTCACCAGGAGACATTTGGCAAAAGCGGATGCAGAAGAATAGTTCCGGGACAATATTTGGCCATCGATCCCAAGGGTCGGGCTGTTATGATAGGTAAGACAATTATCAAAAAAAAAGAGAAACATGAAAATATTTTTAAAAAATATCATCCATGATATTGAAATGATGATTTATCTGTCCGTGTTTCACCTGAAAATTAATGATTATACTTTATTCAGATACTGAAGTTCCAAAAATATTAACAAAAAATTATGTACCATTTTGAGAGAACGTTTTTACAAGGTTTTCCCGTTTACTTACAGGCGCAATAGAGAAGCAAAAGTTGGTCTATATTCTGAACAGAGATCCCGAAGCACGTTTGACAATTTCTTCCCCACTGGAAGCTCACAAAAGCAATACTCTCGTTTATCACACAGTTGGCGTAGACGTCGGTTTTGAAAATCCGATGTTTGCGTGTTTGGAGATCGATTACGAGGTAAGAAACGATTTTTAGTAACTTCATGAAAGTCTTCTCGAAACACTGATAATTGAGAATTATTATTATTATTATTATTATTTTTCGTTTTGCAGGAGGCCGACGGTGATCCATCGGGCGATGCCGCGGTAAAGACTCAGCAAACTCTGACGCTATATGAACTCGATTTGGGTTTGAATCACGTTGTGCGAAAGTACAGCGAACCGCTCGAGGAACACGCGAATTTTCTCGTCTCTGTTCCCGGCGGAAACGACGGACCGAGCGGCGTTCTTATCTGCTCGGAGAATTATTTGACTTACAAGAATCTCGGCGATCAGCACGATATTCGTTGTCCGATACCGCGCCGACGAAACGATCTCGACGATCCCGAACGAGGAATGATATTCGTCTGCTCGGCGACGCATAAAACGAAGAGTATGTTTTTCTTTCTCGCGCAAACGGAACAAGGTGATATTTTCAAGATTACCCTTGAAACCGACGAAGATATGGTGACGGAAATAAAATTGAAATACTTCGATACCGTTCCCGTGGCGACCAGCATGTGCGTTTTAAAGACGGGTTTTCTATTCGTCGCTTCCGAATTTGGTAACCAGTGAGTAAAAATCCGCTATTCGAACTAAAACGATGCTTTCGTATGTAAATTTATGTTAAAAAATGTATTTAATTCGCCAACAGTTATCTCTACCAAATCGCTCATCTCGGCGACGACGACGACGAGCCGGAATTCAGTTCCGCAATGCCACTCGAGGAGGGAGACACGTTTTTCTTCGCCCCGAGGCCACTCCGCAATCTCGTTCTCGTCGACGAGATGGACAGCTTGTCGCCCATTTTGGCGTGTCAGGTAAAATATTTTCATTATAAAATGGCGTTTACTGAGAATCAATGAAAAATAAAAAAAAAAATAAAAAATCCCCGCAGCATCTCCAAGTAGGGAATTGATGAATAATCGCAGTCAATTCTTTGTGATACGATGCAAGATAAAAGTATAATTTTTCGTCGCCTTTGATTTGTTTTTGCATATCGAAGTGAACACGTAAAATTACATTAATTGTTAAAAAAACAAAAAAATCGTTAATATTTTTTAATAATCGATGAAATATTGATATTAATAAAAATTTATGTTAAAATCTCAGGTTGCCGATTTGGCGAACGAGGATACACCCCAATTATACATGGCTTGCGGCAGAGGACCGAGATCGACGCTCCGAGTTTTGCGTCACGGTCTCGAAGTTTCCGAAATGGCTGTTAGCGAACTTCCCGGTAACCCGAACGCCGTCTGGACCGTGAAACGAAGGATCGACGGTTAGTTTAGAACGTTTAACATTACGCGAACACACGCGCGGACACCGCGGTATTAAAAAGTAGTAGTTGAATTCGGGTTAAAGCGTTTATTATCGGGGTAAACTAATGCGGGCAGTCGTCGTCGTCGCGACAGCAGAAGGACCAGCAGCAAATTTCTTCGGCTACTCTGCCGTGTTTTTTCGAAATCAAAAGGAAAAAACGAAAAAGAAAAGAAAGAAAAAGAAAAACCCGTTTAAAACGAATTATAATAACGAATCTGGTGGCTTGATACACTCTTATCAAACACCAGTTCTCTCTTTCAGGCTGCCTGCGAGCTAACGGGTGATCTACCAGATTCACGAATGATCAAGAGGTAAGAATGATTAAGAAACTCCATTGAGATCCAGGATCGAGCGAGGTATACAGGTTACGTCGGTACTCATGCCGATTCGTGTGTAGCATTGAGAAAAAAAAGTTTAAAAAAAATAAAATAAAAGCTAAAAAGACGATAAAAATAAATTTGGAGATTGAATCTTCGGAGGCGGACGCTCCGAGGGCTCGCGATCGTCAATACCGTGGGAGAATATTCGGTTTCATTGCCGGAATCGAATTCGAATCGGCAAAATGAAGAAATAATTTAACAAAAAAACAAAAACATGTCTAGCATGACATTTGTGGTTTCGTTTGCAGAGGAATATGATGCATACATCATAGTATCTTTCGTCAATGCAACACTTGTGCTTAGCATCGGAGAGACTGTCGAGGAAGTTACGGATTCCGGATTCCTCGGTACAACGCCAACGCTGAGCTGTTCGGCGCTCGGAGAGGACGCTCTCGTCCAGGTAAACCGAAATTCTTATTTGATTATTTGTTAACTCTATGCACTGCGGTATCTACGGCACCTGGTCAACCGCGTGCCGGTCGCATTAATGTGCTAAAGCAAAGTGGCTATCGCATCGTTGGAGTCTCATTAGAATTTCTTTCGTGGGACTCCTGGTATTAAAGCCTCGACATCGACAATTCGATATTATTAATGTATTTGATATCGAGAATCGTTATAAGCGCATCATACAATGATAGATCTTTCGTATTTATTCGCGTAGGTATATCCCGATGGAATACGACACATACGAGCTGATAAACGTGTCAACGAATGGAAAGCACCGGGAAAGAAGACAATCGTAAAATGCGCGGTGAATCAGCGACAAGTCGTCATCGCCCTCACCGGTGGAGAACTTGTTTACTTCGAAATGGATACCGTGAGTATAAAATCTTGAAATTTTCATTAAAAAAATGCGCGAATACGAAACTTTTTTTTTTACTGCATTGCATGTTCTCTCGGAGATGTCTCCATCGAGTGATCTTTGAGACGTAAACGATGCAAAGATTGTATGAATTTGCTTGTGGCTCGTTTAACCAGTGAAATAAAATCGCATTGATTTTCATTGATAGCCATTAGCCAACAGTTTCAAACAACAGTACAAAGATTACGCAAATTCTGTATACATTTTAATATTTATTTATTAATAATATGTTTTTTTTTTCTTTCTAAATAATCAGACTGGTCAACTCAACGAATACACCGAACGAAAGAAAATGCCATCGGAAGTAATGTGTATGGCGCTCGGTAACGTGGCGGTTGGTGAGCAACGATCGTGGTTCTTGGCTGTGGGACTTCAGGACAATACCGTGCGAATAATATCGCTCGATCCGTCGGATTGTCTCGCACCGCGAAGTATGCAAGCTTTGCCAGCGGCGGCCGAGAGTCTCTGTATCGTTGAGATGGGCGCGAAGGACGTAGACAGCGGTAGTAACACGGACGACGTTGGCGCTACGCAACAATCGAGTCTCTACCTGAATATCGGTAATTTTCCACGATATTTTCCGTAAAAAGTTAAACACCGAATTGTTGACTTTTTACTAAAATTCCTTTCGATGTTTGTCTTTATAGGACTTCAAAACGGTGTTTTGCTGAGAACAATGCTCGATCCAATATCCGGCGATCTTGCAGACACGCGAACGCGTTATCTCGGCTCAAGACCAGTGAAACTTTTTAGAATAATGATGCAGGGTAATCAGGCGGTACTGGCGATGAGCAGCCGATCGTGGCTCAGTTATTACTATCAGAATCGTTTCCATCTAACGCCACTCTCGTACGAGAGTCTCGAGTTCGCCTCGGGTTTCAGTTCCGAACAATGTCCCGAGGGTATCGTCGCGATATCCACGAATACCCTTAGAATTTTGGCGCTCGAGAAACTCGGCGCTGTGTTTAATCAGGTCAGCTTTCCGCTGGAGTATACGCCGCGAAAATTTTCCATTCACGCCGATTCGGCGCATTTGCTCGTTATCGAGACCGAGCATAACGCGTACACGGAAGAGACGAAACAACAGAGACGTTTACAAATGGCTGAGGAGATGCAGGAAGCCGCGGGGACCGAGGAAGCGGCTGTAGCTCGGGAGCTCGCAGAGGCATTCTTGTCGGAAGAACCGAACGAAGCGATCTTTGGGGCACCGAGAGCCGGTCCCGGTCTGTGGGCGTCTCTGATACGAATAATCGCTCCTACGACTGGTCACACCTTCGAGATTCATCGACTCGAGCAAAATTACGCGGCTTTATGGTACGAATCTCTTAATATCGCTTTTTAAAACGAATCAATATCGTTTTCTTTATCATAATAATTAATATTATTATTTTTTTCGTTTCCGCAGTTTGGCTTTAGTGAGATTCGCCAATCAGGGAGATCAACAATTTCTCATCGTCGGCGTGGCTAAGGAATATCAGCTGAATCCGCGAGTGAGCAACGGCGGGTTTCTCTACACTTACAAGTAAGCAAATTTCCACACGGAATCAATTCGTTTTCACAATAAAAATTTCTTACCGATGATGTCACTCACACTATCTGAAAAATGATGACAACCCTGCAGTACTGAGGTTTCTTAAAAAACCAATTTTACATTTCAACGACTATTATTTTTTCGTTTTTTCTATTTTCAATTTTTAAATTGAATTTTTTTTTGTTTTTCAGAGTGAATTCCGACTGCACAAGTATGGAACTTTTGCACAAAACCGTATTGGACGAGGTGCCCCTAGCGATTTGTTCTTATCAGGGACGGGTTCTCGTCGGTGTCGGAAGAATGTTGCGACTCTACGACATGGGAAAAAAGAAGCTGTTGAGAAAATGCGAAAATAAACACATACCGAACGCCGTTGTCGCGATAAATGCTGTTGGTCAGCGTATATACGTTAGCGATGTACAAGAATCCGTTTACGCGGTTAGATACAAACGTCAGGAGAATCAACTGATAGTTTTTGCGGACGACACCCATCCAAGATGGATCACGACGACTTGCGTATTGGATTACGATACGGTAGCGACGGCTGACAAATTTGGAAATATTGCTGTGGTAAGTTGATATTTAAAAGTTTGTCTCTTCAATTTTCACATTTTAACGTGTCGTTATGAAATTAACGTTTAATCAATTGGTAAATAGGTACGACTCGCCAGTGGCATAAATGACGACGTCGACGAGGATCCGACGGGCAACAAGGCGCTTTGGGATCGCGGATTGCTGAACGGCGCGAGTCAAAAAGCCGACACTGTCGCGTCGTTTCACATCGGCGAGACTGTGATGTCGCTACAAAAAGCAACTCTGATACCCGGTGGTTCCGAGAGTCTCGTGTACACGACGCTCAGCGGTACCGTCGGAGTTCTGGTGCCGTTCACCAGTCACGAGGATCACGATTTTTTCCAACATCTCGAGATGCACATGCGTTCGGAACATCCGCCGCTTTGCGGTCGCGATCACCTGTCGTTCCGATCGTACGATTATCCCGTTAAGAATGTAATCGACGGGGATCTATGCGAACAGTTTAATTCGATCGAACCGGCAAAGCAGAAAAGTATTTCCGGCGATTTGGAGAGAACGCCCTCCGAAGTTTCGAAGAAACTCGAAGACGTTAGAACCCGTTACGCCTTCTGAATCGTTTGTTTCTTCATTGTCTCGTCGCAAAAATTAAAAGTACCCTCATTCGTATACATTTCGTTTTTTTTTTTACTCACGAAAATTCCATGTGTCCTCACATGCGTTTTTAAAGACTGACCGATCGAGAGAGGGCATGTATATTTCAGAAAATCACCAGCGTGTGCGTTTTTTTTTTCTTCTTTCTTTCGTATCTTCACTCCCCCTTCGCCTCGTTGTACATAGAAATATATATTCGTCTTTGCGGTATCCGACACCTCGCGTAGGACAAATGTACCGTCGTATCTTTAATTATTTATCCAAGTATTACAATCGGCTGTAACGAAATAAAAATACAAAATATGCTGAATAAATCGATCTTCGTGTCATTTTTTTTTTTTTCAATTTATTCGAACGATATAAATCTGTTACATCCCGTTAACCTCTTCCCTCCTCGATGACATCGATATCGTAGGCGTGGCTGTTACTCAATTGGCAGAAGAACCCGCGTGCTTTCCTTGTAGCGGATTCGCATACACAGACACGCATAGTCGTCATGCAGAACTGATGCTGGAGGTGAAAATCGCGTACCTGTGTAAAGATGGCTGCAAGAGTGTGGATGCGAATCGATCGATTCGTCGGGTTTTTTTTCTCGGTCCGCAACTTACTATTTGTGCAGATAAAAAGTACACGGATTTGCGGTATAAATAAGAATTGATGGTTTTTGATGAAAGAAGAATGAGAATAATAGTTTCGGGTCGCTTCGCTTTACGTTATTTAGAACGGATATCCTTATTTTTTATTATTATTATTTTCGTAATAACAATGAGTTCGGTGGAAGGTGGTGGATTTCATTGTCGTTTAAATTACGTCGTTGGTACGTGGAACGCGTGAACAAAAGTAAATATGTACGGAAAATTTAATTGTACAAGGCCTCGATTGTCGGCCAGTGACCCGTAAAGACGGCGGCGCGCCACATTACCGGAGAGCCTCCCCGGTTGCTGCCACCCCCGTTCACCTAGTGTTTGAGGCTGTGATCGAACGAAAGATGTTCTGCCGCCGCCGTGAAGGGTGGGGGGATAACGGGGATAGGGGGCCGAGAGTGGTTTTACACGAATCCTGGGAGACGGGTGGAGGCTGCTGCTGCTGCTGCTGCTGATACTAGTGTGCAATAGCGTCGGCCCGTTCTTGGGTCGAGGGGGCTTGCGCGTTGTACGTACACATGGTATATGTACAGTTCTTCAGTGTGCATGCTGCTGCTGGTGCGGCTGGGTGGCGACGACGACGTCGGCGTTAGTATAGTGTCAGAACGTGAAGTAGCCACGAGTAAAAGAGAGTAGTCGGACTTGCGCCAAGGGGCCTTCTCGTATTTGCGCGAATGTCGACGATCCCGATGCTCGCAACCCGTAACGATAATTCAGCCTCGACAAACATGTATTATCCGAGGTATCGAATAGACGGCTGTTACTCCTCGCGTCGCGATACTGGCTATTGTTGCTACTGTTACGACTACTGTTCCTCGTCCTTTTCCTCGGCCTCCTCATCCGCGTGTGGGAGAAATAAAGTGTTACGAATTTCACGAAATCTGTGATGAGCCATCGACACACCGCGGATTATGGTAATTAACATATCTATTTTCACTTCGATCTATCGATATATCCAATATGCACGATAAATAAATAATATGTAGCTATAGAACGACGACGATATTTTCAAATTTTTTACGTTTATACGTCTATGAGAATCGTCTACTTTGCCACACAAAGTGTCGGGAAATGAAAAGAGGGGTAGAAAAAAAAAAAAAATAGAATGATGTATCTCTATGCAGGGAAGAGCCGCGGACGATGCTGTGGCCACGGCGGCGGCGGGAGGTGGTGAAAGCGGACGCTTTTGGATAAGCGTGCTTACGAGCGTTCTACTCGCCCTCGCCGAGATATCGAGTGTTCACGGTAGCGGTGGTGGTAATTGCGAACTTGCGGAATTGACATGTCGCGACGGTCGTTGCATACCAAGCGATGGATATTGCAACGGACGGGACGATTGCGGGGATGGAAGCGACGAACCACCGCACTGCACACCCTGCAATCGTACCTATCACGGTCGCGAGGGACGCACTTATAAATTGGATCTTCCACGTCCCGCCGAGGGACGACTTCCTTTTCTATGCCACTTGACGTTCAACGCCGGTGGCCAAGGCCACGGTGAACTAGTTCAATTATTATGGGATGCCTTCAGCGTCGGTCGACTCGACCTCAACGCAAACGAACCCTTCTACTCGAGCTGCCCGGAAGGTTCGCTCCAATTGGCGGAGCTGGGAAGACCGTTTACGGGTGGTTCGTGGTGCGGACCAGGCGAGGAACGCGCCTCCTACTACAGCGAGACAAGTACGGTCACAGCATCGATAAGATTGTTTCACGCACCGTCGACGGTGCCGTTCGAGTTTAGTCTCCGTTATCGTTTTGTTTCGCGCAACGAAGCGATCGCCCGACTCGGGGCGCCCCAGTTGCCGATCGAGCGCGGCTCGCCGGTACCGGGTACTTATTGTTCGCGTAATTTTTACGAATGCCACAAAAAACAATGTCGCGTACAGAGCCCCAATTATCCCGGTGAATATCCGCGTAACGCGAGTTGTCTCGTAACCGTTAGGCAAAAATTTGTACCGACCTGTAAGCACGCTATGATTTCGGTTAAAGCCGGTGCCGGTGCCGCGGGGGGTAATCAGCTCGTAACGCGAGCGATATCGTCTGTGGCTTCGGGATCGGATTCACTTTCGTCTCCTACTCTGTCTTCCCTTTCGTCGACACCTTCGATATCGTCGTCGAGTTACGCGGATGCGATATCGTCGTTGAACGGCGGTAACGCGAGTCGTTTGAGCGTTTGGCAAGATTGTCCCTCCGACAAGGATCGTGTGATCTTTCGAGACGGTGCGCGACTCGAGGACTCTATACTGCTGGTCTATTGCGGCGGTGGACCTTTGCCTCGTATTACCGCTCGGGGACCGGCGATGCTGATAGAATTTCGTAGTTCTCCACTTGCCATACCCCTCGGTACGTCGTCGCTGCGTTTGGAACTCGAGATACCGGTCGTTTACGTGGATTCCGATGGTCTCGATTACGCCCGCGGATCGCAAGGCTGTAACTTCTTCGTCAACGATACGACTGCGAAGAGAAGCGGAATTCTTCGGGCGCCTCAACACACTCTGCCGCTCGGGTCCGTTTGCACTTGGAACATAAGAGGCTCCGTCGGTGATCGAGTTTGGCTGTACTTTTCGTCGTATTCGCAACGAGATTTTACGAACGAAGGCAGCGGCTCTAATCGTCGTGGCAATATTACGCATCACTCGCACGGGTCGAAGGCAAATTGCGCTGTAAAAATGACCCTATGGGACGGACCCTCGAGCACCGGCGTGCCTATCGCGCATCTGTGCGACGATACACCGAAACTTTGCGCTCACGCGGCGCTTAGAAATTCAACGAGAACTACGAGACCGTGTACGCAGGAGGAAAGCTATCTCACGGCTTCGTCGACTCTCACGCTGCGAATGGAAACTCCTATCGGTACTGCGCTTCGGACGGTTAACTTTCAGGTACTTTTATCTTATATTTTATAATAATGGCAGCTGTAACGCTGAGACAAGAGTTTATTTTTAGTTAACAATTGTATATTTGCGTATATCGAATTAAATATTTACTCATTCTTACCAAATCTCAGAAGAGCGGAATATAATTCGTTAACTATAAATAAAATCTTTTCCCAGTGTGCGAGTTATATATATAGCTAGAAAAAAAATAGTATAATAATTATAACATTTATAATAAAAATAATTTATTATAAATATTATAATATTATTTATATATTTTTATATTAAAATCTGAGACACGTAATAATGATGTAAAACAGACTTGACCCGTAAATGTATATAATAAATAACTATATATACACATTTTCACAGGCGCGTTACGAGTTTATATCGACGTTGCAAGGCGGCGAGGCATGGGGCACCGGTAGTAACTGCAGCAGAGTATTTCGCAAAATGAGAACCGGCGATGTAACTTCACCGCGGGACGTTCGTCTCTTCGGACGCGGAGGAAGGCGAAAGCTCGATTGTACCTACAGAATCGAGGCGGGTACTGGCGAGAGAATTCGTCTAACGATTCACAACGTCAGTCTCGGCGAGGCAACCGATTGCGCGAGCGAAACCGACCCTCACACGGCCCGTGCAACGTGCCGTCGTAATTCCGCGTCGAGAGACGCGCGGCTTATATTATACGAGGTACCGTGGCGCGACGTTAGACTCCCCAGAGCCTGTCTATGCGATAACTCGTCGCATCTACCGTTGACCCACATCTCGGCTGGACGAGCTCTCGAGATAAATTTTCTCGTCGATCGCCAAGCGCCCTACGAGGACTTTGAGACTCTGTACTTTTACGCGAGCTTCGAACTCATACGCGCACCGGAGTGTCCGCGAAAGCAACGAGTACGGGGAGAAGGCGGCGAGTTGAGATTCGTCGCTCCACCCTTATCGAGGCCGGATATTTATTGCGAGGGTTTACCGTGGCTTGTCGAGGCTCGCGACAACAGATCTCTCTTCGTTCTAACGTGGGGCTGGTTTTTGCCTCTCGAACCCTCGGCTACCGGAATCGGTACCGTAACCGGCGATGCGGTTTCCTCGTCGCCGGGGGCATCATCAGGATCCGAGGATACAATGGATCCGACTACAAAGTGCCCGACGACCAACAGAGTTCTACTTTACTCCGGTTGGCCGGCGAGACTATTCAGAGTCGTTTGCCCCGCCGAGCCGGGAGCTCGACAATTCACCGTTCACGTGTTCTCCGAGGAATGGCTCGGCAGCAATGTCGACAACGGACGATGGCTCGAACCCCCGAGACCGCCCGCTTTATTGCTCGATTTCGTTGCTCGCGAATCCGGTCAAGCGGCCGCTTCGTGGCTCGAGATATCCAAAAGTCGATCGGCACTTCATCGTCAACTTCGTCTACCGGAAGGTAGAGGAACCGGCGAAAACGAAACTATCGCGAACGGCGATTGCATCCACAAGTGTCCGGAACTCGGGGCTTGCATCGCTGCGAGTCTATGGTGCGACGGTCGCGTTCATTGTCCCTCGGGTCACGACGAGGCTAATTGCGGCAACGGGGCGAGACTCCTGGGACTCTTGCCGCCGGGTATTTGGCTCGTACTCGCCGGCGTTGCTGGAATTGTCACGGCTTTCGCTTGTTTACTCGCTATACTTGTTTGCAGGTAGGTTTTCGCAATTTTTGGTAATTTATTTCGATTTTTTTTCGTTATCATTGCCATTTTAATGATCGTCTCTTCGTTCGCAGATCGAGGGCACGAGCAAAGCGTTTACTCTACGATGGTTCAAAGAACTCGACACTGAACAGACCGAGACGAGCACCGACCGAGGAAACACTTCTCGGCGTTGCCTCCTGACAGCAACCTCCCGGTTTCGTCGAATTTATTCACGTCGACCGGGAGACGACAGTCTAGCGATACATCGTTCTGTGCTCCGCACCGTCCACTAATTTAAAATCCCGAATAATTAATTTCGACGATGCGACCAAATAATAAGAAAAAAAGAAAAATGATAACAGATGTGTGACTCGTGTGGACTTTAAAAATGACGTGTCGCGTTAAGCAACGAATCGTCAACACGCGTGTGCTGAAGCGACAACAATCTGCCTGAAAAGCTTTAAAAACGATCTTGGTACAAATACATGTTTTTGAATTCTCCTGCACCCTGTTTACGATCCTTGTTGCAGTAGCTAACTTGGTATACGAGACCAAATATAATCGTTCTCGTAAAAAAAAAAAAAAAAAGTAAAGGCAAAACACCGATAAATTTCTCTATATATACGTATGCCGACTTTGTAGTAGGTGCAGAAAAAAAAAAATAGCTAAGGAATACCTAAATGTAGGTACACATAAACATATGACATCCTGTAACGTTGGAAAGTATAATTAGCAATCGAATCAATACTCGACAGTCATTTATACGTATTGGTCTGTAGAAGAAATAAGTATTTAATCGAATTTACTTATTCCCACCTATCCGTTCTCTCCCCCCTCCCCGATCCACGATCCTCGTTCGTTACCTTATCCTCATGTGCTCAATAATAATTGATCCTTTACCGTAGAAATGGAGAAAAAGTGTCGAGTTAGTTTCGTAGATGCATTACGATATACGACACCCGCGCCTCTGTCCGATTTTTATATGTATTATTCATGGCATTTGATTGATCGAGTAACAGAACGAAATTAATGAAGAGTAATGAGGGATAGTCTAACGAAATTTTGTTCCAAGACGCATACGATCGTAATTTAAAATAATGGCATAGCAAATATTATTGTACAACTATCGTGCGATTAATTAGATGAAAAATGTAGTTCGGGTTGAATAAAAATGCCGATAAATTTACCACTGCCAATATGCGGTTGTCTTGACCCTGTATTTCCATTACAGAGAAAGAAGTTGATAATTATAGAACTTTTTCTCATCGGACAATCGATTATTTAATTTTTTGATTACATATCGTTTTTTTTTATTACCATTCCATATTTTCTAGGCGCATCGATCAATTTTTTAAATTTATTATCTGCGTTTTTCTAACTTCAAAACATGCATAATAAAATTATTATAACGAAATTCCCGAATAAAGTAAAAAAATCGAAAAATAAAAAAAAAAAAAAAATCCTAGACTTGGGAAAAAAAAATGAAAATGTGTTGACAAAAAAAAAATAATGCATGAGGAGGAATACCGACTATCCCTCTCCTTCGGCTGTATGCCATAGGGCCAAAGGTCACACAATATGTTAAAGACTTACGCCGTACGGGAGTCTGGTATGTACTACATCACCGAAATCAGCTTCCGCAAAAAACGCAGGCTGTCACTCAAGAAGATCTCTGACTATGTTCCACCGAGTGCCCCAATTTCTCGTCTAACCGCACAGTATAATGTCAAAGCACCGAGAAGCTTGCGATAATCCACGACCTTTAGCTAACTTAGCTGCGTATAATAATGCATAATATGCTGATCCCGGCGCACATGAAAGATGAAGCGAACCCCGCGGTTTAAACGTCTAAGAAGACGCGTGTCAAGAGCTCAGACGTGAGCTTCGCAAATCGGTAGACAGCAATAATCTACACGAGCGAAAACAAAGAAATCCATCAAGGTTTCTCACACCCCCACAGGCATAGGTCTACGCTATATAATTTCAGCTGCCTGTGACAATAGACAATGGAACAAAAAGAGTTCGCAAGCCTGCATGTACATTTTTTTCTTGAGATGCGTAGATTATTACATCCGCCTTTTTATCTGTCATTTTTTCAACGAAGTAACAAGCAAGTACAACATTTGTTCGAAACAAAAGCCAGACTTTTTTGTTTTTATGCAGATTTTTTACTTTTAATGAATACCTTTGCTTATTCGTCGCTGTTTCATGATTTGATAATTACGAGCTCCAAGCACACCGGCAAAAATACAATAATTGACTACATACCTATATTTCTTTTGCTTTCGAGGAGGGTAAATCGGCCGGTATGTACCGTGAACCAATAATAAACACTGGAAATCTATCTTACCATCGATGGTAAAGTGTCCCGCAAGCGAACTAGCAACTTCTTGCTACGCCTGACTGACCGCAGGCGAAGTTTTCCCCGTTATCGTTCGCGTTCGCAGACACGCCGTTCTAGTGTCCTCTCGCGATTCTCGCGTCGTGGCTCCGCATCTACAAACTACATCAACTACTAATATTGTTGCTATTGTAACGCGGGTCTCTCCACAGCGAGTTCTGGTTTTTCGGCTGTCTTCGCTTTCTTGCATGACGTTAGTCATCAAACGTTATTATCGTTACGCATTATCTTCCGTGTTTTAATTGCGGAAGATTTGACAGAATAAAAAGATGCCGAAGAGAAAGAATCAGGCATTAATTGACTCCGACAGTAGTGGAAGCGTCGTCGACAGTGGCTCGGACTTGGAGAACGTAAGAATACCATTATAACCTTCGAGGAAAAACACACATCGTATGCCATTGATGAAGCGCATTTTTTTTCGACTAATAACTAACAAAACATAGCGCCTTGCAACATTTTTCGAAAGAAAACAATCGCAAATTGTCGATAACTATACGATTTATCTATTTATCGCTCGAACTCCGCCGTATTTCGCGTAACAGCATCTGTGACGATTCGCGCTTTTTTCCAAATAAATCGGAGCATCTTACATTTTTTTTTATTTTTCACATACAGGATTTACTGTCATTGGCAAAGAAAAAGAAAGGCGACTCCCACGATGATTCTCAATCGAACGATGATCGCGGCGCTTCCAGGAGGGATTCCAAGGACGCCGATTCCGATACATCGGAATCGGATGACGATTGGAACGCCAAAGCCGGAAAGGCCAAGAAGAAGAAAGTGCCGAATAAGAGAAATAAGAGAAAAGTTACCAGATCCAGTTCTGAGGACAGCGACAGCGACAAAGAATCCGCAAAGGCGTCAGAGCCGGAAGAAGGTTATTTTTTATCCTTTCCGCGTCGAACAAGTTTATCGCAAAATTGTTGATAAATCTTAGAAATTAACAATAATTCATTAATTTCTGCCCAAAAACTCAGGTGAAGTTTCGGATTCCGACGGCAGCGTCTCAGAATCCAGTCAGGAGGAGTTCAACGATGGATACGACGAGAATTTGATGGGAGACGCCGAAGATCAGGCGCGTTTGGCACAAATGACGGAAAAAGAACGCGAACAAGAGATCTACAAGCGCATAGAGCAGCGCGAGATAAAGAAGACGAGATTCGAAATCGAGAAAAAATTGCGTACAGCGAAAAAACAGGAGTTGCGCAAGCAGAAGGAATCCAAGAAACGCGAGAAAGGCGCGGGAAGCAACGGCAGCGCGGAAGAGAAGAATTTTGAGAGAGCGCCGGATCCGAAAGAGCGCAGTAAGGACAGAAAGAAAACCATCGAGGAGAAACAGGACAAGAAGTCGCACGCGATGTTACAGCTGAAAGCCAGACGCGAGGAGAGAAAAGAGAGGGAGGAGAAGGAAAAGCAGAGAATCGAACAGCAGCAACAACAGTCCAAGGATCTCGAGGAGGAGGAATTGGAAGGCGATCACAAGGGTGGCAACAAAACGAAACTTAAGGCATCGGACATTTATTCGGACGACAGCGGTTCGTCGGACAGTGGTGAGGAAGAAGAAGAAGAGGACGACGAGGATAAGCAGCAGCAGCAACAAACCCAACCGCAGCATCAAGCGGCAAAAGCGACGAGTCATCGACGCTCGTCGTCGAGCGATAGTCGAAACTCCGATTCCGAAACGGACGACAAATCCGTAACGAGCAGTAAAAATAAACCGAAAAAGCTCGTTTACGCGAACACCAAAGAGGATCTCAACAAAGTACGATTATCGAGACACAAAATGGAGCGTTTTGTTCATTTGCCGTTCTTCGATCGGGTCGTACAGGGCTGCTTCGTGCGAATCGGCATTGGTAACAACAACGGTAAGCCGGTTTATCGGGTAGCCGAGATAAGCGGCGTTTGCGAGACGGGAAAGATTTATCAGCTCGGTGGTACGAGAACGAACAAAGGTCTGAAGCTGAGACACGGAGCTCAGGAACGCGTATTTAGGCTCGAATTCGTCTCGAATCAAGAATTCACGGAATCCGAATTCTTCAAGTGGAAAGAGACTTGCGCACTGCAGGGTATATCAATGCCGACTTTCGAGGAAATTGATCAAAAGTTGAAGGACATAAAGGAAGCTATGGTTTACGAATTCAAGGAAGAAGATATCGAGAAGATCGTCCAGGAGAAGGGAAGATTCAAGCAAAATCCTTACAATTACGCGATGAAGAAGGCGCAATTGATGCGCGAAAGAGACGCGGCGAATTGTCGCGGTGACGACGAAACTGCGTCGAGATTGAATCTTCAGCTCGGCGAACTCGAAGAACGCGCCTCGGAACTCGATAAAATGCGTACCGCGACGATATCGAGTATATCTTACATAAACGATCGTAATCGAAAGAAAAACGTTGAGGAGGCGGAAAAGGCTATAATGGCAGAGATAAAGGCTAACAAGGGAAAGAAAGTCGATGATCCATTCACGAGGAGAAGCACGAAGCCCCGAATGGTTTATAAACCGGATGACGAAGAAGTGGTGGACGCGCCACAGGAAATTCAGGGCAGAGCCGCGGCTCCCCTTATCGGCGATACGATGCCGAGCAGCAACGACAAAGAGAACGGTCAAGATACGAAGAAAAAACAGAGCACCGAGGATCTATTCAACGCTCACGATTTCGACATAACGATAGACTTAGAAGTTCCAATTCCAAGTGAGTTTCGTCCCGTCGATTACGCTTTCGCGTGTTTTATCCGCTTTTCGCGTTATGTTAATCGTATTTAAATGTATTTTTTTTTCACAGGCAATCCCGTCAGTGTTTTACCGAAACCCGTTAGCAATATCAAGGACACGGGACCGAGACGATCATTAAACTTGGAAGATTACAAGAAGAAACGCGGTCTCATCTAACGTTATTCGCCCCCTTTCTCCTGCACTACTACTATATTAATCTATTCTACTTGACTTGAAATCCTCGAATTTAAGGCGAATGGAAAAAAATCGACGACAATTATTTCACAAAACAGTGTCGTCGTCTGCTTGGCATAAAACAATTATTTATGAACAAAAACTCCGTACGCTGTATGAACTCGAGCTGTTTGTTAAAAGATCATCAATTTCAATACGTTTATTTTAATAGACACACAAAGACACACAGGCAGTACTGTTATCTATATCCGATCATGAGATAATATATCGTTAATAAACGTAAAAAGAGTTAGTATGCCAAGACGATTTATTCTGTATGAACAACGATCATGAAAGAATCAATTCCCAGATATTTTTTTTCTTGCGGATCGTAGGAACGTTTTTAAAACGAATGAAGATTTTTTAATAATTTAATTCCACCGAATGCGACATGGTTTTTAATTTTTTCACTGCCGAAATATGTAAATACTAAAAAAAATAAGAAATGCAGACGAAAGCGCTCAAGTTTCATTTGCAATGTGTGAGAATTCTTGAAACATAGGGTCTTATCGTAGTGAATTCAAATAGATCGCTCTTTTTCGATAAAGTACAGAATTCGCGTGAGAGAAAAATAATCGCGTTTGAAACTTTGTTCCCCCCCCCTCAACATTTTGTTTTGCGTGATTGAAATCTCCCAAGCAATGTGTAATCTATAATGTAATGCTTCAAGTATTTTGTAAACAGAACTATATTTACTCGGGAAATGCTCACGTTAGTAATGTTTCATCTATAATAGTTAGACTGATTAAGAAAAAAAAAAAAAACTAAATAAAATAAAAATTAGAAAGTAAACATCGTTGATAACGAAGAAAATTGGAGAAACGACTAATACTAGGACTGGTACCTATTCAGCGATGACAGTATTACACAATTTGTTATTCGTATAGCGAATATTGTGTCGAGTGTCGGTGTAATGGAAATCACGTCAATGGCAGTGTAAAAGATCGAAGAGAGAGAAGTCGAAAAATTTGTTGTTACAACGAAATTAAAATTGTATCAAAGTATAATACCGATAATGTTGCATGACTCGTCTATCCGAGTGATAGCGGCTGAGTTTTTTTTTTAAATCAACGACACTGACGAAAATTATACAATAGCGATCTGTATAACGAGAATACATGTCTGTTCCATCTGATTGGTAACCCAATCAAATCAAATTGTTTTGTTTTTCTTTTCGTATTTATTTTCCAATCGTACCGTATTGTACATACTGACTTGTAATTTATGAATGAAGTTTCGATCGAACGGTATGCGAAAAAAAATTATGTATTTAATTAATGATCTATGTATGGTATGGTCACATAAATAATTCGAAAATTAGTAATTTTGTATTTATTACGAATAATCAATTTATCCACATGGAAGGCAGTACTCGATTACGCCCATTAAAAACATTGATCCCGAAAATTTGGGTAAATAAATTGAAAAAAACAGTATAAGGGGTTGCACTTTGCGAGAAGGGTTTTCGCGTGGAGGGATGCGCGCTTTCTGCGCATAGCGGTAGACGCGATGAAACGACCGTTAGGCGTGGCAGCCATAGTCGCGCAGTATGAGTGTGTAGCTCGTTGTGACTCGTTCAATTAGTAGTAAACCGCACATTCCGTCTTCGCAGATAAATGAATCGCGTATCGTTCGATGAAACATGAAAGTCTGAGTGTGTAAAATAGAAGAAACTCGCGCCGTTCGATTTTTAACTAAACGACAAAAAATTTACGCACAAAGGTGAGCCAACAGTTGGATCGCGGTGTACTTAACGTTTGTTTAGGGTGCGGTTTGGAGGTTCGGTAATAAAACTTGTTGATATAGTTATCCGCTGATGAATCTCATCGTTGTGTTTTTTCCTTCAATTCTGTTCTAACAGTGAATAAAAAATAAAATGACGATTTTGCAATCGTGCTGGTCGCCATGCATTTGGACGAACAGCGTAAAAACTGGCAGTCGAGCCGTTGCTTTCTACACGGTGGTAAGTTTTGTTATTCCTAATCGCACATTTTTCTTTTTGCGATATCGAATCAATCGACGATTCATTTTCCGTGTTTTTCTTCCGTACTATTAGGCTATCAGCGTTGTTCTGATAACCTTCGTATGCTACGACATGAGCGGAGGCGATTCGACGCAACTTTACAATCCGCTCTTCGAAACCGATGTCAGGCTATGTAAGTACTTGCGACTTTCAAATTGTCGCTTCTACGATCGTGTCATTAATTTTTTTTATGTTTTGTTTCAACAGCAATGCAACTCGTCGGAGGATTCTTCATAATGTATCTGATGTTGCTTATCTTTAGCGCCGTACTGATGGTACACGGAATCCACATAAATGTGCGCGGATGGATGCTTCCGTGGCTAATAATGTGGATGATTCTTTGCGCTTTCCAATTGGTGTTCGGACTGTGGCTCCTGGGAGGCTACTACATTTACGTAAGTTTTTGTCATTCCGTACTTAAATAAAAAAAAAACTTAAAAAACAAAAAACAATTCTCGTTTTTATTTTAGTTGCAATTGGTATTTGCGACTTTTTGCATCTGGCTATGGATGGGATATAACGTAAGTACACAGATTTTTCACAAATTGTCACCAACAAGGGGATTTGCTAAGCAGTGTGTAAATGGATCATTCATATGTTCATCTGATTATTTTAATCTGAATCATAATAATGCAATTACCGCGAAAATTGCCTGAAGAAAATTAAGCCAAAAACTGTTGAGACCCTCAATGGGGATTTACAGAAGTATCATTAATAATGTTATGAATATAAATTGCGGAGTACAGAAAGTACCGACGATACAACGTTGAATTGAGCGATTTTTACGGAAAACTAATTAACGAAACTCTTGTCACGTGGATCTTAACAATATCATCCTTACAGTGCAAAGGAGAGTTCGCTGAGTACATCATAATAGCGCTGATTTATTCTGTATCCATAGAATCTCTATTCAGATAATTTCTTTATCGGCTTCCGAGGATTGTTCGTCGTTTCGTTTCATTTCGGTTTGTTTGTTCGTTCGCAACGTTTTTTTCGTTATGTTCGTCTCCATTTCGTTTTCGCTATTCCTTGTGTTCGAAAAATGTCGCACGTGCGTGTATCTCGAGGTCTTTGATTGCATCCAATTCTGTTGTTTCTTTTTCATCGGATTTCTTCGTCTCGCGATTCACGTTCGGACGTCGTACAGCATAGGGGATCGGCTTAAATTCGTGCTTTAGCCTTCCGCCTTCATGAATGGGTGTTTGAAAAAAAGAAAAATATTCGATATATTTAGCTGTAGGGCTATAGGGATTAATTCCTCGAATTGATTTTTTTACAGATCTATTGCTGGCTGTGCGTGTACAGCATGTACAAAATATTCGCAGTGGCACAGTCGCCGCACATCGAATTGTTATGGCCGTAATCTGCGCGCTTCTTTTTTTTATACTTTTTTAAAAAAATACGACACTTTACAGCTGGGTGACTTTTGCCAATTGATTTTAACGACAAGATACTTCCGTCCGTCGGGCGGAAAGCCACAAAGCCGCGAAGTGGATTAGGATAAAAGCGTTTTATTTTTTTTTTAAATAGAAATAACTCAACTCTACGAAGGATCACGATGTCTATATTATAGTCGAATAGCTGAAAAGCACTTCACAATGCCAGAGTATGCAAAAGTATGTTCTTTTTTTTTGTTATATAATTAATGGCCGAAGACTGAAAATGATCTTTTTTAAAACAGAACGTCCGTCCAAATTCGGTCAACGACATCGCGAGTTATTTATACGCACGAGTAGAATATAATATATAATAGATAATAGATATATATACAAAACTCGATTATTTTTTTATACGAGGAATTTTTATACGTCTTAAATAACGCAACCTAGAATTCACGAAGTAATCGATGACTCATCGTAGTATCGCTGGTTGCTTTATATAGCCCGCGTGCAGTCGAATCTCAAGTACAATTTGATATTACAAAATGTATATTTAGAAAATTAATTAATTTTCATAAGACAACGTATAATAGTGTTTTTTTTTCACAAGTTTGAGTACAATACTCAAATCACTGCCTTAAGAAATCGTTCTTACGGTGTGTATATAACAAAATCTGTTTACTACGATATCCAAAAAATAAATCAAATCCGTGAAATATTATACCCGTTCTTGAAAAATTACTTACATTCCATGATAGCGTTAAGGGTATGTGATACGGTTGTCGAGAAATGCTCCGATGGTAACCAATTGCCTTCGCTATTTTCTCCGAAACGGTTGAACTTTCGACAAAAAGCAAATTAGGTTTAAAAACGTCGTCGCAAAAACATAGCGACGACGGTTTGTTACCGACTGAGTCAATATCGCGCAGCTTCAGTTCGAAGCTAACAATAGAAACCGTAGGATAATAAAATTATGAAGCAAATCCACCGCGGATAATAAAGTTTAAATGCTATCACTTGCCTACCGCCAGTATAAAAGTTAATCCTTAAAGAAAAACCAACCTTACCAACAGTCGGTCAATGGTTACAATTATAATCAAACTTTTTGATCGATTCCTAACGATAATACCCTTAAAATCAATTTTCAAACAATTAACATTCGATGCATTGCTCCACTTCCGGTTTCCGCAAAATTTCTTTTAGTCGTTCAACGTGACGATGAACGCGAATGATAGCGAAAAAAAAAAAACACTATACAAAGCCTTCCCACGCTTCTATTTCCCCAACGATACGATTAACCCCGTGCACCCGGCGAGGCTATGCCCTCGTCATGAAATTAGATAATAAACGTTAGAGGTCCTCGAGAGAGTCCGCCGCTGTGGCCGCAGTTCTAATCCACTTGGGAGAGTGAACGTCGTGGAAATTGGATATGTAAGCCGAACCGTCTCACAGCTGCATACTTCGTTCTCTATTCAACGTATACAGAAAAAAAAACCATATCAAACCATAGCACGAACTTTGTGCAATTTGACATAAACAAATTGTCCCCATTGTCGTTGGTCTCGTATCCGCGAAATTGCATATCTCGAATTATTCGCGAACGAAATTATTCGAATTGCGAGTTAAAATTGAACTATCATTGCTTCGGCTTGTCTTGAAGTGTACGTTTCGCACGCGAGACTTCCATAAATTCTTCGTATTAAAACAAAAAAAGTGTGCAAAGAGTTTCAACGAGCGATGTTTTCTCGTAGCTTTAGCACTCTCGCCTTCTCTCGTCCGTATCTCCTTCACCGATCTGCCAACTAATTATCCCTCGTAATTATAAACTTAGCGGCGGAGATAACACTCGCAAATGTTTATAGTCAACGCGCGGACCGCGAGCGCACACGCTGCCCGATCGTCTCATTTGTCCGATGATACTTTCACTTTTCGCGCAAACATTTATTATATTACAGGTTGTACGCTCGTAAATTCGATGTTCCTCGATGCTTCGGTGCAGTCGTTGATCTTTTTTTATTTTTATTTTTTCCACGCCTCGAGGATTATATACACACCTATCATAAAAGTGTGGAGTTAAAGCAAAGATCGACGCTGCTTCCGAACGAGTAGTAGTCGACAAACGATCTCCTCCCCGATTTCTTGTGCGCGGATGCGCTTAGACGATTGAACGTTAAACTGTGAAAGTTTATCATCGGCAGTGGCGAGTCACCGATATCGTAACGTCTTTTGCTGCAGTTCTTGTGCTGTAAAAAAAAAAAGAAAAAAAAAATACATAGAGAATATACAAGCTAAGCGTCGGATGCAGGTAGCAACGACTTCCGCCAGCGAGCCCTTGATAACGCGCCTTCTTCGACGCACCCACAACAGGCGTTGGCGTTGCAACATACCGTAGCCGGCTGTGGGAAACTCCGATAAGAACGATAAGCCTATCCGCGAGTTAAAGTATGAAAGCAATCAGAAACTCCTACCGCTCATCGGTGTGGAATGAAAGAAATAACTATGAATGGTACGTTCGTGTAGTCCGCGATAGCGAGAGCCTCGGAAAGAAAAGCCCGCGTTACCGATATATCGAGGCGTGTAACACGCCTCTCGAGACATTAGCGCACGCGACTTATGTTCTGAATAATATTTAAAAAACCACTTTTTTTCCTTTTTTTTTTCAAAGCTTTTCGCGATCGCGTTCTCGACAGGCGGAACGTGGATAATTGAGTAGAATTGCAAGGAGTTTCGTAGAAACAAAAAAAAAGCCTTCCAAAACAAAAATGTACGATGCAACATGCGAATATAAATCATCCGGAGGCGATAAAATAATTTTTCTCGAACTCTTGACAAAGAAATAAGTAATAGGTTTATGCAAAGTACAGCGAACAGTAGATTTTCTTACGCTCGCTTATGTTCGCTCGTTTGCTTGTTTTCTTGTCAGTTTTATGAAGACAAAAAAACTTCAAGGTTTATGCACTCTCTCGCCCTCTACCATTTACCGCGCAACAATTTTCTACATATTTGTCCCAATAATTTTTTCGGGACGGTGAAAAGTTTTCATTCTACGCGCAACTGGGGTGCGCGCCAGTCGCTCGTACCTGAGAAAACATTGGAGCGAATGATATCGCCGGGTGTATGAAAAGGTTAAATATAGTTTCGTAGCTTCCGGGAGATGGTCAACGTCGATCGATTCGTTTTCGGTCTCTCGAAACGGCAAACATACTCTCGAAATTCACTGACGTTCGCACAATAAAAAAATATTACGTTCGTAAAAAAAAAAAAAAAAAGTTTAACAAGTCGAAGGAAGGTTCTTCCATTCTTTCTCTCGTCGTATCGTTTTGTCTTTGGTAAAGTCTGGCGATATGCAAAGTCGGAGTTTTCGAGATGTTCGAATGTAATGGATATTATGCACTTGTGGCGGACGGCATTGGCGGTGCATATATCTACGCTTTCTACTTGCGTTCATTCGGTATGCATACTTCTGCATCGCGCCGTTACTATAAGCAAAACCATATTAGTGCATCCTGCCTGATGCATAAATATCGCTTGGGGTCTCTCCGCGTCTCGTCCCGGTCCCATATTAGCCACCGAGCGCGAGGCACACGCAAGCGCCCCCTTCCCTATCGTTTATTATATACGGTTATCCGCAGTCGCGCCCATTGATTGGAATACGGAATATACTGAATCTATACACTGTGCGAACGCACGGCCGAGCCTCTCATGGATAAACTGCCTATTGTATGATTAATGTTGTTGCGAATATCGAGGAGGGCCCCACCTGCGAATCGACGATCGCTCGATTGCACCTGGAGATCTACGATGCGCTATCCAAAATTCTCTTTAAAAAAACTTTATATTCATTAAATTGGAGCTTTAAAAGGTGGAATATTTAAAAAGTATTTTCGATATTACGTTTTTCTTCGAATTTTTTTTTTTTTTTAAATTGGAGTTTTAATTGTTTTTTTTATGGTTACGGAATTTTTCCTTTTTTTTTTTCGAAATATTTTCTTTTATAAATAATTATACCAATTAATTGTACCAAATTAACGGTCATCCTTGATTCTAATTAACTCGTTACAAAAAAGTGAAGTTGCGGTTGAAACAATTGCATACATTTCGTCGATAAGCTGCGCTTTTTTTTTATATTCCACTATAATTTGAGCCGTAATGGGAGGATGAAGCTCGTTAAGCTTCTCAATTTTCCGCGTTTCGCGAAGTTTTTTTCTTGTTTTTTTTTATTACATAACGCAAACAAATAGTTTTATCCACGCGGTTTCGTCGTCGAGGAAAAAGCGTGGAAAAACAATTCGTTCAATTGAGTCGCGAGTTAGTAGCAATTGCATCGTTTCGCAAGGAACGAGAGAGGTGGGGCTTCGCTCGTTGGCGATGTTGTCACATGATAGCGCAATTAGCGAGAAAGTCCGTGGAGTCGAGTCATCGTCGCGAAAAACTCCACGGGTCGAGCGTGTGAAACGACACACGTTTTACGCTCTTTCGGCATAGGATTATAATTCATTTTTCGATATGTCGCGGAGGGTTACATGTTCCACTTTCCTTTGAAAAGATCTCTCACGCGCCGGAAGATCTTTCCCACGTGTCTTTTCATCGTGGCATCGAGCGCCCAAACAATAAGATCGCTTTTTTCGAATAAAGAATCGAAGAAAGAATCATTCCTGGGAAAGCAGCGAGAAGATCGTCTCAAAGAAAAATACACGAAAATTCTCTCATTTAAATTCGAAACTATTGTAATCAGGAAACTTTTAGTAAAATAGCCAACAAAACAACATTTATTTTTAACCATCTATTTGCTTTCATAGATTTTTCTCGGTGATTTTATTTTTATAACGAATTTTTTCGTATAAATTTTACCCGATTACGAATTTTCCTCGATGTTAAGGACAGTTTCAGTTGTGTGGTCGCGCGCCCCCTTTTTAAATATACCATTTAAGCTCTCAATGTTTGTACAAACATTTGATTATTCAATTTTTCCTTTGATGAAATTTAATCCGCTTCACGGTCTGTTAGTAACTTCGGGCGCTTCGAGACTCGTATAGTGGTACGGTACGTAACTGCGTGTGGTCGAGATCGATTCAGAGGATTTCCGGAGCGGAAGACATCCTTTAGCTTCGTGGATTATCGAGTTAGTGTACCGTCCATAGTAGAGCGTTTCTCTCCCTTGGATAGATAAACAGACAGTAGTCTTTGTGTGTCGATACCGGAGACGGGATTTCTCTACTCGCGAGTAAGATTGATGAACAACGGATCGGATCGAATATGTTAAAACCCTGAGGAGTGCGCAGTACTGATCTACATGTATGCTAAATAGAGCGAACGGCAGAGACGATTGTTAAGGATCTTGATCTTTGCAACAGAGTTCTTCTCGGGGGCATCTGACAGTATCTCGCATGTAAATGTTCGAACTGACAAGCAAACCACTACCGCTAAAGTTCCTGCCATTCTCCGGCTGGTAATGCCTTCCGTCAAGTAGATTACAATATCGTCTTGCATCGCAATTTAATCGACATGGTTCTGTACTTCCGGACTCACGATTCGCCGAAGCACTTTATTCAACTCGGGAACATCGAATTAATTTTTTTTTTTTTTCAACTTCGAACGAAAAGAACAACTTTTTTTTTTTAGAAATGAATTTAGTCAGTCGTTTGAACGAAGAAAAAAATATCACTCAAACATTTTTTTTTTTAATAACATCGAACGTTATTGGAGAAAAAATGAAGTTAGTAATTATTTTTTCATTGGGCTAAAGCTATAATTGCATCGGACGAAACATGATCAACATTCGATTAGATTTTTTTTGTTTTTAAATCGTATTGAAGATGAGTCTATTTTTTGTATCTCACCAAGAATCGATTTAATTCAACCCCTCTGTGTAATGGATCGCCGACGAAGGAAGGCAAGGCGTACACTATATTCTCTCATGACATCGTGGCGTATATTTAATATCTTCTGATATTAGTCGAGGCCTACGTATAAAAGGCCTCTTCAATATCTTTAAATCATTAATTGCATTAGCGTTATATCTATATTCAACCCATCGGCTTCTTGGCGTACGTTGAGTTACCGTTCCGCTGACGTCTCAATGCAGCCTCCGGTGGCCGGGGCACACCGAGTGGACCACCCAGTCGCTATGCACTTCCTACATACGCCAAACCTGAATTCCACAACGAACGAGATGAAACGGAAGATGAAAAAATGAAAAATAAAAGTTAAATAAAAACATTGGCCGTATATTCCAGTCGGTAAAGCAATTTCGGACTCGTTCGTCGTTGCGAACATGCAAAGGGCTTTCGATACTCTCGCGAAACTTACGGCGAATTAAAAAAAACGATTTCGTAATTGCTTAATCTAAAAATTATTTTTTCAACCGATTTTTTTCGATCAAACTTTTGCATCGTGGATTCGTATTTGGTTGTTTATCTCCTTGAGATGATAAATCACTCGGATCCTCGAGTGAAAAAAAAAAAAAAAAAAAACTTGTTAGAGCAGTCCGCGGTATAAATTCGGCTATTCGGCGGTACTGACGCACGGGACTTCTTGTCGATTAGACCTTCGCCAGAAATCCCCTGTCCATTAATCCGATAAAATATTTCTGGTATACACTGTTAGATGTGTCCATAGCGCGTTGCAGTAGTGTATAGTGTAGAGACGCGGATTCGAGAGCCTCTCGAGAAGGTCCGAACTCTCCCGCGTTCTATACGAAGAATCTTCTTCTTCTTCTTCCTTCTCCTTGCGCGCGCGCTCTCATGAATATTAACATAAGCCTTTTATTTATCGGCGAAATAAAAGTGCCCGTTCGTGTCAGAGTCGACTATATGCTCCATAATAATTACTACGTGTTATACGCGCGTATAACGTTTGTGATATAGGTGAACTCGTTTCTGGTGGATTAAACCGCTGGTTAGAAAGAGAATTGACTCTAATCGTTTTGGTAATCCTCTCCGGTTCCTATCGCTCTCCCACGGCAATGTTAAAATCTCAAAAAACATTAAAAAAAAAAACAAAAATAAAATTAAAGAAAAAAATATGATAAAAAAAAACGCGGGACGAAAACAAACTTATGTAAATATACTTATGTGCGAAACTGCATATGCTGCACTACAGAGATCGACTTAGATCGGTATCTGTGGCTCTGACATCATTCCATCTCGCGACGATATAAAAGATCGCGTACTATATATTTATGTAGTAGCGATCGATCTGCAACTGCAGTGCGCGTGTAACCACAGAAATTCGAGTTTAATCGAGAGACGCTTGAATCGGTGACGATTATATCAATGAAATACGCTACTTGGCCTCTTTCGATATAATTTACTCACTGAACGAGGAGAGGGCTTACGTCACAAAAAAAAAAAAAAACAAATATCCGTGACGACTCATCGCCCGCATCGGATATAAGAATCATTTTGCCATTCGTGACCGAAACGGGTGATTCTGAGATCACATCTCAGTTGTACTGGAAGCTGCGGACTCATTTTTTTCAACTCAACACTCGAATGCAGTAAAACTGAAGTTTAACGAGATGCCGACAGTGTAGAAAAAAAAATACTTTTCTTCGATTAACTCTCCCGAAAAAAAAAAGAGTTGCTTAGTAAGATCCAGTTATGAAATATACTATATTAGACTGAAAGTTGGCTGGAAACTTGTTTACGAGATCAAAAGGAATCGCTTTCGTCACCCCGAAGCTTAGCGACGCGAGGAGTCAAGTGGTCTCTCGTTGCCGCAATTACAGAGAAGGAAACGAAATGGGGCAGCAGACGTATCTCATCATCATCTCCACGGTGAGGCATCAGACTCGCAAAGCCCCTCAACGAGTGAGACGCAACTCTGATGCCGGAGTTCTTCGGACGGAGAAAAAACGTCGTGGTTGTCCCATTTCCGCGTTCCGGAAGGGAATCTCTCGTAATTGCTAGAAGCGATGGAAGGAGGGGGGAGGGAGCCGCGAGGCACAAAGAGGAACCGCGGCAAGAGTCTTTCGCCTCGTAGTCACTACGTCGTCGTTCGTTTTGTTCCTCGGGGGTCGCCCCCGCATGCCTCGTACGGGGGGAAAATACTTGCCGCAAAGCGTTTATCCGGAGATCTGGGTCGGTGCGAGAAGATAAGTACGTACTGTACCCTAACTAATACGTCGAGATATAGTATATATATGCCAAATTTGGAAGAGAAAAGGATTAGATCGCGAATTTGCGATAATTTGCCGGGGCAATTAATTGATTGGGCTTTCGGTTTTATTTTCACCCCTTTAACGGACACTGCGAAAAAAAAACGAAATTTACTGATTGTTATCGATCTTTCGTGGATTTCTTTTCTTCGGCAAAATAAAACACCATAAGGAGATGGAAATAAAAGTTGAACTATAAAAAGCCTTCGAGTGCTGAGGAATTAATTATTAATTTTTTTTTACCGCGTCATTCACGCGGCAGTTTGAGCAAAAGGATGATATCACACTCGCGAACATCTGGAGTAGCGTTTAATGATTTCGCAACTTGTCGCGAGCGCGGATCATCGTGATGACGAGACCGGGCAATCCCGTGGGAAAGACTCTCGGTATCCGCCTTTAGTTCGGACCACAAACCGAATTAACATCTCTTCCCTCGTCTTATCTCTACTCCGCTACTTTGTCTACCGCGTGTTAAATGCGTATGAAAAACGTGTTTACGACTCCGCAACGCCTGGCAAATCGGCTGATACGGTACGTCATCGCTGGTTAAAATTATTTCAACAGCGACGTACGAGTCTCGTCAAATCTTCGGAACACGCAAAGACTGTGGCCGACACTCGTGAGAGACACGCGTGCTTTCACTTTTTAATCCAGCGGAAGGTCCTTTTACGAATTACTCGCCACACGTGTGTCCCAATCAGTCTTCGCGGAGGAGCGGTATTTTTTTATCTAAATTTAGAGGTCTCGTTTGCTCGCGCTTACGTAGATACTTTAGTCTTTACTATCACAAAGAGTTCCGATTCGCTTCCGCTTGCGCGGCACATCCGTGAGTTCTTCTGTACCTCTTCGTCGGGCCGATTGCGTCTTTTCTCGACTCCTTCTTCCTTCTTGTTTGTCGCCGTAACGAATGACGTTCTTTCTCGTGTCGCGCACATTTCTCTGTATCCCTACGCCGTACGCATGCCAACGTTGAACATCTCCGCGTCGAATGAGGGAAAGAAAAAAAAAATGAACGAAACCCGCGTAGTTTGTCAATGTGAACTGCGTGAGCTGCTTATTTCTTTGTCGGACTCGAAGCCCTTCGATTTTTCATCCTGCTGCGTTGTTTTCTGCTTACCGCTCGCATGTGTTTGTTGCTCGCCATTGTTGAATGAAAGAGCTGACTTCGAAAACGCGAGGGGCGGCGAGTCTCGCATGCTAAACGATTCTACTGGCAACCCGAGTCGAAACCCTCATGGAATAGGCTGTCGTCGTTGCTGCACGGAGGAAAAAAAAATAAGATTCATTCCCGATGACATTCTTTACGTTGTCTCGTCTTCGCTACAAATTCCAGACTTTGGAGTCTGCGGAAAGGCGTACGGGGCAATGCAGCGATTGATGGTTTAGCGTATGGAAAATTGTCGGTTCTTCGGATTTTTTTAGCCGTATCTTTATTGTTTGATGATTTTTTTCCTGTAACGCCGGGACTACGAAGTACTTTACGTAACTCGTGTGAGTGATAGATACAAAGGGTTTAAAATTTGCCTAACGGCGATGAAATCTTCGGATTAACCTGTCCATTGAGGAGAATGGTTTCGGTCAGTTTAACGTTTATTGCTCTACGTACGAATAACGTAACTTTCCGGGAAGCGAGTCTCGAGAGGTAAGACAACAATGAAGAAGAAGATGACCCGGTGTCGGGGGCCCCGTACACCATCGCGCAAACTCGGCAAAAGAGTTTCTCGCAAGAAGGTTAACGTCTCTCAAGTCTAGTACCGTGGCGAATAGCGCAAATTGTTCACGGAGAAATTGGTTTGGGATTCTCTGTACTCTTGGAGGCGCTCTCGCGCGCGCGAGTTCAGCTCTCCCGTTATCCTTATAAGCCAACCTTCCCACGTAGGAAAGTGCGCACTCGCGCGCCAGGCTAATTTCTCTCTGTCCTCTGGACCGCCGGGTAATGTCTCTTGGAAAAAAGAATATCTACCAAGATTTACCCGGCTTGCCGCGCTATACCGTTGTAAGTTGTAACAAAGTGCCCCTGTCTCGCTTCTTTTTTTTTTTTTTTTTTTTTCGTTTTTTTACTTTCTTCGGCTGCGTCTTTGCACTCCGGTACAACGTGAAAATCTTTCTTGCATTCAATGTTGAGCTATTTTACGCAATTTCACGTCCGTATCGTCACCGAGCTTTCTCGCTTGAAAATTTCAATTATAATTTCGATGCTTTCAAAATATATCCTTTAAACGAATGTTGCTGAGACTTTTTTTTTAATTCGAGAAAATCTTTATGGAATGCACTGAAGAAAAAGAGGAGAACTACGAGTCTGGGCAGCTGCAGCTTCGATTTTTCATCGCATTTATTTCGCTTGAAAAAAAATTATGCTCGCCATTGTTTCCTAAAAAAAAAAAAAAAAAAACAAAAGCCAACGTTGAATTTTCTGTACGCGTGTTGAAAACTCGTTTTGTCTTCGAAACAAAAATGTTTTCCATATGGAGAATCGTGGTCGATGAATCGATTAAAACTGGTTCGCAGGCTTTCCTTCGTACCCCATTCGTCTTTCTTCTTCGCTTCTTCTCCGAAGAGCCGTCTCGGTTCATTGAGGAGTTCAGGGCCCATTGACGAGCTGAGTCTGGCGGTCAGCTCGTCCGTCCATCGAATTCATTGTGAATGATAAAAAGTCGACGTGGAGTAGCAGAAGGAGCGCGCAGGCACAGGTAGATCGGTGAAGAGAGAGAAAATAAAAAATAAAAAAAGACGAAAAAATAAATAAAAGAATCGTTGCATAGCTATTCTATATTTCTTCCACGTGTCATCGAGTCTGTTTCGTTCACAAATGGCTTCACGGTGAAACTCCGTCTCGATGAATTGATAATAGGAGCTTCGAGATGAGAAATTGATTCGTCAGGGCCATTAGAGGCTAAAGGGCTTCGAGAGTCTCAGGTGAATTCTTAGAACCTCTACAGTAGACTCACCTGTTGATTGAGCAAACAGACGGGGGCTTCAATCAGACACGATTCTTTTTCACATCAAGTATATTCCTCGAGTCTATTACACATCGAACATCGTTCAAACCGCTTTTCTACGAGACACTTTCGCCTCTTTATATTTTTAATAATCGAATGAAAATTTCGAATTTACACGATCGCTGCATACAAAGTTAAGTCTCGTTACGCGATCTATTATTACCGATTTATCTATCATTATTTCCACACCACCTAATATTTAACTCGACAAAAACATAATTTCTATCTAACGGACGGTGAACTCCGAAGAATGTCGGATAAAAAGGTAAAAAAACTTTGTGTTATCGATGATTCTTTTTTGTTTTTTTTTTGGTTTAATTATCTTCGACATCGACGCGGCAATCGATCGATTCAAGATCGTTTATCCAGCCCACAGCTGATATAACCGCGTGCCTCAATTTTTGCGATACCGCGCGATTATTGAAATAAGAAAAAAAAAAAAAGTTTCGCGCAGCGGCCATGTGCTTCCTCGATAGTTGCGTTACGAGTCATTAATCACGATTGCGCTACGGATAACTACTTTCTCAGTGAGCTCTCGAGGGTCCTGCGGCTACGCAACTGCAGAACTTTCCACCTCGCGCCACACAGGACACTCGAATAATAAGGAGCTTTTTTTTATTAATTAGATTTTTTTTTTTAAATGTCTTCGTTCCCTCTCGAAGCTTTTCCCCAAGCGAGTCGTGTGTAATTAGTTATGTAAATTGAAGAATGACGGATGGTCGGTTGGGGTAAAAAAAAAAAAAGAAAAAATGTGTTTATTGAAAAGACTTTCGATCGTCGAGGCGAGTATGGAGTAAGCGGAAGGATTGTATCGATGAGAGGTTGCTGACACTGTCCTCGCCGCCTCGTCGAGCTTCTCGTTGTGGTCGGTTGCAGTCACCCGAGTGTTGCACATGTTTCCCTTCGAACGTACGTGCGCAGTTTCCTCAAACGTCGTCACATCCTGTCTCTTGAGGCCCGTTGTGCGTTGCGCGTTCCGCGAGAACACTCTGTCGACGGAGAGGGCGAGGAGAGAAAGAGAGCCACGCCTGCATTACGCAAAGGCGGTGCACCGAACAATAAACCCTCCTTTGCCTTGTCTTTTTTTTTTTTTTCACGCTCTCGCGTCGCAATTGCGAGAGAAACTTTCGTACAAAGCATTCAAGAATATACAAGGTATCGAGAAATGAGATTTAACGAGATCGGAAAGTTGCAAAAACCCGTCTCGGCAGCGGATAGTTTCTCGAATGAGCGAGTCGGGTTTTGTTGTGTGGAAGAAACAAAGAGTTCCGCGGTATTAAATACTCCGGGGAAGTTCCAAGAGTGAACGACGACGAAAACAAAAATCTCGAATTTGCGTGGATAAATTAAATAATAAAAAAGAAAATAATATAGAATAAATAAATAATCCATTCAATTTGAAAAAAAAAAAAAAAATGAAATATAATATCGATTACCCCCAAAGGCATCAAAATTCGATCAAATTTCGATGCGGTATACGAAACTCGTTCGCATAAATCGAGTGTCAAAAAAAAAAAAATGTTTCATTGGTGCGAAGCTCTAGTATCCTTGTACCATGCATTTCTCATTGAAGTAAATGTCTTCGTCAAGTCTTGTAAGATCGCCGGAAGGAAAGACAATCTGTTGGTGTACGTCCTGCGGCGTGACGCTCGCGCTGTACCATTGATGAAAAGGTGCGCGAGGCCTCTCTACCTATGCGGCGGGGTACATTCACCATTTTGCTTGTATCGCATGCGTGGATATATACTTGTGGTATATATACGCCATTATATAGGTAGTGTCGAGTCGTGCTGGGCATGCAGCATCGTGCCCTGGGCCCCCGCGTGTATTTGCATAATAAAACATGACTGTGTGACGGGACTGTGTATACCCAGTGATTCAACAGCCGCGGTGACTATATGCAACACGAGTGTGCCATCGACTATATGCATCGGGAGAGGGTCTTCCCCCCCCGGTGATGTCGTTCGAGACGTATGAGAGAACCCTTTTAGAAACCGGAAGCTCCAAGAGGCTATACGTTGCACACGAATCGTCTAATCGGGATATCGCACCTTCGCTCCCCTCCATTTCTGAGCTCAAACTCAATTCGAAATTCTTTTTCTTTTCTTCATTTCTCGACCGTTCGTTTTCTTTCCAGTGTAGAGAAGAGTAGAGTAGAGAAGATTTCAAAGAATTCAGCGATGTTATTGAAATCTTGAATTATCTTGTTGCTTACGCCAAAAACAAACGATTGAGACTAATTTCGCAAGAATTGGTACACTTTGAGAGGGGATTTTTTTTTTGTAGTTAACGTATCTTGGAATATATGTAATGTGATTTGAACGATCGTGGAAATGAAAACGTTGAAAAATAGACAACTAACAGATGCTGAGGGGTAATACTGATTGATGTGTAATCAAATGAGATTTATGAATTGAGGTTATGTTATTCATAATTTATTTTGTTTCATTTATTTTCCATTCATTTTGTTTAATATTCAAAAAAATCGGTAGAAAAAAAATATGCGTCCACTCTCCCCTAATTTTTTACCCCCATAAATCGATTCACCGCGTCGTCCGCACAGATTTGCAAACTACGAATAAAATATACAAGTAACTTTGTTTGCTCGGATAATTGACGATTCCTCTCGATTTAATACCTCCTGAAGATTTCTTGGTCTTGTCCTTCGGCCGGATGTCGAAGAAGTAGCGTCCGGTTTTTCTCGAATCGTTCGCCAGTCTCGGTGACCAACGATCTCGCGACTCTTTTCTTCCACGAACTCGCCGACGTGGTATTCGCGTCCGAAGGTTCTCTCTTGAATACGCGGATCGGTCCGTAACGCCATCCCCTTCGGCATTAATGCGTCGTTTAAGCAGTGAAATTGATGTTTTTACGTTTAATGTAACGCATACGTTAATTTTCAATGATTTCGAACGAGTTCCGAGTATAGAGTCGGGGTGAAACGGGTATGGAGATTGAGGATATATCGTATCTTATCTCTCTTCGACGGGGGTTTCTTCAGGGTCGTGAAACGAATGAATTCAAGGCCACGAAGGATTTAGAATCGCAATAAGAAAACGCGAATGGAATATTATACATGTACGGTAATTCTCTTGTGTGATGCTTATACATGTATATATATGACGAGAGTCGTAGCACTTTATAATAATATATACGAATTTACGTGGGCAACGAGCGTGGCGCGCGAATGCGAGCGCATCAGAAATCCATTAGGTCCTTTCACCGTGTAGGCATACACCGGTTATGTACAAACGGTTATACGCTCGCCACCCACACGATGTATACAAACTGAACTACATGTGTGTGCGCGCGCGTTGGCATAATTGTGTATATATAGTTTTGCGTGTATATTATACCGCGATTTTCATATATACACATATGCATTGTGTATATATATACTGCAGAAGTGCATCATCGGGATACTGCACCACCAACAGTGAAAAGAGGATATAAGCAAAAGAGATCCGGCCACAAAGACACGACGGTAACGCGTATTTGCATAAGACATGAACTGTCCCATTGTGAAGGAGTCTCTCATGCCGTCGACTCTCGAACAGTCTCTCATGTCCACCGTAAACTTACTATGAACCGAAGCTACGGATTGTAATTCAACTCTGTTTCTCGAACGAGACACTTCATAAACTTTTATTTTAATAACCGAGACTCGTAAATACAGCCAATTGATCTGATTTTTTTCGTAAATGTACAATGAGATCTTTTGAGAAGGGAAACATAAGAGAGTTATCCTTGACGGAAAAACAAACGCAATATTTCGAAATAACGGATGTCTATGAATTTTGGCAATCTTTACAGTTTCATACACTTCTATAATGTACTTGTTAACGGGTCGATAAGCGAATAGCAGTCGTACTCCGATCTCGTACTCAACATTTGTGACTTTACATTAAAAAAAAATTCGAAAATCAGAATTTTTTTTTTTTTAAATCATCTGTATTCAGAAAAATTATTGATCAATTTCTGTTAAAAAAAATTTAGGTTACCGGGTAATTGATTGAACAATTTTTTTTAAACTGATTTGTTAATAACTTTTTGGTATTATAATTATGCAAAATTATTTTTTTTACCGCCTTCTATATGGTACATTTTTTTGAGATTTTTATTCGATTGGGAAGTTTTCGAAATTCTCTCTAAATCTCACTTTTCGTTAGGAATGTAACGATACATCTCTCTTCTTAATGCACAAGCGGTTTGTGGAAATTGTTTCTGCGAACATTCCAAAAGTAGTATCAAAGCTAATATAGATCGTTGCTTATACAGATCGCGTATAGTACTGTTGCAAATGGTGCAACAGTTAGGTGAGGGGAATATATACATGGCACAGAGTTGTTCAGGCACGACGATTGACGACCAGGACGTGATCCGGGGCTTTGCTTCCGGTATTACGTTGTGGCACCGATAGGGAAAGATTGCGGGCCCCGGTGTTGGTCGATCGATTCGAGATATCGATTCGATCCGTATCCCGATCACCGCCGCGCGGAACCCGCCTGTCGATGCTATTGTACGATTTGATAATAATACAAAGAGTTGCGTTAATACAATCGCTCGTCGAGCGATCGTTATAATGGTAGCGGCATAACAGAGCAATGCCGCTGGGTTATTGCTGCACTTTGCTGCACCTCTATGCGTCGTGAATGTAGACGACATACGCGGGACGATTATGATTTATTGCTCGACTGCTGTATATCGGAATAGAATGTAAATGCTTCTCTCTATCGGTAATAGCCGTACATAGTTGCGTAGGTATACTACCGATATGCACAAAGTGCGAGAAAGAATAAAACAAACAACAAAAAAATCAAAGAAAAAAGGGTAAGAGATGCGAGAAACGGGCCGAAATAAATCGTCCTTCTCCTGGCTTCATTAGATACGGCTGAGAGAGCTCGATAGGGATAAATCACTTAGCTCCGGACACATCGGCGATCGTCGCCTACAGGCCCACGCGTGCTTCTCTTGACTCCGCGGATCGCCTCATCGAATACGATGTCCCGGAGCCTAGAAAGTATTTTTTATTTTTCTCACGGAATAGATAAAACGATCGGGAGTGCAAAAAAAAAAAAAAAGAATTTAAGACACTTATGATTAATACTCCAATAAAATAACCGCGATTTCAGTCACTAATCAGACAGAATTTGATTGAAGCAAACTTGTTGTTGATTAAATAAAATTTATTTAGATCCCAGCGAAGTCGGCCATTTATCGAGCAAAGTTTAGACCGGTATCGAAGTAAAAGTAGCAAATTATTATTTTTTTCTCTATGCGCCGAATAAATAAAACGATCCAAGCAGCACAGGCGGTAACTACGTTCATGATAAAGGCAATGAATTAAAGCGGCGGGATTTGTGAGGCCGCGGCGGTGAACAAAGTTGAAGTTAAGCGTGCGCGGGGGAGGTGAGTTTGATCCCCGGCGCTCTGACTTATTTTCTGGTAAATTAATCGATCGTGCTCGCTAATCCGCGGCCGAGTGAACATTTTGCCGCCGCACTAGACGGGCAATCCTCGCTTTCTAGTGGCCGCGGGTAAGCAAAGAGCGACCGAGACCATTTAAGGAAGCTTGTGGCGGAGAGGCCCGTTGGCACGCCCGGTATCCTCTCGGTACGCGGTACGCACAGTACATACATGCCTCTAGGTAGGTGTATAATGTGTGTGTATATATTTGTATATATATATATATATATATTACATATACGCGAAGAGAGCCCACAACTCGTGTTACCATTATCCAACGGTCGAGTAGCCTCGAACTTGATTTCATCGTCGTCGCGCGGGCGAAAAACCCTCTCGATCGTCGAGCAGTCACTTGGAGAGCATTAGCGCCCGCGATGCAAAAGACGATCAGGATCCTCGCCCGTTTGTCCTCTATCCCGGGTCGTACAATAAATCACGATTAATAATTTTTTTTTCCTTTTTTTTCGCATTTCACTGCCGTTTGCGGAGAGATCGCAATCAGAACGAGTGAAATGCATCGCTGGATATGCTCTTCGAGTTGTCGATAAATCGCGGTGCTCAGAGTCCAACAATTATATATGGTTATCGGCGCGAAGGGCGTTAAATATAAAGGAGAGCGAAGAACCTATGTATCTGTGTGTGTGTATCCGTGCGCGGATAAGAAATAAATTTGACTACGTTTATTGGAACGTATTAGCATTCTTGGAGAAGTTTCTGCTTCACCGTAAGTTATTCTTATTAGAGAAGAGTGGACGATTACCGGCCAGTGGGTAACACCGGCCGAGTTGATTTTACAGAATTGAACTGTGATATCAAGATAAATTTAGAATTATCTTGTCGTTTACGGCAAAAACAAACGATCGAGACGAATTTTATCTTTTTCGTTAGTCTGGAAAAGCTTTTGGAGCCGTTGATAAGGTATACCTATTTTTCATATAAGAGTTGCCGTACTTTAAATAGTATATTACGTCACGAGAGAGGAACGCGATGCTCGCGGAAAACCTCACTTCCCATATCCCTTTCAACCCAAAACTTGACTGAGGTACTCAGAGAGAGTTTCCTTGTGTCGCCGCCTGTGCGAGACATTCTGCAGATGCTTTCTAGTTTAATGGTTTTTAGCTGCGGACTAAACCACTTAAGCCCTTCGAGGATCTCATTGTTCTCATTGTCGAGGGCTCGACATCCCTCGCTACTCCAACTCTGGAGACCTTATTGTTGGGGATATAAGCTCTCCATGTCGGTGGGCGATGGCCCGTTTTTCCGGATCTGGCAGAACCCCAACTGCGTTATTATGTCTTTTGTCCTGAGGGCCAAAACAATAATCTACGAGAGCCGTTTCAGAGACAGAAGGTGGTGAATAAAAAGATATGCAATAACGCGCATCGGGACAGTAAATGTTGCAAGTTGAGCATCGCTCGGACTATGATTGCCGTTTCGCATTCGCCTCCACGCAAGAGACGAGGGGGTTTGATTGAATGATTGAGGAAATCTTCAAACGTCCCGGTGATAATCTCAATGCGAAATTGCGTGAGGACACGTTGTTACTGCACATATAGTTTTTGCAATTCACTTTTATTGAAGTAGAAGATTGGATAATGTCGGATAGATGATTTCTTCATCGAGCAATGACGACAGTATCCGTACGATTTGAATTTCCGATTGACGCCCGGATTGGCGAATAATTTCGGGATTACTTTAGACAGCGCTTGTCTCGATTTCCGTAAGATATTTTTCTTTTGTTGCTTTGGGAAATCGGATGAAGCGATTCGAGCGGTTAATGACTTTGCAAGATATTAACAGAATAGATAATTTTTCGTTTATAATTATTATAACCACCGTGGATCGTTGTATAGTTTGCGGTAAGCTTTTGGCACGTTCACACTCGACCGATCGTCGAGCATTCGTTCTCATCCACTTACTACGCTTCGGCGGTTCGGGCGATCGCTATCTCGCCACGACAGTGAATTATTGACGGTGTATGCTTCTCGCGTGTTCGCCGAGTCGTTGTTTTATACATATATATACGACACAACTATATAAATGCTATTGAACATTGTATAGAAAGGGTTATATGTGTATTCTCGCGTTCCAATGCCAGAGCTCCGGATGATAGGCCGGATTGTTGACGCCTATTGAAATTGTTTCTGTCGTTCCGCTGAGGATCGCTCCGTTCTATTCAATACTGATGATGCCTGCCGCCGCGAGACGGAAGATCAGCAACGAGAAAGAGATTCTCTCGTTGCTCCTTCTCGCATATATGTACAACGCCGCTGTTATACGGCTCTCCTTAATAAATTGGAACGGCGACAAATTAATCACACGGGATTCCAGCGATACAAACTCCTCTCGCTTTTCTCTAATCAGGTCGCGCGCTCTTTTATATGCTTTACGGACCGTACCGACTATACCGTCCGCGATACTCATGGTATATAATCCCGCGATCAACGATGCACGGTATCTACGCCCAGCAAAATATTTTACTGTTATTGCAGACATTACCGCTGAAGGGCTAACAGAGAGAGAGTCAGAAATACTGTTCAATAATTTTCAATCATAGGAATACCAACTACCGGTCTATGTGATTGACGGTGGTTCTGTATGATCGCTGGACTCACGACTTCTCGATGAAAGTAATAATCGTTGTCGATCTTTCGCTTTGAGTGAAAAATAATAATGAAATTCAAACGATCGAGGAAATTCTGATGATAAAAAAATGCAGAATGGTTTAAATTTCATATTGGTTTGGAGAAAAATAAAATATTTTTCATTGATTAAAAAGTATCGAAAAAAATCTATTGGAAAATGTAATAATAATAATAATAATAATAATTTTTAACTAATATAGTAGAAAGATACAATTTCCGTATCTAAAAGTGCAACGGGTCGTTAATTCGCGAATCAATTTACTCCGAAAGTTTTCGTATAATATTTGGAGTAACGAGTACAAGTTCGACGTACTCTCTCGCCCGCTGTTGATAACGATGACGGAGTAGGCGTGACCGAATATGGTTTCGTTTGCCGGTTTCTCGTGCATACAACACTCGGCGGTCCTTCTCGGCGCGAGCGTAGAGCGGAGAGGAAGAAGATACGCGGTGCGATTTCCTGATTTTCGTGGCAATTTACCGCAATTTACAACCCACGCGAGTACGCCAAACGCAAAGTGCACGTAGGCAGTATAAATGCATGACTCTTGGATGGGATTCACGGATGCGTGGCTCTCGCGTTCGCGTCGTTCTCCCGCTGTTGATGCACATACGCGCGCGCCGGTGAGCGCTCCTCGCTGCATCAAGGGCTTTCGTTTGGCCGACAAATCGGACGGTTTAGCAGCTCGACGAACGAAGAGAGACAGAGAGAATGACTATGATGCTCCGTGGGCGCGACGACGAAGCAACGTTTCACGTCCGTTGAATAACGAACGGGTTGATGGAAGTCAAAGATTATTTGTCTTTTTTTTTCTCGGTCAACTTGTTTTTTTCTCATGCGAAGTCTATTCTCTATTGTATGCGTGTCTCGAAGAGACTAGCGATACGGCATGCAAAGAACAATTCGTACATTTTTTACAATTTTTTTTTTTCGCCTTCGCAAATTTTTTTTTTACTTCTTTTTTTTTTGCTGTAAATTGTCCGTCATAAGTGTCCGTTCGACACTTTCTGCAGTCGCAATCTTCGGAAGATAAATTAATCTGTAAATAGCTGTATTTATCTAATCAATCACTCTGCAGATGCTTTGTTATTTTTATTTAACCTTCACTCGTAGAAAAAAAAAAAAAAAAACTAAATTGTTGCAGAACGCGTCCGTAGTAATTACTACTTGTCGATGGATCATTATAACGAATAAACTCGAGTAACGAGGGCAGCGCGATACGTCGTGACTCGGTAGTATATTATCATCGCGTGCCGGATGCATTATTATAACACGCTTGTAAAATACTCCGGAGTCTAAGAATCTAAATGCTTCTACACGCTGCCTCGTTGTGTCGTTCCAAACAGTTTCATTACTCACGACGATTCATGAACAATTGGCCCTTTTGTGCATTCCCGACGAGGCGTCCCGGGGACCGCCGCGCGCGTGACTCACGGCAAAACGTTCTCTTCTCTTTCCCCGCCGTCTCAAGCTTCTCCGAGGCTCAACACATACGCGCACACGCTCTCTCCCTCTATCTCTTTGCCTTCGGAAATTATTACGTGCCGCGACCGATCGCAATAAATGTGCGTGCACGTGCCGCAGAACTACGCGCACTTGTTTCTCGCTTCGAGGATCGTTGAAATAACATTATTATTTCGGACGTATTGTGCATCGAGTTTGTGAAATAAAGAGGTATGTAGCGCTGCGAAGGAGATATCCGTCGACTTTGACCGCTTAAAGAATGTCCGTCGGTTTGTAGTCGTCGTCCCGTTGATCGATTGCCCCGGCACGTTGAAACATCCGAAGTTGAACTCTGGATGGCTTTGTAACTGGAAATACACGCGAGAGATAAGAATTGTCTGAGATGGTTTCGCGCATCTGTGTTCGATCGAATGCGAGCAACTCGTCATGTCGCCAGGTGCATATTCATTGACGATTAGTTCGAATGATTTGTAATCTTGTCTGATAAAAAAAAACGGGTCAAAGTCAAAAACGTTTTTGCACAGACAGATTTATTTTCGACTCCGATAAAGAGATTAAAAATCATTAAAAAATTTAAAAATAACAATAATAATAATAATTTCGTAAAAAGAAAAAAAAAAACTTTAGGGGTGTCGAGATGATTTTTTTTACTCAATCGGAACGTGTCAGACAGGATCGACGACTGTAGAGCCTCTGTCAACGCAAAACACTTCCGGACTCGTTAGAAAGTCACACCCGGGGCTTTGGAAACCCTGAAAAAAAGTGGCTACACCCTTTCTCGAGCTCAACGAACCTTCGAGTTTATTTTTTTAAAAGTACTGCTAACGCCCAAACGAAAGGGGGAGATCATGCGGGGACTTCAACGAGACGATATTTCTAACTATAGAACGATCTGGAGAGCAGACGAGTTGGTATAGGGAAAGATTAATTGTTTCTAAATATTTTTTTTTTCTTCCCGAAATACAATGTTTCTCCTCGGAAATTTATTTGCCTTTCTTTCGTATGATCAATTTTTTTTTTTCCGTGGAGTATACGTTGTAAAAGATTATATTTGTGAGAAAAAAAAAAGGTAATTGTCAAGGGTCAAATATGTTCGAGGGGTTTTGTCTCATGAAAGTTCTACAGGGACACGAAGGCTTGTCTCTTCGTGGCAATCAAATCGAAACGGCGATTGACCAGCAAACCGTGAACGGGACAGGTTGTTCAACGTGTGCCGTACGAGTGCGGACACACGCGTGGCGGAGCCTGTCCGCTGGTAACGCATGCGTGAGCGTGACACGTGCTCGATCAACCGGGCTCCCCGATCACGCTTGAGATGTTTCGAGCGTTTCCAGAGTGCATTGTTTCGAATCACTGTACGAGACAATAAAACGCTTAGAACTAATGTAGATACTAAACATGAGGAGCCACTGGACATAAATATCATTTATTTTACGACATAATATCATTTAGAATGCTTCTTAATTCACTGCAATGATGCAGTATCGTTCCAAAGTGAAGAGAACAATAGCAATAATTACCTTGAAAGAAAGGTGTGGGAAAAAATTTAAAAATGCCGAAGAAAGTATTAATGCTTCGAAAACGTTTAAAAATTTGATGTGTTTTCATGTAACGCTTACATGGAAGTATATTCAAACAATGTAAGAAATATATTCAAAGAAAAAAAAATTTGATATAAAAAAAAATTATTTGTTTTTTTTTTATTGAAAGATATTCGTTAATATTTACTGATTATATATCATTTACCGATGCAAATGAAAATATTACATATATCGTACATATATACGCGATATATATTTTTTTTTCGGACTGAAGAAATAAAACATCGCGTCACTGAAGGCTAAAAGGAGAACGTCATATTGTTTTACACAGCGCGTACGCCCTTTAGACTGGCGACATTACTTTGGAGAAAAGGTCAGAAAAAAAATCGAATCGACATATCGACTCTGCGGCTACACGTCGTAAAAATTGTATAATATTTTATCGACACGTTCAGCAGACACAGAGCGCTCAAACTCCGAACTCATGTTCCAAAGATTTCCAAACGCAAGATTACAATCCAAAAGTACCGTCGTACGCATGAAGGACAACCTCTTCCGTCTTCGTGTAACAAGATGTATCCACGAGAGACAGAGATCGTAGCGAACAGCTGCCTCGCGGCCGTGACTAACTCTATTCCCGACGTAGTAATTAATTCCACGGATAATTGGCTAATCGTTTGTCCTCGTCGTATAACGTTAGGAATCAACTGTGGCCGATGTTGCGCGCTCGCGCTTCTAGTACGCGACCGTATAGACTTTATGTCATCGCGGATAATCCTTTGGAAAGACATGGCTTATTCCGCGCTACGACGCGCGCGCGGAGCATCCAATTTCTCGTGTTACATTTGTCCATCGTACAAATAAACCATCGATGAAATATTCATACATATCGAAGCCGATATAATATCAGGCAATTTCGAATAATGCGATTTGCGCGTTACGCCGAGAAATAGGAGAGACAGGAGGATTGGACATTCGGTATCACGTCAATACCTCGCGTGCGCGCTTCGAGTCAAAGTACAGATAATGAAAAGGAAGAAGAGAAAGAGCAAAAGACGAAGTGGATAAGCAATAGAGTGCAGAGAAGTCTGCGAAGAATTGCATCTACTGTGCGCATCATGGCGGAAGAACTCACCGGAATCTTTATGTTCGATGATTAGCGATGCAGATTAGTGACGACGCGAGCGCAATCGTACGATACACACAAATGGCAACTATATTCCATCGCCACGATATATAAATCTCACAACGGTATTGGTGGACGTTTACACGCGCGAGTGAGGGAAATACATTCCACGAGTGTAACGCATAATTATAGGATATTGTGCGTTCGTTAGGCCGGCATTATGCGTCTATCAATGCGCTTCTGCCACTGCGAATCGTTTCAACCAACACACGGGCTCTACGGCAGCATCTCCTCGCATTCTAGATGCGACGACAGACACGCCAGGCATCGGAGATATATACACTTCCATTCGCAGCAGCTTATTGCAATATATTCGCTACCAGTTCTTCTACCAATCAAAGTCGTCAAAGAATTGCCGGAGCTTCTTTAACGATCGTGCGAAATCGTTGTTTATGAATTGTGAGCGAAGATTTTTTTTTTTTTTTATAAATTCCAAGAAATCGTGATTAACAGTTGACGAAATCGTTGGAGCGGCCGGGGAGAACGAGTAATCAGTCTCGACGAGTCGTAAAATTTGTAATTTTGATTGCTACAGGAATGAACATCGATGAGGAATGTTTGTTTTTTAGATTTTTTATAAATTTACACTTAGGTGGATATACAGGGAGACAGGGAGATTGAATAGCCGGGTATCGATGGCGCAATTCCAGAAAGTTGTAATAAATATCAACGAGTCTTGGTCGCTGCTCACTGTGTCCACTTGTGGTACAATCTTTGTACCCACGTCGGGGTGGAGGGGAGGGATATTACGCGAACAAGCGAGATGTACGACATCGGCGAGCCGGGGATCGAAGAGTAATCAACAATGTTTTATGCTAAACGCTCGATGTACGGAAAGAGAGAATCAAGTAACCTCCGAAGCTGCTTGTCGCGTCCAAGTAGCCGCAACCCGAGGACGGTGGATCCTCCTCTGTGTGGATATATGCACACGACACGGTGGATGCAGTTGGTACCGCGCCGCTAAGCTCCGACGGAAGACACGTCGAGTGAAACCTACAAGTCCCTGAGATGCACTCTCGGTACACTTACCTACCTGCTCTGCCGCGTAGGTAAGTCTATCCTGTTAAACGTGGGCACTCTGTGACTACGCACGATTCAACCCGGTTGAAACGAGCCTATCGCATAGAATGCGTACATTTAGAAAACGAAAAAAACAAAAAAAAACGAAAAAATCCTATCGTCCAAAGAGAACGAGAGACGGGAGAAGAAAAATGTTAGAGACGCAAAGAAACTCACGATTACGGTGTTATATACCACGAGTTTTGCGACCGTTGAAACCGCAACGGCTGTTTCTTATTATCATCGTTTGGTGGATAAATCGCGCAGCTATTGGCAGTCTATGGCGAAGCCGCATTTTTCGCGTTTCTTCGACAGAATTTGTAAAAGTCGCGGAAGCGATTTGACGAATAGCCGATATTGGAGATTTTTTTTTTTTTTCAATATGTACTCGAAGCTTCGAGAAACCTAGCAATGCCCGTAGTTGTCAGGATACTTTTTTTTTCTTTTTTATCCAATAATATTTTCAACGCGATACAGCGCAATGTGCCAATAACTGCGCCAATGCGCCTCAGTCGCAGTAAAACTCGCGACTCTTGGAAAGCGTGCAGTTTTTTTTTGTTGCTGTCCTCGCATAGCTTCGGTCCACCAGGTGCGACTCGAAGTGCCGCAAACAAGCCACCGGAACTCACAGATTATTGCCCCACGTATTCCAGTTACAAGTATTATCCGTTTCATAGCTCAAAGCTCTCGAGAAACAATTCTAATGAGAGCGAATACTGTTACATTCAGAATCGTCGATAAGCAAAAAAGGCTCTCGCGGTTCGTGTATACCTCGGGTACGTGAATGAACGTTGACGAGATGTGGTGAAAGATACACGCGCGTGAAGGATATATATCGCGCGAATTCTCGATTCTAACGCAATTTCCCCCTCGCGCACCTCGTGCAGGTCGTTGGTATCGAGTTTTTTTGCCACGTCATTTTCTCATTACGATTCCATTTCGCGTTGATACGAGACGGCGAAAAAATAAAAATTACATATTTTCTCACGTGTCCGCCGCGCGCGATCGTATCGCGCGGTACACACATTGGGTGCGTGCGAGCCACGCGCACTCTTTCTGAATAAGTCAGTATTTAATTATACTAACTAACAGTTTTCACTGTTTAAGCTTTGGATATATATAACGCGTTAATTCTCACGGGGAAATACTCAATTATAATTTATTCTGAACTTTATAATTGACGTGTGCGATAATTTAACGAGGGAGAGAATTTTGTAGCTGACGATTGCAAATATCTGACATTATCCTGTCCGACAGATTCAGATCTGTGTAATATATAGTAATATAAATGCATATAACGTACATATCTATATTATAATAATATATAGGTATACAATTGAATACAATAAGTACAGCGAAGTATTTACAAAGTAAAAAACAGGTTACGAAGAATCTTATTGAAACGATCTGAATATTATCTCCTCACGGTAAAACTTATCTAAACAAATAATGCGACAGTTTGTTTTGTAGAACATATTATATTTTATTTATTTTATTTATCTCATTAAATTTAATTTATTCTATTTCTGCAATTCCATTCTGATAGGTTCGGTCAATAAGAAAGGTTAGGATACGAAGAGAGATCGCGAAGTGCAATGTGTTCGGGAGGAAAAAAAAGACAGAAAACTGATAGTTATAACTATAGAAAGGCAACAAAATAGCTACGATTAAAAAAAAGTTCTTTAGCACCTGTACATCCGCAATAAACTCTTTGAATCCTCTAAATCATATACAAAATAAAACATAATTTGCATATGTATATATTAATATACAGTGATAGCTCGCGTATCAACGGTGGTATTAACAATGGCGCGACGACAGTATGGATTAATCGGCTAGATAACTTTGCGAACAGCCCGGCAGTAGGAAAACGCACTTTGGCGAAAAGAATCTTTCTCTCTCGCGTGTAATATGTACGCGCGCGGAGAGAAATCATGAATGACTGAGATTTACGATCCGTGTATGCATCGCGCGAGCGGTGGCCCGTTTTCTATTGCTTCCACGGTCTAACCGTATACGTGTGCGATCGTACTTGCGACAACCCGCCACCGCGATGCATCGTATTGCTGGTTTGCTTACTTACTAACTGTTCGGTTTGTACTGACAGTCTCGTAACTGCGAGAGGAGAGAAGTTTCTACTCATTCTCGTAGACCTAATGGAGCCGTGGAAAAAAAAAAAAAAAAAAAAAAAAAAACGCGTCACGGAGAAAAGACGCATTGCGTTTTCTATCGTAGTTGGAAGAGAAGCGCGATTGAGAATGAAGGCTCGTCGAGGGAACGAGCGATCGCGTTGACCCGATTTACACGCAAAGCAAAATTCTTTCGATAATTGAATTCCTGAACGTCATTCATATCGATATTAACTACTGATGCTGCATGACACTAATTGCGGACTTTGAATCTCAGTCTTTTTTTGCTTTATACGTGTTTAAAATTTATTAATTTTTATCCTCATTTCAGAGAACATTATGATTATTATTTTTTTCTTTTTTTTCTTTCGAAGTGTCCTATTTCCGATGTGGAAAATTCTAGCAACGCTGAGTTCTTATTTCTAGATGAATTTTGACGACAAAGCACAGGCTACGAGTCACGTTTAAACAACGCCGTCTCTGTGTCTCGTACTCGCAACGTTAACGCTGCTTTACTCGTTGCGTAGCAGGAATTTTCCTTTTAAATGAGAAGAAGTAGCTTTACGGGTGCACGCAAGAGACTCCTCTGTGTACGCTACTATGGTACTCTCACTCTGTATTTTTAGGCGAGCCACGAAAGGTCCGGCCCATTCGCGCCGGACATAAATTTGACGTTGCGGCTGAACGGGCGAATGCATACGACCGGCTAGCAGGAGCATTCGTATTCGCTCCAGTACGAGGCACGACAGCCCTTTGACAGACTTATACGCATCTCCGTAGAGTTCCGACTTTTTGTTGTTTTTTTTTTTCTCGCATCGCGCATACGGTCCATGGGTTACATCTCCCAAGGATCACCTACCCTCGTTCTTCGCACCTCGTTTACGAATTCAAGTCTCGTATACCTAATACATACTTTCTTGTACCTCGAATTATCTCGGTCGTTTCTCTTTTCTCACCGCAGTGAGAATAACAGTGTGGAAGGAAGTTGAGACGAAAAAATATCGTATGTCGATTGGAAATTCGTCAGACACGCGGGGTACAGGATGAATCGGAAAAAAGTTTTTTTTAACTCTAACAACATCGGCGCTTTAGAATGCTCGGTGAATGATAATCGTCGAAAAACTATTTTTTTTCATTTCCGGTTCAGCGTCAGCACCAAATAATTCAGGTTTGCCGTAAAGTAAACCGCAAAATCGTGATCCGTAAAAAATCCGTAGAAATTTATAAATGTTTATATTTTTTGGAATTTTTTTAACAATAACTCTGCTCTCTCATGGAATATGAGAAAAATCGTACAGCATAGAGCACTTGTAAGAATTTTTATTTTTTTACTATTCTACAGGACCGTTACACGGCGATGAAAACCGTGAAAAAAGTAAATTTATCCATAAAATACGACGATTAAGGTAAATATTTTTTTCAACAACTTTTTTTTTTTAATTACACAACCAGCAGTAGTTTCGTTTGTGCAGCGAAGTGTTTGATTTATTTTTTCGCTCACTCCTACCTCCCCCGGCATATACGACACGGTGCAGGCCTCACATAAACGGATTCGATGTTTATAAAGAATTTTGAGTCTCGGCTGTGACTTGCAGTAGGAAACGTGTAAACCGCATGAAACGTAAACTCTCTCTCCCGCCAAACTGTAATCCGGCAACTATTTTTGGTTGTCATTTTTATTCACGCGTTCGGGGCGAGAAGAGGTTATGTAACGCGCGAGATTTCGAATTATTAATAGCGCGCAATTGTTTGTAATGAAATTTCGTTGAGCGTCGTATACAATCTCGAAGTTTGAAGTTTGTGTCTCGACAGAGTGCCACCGTAGAAACGGCGCGTCATAGCTTAGGCATGCGCCGAGAGTTCGGGATCGGTATGCAAGCGTCTCTCGTGCTGCCAAAGTCAAAGCAAAAAAAAACAAGACAATCCCACTCTCGGAGCTTTATTGTTTTCTCTCATACGAGACAAATAAACATAAACATGTCGAGAGACAGTCGTTCTCCACAGGCAGACACTACGATATATTGTTTCGTGTATACTACACCGAGTCCCCTCTCGTCGGCTTTATGACCATTCGATAGTGTTTTACGAGTTAGTAATGGACAGGTTGTACCCTCGCGTTAAAATAACAATGATGATAATATTTCGTGAGATGCTGGACGAGGCGGAAAGACAAGTCAGAGTATATATGAATGCGGCGCGGCTCTCTCTCTCTGTGGTCCGTCTTCACGGAGCCACGGGGGTGCTTCTCCTCGTGCCCTCGAACTCTTCTTTTCTTCGTAGTTCACTCTCGCCTTCTCTTCCCCACTCTATACTTGGTGGAAACTTTTTGCCCACAAACCCCACAATCTTCGAAAAAATTCAACCCTCAATAGGCTTTTCATTTGTTCGAAGAATCGAGGGGAAGAAAAAAAATACAATAAGATCTTTCAAAGATATTCGAGTCTTAGAAATTTTCTTATTTTTTTTTTTGAAATTTATGCCACCGTAATCTCCATAAACACAATTTAAGAAATTTGATCCGCGAGGATATTTAGTTAGAGAAAACGTTTCGTTCGGATTGTAAAGAATTTTTTTGCAGTTGGAATTGTCGTCGATGCGAAAATGAGGGTGCAGTTTTCATTACATTTTTCTTTTTTTTTCTTTCGATGTTATATCAGCTGCTTATTCAGAACCCGCAGCATTCCGTGTTTGCAGAGAAACGAGATAACGCAGTTCGAGTAAAAAAAAATGCCTGCAGACGTGATGACTCCGATGCCACCCTCGCGCTACCGTTATCGCGAGAGTTCCGTAGAGCAGATAATACATATTTCGACTCTGTGGGTTATACAGAAAACGGTCCATAGATCATTGAGAGAGACCTTCTGTAGTTTAACAGTAACCGAATACGGGTCAGGAATTTCAGCCTTCTGGTCCATTATCTTCCGTGGGTTGTTCTCGGATCGAAAAAAGTATCGAATGTTACGTGATAAAAAAAATAGAGAGAATGAAACAGAAGGGCTCGCAGGCTGTATCTCAATTTCGTCAAAGATTTTTTTTTTTCACATATTTCAATTGTGCGTACGATTTTTTTTCTCTTCGAATTGGTGTAACATAGCGATAAATAATTTTCAGCTGTGTACTCGAAAGCTCTCGTTGTACTGCGAGACTTCTGATGTTTCTCATTCGCCGTATCGTCGCTCATTCTCCTGTGACTCACACACTCGTCCACTTCGCGGAGCCCCTATGAAAGAGAACACGATATACATATTTTATTAAAATGCGAATCTCGATGCCTCGCAATTCTCGTGTCTTGCGTGCTGCGTAGTTACGACGACACGAGAAAACTATATGCGCGGTGAATCATTGCGGGAACACCATCGGCTTGAGGATAAAAGGAAAAGTGGAGACGGCGCGAAAAAAGAACGGACAGGAGTGGAGTGATTAAATTCGAATAAATATAAAAAAACATTTTTAAAACACCATCGTTGATGTCGAGACGCAAGGATTCTCTGACGCGGCGTTCGACTTTATTCACGGTCGTTGGGCAGGTGAATAAAAAAAAATCACGTTCTTGGGAAAACGTGAGTTCATCGACGATATTGTTACGGTCAACAACAAGATTACTTTCGATATCGTCATCTTTTGCCATTTAAGAGTGAATAGTCATCAAGTTTAGGAATTTCCATAATTACTAATTATTATAATTTATGATAAATAATTAATAATACATTGATATTCTCGACGCCCTGGAATATGCCAGTTTCTCATTAACTATTTAACTCTCGTCGTTAATTTTTTCTTCAGTCTTTGTTTCGATTTTTGATTAAGTATCCGAAGCCGCGAAATGTCTAATCGTCACGACCGTTTCCTTTACCAAGAAAAAATCGCAAAAAACCGTGCGGCCTCTCTACGCATTATTCAGATGTGAATGCGTGTAGCCGATTCTTTGCGTGCCGTCTCCGATATTTCGTTATATACGGACTGATAAATATCGTCGCGTGGAATAGGTCGCTTTGTAAAGTTCTCAATCGAACAACGTCAGCATTTATGCGCCGTTCTCGTATTCGTGACCGAAAAACCAAATAAAACTTTACCAGTGGAGGAACAAAGAAAAAAAAAGATATTGAAAGATCGAAAGAACGTCGAAAAAACATCGAAAAACACATCGAGTCCGTGCGAAAGGATTATTACTAGTCATTTATTACTCGGTCACGAGAAATTGCGCCGTGAATTCTAGCGGTCCACACCGAGGGCCACGTGATCAGAAGAAGCAAAGTCGAACCGGGGAAAAAAGAATACGAAGGGAGGGAACAAAACGAATACGAAAAAGATGGCAAGATGAGTTCGGGTGAGAAAAAAAAATAAAAAATAACCTAAAAAAACTTGCGGCCGTTATCTGTCCTCCCGTCGCGAATTCCTGGTGAATATTTCAATGGTGTGCCGCGCAGCCGAATTATTTCCGTGCCCTGTGTGTTTGCGCTACCGCGCAAGCATTATAAGAGGCATCTTTATGCCTTACATATTTTTCTCGAGAAGCTCGATCGAGCGACCGCCACGCGCTCTCATAGCGTCGTTAACCCATTTCAAGTGGGTGGAGAAAAGCACAACGCTATAAGGAATATCTTGCGAATATCTCCCTCATGTTTTCTTCGCCAAAAGAAATTTGTGCACCGAGCCTCTGCCGCTGGTTGCGAACCCGATGCACTTTGGATACAAGTCGATTGCCAGCAGTATTGTATGGAATCGAATTGTTTTGCGGATATTCTCATTTGCATACCTACCCTAACGACAATATTAACGCTTCTCACGGCTCTTGTCCGTTCCTCCCTCCCGCCCCTCCCCTCCCAACTGATCTACCTGCTGTATAATATTATAAAAATGCTCCTCGATTTTGTAAAAAAAAAAAAAATTATTGCAACTGAATCTTTCGTAAAGTCGCCAAAAAATATTGACCGAGTGTTCCGATTTATTTAATGAAAAAGTTTAACATGAAATAAAAAAGGACAAAAAAATATGTAAAAAATGGGAAAAGAAAAATTATTAAAATAAATATTATTATTATATTTCACAATATTTAATAAATTTCTAAGTATCAATATTTTCCAATAATTAAACTGTCTCAGGTCTATCGAAGCCTCGTCTATCGCAATTTCCCATTATCCGTTTCCGGAATCAATTAAAAGTAAAACACTTTTATTTAATCGATCGTAATTAAAATCATCTTCCAATATCATCGATGATAAACAGCGAATTATCGAAGATATACACGAGAATCGTCTGACATTTCAATACATACATATGTACGGTTTATATACTCGTTTTAGACAGGTCGAGTTCTATCTACGTTAGCGGCTACATACCTAACTGTGCGGGAATAGCCGAGAGACGATCGCGGCGCGGAGTTGTCTCAACGGGCGCGTGTTCGCGAGAGTAGCAAAACTAGGTAGCCTTGAGGGGTCTGGTTGCGAATTCTATCCAAGCATCTCCTCTGCATACCGAGAAACGTCTATTCTCTCTTTATTTAAGCCGGGGACGGCCGTGTCATCGATTTGCATAGCCGCAGAGAGCCGCCCCGCACCGAACCCAACCACCTCGGATATCTCGCCGCGGCGTCGATATCCGAACGAGTTATATCGATATAGACTTGTTTTCGCACGCAATGTCGACGATACACTTCAACCCCGTTTGCGCAGTAGTTATCCTATTCACTGACTAGTCGAATCAATCGCGTTGCAAACCAGTCGCCATTCGTTTCTCTACGAAACGAACGGTTGAACTTCCAATGTCATCTTACTGCCCTTTCGCGGTAAGGTTCATCGTGGTTTTCTCGATTAGAGTCCATAAGTTTCGTCAGTTTCAGTAGCCATTAAATGTAAAAAAAAAAACAAATTGAGTCAAAAATGAAAATAAAAAAATAATAATAATGTTTAATTACAAATTGTGTGAAATTTGATTACAAACATCGACACCTTTTTTTTAAATTCATTAGAATACAACAATTTTCAGAAAATGAAAAAAAAAATGGAAACATACGATTCAGGAATTATTTGTGAATGACATTTTACGAGACCGCTTGCGTCACCTCTGGTTTTATCTATTCGTTGACTTGCATTCTCTGCACCGTCCCACGAATTATCAATTATCATCGGAGAATGAGCTGAGAGCGAAGTCTTGTCTTTCTCTCTTTCTCGGGTTCTCTGCACTCGGGATCAACTCATCACAACCGTACGGTATTGTAATACATACAGTGTTGAGATACTTTTTTTGTTTACCCTGATAAAATACCATTGATAAAGCGTAATGTGTTGCGACTATAATGTGACGACGATGCTCTGCGACTGCAATCGTGCGTAATCTCCGGCGCCTAAAGTGTGCAGTTCGGACGCTGTTGATTCCGCGTAATCAGGCTCTCGGGAGAGACGAGCGAAGACGTCGAATGAGGTAACGTATTCGAGAAAGTATTTTTTTATATTAAGTCATCGATACGGGCAGTGGTACTGAATACATTTTATAAATTCTCGTATTACATCTTTTTTCTCCGCGAGAGTTTGGAAGTTAAAAAAAAAAGCGGGTAACAAGAGTGCCGTTCCCTCTTTATGAAGATACGAGAAAGAATTTTTATACCGTCCAGACGATTTGTCATTCGCGGTACCAGTTTTTATAATCCTATCCGAGCGGCGTGGAGGGGCGTCGTCGCGGTTCTTACCTCCAACAAGACTGTGTTATATACTCAGTTGGTAAAAGGAGAGGTAACGGTGAATGGGTTCATTTTATCAATGAAATCGCGGCTCCACTTGAACTGAGCGTGGAGTGGCGAGACGACAGACTCAGAGGGAAAGGTGCAGGAAGAGTCCCGCGCGCGAGGATGAATGAACGATCGAATCCACTCTCGGTGGGCTTCGGCATAACCTCAATGATGATGCTTTCGGATACAGATGCCACGGAAAGAAAACACCAAAGGGCGTGTTACGTGAGATTCTTTCACTCTCGTTATTGTGGCAACGAAGGTAACTCGATATCATCGAAATCTCACGCGTTTTGTCATCACCGAAAATTTCCCCGATACGTGTGTCGCGGACAGAGTTTCATTTTCAATCTTCCGACATTTTTGGGCTGAAAAAAAACTTGAATTGGTCAAAGATTCCTAAAAAAATGTTATCCACGCTCCGCGTCATAAAAAAATTAACGAATTAATAACAACTTTAAAAAAATACGAAGTTTACTACCTCTCGGACTATTAACAATTAAAAAAAATAAATCAAATGATAAATCACAGAGACGTTGATGCTGATGAATCTTAAGAGGCCTTCGGTAACATTTAATAACGTTTTAATTCACGTGTTTCACGTCCGACGGAGTCTTTAGCTCGAGTACTTTGCAACTTGGGATAAGAATTTAGAAAGAGATCGAGCGTCATGTGAAAAAACGTGATAGAAAGAGAGAGTGAAGAGCCGTAGAGAGACAGAAAGCGAAAGAGATTAGGATCTCAGTGCAGACGTAGAGAGAAGGCCGACCGCCCGTCGTGAGAGCGAGATTTTTCGTCCAGGATTTTGGATCGTCTCGACTCTCGTGGTGGCGGCATCGTGGTCCTTAACGTATGCATATATACCGGGAGTATCCGCGCTGCGGCATTCTCGTTTTTAACCTCGTGCTTAGCCCGGTGCTCGAGATTAAACCCGCGTGAGGGATATACGCCGCCAAGTCGGTGTGTCGTAGCGTAGAGAGGAGTAGTAAAAGAAGAAAATTTCGAGGGTTCCAGCGGCAAGAGCGGTATAGAAGTAGCAGAAGCGAGCCGAGCGGTCATCGAGGCCCTTCTTCGCTCGTTTTACGCTCGGACTCCTCCAATAAAACCCTCGAACCTCGTACAGCAGCGGCGACCCCGCCGGCTTATTCACAAGGAACTTTAAGGAGCGCGCGAGAGAGCCTTCGCCTCTTTCTTTTGCCCTATTTATTGGTTTTTTATGTCATTTTTTTTAACTCTCGTGACGCAAAGAGCCCCCACGTGGACTAATACGAACAAACATTTTCGACCCGACTCCGACTACTTTGCTTCGTGACAGAAATTAAATCTATTACTCATAAAGTTGCATGCGCGCCCCGTGTGGAACGCGACGGTAAAAAAGGCTGAACTTTAATTAGATACTTTAACACTCCGAAACGAGACATATTTACGCGGGTCTTCATTTTTTATACCGCTGCATATGCCTCGCATCATCGATTTTTCTCGGGTTCTCATTTGATAATAGTCGAATTACAAAATATCCATTGAGACGATCCAGCAGCATAATTTATCATTGAGGCGTCTTTTGTAAATTGCTTATCGATCGAACAGGTTGATTAATTAAGTTTCAATTAATTATTTTCTTATTAAAAAAAAAATGTATTACGTTTCATTATGTGTCCATCGTAATCAATCGATTGGTTTGCTCCCGCGTAGTTATAACCCGTTAGGATGCCTGTTATCCCGGCATTACAATAACGGTCCATCGGAATTAGTAGAGGAGTATAGATAGACGAAGCATGAGACGAAGAGACAGCTCTTCGTCGGCTCACCCCGGGGCCACGTTCGGACGACAAAGGTGGATCCCGCGGTAAGTTCACGATCCCACTTTCGTTAATCGTCTTTAATTGCCACGGATAATTGAGATTAATGGAAAGGCATGCGGGCAAACGAATAGTCGAGTGAGCGGGTGGTCAACGCGACGAACGCCCTATTATCAACCCCATCGGTTATTTTTCTTTTTTTTTTTTTTTTTTAAGTTCGTGAAATTAAAGTTTGAGGCGTCCGACGAACGGCGAAAGTCATCCGCGACGCTAGTCAAGCTATAGTAGGACAGTTCGTATATCACTCGTAAAATAAGTACTGCAAACCACGCGCGCGCGGCCATTTGTATCTGGTATGGGAAAAGAGATACGACTTGACGTTTTGAAAGTCGATCGCCGACACGATAATGTAATCATTCGTGAATGCGGTTTAGCCGGTGCGCCCGTACAGTAATTGCTACTATTAATCAATATTTACTAACCGTCGATCGCGCATACGCACGATTTCATTTGTAATAAAAATACAAGTATATACGCGGAGAAATTTTTGTCGTGGGCCTCAAAGTAGGTCGTATCACCCGCGTCTTTCGAAAAAATTTAAGTCCGATTTACGCATATCGAGAAAATGTAGACGAGATTGTAATCATCGACGAAGCTTTCCGGCGATCTGATTTGCCGCTTTCCGAATAATCGCCCAAGTTTCGGAGCGCACCGCAATTTTTTCGCAAAATTACATCCTCGTAATTGAAAATTTTATCGGAAATAAAAAAAAAAGTATTTTTCAATATAATTAACTCCCAATCGAAGGTTTTTTTTTGTTTCTTTTCAATTCCGTATAACCGTCGATAAAATGAAAAAAAGTTATGGCGAGCGAAAGACACGCCGGTGTTTAAATACGAGATGCGTAGGCACTCTTTTCGCTGTAAATGCACTTTGCATCGCAGTAAAATTATCAAATTGATGAAATTATCAGTTTAAGAGAGCAAAAGAAAAAATAAAAAGCAAAAATATGGTATTAATTATAGTTATAACTTTTATCGTCGATGAGGACGAACGGACGTTGGGGGAGGGGCGGGGGGTGGCGGTGGTGGTATAGCTATCGAATAAATGGCATGAAATACACCGTCGATGAACACGGCGAGTTACACAACGAGGTTGACGGCGACGGCGGCGGGGCTGCGGCGTGCCAGCGAAATTGCTCCATTATTACTTCATCTAGTGCACCGAAGAGGAGAGTATGGATGTTGCACGCGAAGCGTTTCGTCTCTATCTTCCTCACGGTTTTATCCAATCCGCGGTTATCCCGCGTGTGCGCGCTTTCCGCGCCTCCTCCTCGACATCGTCGTTCCCTCGGCCTCTGTGTGTAGAGAAGTCGTCCGCGCTCTCGCGACCACTTTGCCCCAATCCCCCTCTGTTCTCCCCGTCCCTTCCGCGTGTGTAGTGTGTTGCTCCGGTTCATTCAACCCAGTTGTTCACGACGAATATCGCTGACCGGACACACACACTGTGTCGTCCGTCGTTCGATAACCGCGCGCGCTCGACGTCAATCATTAAAGTGCCGCGCAGATATTAGAACGAACACTGGGAAGCGACAAATAACAAAAAAAAAATACAAAATAATGTACGAAGCGCGAAACAATCAGTAGCGACAAGAGTAACGATGCAAAAATGCGGAAAATTTACTGACGAAGATAGTGCCGACAAAGTTATGCAAGCGTTCTTTATGATATCAAACGACGTAGCATATTCTTGCAAATATAATGAGACAGAAACTCCGATTGAATAATTTTTTTTTTCTCGTCCCCTGAATTCCAAAAAAGTGCTTCAAATTACCTTAGACTGGTTTTTTTTTTGCATAAGATCGAACCTCAAGGAAGATTCGAATTGATGTGAAACATTACAAAATTTGTATTTCGCGCTCGACGAGCTATTAAGTTAAATCGATCATTTTTATAATGCACCCCCCCCCCCCCCTCCCCCTATTCGTTGAAAATATAAAAAAAAGGGTTTTCTTCGATAACTTCCACATACGGAGCACGAAACCCTTTAAAGGGCGAAAGCAATGAGAGTCATCATCATTATTATTATTATCGTATATAAAAAATATTTCATAAAAGTTCGCAAGCCGGATACATCGTTACATTTGTACTGACGAGCGCGTAACACATTATGGCTCGTAATTCTTGTATCGAGGCGTTCACCGCTGGTCTGTACGCCTTTTCCCATGCTCCCGGCGTGTTGTGAGAGTCGAATATATCTCTCTTCGTCTCTTCGTCGGACTATTTCTGCCGTGCAACGAGTTCGTTCGCCGTGTCTGCCCTGCCGCGGCCTCTGTGCATTACGACTGTTTGTCTCTCGCAAGATGCACACATGTGGGTGCGTCCGCGCGAGCGTCGAGGGCACGTCCGCCCCGTAGTCGGACGAGAAGACCGCGCGCATGCATGGGCACACTGTCGCCGTCTCGAAATCCCCTCCCCCCCCTCCTCCCTCCGTCGTTTTTCTCTCTTCGTCGGTGTGTTCCGCACGCCGCACAGTGCGAGAGAAAACTTCGTCTCGGTCTCAGACACATCCACCGCGTCGACAGCTCTCAACATCGAGCCTGACGAGCCTCGAACGGGCGACACAAGGAGACCGTACGAAACTCTCTCGACGCCCGAGAGTTTCGTACCCCGTACCTATGACTATAATATGAGTTCGGGGAAGAAAACGAATAGAAGGAGAAACGAAAAAAAAGAAAAAAAGAATGAATATCTGCCCGCCGAGGGCGTGGATATTCGAACACTGTTATATTACTATACAAATCTCAACCGAGGTAACTTTATTTATTTTTTTATTTTTTTTTTGGAGGAGCGACGGGTGGGACCACCCGCGATATAAAAGCGATTAAACGAGAACGAAACTCACGAGTGTGGTACGTACGTATACGTACACTATACTCATTATACACCCCATCGAATAATCTTTACATAATCTTACGGCGAGCATAACATCCGAGGACTGAAAAAGATTCTCAGTGACGGAACTCGCAACGGGCTCTGTGGCTCCAGTTAAAGATTTATCACCGAGAGTAATAATTTGCGTCTAAAAAGCAGAATAATGCTAAGATTTGTATTATTTGTCAATAAATAAAAAACCACCTAACCTACAAAGATTTTTTTTATTAAAAAATAATTCGTGAGTTTTATGAAAACTCATATTTTGTTATATCTCGATAAACGGTGTGTCGTGTTTGGAAAAATTTATCGTAGTCGAGCCTTCGCTTGGCGAACAGTAGTTCGCCGGTTTGACAGCGCGGGACGCATCGCCCCGTAGAAACGCGGATCGTCGGTATCGGGTGGGCAGTGGATGCACCGAGTGTACATCGAGAAGCAGAGAGCCTGAGTATGTAGGTATAAGCTCAGCACAAGTCCAGCAGCGGACTCTCGTTCGCTCCCAAGACTCAGCAGCAGCAGCAAGTAAGCAACAGCAACAGCAACAGCAGCAGAAAAGCAGAAGGAGGTATACGGTGTGTGGATGCCGCGTGTCTCCGTCGCCACTGCGGCCTGTTCGAGAGAAACGAACAGTGCCGCCGGGCCGCGCGCGCCTACCCAGCAAGCACATCGGTATATTCCAGTGTTGCTCCGGCTGCCGCAGCGTACGGACGTATCGCGGTGTAGCTCTCGCGTAGAGCGAACGTTTAAACGACAGAACGACAGACTTGCCAAACGCGTATAAACAAAAACTTTGACGACATCCAACGTAATCGAATCGGTGTGTTTTTTTTTTCAAACAATTCATTAGTCGATCGAATAGATCGAAGTTTTTAAAATTGTTTCCTTCAATTATTTCGTTCCTCGTTAGATCTGCGACAAGTTCAACGTCCGAGACACAACTTGCCTCGGTTTCGTCACATTGTGTTTACGTTGAACGCAAAAGTTCGTGCCACGCCACGAAACGGTGGTTCGTAATGTTTTTTTGGTGAATGAACCGGGGAGCCGGGCATTTCTCGTGACACCGCGTGATACGTGACACGCGAGCCTCGAACTCTCCAACGGGGGAATATTCTCGTGACGAGTACGAAAGATTGTTTTTCGTTCGTTTTCCGTTGAATCGCGATTCGTGAATTAGTGCGGAGAGGATAAGGGATACCGGAGAGAGAAAAGAGAGTCGGGTCGATCTGTCGGGATCGGGTGAGAGATTCGTACACGCGAAGAAGGATCTCCGGACGACCTTGAAATTCCCGGACTGCAGCAGCGAAACTGCTCTTCTGGTTCGTGTGCACCACGAGACACGACCGAAGACAAAACGACGATCGGAGCTTCCTTCTTCGGCCTTTACATACATACCGTGCGTGAAATTGTCAGTCGCAAACTTCAAAAAGTGATCGAATTTGCTGGTGAAAGAAACGAAAAGAAAATTAAAAAAAATAACGGTCGTGAGAACGTTTTCGTGCGCGAGGCGAAACGCGCTGCGTGCGCGAGTCGACGTGCGTCGAGCACGTGCGCCCACACATCGCGCGGCACTGACGCGAATTAAGTAATTTCGGGTAAAAAAAAACACGAGTTTTTTTTTTCATATTTTCATTTATCTTGAACGCTCTCATTAAGAGATACGAATTTTTTTTCCGCGAACTCGAAAGGCAACAATCGATCGATAAGAATTTTCGAAACACGTGGGAAACCTCGGTACAGAAGAGACAAAGCTCCGAACGAATTTTCGAGATAAACATTGTTACAAGTGCAACAAAGTTCGCGAAGTACGACTCTCTCGCGAAAAAAAGGCATATTTACGAGAGAGAATAATAATTGCGCGGAGCTTGAGTGACATTTTGTTTTTTTTTTGTCGAAGTAAACATAGAGTCAAGCGAGTGGGGGTGATCAGTGTTTATACGACGAGAGTGGGTTTTTTTTTTTCTTGAAAATCATTTATTGGATAAGCACGTGGTGTGTAACGGCGTGACGGATATACCCTTGGATCATCGACGATATAATCGTTGCCGGTGCGCTGGATCACCGGAACTTCCGCTCGAGGCAAGTCTTTTGAGATTACATATAGCTATGATCACATATACCGAAGATACGTAAACACACGCATCCACGCACGCGCACACTCATCGATTTCCTCCGAAGATTCTAAACGTCGCAACGTCGAGTACTACCGCGTTGCATTGAATACTAAAATCGATCGAATGCGCAGAAGCTTCGTATAGTTAATAAGTATGCGTGTAAAGTACCAATGACATCATTCACCCTCCGGATCATCATCCTCTCGGAATTTCTCAACCGGCATCGATTAAAATCTCTTTCGCGAATTTTAACACACCTATCCCCGCCAATCTGTGTACAAACGATTATCGGCCACTGTGAGATGACGATCTATACAGCAAATTCCTGTAAATGATGTGTTTTTCTTTTTCTGTTTTAATCACTATACGCTACTCTCGTCAATAAGATGTTTATCTTCTTAGACACGTTTTACCCCTTCTCGATTACTCGTCGTGGTCCCAGTGGCTTCTAAGGCTGTTTTGTTTTTTTACCCTTTTTTTTTTTTTTTCACGACGTAATCGCAATCGACTGATACACCGAGGAACTTTATCGAAATCCTTGACATCTCGGACGGTAGCGCGTTACGTATCAAAACGTTTTACGATTTTACGATCTAAGATTTCTATCATACCGATGTTAAAATTCTTCCTTTACATTCACAGATCTTAACGAGAAAAAGATTTAATCTTTGGATATAAAAATGCGTTTTACTATATTACGTTATGAATTAATATCGATATAATTGAGCTTTGACCATTATAACCTCATCTATATTACGTTTTTTTATGAAAAAAAAAAACTATTACCAACGAAGCGAATTTTTTTTTTTAATTGATCGTAAATAAACACAACGTCGAAATTGTATCGTAAAAGTCGCGAAAAACAACGTAAAAAAATTCGTACACATGACGAACTTTTCGTTACTGACGATTTGTCGAAATCGAAAGGATATAAACATTATTTGTCCGATTAATCGCCCTTCGCGTCCCGAGTCAACAAAACGACGAGAAGAGCAACGAACGACTATTGTAAATATCGTCTCTATAAACTCTGTGATCTCGCGTAATAGTCGGGGCGCGACGGATTCGCGCAGATTGCGAAACTCGCGAACGGCCCCCCGCGCAATTGACAATGGGGAAATTCGCTCGTCTCGGTTTCTCGCTACGATTCTTGGCGGGAGAGCAGCTTGGCGCGCGAGTTGTCGTTATATTCAGAGAGAAAGACTTCGCGCGGCGACGGATCGTCGTATATTATTATACGATGCCCCGAGAGAGTGTCGGGCAACGAGAAGGCGCCTGTGTAATACGAATACGAAACGTGGGACGAATTTAATCAATGGACGATAAATTCAAGCGACTCCTCGTTGTCGGCATTGTCCCAATACCCCGGCGTCGTTCGCATTCACAATAACGAAACAAACATTTTTTTTTATATATATATATTTTTTTTTTATTTCTCGATAAATAGACCGCCAATCGTTCGACAACAATAAATTATTCATACTCTCGGCGCGATGATTTCGAACGCGCGTAATCGTGAGAAATACGTAACGAGATATCTACACTTTCGTTTGGCAATGTTTTTTCGTCGTCGTTTGCGTTACTCCTCGTGTCGCATCGAACTCCAGCTAATCAGTCTGATACACTTATATATATATATATATATACACATTTATAACATAAATACGTATATATAGCACAGTCGGCGCTGCCGTCGCTTCGACGCCGCCCGGTTATTTACACGCGGACCGTATTATCGAACTAACATACATTCATACATACGCACTCTACGTGCACACAACACGCGCTGTGTTTCTTGAGAGATAACGTATGGAGAGAAAAAGAAGAAAAAAAACAGAATGAACGAATTATATAGAGATACTCGCGGCGCGGAATAGGCAGCTAGACAACCTCTCCCCATTCGTAGTCAGCCCGAGGTACGAGGTTCATAATGGCTGACCATTGACAACGTTCTATCGTTGATAACAACGTGAGCTCCAGGTTCTTCGATTTTCTCAATGACTCTCGCGATTGCTCTGATCTATATATATATATATACGTATGTACGCATTCCTAATCGCTTTCGTCTACGAGGTTTCCCGGTAAACGATAACGTTATAGGATTCCGTGGAAAATTAACGGATATTATCTCATTACTGTTCGTAATATCTACAAATCTTTCATTATCATACGATTTATTACGCAAGTGAAAAAAAAAAAAATCCCATTCATGTGTCGATCGTAAAAAAACAATTTTGAGGACTATCGATGTATCAATTGTGATAGTTTTTTGTTGAAATTTTTTTAAATACATTTTTCCACGAGATACGAAATAATCGATTTGCGATAGTTTTGCATTCATCGCAGAGACGCTTGCATCGTAATTGGATTGTTTATTGGCTCGTTGAAGTATGAATAATGTTCGGCAATAGAGTCGAGTGACGCAATAACTAATGAGCCATCGAATTGTTATTCGTCGAGAGTTAATCGATTCTTCGGGTCGGTCGGTTAACATTGACAAATTTATTTTCAACTCGGCGCGCAACGTCGGGATTCGTATTTCACGGTATCCCCGGACAGAGGATACGCGAATAGCGTGTGTGTGCATCGGGGGCCTTCTATGCCTCGCGGGATAGTGGATACGCTTAAATTTTATCTTTCTCACTCTTTCGTTCGTTAATACGAAACTCTTCGCGTTTTATTATATTTCACCGAGTGCCGCGATACACAAGGCGTCGAGAGTATATTAGAAGGCAAACGAGGAGTTTGAGGAATGGGTTTTTAGGGTCTCTCGTCGCGCATGAGTACGGAGAAGCCAAACGTAGGGAACGCGCATACGACGACGATATACCCAACGCGAATAATACTTCACAGCTGAACTCTCCCTTTCTCGTCTTTCTTTTTCCTTTTCGTTACTCGGTTCCACATGTGCGCGCGAGCTGTGTGAGAGCAGCGAGCACGTGTTCACGCTGGGGAATCTCTTTCAGCTGTTGGTACTTTAATGACATCGAAGAAAATTGGGGCAATGACAGTCAGTGGACGGAGGTCGAGATCACCGAGATCTTTGCCTTTTTTATTCATAAACTAAATTTTCATAAAATGATAACTTATTAAAAAAAAAAAAGAATTTTCATTTATTTATTTTATTGATAAATTTGAAATTTTTACAAAATTTTACTTAGTTTATTGGATAATTAATTAATTATGTATTCATTTTTAAAAAATTGCATCATTCATTTATTGACTTATTTGATAAATGTAATTTATTTAATTAATGAATTAATTATTCATTTGTTTATTATGGATTTTTAAAAAATGTTCTATTCAACGTTGAGAATTAACTGTCGCGTTATCGTGTTTATTTTGTTGAAAGCATTATAACCCTTCAATGGATGTTATTTATTGAAAGAAAATAATATTTTCATTCAATTTCATTATTTTCAATCAATTTTTATTACTTCGCTTTTCGTTTTTTTTTTTTTTCAATTGATCATCAACATCGGTTTTTTCTCGAATTAGTCGACGTGTTAATACAGTAGCGAAAAAAAAAGAACTTGCGAAATCATTTAATGTTTTCGATGAAACGTTAGACTGTGAAGCATCAATTCGCGACGATGATCTTGTGGATCCTTCGTAGCGAGAAGGAACAGCGAGCGAAAGATCGATGCGCATATCTCGACTTGGCGAGCGAGGAATCACCCCGAGGCTGTTGCTGCTGCTGCTGCCGCTGCCGCTGCCGTTGCAGCAGCAACAGTGCATGACAGCGAAGAGCAAACCTCGCACAGCTTCCGCTCATACTACGAGAGGCTCGCGCAAGAATCCCCCTTGAAAACCTTCGATGATTTACGTCCCGCATTTATGACGCAACGTAAAATCGTATGTGCGCGAGAAAACTCCTTTAGGTAGGAATATATCGCGGCGAGGAAGAGGAAGATCTCGAACTGAACGAACGAACGAACGAACGAACGAATTCTCTAGTTTAACCACGTGGAAGAGCCCTCAGAAAACTATTTGCTATTTCATCGTAACATTTTTTTTTTTTTAATTTCCATTCTTTATCATTTCATTTTACTCGTCGTAAAAGCAAACGTATTATTCCATTAATATCCATGAACCATATCTCGATCTAAATTCGTTAAAAGTTAATTTTTCATTTTTTTGTAATGCATTTGTATATTTTCTACGGTAAAAACAAAAATTCGTATAGTCATGTCTTGTGGAAAATTTTTAATTATTTTCTACGATTTTATGAATCACGATCGTTGCAAGGAATTCCGCAATATAGCGTTTTTTTTTTTGTTTTTTTCATTCATTTTTTCTTGCGCCGTACGACACGAAGGAATTATTCATCGAAATACTCGAGAAGGCGAGACCTCTCATGATCGCGCCGAGCGAGCAAGCAAAAGCGTATGCTCTTTATACCTCTAACTCTCGTGCGGTTTAGTTTGCGGTATAACGTTATGCCTATGAATCATAGCGCGGAGAATCTCGTACTGAGTATTTTCACTAACACCATAATGCGTTCAAGCGCTATGGTGTACGCGCCCCGCGCCGTATATATACACACATCGAGAGTCCATTCGCGTTTCTTGGTAGCAAAAAGGGGATTCCCCGAAATTGCAAAACTCGACAATCATCGACGATGAACGAGCGATTCGTAGAACTAAAGTACGCGAGCACTCGAGTTCTCGAGTACGCGAGTCTGGAAGATTTTTCCTTCCGATTGGTAATTGATTAAATTTGTTTTTTCTTTTTTGCAAATTTCACGCGTGAATAAAATACACGTCAGAAGCGTAGAAACGTTGGAGCGCTGCTCTACTCCAGTTTTCCTACTGTAACATTATAATACACGTTGTATTTCCAATTTATAAGCCATTTCCGTGTTCTCAGCGTGTTTCTCGCGTTTCAGCTTCTTGGCGCGGCAAAGACTTTATTTAACCCCCGGCGAAATAAGTATATTCGTTGCACTGTTGGCCACAGAGAAAGAGAAAAGATACAGCGAAGGAATTGCACATGGGAATCTCTATAGCTTCGAGATTCCAGTTGTTAACTTTAGCTGCTTTCCGTAGACCGCACGCCCGCGATCCAATAATTCGTTTGCGCGATCGTTGGAGAGTCTCCTTCGCTTTGGCTCCGTTCGATTCTCTTCACTACTACTACTACTACTACTACCATTACAGTTTCTACTTGCGGTCGATCCGCGCGCGCGTGGAGCACGAAAATTAGCATACGAATATTCTACTATACAACGAGATAGTCGGGTGTTTCAACTCAGAAGGTGGTGGAACATAGGAAGCGAAATACATCGAGGAGAAAATATGGTATCGGTATCCGTAGAACATAGAGCAAAACCCCTACGCGCGCAAGTCACGCGGTAGGCGTCGAATCTCCTCGAGACTCTTCCTTTGGTTTACCGCAGGAATCATCGCAATCATTTTTCATATTATGATTATTCCACCGATTCTCGAATCGCGTCGGACGACAAAATTATCCTCTTTCTCGACACTTTTGGCGAATCATTCGCGTGTAGAATGAAATTTTGCTCTTATTAAAAAAGATTTACGAGTGGTATAGAAAATAAGTGTTGTTGAATCTATGAAATTTGCAATCGCACTGTCGGGACAACAGTGTAACATATCTTATGAGATTATCGTACAAGTTGTCGCTGTTCCAGGGTTCCGCACCCGCGGAAAAACAGTAACATTTCTTATGAAATTACCATACAAATAGCTATACTGTTTTTGTAGGGATGCGATATTTACTACCGAGTTGAAGTACCGAATCTTTCGGACGGAACGATGAAACATTTTAACAAATTTACCAAATTTTCGGAGCATTAAGAACTAAAAAAAAAAGTGTCATTTACTCGTTTTATTTTTACATTTCATTCGAAAATGACATTCTGTTTTGTCATTTCGTAAATGGGTTACGTGTACCCAATGCCATGTTTCGAAGGCTTAAATCCAATCGATAATTTAACTCCATAACTTTGACTCTTTATTAGACAATTTGTAGCCTGTCTTGGACAGGTAGTTGGCAAAAAACTTTAAAAAATCGTTATTTCTGACAGAAATATTGTTCTAAGAATAGAATACAATGGATAACAGTTATTTTCGCTGAAAGAACGATTCGAATAACTAGTTATCGACATACATTCTATCTCTCTCGAAACCCCGGGATTCATAGTCCAACGTTACAAAGTTTACGGCGTGACTAACAACAGTTCCGCTTACCCTATATGCAGGAGTTCCGTGGTTAAAAGTTTCGAGAGCGAACGAGAGAACCGCTACATGCCACCCACGATTTGAGACTATCGACGTTGACCGGAGACTCGCGCATTTCCGGTGATTATTATAGTACGATAAATTATTGTTATTCTTATTATTATCATTATTTTACCATCCTCCGTCACACCCCCGTAGTGTCAACCGGGTCACTTTTTGTCGGCTCGATCTTTTGGTACTTTTTTCTTTCGTTTTTTTTTTTTTTCATAACACGATATATATTTATATATTGTTCATCCGGTTGACGGTTCTCTTGTTCAATTTCACGCACCAACGACGAAGACGTCCGTGAACTTATTTTCTTATCGATGCTCGCCGCTCGCTTCACTCGTAGAGTTTACCAGTTACAATAGCCTCTTATCTCTTAATTGCTGTTTTAACTGTCGTTAATTTCCTACGGTTGTCTTATCGTTTTGTTGTACTTGCAACTCCGTAATACTTCGTTCGAGAACCGTGTGAAATGCAAACAAAATTTTATTTTTTTATTGTCGGAAATGCGCGTGAGTCGGTACAATGTTTTAGTTTCGATTATCGTTACATTGATTCTTCGACTAAAAGGGGTTGTTGGGGGCGATTAAAGGATGTGCCCGAGCGCGATTGTTAGCATCGATTGTTGGCGATGGTACAAAACGAAGTTTCCTAATTAGACAAATCTGCGAAGAACCGCACGGGGACACGATAGGAGGACAGAGGAAGATAGAAAGAAAGATCGTAGCGAGCCGAGGTCCGAACAGACCAAGCGCAAGGCCAACGAGGGGGGGTCAGATACTGTAAAGATCCGGGCCGATATCTCGACCATATTGGAATCGACTGCGTGTAAAACCAGTTCCACGGGACCGCGCGGGCGCGATCGCCAAGAGTCGCGATCGTACGACGCTCACGTACGTGTGTGTTTGTCCTCCGCGTCTATTTCGTGTCGCCCTATGTCTTTTGAACCTACTCGAATTTCTCGAGTTTCAAGTTCAAGCAATTCTTCAGTCCCCAACAAGCATTTCCGCATTCCCTATTGTCATTTACATACGAAAAAAAAAAAAAAAAAAATTCTTCGAAAACTTCGAAAAGTTTTTTTTTTATGTTTTTTTATTTTCGTTTTTTCACTTAATTGAATTGTTATTGATAACAACGATCCGCTTTGATGAATCAATCGAATGTTCATGCCGTCGTTCATTGACTGATGATGTTTCAACTCGTTTCGCTTCGATACATTCCTCGAGGATGAGAATGAGAGAAGGCGATCGAGAGATCGATCCCGAAGCCCGCGGCTTGGACGATCGGTCCAGGGTGTCAAGAACCAACGCCACCGGGGTGCGTTCGCGACTCACGAAGATATCGTGAGAGAACACACGAATGAAGGAACTCATCTGGTGTAAAACGGTGTAACATTACATCGTGCTGAGAGAAATCGATATATCGTTGCAAGGACGCACACGCGCGTGGTCGCGGGGGGGTGGCGAGATCATCGACGCGGTGAAGTCTCGAAACGCGATCGCGAAAACGAAGACAGATCTTTTCTATCTTATCGATGTATCAATCGTGATTTTCAAATCTGCGGAAAAAATAATTGATAAATACTGAAAGTTGGAAAATATATTTGAAATTAAACAAAAAAAATTAAAATATTTAAAAAATGGAGTAAAATTTGAAATGAACTTTCTTCGGTTGTGAAATGCAAGGAAATTTGCACGCGTTCGCGTGTGACTCGTAGCCCTCGCTAGCGATAGACAACCTTGCAAGGCCTCCTTACAACCTCTCGCGCACAGCCAGGAACCCGCTACGAGAGTTTCAATGGGAAGGAGAAGTGCGAGAAGAGCCCGAGTCTCGAGAAGCAGGCCGCCCGCTGTACCTTATACTCTCCTCTTCTAGGACGATGAGAGTGGCCGAGGCTTGGGCTTTTCCTGTTGCTGCCTCTGCTTCTGCTTCGTCTCCTTGCCCCCGAGAAAGGAGAGAGACATATCCATGGTGTTTAGCGGGCGCTAAACGGTTCTAAATGGACGGCTCTATACGCAGCCACGAGGTAATTCGGTAAACTTTAGTCTACCGAGAAAACTCTCTCTCCCACAATGACGTGACTCGTAAACATACGATACGAAATATCCGGGTTAATAAACGTGAAACTTTCTGCCGTTTTTTTTCCGCACCAAGCAGTTTTTTACGCGACAAAATTTTGATCGGCAAATTTACCATACGAAATCCTTCCGAGAACGCTATTGATATTTCTTGGTAAACGCGTTGAATTTTTTTTTAAATTATTATTATTCATTGCAGAAATAATTAAGTTGCCCCTTAAGTCACCGATAATCGCTCACTCTTCCCTAATAAATTCGCGAAAGTCAGAAAACAACTTGGTGAACGAGAAATTGAAACGATAATCAATAATTTTTTTTTTTACAATTTAAAATAAAAAGATTAAAGAAAGTCTCATGATCCTGAGGTCAAATCGAGTTATCGAGATTTCGAATGGCGTGTAGCAACAGCAGCTCAGCCGCGACAGTCACACATAATCATTCGATCATAACACGCCGACCTCAATCGAAAGTGAATTATCTACTGGCCGTTTTATCCTTCATCTCTCGCCTCTCGTTGACTGGTATAAAGTTCTGACGTTACGTGTATACGCGTCGAGTGAGGCACAGCGTACCGTCAATAGAACCACAAACATCGGTATATATCGGGATGCATGCGCGGGTCGAAAGCTAATTCGTACGGCGTGACAGTGGTGAACACGTTACCCGAGGGCCGAGACCGAGACCCGGTAAGCGCGCCGCTCGCAAGCGTAAGCGTTTTGTAATTGCCCTCTCGGCCCATTATCGTGCTACTCGACTTGACGCGATGATTGCAGGTAACCGACGGAAGTAAATCGAGTATAGTAGGTACACCGAGAGCCACGGGTGCCGCGACAAGCCTGCGGACAACGCGCGCGCTGTATGCATATACCCTCGCAACCTCCGGGACAGTATCAATCCCTGTTAACGAAACGAGAGACGATAGATATCTCGGAAAAATGATTAAATCTATGAAAGGATAACGTCACAAGGAATTACAGAGCAGCGAGCCAGCGAGCATATCGCCAAGCGAACAGATTGAATTTTGGAGCACAAGGCGCGAGTCGCGGGTTATTTTTTTTTTTTTTTCGCTACTCTATTTTTTTACTCAGGGAAAAATAATAATTTGACGAAAATCTGATTGTCATTTCTATCGAAATCCTCCTGAAGTGAAGGCACAAGTTCGTCGTTTGTGTATCGGGATAACACGATCGATAAACAAGCAACAACTGTAATGGTTATGATTATTTTTTTCATCATTCGTGATGTTACAAAAGTGTTATACATAAACATGTTATCGTTGGCTTTATCGTTGCATCGAATTAACGAGCTGTACTTTATATACACGAGACGATTGTATATATACGGTTTGTCGATAGCATTGGGTGTATTGGTCCCCCGGATAATAACGAAAAAATCAATTAAGATAGCAACGGCGGTCTTGACGGCGGTGATCGAGTTGCAGCAAAAATAACCGAGTAAGAGAGTTTGTACGGCAATCACGATGAAAGAGATATAATAGTTGTCGATAAGTCGTTTTTTCTTCTCGCGGCTTATCCAGTTCCTTGATTATTTAATTAAAAAAAAAAACAATGCGATTGAAATTTGTTAGCGATTCGTTATTGAGATAAAAATCGTACCTTTTTTTTTTTTTAATTGGTCATTTCATTTTTCGACGGGACTTGAGTCCCGAAACGTAGGTGTCGTGGGTACAAGCAGTAAAAAAAAACACGTATTTCGTATACGTAATGGACGTACCGTGTACACCTAATTACTCGCGTAACTTTTTATCATCGGTAGCGTTTGTCATCGAACCGCGGCGCGTCGATGCCACGGCTCTGTGTCCCTTTACGTATGAGAAAGTCGCTGCATTTAATTCCAATTAGTATACCGGTATCTATAGCTTTCCGATACCGTGTCGGAGAGGTAAAGGAGTGAGATCGAGGCACAACGTAATCCGAAACGTTCGGCGAGCGCGCGCGAACGCCTGTGCGGACTTCTTCCATACCTTGTAGTATATGCCCTGAGAGACACTCTTCAGACCTCGTAAGTATGCATATGACCAGAGAATATACACTCGACGCCCCGACAAGAACCAGTTTACAAAACCGCAGGACGTTTGCCACGCGGTTTCAACGCGCAATACATATTTTCCTAAGTGAAAAAAAAAAAAAAAAAAAATCTATATATTTGTGTCGCCGTTTTATCCTACAAGCGTGAAATTATTTTCATACCAAACCGCGACTCCCACACTTTGATGAAAAATAAAACTAAACCTCACCTTTGCTTCAAAATAAATAAAGTATATTTATTTTTTTTCTCGACCATCAAATTTTAACATAAATTTTGGCCAATCTTAATGACGATCTGTTAATCTTAAAGACTCGAAGTTATTTCGAATCACTTCAATAAGGATTTTTAGTTTATAGGTTTTCGTTGCTCCCGCTTTTCTAATCTTCTCTACCGTCGTGTTCACTGAACTGTACAGCTGCTCGAAAACCCGTGACTTTCGTAGAAGGGTTATCAGCTGTTTCCTAATTTAAACAATTTACAGCGTCGATAGTAAAGCTCTGCTGATAAGAAAGCGTTGCCTAGAAAGACATGTCGCCGTGCGCAGAGAGAGGCCTACTGTACGGCATGAAAAAAAAAAAAAAGAAATAATAAAATGAAAAAATTCTTACAGTCAGTTTAGCGCCTACAGTAAGGAATATAATAAAATATCTCACGGCTCAGTAGCGCACGTTCGCACGTTTGCACCTGCACCACGGTGGCCTTCGTAATTTGCCTAAATGTACATGAACGTTTAACGAGTGATAAATCTGCACGGTGAGAACGGGAGAGGAGGGAGAAACGAGAGAGAGAAAGAGAGTGGGAGAGCGAAAGAAATACGGATATATAACGAGAGTCAGTGTATACTGTTGAGGTGGCAAGACACACGGAGGAGAGGAAAGACATAACTGACACGACGAGCTCTCCTCGACGCCTCCGCACGTCGGTCGTCGAGCTCCAAGATATTCCGTTAGGCACGAGTAAGGTGGCCGCGGTTATTGGCTCTCGCACTCAACCGAGAACCTCTTCTTCGACGACGACGACGACGACGACAACGAAGACGACGATGCCTTTCGGTTGAATACACCACTCCCGTTCACCGTTGATCCGACTCGATCGTTAAGCTAATTCAATTGATTCACCGATCAAAATCGTACACTAAGAGATACCGGGGTGAGTCGTAATTTACGGGGCAAATTGAAAAGCACGCTATACAAAAATTAGAGCGTTCGCGCAGTGCGTTGGCGATGGTAGGGGAATACCGTCCCCCTAAGGGAAAATGTTATTATTTCATTTGTTAAGTGAAAATTCCTTAAAAATCTTGAATCAGTAGAAACTTTGGGATGTTAATTAGCAATTTCTTGCGTTTGACGCGATACAATTCTTGTAAATTTATGACTTCGTGAAATCAATGATTTTTTTTTACAGCGTCGTTCTGATTTGCCAAGTAGCCTCGGACCGCATTATATTGATTCCGCGATATGTTAGGATTTTCCACTTCGTGCGAAAAATTATCTAAAAAAATAATTATTGCATGGATCGAAATAATTTGGCAAAAGTTAATAGATATTTAAGTACGAATCTTGATCGTTGAAGGGTCAATGGAACCTAAGGAATTTATCGAGGAATTTATCAACCAAAGTCCTCGTGATGACTACACGAATTAACCCTTTTTAGGTCGAATCTCTCGGGTTCTCGGTGCAGAGTGAGATTTGCGGCATGTGGAAGTAATAACCTTAACGTTCTTCGGTAACAAAAGTTGTATAATACTAGACATAGCGTATAGCGGAGTTTGGTCTTCGGTATGGAGGCATGAGGAGCGCGAAACGCACTGCGGCGCGTGACTCGTACGCCACATTGACGCGCAACCAGTAATTACCATGACATTAATTCCTACCGGCAATCAACCGCGAGAAGGTTGGAGTGACTGCGGAGACGACGAGGCATTTGCACCGGATACGGACAATGCCACAGACTCGGCCGAGTCTCGCACTCTTTCTCGTTCTCTCATTCGACGCGGTCGAACGTGTTACGCGCTCTCGCAGAACTTTTGTATATCTTTGAATCTTAACCTCCGCCATAGCGGGATTAGCATTTTATTTTCTTGACTCCCGTAGCCTCCTGACCGGCTGACTCGGCGAGAGTTCAAGGCGAATAAGAAAACGCAAATATAGATTGGATGTGAAAATAAAAATATAAAAGTCGAAGCATCGAAGAGAACAAACGCGCGAGAAAAGAAGAAGAAAAATAAAAGAAAACAAACATTCAGCACGGATTTATCTGAGAATACGGTATTTTTTATTTTTATTAATTGACAATGATTAATGACACGACAGATATTGCATGTTTTCTCGCTGCGTCGCGACATCTCGTCGTCGATTACTTATAAAACAACGACGAATTATCGTGGAAGCGCCATTAAAAGATAATTCGAGACCGTGATAAATGCTGACCTCATGTCGACCGATGTCTCATTCAGAGTTCCATCGACTGTGTGCAGTTTTTTCTTGTCTTTTTTTTAATCATTCACGTGTTTTAGAAAATCATCTGATCCTAGCGAACTTTTTTTTGCTGAAACTCCAAAAAAAAAAAAAAATCGACAACAGCGAAACTATAATTTTTTTGCAAAAGTAACATTGTATGGTTTAGTATACGTGCAAATAAGTTCCATAAATAATGTTCCGTTTTTAAATTCTTTATTAGATCGATAAAAAAAAAATGATCGACGTACGTAGAAAACGCGTATAAAGTATCGAGAATCGTTTTAAAGGTCGCAAGATCTTTGACCCTTTCTGACACCTTCTCGTGTTCCATGTATTCTTCGAAGGTGTCCGTAGGCAAGCACTCGCGTGGCTGTTAACTCATCTCAATATTGGCACTTCGTTGATTTATTTGGGGAAACGAGTCTCGCCGTCTGTCTCGTCGAGGAGAGTTGCGCGAGAAGCGTCGACTCGTAAGTACAGACTCGAGGAGACTGGTTGGCGCGTCGACGTGTGTCACGCTCTCGGCATTCTTTCGCTAGTCTCTGCCCTCATCAATGTTCGTTTTTTTCTTTTTCTTTCCGATTTTTTTTTCTCTCTTTCCTTCTCGAAGACATATTCTCGTGCGACAAAGTGAGACCGCTTGCGTACCAGAACCTCCTCTCCGTCAAATCGGACCCTCCGCGCGTTGTGTGCCCATGGAACCGAGAAAGCGCACAAGTGACAGCGACGACGACGCGGAGAGTTCGTTCCCTTCATTCCTGAACATGGCATCACGCATCACTTCTGATGCTCCACACTCCTCCTCGACTCTCCGACACTCGTACGATTGACGTCCTATCTAATTACAATATCGATCATGAATTTAATCTATTTCCCAACGCTACGCGCGCGAGACATTCGGATTAAGAAAGATTTATAGCAATTAATTTTAACATCGATGATTCGTCTTTTTATGATCGTATTTCATCAGTCCTCTAACGGTCGGATGTAAAAAGGTTAGCAGCAATTATAGAATTCTCGAAGCACCATCGTCGCAAATTGAATACATCGGAATGAAAAAAAATTCAATCTTTCATAACAAAAAAAATATAAATGTATATTAAGAATTTTTATTACAAATGATATTATAATTATAAATTCTTAAATATAAAATAAAAAATAAATAAATAAAACGAGAAAAAAGGGTTTAAAAAATGTACGCACTTTACCGCGGAATAATTTCTGCGATTTAATGAAATAAACATTGCTATCCTATGATTACGGAAGAATCGTGTATTTCGACGAGTATATGAGGGAAGAGGGGGATGAAAGAAAGATCGTTATCGATGGCCGCGATCGCGCGCGCCTTCGATCGCGTCGCGATAGTTTATCGAGGAGTTTCGCGCACGCGGCGACAATTCACGCGCGCGCGTGAACGCTCGAGAGAGCGAGAGAGTCCGGAGTAACTGCGTCGGACCGTTTGCGATGTTGCGCCCTGCCATGGATTGCACAGAGCCCCGAGTCACACACTCGCGAGATAGAAAAAGAGAAGAAAACAGAATGAGCGGTGAGGCCGCGGGAGAGCGTGACTCATCGTTCACGCAGAGGAACTGCGAAGGTACACTAGAGACTTACCGCGTTTATCCACCGCGAGAAGATTGATCTTAACACTGGCATAGTGTTACTCGATCGCTTGATTTTCCTTTCCTGCTTTGACACCCTCTGTATTTAGGCATAAATGTTAGACATTTTTTTTTTTTAAAGTGTAACGAAGAAAAAAAAATTCGATCTCGAACTAAAATGTAAAGGTTCAATCTTAATAATAATACTAATAATAAAAAATAATAATGATTACAACTATTAACATTGTAATTGGTAAATTATTTATTGTACTAATTATAATTAATAATGAATATATCGTGAAAAAATTAAATAAATATATCAATCGATAAAGTTTAAGATTTTTTGAGAGAGAAAGATCTTCAAGAGATGTTTTGTGATCGTGTTTAATTCACTTCCGGCGTGATATTTCGCGCGTTCTGTACCTGCGCTCACGCGCGCGCGCGAGTACAGAACGCGCGTAGGAAGGCGTAGGAATTTGTTGCGCTAGATAAAGACGGAATACGTCGTAAATAAAGCGGCGATATCGATGCCTCGAGGGTGCCACTACGTTAGTTTCGATCAAATGCTCCTTCGCGTTCGCGTGTTGTACATATATACATCGTGAGGTTGTTTTTCGCTCGAGCGCAAGTCTCTCGTAGCTCTATTCTCAGTCCGTCTCTCGGGTGCGCACGCGGGCGATCGCGCGCGCGCGCGCGTACGGTCTATGCACAGCGCGAGCGATACGACCGGTCGCGGTAAATTGAATCGGACGATCGGCTCGCCAAGATAGACGGCACCTTATCATTGAAAATTATTCTCCCGGTCTCTCTTGACTTGAATAATTATTTCGTATCGGACCCTCGACGCTACAATCTCGACGGTACCGAGAGTGAGAGAAAGATCACGACGGACGGTACACATTCATGTATATTCATGTAGGCGCTACGACAAACGACACACTATATACATTTCCATATACATATATATATCTATGTGTCTATAAAGATACACACCTCCTACGTGTCCCGAAGCGTGATGCGATGAAAACTAATCTACGGAAATTATAATTAGCCTTGGCGTGGGGGCATTGACTAACGCGAACGAGCAAAGTCTTCACAGAGAGTAGACTCTCCGTTACTCTCTGTGTACCCCACACGAGTTCTAAAATTAACGAAACTCGTATGAATTTCTGTTCTTAACAAGGCAAATATGTACCAATGACAAAATTCATAACTATAAATTTCGTCCAATGATTCTTTTCGGAGCAGAGATCGTTAAATTTTTTTCCAAGATAAGGCGGTGTTGATTAGTGTAATAAATTTTTTTTTGTTCGCTATCGCGGTAGCGCGATGTTTTTTTTGCAGATTTTTTTTTTCATTATTGTTGATATACGAAGCATTCGTAAATTAAGGTAAGAAGTTGGAAAGTTTTACGAACGATGTAACTTCTTTGTTACAGGCGCTGTCGTAAAAATGCTCCCGGGACCAAGTTGACGTAGCATGGAGAGGTTACAGGTGACCGGAGGTCAGCAGCTTGTCGATGACAAAACGACGTGTAACGTCGCGAGCGCGCGTAATCGGCAGCAGATCTCGAAGGGCCTCGATCGATCGATGATCATCGAAGGTGACAAGAGCGATGGCCGTCGCGATGACGAGAACAAAATTAGCGGCGTGCTGGTCGACAGCACGAATAAGGAACATCACAAACCGATGGATCCTTACAAAGAACTGGAACTGTACCTCGCGCGAGTTATCGTAAGTACTTTAAATTCAAAATTTCTTCACAATTTCACACAACTTTTTTTCCGATAAAATTTATTCATTGACTTTGCATCGGAAAAAAAAAAATAATTTAGCCACTTCCGCGATAATTTTCGATTATTTGCATACAATACCATTTTCGTTTAACCTATCATCCGGTCTCGGAGTTCGTTGAACTTGGAAAAAAAAATCACTTTACGATCGAATTCTTCGCTCCATTGAGACGAACGAAACATGTGCCCGACGCTTCTTTATTCCTCACCATCGAATTACATCGACAATGATCTCGCGCGACCTCCCCGAATCGTCGCACGAGATCCTCCCGATACGCTTGATTGGGGTCACGAACTCACGAAACTCCGATCGTTCAATCTAATATCCCACTGATTTGCCGATGACGCCACGCGATAGTTCGATCTATTATTATCAACATTTTTATCCTATTAGTATCCAATAAAACGAACTCCATCGTCATTTGTCTGTGATCTCTCAACCTTTCTGTGTTTTATTTCCTCCAATGATCATTAAAAAATCTTCCCACAAAATCACAATTTCTTTAATATATTTCTATGACAAATAAAAATGTAGTTTTCACCAATGAAAAAACAAAAAAATAAGCTGGAAAATTTTTTGCCCGAAAAAAAAAAAAAAAAAATCGTATGAGTTACCAATTTTATTTTAAAAAAAATGCAATAATGGACATTTTTTAAAAAAATTCCAAATAAATCACTGAAAGTTAAAGTTCATTCTCGTAATTTTCCACATCTCGCCTATTGGTATTTGCTTTTCGTGATCACGTCTCCCCGATAGCGTCAATCACGATGACCGGTTAATTTATCGTCGCCGGAAGTTGCCACGGAGGAGGAATGAAAACTTTTCTCTCACTCTTTCTCTCGAGCGTATCGAAGAGCATTAGTTTCTATACGAGTAACGCAATCTATCGTAGTTTGATAGCGCATCGTCGTAACGTGGAGACGCGAACGCGAATTGCACGATTGTGCGGTTTGATATCCGGCCTGAGACAGTGAGGATACTTTGCGCGCATCCGCTTCTGTACACATTGTGTCAACATGTATATACAACAGGGTACACAATATACATATATATATATACACACAACGCATAAGCACGCGGATGTATATATGTGCGATGTAGTCGAGTATACGCCGCGCGGGATATGTATTACAATTCACGTTGTCTTCCTGCGAATAGCTTTGCGTTAGGCGGGGGCGGGTTGATATTTGCGCGGGACAAACGAGGGAAGCAGCGGCAAGGAGACAGTAGGCAGCAGCCAGTTTCGCTGCCACCGTTGCATGCACCGGGGCCGTTTCACGTCACCGTTCTTATACCCTCGACGACTGGCCGCATGCACATTGCATATGCAACTCCCCTCTTCACCTCCTATATCTCTATGCCGAACTCACACACACATACACACACCTCTCTTTGCGCTGCTGGTTACAGTAGAAACGAGTTTGCCGGCTACCGCGCGCCCGCGAGTTTTCAACCGCGTTCCCCATCGCCGGAAGCAACCGACGACCAGGCTGCACTCCTACTATTCCCTCGCGAGAGATAGTGCCCGCAATCGCCGACGATTCTACTTGCCGCGTCGGTTGTCGAGTCAATGCCCAATAAACTTTTAACGCTTTTCATTCATAGCTTCCGCGCAAACGTTTCCAACTATACGAATGTTTTGGATGAATTTCGATCGAGAGGAATTTTTTATGGGACGTTCAGAAGAACAAAAAAAAATGAGTTGATGATATTTCGCGATACTTCGAGTGATGGCTAATTTTTTTCTCAAAAATACCATAAATTATGTATAAATTTATAATAACAGTACATTTTTTCTTCTGACATCAATATGCGAATAATAATTGATTTTTCTCTAAAATTCTCTATAAAATTTTTGGAAAATTATTTTTTCGATTAACAATTTCAAAGTCATTAATTCGAAAAAAGATTGAAATAGAAAACAGTTAAAAGAGGTCGATTTGGTTACTGAAATTAGCGAGAAGTGTTTAGAAAGGTGTAAAAGCGGCGGGATTTGCGTATAAATTTCAGAATTTTTAACACGGAAGTTTACACTGTGTTTTATCAAACGATCGAGAAATTTTAAATGGTTAGGGTAACGGTGGCGAACGATTTATTAACAACTGAATCAAAGGTCGATACTCTCGTATTCGGCTGGTAACAGAGTTCGGAACCAAAGCTCGAACTAATTTGGTTATTGGAGCAGATAGTAAAAAAAAAGGAAAACTTATCTATCGCGTCACGACGTTCTCATAGTCCAAAGTTAGTGATTGAAAGTTAGCAAGTCGAGTCTGGAAAGGTTTGAAGATCCGGCTGTGGGTATAAATTTCACGCATCTGCAACGCAGCTCCGTTCTCACGAGAGACTATCGAAGAGTCTCTCACCGTACAGTTTCAAAGTGTCAGAGTCAAAACAGATGCCCCTTAAAAAAAAAAAAAAGAACCGTATAGTCATATCGTCGTGTCGAAAGAGGGCGTAAACGCGTCACAACTTTTTTTCCTCGCGGGCGTATCAAACAGGATCTTCGCGAAAGACGTTTTCGACGCGCGGAAACCGACACGAACGTGTTTTGTATCTATATCTGTAAACGCAAAATAGAGACATCCACGTTTAGAACGTATATAGATATTGTACAGAGTCAGTGATATTCGCGTTGGCGACGCGGGGAAAGAGAGTGGGGGGGAACTTCGTGGAAAAGTGATTAAGTCGCGTGGTACGTATTATGTATGCGCGCGAGAGTCAGAGGAGGAAGTTGCGGAGGGCAATAATTCAGTGAGTCGTTTGCGAACGCCGCTCGCGCGCCCGAGCCTCGGCTTATCCTTCCAACCCTGAAGAATGATAAACAAACGAAGAAGCAAACTCTCAGAGAACTCACGGAGAGAGAAGTAGTAGTAGTTGTGCTGCGCGCCTGCCTGCCTGCTCCGTGAATGCTTGATACTCCCGGCTCGGGAATCCCTAACTATCGATTCGACGAATCTCCGTCGTCTATACTCGACGATCCGACAAATAGCTTCGATCTTCACTGCCGATAGTTCATAGCATACTGACGCGTTTTATCCTCGTCATATTTATTGCGAAACGTGGCGAAGCAGATTTCACGCCTTTTCGTAAAGAATTTTCATTGGAATCGTCGAATTATTATTCAGCGCGTTAACTCACTGCTGTAGTGACCAGTTTTGGAATGCGATAAAAAAAAAATGATTGGTATCTAGAAATTTTTTTTAATTTGCATCATAGACATTTTTTAGAAAAATGATTTTAAAAAATCTCAAAAATTAAAAAAATATCATAAAACACTTTATTCAACACATGTGTAATGTAATTAATTTTATAAAAAAAAAAAAAAAAAAAAAATACTCCAATTTCATTAAAAAATCGTACTGTCACAATAATGTCACATAACCTTGAAGATGCAGATTTCATAGTCAAGATAGTTTTTGTTTAATTTTCATAGCTGCATTGCAATCTCATTTTACGGAAGGAAATCTATCGCGCGTTTGAAATCTTCAAGGCTTCAATTGCAATATATCAGTTTGAATTTGTTGAGTATAACGCGGTAAGGCATATATACTCACGGGTTATATACCATCCGGTAGTCTCGAATCCCCTCGCTACTCTGTTACTTAGTACGTGTTAACCGAGATCGAAAGATAGCTATGCAGATAGACGTGTGGCGAGTGCTCGCTGCTGTTACTTCTGCAGCTTGGAAGTGTGCGCCGGGTATAGAGGGATAGGTGTACGTCTTTCTTCTCTTACTCTTTCTTCGCTTCTTTTCTTTTCGATTCTTTAATCCTTCTCACTCGCACTCTGCGTCTGCATTAGCGTTTTACGCTTGAGGTCGGTTGCGTTCCGTTCTGATTATTATCCGTAACCTCGAGCGGCACGACGTACGTATGCGAAACTCTTCGCTTCCACGGTGTGTATAAGATATACATACATATATGTATATCTATATATGCAACGATACTACTGCACAACGTTGTGTGTATATCGTTCTATGTCCGAACTAAAGACAGACCTAAGGTCCGAGCTGCAGAAGCAAGCAGCGCATTTATCGTTTCTACCTCCCAGCGCTTCCTCTACTCCGATGGTGCAGCGTGCACATACGATGAGGGGCCCCTTCAGGGTCTATTTGCATTTGCCCGACGCTTCGGCCGCCCTCGGTTCATGACACCTTCGCCGTGTGCGGAATGGAACGACCGAACCCTAAGCTCGCGATATCGCCGCTTCAGGTCTCACTATGTGTGAACTACCGGAGTCTCACCTGGAAGTCATCTCCAACGTAATCTCGGGGACTCTGGGGCATTGTACAGCACAGACTGTCGAGGGTGTGAAACTCATTTGCAATCAGCATACGGAACAGTCGTCTTACGGGCATTCTGTTTGCAGTGACTTTTCTGGAATTTCGGAGCAGTCGAAGGAATCGATTTCTATTTTCGCGAAAAAATCTGTGAATTCTTCGTCTGACTGTCTAAAAGCATAGGACCTTTTTTGTGAGACACAAAATTCTCTATGAAAAAGATTGTACGCGTTTTTTTCCTCAACCTACTCGATTTAGAGAAAATCGAGATATTACTTCGAACCCCGGCGCTGATTTTTTTTTTACATTCGTCATCTTTACGAATATCTTTATCGGTGGTTCTGAGGGGTCGGCAACTTTGCAGACGAGAAGTTTATCCCGGTGAACCGCGACAGTCCGATATCAAGAAGAATACAACAGTCCGTAGTCGGCGTTCTTGCGCTATGCCAGCAGCAACAAGCAACAAGCAGCAGCCGGATGTCATTCCGTATTCCAGCATTCCACTCTCGTCCTGGGCGCGTGTATGTTACTAGCTTTTGCTTTGCACTCGCGGGCGCGCGCGCGCGGTCACCGCGATCCTGCCAACTCGGTACGTGTGTACAGAGAACTATGTATAACACATACAGGCGCCGCATTCTGTTCGATCGGCAAGTACGACACGGCAAAACAGCCGTTTTTCCTTTTTTTTTTTGTTTTCGTCATTTTGCATTTGGCGATTTTATCAGACGGTCACACTGCCGCTGCGAGTGACTGTCCCAGCGAACGAACGATTTATGCCGCGGTGTCCACCGGTCCGCCACGTTCTGCTGTACAAGTATATACCTATCACCTGTTGCTCGCCCGGTCTACGGCGAAGTCATTACAATAAATTTTATCCAATCTCTCCCCCCCCCCCCCCCCCTTCTCGCTCGGTGATAATAATTTGTTTCTTCAGTGCGCGCGAGAAGATTGAGATTTTCAAATAGACTATCAAACTCGTAAACATTTTCCGTACGGTAAATTTAATCCGCTGACGAAATCACGGTGTATCTTTCGTGATATCTTTACATGGTGCTATCTTCAAAACGGCTCGACGAATCATCCCGAAATTTGTAGAGTGCAACAAGTGGTTTGTTACACTTTTTTTTTTTTTTTTCAAATTTTTTATTACGCGCAATGAGATATTTTCCATTTTTAACGACGCAGAAGCTGAAGTTTATTTAATCGAAAATTGAATTAATTATTCTCGGTATATTTTTGTTTCTGGACACGTGAGCGTCGGCTCGTATTTTTCGCAAGTCTCCATTGATGAAAAAATATCGCGTTTACGTATCGCGGAGTCTCGTTTCCCCCCGTGGCGTGTTCGCGAGTCTCTTACATCTTCGTCGTTGAGCATTAATATAAACTCGAGTTGCCTGAATCGATTCCACGAATTTCAAAGTACGTAGAGAGCTCGGCACGAGCTATCAAAAGATCAAACACACGTAGAATTTAAAAAATACGTATATATACTATACGCGCGTGTGCACACATTGACGCATACTTTTAATTCGGAGACCCGTGGAGAGAAGGCGCGTCGGGAATTTCGTGTCGACGTAATCGGAGCCAAGCGCAACTGCGCAGGTGTAAACTCGATGGTATTATAAAAAAATGAAAAAAAAAAAAAAAAAAAATATCTCTGCCAACTATACATCGGGTGAAGATTATATAGCCCTCTTCCGTGGCTCGTGCAAGAAGTTTGTAATAATTTTTACGAGACGCACAGGTGCTGCGACTCCGAAGGCGCGCATATCTTCCAATTAAATTTTTCGCACAGAAAAATGAGAAAAAGAAGAAAAAAAATTGAAGGAACAAGACGAAAAAAAAAAAAAAAAAAAGATTGCAACGAATTTTAGCGAAGCTTAAAGGAAAGAATCTTCGGAGCTCCGTACTGACGTTCTCTCAGCTCGTCCCGCGGTAACGCTCGGATTATATATTTATCATTATATTATCGCGAGATCGTTAAACCGCACGAGAACGATCGAACGTGGAGAGGTCTCTTCGTCCGTTGACGACGTCGCCATGAAGGTCCGAACGGCTCGAACTCGCCGCGCGGCTTCTCGTATCTGTCAGCCGGTTCCTAATAACATCGAGGAAAGGATTTCCTCTCGGTAGAGCCCCTGACAGAAACTGCGGTAAGCGCAAATAGCCTATAACACATCCCGAGAGCTTCGAGAAAAGTGAAAGAAGCGAGAGAGGACAGCCGTTGCGAATCTTTTCCCAAGAATCTAACGCGAATCGTGGAGACGAGAAAAAAAAAAAAGAACAATTCACGATAATCGTTCGGTCGAATAATCTCGACGATATTTTCCCACATTATTATTCCTACCTTCCGGCGATTCGTATAATTTTTCATCGCATCTCGAGCCTTCGCGTCGGAACAACAATTTGTTCATTAAAAAAATAGGGAACGAAAAAGAAAAAAAAAGAAAATTCGTCAGGCGGGAGGAATAATTGGCAACGTCAGTAATTTTCGCGAGAAACCCGAGAGAAGATACGGTCTGCCGTGAGATGATGGCAATTGTTACTTTCACTATTCGCTGCAGCGACGGAGATTTGCCAAGACGCGCAAACTGTCGACTCCAGCGGTGCATTGGCCCCCACGTACACACGCGGAGTAACACCAAAAGCGTATATTTTCTTTGATGTTTTTGTTCGTAGGTTAAGTTGTGTTGTTATTGGGTTCCATATCGATGATCTCCCTTTGTCCCCGTTTGTGCGTTGCATGTTTTGCGTGCATAATATACTTTCAACCCCACTGTAACGACTACACAATGCTTTACGGTACAGTATACCTACGTATTATATACGTAATACGCCATAGCAGTTGCCTACACACCATTGTCCCGGCTTCTGTACAATGCGTATATATATATAAAAAAAACGTAAGAAAGAATAAAAAAAATCCAAACAAACGATCACGTTCTACGACTTAGTCATCCACGAAAATTGCATGCATCCGAGATCGCTAATTGCAACGTTGCAGAGTCGCATTCAAGAATTAATTCAATTCGAGACGTCGAAGTGAATTTTTTTTTGCAAGTAAATAAAATAAATTTTAAAAAATCGTATTCTCGTTGGCAAACGGCAAAATCGTAATCTAAATAAACAAAAGTCTTGTGACTTTCTACAGTCGTTTGTTATCAACGTTTCGCGAAATAAAAAATACAAATTTCCAATTTGCTGCAAAATTTCATTGGAGACATTCCGGTCGACTGGGTGTTGTTTGGTTTTTACAATTTAGCGAGGCGTATAACGAGTAGTATAACAGAAGAATTATTGTACGCGTGCGGGTTTATAAGAGAAGTTGCAGATGTCACACTCGCGCGCAGCTGTGGAAGTTTTCAATGCTTTTCGCTGTGCATACAGGAGTCTTCGTGTGTACGTGTGGGTGGGTTTGCATGTAGTTCGATGCGATTGTAAGACTGCGAGCGGCACATCCGGTTGGGTGTGTCGGATGTTCGCTTTGCCTCACCGGCGCTCGCCGACACAAACGAAACGCGAGTATTATATGAAACTCATCACCGGGGCCTCGTGTGCGCTATCCCCATACTCTCGGGGAATCACGCGATGCTCGTTCGCTAATAAATTCACTTCGGACATAATCCGCTTCGTAACATTGTAGGACTCGAAAGACTCGCTGATTATTATTTTTTTTTGTTTTTCTTTTATTTCGTTTACGTTTTGATATTTTAATATCCTATCGGACGTACCGGGGATAATTTTTTTTTTTTCATTGTACGTTGGAACGCAACTCAACGCGGCTGAATCGAAATTGTAAATGGAAGCTATTGCGCAGAACAAAACTCTCCAACGCTAGCGCGGCGATTATCTGTGTCAGTGAACTACCGCTCGACAACATCCACCGAGAGTTCTTTATTCCTCGAAACTACGTAGGTTGCAGGAAATGCGATTGCACCTAACATGCAAATTTCAAGGCGATAGATCGTGCAGTTCGACACGGTAACCCCCCCAACTCTCTGCGTGTCGTTGAAAAATAACTGTAATTGCGCGTCTGTGTGAAGGATAATTGTATGTGGAACGGAAATAGGCGAAAATGTATCGTACCCGAGCATTCAGTCGTTTAATGATCATAGTAAAAAAAAATAATAAAAATAATAGTAGAAAAAAAAAAAATTAATAGTTAAAAAAAAAATAGTGAAAATTATTGAATAAATTAGTGGTAAAAAAAAAACATAATTATTGGAATAACTTTAATGCAAAGTAAAAAAAAACTTATAACTTTATGATACTCCGTCATCAAATCGCGTATGTAAAAGAAAAATGGGAAAAAAAAATCTTTCTTACAATTTATTCGATGTTTACATCGCGGTTTTTTTTTTTTCGATGGTCAGGATAGCATGTCTGATGGATGCTTCACGACAAATAGTTTGAATCTTTGAACAGCGTGTTTATTCATCGTGCAGCATTATTTCTGTTTGTGAAACACGAGACCTCCGCGCGTTTCTCCAACTGTCCAACAGCTGCTGCCGCTGCTCGCTGCTCCCGGTGCGGTGCGTCAGCATCATCGAGAGTCGGAGCGAAACGGAGTGGTAGAGAGCGTGTGCCATCCAAGAAGACTCTGTCTTTACTTGGCTCAAGCCTTCTCATCCCGCCGGCAGATGCGCCCCACAAGCGAACGTGTGGTTAGCTCCTCAAAATTACACCTATTTAACGTAATTCCCGTATAGTAGGGATCGCCGAATAGCGGAGCATTGTGAGCGGTTGTACCCATCCGAATCCTCGTTCTCTTTTCAACGTGACGACTCCGCTAGACACGCTTTGTTAGGCCAACATAAACACGATCGACGGCTTATTCTCGATAAGTACGGGAGTTCTCCGCATTCCAAACCCGAGAAAAAAACGGCAAACCCCTTTATTTGGATACGAAACTGGCATTCTACTTATTCGCATCTAATTTTTTATTAATTAATATTTTTATACATTTTACACTCAAATATCAATAAGTAACGCTACAGTTATAATTATAATACAATTATTAATTTTTTATATAAATTTTCGAAAATTATAAAAAAAAAAAGAAATGATGAGTCGACAAAAAAAAGGTATTATTATCCGACTTACAACTAGAGCATCGTCCGAGTCGAAGGGATCTCGTTATAAATATATATATAACCAAACGGTTGGGTGATGCTGCCGCATCGATGAATTCGATATATCTCTCGTAGTTGGTCTCTTCGTACAGATAGATAGAATGAGCCACTCTCGCGACCCCGCGAGATCCTCTCGGGTCTCGTGGACCCGCGAACCTAGGGGTCACGTCATACCTAGAATAATACTGTCGATACCGAGATAGAATAATCGAGGTTCCCACGTAGCGGAACTCTGGGTTATGTGCACCTACTTGCCGAGTTGGAAACACGACCTAACACTAAGGCATCCGATGCCTAGGATACACGCTATGGTATTAACTATATGATCTTCGTGGCGCGCACAGTGCGAAATCCTCTCCGCTCATTCTCGCGGATACGTATCGGTCGTAAGTGCAGAAACGACGATATAGCGTTTCGGCAAATGGAGAAACATCTATAGCGTTTCAACATCGCGACCGGGGAGGAGGGTGTCACGTAACATAACCGATCAACGAGTCATAGAAAAAGAAAAGAAAGAATAAATATGACGAGAATTGAACGACGGAGAAACACATACGAAAAAAAAAATAATGACTACGACACGTGACGTCCCTCGATCGTTTCTACACGCAGATATTTCTCTCGTCTCTTGCGCCACCAACGGGTCCGTGTCGGGGAGAGAGACCTCTCTCGAGATTCTTCGGCCGCACAGGCACAAAATTGTTGCTGCGCCGAGGCTGAAAGTCCCGGATGACTCTCGATTGAGCCGTCTTTCACGCGAAAAGTCGACACGCCCACGTCAAATATCCGCGAGGCTCTTTTTGACTGTAATACGCAACAATTTCAACGGCAAAGTTGCCACGTTATTTCCGATACTTTTTTTTCTCAATTTTATAAGGGGAAAAAAAAAAAAAAAGATCATGACTATAGACGGAATAATCGACGATCGACTTTTGTTCGCAATAGCGGAATGAGACTCTGTAATTATTGTTATTTACTCGAAAGTACAGGTGTGTTATAACGATGAAGAAACGATAATCGGTGAAGGGCGAGATTTCCCGTGTGAATGAAACTTAAGGGAACGTGTGGGCGATTATAAAGCCGTGGGCTATGTAGCATAGTTGTGTCATCGAGCGCAGGCACGCAAGCCTATCCTTTCGTACCGTTACGTCGGATTTCCACGCTTGCTGAACGCACATATACCATGCGTGCCCATTCGTCTACAAAGAGCTACGGCTGCCTCCCGATACTTTTAACCATCGGGTTCGATGTGTACGGAGCTTAAGCTTTGCTTCTAACGTACAACGTATCTTTCTCGTCGGTGCTTGGCGTGGCGGAACGCAGTCGCGTGCCAACTTCGACTCTACACGCACACGTAACGTTTACTATCAGAGAGACGAGAATCGAAAATTTATTCGATTCCCGAAGAGTAGTAAAAACAAAAATTCAAAAAAACATCTTTTATGCTCCTCGCATTGGTAAACAAATATCGTAAAAAAAAACCTATTTTTAGCCGTTCGAAGTTTATTAAAAAACAGAAGAAAATTTCGTATTGACAAAATAAAAAAATTATGAAGCAATTATCTGTTTAATTGTATTTCGAGGTTTATTTTCATTATTTTCCCACGATAATTGCATATTCATTGTGAGAAGCATTTTGGAATGAGTGCCAAAGCTTTATTTGTCGGTTGGATCACCTGTTGCTGCCACAAATCTTTGCCACGGTAAAACGTGAGTTAGCAAATTGGCATAAGTGTTTTATATATACATCTTCGTATATATGCGTTTGTAATAGTTGTTATAACTATACTGCACGCGTTTCTCGTAGCTGTTGGCGCCTCAATTTCCAGCATGTGACTGTCTCGTCTCGCGTGCCGTAACATATCACAAAGCCTCCGAGAATATTTCTCGCGGAGAGACACATACGTATATACGAGAACTAAAGTTCCCCGGGGTTCTATCGCGCTGCTTTAGACACCTCACCTACGAGGGAGAGTCGTGTGTCGTAGACTCGAAGTGTTTTACCTTCGAACGACTCGGACGACGCGCATGGGGCAACGTATGTTTCCTCCCTACGTGGTGAGCGTAGCGTCCGGTCGTTTCAACGAAGACAATAAACTGTGGGAAGGGAAAAAAGAAAAAGAAATGAAAAAAAAAAAAAAAAAAAAAAAAAACAAAGAGAGAAGTGCGAGAGAAAGGAGATGTACGATGCGGAGAAAGAAGATAGAAGAGACGAGAGGAACGAGAAGGTACGAAACGCCTAGCCGCCTTTATCATTGATTTATCGGCACGATAAGTCCATTATTTTCGATCACGTTTCGCATACGATCTCTCGCGCCTTCTCTACTCGATTCTCTTCTCATCGACGAGTGAGAGAATATCTTCCCCCTTCGGTATTGGTAATCGACACGTTGGCGGGCCACGTTCGACGAATCGTAGCTTGCGTTCGAGCGATTCTTTACATCCTCGGAGTTCCATATGCAATCGTTACTATAGTATTATATAGTCACGATACGATGATAACCCCGAATGATACAGTTGTTGCCACTACGAGCGATCAATTTATGGTTATTTTTTCTCATACCATCTTTGGTTCTCCGTGGAAGAACGTTATTTTTAAAAATAAAAAAAATTAATTAAAATATAACAAATAAAAATAATATATATAAATTTTATTATGAAAATATAAAAATATTTATCGATTCGAATTTTTTTAAAAATATTTTTCTTTTATTGCCGAGAGCTCATTTCATCCCTCACTTGTGGTTGTTAAAGATTTTTTTATTTTTATTTAAAAAAAAATTCGTTATTATTAATCAGTTTTATTGGGAACGGGAAAAAAGAGTTGAAATTTAAAGGGAAGCAAATTGTTTGTTAAATCGGATGTTCAGAGTTGACTAACTACATAACTATATAAGATTCGAAGATTCGAGTAGGTAGACACGGGGTATGTGAATACATACGACGTAACATCGCGTCGCGGCTCACGCTTGCTGGATGCCTTCTTTCACTCGGCATCGCGGTCGCTATCGGGTCTCGCGCAATTTTTCCCTTGATAACTCTCATGGCCACGCAGCAGACCGTGCTGCTCGCGCGTTCTCTGTCTCGTGTGTTCAACGCCGTGCTTCACTCTACCCACCTGTTCTCGCTCCACTATCGCCGCGAGACTTTGCGGCGACTACGACATTTCTACATAACGAACGAGCTTTGGATACTATTTATTCTTCCTAATCGTGCGAAACTATTCAACGAAATAACGTAACAACAAAATTATTTTTAAAGAAATATACATTTACGAAAAAAAAAAAACCAATTAACATTAATAAATCCAAAATCGTTGACTCTTTTTTTTTTTTATAGAGCCATAATTTTAGATAAAATTTTTAAAAAATCACGATATTTTTTGTTTTTTTTTTTCAATATTTGATTCAGATACGACAACTTATTATTATCGAAGATGCAATTACGCTTCTTCGAAGACTTGCGTCACGGTAGCGTATAAATTTCAATGTTCGGGTATCGCGCTGATATTATGCATTCGCAAAAATTTCCTACGCAACATCGCGAAGCTATATATTATAACCACGTGACATTATAACTTTGGCACGCGGTCCAATTGAACTTTAATTACATGTACGAAGGAGGGCCGAACCCGGTGCGTTCCGCGGGTACAGCCTATCCCTTTTCTTTTCGCGTGTGTGCGAAGCATTTTGCGCTGCTTTCAAAAGCAACGCGCGGCTGCAGAAGCAGGACCACGTCCCGGTCGGCATTTCTCATTAAAGCGCTCAGTTGAAGCCGGTGCACTGCTGCCACTGCTGTTGCACATTGCAGCCGAGAGTCCAAGGAGAGGCCCCGGTATGTCTCCGGGGCTCCTCTCGTAATTCCTCACTGTAAACTTTCCTTCCTTGTTCCGCGATAAATAATTCCTCGGGAACGCCGCGCGCTCAACCCGCCCGGACTGTTATCGTTCGGCGCACGGTGTGTACGGTAGGCGTGCGGTTTGATTCTAATAGTGTGTACGTATCTTTGACTACATATATGTACGGACACACGCTGAAACGATGAATATGCGCGTATGCAATACATATAAATATATATATTCAGCGAGAGAGAACCCGCGAGTGCCGCTGTGCACATCGGGAACCCGGGGATCGAGGCGAGCCTCTGGACTCTACGATGTGATCGGATTATGGCCCGCGGACACGCTTAAACAGCTCGGTAAATTTATATACATGTATATATATATATGTATGTGTATGAAAGATTGGCCACACAGGACACACAAATAATTATGCTCGTACGGTCTCGAATTACATAAGAGAAGGTACATTATCTTATCATTGCCGGTGCCGTGCTAAAGAGATCGAAAAAAAAAAAGTAGTAAGAAATTGTAGAATTCTCGTACAAATTCTGTGTTGTAAATTTATTACATAGTCTTAAAATAATTGATCTTTATTTTATACAAAATTTATAGAAAAATAGATCTTACAACCTGTGAATTTTTTTTTTTTACGAAATTTCGCGTTTCGCCGTCATAACATTCGGGCCGATGAGATACGAATGATGAAAAAGCAAAAGTGGGATTGATCGATAAAGAAGAATAATTCGCGTTTTGTTTCGCGAGTCGGGGCAATGATTACGAAAGAATGGAGAGTTTGACCGATGATTTATTACTTGAGAGAGGGTTGCCCACCTTGCAACGCGAAAAATTCACCGTCCCGATCTCTGCCATATGCTATTCGCTTCCAGCAATTTTTTTTCTTTCTTTTTTGCTCTTCATATCTTTCTTTCGTATGCTCAGCCTTCTCTCGACGGCTCTCTCTGTCTCGTTATGCCCGCGAAGGGTGCGCAACGCGGCGAGTGCCAGTGAACATTTCGTAACTCGGCGAGCGTGCAAATCGTGCCGCAAATTGACCGTTTCGAACTCCGCGCGCGGTGCTGCCCCGGTGCCTCACGGGATAACGCTATGGTATAAGAGGCCCCCTCCTCCCTCCCCCTCCCTGCGTTACTTCGACCGTTTAGTCAACATCGTACGATATATATACGAGAGCTTATATACCACTACTGGATCGAGAACCGCACGCTCGATCGTTAAGTAGGTATATATAAAATGCTATTCATGCGTCTCTCCGCTCTCAACCTTCCAACGTTAATATTCCCGCTATAGTCGCAGTAGAATCGACTTTGGTATGCATTAAAAGTCTCGACATTCCTTTGGAAACGATATTCTCATATTGACTGCCGAGTGGTTACGAATGGATATTGTTCGTTTGATGAAAATAGCCCTGAATGAATTTGTACCGGGAGTATACACGAGCGATACATGGGGAAAAAGAACGATCGTTCCGCAAAAATTTCGATACGTACATAAATTTTAATTATTGTTTCGTTTTTTTTTTTAGTAATTATACGCGAATTACATATAAAATTTACATGGTGAATTTATACGTGAAATTCGTGAAAAATGATAAAATAAATCGCAGCTATTATTATTATTATTTTTTTTTCATTTTTTTAAAATTCAATTTGCATTATCGACTGTTTGTCGAGGTAGTGTTGTGCAAACTTTACGAAGCTGCGAAGATTCTTGAAAGGATCGTCGTAGCTGTAGGCAAAATAAGAATAATATTTAAAAAAAAATCTTCCTCAAGCTCTCGCGATGTTGTTCAAACAAACCTGTTCGCGGCAGGTCGCAGTGAGACATTAACCGGTCCGTAATTACGCTCGTTATCGAATTATCGAGGAGGCGCCTAAAAGTTTCGCAGAGCCTTTCCGTCTTTCTTCGCTTTAATACGGTCGAAACGTTTCTTTTTCTTTCGATCGTATCTCATCGTATTGTTGTTTATTTTTCGGCATATGGTCGATTTAATAAAAAAAACTAAATTTCGCATCAGCCACGTTGAAAAGCGAAGAAAGAAAACGGTTCGACGGCCTCGCTGTCTCGACAGGATCGAGATCGGCGAAAGATCGTAGGTGGTCACCGCGAGGCACGACTCGAACTCGTAAAGATCGCGTGTCGGCAAATAAGTCGTCGATGGACGTCGGCGCGGTCAACGCGATATATCCCTTTAAAGTCCCGCAATTACGACTATTAGCGACGCGCGTCGATTGTTTTGTAGCCCCCTGTGTTGGCGTTCGCCGTCTATATCCCTTTGTTCCTCGATCTGGTATACGAGTTGCCACGAGCGCGGAGCGGCGAATAACGAAATAAAAGGCAAGCGATAACAACGCCAGTAAGATAGAAAGGACTCTTTGCCTTCGAGGTACGTACGACATATCAAAAAATCCCGCGATCTATTTCACAGAGAGAAAACAAAAACAAAATAACGATGAATTTCTACGAATTTATAATTTCATCGTAAGAAAGTGAATGGTCATTTTATTATGATTATTTTTCGCGTATTTTAATTTATTTTGCGGAAGGAATAACCAAAGATAAAAAAAAAAAAAAAAGAATTCTTGTTTTTTTTTCTTATACATTATCGATAGATTCGAAGCAAAAAAACAAACAGGAAGTCAGAGATGCGTAAAAGGGAAAGTGTATTAGCTACAGCGTTCAAAATTTCCGTACCAATTTATCGTGTGCTCTCGTCAATCGCTTCTCGCTTCTAATAACCCCGGATAATTTTAATGAGCGTGAGAGAAATTTGTTCCACTCTCGCGCATCAGTGATTTCGTTAATTCGTCGATACGCGCGGTGAGATGGGCTAAGGGCGGCGGAGGGGGGAGGGGAACTACCAGCATAAATATTAACGATCGTAGTATCGGTGAAGTGAGGAGCAATCGATTAGGTTCATTAGAAACTGCAAGCTGACACATCGCTTCGATTCGACGGGTAATATACATGAGAACATCAGAAACTCGTGTAGTTAACACGTGTTTTCGCTTCTTCCTTTTGAATCTTAACACGTGTTCGCAAGACATTGATGATCGATAAATCGTCGATTATATTAGTACCGCCATACGTAGAAACTCGGCGGCGAGATGTATCGAGAAAGTTTTCAATTAGCGAATTACGATACCTATTAATAATTCACGCGTTGGCTCTTCGATATAAAATCGATTCGGGAAATTGCGCGCGCACGCTTCAGATTTCTCAACCGATTTGATATTATATGATTCTTCCTTCCGAGTAAGAATAACAATAACGCGAAACCGCGCGTCGAATGTGTACCGGCGTGAAGCGCGTTAATAAAATCTGTGGATAAGTATGCCAATATATATACTCTTGTCGAGTTTATTAGTTGTGCTGCAGCACTCGGAACTGCCGCGGATATACCGACTCTTCGAACGCTCTCTCGAGAGTATCGGTTCGTATAAACGATTTTCTCTCTGCGAATCTCGACGCGCATCTCCTTCACTTCTCTCTTTCACTCTCGCGCGTCTTTTTTTTTTGTTCTTTTCTGTATATCAACGCACTTCTCCACGGATTAACCGCATCCTTTGGCCGACGAATAAAAGCGAAATAAAAGAAGCATCTATCGGGGAGGTTTTACGATCGGCTCTAAAACACGCATAGCTTTGCGAATCTCATGGAAAAAAGGTCTTTTGGAAGCGTACTCGCTGTGAGAGAGCCCCCCCCCCCCCCCCCCCCCCGACCCCCCTTCTACGTTTATAGGGTTGTTACACGGACTTTTACGATATCCAAATTTAAACGATTTGGCGCAACCATCCGCACTTATATCCTTAAAGAAATTTGCATTCTCAATACTTTATTCTATCGTCTCCCGGTGTGCTTTTAGGTGTTTATTGCCTAAACATGCGTAGTACATCGTGGGAAGGGCACTCGTAAGCGATTAAAAGATTTTTCGAAAGACAGAGTCATCATCGCGGGTTAAAAATACAAGAAATCAGAGTAAATGTAAAATTAACCAAAAAAAACCGCTTTTTCCTTAAAGATTTTTTCCCCTTTCGCTATGACTACATTTTTTCTACGAAAAACTTAATAAATAAGGAAAGCCTTCGCAACGATTTGTGGAAAAAGCGTTACCGACGAACTCCGATTATTTTTGTCGCGATAAAATAAATTTCCGCCTCCGTTTGCGACTCCGCAGGTAGGTTCTCCGCAGGTGAACGCAGATAAAAGCCAACCGGGCGATCCTGTGTACACTGATACTCCTCGAGTAATAGCCGAGTGTAATTCTCTTTTATTTTTCATACCGATTGAATTAACTCATCCACCGGTGTGCATGTCTCCCCTGTCGAACATTCTCACTCGACGTGAAACGGCTATCGACACAAATCGTTAATCCAGTTTACTCGCCTTGTATACAGGGTGCCACAGGTTACACAGCGTCAGTCCGGAGAGATTTCGCACTTAAGGTTTTTTACCGAACTGATGATTCTCGCGTTCCTTTATCTATCTATTCTATGTCTATTCTATTCGCTCCTCTCCGATACTTTTCGTATTTTTTAAAATTTTTATTCCATCTCTTCTTCGATATATTTTTGCCTTCTTCTCGCATTCATCCTTCTGGGACACTTATACCCCTTTCTCCCTTTTCTCATTCTATCAGCCACAGTGGAGAGAAGTCGCTCGTAAAGCTGTACTTTACTGCCCGCCCCGCGTTGTTATTTATTCCAGAATTTATATCCCGTCACGGCTCATTTATAAGGCACATCGGAATACTTTACAGCGCTTTGGCTTCCTTCGTTCTTCCATGAGCCGCGTATACGTACGCATAGCCCAAACACACACACGTGGCTTTCGATACTTATCATACGATGATTCAGTAATACACCGATTAGATAGTAATTAGTCGTCGATTCACCGTAGGATACCGGTTAATGGAGATACTCGTTTGTGAACTCTATCCGCGGTTATTATAAGCGATTTGATATATCGAAAAATAAAACGAGTTTTCGCAAAGAATTTTTCCTCCGGTTACGCCCGATTGAAACGGTGCCAAGTAGCGCACCCGAATAACACTTTGGCTGCCGATCGCCGCTCGTATCGATCGATCGTGTTTCGAATCGATGGCCAAAGTGCATCGACGAATGATTAATGTCATCGGTTTTAATGCTTTGCAACTTGCAAAAGGTCAGTGTCTCGACTATCGAGTTCAATGACTGTGCGCGTCGCGAGAATCTACTCCGATATACTTACACTTTGGTTCATTCGCATCGATCGCAACAAGGAGAGAGAGGAGATCCCACTTCGAACGTGGCGGCGGCGGTATTAGTCTCGGGACAAATCGATCGTTGAATCAGTTTTGCTACCGTCGCGTTCCGTAACCGGTTGACGCGACGACGATTATTCAATACTGTATAATCGACGGAGAACGTCGCGACGATAAGAAACGCCGAGGGACTCGGTGCACGCGAGCTATTATAAGTCACACACATCGCGGATGATCCTGTGTGTTCGGCGTGTGCGTGTGTGTCATGAACTTCGGAGAATCGAGTAAATAAACTGATGAATGAGAGACGACGAGACGAACGATTGAACTGTTGAGATTATTTTTCCATTGATAGATGAGAGTTGAACTTCTTGAGGGATCGTGCTTTTTATTTTTGTTTTCCATTTGACATCGGTATTATTAATACATCGGGTCGAACAATTTTACCATTTTCTTCAAATTAATTAAATTTATTAATACGATTAATAATTAATTGAATTTTTAATAAAATCACTAATTATGAGAGTCAATCAAATATATTGTCGAAATATTTTTTTTTTTGGAACCATTTCATTTGTTCTATTCTTTTTTATTTAATTAAAATGATTAATTAGTATAATAAAAAAAATCATTGTGGCAGTCGATAGGATTTTTATTTTTAGCACAGTTTGTTTTTCAACCCGATTAGATCATTCGAAAAAAAAATTGATCGTGAAGATCCTTCAAACGTGAATTAATGTGTTTACCTGCGTGTTTTGAGTGGTGTTGCATCTTCTCACGACTCGCGGCACATCAACATCGACGAATGATCGAGCTTCCGCGATTAATAAAGTGCTCGATCCTCGTCGATGCTTACCTAATACAGGAATATAGCGTGTCTAATTATTATAAACGCGCGCGAGAGAGCAACATGGAACGGGATGGCATGGCATGGCATGACTTACGTAGTAACGTCTCGTCCATCGGCTTATAAATCTCGAATTTCTCACAGTTCTTCGACGAGGCCGACGAGCGTGATATAAACGAGAGAAAATACAGCGAGACGTGGCTGACGGTGAAGCCGGTGCTCCTCCGAAGAGTCACGCGGATGATCCAATGCTTATCGTTGCGTTCAGACTCTTAGATCACACTTCACTCCCACGAGAATATGGACTCAAACTGTGTTTATAGAGTGACGGCGATGCGGGTTCTTACTGAAATTCCTATCCATTAACCCTTCGCACGAAACTGTCTTATATTGGAAAAAATGTCTATAGAAACAAAAATTTAAAAAAAAACCTTAATTCATCCTATTTAATTAAGGTGGTTATTAAGGGGGTGGCGTCGTTTTGTTATTATTATTATTATTTAAAATTAATTTTCTTCTCATCTTTTCTACGCGATTGATTTTTTTCAGATTTTTATCCCATTGGGAAGTTTTTGAAATTCTCACTGAAACCCACTTTTGGCGGGAAATCACCTCCCCCGACCCCATCCCCCACCCTCTTTAAATTGTAATTATAAGTTCGAGCGTAAAAAGAAAAATTTTAAAAAATCAGCTTATCGTCGAATCTCGAAAGATACGATGTCTCGTCGAAGGTTAATAGCCGCACAGCGCTATTGATTCAACGATCGTTAAATCCTCATAACGAGTAAAACACGGATAGGGGTACAATACGGAAGTGATTCGGGATATAGAGTCCCCGCTGTATGGACGCGAAATGTTTTTCTTCAACTACTTATTATACAATTTCTATTGTATGGTAATATATGCATTCGCGACTGCGACACGGGTTTAGAGATAAAAACAATAAATAGTTAAATGACGTAGCGGTATAGTCTACTATTCTGTTGATCGCGCATATGCATATATTTACCATATACGTACGAACACTTATCTCCTATATGTGTCTCGGGTGCAAGAACAATGCGTTACACCAACGCTTTGGTTATCGGTTTGCGACTACTCCGTTGCGTGTATCTGCTTCTATCTGTGGGTCACTGGGTCGATCGACAATTTATCTACTCGCATACACCGTCCCAATCGCCGTTGTATAATTCTTTTCTTTGCTCTTACCTAATTCATCTCCACGTCTCCAAATCTTATGTCCGAAGATTAAACTTTGACGAATATAGAGTTCAACGACCCTACGTATCACGCAGCTCGGCGAGATACCAAATTTGATATTCAAATCCCACCTTCGGTACGGTCACAAATCATCTGATACATAAAAATCCCCTAATCGGTCTTAACCGGTCCGCGTTCACTGACGAATCTACTTTATCTTTTTTCCAACGCTAAACATTAATTCAACGAGATTTTTTTTTTTTTCCGTGCTGCGTTACGCGATCGCCGAAGCCTCGGCTCGATCATAGTCAAACATCGTTGATTAATTCGTCGTGTTCACAAAAAAGATTCACTTCGGAGAATTTTTTTTTTGTAGCGATTTATTAAAAAGTCAAATGACGAGAAACGGGTTAAGCTCGGAGTTGTTGTGGATTTATCATAGTCGTTAATGAATTGAATTCTCCACGTGAGAATCCGGCAGTCGATCACGCGGAGAGTAGCTATTAAGTACCGGATAAAAGTCGTTCATTTACCGACCCCAAGTATCGCACAGTCATCTCCACTTGCCACAAAAAAAATCGACGCAAACAATTTTTTTTTCCGAATGGATGAATTGACTTTACAACGTGGAGTTGATTATTATCTTAAGACATGAAAAAAGAGCTCGAAATCAATTCAAGCGATTCAGCGAAGGCGTCGATCCGTCCGCCACGGTAGCGCGTAACAGGTCTCCGCCTTTTCGAGCGACAAGTAAAACGAGGATTGATACACAGTTCAAACGCTCGCGGTGAGATGGCGCCCAGTATCCCGAGACGCGTGAAAGTTTGAAATTTTTTTTTATTGTCGATTAAACAGAGACATTTGTCAGTCGATTTAAATTCTCGAGCTATGATCCGACGAAAATATATTTCGACCCACTTTCACGTCGTTCGATGGAATAATCAACGAGGCTTATAAGACTTATATTTATTTATATATCGTTCGTAGATCAAAGTTAATTTTCTACAACAGTAAAACACACAATCTCGGTCTCGGGGGCACTCAACTAATATAAAGAATTAGAGGCTTGGTGTCTGACTTTATCGGGTTTTATCTACTTAACGAGCGAACCATTCCTTACGTTGGCCGTTACTAACTAACGTTATACGTATTTATCTCTTTGCGACTCTCACTCTCTGTCTCTGCTTCGCTTTATCCAACCAACGTATTAACTTCGCTGTTCACATAACTACGACGAATAAGTAACAGTACTTAGCGAATAGTTTTGCCGCATTGGGTAATAATAAAATATGTGCGCAACAGTGCAATAGCAGTTCAAAACATACGGGATAATTAACGCTGTTACATTAACAGCGCCAATCATACGTTCTTATTAATGAAACACTATCGTTTAACGTTTGAAAGATAATATACACTTTTAGAATTGTGGCAAATTCGCTGTCAAAGATTGCGGTTAATTTTACCGATTATTTCGTTGATTGAAATTCATATATGTGTGTTTATATTTTTTTTACCATCCTTCGATCTTTCGAGACGTAAATTATTCGGACAACGGCCTTGAAATAATTTTTTTCAATGATCTCAGTTCGAATTATCATAATTTTTTCAACCGTTGCTCGTCCTCGATATGTTTCGACGAAATGCGCAGAAATAATCGATTTTTCGCATGGATCGAGAGGGAGAAAGGGGGGCGGCACGGTTGCAGCGTTTTCTTATCCGCTTCGACGAAGCCTGAGTAACCGACGTTCGCGGTATATAGCAGTTTTAGCCGAGGAATATCGTTCGAGAATCATCGATATTTTCTCGAAGACGAGTTTCACCGGCAGCCCCCGAGATCACGGCGGTGAACGACGAATCTTCGATGCGACATTCCTTCCCAGTCTTTGCTTCCTCTCGTAAAGTCATCCTGGTTATAGAGTACGGGCGATGCATTGAATAGCCATTCACAGAGCTTCGCGTATATGATCTCTCCCTCCCCCCCCCCCCCCCTTCTCCAACCCCCACTCCGATCGGCGAATGCTTCGTGCGTTGGCAAGTTTTTTTTTTCTCTTTTTCTTTTCTTCCTCGATTCCCCCTTCGATGGTTATTTCATTCGGACGACCGGGCGCACGAGTTCGAAAGACAAGCTGCCGTATTAGGACAGAACGCGGCGCTATGCGCCTCCGTCAATGGAATTCACGATGAGCTTTTATTGACTATCGGGTGCAATTGCACTTATGAAACCTTTCACGACAGACGGTAGCACTCCGCGGCGTCACATATTTGGAGTTGAGTTTTGTACGCTTTCGAAATTTTTTTTTTTTTTAACCTCCTCGACAAAGACTTCGCGGTAGTGATATAACTTCGAGATATCGAAGACATTACGCCTTTAAAGCATCGACAGTTTTGCAACTATGCAAAAACGGATGGATCGATGGTAAATCTTGCATCGAAAAAAAAAAGAGTTCGATAAACAGTTATAAATAAAATGTATATTTCTTGAGAGTTTTTTTCAACGCTTCTACCAACAGAATGAAACATTCTCTCCAAAAAAGTTCCTATCGATATGCTTCGTAAAACTAACTGTTTTGACATTAATTGAACCGATCCACATCGCAAAGTAACTCTCGATCCATTTTTTTTATCCAGGAAAAGATATAAAATTTTACGCCACAACCGTACTTAAGTTTCGATAGAATGAGAGTAATGGAGAAACGATTGAGGTTTTGAGAGGATCACGTACATCCGCTTACGTGCCCTGTCTGCCAGCACCCGCATTCGCGTATCTTGCATAACGTCCAAGCGTTTCGAGCCGTGGATCGAGCTCACCGAATCCCCCTCGTCGTAATCCGTTCGTAAGCATGGAACGTATAATGCGAACTCGTGACGGAAATCCTTCTTCAACCCTATCCGGGATAGTAACGTGTAGTCAATATAAACGTACATTTACACCTATGAATTAGATTAAGAGAAGAATATATATCGCGCCATGAAATATATATCTACATATGTGAATATATATATATATATTCCCACTCTTTAGTTCGCTGTGAGATTTATGCGGAAAGAATGAGGAGACATGTGCCCCGTTACTCGGTGGCTTCTCTTATTCTTCGTGTGGATCGATATCGCTACCGAGATCTGATCAGACACGTGAGCCGCCACCGCTCTCGACTCTTCGTCGACTCTTCGAAATTTATACCACACGCCGCATCTTAAACGCGCATTCGAACGAAAAGAATACGAAAAAAGAGTAAATAAGAAAAGAAAAAAATGCAAAAAAAAAAAAGAAATAATGTCGAAGGAGTCGAATTCAGGGGCTTAAAGAAAAAAAAAAGAGAAAATAAAAGCCTACAAAGGAAAGAAGGGCAGAGAAGAGTCCAATGTGGCCATCGCTACGTGGGGGCTCGTCTCTCTCGATGCCCAGATATATATATATATATATGCCGACGTCCCAAACTATGTATATGTAACCAACTTCCCATTTACTTCGCCTCTTCTTGCCTTCTCTCCGCTTCTTATTGTCCGACGATTTTGCCACGCATTATTTATTCTTGCCGGGAGCATTGTCTCACGGTCTGTATACTTGTTCATACGGTGTACAAACTTTCGAAGAACCACGGTGAGCAAACCGCGTTACAAGTATCGACCTATTTTACCCCTTAAAAAAAAAAAAAAAATTCAAATTTCCTTCCGAATCAAAAATATTTATCTGCTTCGTCATCGTAGTGTTATTATATTTGAGGCAAATTGTTTATTTTTTTAATTAATTACGATGATATCAATCGCGAAATATTCGATAACCGATGTACCGATAATCGAATAATATATTTCGAAGCTATCGTTGTATTTACTCGTAAAGGTGTTATAAATCATTCAATCGACAACCATATATCTATTATAATAGGTGCGAGTATTCACGCGTGTAACGAGCAACCGTGCGAATAACGTTTCAAAGGGCCTCTTTATATTTACTATTATATCTACCTATCTATATATAACGTGGTCATTGTATAGTAATAATCCGAGCGCCAATGATGCACGCTGTTTAGCCGATAGTATTGAAAACGATGGAGTATTGAATCGCGGTGGCCCTCGTTCCCCGGTGGCCGTGGCGATAGGGATCTCCGAGATCCGGGATAATATCGACAATTACGCGCGGCTTCGAGATATCCCGCCTGGCAGCACAACTCGCGCCAGAGCCGAGGTCTAAGCTTTAGCTCTGTACGGCGGCAATCGAACGTCGTCGGTAGTAACAAGGGTTGCTTCTACTTGCCGCTGGCTGTCGGTTGCAACGAGCAACGCTTCTACTTGTCGTTCGCTGTCGGTTGCAACGCGTAAGGCTTCTCTGGAGCCAAATGCTAGTTCGATTCAGTGGCTAAGTAGATTCACCGCGTGCAGGTCCGCCCCATCGAGCGGCTGTCCGATGTAATGACGGTCAATTCTACTAGCTACGGTGCTCGGGAAGATTTTATTTCATAGGGTAGAAAAGAGGAGTATATTAAAGAAAAAAAAAAAAAAAACACAAAAGAATTTTAATTGTCGTGTGCCGAAAAAATGTTATCTAAGGCAAACAACGAGGGGTACACGAGAAATTACAACTATACAAAGTAAATAGCATCGGAATTTGATATTCCATTCCATTAAGCAGCATTTTCGTCAAAGAGATAATAAATTAAAAAAAAAGAAAATTCTTTGAATTATTACGCGATACCTGTTATCGTTGTAAAACGGTATATCGGCGTACTTATTGTGCGGGGATCGTGCAGTCGTCTCGACCTTAAGAGTCACAGTGCTCGGTGCCAAGGGGTCTCGTGCGAGCGCAGCGAGCGTGCCTGCCTCTTCCACTTCTTCTTCATCATCTTCGTCTTCCTCTCAATTCTCAGCTTCTCCGCGCGCTTCGGTCAAATGACCATAATTAATTACGTCACGTGGCGTTACGTACCACGCGTGTTAAGCCTCTCGAAGAGTATAGCAGCGGTTATAGGGACCCTCTCTCGCACTATGAGCTCGTTGAAGCCTTTTGCCTGGGCTCACGCGTTATCTCTATGATTTACGACGAGAAGTTAGTGCTTCGGGTTTATGCGTTCATGGGCTGTCGTCGCGACGCTATTCCAGCACCGGTACACAAGGATACCGCGTGCGTTGACGGTAATCCGCGAAGCATAATTCCAATCCGCGTTACTTCAACCTTCTTCGGTTAAACTCCGACCTCCTGAACCAGGAAGGTTGAAAATTATCTGCAATTCTCTCACAAAAGCACGACAAACACGATCAACATTCTCCGTTGTGTGTATCGATCCAAAGATTCCAATAGACTTAAAAATAAATTAAAAAATAAAAACATTTCACCAAAACTTTTTTCAACAAACCCGAAACTTTATACGGCATTAAATAAAAAAAAATGATGGTAATAATAATTGAAATAATAATAAATCGAACTGTAACAATACGTCTAAAACATTGAAAAAAAAAATGTAGCCACGTCTTCAGTTAATAAAAATAAAAAATAGAGGTTACTTCGTTAACAGCAATAATGCAATCAAATTTTTCTTGTAAAAGGCCCAAGTAACAGTGATTCACTGATCTCCCGCTGTAATCGTTTGAAGAAATACGAGATCGTGTGATCCAGATGCACTATTCAACGCCTACGGAAACCATCGTGTTACGCCTTTCTATTGCTCTCATCGCGCTTTTCTCACTCGTTACGAGATGTTAATCAAATCGCATTACATTCAATGTAATACAGACTAATAGTTAGTTACCTATCCAAGTCGGACACCCAACACCAAACTGGATGTTGGTTGCTGCTGCGTACACGATACTGTGTATGTATCACACATATATACACACAACTGTATGTAATACAGTTTAAGTCGCAGCGTACACCAAAGTTATGTTACCAGGTAGTAGCCGAGGACACGAACGAATGGTCTTTTAATGCTGACACTTATCGCCACGGATCTCATGTAAATTTCATCGATTTCAATTTTTCCCCGGTAACTCGATCCCATCGAGAGTGTGGGCTTCGTCTACTTTGCCACAGCACACGTCGGGGCTTTACAACGGGAAAGCGTCAACGCTTGTGGGTCTCTAACTCGAGCGTATAGCTTTATAGCTCTAAAAAGTGTCTGCGATCGAGATTCGAATCCAATAAATATATTACAGAGCCTTCGACACACACCATAACCCGCTTCAGACACTGCGCTCAGGAATATCCAATTTTAGATTATGTTTTTCGCAAAGGTTCCTCCGAGGAAATTTACGATTCATTAGACTCACTCCCGATAGAGAATTTTTTAATTTGTATTGTACGCGGCGCACACAATTCTCGGCGAATACCCGCGGAATCGCGGAACACACTTTCACTGCGGATTTTATTCGCTCATCGACCTCTTTTCAGACGCGGGGATAAGAGATTGTTTGATTACTTCGTTCGTTCGGTTCGTTATGCGGATCCCCGGAGGTGTTTAGCTTCGTAAGATAGTTCGAAGTTTTATAGACATTTTGAGACGAGAATAGTATAGTTGAACATCGACTTATGAACGTCGTTGCCTTGGGCGCAATGTCGTTCATAGACAAGTTGATCAGTGAGGATACGGACCACCCGAACTTTCGCACAGTCCGGAAGTATCGATTTCTAAATTTTAGCTATCACTTATGTTTCGAATCATCATCCAAATGATTGACGCAACTGTCGATCATCGATCGAAAGTCGAGAAAGTAATTAATGGAAAAGGGCATCGAAAATAAAAATGGTCTTTGAAATTCGTTGCCGCAAATCGTAACGAGGTACTGCAGACATTGTGGAACCTGTCGAACGTGAAACAGCGGTGCGCCCCCACCAATCGAAACAACCTCCCAACTCGAAATGGCTATTTAGCAACGTAATAACTGAGTGTCGATAATAAGTCGTGATTTTACATCGGTAACCTGCGGATGGTGGGCAGACCAGTTTACGTCTGAGCCGCGCTCCCACGCGCCCCCCGAGCGAACTCACCGCTCCTGCCTATTGCGAAATCGAAATCGTTTGCCTTCGAGATATCTTTTGTGTTGCGAGCTCTCGTAGCAGCGGCAGCAGCCAACAAACCAGCGCCACAAGTCTCCATCACCGTGTCGGATTACCCTTAATTCGAGTATTGCAGACAGTTAGACGATCGTGACGAGTGATCTGTGCATAGGGGGGGTTACCCCCTTGCCTTCTAGCTGCGATCTAATAGTTCTGAGAAAAAGCGAAATCACCCCGTCAACAAACTATCCGTTCTTGAATTAACAAAGAAAAGCCACAAATTACAATCGAATTTTCTATTATGTGCCGATTTGTTATTAATTTTTTTTTTCATCAATTTTTTATATAATTTATTAATAATTTATTAATAATTTAATTTGTTAAATATTGGATATTTTATAGACATACTTTTTGTCCATGCGGCATAAAAAAATAGGTCTTTAAAAAAAAACCTATTGGTCGAACCGACCGTGATTTTTTTTGGCTTCGAATAAATTGAAAGATTCGATCACTGTTGATTATACTTTTTCTCTCGTTTCCTCAATCAAACACGAGAAATAAAAGGCTCACTGTTTCCCAGTAGTTGGCAAACTCTACTGCGCACTTTTCCCCACATGTGCGTTCAGCCTGAGATGTATCGTTCACGCAAGAAGAAATGAAGAGAAGAGACTCATCCAAACTCGGGAATCGCACTGCATCGATCTTACGCCGGGGTTTCCCCTCTCTGATTCTATATGGTACTTTGAAAAAGCCAAATACCCCTCTCGCACAACAATTTCTATGTGTGTTGCAACGACGACGACGACGACACAAGCGTCCAGTCAATCACCCAATAACGAGGCACTCTCCGGTCGCATGTTTCGATGCCATGCGTTCTCGTGGGCAGTGGCGAACACACCGGGTCTCCGATCGTTCCACGCATACGTCTGTGTATGCGTGACACGACTCACTCTTACACACACGCATGCCGTGGGGGGTTACACAATATGTGTGTAAAATATGTTGTTCGCTGGATACTTCGTCTCTCCTACCTTGGGGATTGCTGAGAAGAGGAGTGGGCAATCACGGACGCACATGGTTCCGATTTCGCGCAGTTACGGCGTGTCTCTTTCCTCTCGCGGTTCGAATGTATACTCTCGGTGCTCGGCGTTGGCGCGCGCTCACGGGATCCCATTACTCTTCGAGAATCAACCGTTATATCACTTATCGTTATCGCACACACGGAATGGCGAGCAATAATTAACGAATGGTCTCCGACGTTCTACGCTCGCGATGAGAGTCGGTGCGTTCTTCGAATGATCAATTTTTCGGATACTATTTTTTCGCTGAAATATTTTCGCAATCAAAGCCATTGATAAATTGTAGTCAAGGTTCGTCAAACGATCGTTGAAGCAAAAAATGTACAGTTTTTTAAAGTAACGCGAGATTGTTGATTGAATCATTGAATTTTTTTTTTTTTTTTCGATCGAAATATAATGAAAGTGCAAACTATCGAGAAATTGGACGAAATATGCGATACACGGGGAGCGATGAAAGCTTAATCGAATCCAATCATATTGTTCGACCTATCAGAAGTATTTTCTCTTTTGTAAAAAAAACTGCTGAAACAGAAATTCCCTCGCGCAACGCTTAAATAGATCGGCTGCTCTATTGCTCTGGAAAATTGTTCTGTCGCCGATGGGGAACGGTGATTTTTTTTTTTTTTTTTTTACGCACTCGAACGTTTAAAGCCGTTGATAGGACAGGAATTTAATTTCGCGAGTTCTCTCCTGTTCGCACCTCACTACGAGCGAATGTAGGAGTCAAGTATGGATCGCTTCGTGGTCCGGTGTTACTGGTTAATACTCGACGACTCGTGAGAACAAGTGTTTGAACGTGGGTGTGATAAAGTTCTACCCGTGGAACAAGTGAACCGAGGAAAAAACTCGTGGGTGAATACAATTTATATCTACACGGCAAAATGCCTGAGGCTTTAACTTACGTTTTTTAAAATACTTTACCATCGAATATTTTTAAAAAATCGCGCATCGTTTCGTAAAAGCTGTATTTTTATTTATTTTTTCCCCGTTCAAGACGGAACTTCGTTGTTAATAAGTCTTTCTGATATGCCGAACAGAAATTCACTCCGACATTTAAAGTAATATGTTTTTTTTTGTCGTTGACGGATGTTAAAGATATTTATCAGTTCGGAACTCGTTGGCGTAGAAACGTACATTGTTGCCATTCTGTAAGGCATTACGTAGGTGGTAAACCTATTAAATAACATAATCGATTGAATGACGAGGAAAACAAAACCCTTTTGATAGGGCCCCGTTGAGCTTTACACGTATTTTCAAGCGTGCTTTGCCGGCATTCTCGCACCTTGATGAAATCCGGTGGGTACCTATGTCCCGTGTCAGAATAATCACTCTCGTCGCTCCACTCATTTTCCCTGCGCATAGTATGTGTCGATGGCATGTTATACCTGTACTGTACCCTATACACCATGTATACATCGAGAGTATCGGAGGGTAGGAAGCGCTTGCGTCAAAGCGGGACACCTGTATCGATTGAGCTTTCGCAAAACCCACGTGCCTGCAGGTACAAGCCTTCTATGCAATAGGGCTTATCTCGTTATAGGCCTTGAAGAATGTAAAAACCTTTTTTTGCGATTAAAACTGATACAAAAAAAAGACAAAAACAATTCGCGATCATTTTTTGCCGCAGAAGAAATTCTATTTTTATTTTATTTTGTATTCTGCGCTGCTGTCATTTTTTTCTTCGCCCGCGAAAAAGAAAAATTGGTTTTTTTGCCTCTACACATTTTTTTTTGTGTCGGTCGATTTTGCTTCGCCACTCCACAGACAGAAATATAGACGAGCGAACTCTGGATGTACATCGCTGCGGAATTGAACCAATTAAAGCAACACGAGTTTTTGCTCGTTGACGTCATGTTTCAGCTCGAGAGCTATATTGCGAAGGGAAAGACAGAAACACGCCGTCGAGTTCGCCTTTTCTGTAACTCGTATACGAAACTCTCGCTGTACACACATTCTGTGTTAAATTTTGTTGTATCAATGTATATATATATCGATGCGGATATTTCCCATCGATGGTCGATTACTTTGCGGGTTTTTCCCTATTTTGTTTGTCATTTTTGCCTCATAGTTTTCACGTGAACTTGAAATTCTTGGTATCACATTTTTGTGACTATATTCTCCGGTGAATTTTTTAAAAGATTTTACAATGATACATATTGGACAATTCTAAAAAATAGTAAACAGAAATAAAAAAAATATTTTTGAAGCTATTATATGGATGAAAAAATAAAATCTAAAAATTGCCGATTTTGGAGGTTAGAGTCAAATTTTCGTGCAACAGAAATTTAATTAATTCCTTTTAACGAAGAACACAACGTAGCCGTCGTTCACATTCATGATGAGGGCTTTCTATACGCGTAGTTCGAGTCTTGTCGCGTCCGTACGTCTGACCCATTAAATTACGTACTCGTACGTTCGCCCACGTGTGGTGCACGCGAACGGTGCGCCACAACGTCGAAGTATACAACGTGGAAATGACGAGGGCAGGTACGAACGATACTATAATCTACATGCACCAATGCGTTGCCGTTGCCGGGCTGCACGGAGCTCGCCGTTGCACATCGTGACTCTGAAACTCGTGGCCCGAGCACTGCGGGCCCCAAACACTTTCTCGTCCCGTTCAACAGAATCGACAATAATAATCGGTGTCTCGGTGGATCCACCGAGACGACGGCGAAGCCTCTCATTACAGAACGTGTATAATACGCTTTGCAGTTGCTTCGAGCTCAAGCCGCAAAAGCCACAACCCGGTATACCGATGAAATGCTTTTAGCTTTCTACCGCAAACGAACCTCTTATCTGGTTCCTTGCGAAAATTGCCCGAAACTCCACGGCCTTCGGTAATTGACTTTGTATCACCGGGAAATTAATGGAACGAATTTTTTTTTTCTTTTACACTCGACGGCAAGAGTCTTGTGTAAGGATGGGATTTCTAAGGGGGTCAGGGATTTTAGACTTCCAACATTGCTACTAGAAGCTTTTTCCGAAGAAATGTAATCGCACCAAAAACAATTTTTCTCTGATCGAAAACATCTTTTGAAATCTTTATTAAGTCATTTTTAGACAATAAAAATTGCAGGGGCCCTGTCGCACTTTTGCATTTGTATTTTTTACCCCTTTGTATCGATTCGATAAAACAGTTTTAAAGTTTTGCCAAAGTTTAAAATACTCAATATTGCATAATTTTTTTCCATAATAATACCAAAACGGCGAATTTTCGATGCGTTTTTTTTATTTATTTTTTTTCCCGTTGATCGTAAATCTATTGCTTATTTTATTGTCATCACAGTATATTATACGGAAATTCACGCCGAAAGCGTCTATAAGAGTGTTGATTTTTTTGGTATTCACTATTTTTAAAAAAGAATTTCAAAAGCTCGCGAAGTGTTGGTAGACGGAAGTCGAAATGATCGATACCAACGAGTATGTATATAAAAAAAATCGATAAGTTTACCGTGCGAAATGCTTATCGATTCGCGCTCATCGGCAATTCGATCTATCGATGATGTCCTCCTTGAATCGATCGTTGTATCGGTAATACGCTCGAGGCCGTAGCTTATCTATAGTGTTGCACCGGTAGCCCAGCAGCGCAGCGTTAGCCACTGCATCGGAAACACGTACCGATCTTCTATAACCGAGTCTACGTCCATACATACGCCGATCGCGTGTATTTACGCGCTCGTGTATGCACGATCGCGGGTTCTCGTACGTGCCAAGGATCTCCGGTGTCCATATATACGCACGTGCGTACACGGTCGTCTATCCTTACAGCGCGCACTTATTTGTCGATCCCCGTCGCCTCAAGGATTTTCCGAATTGATTTACCTCCGATCGTAAATAGTGTCATTTGTCGTTCTAATATTATATCGCATCGTTAATGCAAAGAGGTCATAAGCACCATCAATTTTCACGATTTTTCGATGAGTCACGTAGCAATAACAGATTTTTTTATCGCGTCAATAAAATTATTGCGTAATAAATTACACGAATAACCATCCACGTTTGCCATTGGTTAGTGCGATTATCGATTGAAAAAAATCACAAGGACGGATAGCTAATAAAAATGTAATTTTCGTTCCTCGAAATTAAAGGGGAAAAAAAAACAATTTTATTTTCCATCTGTTGCAGGAGGAAATCGATGATATAATCGTGACGGCACCAGCCACGCCGCTCAGTCTCCATCCAAGTAAGGAACATACCGATGTTTCCTCGCAGCAAAGCCAAATAAATTCCAATCCCCATTCTGCCCTGGAATCGCGCCCGGAGGAGCGATTGTTGTATCGCGATACGAGATCGGAAAGTAGCGAAACGTCGTCCGGAAGCCATCGTCAAGCGGACAACGTCGAAGTGGTCGAACTCCGGCGAAAGCCTCCGTGCGAACGTCCGAACGTCTCGAAGGACACGATACAAATTCGCCGACTATTCGATACTCCGCGTGAACATTTTTCTATACCAACGACAAATTCGCGAAGAAACAAAATCGTCGAGGATCGCGTTATCGAGTACAAAGAATTGCTCAACGAATTCGGCATAACGGACAGCGAGAGTTCCGAGAGTCAACAAGAATCGCCGAAAAAAATTGAGGAAAATAATGTAATTTCAACGAATTTCACATCGTCTTCGTCGGAGAAACTCGCAAATGGCGAAATCTCGTCGATCGACGAACGATCGAACGAAATATCCGTGAGAAACGATAAAAAATCATTCGACATGGGTATAACGGCTTCTTACGTTCTGAATTCCGACTACGACGATCCACGAGACGTAATAATAACGCGTACCGAGTCGTCGTCGAGAAAAAATTTCAAGAGTCAAAGTTTTCCCGTGAAACTCGACTCGAGTTTCACCGGAAGAGAGCACGACGACGTAATTAATCGACAAAGGGAAGGAGCGAGTTCCGATTACGAGGAGCCGTGCGCGAGCCATTCGTCGTCATCGTCGTCGTCGCGTAGCACCAACAGCAGCAGCGTAACCGAGAAATCGGGTCACAAGCCGAGCGCTGCTACCGTCGTGCAAAACAATTGTTCTAGTCTGCCGTCAAACTTGGAGCGTTCGAGACAAAGATCCTCGGAACGCACGAGGGGCTGCGAGATCATAAGCGTACTGCCAAAGAATAATAAGTCCCTAGATAAGTTAGGTACGAACGAGAGTCGCAAACGTGACGCGCTCAGCAACGTTGGAACGTTTGATAATACAACAAAAGACACAAGAAGCAATAGAACCGACAACGAGTCCTCGTCGTCGCGTCAAAGTCCTTTGACAACGAACGGAACTTCGGACGACAATGGGAATTCGCGAAATCGGACCGAAGTCCGAGAAAATACGTCGAAGTTACCACCGAGACAGCAGCAAGAACAGCGTGGAAGAAGAGCGAATTTACCAACAAGTCCTATGAGCCAAAAACGCCGCAGATTTCTTCAAGGAAAATTTTCCAAGAGTTCGACGACGGAGGTACAACCCGAGAACATCGAAGCAGATTACGACGATGTCTTCGTCGCCAATGATCACGAACTCGTTACGCGTTCGAAGTCGTTGGATTGCGCGGTAACGCAGAGATCGGCACCGGTCACACCGACCGATGAGAAGAAACTTCCATTTTCGAAGATACTGCGAAAACGCCACACGCCGGTCTTTCGCGAGAGCATCGGCGACGCGGTTCTCGTCAGAGTCTCGTCGCTTCCAGATCAGGATCTCTTGGATCTAACGGCGAACGAACGTCTTCGGGATTGCAACGAACGACCAAAGTCCCGAACATTGTCGAGAGACTCGACGTCCCCGAGAAAAGCTCGTGCCGTATCGCCGTTGACGCTGAGATCGGACGTCACCGCGAAGAGACTCTCGGAATCGGACAAAGACGTTAGTCAGATAAGTCCTGTTGAATTAAAGAAATTCATTGGTCCGCGAACGAATGTAAACGACGTTGCTGTTAGCTGCGATCTCACCGATAGCGAACGCTCGGTCACCGGCAATGCGGAGGATGAGAGAAACGAGAAGTCGAGGTCAGCGGAAAAATTGAAGATCGACGATGCAACGAAGGGTATCGGGATCGATGATAATAATTCGAGATCGGGATCGGTGAGTAACGGAATATTATTTCTCTTTTCTTCTTTTCGCATCCTTCGACAACAGCGCCGTCAAATAATTTTATTCCGATTCGATGAATTTTTATACATGTTTTTTTTTTCTTTCTTAGCTACCGATATCTCTTCAGTCACTGTTTTCGCGACTGCGCAACGGCTCGGGATCCTGTTGCCCAAGCAATTTGCCAAACGAATCATTCTTCTACACGGACATTGCGACGCAAACTTCACCGGCTATTTCGCGAAGTTCGAGCTTCACGTGGGTCAGCGATTGCGAATCACCGCGCGGTAAGTTCTCATTTCTAAAGTTTCAGCGGATATTAACGTTTATCTGGTTACTCGAGAGACGAAGATTAATTGTGAACTTTTTTTTTTCTTCGATGTATTTTCTTTAGCCGAATCGCAATTAGACGCTCACTCGCTGCAGGACGAAAGTGCTCTCGATCACGGATCACCGCAGGACACCGTAGATGACGACAACAGATCGTCGTCCTCGTCGCAGGATCTTTTGCAAAGTATGGACGAAATTTCATCCGGTAGTATATCGCCCGATACGACGGACAGAGCTTCGCCGCTTGAAAGTGGAATCGGCACCGCCAGTCCGCCAAGGAGTACGGATCGACGTCCGGTCAAACGTAAGTGAATATAAATTTTAATACATTATCGCTTCATCCGCGCGCGGAAAATCCAAAATCTTCGCGGATCGGTGATCGACTAATTAAAAAAAAATGTCGCGTTAAATTAGATGAAAGCTTCCGTGATCGGTAGAGAGAAGTTAGTGATTTTATATGATTATTATTATTTTTAAAAGCTTCGACAACAAACAAGTGCAGTCGCAAAGAGACGTGGGAGCGAATAAGACGACGACCATCAAAATTGAATTCACGAACCGATAGAGGTTCCGCCGATATCTGGGTGCGACGGGAAAGCGTTCACACGCAGACACGTGTCAATGACGATCAATGTTCGCAAGACGCTGTGGACAGTAGCAGCGGCTTGGACGACACATTGCCGAGAATAAAAGCTCCGCGGCCAACGAATCTTCCGTTAGGTAAGAGAGGAGAGCCTCGAGCAACCGAAATCAATCGAATAAAAATAAGAAGAATAACAATGAAACAAAACAAACAAAGAAATAAGATCAATAAAAGCGTCGCGATTAATTTTATTTCGCGAAATTCTTCTTCTGTCCCTTCAGCGATTTGTATCACGGCGAGTAGTTCGTTGAGTTCCGCCGAACTACTGGATCGACTACCACGTGCGCCTTCATCCCCGTCGGCGGCGAGTCTTCAACTGAAACACGAACCTCTGACAACCGAATTAGGGAGCAAAAGCAGCAGTGCGCCACTCCTCGAGAACAAGGAAGACGGATTGGATAACGGAACTAAGCCGGTAAGTACCGGACATCAATTTTTATCTTCTTCGCGATACCGACATATATAAAAAAAAAAAGAATATCCAAATTCGATCCGGTTGTGCTTCACAGTAGCGAGGATTGAGAATTCATAATATAACTGTCGCGAATGCCCATAAAGTTTATTTTAATGCCGTCAAAAACTAATTCTTATCCTCTGTACATGATAAAAAAAAAAAAAAAAGAAAAAAAAATAAGAAATTTGGATTTACTTTTGATAGTAGGGGATTGAGAATTCAAGATTTAGCGTGACTAAACGCTCGTTCTACCGTCCAACGGTCTCTTATACAAGTATACGCGCATACCGCCATTAATCACGAAGCAGCGTGGCTGACCGAAGCGAAAAGCGTGTATGGCACTCTCGCGCGTATTGAGATTAGTACGAGCTGATACTGGGGCCTCTCCTCGTTCTCTTAACTATGAACGCTCTCGAGTTAACCATTCGTCCTTCCTTGATCCGCAAAGATCCGTGCTTATGGGACCCCATTAGTCACTGCCCACGCCGCATGCGTGTGTATACCGGGTTAAGATCGTTGCAAATGCGGGTATTTGTATTTCACTCCTGCGGATAACTTCGCCACCCGCTTTCTGCCGTTTCTCTCCCTTTAAACCGTACAGAATCCCTGTACCGCTTTGACCAACGAGAGAAATACTCTACTTCTTGTTTGTTTTTTTTTTTCGTCTATCTTTCCTTTCTTGTTATAACGCGATCGCGATTTCACGGCGAGAGAATCTCTCGCGCAGCTGAACTTGGCATTGCGTCGCGTGAAGAATTTCCTTTATCACCGGTTTATCGTTTCTTCAATCACCGACCTCGTTCTTCCGGCTTCATTGGTCGTGAACTATATATATATATATTTTTTTTTTGTCAAATCATTCGATCGAACGAAATTGAACTTTAAATATCGCAATAATCGCGCGACCTATTTCATGCATTCGCACATACCTTACGAACGCCGATAAGTCGCTTGAACCGAATTCTTTTCGTGTTTTACCAACGCTATGGAAAAGAAACGATAATCGGGGCGGATAAGCCGTAGAAAAAGTATCAATGAATTATCGATTTTCGATGAAATGGCCCTTTCGTCGTCGTCGTCGCATGAACGGACATAAGGCCGCCAGCGACAGCGCGCGACTGTAACGTCAACGGTGCACAGCGAAAGTTTACACAAACACAGGTGTCCGTGAATGATCAAAGCTAATAGACCAGCGAGCCGTGTAGCGAATTAATCGGTTGGCATCGTTCGACCCTCAAATAATCGGCTCGTGTGCTAACCATCTCGGTACGTACAACAGCGTTACCACCCCTAAACCGTTCTCCCTCGGCGTGTCATAACGTATGAGGTACGGTTATGTTTCATCAAACGGGAATGTTGCAAAAAAAAAATCAAAAATAAAAACGGCTCGACTAGCCTGCCACGTTGTGGCGTGCAGGCCGTCTGCATGTGGCAGATTTTCCCGACGTTTAACCGAATTTTAACCGACATTTTCGCCATCCGTCAGAATATACAAAAGCGGTAAACATTATTTTCAACAATTCATTTCGATATTTCGGGAGCCCCGACGTTCGAAATACACAAGTTCTACGATCGAAATTCAAATATCATTTATAGAGGCAACATTTGTACGTGATTAACGTTTCGTATTTCATAATCCTCGCCGGTTTTCAAACGATTGAGGGATGTTCCCGTTTATTTTCGAAAATTAATCTCTCCTCTCGTTTCGCTATGTTATTTGTTTAAACTGCAGTATCCCGTATACACTGCCGGGTTTTAACGCTGTACCGCGAGGAATTCAACGCGGTGAAATAATTTTCGGAATGGATATTCGGGTCAGTGTCGTCATCGGCCGCGAGTGCCGGAGGCTGACTTAGAGAGAGAGGGGATCCCGAGACTCGCTCCGGTGCATAATTCAATATCTCTCGCACGGCCACAGGCAACATTTCGATCGTTCTCGTGTGTCCCCCGCGGCATCTATCGTGATTGCCGATGCTTGTGCTCCCGACAAATCCGTCGACCTTCGATGTGCTCGGATCGATCCCTAAAATACGTACGAACACCGCGATACGTTGGTTCGCGGCCAGCGGCGCGAGGCAATCAGCGATTTATCAATTCGAAATTCCTCGAAGGGACAAGATTTCGTTACATTTCGCGACATATTGTCTGCGATATTTCGGTTATCGCAGCGAAAACCTCGCATACCGCCGGTACATGGAATTCTATCGAAAGTTTATATCCTGAGTTGTCGAACTTCAAATTTAACGCCGACAGACGTATCGACTGTTGCAATTTCAAGCGGATGGATAAATTCGTTATTTCATCTTCTTTTTTTTTTTTGCAGATACCACGACAAACGAGGTCGCAGTCCGAGCGTCAACTTTCAGGTGAGTTTTGCCATATAATCCTTTATATTTTTTGTCGATTTTGAAAAATGCATCGGGAGAGAGATAAATTGCGATAAAGACATTATACGTTTATTATATCTCATTTTCAATTGATATAACTATCGATATGCGGTAATATCAATAAAGACAATGAAAAAACAGTTCGAGTACTCGGCGATCCATGGTTTTCGAGATACGAGGAGTTAAAGTTTGGAACAATGAGATTGCGGCAACGACGGTCGCGGCGACCGCTGTTGGCGCTCGTAACTCGGAAACTGTTGTGTATCAAACGACAAATTTGCGAGGGGGAAAGTTTGCTCGGTTTCCAGCTGGTAAATGCGATCTAACTATTTCCATCGACAATTCGTTTTGTCTATGTAAAAATAATAATTTATTGACGCGGTTGCACCGTGCGACGCGGAAAGTCAAAAGGACGACAGTAAAGATTGGAAAAATATTTATTGAGGCGAGACGAGACGGTAAAAAGACGATCGTCGTCCCAAGAGATATTCGTCCCGATGATTCGATTATCGATATACTTCGTCACCGAGTGAAAATCTCTCTTGGAGATTTATTAACGATAGGCTATATATAAAGACTTGTTCGGGATGTCAGTACTCTTGGGTATTATAGCCGAGGATTGCCGCTCCGGTTCTCACTTCAGCAGCGCGTAATAAATGGAGACAATGCTTTGAGAGGCTGAAGAGAGAACTGATGCGACTCGGCTTCTCGACCTATTGTGTCATTGCGTTTGGGTGGGCTGCTTGGTTGGACTTTTAACGTGGGGCTTTAACTCCCACGCGTCGTCTAAAAACCCCGCAACTTTACCGTTGGGAATTACACTTTCACGGCTCGCAATAAATTCACAGGGTGCTCAGCAAAATTGACTCTGTCCACTCCGATAAAAGTTTCGCAAAATAGCAAAAAAAAAACAGCTAAGAATGTCCGTGCGTTCGATGGTGTAATGATAAAAATTGAATCGGTGATTAAAATTATAAGGAGGAAAAAATTAATAAACTTCTTTTGTAGCCAATCATTTTTTGCCAATATTTTTCTTCACAAAGGCTCCGCGATGCGAAGAGTAAACTTTGAGTAAAGTGGCAAAGGGATTCTCGCGTATCTTTCAGAAAACAAATGTCGGAAGGATACGGATGACGGAAGCTATGAATAAAAAGACAAAAAAATCCTTCATAGCTTGTCACGGTAGTTGGCACGTCCGAGGGAAGGGCTTTACTCACGCGAGAATAATATTATCCGCTAAATATATCTTGTCGCGGAAAGCCGGCAACAGTGGTAGAGCTTCGACCGTGAAAGTTAAATTGATTATCGATTAGCGTATACGCGCGGTTTCCGCGGAAAAGAGAACTGCCTGAACCTCGCAAGCTTTGTCCAACCGACTACACGCGCCCCGCGCAGATGTTGCGCAATTAAAAAAACTTTGCAGTTAAGAGCGAAATAACAGGTTCCCCAAAACAATTCGCGTACATAGATTAAATAAATCTACGCGTAGGTCGCGAATTGTGACAAAGGCTCGTAATCTTTTTTCCTTAATGGCATAGCTTTGTATCGTGATTGGTAGAGAGAGCGGTGCTTCGAACCGACAAACAACAACATCCCGCTTGCTAAAGTGGTTCGGCGCGTGTTGCGCTGAAAATCCAATCTGCATTCATCTCGCGTCGGCTCCACCAGTTTCGACTAAACGATCCGATGATCCGACCGGCTTATACGTTGTCAACTTTGTTTGGAGAGGTTTAATCTCTCAGGCTATTCTGCAATGTAAAGCTTTCGCCGTATTATTCGTTCAAAACATCGAAACGATCGATTGCAGACAAGTTGTGTTTCGTACTAAAAAAAACGGATCAAAAAAAGAAAATACTCGTTCTGAGACTAAAATTTAGTTATCTTAACGAGAGTGTATCATTACATTCCCAGGCAAACGAAAGATTCGAAGGGTATTTCGAAGAATTTCCAATGGGATAAAAATTTGAAAAAAATCAACTATATAAAATGTGTTAAGAAAATCAATTTTGGATAATCATAATTTCAACAGAAATCTGGTAACTGAACTTTTTTTAAAGCAGAAGTTGATTCGTTATTTTTTCTGAATACATATGAATTTTTTTTCAGAAATTCGATAATTTTTTAAAAGTCCAGTTTTGGAAAAATCTTTAATCAATATTTGCAAGTACGTTCGATTGATTGCCCAATTTTTTGAGATTTTTATCCCACCGGGGAGCATTTGAAATTCTCTCGAAATTCCACGTTTAGCTGGAAATGCAACGATGTATTCTCCTTAAACTTAGAAATTACGCGTGTTATGCAATTCACAAATTGTCTTCAAACTATTTCGCAACTTTTTACGCCCTCAGTAAAGTACATTGGGTGGGAACAGCTTCGTGACTTGGCAAGAGGACTCGCGCCGCAGATTGAACGCAACGCTTGTATCCTCGATAAGTTACACGTACGCGGACATTTATGGGAGGGAGAGAGAGAGAAAGAGAGAGAAGTTTTACTTTCGTTAAGACATTTCCGCGTGATCGAAAGTCGGACGTCGCGTCTGGTAATGACGAAGTGTGGCGCTGGCGCGTACAAGTCTACTCCCTGTAACAACTCTTCCTGCTACACACCCGATGGAGTTGAGAGCTCGGAAGTCGAAGTTGCGCAATACGCATTAATGGTATCGAGTCCTCGGGGGGGGGCTCCGCCGTTTGATCGTTTTCACGCTCGTGAATAATTAAACAGCGAATGTTTAATGAGCGCACGTAACGGACAGGATAACTTTGTTACTCGGGGTGTCTATATAAAAAAAAAAAAAAAAAAATTACGGAAATTTGCATTCATAAAAGGAAACTGAAAGGGTATCAATTTATTCAGACGTAACAATTTTTGTAGCCTTTTAAAATCGCGTAAAATAGACAATACCGAAGGCATAAGTCAACATTTCGATATTTACATCATTTCGATCTATTCGTGGTATGAAACTTGAATTTATTCGTGAGAATATCGCAAGTCCGCGAACGATAATTTGATTCCGATATAATTTATACTAATAAATGCAATCGATGAACAATAATGTACTACAAGCATAATGCGCAATAGTTGAACGTTAAATTGTCTAATGCACCAGCGATTCAGTGGAATGTAATAGCGTGGATATTGCGTATTGCAATATTGTGAATTGCACGCGGTTGATACGCGGCCGATAATCGGATTATCGTCTAGAAGATCAAAAGCGAGAACACGTGTCGAACGCGGAGGGTCTCCGGTGGTCTTTTGATAGGTTGAGGCAGGAGTTTCTCGGCCTGTTGGGTGAATAAAACACAGGTGGCTGTGTGTACACACACCTCGGATTGGCAACCAGCTGGGTGTGTGTTTTCGTGAGAAAAAGCGATTCAGACGCCTGCGCTAGGATACACTCCCGCACCAGCCTCCAACAGCTTGTGGGTATCTACCACGCGCGCGCTTTACCCTACGTATCTAACGGAGCAGTAGCCACCAGCACGACGAAAGCCGCAGTTGCTCGCTATCACGAGGGGCTTTCGCGCTTCGAGAAAACGATCCGCGGTTATACCTCTTGTAGTATACAAGTGGCGTCCACGCGACTTGTCACGCTCTCGGGCCAAAACGTCGATGAATCTCGTCAGCTATGACGTCCGAAACGACGCGCGTTTTAATATTAATAATTAAATACCTCGAGAAACAAACTAATAATAAATTTAATTACAAGTTATAATCAATTAATAATAATTAAATAAAAAAACGTCATATTAAAAGCAAAGAATTTTAGTCAATTCTGTTAATTCTTATGTTATATTTGTCACTCATCGATGGTGAACGTTTAATAAATTCATCGTAAGTTATTAGGATGGATTTTTAAATATTTTTTTCTCACAGGTGTTACCTTTTTTTTTGATTCTTTGTTTTTTTTTTTAATCGTTCTTGTGATTGTCGATAACTTCGTTCCGTTGCCTCTTGCGTCGAGCGCGAAATATTATTTTCGACTCCACGTGCGTTGAGTTCGTTTTATTTTTTTTTTTTTGTTATTGGTAACAAATTTTTATCGAAGAGTTAACAATAAGCAAAAGAAAAAAAGATCCGAGTTTGACACGTGTTTGACATGCTAAAAATACAACAGATCAATCGAAGCGTGAGATTATCGCTCCGGGAGATATTTCGAACTTTGTAATTTCGCTCGACTAAACGAATTTATTGATGCATGACTTCGTTAGCGAGAATCGATGATTGGACGGAGGTATGATGTAATTAGTTAACGTATCCGTGGCTATCGGCGATGATATGCGTGGTATATACGTGAGAATAAAACCTCTTCATGTTGTGCAACTGATAACGTGTGCCGTTCGAGTAATTTCGGTTATTCCTCTCGTCGGTTATCGAAATTTGGGCTTTCCGATTAAATTAAATTTTTTTTTTTCACGACCACTTTGATCCCACAAAAAGCGTATTTTTTTCTCAGCTATACGCGCGAATGATTATTGTCAATTAAACTATTAAATAAAAGCAAATTTCAGCGTCGGCTAATGCAGGTAACTAATTTTCCGCGAAAGCCACATGTGTTACTCTCTCAAAACGTTTCGTTTTCTATGTAAATTGAAAGCTTCCCCCCCCCCCCCCCCCTATCACCAAAATTCCCTTTAATATTTAAATAACACTGCCAGAAGTGACTTCGTCGTATCTGTTTTCGAGAGTAGAGCACCTGATTCCACGTTGTCGCAAATCCCTAAATTTCGTCTCTTTAAACATCGATTGGCCGGCCACGCCTGCCGCGGTAATTAAAGCCTCTCCGCGAGCTAATTAAATCATGTCTCACAAGTTTGTTGTATTTGTTTTATTATTATTTTTTTTTATAAATTCGTAAATCGTCTCGACGCCAAAGTAGACCGTGAAAGTGTTTTTTTTTTCTCCGGCGCGCGCGTGGTTCGTCGAACGGAGATTGAATAAATTTTCGGTCGACGAAAAAACCGCGCGGTGATCGAAGACTCGAGGTATTTTTTAATTAAAGCGAGAAAAAGGGCCGCTCGAGTTTATTGCTCATTTTGCCAAAGAGCCTTTTAACACAAAGGTTCCCGGCGATGAAAATATGTCGTCGATCTCTCTCGCTAACGTTACACTTTTTTTTTTCTTCTCATTCACGCCGCGTTATCCACTCGCGGTACTTTCACCTCGTAGTCATTAAGTTTACGGTGGTCATAAATTGTCAAACGATCTATGGGGGGATTATTAACATTATATCATTTGTATCGAACCCCAGAGGTTCGCGAAGTACCGTTCTCGGAAATTCGCGAATACTGTCTGAACGTATCATATATCGATCATTTTATTTTTCGAGTGATCGAAGTTAAGCGCTATAACAGTACCTGAGAGCATCGTTCATTCGGTGCCCAACCTCTCCACGCACAGTATTTCCGCAACTGTTCAATCAGACATCAATGATAACGGAACAGTCATTGAGACATTTAAATCTACTCGGCAAATAGTGTGTCAAAGACTCGTCATCTGTAATAATCATCGGGAAACGTCCAAAAAAGACGAAGTGTGATAAAAAAAAAACGGAAATTGAACAAAAATCTCGTTACCGGAAGTGTTTTTTTTCGAAGAGTTAAAAGAAATCAAATAAATTAAAAAAAATATGGCGTCCGAAGCGAATCCTCCCCGAGCATCGCCGGCGAAGTCCAACATCGTCGAGGCGACTTCCGGTCGTACGAGTAGCAGAAGAATGTCCACATTCAAGGAGTACAAGTTTTTTCGAAGTTTCAGCGCCAAAGTCGAGAATTGGCCGATGCGAAAGGCCGAAGCTCTGTGGCGTCGAATGAGAGAAAGAAAGATAGCAGGTAAAATATGAAAAAATCATTTTTAGACAGATTATTATTTATTCGTATATCTTCGCCAAAGCTAATCCGTGGCGATCAGTTATTCGTTGTAAATTAATCGCCGCTAATTAGAGAAAATACGATTACTTGCCGATCTAACGACGAGACGCGCGTCTGATAATAAATTGGATAAATCATTGCCGTGAGCGCAAACGCGATAAATAATATATGTTGCACCGTCTCGTCGTCGTTACACGGAAGATAGTCGTGGATAGTCGTGTGTGTAACCGGGTAACCGCCGCAACCGCGAAACAAATCTCGATTTATCAATAGGTGGGGAAGATCTTCCGCCGAGGGGTGTCGAAGCGCGATTCTCGGGCGTTCGAAGATTCTAATAAAAATTAATGTGCTCTCGGTGCACAGAGTGTTGCGGTCGGAGGCGACGCGGCTCGCGCTTGAACTCAGCAAAGTATCTATAGTAATATATATATTTTATAGTGAAAAGCATATCTATATAATGTCGTTCGGACTTTGCCGTTCTGCTCCAAGACCTCACGAAGGCTGTAGCGGAGCTCGCGTCCCGATGAGGCCAACCGCAGACCGACGTGTTGCAAGAAACGCGAGAGGATCGCAAGAAGGAGAGATATTGTAGAAAGGAGTTTCGACACTTCCTTTTCCGCTGTCGTCGTGGCGTCAAAGCGCGTCGAAAGACATAAATAGGTCGGATGGTACAGTGATTGGCACAGCGTCGTTTATTCCTATCGTGGAAAGGTTGCATTTTCCGCCGGTGAACAAATTTTATCTTTAATTATCGGAACGACAAATTGCAGCAAAGTTCAGTCAAAGATCAAATTCACATTGGATCCGATTTTATAGACCTTTACGGAGTTTTTACTTAACATTGAAAAGAAACGATTTGTCAAATTACCGTGTCATTTTTTATTTTTCCGCTTATCTAACTTCGCAAAAATTCCATTGACAAATCTACGGTGGTGATGCTAACAACTCTGCATTGAATTTTCCGAATACGCAATTTTTATTACTGCTTTCCTAATGTTGATAAAAGTCAAAGGTCATCTAAACTACCAATCACTGTGCCGTTTATTCTTCGGTTACGTTGTAAGGAAAAAAAAAACGTGAGAGAGGAAAGGAAGTTCTTCAGCTTCATCGTTAGTAGTAGAGTCGCTTGACGCCAACGCTAATGGAGCAATCCGTCGGGAGTATCAAGCGGAAGAAGAAGAAGAGAGCGAGAAGAGACTTATCTGCCTCTTTACTTCGTGCCAACAGTTATACTGTGTTGGTGCCTTGGCGATAGTCCTCGAGAAGGTTGAGACGACGTTTTGCGCGACGAACGATCGTTATACCGGAAACTCTTGAGAATTCTCTCTTGATACAGCGGCTACTGTACTTTAATACGCGGCAATTGACCTGATTAAATTTTATTGTGTTAACCAAACCGTAAATAATACGACGTCTCCGTACAATTACAATTCACTGCCCGGTTAATCCGTAAAGTATTTTACACAATTATAACATCGATTTATTATTTAAATTACTCCATCACGATAAAGGAAGTCATTTCGACGTTCACAAAAAAAAAAAAATATCCAAACATTTAACTAATAGAAAAAAAAAAAAAAAAAACCGCGATAATAAAATACATATCGCTATAAACAAAATTATTTTTTTTTTAATTAATGATTTTAATACGATAATCAAAGGGTTAAACAAGCTTCGCGAGTTTCCAGTGTTTTGTATGTACGTTCAATGCGGTACTGGATTACGGCAATCCTATTGAGACTTGTATTATTGAGTTGAGTTGAGTCTGTATAACAGATGTATCGCGGCTATAGATCTATTTATGTTATATTGCACGCGTCTCGAGAAGCACGTGTATCCCACTATTCGATATATATTACGGCAGGTAGATAGGTAAGCGTTGGTACGAAGGTATATAATGGTGTTTCCAGTACTATTCAACAAGGGTATACCGTAGTCTATGGTCGTCTTGTTCGGAGTCCTTGAGAGATCCGGCTGCATATCTATCTACTTTTCTCATGGTGTTGCACGCATGCTTCGCTATACAAATGCGTTGGTTATTATTGATACACGTGGTAGTCGCGGACCTTTGTGTATCGTACTATACAGCTACATATATCTTATTATATATACGTATATATATAGATTCATATAGAAATCTGTACGCCATATTTGCGCAAACCTTTTGCGAATCGAAGATATATCAGGAACGCGCATTTATCAAATCTCGAAGCACAAATGGACCTCTCCAACATCGTGTTAGTTGTGGTGTTGTCCCTGAACTTTTCGACGAAAGCGAGATCCAGGATATTATTCGAACTATGGGCTCGAAGTGGATATCCCGACTGCTCTCCGAACAGCGAATAACAGCAGAGAACTCCATTCGATTAATAGCTGCAGCCTCTCGTCGCATTAGTTCTCGCAGAGCGAAACTGTCGGATGGTCCACCGAACGAAACGAGTTGAATAAAAATAAATCAAAGGAGATACCGGTCGATAAAAGGGTATAGAGAAAGATAGATAGTCAGGTGGGAATTTTTATATATATATATGTAAGGTCTGCATCGACTTTAGAGAGGATTCTTCCACGCCACTTCTTCAACCTGTCGTACCATCGAAATTCGTACCAAAACCCGATTCTGCGAGGTAAAATTTTTATCGAAGATCCTTGACGAATTTTTTTATCTTCTTACTGCACAATATTGTTGCAAATTTTTTTCACGTACATTGTAACGAGTTTGCGCTCCAATTCACGCGATCTATCGGTCGCTTTGCACAACATCGATGGAAACCTCGGAATTCTGAACTTTTAGACAATTTTTTTCCAATTCGTTAAATAATATTTGGCGCTCAAGTGAGATATGTTTTGTCGTTACGTAACATTTTGTTTTGTCAATATGTGAATATTACTGTGTCTCGTCAGCCTTGACATCGTCAATTCAATTATTTTCTCAAACAATAGTGTCAATCGCGATATATACCTTGAGACGGGGGAGGCGGAGGAAGTGGGGAAAAGAGAATATGACTCTTTTATGTACCTTCATGCGCCGATGAGCCTCGTACTTGTCGTTTAAATTTCCATCCTTCAGAGATTCATTCTACCGTAACAAATGTAATTTTGCTGTACCGTATTATATCTTTCGGTGTTCTATATATTTTGCTTTTCGTTGAAAATTGCGCTGGTAAGCTTTTGTCGGTACGGTGGCCTACTTCGATTGTTTCATCGCAATATAATCCCATTGTGCATGTGTGGCGTCCTCGATGTGTCTCTGTCTCTTCTCGTTCACACTTCCTCTCTTCGGTATCTGCCGAAATGATAGGTTAACACGGAAATTTCATTTATAGGTTCCAAACTATACGGTGTTAGCACACAATTTGCCTCTAATAGATGAGCCTTTAGCTCCGACCGGATACACTGTGTTGGCGAAGGGAAGATCAATTATTTTTCGATGTATATATCTATCGGCCCATAACGATCGATATTATTCGATTTTCGAAAAACCGCCGATCAACATCTCCGCATGGATAATTTTCAGACTTTGTTTATTGTGCCAATAAATATCAATTAATTTAAATTAATTTTTCGTCAATTAAATTATTACCATTTTTACGAAAGAAACTCGAAGAAATTTTTCGTTTGCTACATCAACCCTTTTATTCTACAAAAAACCTGTGGTGTTGTGAAAAAATACTAAGAATAAAAAAGTTAATATAACTTGGGAAAGTTCTTCGGCTATTTTCGAACTCGTAGGACGATAAAAAGATTTCTTTTTTTGTTTTTTTATTAAATTCATCGTGAGAGCGATATTGCTTGTGAGATACGAGATACGGGTCAGTGGAGGCGCTTTTCTCGATATCGGAAATACGTGGGTATAGTAAAAATCTATTATACGATGTGTGTGCCCTACCTGTCGATCAGGCTTCGTCAATATCGCTTTGGCAATCGAGCGAGAAGATTTTCTTTTTTTTTATTTTCACGTCTGCGTCCGTCAACGTTTCAAGCCGGAAGTTCTGGTTGAACGGTGGTTTCTATGTACGGAAGAATCGATAAGAATCGCGATGATATATACGTATATATTGTCGGGTATAATTTACGTGCCTAATACCTATCGATCTCGCATTCGCGAAATCTCGATAAAGTCTTTCTACGGCTCGCGCGATTTTATAGCCAAAGAAACGAGAGATTATCGAGAGACTGCGATATTTACGATGGGTCGTCGTCGTCGTCGTCGTCGTCGTCGACGAGCGCAACGCACGAAGCTTCGCGTCACGCCGCTTTAGATTTATTTGCGGAGGGACTGGAGAGCCGGTAATAGATTACAATATAAACCGTCGGCCGTCTGAGTCTGTGAGGAGCACGAACCGTGCGCGAACGCCCGAAAGGAATCAACACGCTTTTTGGTGGATATATTTGACTCCGAGACTCTCACGCGAAACGTGCTCCTTCGGCCACGAGGCGCGAAGGTTAAGAGGGTCGAACACCCTGAAAAAAAAAATGGAAAAAAAAGACTAAACTTCGTACTTTCCGTACACACAAGAGAAGTTATTAACCTCGAGGAAAAAAAAAACACTTAAATATAATTATAGCGTGTCCCACACTTAAAAATTGCACGGTTGAGATAACATGCTAAACGGCAAAACAGGAATTTAATTACGTATACGTTTCGATTCGACCTGATGACTTGGCAGTTGATTACAGAATGAGTACAAAAAACTGCTTAATGAATCGGTGAATTAAGAAAAAGTGTTTTTCGGCAATTACCCATACCCCAGGCGTTACGTTCGTCCAACGCTGTGTTTTCGAAGTAAAGAAGTTCGAGGAATTCTTTCGTCGAGAACTTCTTTCGCAATTATTATTGAATTCGCAAAAATTTAACCCATTTTCTCAGTTATTAGCGTAAAAATTCGCATCACAAGCGAAAAAAAAAAAATGGTTTTTTATAATTTAACGAAAAATAAAAAGAATTAATTCCACGTCGATAAACGTGGAAGAAACCAACTCTGAAAATTCAACCAAAGAACGCAGCATCCGTCGAGTATCTCGGCATCGTTCACAATTTCTTGCATCCGGTTTCATTGTCATTCGATAAACGTTTCAGCGTTAAGTAAAAGAAAAAATTTCCCGCTACGCAGGAAACATTGTATGAAACCCATATAACCGCATACCTACCATTTAATTCTCTGAATCGCGAAGGTGAAAAGATATCTGCTCCAAGTTCCGGGCAAATTGCGTTCCGCGACCGGGATTTAGAAAGTTCACGCACGCCAAGCCCCCGGTGAGGCTCTTCTCGCGCGCATTCTCCCAGCGCGCGCACATCGCAAGTTCCCGTGAAATTCTCCCCGCGCGGGTCTACCCGTGTTTGCAGTGACGATAAAATATCCACGGCGAAGGAACGAGGTGATTTTACACCTGAGAATGCACCAGACCCCGCGTTCCAATAAAGGACGAGACAATGGTAGAAATATCAATTCAACAACGTGGGAATGCAGCTGGTTTAAGCACACAACACACATTTACCGTAGTAAAAGTCCATGCGCGCGCGAATCCGCCTCGCGGAGAAGAAAAGAAGACAATCCGCGGCGTATATATCGTCGATTCTGAAAGAAGTACGATAGAGAAAATATTCATGCCTAATAAACGATGTCGGAACGTATCGTCCTCAGGCCATTTGACGGCAAATCGATTCTTCCGCGTCGCGGAAAGAGAGAAATCATATTTTTGCATAAACTATTCAATTCCCTTCGACAGACATCTATTCGTCGTACGTATACGACGAAATCTCATCGATTCAAGATGCCCTCTGGGGAATTCGCGAATCTCCATGAACATTTTCCCCGTCCTCCTCCATACGTCGCGATCTTATGGGAAAAAAAACTCTTACGTTCATGGATATGTCGATGGAGTGTTTCTTTTATCGTGGAAAAGTAGAGGACAAACGAGCAGATACGTCGCAGGCGAATGCGACATAATATTAACCTTTTACCTGCTCGCATGGAAATGAGGGATTTCGAGCGAAGCTCTGAACTTTCATTCCCGACACGAGTTCTCGAAACAGCGATAAAAAAAAATTGCATGATAAGCTTTTTTTTTATCAGATAAAAGCGCTGTTTCAAACCATTTGTTTACGTAGACGAAGCGAAAAGGCAGCATTCATTTCTATCGAAGTACTGTTCTACAACGAAAGGTCGATGCCGAAAGTTTTCGCCCCCTTAATTGCAAAAGTACGCACAGCCTTATCGCATATTTCAGCGAAGCGTGAGAATAAAGAGTTGAATATCGTATCGTTTCTACCGTCTAAGATCAAAGTTTTAACTGGATTCGCGTGAAAGTTTGCGTCGACGGATTTCATCTTAAGGCAATTGCTCTCTCTCTCTTCCGGTTAACAGTACACAGAGACCGGTAGTACTTTGTCCAACGATTCCAGGGTAGTAGCGGCTTATATACGAAATATGAAATATACGAAGGGGCAAGCAAGTTGCTATTAGCCGCGTGCCAACAAGAACTTCAAGAGTAAAGAGTCCGATGGATTAACTTTAACTTCTACAATTTCAAAGCCCAAAGTTAACGAGAATTTCATAGAATTTCTTTGGCTCCTCGTGACGAGCGAAAACCAAAGTAATCTCATTTCCAGTGCGAACAGAGCGAATAAACAAATTTATCCGTTCACAAGAATATCACTGCGGTGGGTAAATAGACGATGAAATAACGAATAGTTTGCGATTCAACTTGTGTCCTCTCGTTCGACGCTTTGACATAAATAGCCACACGGGACGCCCCGTTGCGTAGGCAACCCGCGTTTCAACGCTGCCGCTCGGAGTTGCATCTCCCGAGGCTCACTCGGTCGAGCGACGTTACTGCATTCAATCATTAGTCCCGTGAGGCAACGGAAACAATGCTGTTTTATCATTGTTACAACTGCAAATCCACTCAACCTTTGGCATTTGACAAACTTTCGTTCTCATAACGGCGTATCAATTTTTTAAAACGAAAAAACTCTTTTCACGGAAATAATTGCGTTAAAATATGGAATTATGAAATTTCCGGGAACGTCGCGGAAGTTTAATAATTTTTAACCGACACAAACGATGCGTTATAAGGATGTCAAAAAAAAAAAAAAAACCCATTTATCCGTTGATTATCTTCAAGTTGTATCTCGAATATCCGAAGAAATTATCCCAAATCACATTAAAGCCGCATAACATAGCTTCGCGGCTAGAGATGCCGAGGGGTGAATGCAATCGAGTGTGAGAACTTAATGGGTAATATAAAACATGTCCGAACGACGTCCGTAACCCAGACTCTGCCGGACTATAAAATCTCATCGGCTTTTCTCTAGATTCGTACCCTCGAGGCATACGTTGATTTTCTTCCTCGTCATCGTCTCTCCCACTTATAAACTCTTCGTACTTTTAACGTCTATCTTTAACTTATTCCAACGAACTGCGCAGGTCGCAGTTACATTTGCCGGTTTGCACGTTGGGCCCCTGTGCCCCGTTAGATTTCCATAATTATTCAGGCTGTTTGATAAAATGCATTTTAATTACTGCACCGCGAAGGAACTAATAGGAACTAATGTTATACGTTTGTGACCCTTTTTTTTCTCTTCATTTCTTCTCTCTCCTTTGAGGTAAGAACGAGTTCTTAATTGAATGCAGTAAAGTTAGAAGCGCATTCGTATTTGTGTACAACGTCTACACGATCGGTAAGTAACTACTCTCTCCCTCGCGGGGTTCGAATTTTTATATATTTTTTTAGTTCTTTTTTCTTCCTCGATTTCTGCACTCTCGTTGCGGCAGGGATCGAACGATCGTATCGTTAGGGCGTACGCGGTCGCGGGTAATTTGCATTTTCATGGCCCCCTATACGGTGTGCCACGAGTCGCTAAGGTACCGCGCAAGGAAACTTCAAGGCAGACCGCATTCGGACATAACGTACTACAGAGAGAGCGTGTGCAACGAGAGTGATGCGAGAGAGAGTGAACGGGTAACGAGGGGAGGGGGGTAGAGAGACTGAATGAGTTTACCGAGAAACATATGCACGAGTATTATCGCCCTTGTCGATTCCTCCTATGGATCTTGTCTCTATTTTACCATAAAAATAAAATTTAATGACAGTTTTTACCTCTCGTCGTGCATACACACCGCTTTGGTTATACGTTAAATATACCGGGAGAAAAGCGTGTGTATGTGTGCGCGTGCGCTGTGCCTTTGTTGGATTATATGAGATTCCAGGCCTGTAACCGCTTTACATAATTAGGTGTGGCCTCCCCCGATAAACGGCCACGACGAAATTTAATTATCCGCGCATTGAATTCACGTTTGTAAGTATTTAACGAGCAACGCGGTTATTATTGGATACGAGTCGCTAAACTATACATCGAGAATATACGCGATAATGACGCGATATTTTAGTCAATTGAGGGTTTCTATACGTCAACACTCGTTCATTTCTGTTAGGGGCTCATGTAAAAAAAAAATATATATTCCCGGAATTGACTACATTTTTTTCCCCTTAATACAAAAATACGCGACGCATTGCCGCGGAAATTATAGCAAAGATCCAGGAATGTTAACGGTGCCTCGTACTTCTCTCCTGTAGAGAGAAAATAATTGCTCTCTCGCCGGTGTGCCCCGTGTGCAACAAAAACGTCGAGAGGAGCCTTATAGACCGTGAATACGTGCTATCGTTATCTCTTCTAGCGAGAAGATTAGCGTAATTGCTTGCGTATGTATCCGCGAGCGAAATTCTCGCATCCTCCCCGCGGTATAATAATCGCTGGTAGCATTTGCGCGACCGTTACGGTGTTACATGCGTGGATTTAGCGTTGCCCACGCGACAATTGGTGCCGAGGTTATCGTATTCCGTGCTCGGTACGTTTAAGCGCAGCTTTAGCTTGGGATTATCTCGCGTGTGCTTCGTATAGCGCGTCGACGAGGACGCGGCGTTTCGCTAAATATTTTAGTCACTACGTTGATTGAAACGTCGTTTCTTCTCGCAAGAATCGAATATAATTTTAATTAGGCAAAAAATTTAAGTATCTAAGATTTCTGCCGATTAGCCGAAGCAATCTACGATCACGTGTGTCGAAGACTCCGTTACTCGTGAATCCGCGTATGTGACGAAGTTTACTGTCGTTGATTGAATGCTTATTTTCTCGACGAAGAAGACATTAGCCAGTGCGCAGTGAAAATAATGATTAGTTGAAAGAGCTAATAGTTAATTAAGGAAACTAACAGTTAGCTGAAAAAACTAATAGTTGGTTGGCACAACAATGTTTTTCCTTAAAAAGTATTTGTTTCAACAAGTTTTCCGAACTCATAATTTGTTTTCAGTGTAAATAGGTAATGAAATAAAAACATTTCGAACATATGGTATCAAACTTTCGAAAAAGATTTAAATAGGCTTCACGCGTCTTCTTATCAATTCATCATGCCGATAAAACACAGTCAAATTATATCGTCACAACCTCATTTTATCGCGATCATTTATTCAACGAAGATTGAATTCTGTAGCTTCGGCAAAAATTCCCGTAGCTCGGCATCATTTCTGCAAAAAGGTTCGCATCAATTTCCAGGTGTTAGTAGCCACCTCTTTGCAGGAGACAGCGAAAGGTAGACAGATGTATCTCTATCGTGCAATCATAAACACGTACGTACAATTATTCATTCGGCTCGTACAGAGATCCTCGAGAACGTAAGGGAAAGGTAAAAGTGAAGGATCGCTATAAGTTTTGCCGTGAAGACTCGCTGTGCGCGTGCGTATGTGTGCATCAAGCTGCAGCGATACAGACCGCGAGTATCATCGCGGGCTTTTGTTCTCTCTTTTCGCTTAACTCATTTGCCTCCCGTTCGAGGCTCTACGGCACTCGAGGCAAAAGTTCTACCTACCACAACGTGAGTTTACCGAAAGGTACCAGGATACGTAATCATAATTAGCGGTGTTATTAGTGAGTCACGCTCGCTCTTTCCACTACCATCGAGTTTCCGAGGTTTCTTTAATGCCTCTTGTAAACACTTGTACACATCGCCGGACGTTGTTTCATCGTTCTTTTTCTTCGCACACGCAAACGCACACACAGACATACACAATTGACTCTCACTGCCTCGATTACCTTGAAAATTTCGTCCGATCGCGTTTAATGAGAACGCATATAATGCCTAAATACCCGACCGACGATTGAACGATAACGAGCCTCACGTCCGCAGCTACGCGTTGTTTTTGCCGAATAACAAAGAAAAAAACGATTCTTTCATCATATCTAACTAGTGAATAATTCACTTCGATCGTTAGCCAAAGCCCCGTAGGCACAACGGGTGGCGTTCTCTAAATTGCTGGTTTAGAACTCAACTTCAAATCCATCAAAGCCAAGCCACGCGACCATTGTCGACCATGAAATTCTCGGAGCCACAGACCATTACCATTATCGGCAGGCCAAATTTTCGGCGGAACGCTAGACCCACTGACCCCCCCGGTGAATTTGCTTTGTTCGAAAAACTGACACTGACCAGAGCCACAATTTCATGGCTCTTCATCGAACACGGAAACATCGGGGCAAATAGTATCGCTTGAGCGTTTTCCTAGCCAACCGCGGGTAATGGAGCATCCGCAGCTGCGTAAACCTCTCTTAGACGGAAACTAATACGGTGCGGGGTGACGCTCCGGGAACACCAAGCAGCACGTATCTCCAACGTGCTTCTTCCATGGTATTGGAGAAGCTGGAGCCTATCTTTCAACGATTCTTCATCTATCCGCGACGCTCGTATCTTGATGCCGCCGCTCGCTTAGCATGCTTAGCGTCGTATCGTTAGTTCAGGTTTTTCAGGATAGCGGAAGGACTTGAAAATCCGTGTATTTTCGTTATTGCCATTATTTTGAAATTTGAATTCGACAAACTCAAAATTGAATTTGATCAGCAACCCTCCTTAATCCAGTATCAAACGCATCGTCATTTCCATAAACTATTTACATCCCGCAAGTACCTTCTGCAGGAATCTTCGGCTTTCCGTCTTTTACCTTCTGATTGCGCAATATTTTTCATCGCGACGATAAGTGCGATTTTATGTGTTAAATCCAATGTGGAAAGTAATGACGATTCAGCAAAAAAAAAAATGAAAAAAACGGGGCTTTTACCCGATAGATAAACGCAGTTGGCGCTCCGAAACAATCATCGGGGGAATGATTGATCGTTTTTTATGTTAGAGAACAAATTTTTCCAAGGGGTTCTTAGTGGCATCCAAGGTTTGCAGATAATGCGACTCATTCCCTCGGCCAGGATGAACCGATCATGTCTTCGATCTGTCATTATTTTCATTATTCGTAAAGCTGCGTACAAAGCGAACAGGAAGGGAAAGTTTATCGGTGCAGGAAAAATAAGGAACTTCGCGTCTTTGCTTCGCGTGAAACTTTTCATCGACACAATAATCCCGTGAGCGTGAGAGAAAAACTTGAACGTTACAAGAATGATTGAGCATCGGCCGTTCTTGACGAGGTGTGCGAACGACGCGCGAAACTTTTTTTTTTTTTATCATCGTTAGTTAGGAATTTTACAATCGTTGCACCTATTGCCTGCAAGAAATGAGCTAAGAGTCGAGAAAACCCGCTTTTGTGTGCTTCAAATCGAACAACGCAATTAATGGAAACGATAAATGAAGTGCGAAATAAAATAGATTCCGAACTTTCGTTGTAGTTACGATGGGATATCCGATTTGCGCGTTAAAACTTTGTCCCCGACGATTTTTCAGTAAACGACGAAAAATAATGCTTCGAACGCGAGCTTCGAGGGAACACCAGACTTTGTGCTCTTTCTGCTTCATTCTTGACTCGGTTCTTCCATCGGTACGCGGCACGAATGCACGATGTGTATCTGGTATTTAGCTCGTTTCTTCTTTTGCTACGGGGAGAGACAGAGAGAGGTAACCCAATGTTCTCTGTACGTACCGCAAAGGACAAGAGAAGCAGAGAGAAACGGGAATGAAAGAGGACAAGCCGTCTTTTCTCACAGACGCAAGTTCCAAGTATCTCAGCGAGTCAGTCACTGATAGCAACGCGTTTATACAAACACTCGCGTGTATGTGTGGACGTAACCTACGGTCCTCAACGGAGATTTACTTTTATGCACGAACGCGAACTTACGCAAACTATTCGCTATAGCATCGGGGAATCGGTGGGGAACGAACAAGTTCGCACGCACGTAGAATGTAACGAATCCGATTAGGTACATGCGCCGCGATATATATATACATATATACACGACGGCGGTAAGTTCTCACACACTTCTTCTTCTGGTTCTTTTCTCGGGCAGAAATGGATACAAGTGTGTATAATCTTTACGTTTGAAGCTCCACATACGAGTCGATAATTATAGTCTACCATTAAAGTTAATTGTAATACATTAATTTATTGGCGCACCGATCTTTTTTTTTTAGGTTTATAAATGATAATGCAGTTATCTTTTTTCTTGTCGCGTCGCTTTTTACTTGTAAACAAAGTACATGCAATCACTTATATTAAAATTCAACGGTTTTATATAATTAATAAGTTTTAGAAAAAAAAAAATTATTGATTATTATTGAGGATCATGAAGTATAAAACGAATAATCGTTTAATAATTTTCAGCTATCTATTGCTTTAAAAAAATCCCAAAAATTAATTAGGCCGCGATAAATAAAAATTTGATATTTAAAAAAAAATCAATCCTCGAGTTCAAGCATCTTTGCATCCGCGAATAACATTTTACCGGCTAAGTACAATACCGAGCCTCTCGTGGTACACACGCACACAGTTTGCCTCTCGTGAACCGCGGCCGATCCTTTACACACGCATATGCAGCTTACCGAGTTCACGAGTCCGCCGCGCTCTCTATGCGTGGGTATTGTGCCGAGAAGAGTGCGTGCCTTTGGAATGCGGTGAACAACGCATTTATTGTGCGAACTCGCGCGGTGCTGCTCCCAGCTGGTTAAGCCTGCGGCCGCCGAGCGCACACCGCACACACACACACGCGCACTCACACACTTCCCTCTCGTTTCTTCAAGTCTCAGGCCCCCGAGGTTCTTGAGAGCCTCACGCGTGCGTGCACTTTGCATCTTCTTTTTTAAACTCACAGCTTCGAAGATATACGCCAGCTGCGATTGGGTATGCTAATTTTTACGCAACTCTATCCGCGCGCACCTCGACAACGTGCGTCGCGTCGTCTTAACGGTGGGCGAGAGAATCCGTTCGGTGGTAACGCAATTTGTAACGTGCAAATTCTTCTTATACTTATTCTTTCTAACGGAAAAAAAACATTTTAAACAGAATTAATGAAAGTAAACCTTTTTTTTTTAACAAAATGTCGCGGAATACGTTTTCGTTTCCTGTGGACGATTGTTCACGGAATTCTCGGTTGAGATTGAATTTCGCATTGTTTTGCGCGTAGATACTCCGTATAGCCCGCGTGTCCAGAGTATTGTTCCAGCAAATTTATGATGAACAAAGTTTCCTAGTAAACTGTGCACGACGCCGACGACGAACGCAGTTACCGTAGAGAGTTATTTCTCTTTCCCTCTCTCACTGTCGCATTTACTCGAGAGGCCAGACACACAACTGTGGTAATTAGTTTCATTCAACGTTTCAACCGCGTATCTCGGGGCTTTGGCTCTTTTCTTTATTCCCGTGGCCTCACGACTCTGTACTCTCGATCTAGAATCGCGTAACTCGCGAGCAGTGTCTGCAATGCGCGCGAGGGAGCCCTACATAGCGTTCGGAATTTATAACGCAGTTTGCAAAACGGCGGCTCGAAATCAACCGGTATAGTATAATCGTTCGAAGAATTATGCGCCGAAGCTAATTGCACGTTAGTCCAGGATACGCACGGCGAAAGAACGAAAACTACCCTCGTTTTTTTTTTTTTACCATCCCGTGGTACAGGACACACCTTTCGATTAAATGCTCATCGGTCAAATAATAATTAGATCCACCCCTTTCTTGTAGATCTATCTTCGCCTTCGTTTCAAATCTCTAGCTGAAGATTTATCGGAACTTCTTTTTTTTTTTTAATTCTCTTTTTTCGAAAAGTTGTCTCAGATAAGCCGCGGTATGTCCTGTACGTGATTGTATAGTGAGAATACTTACACTCTGTCATAGAGTTGTTGGAATTATCTTCGATCTTATTTTTCGACGTGAATGCCGACGTGTGCAGTTTGGTTTTTTTTGTTTTCAATTTATGTTATAGCATTAAATGTTTTACGAAGCAATTTGTCGTAGTTATAGAGAGTCGAATATTCAAATGCAAAAGACTTCACTCGAAGTTAATGTTTTGCAACAGGAAATCGTCAACAAATGGGTTAATCGATCGTACAGTACGATTATTGTCAGAGACCCGGATTCTCTCTCGCACACCCGACGGTAACGTCAGCTTCCGTAATCCCACCAAACCGGATTAAGGCGTTATTGCTGCTCGCATCTTAAACGACGTTTTGCAAGTATAGAAAACACGCGAGAACTGTGAAATGTGTGTTACCGGTGCGCTCATAGGCGTCGCTGCATCGCGCGCGTTATAACGGATCGCTTGCTTGTTGGTATTATAACGATCACGCATGTGGCACACGCGACTTTAATCCACCGCTATATGCTTCAAACTCACTTACCGGATCACACTGCAATAGATCACCTATTAATTTTCAACCACAAAACTCGGTACGACAAAGATTCCCGTTAAATCGGCTTTTTTTTTCCATTGCAAAATTGCGCCAAGCGAATGATTGGTCTCGCAGCGGCGAATGATCATTACCTCTGAGGCTACGATCGCGCAGGGCAATCGCTCGATCGTTTCTTCTGGGATGAAATAAAATTGATCCGTTATTGAGCTCATTACCGCGCGAAGCCGTTGCGAAGCGATGATCGAAAAATTGTTTTTATCGATAAACTAGAAATCGGTAGATTCTCGAGTGGCCATTAATACGCTCGCGATTCTCGACTATATTTTTTCTAACTTTAATGGCATTAAAATAGAAAAGAAAAAAAAAAAATTAAAAAATGAAGGCAAATTTTTTATGAGAATCGAGGATTGAAGATTGAAGCCACATGTGACGATTGCCAAAGGAGTAGAGACTTTTATGTTTATTACATCGTGGATTATAGTAAGTCGACGAGTCTGACTTTCGCGTCTATGTTTTTCAACCTGTTGTAAACGCTCGCAAATTGTTAGGGTAGGAGTATAGTAGCGGTATTATACTGTCGGTCGAATCGACAACCGAGTAAAACGTAAATATATATATATATGCACACATATGCGCGCATGTGAAGAAGAAGAAGCCACAAGTGTGAACGAGAACGACCGAATGAAAACGTACGAGCCACTCGCGAACCGAACGCTCGACCCGAGATTCCTTATCGCATTAATTGAACGTCCGGCAACTCGTTTCTCGTCGCCCGTATGTACGCGCTCTGGGCTTTGGTTATCGGACGATTGGCAGTCGCCGACGTGACAAATGGATTCTTCGAGAGTTGAAATTAGGGTCGGCAAAACTTATCCGAGCTAAAAAAATTCACCGTGAAATATGCTTCGCGAACCGAAACATCGAAAATTTTCAACTTCGCCCATTGCCCGCATAGGAAAAATGGACATTGCGAAATGCATCAATATATTTCCATCGGAAAAAAGTACATTACGGATATATTTCAGAATAAATTTCTGCAAATATATAAAAATATTTTATTTTTTATACAAAAATGCTGAAATTTCACGTATTTCTCATATATTTTGTTGATATATATTTTTTTTCCATGTGGGCGCACGTGAGCCGATACAATTTTTTTTTACTAATGCAGCAGATATTTAAAATACAAATGAATCATACGATACTCGAGTCTAATAATAATTTTATTGTTGATTAAAGTAGTTGTTTCATTGTAGGAAAGTTTATTGTCGAGTTTTGGTGTAGTTGCGTTTTTCCGTGTTATTATTTTGTGTAAAGTAAATTTCACTAAACGTAAAATAGTTTATAATTCAACTCATAAAAAATCATTCGTCTGTTATCCAATCTACGAAGGCCCAGCAGTAGGAGATCTTTTCTGCATTTCTCAGCGCGTTGTGACTCGGGATCCTCTGCCCGATTACTCCCTCGCGCCGTATAGTCACGCACAGAGGTTTCTTTTCTTTCCATTTAACCCGACGTATTGGTAATTGGATTCGGTGATGTATCGTTATACGAGCGGCATACCCTTAGGGTTCTCGCAACTACGGCAGCGCGCATGTGCCTGTTGGCTAAAATGCAACGAATAGATGGCAAACCTCCTCCCTCGTCTCGCAGGTACTGTACATAAGTAAAATATATAACCAAACGCGTTGGGACTGTTCGCGAAAGCCACCGCGGAAGAAGAGTTAAGTGTTCGGGGTTAAGTGTCCCGGTCGAGTGTTCATTGTCGTTTATAATTCATCGTCGCGGAGAGTTTGAACGCGCATCACCCGCATACGCACCCGCAGGGATATGTCACGAGTAAAGAGAAATATATACACCTATAGGATGCTCGTTACAACGCTTCGAGGAGAGTGTATTTTTCCTTCTGCGGTTGCATTCGAACCTGCAGTGGAAGCATCTCCAAGGGAATGCGTCTCTCGTGTCTCTCTGATATCTATGAGTGTACATACCACGCGACGTGACCACTATGGCTCTACTGCACTTAGACGAAATTTTCTCAAGGGAAAAACTTTTAAGTGGTTACCAAAGAGTCCAACTTCTCTTTGCTTCGCTTGACGCTATTCAAGTATAGATAAACGAGAGAGATAACGGAAAATAATACGTGCCTAGTGCACGAGGTTGAATTGCGTCGAGCTGAGATGCTTCTATTGTCATCAAAATAATGACTATAAACGCACAATCATTGTTTATTCTTCATAAAATGCATATATATGTGTGAATCAACGGTCTCGGAATTATTTGAGAAACAAATATTTTTTAAATAATATAATTTTGATAACGATTCGATAAAAATGTTATCATTGATTTTTTTTGATTTTCAAAGTTTTCGTAAAAAAAACTAAAGGTTGAAATATATTTGGCTACTAACCTGAGTTACTCGCAAATAAGTTACGATCCATTGTCTTTGTTCGTCTCCGCATTTTCTTTGACCTCCGGACTCTTGTCATCTGCGTCATTCTCGTCGTCGGTCTCTTCATTCTCCTGTGTACTCTTCTCTTCTGCGTCATACTCGTCGTCGGTCTCCATATTCTCTTCGTCCTCCGTACTTAGGTTATCCGCGTCATTCTCGTCGTCAGTTTCGTCCGCGTCGTCCCGCACATTTTTCATGATTCTCTGAACGGTAGAGGGGCACATATTCATTCGACGAGCCACGTTCCTTATAGACGCTCGCATCGCCATCGAATCGCTCGCATCGCAGCTCGAATCGCCACTGAATGCGCGTCTCACAGCATCTTCTCTTCTCGGTGTGGTTCTCAGCGATCGACCGCTGTGCAATACTTGATTTGGCTTAACAGAACCGAATTCGCGCACACGACGATCCGCACCCAATATCACTCCACAACTCGGAAAACGTTTTCTTCGGGGATACAAATCTTTATAACGTTCCACTGCGGCCGATGCACTGTCCTCTGCCCAACCCAAACATTTTATCATATCCGCATACTCAGCGTTTGTATAAGACATCGTTGACGACTGAACTGCTTGGGCAAAAATAATCGAAACTCGACTCGCGGAAGGCGTCGTTGAAACAAACGAATAACCAAAACGACCAATCGGCGCAAGTAAAAAGTTTCGCAATCCAGGAATCTTTTTTTTTTTTTTTCCGAGAATAATGATACAATGTATCCTTTTTTTCTAAATATAACATTTTTATTTTATTTTGTATTTATACGTTTCAGTAGCGCGATAAATGATGTTTTATTCCGAAGTTGAAATGATTTGAAAATTATAGTGTAATAATATTATTTATTTTTTATATAGTTATTAAAAAAATAGGTAGAATACAAGAAAAAAATATATGCACGCTATTCGCTCGTGCGCTATTATCTTTGAAATAATAATATTTTCTCTTCGTTACACGAGAAATCGGTGGATGGACATGTTAATAATCTAAATATTCTCGGTTTCTCACGAATCTCTTTATGGACCAATCGGCTTATACAATAAATATAATAACACCTGTGGCGCTTGCGCAATAATCGTCCGGATCCCGAGTGTGGAGTAATCCATGTAATCAATCACGTGGCTTGTCAATCCACAAGTCAAAACTTGTGGATTTTCAACACAACGTCGAGAAGTTTGATAATTGTATCTGAATATCTCTCGCGTGGCTTCCGTTCCCGGTAACGGACAGATAGCTCAGCCGCATGAAATAGCTGCGCCATGAATTTGACTTACTAATCATCGTTTTATAACTATCTTTTGCTTTGCTTTCACTTCCGCTTCTCTCTTCGAAACGAAAGCAATTTTGCTCATCTGAATTTTTTTTTTTTTTTTTCATTTTATTCGTTTCCCGTCTCGAAGAGGTTACATTTTAATATGAACCAATCAAACGTAATTTTTAAAGTAAGGTTCGTCGCCATGTCCGGTGGACAATCAGTCCCTCGACACTTGGCTTTTGTTTCGTCATCTCCGACTCAACTTAGCGACGACAATCATTCCTTTTTCTTTTCTTTTTCGTTGCTTACTTCGTTTCTCAAGCCTCGTCGACCCTCGAAATAATTCAGAGAGACAACGAGTCAAGGGCGATGCGATTTAGATATCGTGAACAGGTATGTTCCATGTCCCATGCGTTACACAGGTGATGGCCGATGGTTGTATTAGTGTTTCGTACAAAAAAAAAAAAAAATTCTCCACACCGTCTAACTTCGTTCGTCGTTGAACTCTACGAACCAGTTTTTGCCTCAAGCTATAATACTATAAATACGCGGTACCTATATATCGTACAATACATACACACGTATACTCCGAGAGGATCGAGAACGAGATATCCGTTTCACAGTGACCAGAGCTGTGACCCATATACCTTCGATATACGAAAATAATAGGTTTAATAAATATCTTGCGAGCAATAAAAACTACATTATCGTCCGTGATTTCTGCTACTGGCGATGCGTTCGGACATCGGAGCTCGATAACTCCTCTCGCGCCGAGATTCTCCCTCGCGTACATAGATATTCGCCTCCGTTGCCTCTGCCACAGGTTTTTATTCACGTTAGGCTTCTGTTTATGGGGCAAAAAGCTAAGCCACGTTTTCTTCTCTTTTGTTTTCCTCGGGTGTCGAGAATTTACCGAGCCATATAACGCACACAACGAGAGAACTGCTAAAACCCCTCCCCGGTTATATGAAACCCTGAAAATCGAAAAAACATCGGTTAGCCGAGAGTGCGAGAAGCACACAAACAGTGTAGCAGCGATCGATGTCCCATTGTGTTACGAACGTGTGCGCTGCTTCGGAAAAGAGAACGACCTCGTCCTTAATTGCGAGGAATCGAGTTCCTTCTACGGCAAAATTGGTGACGACGACTACCTCTCAGCGCCACTGGTCTTTAAAGTTGAATCTTCGTGTATTCCACTCGAGTACGCTGCGTAAACGAACGACTTTTTTTTTCACGCTGTACGCGCTTTTTTCGTTTGTTCGATAAATCATTGTACCCTTTCGTTTTATCGTCCGCCTAGTGAGATCGATAAATCTTTTTCATAACGAGTGCGATCTCGATGTCTCGTTGGTACTTCGTATAAAACAAAATTTCTCTCGTTTACGAAAGAACGATATTTTTTTTTTCCAAACCCGTGTCTGATGTCGTTGAAATTGGATTCATTTTTTTTTAACTTTGTTGACGATGTGCATAAATTGATTGAAGTTTCTCGAAAGACTTTACACACAGGATTACGAGTGCGCGGGGCTCACGATATCGCGGTAAACTTAAATTTAAAGTATATAACCTGACTACACAAAAGTTGTGTGTATATCGAAGGTTGGAATGCCGTGTTGGGTTCGCCGGTTCGAGTTCTCGAGAGCTCTCGTTTATTCTTCCAGCGTTCCCAGCAAGGTCGCCGCCCGTCGAGAAGAATCCCTCTCGTTCTGTAGTTATACCTCGACACGAGGAAACACACGAAACCAGGGAGGCCTTCTTACTTCTTCTCTTCATGCTTATGAGTATTCCAAAGGCGGAGATCCCCAAATCTCGTTTCCACTCCGACAGTTTCCATTCCATCGAATCCTATATACCTCACGTAAGAAAAAGGTGTAAGAGGCGACCTACAAGTTCTTTCATTTTTTTTTCTTCCTCCAAATCTCATTCAAATTCATATTAGCTTCACACAAAGAAATCCTAACGTCTTCCGTACTGCCCGCTAACATAATTCACTGAATGGCATTGTAATATATTGTTCAACGAAAAGGGACAATCACTGTACTGTATTAAATCTATTTACCAGTAGATAAAATGATACGCTGAGAAAAAAAAAAACCGTTTCGAAACAATTTCGAAGAGAAAAGAAACTCGTTACTTCATTTTTCATTGAGTTAAAACACTTTTTATTTCCAATTGTGACTCAATTTATAGATCGAAACTGATCAGCATCTGGAGCCAACGATATTATTGCTTCAGGTTTCATAATACGCGGATCTTTTTTCAATTTATTTTTACTACTCGGAATCGAGGTAATTTTTTTTTTTATCTTCGAAAGTATCGAGAAAAATCGAACGTTTGACAATATTGGAGAATAAAATTGTATGTGTGTGTGTGTTAGAGCCGTCGATGGGAATATTGAGTGCCTTGTTGCGCGAAAAGACGCAGATATAGCCGCGCGAGTCGAACTCTCTTCTCTCTTCTTGATTCGCTGTTAGAACTGTTCCCATTGCCCCCCTATATACGCGCATATATATACAACCGGGAATAGAGACGTGCGTGCATTGGTGGTGTACAGCATCACAGCATCAGCACACCCTACGTCACTACGTCAGAAGAGAGTCCCGCCTCGCCTCGTTCCTTCGACGTCGTAGTCTCTGCGGCTCTCGCGGGCCTTCGGTCGACGAACCCGCGACGCGCATCTAACGTTATTTTCAACTTTGGACCAAGTACTCCGCACGCATTCGCGTCTCTCTCAAATTCGACTAGTGTGTTGGTGACGAAATTTTCGAAGTATTAGAGGAGTAAGTGCGCTTGAATAGTCGCTTGGTCACTGGGCGGTTTAATGCGAGAGACAGATTTTCCCCACTTTCGTCCGAATTTTACTCGGAAATCGGAAAAGCTCTTCAATCTTCGCCAAACTTTGCATGCATACGGTTGTGCGTATGTGCCTTTTACCTATGTCTCCTGTGTATACTGAGAAGAGATTGCCGCGAACGACGCATTCAAACATTTGAATGCGTCGTGCCCGCGGTGCGGTGCGCTCTGTATGATCTTTCGTTCGCCAAATGTGTTTCCTCCAGTCTTTGACCGCTCGAGTCTTCTAATAAGACTCACAAGCCGGCGCTTCGAGAACCAGATGTAATATAATTTGCCACGGAAAGCTTTAGGGAATTATTTTGTACCCCGAGGGGGAAGATCATTCACGGAGAAACCGCGCTGCATGGGACGCGTTTAGATGTTACGACTGCCGAGACGAGATTTGAAAGTCTCTTAATAACTCGGCGATCGTCAGGGAACGGATGACAGATGGCTTATGACCAGTTTCATCTTTTTTTTTTTTTCGTCTTTCTTACTTAGTAATAAAACAATTTTCGATAAGCTGCGTCCAATCATGCAGATTACATCTATGCAATTAAAGTCTATTCTGGAGGTGTGATTATTATTTTATTTTTTTTTAATAAAAATTTTAATAGGTACCGTCAAAATGATACGAAAAATTATTATTATTATTATTATTTTATGTTTTAATTCAGAAAAAGGGTAAATGAGACTTAGCATAATTTGCATAATTTTTCATTTATATTTTATATTAAATACGATTTTTTTTTTTAAATTCTGTCACTCTTAACATTTTCATAAAATTTCTTTTTCTTAATCTTATTTTTAACGACTCACCGTCAGTCGGTTCGTCATCAATGTCGACGTTGCAGAAAGTTATAGGAAGTGAAATGAATTCAAAGAAGGGTCGAGAATTCTAATATTCACATTCTAATCTCGTATTCGTCTCGTGAAAGATTATCACGAGTTCTCTTCGGTTCCGCGCGCGGGCTTCGCTCTGATATTCTCTGTGTCACTCGAGGCCGACGAAATGTTTGAAAAAAATATATATACATATATTCTAACGTGCCGTGCGACGACGCAGTGCGTGCGTTGTATACGTTAAAAAAAAAAAAAAAAAACTTTCGGGAGAGCCGACTACGTGTGTGGTGCGATTGCACGTTGAAATAGCACGATACGTTATACGATGCATATTTTTATAAGTAAGCGATAGGCGCTACGTGTCTCACTGCACGCGATTATGCGGTTGAATTTTTGCGCGCCGAATTAGAACCCACGATGTTTAGTGTTTTGAGGTTCGGTAGGGTTAATACAAACGAAACGAGACGGTGGACCACGAGATGAGAGAAGCCGCAATCTACCGAGACGGCGTTAGTTCTCGGACTTCTCCTGGCATAAGATTGCTAATTTCTCAACAGTCCATAATAGTAAACTCGATATAGTTGAACCCACGCGTAGCGCCGGTTCGTTAAGATCCGTGAATTTTCCTGATGTGTGACCAGCGCGGCGCGAAGGCGCGCGAGCGCGTATACGCTTCGAACGATCGTATATCGCTTAACGCCGCAGCGCGGTAGGGTTCTCCGATAAGAGCCACGATGACGTGTCGCCTCTCGGCGCTCGTCAATCGCAGCAAAGTCACATTGCGGTACATACACGGGCCACATATCTGAGTGTCATAATGCGAGGATAGGACGAGGATCAACGTCGTTCGCGGGCGCGAGCGCGGCGTCCGACAAGCGGCATCCGCGTGCGGTCCATTTGCCTGGCTCTCGGCCTGATGGCCCGCGCGGTGCGCCTACAACGTTCTCGGTGTTACGAATTTAGACGCCCGCGGCACGATTCGTGGAATTAACGCGAAAATTCAACGTTGGGACAGTAGTATCGTATTTCTGGTCACGTATCGAGAAGTCTTCGTCGCGCGCGTATAACCAGACGAACTTCGTTGTACTTTGTTGAATTTCTACAAACTGCGATGCATCGGATTCGCGTACGGAGATGACGGAAGAAATTATCCATCCGATTGTTTTGTTATTCACGCTTCTCGGAATCTTATCCTTCACAGAATATCATAACTATCAAAAAATCAAGAATTTAATTTAAACGAAAATTTATTAAAAGTATTGTTGATTGATTACAGTAATTAATTATTATTTGCGAATAATTTTATTATCTATCTTCGAATTAAAAACAAAAGTATCGTACATCGTTTTAGTACTAACGAGCTGCTGAAAAAAAAAAAAATGATCACGTCAATCTGACATCTAATCTAAAATTAATTATCATCGCCAAATGTCAGAGGAATTAGAGGATAGATTACGAAAAATATATATATTAAAATATAATAATAATAATATTAATATTATTTATTGATGACTCGCATAACATTTTCTTTAGCATGTAGTTTGCGATATTAATCGTATTTCTCATCCGAACAAACAACCGACGATCTTGTGCAATAATCTCCAATACACATTGGTCCATTGCGATTGTAATATCTGATAAAGATAGGAGCGATCGGAAACATCGATATTATAAACGACGATCGCGATCTGTATCGGTTAGCCACATGCGTGCCACACGACAAGGCTCTCTCGCGATATGCAACGATATGACGCAACGATAATATACCTATTATGTGTACCGGTTGTTCGTACAGCGAACAGAGATAGAAATGAACAAGGTTAAGGTACTGTCAAGCTTGCAGAAGCTGAGCAACGGTTATCCTGCTGTTACAAAGACAATTCCGATTTGTTTCGGCTCCGCATGATCGTATATAGTATTTTATAAGTATTGCCGAGTCTAGCATGACGACTGTGCCGATTCTTGTACCTCGATCTCCAACGATCCAGATCAGCAACGGAATCGATCGCGTTCGTCTCGCTTCGACGAATCCTAAGCCACTTAAATCAATACAACTATTATTCGTATACGTTTTGTTGACGATTAATCGTAAGTAATTGGATTTCGTTCGTTCGGAAACACGTCGCGAGTGCGAAACGACTTTTTTTTCAATCCAAAATTACAGGTGACTAATTGGTCGCCCAGTGAAAATTGTACAGTCATCGGCATAGCTGAGGTCATTGGTCAATCATTTTTTTCGAATCGATAAATCTATCACGTACGATACGAATTTCTATAGGACGGTGAGTTGCGCTAACTGGCAACTGATCGATTCCGCAATCAATCACAAGGGACGGGGTTAACAAGACCCCACCTGCGTTTTTTGTACATTCAACCTTTGCGGATTTCTCGATTTGCAGCTTCTAGTTTTTCGGCGGTAAGGATCTTCTTTAAGTTTGTAGCGACTCGCCAAAAATTGCCTCGAGCGTTGAATTGCCGATGACTGATACAAGTTTAACTTCGATAATTCTTCTTCGCGTTCGTTTATTTTTCCTCGCTGCCTCTCACTTCTTCCATTGGAGGAAAGTCAAGGCTACAATGTGTCGGGTCGGAACCCATAAGTATATTCAACATCGGTGGGCTTATTCGGGTTTCTTTTTTTTTCATATACAATTGTGTTTCTTCTCGCCGCTGACGTCAGTCGGAGAGACTGTGTTGACGCAATTATTCTCGTGGGCCTCCGTTGTCCTCTCGCTTACGGGACACATTAATTATTGTCAGTCGTTCGAACTCGTGCGCAGGTGAAGTTCAATGACAATGGTGATTTATCGTATCGCATTGGTTCGCATGTATTTAATTTATTTTATTATGTTTTTTTCTCAAGTATCACGAAAGCGCGAAACTGCCTAATCACTTTCGTGAGAAGAATCACAAGCGATAACTGTACATGCGGTCGTCTCAATGGCACCGTCTTTCACATTTTTTTTATCAATTTTTCTTTCTCGAAACCTCAACCTGTCCTCCCACCCTGCGGGTTAATAGATTCTACGATGATATTAAAAAAAAAAAAAAAAAAATCGTGAAGACGCGAAATTCTTTCGAGTTTCCGTCCCCTATTCTCCACGAGACAATCTGTCAACCCGTGAAAGTTTGCTGGAACATTTCTTTTTTTTTTCGACTTCTTTTTTTTAATCTTAGGTCTGTAAAGACCCGGGAAGACTACACCACCGAGGATAATAGGAAACTTTGCAATCTTCTAAATTGAGAAATGTAAAATTGACTCCCGGTGATTGGCAACGTGTAAGACTAATGGTTCCTGCACTCTGGTGAACATCTCCGGGGGCGCGCACGCATCAGCTGCAAACCTATTTAGTATATATAGAGAAAGCTTCAATGTTCTTCAATCTTTCGACTTCCTGATGCGTGAAACGAGCTTCAGTTGAGGCTGATGACTTATGTACGTGTGCGCGATTTGCGTCGGAGTTGCGATTCGGCATGTATGTCTAGAGAGCCATATGTACACATATACAGATGTAGAGATATATATATATATCGCAGAGAGACCTCTCGTCTTGAACCGAAATAGCGTGGCGTTAACGGAAATAAACTCGACGCTTATAAACGCCCGCTACTCCTCTCGTTGCGCATTGTTGAGAAAATATATATATATATATCTCCGAGGATATATGTCTGTATCGCCGTTCGACACACAGATGCGGCGAAACGTCAGACGCGCTGGAAGAGGAAATCGGCTTTGACCCGAGCGCGCGATAGCTGCTCGATTGTTTGTTTAGGTCGTCGCAGGATATCCATTCCCGCTATCCATGTTCTCGATGACCATGAGACTTTTGGATCATTGTTTCGCGCGGATCCCCTCAACGAGAATCTCCACCTTTTCTTTTCTCGGACCCTCCGGGAAATGCCAAAGTACCAAGTTCCTTCGAGAAGTCCCTCTTTTTTTTTTTTTTTTTCGGGGCAAAGAAAAGACAATCAAACTTAATTTGCACAAGAATAAAACAAAAAAAGATTGTTTGTGCTTCTATTCTCGGATGAACAACTCTGTTTGGATGTCGATTGGCTGTTTGAACTTTGCCGGGAAAATCCAGTTTTTTGTTGTTTTTTTACATGTATAAAAAACAATGAGTTCTCCCCTTCAAAAACTCTGATCTTTTTGGATCTCACGAGACTTTGTTGGATGAAAAAAAAAAATATGTTGACATTGGAGATTTCTATTCTAGAATCTTTCGTTATTTACTATACTGTTGCCAAAGTTATTTTTTTATCGTTCGGTAATTGCGACGAATCGTTTCGCACACGAAATCTCGAGCCTTGTATCCGATCTCCATTACGTTATGCGATCGCGATACGAGCGTATTATAGGAGACAACGCATTGTGGCTTGTAACGAGAGACTTTTGCCATCGGAGCCGACGCCGTTGACGTTCTCAGCTACCGTATTATATACTAGCGGGATACTGTACGCCCGCTACTATACGTATCTCCCCGCGCTATACGATCGGAGCTTCGCTCTGCTCTCGAAGACCGGACAGCACTTTTTCGGGTCAAGGTTTTTTTTTTTTCATCAGTCCGACAACGTTCCCTTCATGAAAAGTCCTTCAGCGATCAAGGTTTCTCCTTTTACCCGCTATCCCTAATCTCGGAGCTTCTCGGACGCGCGGTGTTTCGAAAAAAATTAAAACCACCCGATCCCCAATTATTTATTAAAGCCGCTAACAGTGCTCGTGACGTGATACGAACCGTCTTTTACCGCGAAAAATATTATTCTTTTTCTTCCTAACAAATTGGCTTCGATACAATTCCGAGGAGATAAAAAAAAAAGAGTAAAAAAAAATACAGAGCTGAAGAAGTTCGAGCGTTATTAATGCGACGAGGGTGAGAGCTTGCGGCGTGTATTTATCTCTCCGCCAGGTTACGATATAAACACACACCGGTGGATAGTGAACATAGCAGAAAAGACAAGCTTCGCCTCGCGTAGGCAGCGTCAAGCCCTTCTCTGTATCTTCTCGTCAAAGGTTTGTCGTATCGATTTTCGATAGGTCATTTACAGGAGTAACCAGCAGGGCGAGTAGCGACTCTCGCGATACTGGTACATCGCTGTACTCTTCGTCTTCTATCTTTTCTCGTCTGGCCGTTTGAATTTCGTGCGCCAAACGAAGTTTCCGCGAACGAAATTGCTCCCTTCTGTGCTGTGTGTGTCGATGTGCCACACAATTTCCAGCGTGCGTTCGAATCAATTCCGAATGTCTTATTCAGTAGTGGAATTACGGTACTCGATGTATATAGAGGTTACTACTGTGGTCTGCTTCTAATGTCGACCAGTTCAACGCACGCCCATCCCATCTTGAATTAGAATATTAGCTCGGCAACCGCATCAGCAATTCCGCTGTTTCCTATCTTGTTCTCTCGTTCCCTCCGACCACTGCGCCGTAGTACTGTCCTTATCTTTCTTTCTTTATTTCTTTGTTTCTTTCGCGTTGCAGCAGCTCTCTTGACTCGCTTCGTCGCTCGACTTCAATCTCGTCTACTGGCTCCTCTATACACTCGGACTGCGATCTCGTAACGGCTTAATGCTGGCCGATGTTGTGATTACGCGTACGCGTCCCGGTCCCGTGATTCCGTGCCGCGTGTTGGTACCGTTCTCGCGATGTATCCGTCGCAAACTCCGCAACTGCACCGTGCAACTGATAAAACAAGTCGTCGCGTTACAACGGACCTTGCCGTCGTCATCGTATATCGCGAATGCACGACGACTAACCAAGCTACTTTATTTCAGATGCTAATTTTTCTTGCAGATCGTTTTTTAGTGTATAAAAAAAATGTATTCACATTTGTGAATGAAATTTTTTACACACTACGAAATTATCTGCAACAAAAATCCCTCGAAAATGGTCTACAAGAGTAATTTCGAGGGTCGCTCGGCTCTAAATGAAAATCGGCAATAATTTTTTCAGCCTTCTCGCAGATCCTTGAAAAAAGTCTTACGCTCGCGATTCGTATAGATCGATAATTGATGCGCGTAGTCTGGCATCGTTTAAAATCACGAAATCTCATTCTCGAACGATCTTTAGCCCGATAGTCGCGTTGTCCGCGTCTCGGACGACGCGAGAATCGTGGATGTAGTATCCGGACAGAGAGAAAAAATCAGAGCTGAGAGCTCGCAGCATCGAATGCGATCCTTCGACGCTGAAGCTTTATCTCCGTCTCTCGTTCTGTCTCTGCGAGTCCGCGATCTCTCGGAGTCAACTTCTCTCTTTCTACCGCTGTGTAAACTGTGCAGTTGTGATTCACGTGTACTGAATATGTATGTGGTCACCGTTACATAATTCGATACGGTCGACCATCCGGTATGAGCAGATCGCGTCTCACTCTCGAGCCTCGAAGGTAGATCTTTCGAGTTCTTTAGCCAGCGAAACATATGAGATGCAAGAGCCGCGTGATGGGGAGGTGGAGGGCTTCCCTTCTACGAAGAGACGTTCGGGATTCACCGAACGTATTGTGTCTTGTTCATTATCGGGGCTTTCTCCGCGTGCGCACAACCGTCGTTGTCACAGGAGTCTTATCCCAGACAGCCTCTTCTCTTGTCCTCGTTTATACGCGTCTCCTCTGCATCTCTATTTCTTCTTTCTTTCGCTATTATTTTCTATCTTCTTCAATCTTATAAATCTTACGGATCCGTGCGGTGTCCCAACCGCAGTCGCACACGGGTTCATTAAGTCTCCTGTTTTGTGGACGAGTTCGTTATTGTTACAAACGTAAGATGGATAAAATTTAATACGATTTCGACTAAACAGGATGAAGATTTAGGGATGAGATCAGCCTCCGGCTATGGACCGAAGCTGATTAATGTTATACCGAGCGACTATATGAGGCCAAATTATTCCGGACAGAGTTATTTCGTTTGTTCGTATGTATGTGTGTGTGTAGAAACGTAAGAATGTTTTGCTTAGCCAAAATGAACTCTTGGATACCTACGTAATAATGTAATTCAGGGCCCACGTATTTAGCCCCGCGAACGTACAACGAGCCAAAGTGTTACGTGGGCTCTCATGGCCAACACGCGAGCACGTGCTCCACACGCGTTCTATATCGCTACGCGTTTTAAAATCGATTAGAGAAACGTTTAGGGAATTTCAACACCTTACCTACCCATGGGATAAGTCTTTGCAGGTTTGCGAGAAAATTTTAAGGGTGCGGCCAACTTTTACGAAACTTCGTACTATACTCGCAATTGTTTTCGTGAATACGGAGTCGTTATTCTCGGTGGAAAGTGCGATGTAAGGTGAAAAGATTTTTTTTTTTTTGGCGCCTCAGACGAATGTACTTTTCTCGATTTTTTCCGGGATATCAAGAAAAATATACTGGAAGGTCCTTCTACCAATTTTTTCAGAATGTTTTGAATATATTTCTGATGATGGTATAAAAAAATGTTTAGGTATAATGCAAGTTTCGTGGTAAAAAGTGTCGCAAATTTATATATTGACGATGAGACTTTCCCACGTAAGTTCCCCAATGTAGCGGCCAATAACTACACCACAGTCAATAAAATCGACGACTTGCGAAATTCACATCGCGAACGTATCTCACACTCGGAAGGTTCGATGATTCTCGGAATTGAGTTTAGAGGTCTCCATCGCGCGAAGTATCCATCAAAGTGGGTGCTATCGAAAGGTGAGGCATCCTGGAATAGTATTATCTCGCGAGAAAAATTCACCCGGGTGAGTTCTTAGTATTGCAGATTGGTTCCTGATCGCGTTTGATAGACAGCAATGATTTTCATGCACACGTGGGAATACTTTCCACTGTATACCGTGTACGCGCGGTCATAGAAACAGACAGAAAAAAAAGTACATAAGGAAGGTAGCAATTGCGAGATATACCGGGCAATTTTCGAGTGCCGGATCGCCGGGTTAACCGTTTATCCTTTGTTGTTTTCTGTTCGCCTCGATCACTGTCGGTACTATGCGATATCGATTCTGTATCGAAGATCTAAAATCGCTCCGATCGGCACTATATTTCAAGCCGAGAATATACGCGATGAATGATAAATGTAGACACGAAAGTGTAAGTACGTTATAAAAATTCTCGTGTCGAAGAGAGTCGGCAATTTTCACCCTTCACCAAAGTACACACTGCGCTACAGCCTGCGGTAATGCAAATTCATCGATTAAAAAAAGAAAAAGAAGAAAAAAAACCAATTTAACGACTAATTTGTACATAAAGTCGATGGTATTACGATGGTTGCGAGACGTCGCGAAGGCACTTGACATATTTACAGCCACGAGAAAGTCACACATCCGCAGTCTTTGATCGCGCGAGTTTTGCACCGATGCACTCTCGCCCGCTCTCCCTGCCCCGGCCTGTGCAACACACTCATACACACATATAAGTAGGCAGAAGCATGCATAGAGTATGTAAGATATAAAAATTTGTCGTTCTTACTTCGACGATATAGTACTATTCTATAGAATTAAATGCCCACGTGAAATTGATACTACTCCCCCTCCGTGAACTCTCTCGCTACCCCTCTCGATCCCCCAACTTTTCTTCGATAAACGAAGAGAGCACACACCAGTCTTCGGCGTCGTTAGAAATTTATGTCTCGACTACGTGAGCCGTATTCGTCATTCGCCACCTACGAATTTCCTGGGAAAGGCGATACCGCGTGTCCTACTTATCGAGTCAGAGCACCGAGAATGCTCCGATACAACTCACGTGACTTCTACGAGATCGACAATTTTTACGGTCTCGTTCCGCCGATACCATTCAACGAGAACGAGAAGGGAAAGTGCAAATCCCAGTGCAAACGCTATACGACAATGTAATAGAACAATTATTTAAGATATCGTTCACACGGGTGGAACAAAGTGGAATTAACAATTACGAAGTTTGAAGTACCATTACAGCGCAAACTTTCATATTTTTAATCATTCACAGTAATTTTTTTTTCTTTTTTTATTTATATAAAAATTAGTTCATTGAATGAATTCCAACGAATGGAACGCCAAGGGATCAAGTTCGCTGCAATGCAATGCACATAGTATCGAATACCCCTTCGAAACTTAAAATTTTCTCTCGCAGCCGACGATGCATCCTACTCCCTTCTCTTCGTTCTTTTTTAAACCTCTCGTAAAAGCCGAGCGATGCGAGAAAAAAAACCGGAACTTTTTAAGTTCCAACAAATCAAAGTGACGACTTCTCTTCGCCGACTTACTCGTAATGTACGCGCATGGGTTGCTGTTAATTTCGCCCTAACTCTTTTGGTTCCTTCGGTTTCGTCGCTCGTAAACCCGCGGGCCTCTTCGTGGCTTCGACAAAGTCGTATTTTTTCGTATACGAGAGCTGCTGAAAAGAGTGTCGGATTATTTTCCTACGCAAAAAGGAACATTCGCCGACGTTTTTTTAAACTGTACCGTTACACAGGGAAAATGAAAAGTGTACGTGTTGTGAACTTTGAGGCTAGCTGATGACCTGATGATATATGAAAAAATTAATTTATCGATTTAAAAAAATATAAAAAATTGCTATTACAACAATGAACATTTAACCGACTGCGTATCTAATCTTCTCGCCGATATTTCACGCTATTGTTGATCGAACATTGCAAGATCAAAGTTCATTGCGCTGCCGATGAGTCACCCGACAACTCGCAATCCTCTTTCAACAATTCTTTCCCCTTCCCGATGCACCCTAATTATTATCAATGCTACGAGGGCACGCAGAAGTGTGCGCACACGTGCGAGTCTCCAATTACATAGACTACAAGAGGATTCGTCTCGTCAATGCGAATATTGCGAGAAACGATCGATCTATTCATATAATAACCGAGAAATGCATTAGTCCAATCCAAGGAACGCTTCGATAGCTGGAAAATCCAATCTCGTTAAATTTCACATTTACAATTTTCAACTCTCGAAGCCTTTTATTACGATGTGCCGAGAAATCGATTATTTTCGTGTATCTCAAGGCTAAAATAATACACGAAAAGCATCGATGAATATTCACCGGTGTGTCTTGGGAAGTTTATGAAGATAAAATCATTCGAAGAATCCTGGGGCTCTTTTTCTCGATGACGCGAGTGTGAAACATTTGACGCAGAACCTACTGTTGCATTTACGGTTCGTTTTTTTTTTTTTTTTTTTACGCAACTCGGCAATCGTGCGCACTTCCGTTCTCTCGGTGTTGTTGCACTTCCTAACGGAAAATCTCTCTAGCAGCGAAAAGTTTCGCGGGCTCTCAAGCGTAAATCTCTGGCAAAGAGAAGAACGTGAAACACTTTATCTGCGTGTCTCCTCGACGAGTACACATACACATCAGATATTTATTATATCGCGTGAGTAAAAACCATCGGGGCGTATCTCCACTCGTCTTCGTACACCCGAGATACGCCCTTCTAACATTGATCATTCGTACGCACAGACGAGGGGAATACGTAGCAAAGCTTCGCAATGGAATGCATGGAACGCTTCTTATCTCCGTTTCGCGTAGCTTCATCATTCCTTCTAGTGCACTCCCCCAGTCTTCTCGACAATATTAACGCCCGCGGCTCTCGCGAGAAATGCATATTACACAATTGGAACACTTCTGTTCGGCGACACGGAAGCAATATGTGAAGAAAGGTGAATTTATTAACTTCCGAACTAACGGCAAACTGCCGATCTTAATAATCTTGAATGCTTTACTCTCGACAATTTTAGTTGCTGAAAAATTAAAATTTCTTTTTTAATTATGAATTTTTTTCCCCTTTTTTTTGGAAAATTTTAATCGAGTCAGTAGCTCGAAATTTTTATAAAATGAAATTGTAGAAGACGCAAAAATAGAGAGGCAGTGTGGAATAGAAAATATATTCCGAGAATTTAATCGTTTCTACGTGAAGTGCAGTAGCATATTCGGTGGGAGACAGCGAGAGAGAAAAGGGAGACAGAGGACACTCGTTATTGCGATGTTCCGAGAACAGAAAATTGACTACGCTACGCTCGCGTGGCGTACTCGCGCTTCTGAGAGAGGAAGATTTTAACGAGCTGCTAAACGCCGCTGCGTGCAAACCTGCGTGGGCTGAGGTTGATGCATTTGCATCCCGAGCTACCGGGGAGATCATGGACCCGCGCGATCCCGCGGTCTCGTCGAACCTCAAGGCGCATATAGCCACCAAACAACCACCGACGTGCTTTCTTCGTGTTCTCCTCTTAACCATTTTCCCAATTCGTTTTACTGACAATCTGACATATCCTCACGAACTTCTCATTATCGACGTTTATGTCTCGACCGTTTGATTGAACTACGCATCGTTCATGCAACTTTGCAAGCGTTTGCGGCGCACGATATACCGCGGAGACCGCATCGGCGATGACAGGGATATTATGCATGGAAAATCCATTCCTTCTCTCATGGGATACTGTGCATAAATTGTGACCGACTTTAGCACGGGGTATGCAAAAAAAAAAGATTTATAAATGTATAATACGGGAAACAGGAAGAACTTGGTACACTGGACGGTTTAGATACTTGCGACTAGTAATATAATGGATTACAGATGTTACAATTCTCATTATATCACTGTAAAAAAAAACCGTACAATTGCAATAAAAAATTTAAGTGGGATGTACTAAAAACCATAGACATACTTTACCTTTAATAATTTACTCTAATTTTACTATAAAAGTATGTCAAATGCAATTTTACTTTAATTAAATTATTTTTATTATCAAATTAAAGTAATAATTATTATTATAATATTATTAATCGAACGATAAAAATAAATAAATTCATTTGCTCCCTTCCGAAATATCAAGGTGCGAAGGGAAGGGCGTGAAGAAGAATTTATGCTCTGCGCGGTAAGTAAAAGCGTGGAATATCCGTCTCTGTTCTTGTCAAATCCGCGTATCTCCTGCATCTGGCTTCGCAGCGGAAACGTTAGCGAGGCCAAAGGAGAAGACGAAGAATAAGAGGAAGTATCAAGAGAGAGACTATACTGCAACAGCACATTGTTTTGTGACAACGACGATGCATCGTCTCGGCGCGAAGTTTGTAGCGTTCCCTTCCCCGTGCATCTCTACACGTTTCGCGAATAAAATACACGGTTACATAGAGCTCTACATGAGAGCGTCTCTTACGGATTCTCTCTCCCGTCTCTTTCAGCCGACAATCCTTATATCCCTTAGTTCTGCACTTCGTACTGCTGAAAGGGACGAACCAAAGTCACACTAACCCCGTGGACTCGTACACAACTTTCTCATACAGAGACCGCGTATAAAAAAAAAATGCACCCTTCGCGACTTGAGACAAAATATTCGTTCGCATACGTATACAGATGTGGAAACACACGAGCACCGTATATCACACGGCTAAGCAGTACAGTAAGCCAGCATGATAACTACAGAATGGTTCTACAGTATAATATCCGAGTGCGGCACACGTGTTCACTCGTTGTTCCCTGTCGTTGTTACCGTATAGCCTATGTGGAAGTCGAGTGTACGGTTACTATTCTGCGATAGTCACGGCACTTCTTCAACCCTCGATTGTGGTAGACCATCGAGTATACAGCTCTCTTTCGCTTCCTCTTGGCTTTTTTTCCACATCCTTCTCTTTTCTCGTTTCTCCTCGACGCTTCGCGCACGAAGAACAAACCTTCTACAAGAGGCGTCCGGTAGTCTGTCGGATAAAGGAGAATTTCGCGAAGAACAAAAATCATCTTGTCGACGAGGCGTGGTTTCACGTTTCTCTTGTGCTTTGGCATGTATTTTCTTTTCTTTTTTTTTCTCAATTCTCTCCGACCAGCTGTTGCATAAGGTTATCGCGGGTTACGACAGTGATACCGACGATACAACACCGATTGTAGATAGTTCATTGAAAGTTACTGTAAAGAAATACAATAGATTTACTTTTATATCAACAAATTAATAATGATAATAATAATTATTATTCGTAGTCATAATAATTATTATTATTGATATTATTAATATTTTAAAGATTTTGGATTGAAAATTGTGGTGCAAAGAAAAAAAGAATATATTTTCTTTTATTTCTTACGATTTTATTGTAAATTTACGATCAATTGCGTCAGCACCCACATCTCTAATGGATTCCCATCGAGGAAATGATATGTTTGACGAGGGATCGTTGAGGGATACGAGAGAGGATGCTACGAGTGAGAGAAGATTCACGGGGTTAAACGGTAAACTGCCAGGGTGTGCCTCAACGGTTTGCGAGGGTGTGGCGGTCACGCCACATCCGAACGGAGAAGCCCATCTCCCTGCTCGGCGGGCTCACCCATCGGCATCGTGACAGTACGAAAATTCACTCTTCGGTACCTTCTTTTCTCCACCTCCACACGGCCTCTCCGGGTTTTTTTTCTTCATTTTTCAACCTTGTCCCTTCTATCAAGATCTCGGAGTGACGGAATACATGCCAAGGTGTCTCGAAGAAGAAGAAGAAGAATAAAAAGATTCTCTGTCGGAGGTTCTTGTTCGATATCGTTGCGATCTCCGCGTCTGTGTGCCTCTGTGTGTGTGTATTCCGAAACTTTGATTCTCTCGCATATTTCTTCGCGCGCGAATTCCAACGGTACAACTCTTGTGAACCGTTGTATCTTCGTGATTTCTTTCGCTTGCGTGAATATTTATCTGTAACCAGGTATAGGTACGGCTGACGACAATAGAATGTCGATATCGGTCTCGATATGGTAGACGTCCCCTTGAAGGACCCGCAATTCCGTTGTTCGCAAGAATGCTACAACGAAAGGATCCATATTTCACCGACGACAAAGTAGGACATATCGGAAATATTTCTCGCACGGTAGAAAAAGCTTTCGCGCCGACGATGGAATATAGTTAAACGAAAAAAAAAAAAAAAATGCAATAAGAATCTGCTGGGTTCATCATCGTCGCCGAAGGACTTTTGTCGTCCTTGTAACACATTTTTCTCAGTCGATCCAGATATATTGTCGTACGATGGATACATATCCAATGGAGCTTTGAGTCCGCGTATGCATGAGTATTTATAACATTTTTTCCAACGCCAAAAAAGAAATAAAAAAAAATTGCAACATTTTGTTTATCGATAAAAAAAATCGTTTGTGGCAATCACGAGCGATAAAAATTTTGAAACGCGCGCGCTACTTGCGTAACTTTGAACTATACACAACAATACTCGAACCGTGTCATCAGGAACTATTTTACCGACGAATAATTTGATATTTTCGCATACACCTTATTGCCGCGGGGTAAACAGAAAACTTCGCTTGCATTTAATTTAATTGAACAAGATAAACTTTTCCATAATAATCGTATCCGTGTTCGTAATGCTCCCTATAGGCATACGGTATATATACATATACTCATAGTGTATACATGTTAAGTTGTACATATGTACCGCACGTATGATCGATTATCTTCTCTTCGGGTCGGAATATATCCCATGCAGCAACAGCGGCAGCATTGCACTGATTGCATTGAGCGCACATAAATTATCGTGAATGCGAAGCCTTATATTCGAATAGGGGAGAGAGTGCAATAAGGGGGCAACCGCGAGACGTCGCACGGTTTTTACAACAATTTAACGTTCCTCGTGCTGGTACCGCCAGCCGGTTACGGTTTTACAAGCCGAGCAACAGGCGATGATGATGATGATCATCATCATCGTTGTACGCTTGTGGGAGAAGTTTTGCTGGGAGCGCACGAGGGTCTAATAAAAGCTATCCTTGTGATGGCTTTGGAGTGGAGCCGAACGTCGTTGGCAGGGCTGTGCAACGTTTGCTTCGGCACACGATACGCATCGACGTCATTGCGTGGCTCTCTATACTAAAACTTTATACGATAATATACACATACAATGTGTACCCGCGGAGGGTGTCTACTTGGAAGCTCCGTTTGTATGCAGCGGCAAAGACGCAAAGAACTTCGTGTGCTCATTAAAGAGCCGAAAATATTCTCAGAATTGTCCGTACAAATCGTTTCGAATTAACCATTAAAAACAATCACTGTTCGGAACATTATCCGAACGCAAAACAAAAAAAAAAAAACATACCTCAAGCGAAATTGACACATTTTTATACGGAGCAAATTTGATGCAATTACTTTTCACCATTACCCGACATTGTAAGCTTTAATAAACAATTTAATATCAATTTAACCCGGTAATCGTTAGATCATGCTATAGCTGCGAAAATTGCATACATTATCGATCTGTTTGTCCAAAGGGAGGGGAGTATTCGTTTTATACCTGGGAAAAATCATTTTTTTTCTTTTCTTCATTCATTCGAAGACGCGATGAAGAGAATGATTATAATGACGATAATCTCGCGAAGAGACCTCGAACCTTCGCCACTTTCTTGGATATCATCCATCTCTCGCCTTTCTCTTGCATCCATTGTTTACCGCAGATTTTTTTTTTTTTCATCCCCCGCCTCCCGAACATAAGAGTCGTATGTGCGTTAGATGGGTTTGCGTCTCGAAGCAACTGAGTGCGAGCATCGATTTCGCGCGTTATTAGGGACGATCATGGCCACAGCCAAGGATATTCCCTCTTGGTTACGAATAAAAGGATATTTCATCTCGTTATAATCCGCCCACGTGTTAGCTGCCTCTCTGCGGTAATGATTCCCCTTTCTCGTTCCCGCTGCCTTCCTTCGGCTGACTTTGGTATTTCGTATAACCTCGACCAACGTCCGAAACCGCTATCGAAGACCTTCGCTGATCTTTTAATTCCGAGGGAAAAAAAATCCCATACCTATAGCTAAAAATCCGAAATATACGCAAAATTATCCCAAAAATGGAGAATGACGAATGACGAATGATGTCGATAAATCAAAGACCGATTTTTTTCCTCTTCCCTCTTGCAATATCGTATTCATTATTTTTATTTGTTTTTTTCCGCGTACATCCTTATTTTTAATCATCTTCCTTGCGCCTAATTAATCGTAAAAACAAAACTAATTACCGAGAGTCTCGACACAGTTTTCGTAAATCCGTAGCGGAGCGCAATTACAGGCCGCGTAACGTTCGAGGTTCTTGCGTGATCCTGTGGGTCACTGGCAAAGCTTCCCCCCTTTGTGTATTAGGCTCCTTCCCACGTGTTACTCGCTTTGCTCGCTGCTTGCAATTCGAAAGGCTCGGCAACGCGAGTGAGAGACCGAGAGCTGTAACCATAAGAGTAGCACGTAATGTAGCGCTGGGGACGCGCTCGGTGAGAGACACGACGCGCAGCAGGAAGGCTCCAGCATTTGCATATCTATAATGAATGGACCCAGACCTACATCGAAGTTAATCTGGGGCGCTTCGACAATATGTATTGTTTCGCGTACCATGTATTTCGATGTGGAACGCGACACCGTCTCTCGTAGATCCACAAGGTAAATCCTTCGTTTCACAAACAACCCTCATTATTCAAGCTTATAACCAACGTTCGTGGGTAACAATTGAGTTCGGATTGAAATTCATAGACAAAATTTGAGGTAACAATGTATAAATTTCTCTGCGCACCAAAAGGGTTACATTATCGATGTGTGTAGCTTCGCTCGTTCGAACCTTCAGAATGTACGCGATAAAATTCAAGTTCGATCGTTAATTCGATTTTTTTTTTGGCGTTGTCTTTATCACCGATTTTACACAGAACACCGGAGAACAGAAATAAATTTGGGATAAAAGTATCGAAGGTAAGAGATAAACGTATTTTTGACACCGTCACGGACAGTCGTTTAAATTTTATGGCCAAAGAATGTGTAATGGCGAGTCCGAGACTGATATAGGAGGTTAAAGGAGGTGAGCGCAAAAATATTTGGTCTTCAGGCTGCCAAATCTCGTTCGGTGCTCTACAATCTGCGATAATAGATGTAACTCACAGCTCGAGAGGTATTTCTTTATGTATCTATAACAAACGTTGTTATGTGTGTATATAGATATACACACATACATATATATACATATATGAAACCTCGTTGTTGCTCCGTGGGCTTATTTCGAGTCCATTCGAAGGACGTGAGAATTCATTGGATTCCGGTGTAGTAGGTCAGGGCTGCTAAGATTGATAGTGGCAACAGCTATCCTCATCGCTATCTCTCTCTCGTCATTGAAGTTGCGAACGGGACGAACCTCTGAAGAGCCTTCGAGTTTCTAACGGAAGCTTTATAACTGTACAACTCCACCGTCAGACCTCAAAAGACTTATGTATTATGCGAAAGATACGCGATCCCGAAGATCGAAAGATTCTCGTAACAAACGAATGCAATTTGTTGATGTATGAGGACGATCAATACGTCATTCACATATTCGACCAATGAGACTACTCCATGACGCGCCCTGAATCATTTCCGTGCAAATATCCCAGTCGAACGAGTCATAATCTAATCGATAAATCCATAAAGCGTATCATGAACTCGTCATCCGAATCGGATGATATTTCCACGCCGCGAACTTCATTTTTCACATATTCGATCGGTCGGAAATCCCGTCGAAAGAAGAAGTAAATTCAAATCGACAATGTAAAATAATTTATTTTTTTAAATTGATCATTGTAATAAATAAACAAAATTCGGCATATAATTGAAAAAAAAATACTAATAATAAATTACGAATTTTTCACATAGCCGAGAATTTAGAAAATGGCCCTTCAAATTCAATCGTATGACGATAAAACGATGATTTCGAAAGTCCAAACTACACGCATAGTTCATTCCGTTGATCCGGGCAGCGTGCGTCCGAGCGTCGTCCGGCCGGCTTCATGCGAGTTCGTAAGTTTTCTCTCTCGTTGTCCCGGCGCGAGAGGGAGCCGAACGACGTCGCTTCAATTACGTAAAAGCAAATCTCCCTCGGTCCACTTGCGAAACTGACGCGAATAAGTTTCGTGCCCGTTTGAAAATTTACAAGGCAATGTTCCGAGCGACAACAGTGTTGCAGGGACGACTATCATTCCGCACGAGTCGCGACACACCTACCGTTGTTGTCGATCGGCGAAGGCTTATTATAATAAACAGGCGATGCGAGAGGGATGTATATATAAAATGAACAGATAGACAAGAGGAGTAGAAGTGGTTTTATACATATATAAAGACCTACCGCAAAGCAATCACCATTATATGGCTCGTGCGGACTCAGCACCAGTCCGGTCTATCCTGCTGTGTGTGTTTTCTCTACTCTATATTATCTATCTCTTCTAATACCTATCCTGTTCACTCCGCATGTGCTTGGACCATTATATCTGACTGCTGGTCCTCACTCCCTGCTCCTTCTTCCCGCTGCCGTAGCTGTTGCTGCTGCTGCGCTGCTATATACTCGTTCGAATAGAGAGATCGACGGAGGACATGCCTTCATGACTCTGGCTACTCTTGCGGTTCACGATCTTATTCGAGTGGACCCGTGCGCCCCGAGAGTTTAATGAAATTTGATTTGACCGACTGTGTTTGATAGATTGAAAGGGCTCCATAGGCCGCCGCTCTGATACAGTAATGTTGTTTTCTCTCCTTTCTCTAAGCTCCCATTCGATACCAATGATTAACGTCGATAAGTAATCGTTGGTCATTAGTATTTTTTTTTGCCTTTTACACGTACAGTCGATCGGCATTTGATACTAACGAAATCTGACAAATAATATCTGTAAAAATTTACGGATCAACCCACGCGTTCTTTGATGACGTAAAAAAAAATGAATTAGGAATATATACGCAATGTATCGAAAATAAAAAAAATTCTTCGAGAATGGTTGGCGTAACATTTAAAACGAGTTTTTAATTGTCGTGTGCCGGAAGAGTGAAGAGCGCCCCTCCCCTCCCCGCCCTCTTCGCCTCAGAAATTCTGTGCCACTTGGAAAGGGTTAAAACTTTTTTTTTCTTCGTCAGTCAATGCTCATCGGACATCGGGGACTACCGAGTATTTCTCGTATAGTTACGTTTAATGCGGCCGCGATAAAAGTAACTTTTTGTTCCCCGCATGTGCGCATGTGCCCGCATAAGCGCTACTGCACGATGAGCCACGAACTGTTCAGAGAAGACACAGAGAGAAGAGAGGAGTAGCAGCCACAGTGGCTGTGGCAGATGTCACATAACAACTTGGCGATTTACAGCCCGGGCCTTTTGTACATAGGACCGAGAAGAGAGCGCCCGAGTAACAGACAGTAAGATGAAGAAAAAAAAAACGGAGGAGGACACGAATGCCGGTGGACCAAAGAACGGAGAAGACGCTGAGTAAAAGAGAGTCGGAGATAAAAGTGGGAAGTGAGGAAAGAAGAAAGATAACCGCGGAGACCGGTTATGTCGGGCATGTCGTCTACTCCGTTGACCGTTCCATCGTTCGAGTTTTATTCATGCTTTCCGGCAAAATACTGTGGCACCCGCGAGACTCGCTCGGTGCTCGCGGCTTTCATATACGATCCGCGAGCTCGTTGAGGGTCGCGTCGGCTAAGAGTGAGGACCCCCTCAACCCCTCTGCTCTTCTCTTATTTTTATTCTTATTTATCTTCTCTCGTCCTCTTCATTTTTCTTGTTCGACAGAGTAGCCCCCGATATTCCTGTCGCGTATTCTCAACTTCTTTACTTCGCCGACGCACGACGTCGATCCCGCGAGCTCTCGCACATATATTGGCAAAAAACTTCCCCCTCCCTCCCCCTTCCCACACGCCCCGCTCATGGGTTACATTCCATCGCGAGGAACTTTTTTATTGTCGATACCTCACGGACTCGTTGGATTTTCAACGACGCAAGATGACTCAAAGAGACGAGGAGACACGGTATATCGAGACACACGGTACTCCTTACGATGAATCGTCGGCATTTCATTGACGAGACTCGTGAAATACGAAACTTGTCTTATTGATTCACTAATTAATTTCGATATCGAGAACTGATTTTAAATTATTTTTTTTAGTCGGTATTACGTTTTGAAAACAGAATACCGTATTTTTTTTTTATTTAAAGTGATTTATTTATCCGAATAAAAATTGCGATTTGCTTCGTGCAATGATATTCGCGCGGTTTTTGATTCGTTTATAAAAAGGGGCGCACAAAAAAAATGGAACGAGTGATACGTGCGTCACGAGAACCATCAATGGTTGTTGCGCATCCATGTAATGAAGATTGATTTCTCAGCTAGACACGATTGAGAGAGTGAGCGATCGATATTGCATCGATCCTAACAACCCCTCGAGCCTGCGATTTATTCTCGATTATAGGCTTTCGACCTGCGGCCTCGTGGCTGAAGAAGATACGTATACGCTACATTAATAGGCCGACGTTTGTCACGTCCTCTACCGACTTCATCTTCGCTCTCATACCCGTGAGAAACACGTCCCGATGCATTCAATAATGTACTTCAGGCTTATTTATTAAAGTCTTGTTACGTAAAAAAATAAATTAAAAAAAAAAATGTTTTCTGTTGCAGAAATCGAAGCTCAGGAAGCATGCAAGTGGTTGAGGGCTGCTGGTTTTCCACAGTACGCTCAGATGTACGAAGGTGAGTCTTACGAAATAACGACAATTATTTATCATAATTCAACATTCTTTTTTTTCTCTGCAATTTGATTCATTAGTTCGGAGATCCGAGTTGAGAAATAAAATTGATGATTGACCGTAAGACATTAAAAAAAAAATCATAGGTTTAATAAGAAAATAATAGGAGTGAAAAAAAAATCGGTCTCGTCTTCTGCACAATATTTCCGTTACTTTAACCCATTAAAATCTTCCACGATCCTTCTCTTTTCTCGTCGTGACTTCACCGAATTCTACACAAAGTGTTATTACAATCCTCGTAACGAGCGAATAATGGATGGTATTAACGGTATTTGATTTTCGCTGTTTCATTTCGTTTCTCTCCTATACTCGTTATTTTTCGAATGGCTGGGCGCGAAGTCTAACCCACGTCAGATGGGACACTGGACCAGCACCGCGCGCTCTCTCTCTCTCCCTCTCTATCTCTCTCTCTCTCTCTCTCTCGACAAGAGAGACCCCATAATCAGTTACAGTTACACAGAGGTCTGTGCTATTTGAAGCAACAGAAATTCACTTGTAAGAAGAAAAAAAGATTTATCGCTAGATAACGTAGCATGCTGTTTTAGGCACACTGACTTTTCATAGACGGGAGAGAGAGTCAGTCAGTTATGTTTAATATGAGGATAAAGAGATTATATTTCTAAACTGTCCATATTCGACGCCATTGGAGATCGAAACCGGGAGTTTTGAAACCTACGGGATCTCCGTCACGTAGATGTTGATTTTTTTTTTTTTTTTTTCGAATGCTTCAGGCTTTCCCAGAGTTCTCGCCATGCACCAGATATCGTCGAGGTTCATATTACTCTATTTAACTTTCTTCACTGTAGCCCAGTGAAGTTCTTTCGTGAAAGGGACAACGCGAAGCTTTGGCGGACCACCCGGAAATGCTGCGCCGATGGGAAAAATCTCATCCATCTCCTATTTACTATATAGTTCAATACTTTCAGTTTCCAATAACGAAGTCGTATAGAAAGCCCAAAGATCGACGAGTAAAAAAAAAATTACAAAAAAAAAAGACAAAAAGCTTCGAAGTCACGTGTCCCCGGTGCAGAACTCGTAGACGCAAAGTTTTACAAGTTTCACTCATCTCTACGAGAGATCTTGAGCGTTGAAACTATTCGAAGTGATCGCCTTTCAAGACTCATCCTCGTGATCTCGTTATATCCTTGTCGCATCGGACTTTTCGTTATTAAGACGTTCTTCGAACTTTTGTCATTATATTTTTTCCATCGTGCGCTACAGTCGTTCGAGTTGCAGCGTTGTGCAATTTATCGACTCGATACTTGCGAAATTATTGCATTTTTCGTAAGTAAAGTGCACGCGCATTCGTAGGGTCGGAAACTTTGGTAAAAAAAAAGGCAGAGAACAAAATCGCACGTACTTCCAGTTCAATGTTGTCTATCATATATAATACCGTGTAACCACGAAGTAAACGTATTATCCAATGAGTTACGCTTCGTTTCGCTCCGATAGCCATGCACTGCACGTAACTCGATAGGAATTCGTTGTTCACCGGGGTGATTATATACAATTTTTTTTTTTTTAAGTTAATAATCTCTAAAGCCCGGGTGTAGCGCAATCAATAATTTCAGATCTCCAATTTAGAGTTATACGCAGCGGTACTCGAAGCGGTTAGGATATATTAAGGACAAGTTGACTTATTATCCGTGACAATTCAAAAGCGAGAGTTCCGAAACTATATCTCCCGAGCCGCAACTTGTTCCCTGTCTTGATGTGTTTTTTTTTCTTCCTTCTTTGGTACTTTCTTTTTTATTTTCTTTCACACTGTCTTCTCGCGTTCGCTCGCCGGAGCTATTACTAATTACTACCTGATCTCAACTGCCGCGCTACTGTACATCGACCGAGTGAGAGTCCGTATACAACACGAGTTCATTTATCAAACGGTGGCTTCGATGTCGTAATAATTGTACGCTGCGGTGGCCCGTACCTGATGGAAATAAATGTCGGTACGGTATCGAAGACTGGTCAACATGCGGACCATCGTCGAATATCCATCAAAGGTGTTAATCGAATTATCTTAATCGCAGAGAAAAAAAAAAATCGGTTGTATCGACTAAATCGGCGGTTGCGGATGGCGAAACAGGTATTCGGTAGATTGAACGAAATAATTGTTATACTTATATTGAACGAAAGAAATAGTTGATTTAACTAACAGTTAGTACGATTACCTATAGTTATTTCTATCAATGAAAAAAATATTATTTTTGCCGCCCGCAAGTGCCGAATTTAGTCGATCCAATCGATTTTTTTCTCAGTAGACACGATCCTCTTTCGTAATACCAGACGTTCCGGAAATGTTTTTTTTTCCATCGGATTCAAAAGAAATATCTAAAATTAAAAAGCTACCATCTCGTTATACTCATTCAGTGAATATATATCTCTGAAGCAATGTAAAATATCAAAGTCTTTCGTGTGATCAACGAAAAGTCGGAGACACGAGTCCGAAAGATCCAATGTGCCGAAATTATTTTCATCGAGAAGTTAAAATAACTCATCGTCACGAGAGTAACTCGTCCGAGTCACGATTCGAGTATCACGAGAGTGAGAGAACGAGACGTGGATCTCGTTCTCGTTGGCGGAGGGTGGGGTACGTGCGTGTGCGTGAAGCGTTCGTGTGAAATAAATACATAGATATATATAATGGTATACGGGTGCGTCTCTCGTCGAGTGAAGACCCGAACGACGTGTGGTCTGGAAGAGTCCGACGACGTCTTCGTATAGCCACAGAGACGAGACATCAGCCGGTAGTGGGAACTTTGCCAGGTCGAGGAACGAGAGAGACGCTGAGGCGACGATCGCAGTTGCAGAAGCAGAAACGGGCTATAGTTGGTGCATCCAGTGTCATCAACGACGAGCGCGGATGTGCGCCATTCTCGACGGCGAACGATGCTCAGCCAAGAACGGTGACAGAGATTGGCACACGGAGAGATTTTTGATTGACAGTTATTGGCATGTCGCTGGACCTTTTCGGTACGCGTCTTTTTGTAGTACCCTAACCGCAGGGGTGACGAGAAACTGTACCGTTTGTCAAAATGTAACGCGGAGTCCAATTTTATAGTCGTAGTCCTCTCTCCCCGACTTCCAGAGGACCTGCCATACATAATCGTCATTCCGACACGACAGAAATTCCTTCTATTACCTGGAATCATGGTTTCGCAGCTGTTGATATAGAAATCTTCGGTTACCCCGTCGTTGTGACGTTTCTCGCGAACCTTAATTAGTTACTCGAAGTAATCTCTCTCCCTCCCTTTCGTTCACAACTGTTTCTCTACTCTGTGTCGGGCGAATCCCGTTTTCTGCTTCTGGTTTCTAACTTCTCTGTTGAGCTTACGGTATGTTATAGCGTATAACCGAAGTGAGACCTCGAGAGAGGGCTTAAACGCGTCGCGAATAGAAACGTACTTCGTGGAATACGGTCAGTTTTCCTTATGACAGATTGACAATAAGATTAACAATTTAGCTTGGACACGAGCCAATTTGTAATCCAACCGTTTCAACGGAGTATATGGGGACCCCGGGTGTAATGTATACGTGGGGTTTATTTATCAACGAGAAATAAACGATTTGTTTGAGGTAATTATAAACACAATTTTTTTTTGTCTCGAACGTCTTTGAAGCATGTCGCATATAGCTGTCTTTCAAGTACAGAAAAAAAATATTAACTTCGGAACAAAAATTTTGAAAAAATTCTCGAATGTAAATGTCGATCGTGCAAAGTTCTGCCAGAAATTGTATAATTATTCGCGCAGCCGTAAAAAAGATACCGCTGTTTTTCGAGACGGTTCCGCACGTTGAAAATGTTATTTTCGACGTAGTTTTCGTTTTTTTTTTTTTTTCCCCCGCTGAAAAATGGTTTTTTCTCGAATTGATTCTTTACCGCTCCTCGACTTCCGCAATAAAAAGTTAACCCGAAGTTTGAATGAAGTAAACAGGCGTATTTCCTTGCGATTATTCAATCCGATTCGCGATGGTTTTTCGTGTCGGCGATTCTAGTTATATAGTACATTTCGTCTAAAAGAGTACATATACAATAGAATTGGGTTAAGGCTGTTACGCTGCTGGTCTATTCATGATTCCGTGAAGCGGAAATAATTTTGTATCTTCCAGTACCACAACGATGAACCGTTGTAATATGCGCGGATATATCGCTCGTTCACGTGTCCTCGATAATTTTTTTTCAGAGTCGAATCTTTCGTTTGGAAATATATATATATTTTTTTCGCGGTTTATACAAAATTTCCACAAAACGTTCAAAGTCTCGCGAACGTCCGGATCAGTGCTTTACGAATATCCTATCGTCGCTCACCTACAAAGTAAATCTGTTCATAAATCTCACGGGATAAGGTGAATGTAGCTGGACCGCCCGGTAGGCAAGAAGACCGCGAAACCAAACGTATGCTAGCGCGCGGGGCAAGAGTTTCGGGATTTATCGTTTATACCACCGTACGATATTTTCCTGGCACTCTCACGGTACCGAGATGACTTGCGTGTGTGCGTGTGATTTAGCTTTTCGTCTTTTCGTTATAATAAATTATACACAGACGCAAGAGAAAAGATGAGTTTCCTCGCCTCCGAGAAACCGAAACGATTCTCTATAATATGCTCGGAACGATGGCGATGTTCTCGGAGACGCACTGTCTACGAAGTCTTGATTTTTTTCTGTGTTTTTTTAATTTTCTCTGAACGTTAACACATCCACCCACAATATCAGTGTCTCTTCGTCGCTCTGTTTTCTCTCCGAAATGTCTCCGTGTCTGTCTGAGAGAACGCCGCGGGGCTTGTGGCAAATCTTTGTTTCGCGAGTTGGCAAAAGCACAAAGCGCGCGAATCGGTCGAGACTACGTTCCAACTAATTCGCCAGAGAGAAATAATTCAATTATTTTTATTGCCGATGATACTTCGGGAGTTGTACTATTTTTGTAGATGACAACAGTATAACCGGCGTCTCGTTTTTTGACAGAGAATTTGATGAATAAAAAATAATACGGTAGGGCATTCGACCGCCATTCAAGTTGTCCTTGTTCACCGAAAATCAAAACAATCGATAAACAATCGAAATCAGGTGATGCGTTAACGTAAAAAATTTAATGGACGCAATATAAATATAATAAATATAATTAATCTCATTTCAAAAGTAAAAAATACATATAGTAAATTAATTAAAAAAAATACATTTTGTATATAATAAATAAATGAAAATGTTTTAGAAACATCAAAGAAATTAATCGGCGTATAAGCGAAACTAATGGAACTTTTCTCTCAAAAAAGAAACTAAAAAAAATAATCTTTGGCAATGGATCTGATAGAACTTTAATTCGAGGTTCTGCGATTAGCTAGAAATCTAAACTGAACGCAGAAAATAGCCTTCGGCCGACTGGCCACTCGAGAAAACCGACCGAGTATTATAGATTGCGAGTCGAGTTTGAGAGAGCGGTAGAACAGAAGAATATAAAAAAAGGTTGATACTGGTGATGAAGATGATCTTGATGGTTGGTGGTGTCTGCGAAACGTCGAAACGAAGAGTATTCCGTGTTCGTTGATCAGCGAGTGGTAGGGTTCTTGAAAATACACGGCCTCGTATCGGGCGCGTCTGTGACGTATATAGCAGAAACGGTATACGAGAGGGAGTCTCGAACAAGAGTCAAAAACGTCATTCAAGCAGGTGGAAGCGTGGCGGCATCGGCATCAAACACGCAGAGAGAGAGAGAGAGGACATTGAATTACGAAAATCTCACGCATCACGTTCAATTCGGGCACAAGGTGTTCTTGGATCCCCGTTGACGTAGATTGTCTCATTCACTTCTGTCGCTAATAGCGTTTTCAAATTCTAATTTTAACGAAAAAAAAAAAAAAAAAATCCCAATTCAGTATCATTGAGACACGTTTTACCTAATTTTATCGTTGAAAAATCGCTGACAGCAGAAAAAAAACTGCATATAAAATTTGCAAGATTGAAGCAGCTGCCAAAGGGGGGTTGAGAAAATTTTCCGTCACGCGACGCGTCTAGTACGCTCGTTCACACTTACGTACAATGTACCCTATACGAATTTAGCGAAACGTACCGAGCGTTGAAGCGACAAGGGTTTATTTCGGTCGGTGACATTGGCCAGCGTGGAAAAAAAAAGATAAAAAATAAAATAAAAATCGGGCGAGAGCCGCGCGCCCGCGTGATCTTAAATATACTGGGAAGGCCGGAACGGGATACACGCAAACTCAACCGGCTACCACAAGACACGGGAAAAGAGAACTCGTGGCAAGCACGTTTCTCTCCTTCTGCTCTCACTCCCGTGCGACGAAGTGTGGAAGACCTATTTCTATATCCGGACGTAACGAATTACTTTGCACGGCGAATTAGTGAGACGGCGGTAATGCTTCTAGCTGGAGCGTTTGAAGAATTTTCCATTTTCCTCCCGTTGGAATTTCCAAGAATCTATCGTAGAGAATCGTCGCGAATAGCGAAGAAAACGGATGAAAGATGCACTCAAATCGATCTGAATGGTAAACCAATAAACGGTTCGAACCAATTTGAGATGATAGAAAGGTTAAATATACGAAGCTCGGGGATATCGAATTAAGCGGAAGCACGAGCAATACGGAGATGAAATATTCAGTCGGTACCTAATATGAGACAAGAGAAATGTCTTATTGCCCGTATCCAGGCGGAACGAGAAGCCTCGAAGGAGCTTTGAAGCTCTCGACGGTAGACTTAAGTGCCTTCTAGCTTCACTCAAGGTCCCCTTTCGCGGGAGCTTTCTTCTCTTATAAATGTAACCCGGAATTCTCGATTGCCCTGGAGACTCGAGAAATATCATCTTCTCTCAAGGGGCGGGTAGGCTCTGCTGTGACTCACAATTATTGCGACTTGTTGGTATATACTCGGGACTATTTGACCATCGTAAATTCTACTGAAAGAGTTCCAAAGAGCGTACAAAGCTTTGCACATCAGTATCAGCGTAAAGTAAAGTCATACCTGGAAGACGAAGTGAGTCTGACTTTTCAAAGCCTCACGCCGTATTTTCTGCATAGGTGTGTCACCTAAACAAACTTGTTGACTAGATCCATGCTGTATCGATTTCACTGCGAGGAAACGAAATAATATTGACTTTTCGCAAAGTTGTATCACGATGAATACATGAAATGAGATATTGCTGTTTACTCTAGTAGTGACAGTGCACGATTGGCTTGCCCTACCCCCCTCTCTTCCTCCCTCCCGATGAAATTGAAAACTGACCGAAATACATCGTTTGACGGCGCATACGGCATCGTCTACTTTTAACCGTTCCTCAACCCGAAATACGACAGTAAATTATCCTACTCGTACGGAGTTAGAAAAGCAGCGAAGGGGGCGATGCGCGGGGAAAGAAACTCGCAAAGTCGAGATACTCGAGAGAGGGAGAGGCAAATTGGGCAGCTTACCAAAGCTCTCTTCTCGGCGTGCGAGATGAAGTGGACGCGAGAAGTAGCGGTTCCTGATCAAAGTCGTGGTTTCACTCTAACGATTACAACAGTATGAGAAATTTTGGCTGGTCATCGTTGGTCTCTTGGTCTCTCCGCGAAAACGGTTGTACGAATAAGAGAGAGGACTAGCGAGACGACGTTCGTAGCTTCTGGCCAATTCCCAGCTTTGCGTTTAAACGAGGCTATTGAGCAAAGTTTACGCTGAGAATGAGTTCGTGGTACGGAATGAATGCAACACTGATCTAGGAATGAATTAGGCTACCGTATCGATTCTGGCATGGATTTCATGGATTTACTTACTTCGATGGAAAAAGCTGTTGCCAGAGTAGACGTTGAAAGCGATCACGTGTGTTTTCGCTTCCTTGTCATTATCGAGATATTGTTCAACTTCTGAATAAGATTTTTAGATCTTTCGTAGTAAAATCGATGAGGCAGAATGTTGGTAATACATTTATTACTATATTTACGAACTGTAGAAGGTACATATTTCGAAACTACCAGATCCCCATGCCTCGTTTTCTGAGGCTGAAGAGCGACAACAAAAAAATGTATGAAGATTTAATCAAAATCTGCTGAAAATAGTTCATATCTGGTGATCTAGCCTACTTCGCGCAAATGAACACCCGGGTACTTCCAAACTCGTGCGAACTGCTTCCCGTTTGAAGTCTCCAGAAGTCGCGAAGAAAAATCCCCTGCTAACAGACGTCAAAGGTACATCGACTCGGTTTTCCAGTGACTGGACTCGTTCCAAAACAGCGATGCCGGGGAGGATAAAAGCCAAAGATATATAGAGAATGACAGAAAGTTCTGGGGAAGTCGGACGCGAATGAGCGCCTGCACTGGTAACCCGCAAAACCGGACGAAAAAGGTCTTTGACACATCTGTTGGTTGCGGGCCAAGAGATTCGCAGTCATAGGACGATTGTTGTAGTATTGGTAATGGCTGCGGTAACTCGCACACCTGGGTTACCACCCCACAGCTGCATTTACGTCGCGATGCTTGTGTTCGACTAGTTGGCATACAGTTTGATAGATTATAGCGTTGATAGGTAACCAGCGCGGGATGGGGTACGAAATTTTACTGTAATTGGCACGTCGGCATTCATTGGATGTAAACAGAATTTCAACAAAGTACAATTCTCGTCTGCGATCTATTATTTACCGTGTTTTACAATTGTCAATGATGTACAGTGTGACGCACAGACGATTTTCACAGATACGCGATGGAAAAAACATTGAATAATAAAATTGTTTGAAAATTTTCTCAATTTTTTGCGATCTGTTAATAAAAATATAAAAATGAAATATAGAAAATTACGGACGGTAAATCTAATCGAACAGAAATTATACATTTTTCAATTATATTTTTTTTTTCATAAACAATTTAAATATTTTCATAATATCAACGATTCACCGAAGTTTGTTTACGTTTAAAAAAAATATGAAATTATCGTATTCCGATTTTAATTTTTATCTGACAATGAAAATAGCTGCTATTTATACAATATAATGAAAACATGAATAGGCAATCTTCGTTCTAATTCGGCGCAATAAAAACGATACTATATCTTTTCCGCGGCGCGTATAGTTCAGAATTGTTCCGTGGGTAGCAAGCAATGCATCGGTAAAACAACTCGAGACGAGTGAAAATTGCACTTTAAATGAAAATGAATGTGACAGAACTGCGAAGGAAAAAAGATAGTAAAACGTACGACGTGAAAATGCACAAAGACGTAAACGCTAATGCATTTGTGGGTTTGTCCAAAGCTGTACCAGCGACTTCTGCGAAAGATGTCATCTCGTCGTCTCGTGTGAGCGGCGATGTCGTCCACCTTATTCTTGTTTCTTCTCTTCGCTTCTTCAACTTCCTTTTTCACCTTTTGCTTCATTTTCTTTACGTTTTTTTCTTCCTTTACTTTACCTCCCTCCGCTAGGGACAAAAACACGCCAACAATGCGTTTAATCCTCGTTTACAACTTTGGACGATATTATTGGGTAGTCGAAAATAATCATAGAGCGTTTCAAAAACGAGGGAAAGGCCATTGGGCTTTGTACGGACAGCGGAGAGTTTCCGGTGATTATTTTTGGGAAACGAACCTCATCACCGGAACGGACGGGGCGCCGGGTCGAGAGTACAGATACAACAGATAGCGCAAAGATAAAAACTATTCTTCCAAAAATCCATCACTCCTGTGTCCATCTACTTTTGGCATTTCGGAGATAAAATTCATCCGCGTAATATCTTATCTCGCACACGGAATTACCTCGCGCTTTCTAGGAAGTAATCATAAATACTTAAAAATCTTTTCTGCCGTATCGTGTTTTTTGGCAGTTGTGGTTCGACGAAAAATCTTGCAAGTAAGCAAATCGTTGACGCGATCTTTGCCACTATTTTGTGTGGTTCGGAATATGAGTCAACAAAAGTATTTAGAAGTATTTACCTGTAGTTTCATTGTTGCGTCTTAAGAATTGTCATTTTGACGTTTACAATGTAATACTGAAAAAAAAAATTTAAGTTTTTTTTTTTTTCGTAAACCTTTTTCATGGAATGTTCATTATCCCAAACAGACACTGCAAAAGTGGCAAATGTTAAATACCTCGAACGCGTCGAATATCTTGATCTGTTTACGTCGAAGACTTTGTGAGGCAAAGTAGCGACACGATTTCGCACGCGTACCTCTGGTCTCAACGGGGAGAATATCGAACACTGCGATCGGCGAAGACTTCGAGACTCTCCCCCCTATTTATTTGCTACAAACTTAAGAGAGTATGTAAAAGGCTCGTCGCGGTAAATCGTTTAATCGACACCTCGCGTGCCGCGAGAGGGATAAAAGCGAAGAGCTCGTCGCACGAAAGGGCGCATACAAGGTGGATCTTTGGGATCCATCGATCACGGGGGACCGGTCCCTCGTCTCGTGATGTTAAACGAAAAGAATAAAAAAAATTAAAAAAAAAAAACTTAGTTGTTAGTCCGCATAGCCACTGAGAACGATTCTCGTAGTTATCTCATTGCTGATCTATACGAGAATCCCAGCACCACAGAACTACAGACAGTCTCCGTTTGTCCTATTCATCTTTTTCATCGTTTGGAATATAGCTATGTCCAGAGCCTCTCGTTCGTTGTATCCTGGATGCGTCTCGTGAAGCCACTTCTCTCATCCCGGGGATTCTTCGGCTCCATCACGATCTTGTCATCCCACTCAAAATACGGTTGCGAGTGTCATGCAAATTTGTGATTTCAGTCGCCGATAGGCAGGAATACAACCCTCTCTCGCTTGCTGAGCTCGGAAAATCTCATCGCGTGTACGAACTGCATAGACAATAGGACTATGGGGCTTAGCTAGTGGAATAATAAAGCCTCTGGCTTCTCGAGACTCGCGATATATATAGTTGAATCGACAAAGCTAATCGTCACAACGAATAGTAAATAAAAAAAAAAGTTAATATTCGTATTTTATTTTTAATTTTTTTCAAAACTTTTAAAAATAAGCAAAATGAAAAAAAATAGTGATAATAATAATAAATAATTAATAATTTTTTTTTCCTTGTTTTTTGATTGTATCGACAAAACGATTTCTGACAGATGTAATTCAAATGCCAAAAAAAAATGACTAAAATGAAAAACACGTAGATAACAATAATTAACGAAGTACTTTATTGTCTAAATTAAATGAAAAATTAACAATTGAGACATTGAAGAAACTGCAGCATCTTGTTCGGAAGATTTGCGTGCATCACGCGTTATTATTCTTTACCGAATCTTTATCTCTCCCGTAGTCTTCCCCCCCTCTCCCTTCGATCTCCAGTGTTTTTCTTTCTTTCTCTCTTTCGCTCGATGAATCTTGAATACATATTGCCCCTTCCATCGTGTTCTCGAGCACCCCAGTTACTACCACGAGTTGCCGTCTACCGGATAACCACCTCCACCGAACGAGGTTCCTGCCGGTTTCCCTTTCCATCGTTCAAACTCGAGTTCTCCGAGAGAGCGCCGCGGTTATACACGGTACGCTGTGGGGCCCCCCCTCCACTTTTCAGTGTGTTTCCTCGACGTCGACCTCTTCTACGGGTACTCACGCGCACTGCCGCTAGTTGAAAACCTACCGCTATTCGATAAGGACAGACCGGAGTTTCACGTTCTTCTCGATTCCTCGCACCAACAAAATAAATAAATAAAATAAAGCATAAAAACACCTTTTTCGTCGCGAGACCTCTCGCGGGTACGTACTTCGCTCTGTCGAAAGGCGATCCGGTTTTATTCGTTCGCGAGTCAAGTGTCGTACAACATTAAAGCTCAAGCGATCCGCGCTCTACTCGTGTACCGAATAAATATATATTATTATCTCTTACTCAGTGAATAATAATAATAATTTTAAAAAAATAATTAAATCATAACCAAACTTTTCTCACGTGTCGCATCGATTCCGATCGTTTAACAAAGTCGAACGAAAAAACTTTTGACATTTGTTTCAAACGAAGTTCGTGACTGATAAAAAAAACTGATAATGTGTTTCCGTGATAAATCTAATACGACAAAAGCGCGTGAATGAATCGTTGACTTATCGACGAAGAACTGAATGAGTTTATCAGGTGGTCGGTGCAGAACCACGTGTCGACGTCCTCGCTGCGACTCTACATAGATTTTGTCTCGTGATAGATAAAGCTTAACGATTAAATCGAAAGTTTGCATTTTCGTAACGTTCGCTTGTTTGCACTGCAAGCGTTTTCGTGTTGTTGCGCGCGCGTTATCGGTTAAGTATCGTCGAAAGTCCGAGTAGTGAACATTGTCGACGGAACTGTGTATAATCTAGTAATCGATAATATCTCGAGGCTCGCTTTCGATCGTACAAGTGGTGTGTGTGCGCATGTGTATCCGTGTGTGTGTGTGTGTGTTTGAACACGTAGGAAAGGCACATAGACATTTTACACGTACTTGAATCGTTTACCGAAACGAGATTAGCCGGTCACGTAGACGCCGACTTCCTCCTAAGACCGGTAGTCAGAATGTGCCGTGAGAATTTTCTTCGAGAGTCGAGACGACCCACGGTGAAGATCGACTCCGGTTGCTGGCAGTGAACCCGGGGTTAAGGGGCCGCGAGCGGCACAGTTTCGTAGCCGCAAGGGAGGAAAAATCGGAAGAAAACAACAACAACAACAAAAAAGAACAAAAAGAAAAGAAAAACACGTCGTAAAGTGGCACGAATACGAATGTGCAGACACTGCCAGCGTACTAGAAACATGAGAGGCAAGTAGCAACAGAATTTAAAAAATCGAAAAATATTATCCGATCGATTTCGAATTTCGAGTCGAATTGAGTAATATGCCTAATAATTGTGCGTAATACAAAATTAATTGAACGTAATTGCATGAAAAATGTTTTTTTAAAATTATTTTCGTTTAAATTAAAAGAAAACGTGTTTTTCGATAAAATATCGTTTCGTGCTGAAATAATACATCGAATGAAAATTTTCATCGAGATCAAACGATCGTACGTCGTTCCGGAGCGCGAGAGCTCCTCGTTAAGTCACGTCACGTAGGCAGATTATAGTAGTAGGTGGAGATACATATAGAAAGATAGAGTGGCAGGTATCAGGCAGCAGCATGAGAAGCAGCGAAGATATCTATATATATATATATATATCTCTATAAATTGCTATAAGTGGATAAAGTTCGTTCAAAAGTATCGTCATATTCTCCGTAGAGAAACGCTACTATTTAACTCCTTCTTGAACGCCCAAACAAATAATGTCAATTAGATTGTCCGACAATGACGGGACAGAGAGACTGCGCAATGAGCCTAAGAACAAATGAAGCCATCCGCGTTTCGAAGCGATGTAACGTCACACGTCTTTATATCCATTTCGTTCGTTGGTTCGTTTAGCGTGGGTGTAATTAGATTCAAACCTCGTAACTCCCCTATCCCCCCCCCCCCCCCCCTGTCTCGGGAGACTCTTAATCCTTCGCATATCCGGTCAGCAAAGTTTATAACAGACGATTACGTTTCGTTGACGTGACTTTTCCATTAGGATTTCATTGACTAATGTCTCCACTGACTATGTATGTATATTCTTGCCTCCGGCGTTATATAAATCCTTCATTTGCATGCGTTCTCCGATCTTTCATTAGTCTCAGTTGTACAATCGGCACTTTTAATCTTTCGATTAATACATTTTTATTCATATTTTTATCAATGAAATTTAATTAAATTCATATTATTATCATTCTATTATTATTTATGATTTATATGTTTAATCATCGACTAACCTATAAAATTTTCTTACTTTACGAAATTTGGACATCGATCTTTATAGGAGATATATAACATCGAACTTTACCCGGATATTTGGTATGACACAATATGAAATACAAACGTGTCAAAATAAACTCGCAGAATAAAAAAAAAGTCGTTCTTAATCTTTGTATTTATCTCGACGAACTACATATGCGAAAGCTTTGCATTGTTTTCCGGGACCATTACCGCACAAGTCTAAAAATAAACTGCTTTGCCTGCTCCGTACCGTTGTTCACTTGATTACGAGTGACACATGAATTATATATATGCCCCGGCAAACCGTAGCGCTACGTGATCCTTACACAATCCCAAGATCAGCGTGCAATCGATCGATGTAATGAACAGCAATTATCGTACAATTTGTTGTCCGTGTTTGACTGGCTGGCGTCTGGGCCGGTTGAACGAGGCGCCAGTCGCGGAGTTTTCTTATCGATAAACTCTACGGTGTCGCGTGACCCTGCGGGATACTGTCGAGATCTCGGCATTAACCCTTTCCCGTGTCAATCCATCGATAGTCAGTGTGTCGAGGCTGGTTATTATAATGCATACGCCTCATACGCTGCATTCTCTGTCCGATGCGATCGCTGCGCGAGACGCGAGAGAGAGAGAGGTCTCTCGTTGATTCGCCGATTCATCGATGATGCAGCACTTAGTCTCGTTGTACGGTCTCTCCTTTCGGAGAGCCAACTCACTGCTGAGCTTTTCGCAATATCTTTTTTTTTGGTTTATGCAATAAATTATTGCGCAATGAACAAAGAGCATAACCCTTTTTCACATCTAGAAAAGAGTAGACAAAAACTCGACTGCTAGACGATAAAAATAAACGATCGGTAACATAACCTTAATTCGCGAATCCCGATGACCGGTATTCGCCTATTCTCCGCTTCTCTTTACTACTATCGTCTTATAAATATCGCTTTCTCTCTCTATCGCTATCTTAAAGGGCCAATGACTGATTGCATTTGCTGGAAAGTATGGATGCAGATATAGTTATTATTCATTGCTCATCGAAGAATACGCACGTATTCAGACGTAAAGCCGAAAGCAACGGTGTCGAATTCGCTCGTGCGATATACATTCTTTCTTCCCAATGGTCACGAGAGGGTCGCCGGCGAGGCGTGAGTATTCGTGTATCAACACCCGTCTATACACGCCGTACTCACGCAGACATATTAATATATACCGCTAAAGCGAGAAGTTTTGAGTACCCGTAGCAGCGGCGGTCGAGTTCTGTACGCACATGTTACGCGTCCTGTACGTTACAGAATACTATACAGTGCGTATGGCTATGCGTACGGTGAGTCACAGAGGACGACGAGTGTCCGTTGCTCGTGCATGAAACCCTCCGAACAAACGTATACCATGCCGGCTGCGAACGACAGATACGTTTCTGCCGCTGCACATTTGTGTTTGTTACCTATACAGCTGTATGTACAGATGCGGTCACACCGCGGTGCGCACACACACCGAGTTTATCGCGGTGGGTGGAATGAAAAAGAGCTACGAAACGTGACGAGGGAAACTTACAAATGGCTATCGCCGCAATTATCATCAAAATGAAAATACATCGCCTTCGCTAAGTGAACGATGTAAATTTGTATTTTTTTTTTGCCCAAAACTTTTTTCGAGTTCAAAATAATTTTTTATTTGTTTTTTCCCCGAATGCTCGCAGCCATTGTCTCAAATTTTTTTCATCGGTCGATGAATTATTACATCGATTTCTAATTCATCGAGCAATTATATTATCTTGTTACAGTAGGTACAACGAGACGGCGATACAGTTTCCATGCAATAATAATGCCATAGGTACCCCTGTAACGATTCTTCCATAGGCGTACCATAGAATCGAGAGAATCATAACTCAGATCTCGCCGATCGAAATTCTATAGCCGATCTAAACTATGAATAGTAGCTAATTGACCCAGTTGAACCGGCGGATGTGTGCGTGTGACGAAGGGGGAGGGATGCGACTGTGGGGATGCTGGAGAACGCGATGGGCTCCAAGACTCGAGATATAAATACGATGTACCGCGCGGATATATAGTTTGAAATTGTACTACAGAAGTATATAGTTTCACTAACTGATATGAATCATCGCCGATGCGTTACGTCATTCAATTCGCGGAACGAATGTGACTCGCAATTAATTTTACAATTTCTACAATTTTTATATGCAAATTTATATTAATTTTATTATAAATATTATAATTGGATAAATCGACATAAAATTTTAAACAGATTTTACAATTTTTTGTTTTTTTTTTCGATCTTTTTTTTTTATGGACGATAGATCGACAATAATAGTTATTACGAAGAACTTGTGTTGTCCGATCGGTAATAATAACGGCGTCATCGACGAGGATTATGAGTAACAATAAAAGGTTCACCGGGGTCTCCTCGGGAGTCGTCGTGACGACTTGCGCAACGTGGACGACCTACATCCCGAACCATTACCCGATCGGTACGCGGTTCTCGCTGTACCAGAGTCGGGGCGCTATACATATATCTATAAAACGATACAGTTCTTCAAGGGGGTTTGTACGTACCCGCGATCGTGACGGATCAAAAGTAGAACGCGATCGTATTCGTTACGGTCGGAGGGGGAGGGATGTTTTCTCGTCTCGTCGTACTCTCCTTTGATACACTGTAACTAAAACTATTCTCCAGCTTCTCACGCAAGGTCGACTCTCGAGTGGCCGATATTATCGTCATCTAAGCCTAAGCAGCCAGTCACTTCCGGATATGGATCGTAATCGATAAGCGTCTAACGAGCGACAAGTCCTCCGGAGTCTCCGGACACCCTTCGAAAACGTCGATTCCTCTCGATACCCCCCAACGCTCATTTGTTTATAATAAAAATATCGCAAAAAAAAATGTCTCTTTTACGAATAATCGTAGATTTAGGCCATCGCATTGACGATGGACTTAATTCACCATTCCAATGGATCGAGATGTATGTATCTAAATAAACACACTCAGCCGCGTTGATTCTCGAACTCTGATAACCTCGACGCTCATGCGGTGAAAACTTGCAATTTCTCCTTGAAAAACGGTTAAAAGATTATAAATGAGATTGTGATCGGGAGATGGTGATTTTTTTTCTCTCTTTTTCTTTTTTTTTTTTTTTGCGAAGTATTTTTTCCGCGATCTTTACGCACCGGGGGACGTATACATATAACCATACCGTGTATAATACGTATGGTGTATAAAAGCTAGTTTATCGTCGATCTCGATAACGAGATCGAGCACCGGAGTGGCTCTCTTGCGAACCGCGAATACACGCTGCCTGCCTGCGCTGGACGCGGCGAACACCCGCAGGAATAAATTAAACTTAACGATTGCTTTCTAGGAGGTACTAATTACCGGGCGCGCGAGCTCGCTCTCGCTCTCCCTCCGTTGGTACCTAGCTTACCGCGGTACCGTAACGTTCGAACGAATCAATTAGCGGAGAACCCATGCCTCAAGTCTTGGTCGTCTCTTTCGTACGGTGGACGTAATCGGAAAAAAATAACTTTGATATATAATAGTATCCATATGCCATAGTCGTTTCGCTATTATAGACGACACGATAATAATCGTCGGTTAGATTCGAAATCTTCGAGAATAAAAAATTACGAAAGCACAATCTTACCGATCTCCAGCCAAATTCTCAGATTCTCATTATTAATATGGTTATGTAGTATATTTCTCAGAACTTTGATTATTATTATTATCATATCTGTGCGCCTCGTCATTATATAGAAATTAAAAGGCCAGAAGTTTATTTTTTTTTAATGTTCTTGACCGATATTTCGAGAGTATATATCTCGTTTAAACTATCTGCGCACAGATAGCTAAAAAAAAAAGGTTAGTGCCGATAGAGTGCCGTTGGAAAAATTAAATTAGAAATCAATTGGTCACACTTGTCATGTAAATATCCGCCTCGAAATTATCCGTGAAACGTACACGTACGATAGTAGTTGGAGAATCTCGGAAATCGGTAAGTGAAATCGATTGATTGAAATTCGTTGAGATTCGAGGAACGATAGAATCACGATTATTCGCGAGTAAAGCGCGAAACGCTAGAAGGATAAAGAAAGAAAGAGAGACCTGTGAAACGGTGTCAGCGGATCGGCGATCCGCGAGTCCCACGAACCGATTCCGATCAATAACGGGTCGTGGGCCTCTCGGCACTGTGCGCGCGAGACCAATCGATTAATCGAACCTGGTAGACGATCGCGCGCGCGAGATCATACAACAGCGAAACGAACGCCGGTGTTGGTTCTTCGCTGCCGCTTCGATCTATGAAGATCGAGAGCGCCGCTTCGTACCCTCCACTTATAGATCCGGAGCACAATTTACATTTGCGAAGGTCCGCAAACGCGTCGAAAAAAACAAAACACGTCATAATATTACAATAATAATACACGTAATTTTTTCAATTAATACCGAAATATGAACCGACAATATCTATTAAAATTTTTTTTGTAATGAACAACTACATTTTTTTATAATAAAAAAAAAATAAAAAAAATCACGATGAAGACAGTTTTTTTATTAGCATTATAACACCTATTAAATCAAATTTTATAAAGATTTTTTTTTTTTAATTTTGATTACAGACTATCAGTTTCCAATAGACGTATCCGGCGTGGCAAACGATCATCCTTTCCTCGAAACGGACTCGTTGCAGAGCCTCTTTCGTCGTCTTCACGCGCTCAATCGTTGCGCCAACATGAAGCTGGACACGCACCACAATCATCATCACAGCACGAACCACGACAAAAATGTGAGTAGACCCATTTCATTGTTGCACAATAAGGGTCAACCCTACGGATTTTCGAATCTTCGAAGCTTTGTGAGTCCACACCGCCTTTGCGTTTATCCTCGAAACCCGAGACCCATTATGGATACCGCGCGGTGGGGGTTATTCCGTTCGGCTCCCCGGAGCCGCTGCCCGAAGGCCCCCGGCGTCATCGTTACAGAAGTGACAAAAATTCCGAACATCCCGCAATCGGCAAATGGTCCCCGACAGCGCGGAGACTTCGTAGTTCGGGAATAACGAACTAACGAAGACCTTTCCGGCCCTTGTGTACACACGTACTATACAAAGCTTAAACTACCCAGTCAAACTTTCCAGGAATTTCGAGTTAAATCCTTTTGAAGGGATAGGCTATAGGCTCAGGTATTTCAGGGAGAGACACGCCTCGTGCGATTAGCCCTCTCTATCGTTGAATCCCAACATTTCGCCACGGGAAAAAAAGTATATGTGGAATTATTTTTTTCCTTCGTATTTCATTTTTAGAAACTTCTTAACGCTATGGATTCGCTCGTAATTTTCGAGTCTCGTGATATAATAAATATTTAAATTAATTCATAATTTTATCGATGTATAGAGTGATACACGACGCACGTTTTTTTTTTTTTTTTTTTTTCACATTCACTCTATTCCCCATGGATAAGTCGTGTGACTGCGAAAAAAAAAACATACCGAGTTCACATCGTGAATAAGGACGCGATGTTTGCATCCGAGCGTTTTGGTATAGCGCCCTTCACCCCGACACGCTTTCTCGCGAGTGCGAAAAAAAAAAAAAAAAAATTGGTGAATTTATCTTTATGCTTATATGTATAAATATCAAGCGAGCGAAGAAGAGTCCGCGGGCGATTCACCGGCGCGAGAGAACTCTCGCGGTAACGAGCCGCGAACGTTTTGATAGATCATTGCCAGATCTGCCGCACGCGCGACTTTCATGCCCATAAACGGTTTTGACGATTGCACCGGGTCCGCGCGCACTTACACTCACACACATACACATCGGACTCTCTTACCTACGTGTCACTCGCGCGAGTGCACTCGTTATCCGAACGACTCTTTGCTGTGTCGCCTGTGAAGCTTGATGCCCGCGGGAAAATACGTATCGGATTTGAAGTACGATCAGTCGATTCTAAAACATACATATACTCCGTACGCAGAAATAATGTTGTGGCATATATCGTCGCGAAACGTAAGAGAGCCTGAGACAACTATTCGCTGCCTGGTTTCACCGGAAACGACGCTATGTCTACGCGTGAATCGAATGTATAAATCAATCGATAGAACAAGTCTGACGAGAAGTCAATCATATACACTTATACATGGAAAAAAAAAAACGAAAAATTACCCTGAACATTTGGAAATTGGAAAATTGTTATTAGATAACGACTTACTTTTGTTCGACGAAATAAAAACAATTTTTTCCGATTTTCTCCTCGCGAGTTTCACAATCATAGTGAGAGTCGAATTTTCTACTCTGTTTCTAGGGAAAAATTCCGATATATCGATGACGATCTGCTGTTACAGTAAACGTACGCATGTAGAGCCGTCTATGACTACGTCATTGACTTTCACTTTTGTCCGAAAACTCCATTCGTCATTCATAGATTACATGCTCGCGGTGGGTCGTGGTCAAGCGGGTGTATGCATATTTTTCGATTTTTTTTTTTTTCTTTCGGATTGACAATCGATTCGACTAATTCGTGAGAGAGCGAAAGATGTCTTGACGCGCGATTTCACCTCTCGTCGACCCCACAACATCGAGATCTCCGATTTCCTTATCCATCGTTTCGCGCTCGTCGGTCAATCGGAGTTAACGCGCAAGACTTTCGTAACGCGCTCGGCCACCTATTTAGGACTGTGAAACATCAGCAAGATCCGCGATCCAACCGCCGCGGGCCTAGATATTCCTGTCTTTCTTTCGTTCTTTCATTTTCGAGATTTTTTTTTTTTTTTTCATTTTTTTTTTTCTTCTCATTGATTCTTTCTTTTTTTTTTCCTCCTATCTCCTTCACCTTCTTTGCACCGATGCGATGTACTTTCGATCTTGCATTACCAATCGTCCGGCAGAACACGTGTTCACCCTCGAGCCCGCGTTTATATGCCTTTCACTCGACAAAAATTTCATCCGAATATTATCGTAAGAGACCTCACCGACAATCGGGAACACTTTCTTACCCGGTAACCGCTAATCGTTACTCCTCCTTCCCGCGCTACATTCACCAAACCCCGAATGAAAAAAAAATTACCAACAACACTCGTATGTCTGCGGATATGCAGGGAAACGACGTACCAAAAAAAAAAAAAACGAAAGTTGTTTTCGAATAATAAGTTCATCCCATATACGCGAACGGATCGTACGATCATATCGTATTCACAATTTCGATGATTAGGATGATTAACGCTCTCACCGGACCATCCGCTTGGCAAGGAAACATCGAAAAAACGATAAGTAAAACTTTCTTCGTTCGGCGAAAAAAAAAAAAACAACAATTTACAGACGAAGAAATGATTCCCAAAATAGAGAGTAAAGCGCTGAATAAAAAAAATCATTAAAATAACATTCTTCATACTTTAAACTAAAATAGAAAAAAAATTCTTCAATTTTTAGGTTACTTTATCGTCTTTTTCCACGAAATGTTTCAAATTCACAAAAATTTGACTAATATAAAAAATTTCATATTTAAACGACGATGAATTTAATTTAAAAGGAAAAAAAAATACATCGGAGCTTTTAATTAAAATCGCGCGACGACTCTTTACAATATTAATATTTCGTTCGGTGACCGGTGCAAAACGTTCGCGAGACCGCGCGTATTTTTTTTCTCCATGTTCCGACGCATTAAAAGCTACACGTACATGTGCTCGGGTAGTTCGGATGCTTCGGCTTGTATTTTATCCAGCATATTATAAGTACAGTATATATACAATATACCTCTATACGAATGTGGCCACACCAGCCGGCAGAGCGCCGAGTACCCGTAATTACTCACGCATCCGCGGCCTCGCCGCGCGCGCCCGCGTTCTGCGTATAAAAGTGGTAAACTGGTCGAGTGGACTCGTTGCTGTTGCATGCATGCAGCAGGAGCAGCAGCAGCAGCAGCAGCAACAAGCCACGGGTTGCATGGTACTGGCGAGCGTCTCTTCTGTGAGAGCTGCAGCAGACTGCGCGGCACGGTTTCGATCACCTGCGTTTACGATCACCTTGATGCAACTCCGACTTGCTTGCCGCGCCGCAACATCACACGGCTGGAACGCACGTACAGTTTCTCGCTCGACGCTCTCGTGTGCCGGTCCGAGATCGCCACCGACCTCGTCAAAAGCGGATTTAACGTTTTTTCAAAAGCTTTTAGAGGCCGCGCACAGCGGTGAGACTGATATCGTTTGCAGCATTCAGGTATACGCGCGTCGACGCATAGATAGAGAGTTCTCGTGTCTCAATTTCATCACATAACCTCTATAAACATTTTCGCAACCATTTTTTTTTACTCTCGTTACAACTGATCTAATTTAATGGCGTTGAGTAACTTCGTGTTATAGAAATAAGATTAATCCTTCCTAATGTTGATGTTTTTTTTTTTTTGTTTTTTTTTTTCTCTGGATACAATAAAGTTTACTACTATACTATATATATATATCGATTTTATATCGATAATACCCGATGTAGTGTACGTTGCGAGTAAAATGTCGAAACGAGGGCTCACTCGGTGCATGAAAGGCATTTGCGTCGGTGCGCTCTCCTCACTCGCGAATTTATCGCAACCGGTTCTCCGCGCTAGCAGAACTCTGTCTTTCTTTTATGCATCGGTAGAGATATATATACTGTATTACAGTATGTACTATATACATGTATGTGTGTGTCGGTACGTGCGTATACGGTTTTACATATGCATATCGGGAAGCATGGGATGTTCGTTTGCTGTACGTATTACCGAACGATCAAGTCCCTTCGAGTTAACAGCGAAGGGACGAGCAGTTCAATCGCGATCCGATAACCGACTCAATAAACAAAATACATCGAGAATATTAACGAGTTGCAAGATCGAATTTATATCTCATACAATCGATTCGTTGATTCTCATTTTTGTTACGATTTGGAAAACATTCATTTTTTTTTATCGCCAGAAAATAAATAATAATAAAAAAAATTTCTAAATATCATTATTTATAATAATAATAAAAAAATCAATTGCTCCTTTTTGCTTTTCTGCAAAATTATCGACGCGAAAAAAAACTCGGTAGTGACGGGAAGTAGTCATTAGCGAAGAGTACTCCGAGTACTGACCGACACGTATTAAACACACACGAGATATATAAAGCGCGAGTGTGCGTGTGTCGCCGATAGCTCGAGAACTCCCACCGAGTTGAGGCAAAACTCGAGAAAAGATGAGAGAGTCTCGTTCTTGTTCATTGCGGCGTTTCTAAGTCGCGCATTACACCGTTATAACGATCTCCAACACGAAACTGTATGCGTACGGGGCGCGTGTGTGTATACAACTCCAGTGTGTACAGACTGAAACGCCTCGAGGCGATGGAAGATTAGCATTCACCATTTACCGGGTAAATAACGAAGAATCTTTCCATATATCCACACACATCGCATATACTAGTTCCATTCATTCTCAAATCTTTGAATTTACACTAACGTAACTGCGTACGAATGAAAATTATTATTATTATCTCTTACGTTTTTCTTTTCGCCACAGAGAGGCTTTACAGTTCGTTTGACGTATCAATTAGGCAAAAAGATATATATATTTTTTTTTTTTTTTTATTACGAACGACAGATGTTTGCCGTGAATTTTACTATTGCGTCTTCGCGAACAAGTCGAAAAAATACAAAAAAAAAAAAATTCTAGTGAAAACTAATTATATATATATTTTTTTAACTAAAAAGAAATTTACATTTTCAAAGTGTAAAATCGGCAGAATTATTTCTCAACGCGAATTAAATTTTGTTTTTCCTACGCGCGGGATAATGTTCGTGCCGTTAAGACGCGATTCGGAGCCGTGTGAATATCCGATTGTGAGAAAATATTTTATTATTAATCGACGATATTATATGCGATATATATGTATATATATAATAATAATCTAGAGGAGCTTTGAGCCTCAAACGTTTCCCGAGAGCCACACGACATGATAATGATTGGGCGGTGCCGATGATAATTATGGTGCGTACACAGGATACGGGCTTTCCAGTTCACGCGCGGTTCCCTCGTATAATACACTGGCCAATGCGTTCGCAAGCGTCCACGTGTGTGTAAGCCTTACGTGGTACATCGTCGTACTGTATAGCGTAAGAAAATAGGGGGGAGGGGGAGGGGGAGATGATTTCTCCGTTGGTGTCGGGGACTTTATAAAGTAAGAGAGGAACGAGAGAAGTCGCCCAGACGGCGTGGCAGCGAGAAAAGACTCCGCCCGACAAGCGTACGACAAGTATACAAACACATCGTGTATATATATGTATATATATGTATTTCGTATATATACAAGAAATAACGAATGAATTTCCCAACCGCCGGGTCGTGCGAACGAAACGAAACTCTCCCGATGATGAAGGAATAGGCTACAACCTTCCTATTTCATAGGTGTATACATACCCTTACCATACGTGTATTAAATCTACACGCGTGTATATATCACCAAGAGAGAGAGAGAGAGATAAAGAGAATGAGAGAAGGTACGGAGAAGGATTATTTATTTATCAGCACGCGAACAATGATTAACGGCCGGCGCGTGAAAGCTATTGGAATTTATGAGGAGCGAACGAGCTCACCGATGTCAACTGCTAAGTAAACGCTGCTTGTTAAGCAGGAAAAAGTACATAAGTATATAGTATGTATATGCGGTATATAACGAAACGTAGAGTGTACTTACCGGTGGTGCGGCTCGACCAACGCGCGATAAGTCGCGAGAAGAACTCGTCGGTGTCTTTTACGTTCATTGGATACGCGGGTCACATAAAAAGATCGAGGAAATGGGGAAAGTGTGGCGCATTAAATACCTCATCGGAGTATATTTCATTCTCGGGAGTCAATTTTTTTTCTCACCTAACAGCCAAATGAGAAATAACCTTATCTTTGATTCTATGAAATACCGTCGAAATCATGTATTGCGCAATTCTATTTAGCACAACACTACGAAAGCTGATAATCCGTTTTTTCGTGTCATCGAAGAAAGCGTATTTTCGGATGAACTTGTGAATTTTTTCAGATTTTTTTCAACCCATTTTTTATTAACAAAAATAATTTAAAAAATAATAGTCGATCGAATTAATCATCAATAATTCATCTCACGAAGGCAACATTTTTTTTAAATTAAAATCTTTGCTCGATCGACCTCGCGTAATCACGAGCGTAATACAGGTGTTCTTCAAAGGCGTTAGGTACGCGATATATACATATATATATACACGTATTCGTATATCCAAGACTATGAAATCGAAACATAGTATTCTTCATCCTTACGCACGAGTGAACTAGCAATTTTCCACTCGCGCAATAAGCGCAAACCGCTTGTTAGTAGGTACCTACAACTGACTTGGAATAGTGGACAGTACTCTGTATCTCCCATACAGAGTATTCCGAGACCGGATGTGCCGTCGGTCTACGCGGCAAGAATCGAGTGAAAAGGCGCGACGGGAATGCGAAAGCAATATACACTGTAATGACTATTCATCTATCTATCTCTCTGTACATACGGACTCACTTAATAAAATATAATAATAACAGTAATAATAACAATAATAATAATAATAATCGACACTACACGACGGATATGCCAGACTGCCTGGCGAGGATGGAGAATCGACGAGGCGTTCTCTCTCCTCCCGGTTTGATGCATACCTGTCCTCGGAAAAACTTGTTTCGACGCTCTATTGGAAATTCTCCATCGGTATATATTATAAGCATAGAAATCGTTCGTTGAGTTATTAACAAGGAGAATGCGTTGGAACGCTATTGCGTTAAATGTCTTGAGCCCGTTGCACAGTTTAATTTTTTTTTGCGCGTGTGCGTCAGTAGACATCGATATAACTCGTGTGTGTAGAACGAATCGGAGGCCTGTTGCATTAAAGAAATATATCTCGATCGAAAGATGTCAGCGCGTAAGAATGCGATAGCAACATTGATGCTTCTGTCGTCTTGTGTCGAACGTTCGTTTAAGTTCGCGGAGTACGGAGAGACGGAGAGAGGCACAAGAAAAACGACGATCGGAGATTCCGAGTACCTACCGGATCGAAACCTTGGAGAAGTAACGATTTTTTTCTCGTTTCTTGCTGTCTCGTGAGCATAGCGATCCGGTATACGACTTCTACATGTAAGCTATACATGACGGTAAATGAAGAAATCGTGAAATACTTGGTGTGTGTGTGTGCGTAAGTGAGTTTAACGTATAGATAAGTATGCGTACGCGGTGGGCAACGCGAAGCATTTCGTCGAGGCCGCGGCGCGCGAGAGCGATCGGGATCGCGCGATACTCACCTGGAATCCCGATATCCTGAACACACACGCCAACTCCGTTGTCCACTTGCGTACAAACTGATGATCTCTCTCGTTTGATCGATAGAGGAGGACTCGAGGACGAGTACGTGATTCGACTTACTTTCGAGTTTAACTCGAGCAGAATTGATTGTATATATGAGATTCGACGGTATTCGAGTATTGTATACTCTTCGCTCCGTATACGGAGTGTATTCGGAAATTCGCGATGTAGCTGTAGAACGGGGGAAGGAGAAGGCCGAAAAAAATTGGGTTAAAAACTAATCGATTTTACCAATGTGTCGTTGGAATTGTGTAAAAATTTAATTTCAGTTAACATACATTTTTTTAAAAATATCACTATTATTTATTTATTTGATAAATAAATATTTAATTTAGTAAATATTCTTTAATATATTTTCCTTGAGAACCAAAATTTATTAATAATTTTTTTTTATTGGAATCTCTTTTAACCTTTAATTTATATGAATATTTTAAGTAAAAAAATATTTATATCAAAAATAATTTTTTTTGTCGATGTCAGCTTTGCTTATCGATTAAAAGATTTTTTAATTAAAACAAAAAAAATTGATATATGGGTCAATATCTCTCGATTGTAGAGGCGAGAGAGGTACGTGCTTCACAGAACGATCAGTGGGCGTTTGCTTTTGTCGATGTATTTTAAAGAACGAGAGCGTAACGAGTTATTTCTTCCTTCTCGCTTCTTCCGAGAACTCTTCCGGCTCTCGTCTGGAAATAAAAATTAGGCTAATAGAGCGCACGTTCGAAAATAGAATAATGCAGTCCGCCTAACCGCAAGAACTTTTGCGCGTGAAGTGAAGGAGACACGGGAGACCAGAAGAATTCGTTTGGAGACGATGCGGCGTGTGAAGATGATGATGAGTCGCCGTTGTGCGGCCACCGAAAGTGAATCAAGAAAATGAAAAAGAAAAAATTAAAAGAAAATAACGACTTTTGAGACAGAACGGCGCGGAAGAGAAATCTCTCTAGCGCTTCCTCCCTGCTGCGCTCGATCTTTGGCCAAAAATATATAATTTCTTCTTTCTTCGACTCTCGCGCGCGACGCTTCGTCTCCGCTTCGTCTTCGTATTCTCGTTGTCTCGTGGTCGCTGGATCTCAAAGTGAGAACGATCCGTTGGTCCTTCTCCGCAGCCAATTACCGCGAGAAGCTCGGCAGCCGCACAAGACGCAAAGAAGTGCCGCGCGCTCAACGCGGTACATACATACATATATGTATATAATACACACGAGAAGATGAAGTGAAACCGTTAAATTAATACGTTGAGACGAGCCGACCGAGTAATTGACGGTTACGGGAGTGCGCTTTCCTCGCCGCGCTCACTTGTTCTCCGACTGATCTTGGACTTCGTACATACCGCGTAGAGAATCGCTTGCAAATCAACCGCGTGTTGACAACGCGAAACGCGTCTATAAAAAAAAAAAAAATCAGTAACTTCGCGCTCTTCTCAAAACTAGACTAATGCGAATCAAATTTATGTTGAATTAATCATTAACCATTGCTTCATCGAGTCTCGAACGCACCTGTCCTACTTGAAACGCGCGCACGTAGAGTTCCTCGCAACAAAAGCGTCGAATCTATTCAGCAACGCCGCGTCGGCGCTCGTAATCGGCGTTCAAACTTCAAAATCTATTATATGCAACATATCTTTAATAATAATACAGCAATTAATTTTTCGGAGCATAAAGGCCAACAATTTGAAATACAATGTTTTTATCGTTTACTCTCGGAGTTTTGATAAAATATATATATTTTTTAAATTATAATAATTAATATTATGATATATATAATAATTAATAATTATGATAATAATAATAATTATTATTATTATAAAATTGTGTGAAATATGGAGAATTTAATGGGAAGAATCGATTTTGCCGTCGGCGGTGTATTATGCATTGGCGGTGTGACAACGCATTGACGGAAGTGACGTTGCCTGGGTGCGGGAGATAGGTACGCCTGGACGAGCGCAACGAACTCGCGAAAATAGCTCACGTTATATACCCATATACGTTATACGTTATATTACATGTCCACTATGTAACCTTATGGGTCTTCTCGTCCACGTGAATCGTCACGTAGCGGCGTTAACACCCCGGAACGGAAATATGCAGATAGGACGAGCCGCGGGGGGGAGGGGCCGACGGTTTAACCACTTGCATGCGAGCGTAATCTCTGGCAAGCCATGCGGGTCGTCCATCTCTCGCGTATACCTCTACCTATATATATCTATACATTGAGTATATACCTTCGTGTATTCATTCATTCTCTTGCTCCCTTTCTGTCGGCCATTGTCTCGTAAAAGTCTGAAACACTTTGCTGATCCGATAATGCAACATGCATTTAACCCTTCGAAGCTTTTTGCCCGCTATAACTCTTTTTAAAGAGGCTCCGTTGAGACAACACCTTTCTTAATGTGAAAGTCAGGACATTACTTGAATCGAAAAAAAAAAAAAAAAAAAAAAACAACGGAAAAAAACTTTAAAACGCGTTAATCGTCTTATCGCGTTAATTTATTATTAATTAATTAATTATTATTATTATTATCTCCTTGAAATAAATATAAATGTGTAGAATTGTTACTTTGAAACTATTTTCATCATCCTGTGTACCTCTAATATCCGCGATAATTCAGTATAATCGATAGTAATTTCTATCACGTAAACGGATGTTGAAAATCGTCGTACGATATGTTTGATACTCTGTCACGGTCGAGCGTCACACGCGATGATGAAGAGAGGGTTATACCTACGCGCGTCGTTGCTACTATCTAAGGTTCTGCACGTCCGTCGTCGTCGTCGTCGCCGTTGCGGAAACTCTCGGGAGGAACGAGAGTCAGTTAGCGCGAGTATACGCACACTTACACATACATAAACACGAAGAAGCTAATGCTTCTTAACCGAGAGGCTCCTCGGAGAGTTCGTGCGAGCGACGTTCGGTAATAGCTTACAAACTGCACTCAACTTCTCTCGCGTCTCTCGTACACACAATATACATTTGCTCGTGGGCGTCCGTTTCAACGATGTGTCCCGCACGCAAGACACACAAATATCGTGATATTTTCGTGATTTTCGATTTTGCAATCGCGGTCGACGGACGACGTTCGCATCACGGCAATAACGAGATATTTTTAGACGATCCACTTATTTCTCTTACTGACGATTCCCCAATTCGTGATCGAACCCACCCACGTCACAAGCTAAGCTGTTCACGGGGTTTTTTTTTTTATTTTTCATTTTTATTTCCAAAATTTTTATTTATAAACTCGACTCGGAGCGCCTGAGAAGTTGCACGTAACTCTCTAACGTGGCAAAGCTTGCAGAAAGCTCGAAATACGTGTCAATCCGTGCTATGCACGTTTCAATAATATTTTTTTGACCTCATTTCCGTTTTGTTATTTCTAAAAAAAAAATCTATATTAAGAAAAATCTCGAATATCAAAGGATCTTGTTGAGTTTTATTCGTGTGCCGGATATTTGCTGCATGAGAAAAATCGAACCGGAAATTATCCGTGAAGAATCTCAATTGTGCCGGAAGTAGCAATCAATTATTTTTTTTTTCTATTAGTGATTTCTAACGTCCCACTCGAGTTTCGAACGAAACGTCGGTCCTTTAACGATGACAAAAAAAAAACGATCTATACGACCTTTGGCGTTAAGCAATGCCGCGATATCTTCGCTATTTTAATCCCGGTTCCCGATATAGTAGGCGCATATAACGATCGGCGCCGTGGCGAAGTAGGATCTAACGCCGGGGCCTTTACCGACGGTGAAACTAGGTCCATTGTCGCACGGGGTCAGGTCACCGTCCCCCATAAATTCACTTCTCGTGACAAAGGCGTAAAGTTTCGTAACGTAAACTACACTGTGAACTCTCTATAGTCGTTCTCGACCCCATAACCCATCGGGGGCTTCACTGATTGTGTGAGAGTTCTATGAAACCCACAGCAACAACGAGAAAAAAACCCTTTCGAAACTACTCTATCGCCCCTTCGTCTGTCTCGTAATAAATATTTTTAAAAAATCGAATAACAATAATATTCTAATATTTTATTATTTATATCAATATTAATTGATATCATTTCAATATATTAAAAAAAAAAAAACAATACACTAATTTCGTTTAATTTTTTCATTACAGGCCGCCGGTGAAGATTCCGACGAGGATACGCAGTGCGCCCTCAGTGAGAATTGGACCTTCGAGAAAAAGACTCGAAGATGGTCCCGCGTCGGCGAAGTGAGTCAATCCAACGTCGAGAGACTCCAAAGTTTGGCGGGTCAGGCTTTGCCGTCGGAGGAGGATTCGATGGAGGATCGCGTGGAGGCCGAGGAGGCCGACGACACGATGCTCGACGCTATGAGATACAGGAGTCTCCCACCCGGCGCCTTGCCGGACGAGTTAAGCCCGCGTTTTCGTCGCACCGGTTCCGAACGACTTCGCGACGGTGCCAAAGCTTTTCTTCGACGCGTCGAGTCGTTGAAGTCGCGCCGCCGAAAGCGTCAGAATCGCGAGGGTGTCGTTATCAGCGGTCCTCAGGTACTCGACGTAATGTCGATGCAGCAGAAGATGAAGGATCTGAATTGCGTCGACGTTTCGCCGACGGGAATAGCGCCGTTGTCGTTGAGCGATCTGGTGCCACCGTCACCACCGCCGCGAACCGCTTCGCCTCTCACGATGCCATCCTCTCCCTATCATCTACCCACTTCCGGTTTAACCGGAGTACCGAGTCCGTTCGGCGATGATTCGTCGAGCTACTGCTCGGACGGGTCACTCGGCGGTGGTCCGACTCCGACACCGACGCGCACGAAGCTCAACAAAGCACGGAGATTCTTGCATCGCGGACGCGAGGATCAGGGAGCCCTCAGCGACTCCGAGTGCCAACCCACCAGCTGGAGGCACAAGTATCTCAAAGACGCAAACAGCAATCACACCAAAGTTTTGGCTTACGTGAACGCCCATCCGCAGAGCCCAAAGGATTCTCCCTCTAAGCCCGTTGGCTCGAGAGCCAGTAGTCTAAATCTCGGTAAGGATTCGCAAAGATATCGCGACAAGTTCTCACAGTCGCAGGACAGATTTGCCGACGACAAATTGTCGAGTCCCAAGCGCGATGACAAGCTTCACAAGAGTTTCCGACACGAGAGAGAAGATACATTCGTCGAGACGAAGACTCTCGCGAAGGAAGTTACCGTTTATAGGGAAAAATCGCGCTCCAGAAGCTCAGAACTTGCCGGCAGTCAGGAGAGCAGCTCAACGGTGGCCAGTCGAGATTCCGATCAGGAGGAAGACTCACCGAGGCACAAGGGCAATGTCGTTAGGTGGCACAGCTTTCAAAGAGGTTCACTGTATCCCGAACCTCTCGATCCTCTGTGTTCCCGCGCAATGGCATCGATGTCTTGCGGACAATTATTGGTACTCAGAAAATTAGCCCTTCTGAAGCTAACTTCCTGCATGGAACGCTACTGTCCTACTCATCGCACCGGATGGAACTGGGAATTGCCGAAATTCATCAGAAAGATCAAAAGTCCGGATTACAAGGATAAAACTGTGTTCGGAGTGCCGCTTCTTCTGTCGCTTCAACGGACCGGGCAGGCGTTACCAAAGTGTATACAGATCGCGCTACGATGGCTCAGGGCCAATGCTCTCGATCAAGTCGGCATCTTTCGCAAGAGCGGCGTTCGATCGAGAATTCAAAAGCTCAAAGTAATGACCGAGACCCAAGGCGACAGCATCAATTTCGACGGTCAACAGGCCTTCGATGTTGCCGATCTCGTTAAACAGTATTTCCGTGAATTGCCCGAAGCTCTACTGACGAACAAATTGTCGGAGACGTTCATCGCTATATTCCAACGTGAGTGAATTTTACTTTTTTTTTTTCAATCAAAGTATAAACTTATATTTACCGTTTTTGCATCGATTTCATGGAAATTTTTTTCTTTTTTTTATACACACAGATGTACCTGTCGAACTTCGTCCCGACGCCGTCCAATGCGTTTTGTTGCTTCTGCCCGATGAGCATCGCGAAGCTCTCGAGACTCTTCTCGACTTTCTCAATCACGTTGCGACAAATTCACCGTACAATCAGATGACAGCGTCGAATTTGGCTGTTTGTCTAGCGCCCAGCTTGTTCCATTTTAATCACAGCAATCCGAACGTCACCAATCGATCCAGCAGCGTTTCGCCGCGTAGGCGAAAAACCGTCGGCATACCGGATCAGAGAGAGCTGTCGGAGAACAAAGCCGCTCACGATTGTCTCTTGTATCTGATCAAAATGCATCGTGAACTATTCATGGTAATTATCGATCAAAAGAAAACAAACAAAAAATTATTATTTTATCGATCGATCGAGCGATTTTTTTTTTTATTTTATCGATTTTTTTTTTTCTTTCCAATAACGTGGAAGTATTGAAACCAATGAAATTTTTGCTTCTCAGGTTTCGTCCGACATGCTGACGCAGTGCCACTTCAACTATATGGAAGAAAGCGTACCGGTGGCTCTCGAGGAGCTCGGCACGGAGATGAAACAAGATTGGCGCGGTTATTTGTATGCTTGTACAACGGCTCTGTTGAAAGAAGCGCGTGAAAAGTGAGTTGAAGCTTTAGAACGTCTCGCGCACTATACGAGCAATTATCTTCGATATTTAAGTAGCCAAAAGCGTACGGGAGTAATGTAACAACGCCAATTGTTGTTTATTTCTTCAGAAGCCGAGGGTGGGTTACGGTAAACAATCCGGCCGACACGAGCGTCGAAATGGCTTACAAGAAAGTCGGCGATGGTCATCCTCTGCGTCTTTGGCGCGTTTCAACGGAGGTCGAGGCGCCACCCAACGAACTTCTTCATCGTGTACTACGCGAACGTCACATATGGGATCCACAATTGTTGAAATACAGACTCGTCAACAAACTCGACGCCAACGCCGAGATATTTCAATACGCTGCTGGAAATATGAGCCCTTTACCGGCGCGGGATTATTGTGTTTTGAGGTGAGCGAATTTTACTATTTTCTTTTTCTTTTCGAATACACAGATCGTAAAAATAATATATCCGGTGCTAATGCTCCTTTTTGCTAATTGGATTTTTGCTTTAATTATTATTCAGATCCTGGCGAAATGATCTACCAAAGGGCGCCTGCGTCGTTGTGGAAACATCGGTAGAGCATCCGGACGCACCGGTGATGCTGGGCGGTACGCGAGGCATCGTATTGGCATCCCGTTATCTCATCGAGCCATGCGGAAGCGGAAAATCTCGGATCATGCATCTGTCGAGGGTCGACACAAAGTGAGTCTTATTTTCTGCAATATTGAAAAAAAAAATTCCATATAAATTGAGTTGAAAAAAAAGAAAAAATAATTTTATGGGAAAATATTTTCTTGACGAATTTATTTTTCATCAACCAATTGCACTTGAGAGTATTTCTAATTGTTTCCTTTTTTCTATTTTTGCGTTACAGAGGCCGAACACCCGAGTGGTACAACAAGAGTTACGGTCACATAGCCGCATTGCATTTGAGTAAAATTCGCAATTCCTTCAAACACACGACCGACGGTCCCGAGAGCAAAGTTTGAGAATACGCCCCCGTACAATGCTCGTCATTGTACGTATCCGAGGAAATCGAAACGGAATCAAACATCGAGCCTCCAGAGGCTTGTGTGCCGAAGCATTTGCTGATGGTCGACACTTTCATCGACGAGGACTAAACGATTTCATCGTCACAATAGATAGAGGCTTCGGAGCTATCGACCAAGAGACCGAAAGTCTCGCGCCCTCGTAGACGCGACATTCGAAAAGCTATACCGACCAATATATCGATAAATATCCGGCATCAAATATTTACGTGTCCGTCGAAATAGCAATATCGGCGTTTACCTTATATACCAATGCGAATCGTGTTGTTGCGCGCGTAATCGTTAATTCAGTGTCAAAAACTCGTTAATCAATCGCGAAGCGGCGACATTCAGGATAACGACGAGGATTAGGATTACAGAGCCAATGTTTTAGAATTAAAAAAAAATTGAGACGAGATATATAACTTGAACGCTCGAAAGATCTGACATTATATATATATATATATATACGTGTGTGTGTGTGTGTTTCATGTTATATTGTCTCAATCGCGCAATGCCATTGGAATTATCGTTGAAAACAAAGAAAAAAAAGTAACAGATCGAGAGACCACCAAAACTCTATCGCCGCAAACCCACAATGCCTTCGACGCATAGATAGGCAAAATCTAACGTTCTTGTTAATGAAAAAAAAAAAAAAAATTAGTTTGTGCCTATCTGTCGTTTTACATTGTTTATTTTTCGGACCAAATGTCATTATTTTCATTTTCATCGTTTCATCGTTTCTCATTTCATCGTTTAGCCTTAACGACGTGTATACTAAAAAAAATAATAATAATGATAATCTGCGTACGTATCGGACAGCAGAAAAAAGAAAAGCATAGCGTTTGAATGTGTAGCGTATTTATGAATGTTTCGTTAGATCGTGAGATTACCCTTAAGTCGTCGTTACAAAGCTGCGTGTTGTTCAGAATCGATTAATGAGTGTAAAAAAAAAAAGAAACGAAGATAAAGAAAACACTCGTAAGACAAAATTCCTCATTAACATGACTAATCGAGCGATCACCGATTTATGTACGACGTATACTCGAATCTATGTCTTAGGCAAAAGAAAAAGAATATCGAAATATCGAAATATCGAAAGGACGTTGCACGATACCTTACAAGTACCTGGAAGTAAAAAAAAATTGTCGGGACCTTTTACAAAATAACCCAAAAAAATAAAACAAAAAAGTAAAAAAAGAAACTATATAATCTATATGCCGAAAGTACGCATAATACAATCCGAAGGTAAAACAAAAAGAAAATGCCACAAAACAATTATAAATGTATTTTATCATAATACTAGTCACTTACATTAGTTGAATGAACTTTCATGGATAAAAAGAAACACATAAACAAAACAATTAAAAATGAATGTATACTTTTTTATTCCACAGCATTATAACGTCATATATTTGAAAGATTTATCGTATGAAGAGAAAAGATAGTATATAGAGTTTAAAAATAAAAAACAAAACTGTACAGATATATATTGAATATATATATATATAAATATAAATATATGATATTTTTGTGTCCAAACGCCAGTAGGAACAAGATTTGCGAAACAATGTGTCGTTTTTTTTTTTTTTCTTCAAGTATGAACGTCTTTATTCTTGTAATTCTTGTGTTCCATTTGAAATATGTAAATATGTATATTATTGTATGATATTATGACACATGACGAATATATATTCATTAAACAAAGTTTCTCCGATTGATAAAACATTTTTTTATTGCCTATTTTTATTCCCGATCTTCCCCGACGTCATCGACAGACGTATCCGTAAAGCGTGTAAAATCGTTTTTTTTCTACGCATCGTAAGTAACGCAGCGATTAACCCGGTGTATTGTGACGTCCAGGGCACACATGTCGGTTTGTTTAATCAATTGACGCGGTCGTCTAGGCGACAACCGGCAGACTGTTGTTTTTCGTGCATCGTCGGTCGCACAGCCTAATTCGTACGATCATTTATATTTTATTCATTCACGAGTACGAAGACTCGAGAGTATTTTTCACTTCCGACCGCGAAGACAAAATAACATCAAGAAAATGGTACGCTTGCACGTGAAAAAAGGAGACGAAAGTCAATTTCTTTACGATACGACTGTGGAAACAAACGTCGATGACGTTATACGAGACGTCACTGCAATCTACAACGGTCGGTTGAAGATTTCCCGCTTGTGTTACGGTAAATAAAACCCAACTAATCGTATTATATTTACATCGAGTACAATTCTAACATTCCGGCTTCACGAAACAATGACAATCAACACTTATTCGTATCGAACGACATCGATTTGTTTATTAGAAATAGAAGAACTCGCGAAACACGGTACTATGCTGCCTGACAATATAATGGGTCTCACGGATGAACAAGTCGAAGAATTGAAGTTGAAAGATGAATGGGGCGAGAAATGCGTCCCTTCGGGCGGTTGGACTTTCAACAAGGATGTTATAGGTACGAAAGTTAAAACTACGACTTTGTTTTTTTCTCGATATAAATTATTAAACGGATTACCTTAATATCGATGTAAGGTCGCCGCAATGGTCACCAGCCGAATGAGAGTATGCAACAAGTGTTGAAAAAAACTATCGAAGACGCTCGCTCGATGACGTCAAAGGTAAGCAGTATACAATGCGCACCGAGGTGCACTGCGCACCAGTTTGTGCGCAGCTGTCCGTTGAATCGCACCGGTGTTTACGCGTGCGTTTTTTTTACGTTTAGTCTCGTTATTATTTACGAATCGTGTCCCGCAGAAATTAGTTCTTCAAGATAAGTTGACGACTCTAAAAATCGTTCAAGAAGCTCTGGACTTGTTACGTGGTGCTGTTACGATTGTTTATCCGATGGGTCTGCCGCCTCACGATGTTATTCGTCAGGAACTTGAAAATACCGAAGATCTTCAAGGCACTCAAGCATCTCTCGAGGTTAGACGCGATCAAACTGTCAAAATCGTAGATCGTAGTTTTTCGGCATTGTATATCGAGAAAACAATTATCGTAATTGAAAAACGAAAATGATGCCAAGAAAAAAAACTTCGATTGTCAGGTTATGGACATGCAAACGGCTCAACTATGGTTTTCCGGCAAAGAATTAATACGGGGGAAGAAGCTTCGCGATTTTTTGGGATCGAACGAGAAAACTAAAGTGACAGTGAAATTGCACAAGCGCGGGGCGGGCAAACCTGGACGCGAGCCGCTCATGTCAGAGGACGAAAGGAAGCAGATGATGATGCACGCGTTCAAGCGTCAGGAACAACTGAAGGTAAGTTCGACCGTTCAATATTTTTCATTGCTCTTTGGTAAACTCGATCCCGGGCTTTTCACCCGTTGGAAAAGTAAAACAGCCGGTTACGCAGTTACACGATCGATTTTTCATTCGGCCGGCAAGGTTTGCCGAGGGTGTGAAAACAACACCTGATCAATTCTACATAGTGTCGACGTTATCCTATTAGGAGAAAGTTATCCGATTAGCGATTCCGTGTCGACCATTTAGAGGAGTTTACGTTAAACTTTCATTCGAACGACGCGTCGACTATTTTCTTTTACCAAAAGAATCGAACGAAAAAATATTTTTTTTTTTATTAAAATTAGAATAAGTTATCCAAACAGGAATTCGACGTATTGACAACGATATCGTCTTATGGAATAAATAAATAATAATTTACGAAATAAAATAATATAATAATAATAATTAAATAATAATTCATTTATTTATTACTATTATTATTATTAGATAATATAATCGATAGTATTTATGATAATAAAAACCTATCTCTGCTTTTTTTCTGCGATCTTCTGGTGACTTTCGTACACATCGTAAGAAATATTGATCGAAAATCTGCGAAAATGTCTTATCTCATTTTGGGTTTAATTAATCCGATTGCCACAATGCCCTATCGTAATAAACGTTCGTAACGTTTCGTGGTAATTGGAATTGCATTTGATAAGATATTATCTTATCCCATACCTTTTAATACGAATTCGATCGCGTAAGAGATGAGAAGATAAATAGATCAGCTCGGTGTCTCGAGGGGCCACTCTACCAACGAGTCACTCGTCGCCGACAATTTTTCTTTTTTTTTTCCAAAGTAAATAAAATAAAACGACAATTCGCGGTGCAGTAGTCGTTCGTGAGATAGCAGTCGGGTTTCATTGAAAGCGCGAAGCTATCGTGACTCGATAATTTTCTTTCCGACAATATAATTTTGTTGTGCATAGAGAGCGCCGTTCGGCATTATAGAAAGAGAGAGTGAGCGACATCGATCCTTCAGCGAGCGAAGAACGCAGTCGGGTCTCATCGATCGCTCACGCTGCTCGCGCCGTTGTGTGTTGTATGTGTGGCGTGTCCTCGAAACACCCTTTTCCGTATATGGGGTAATGGATTTTAGAATTGCTTCGAGGAATGATAATGCCGTGAAATATCACCCCTCGAGGTGAATCGTGTAAACATCCAATTTTCTCGTTCTTCATAGTCTTCGCGACAAAAACTTTTATCTCGCCTCTTAAGCTCCGAGAAGTTTATAACGCGGATAGGTCCCGTGTCGATCGTTTGTTTGTTCGGTGTCGAAATATTGATTTTTGCTCGGTACAAATATACCATTGAAAATATTGCTGAGTTAAGGTTAAAAAGACTCCGTTGATAACCCTATGCTTTTCGCAAAATCTTGAAGTTTTTTTTTTTTATTTACATTGAAACATTCGAGCAAATTTTTTTTTTTTTTACGCGATGAATGGTTCGGATTAAAAAAAATCCGAGAAGATTACTGCAAATTTATAACTTGTAGATAGATATTGAGTCGATAAACGCTTTTTTTTTCTCTCGTTCGATAATACTTGTGCGAAAGTTCTGCCACGTAGGCTGAGAGTACATGATATCCCCTCGATCACTGTAATAATAATGAATAGAGGTGACAGACGTGTCGACACGATTGTCCCGTGTATTCGAACATAACCTGTAATCGATTTTGTGTCATCGGCAGAAACGGCACTTGCGTCATCAGGTATCTATGCTGATCGTAATTGAAAGAGCCTTTTGGGAAATAGTGGATACACAATTTCCGGTAAGCAAAGGAGAGTTAATCGTAACAGATTCGAGGGTTGCGGGGGGCTAAAGCTCGTGTTTGCAGAGGCACTGGAGCGCAACAATAACGTTAGAAGATTAGTTATCGAGAAACTTCAAGATTTCCATTCGAGAGGTTTTTTTTTGTCCATTTCAATTTACCCGTTTTGCGGCTACGCGAAGCTTCTCCGCGTAATCGCGAAATAACGTTCGTACGCTTTTGTTCCACTTGCATTACAAAGTAACTGCTTCTAGTTAGCACGAGAGCTTTTCCCGGATAAAGTTGGGGCGTTTCGGTATAACTCCCGCGCGTGCTATTATTTCGAAGGCTACGAGTTTTGTTGGAAATGTATATAGGGAAGAACGGGGTAAAACGGGCCTTCGGGGCAAAATGGGCGCACGGAAACAGGAATAATTTACAAAATGTCAAGAAAAGAAAAATTGTAATAAAATTTCGAAATAATTGAGATGAAATTTGAAAAAAAAAAAAAGAATGTATATAAACTTGAAAGACGTTGGGATTAGATTTGAAAATTTTGAAAAAAGAATGCTACGGAATTTGAAAAAAAAATAAAGAAAATCCTATTCAAATTTTCAATGCACAAAAACAATTTGTATTTTTGTAAGTCTTTCTGAAATTTTCAATTTTTGTCGTAATTATTGCCGTGGTTGCGGCCACGTTAATCACGTGACCATTTTGCCCCCATCTCCATTTTGCCCCGTTCTCCTCTACGTCGGTAGGTACGACGAACTTGGGAAAACTGTTTCGTTTTTCCCGATTGAAAGGCCACACGAGCATCGAGGCTCGAGCCATCGGCGGGGGCGGAAAGTTCTCTTCAGTATATCTATATCGTTGCTTTCCATTTCGTTCGTCTCGAAGTGTAATCGTAACTTTGGACGGCGTAGACTCGACGGTAAAAGCTTACCTTTTTACTCACACCTCCGATGTATATACAACCTCGATGAGGGAAAAATAATAATAATAATAACAAGAAAAAAAAAAGAAAAAAAACGGAGATACGCTCCGTTAGCTCGGATGGCCGCGCTGGGAAATACCGGTGTCGAATGACGAGACTCACCGACCTCGTATTTCGGAGCACGTATCTGGTCTCTTCGCGGAAATTCCACGGGAGTAAATCATCTCGGCGTGTTATAACCTTCTTCTTACACGTAACTTTCGTGTCTGACTTTAATCGTTTATCGATAGTGATTCGCCGAGTAGCCGCAATATAGAAAACTCGCGTCAGATGCGAATTTTTTTTTTTTCGTTCATTAGACGATTTTTTTATTAAAAAAAAAAAACGTTTATGTTAATTTTTTTTTTTGTTAACATTTTTTATTTTCTTTTTTAAATAATAATAATAATTCTTTTTAGCAGTATGTCTTGCGTGTTTCTTTCTAAAGACTTCTATCTTATACTAGAAATATTGTTCGCTAGCGTTTGAAAACGTGAATTTGATTATACAGTTGCACAGCAACGACCAAAGGGAAATCCATATACCTTTCGTTATAATAAACTTTCCGTCCATTATTGTGCATTCCCAGAATAGTACCACAAGTGTAGCTAATATTATTTTGAATGATAGTGTATCCCGGTGACATCGTCGTCGGAAAAATATATCAAAAGCACGCGACTCTATGGGCGGAGAAAATTCAATATTCCGCCGTGACGCGAAATGTTCGCGTATAATAGATGCTCTGCTTTCGACGAGATCTCTCCTCCCAATGAATGACATTAAATGTGATTCACGAGGGTGGCGCGTACCGGTACCCTCGCGTTCGAAGAGCTCATAAAATAATCATCTTTTCTCTTATGTTTGCTTAATGCGTATCTGGTATCAAACATTTCTCCCCTTTTTCCCCCCAAAAAATAAAAAAAACATTTTTAATACAGCCGATTCAAAAGGCTACTTGATTATTTATAAACCTTTGAAAAAAAATCAATATGACTAATTTATTAGCACGAGGATTATTCTTGTCGCGTTCTCGTTACGTGCCCAACGGCATCGGCGTGTGTATCGATCCCCTAACGGCACGACAACTGACTCGTCAGCCTCGTCAAGGATTAAACAGTCTTGTACATAAAGCTCGGTGACACGCACTCTATTTACTGTGAAAATCAAACGGCAAGTTATGAAAATTGTCTTTAATCTGATTGTAGCGAAGACCAGTTATTATTATCATTATTATTATTATTTGTACGATAATTATAGCTTCGGGGGAAATAGATTTGGTCACAGGAAACAGGTAAAAAAAACTGAATACACTCGTTTATAAAGACAAATTGGCTATTACCGCCGGTAGACTTTCTTTTTATTGTAGAAATAACGCGACAATATAAGCTCCACGACACCAATATGACGACGAATATACGAGAAATATCTTACGTAAAATGTCGTTAACAGTTTTACAAAGAGAGGCTCTTAATAGGCAACATTAATGATACGCAAAAAAATTTGCATCGTAAGTAAATACGTTATTAAAACAGTATTTATAATTTTTCTTTACGTACTTTCACATTAGTAACATTTTTGCCAGTGGTAATTTTTATTATTTTGTATATAATATGGCCAGTATTTTTTTTTTTTGTTAAAAAAATGTTCTCTCATTTTGTTTGTATAATATCGAAAAACTATATATCCGATGTGTTTTTTTCGTTTTATGATTCTAATCTCGAGAATAACTCGTTGTATCAGGCAGAAAGTACGTCGGTATTTTTATATATATTTTTTTATGTATATATATATATATAAATACAGCACAGTGTAAGAGCGGAGGGGCGAAGGCTCGATGTTACTTAGAATTTATAACATAAGCCGTATTATACGAGAACAACCCCTCCATACATATCGCTATTTCTACTATATGTATAAATAATCGATCGTGTCGTATCCTTAATAGACATGTATATTCTGTATACATTATTATACTCATTATTATTATGTAATAGCTGCATATACATACATGGAAGAAGGCACATAGAGTACTAACAGGGACTTGGGAGAGTTAATTGTTTTTATTATTATTTCACGCACGTGCAAATATTCGAAACGAATGGCCAGTAATATTTTTATCGATGTATCGATCTTTTCGAGACCCGTTACACGAAAAAAAAACCTTTTTTAACCTTAATGTTCGTTAAACAAAGGTTAGTGAGATTTTTTTTTTTCGTCGTTTATTTGTCAGTTCGTCATTTCCGTTCGAACATTTGCACGATTTTTTATGAAATTCACAATTTTTCGTTCGTGAAAAAATAAATTATATTAACATATAAGACACGTTACAGGAGCGCAATTAGATTTTTCTGTAACACCGCTTATTCGAAAAATCGTAGGCAGAATTATTGCACATCGGCCCTTTTCAGCAATTGGCTCGTTCTTTTTTTTTTTTTTTTCGTTGATGTTGAACGATTATCCTTAACAATAATAAATTAACACTATGGAGACACGCTATGCAGTCTTCTACGCTATAACTGGGATATACACGTGAGACAAGTCATACAATATGTATATTTTTTTTAAATAGTAAAGCTTTGTCCCTTTCGATCAGAAATCAAATGTTCCGAGTGATCTATTGGTCATTGTATCGCCCCGCTATAATTTCGTTCGTGTAAAATTCAGTCTGAACTGTATAAGTACCCCGGAAAATGTTCGATATATCAAATATGATAAACGTGAAAAAATTAACCATTATCTCGGGAAGTCACGAATAAACAGGAATGACAAAAATCGGATTCTTAAAGTGAAAACATAAACGCAATTTTCTCAAAAATGCGACTGTACTTTTTTTTTCTTTATATCGCAATAATGTATCAGCTTCATTCCTGAAAATTGATAGAAAAATAATATCATTGAGGATTATAAACCTTAAAAAAAAAGGAAAAAAAATGTCGTTACACACAGACACACGCGCACACGCACACGAGAAAATTCGTGAAAAATATAAACAGTGTTTGCGCGTCACATAGAAGGCAGCGGTTATGTTAATTTTTCAAGTAAAATTACATTGGCCCCGCATTTCCGCGAGTAGCAGCGCTATGTTATAGATGTATATATATCTTCAACTCGGAGCATTTCCCGAGTAGTTTCAATAGTCTCGGGGGAGAGGTCTTTTTCTGTAGCTATTACGGTAGGTGGATAAATGAAACACGGCGTGCAATGCCTCGGAGAATCTTTCGGATCGAAACCTTACCGTTACAAACATCGCGTCGGCGCGCGGCAAAAAGTGCTTCAATGCACTTTTTTTTTATTGCTGTTCCGTTAATGTACACCTCGCAAAAATACTAATAAATATCGCGATTGTTCGTCTTTGCACTTCGAACCCAGAAAAACAAAATTGATTTTTTTAAATTAATTTTTTTAACCAGAATATTACAAAAACCCGTTTTGCCAAATTTTCAAATGTTTTTTTTTTTTTTTCAAATTGCGTTGCCATAAAAAAAGTAATAAATTGACGAAAAATCAAAGAGAATCTTCGGCATCGTCGGCGTCTACCAAGGGAAGTCGTTCGTAATTTCCGACATTGTTAGCTGTAGGCTTAAACTGCTAAAGTGCCAAACTTCTAATCTCACTCTCGTTGGTGAGGGTTTGGGGGGTCGTCGACGAACTTGCTTCGACGAGGCCCTCGTCTTCGCCCTCATTGGTCTGTCCCTCGGTGCAATATCTGCACCGCATTTTCGCATCATCGCCAACTTGCACCGAGCGCGTTATGATAACCAATGTTGTTAGACTAACGACGAAGAGAATTGTTGGTACTATCGTGGCGATTAGCAGCTCGGTACGCGTCTTCTTGAGATCGAAACGCGCTACGACGAAGAAAGAATCGTTCTGCGAATAGAAAAATCATATACCGTGTTTACTGGCACTTCCGATACATTGTTCTTCGTTCTTTTTGATAGTCGCGTGTGAACCCGGAATTAGCTTCGTTAGTTGCATTATAAATGGCCATTGATCTGGACAAGCGGACGTCCTATGTAGGCCCTCTATCTATAACCGTTGTCTCTAACTCTTGTAACAGGCAGCACAGTGTTCTTTGTTCGGTAGGGTATTACGACAATGTTATATAACAATTTATACTTTGAACTGAGAACACCGTTCATGTTGAGAAACGCAAACGTGAACGCACCAATTACCGACCGTTTTGCTACGACTCAATCAGTCCATTCATCAATGAAGAAACTATAAATATTAATTTGAATGACAATTGTCAAGTTCTAAACGATCGAAATATAGCCTCGAAATGCCCGTGTATCGATAAACGCATTGTACGGTCCACAAATTATATTTTGACAAACTTTTTTAAAAGTGGTCACTAAAACTGGGCAGATGGCACGATTTTCGATCTATTTTTTTTTATTTTCAAGAAAAAATGTATTGAAGCATTAATTTATAATATAATAATGATAATAACACTAACAACATAAATAATAAAAATAATATTTTTAAAATTATTTCGTTTAATGAAATATGCAACGAGCGATCGGATGCGGGAAAATTCGCGATACATGATGCAAAGTCTTACCTTGTTATAAAAACATGGATATCTGCTCTGTGCCGTATGATTGTCACCGTCCCGTCCGTGACTCGCAAGAAAATCACGACACTCACCCCTGAGTGTGTTGACGCAACCCTCCAAATTGATGTATAGCCTCGATGTATTATAGATTGTGAGAGAATGCTGAGACGGTACGTAGACGTTGGTTGGATCAACAGGATTATCGAGACTCTTCTCGTAAACCGTGAGGAAAGTGGTGAAATTAACGTAAGGGTGGGGTATCGTTGAATCGTTCACCAGAGTTCCGTTCACGCAATCCTCCGTTCTATAAAGTATTAAATAACGTTTCTGGAATTTACGCTTTCATCGGGTTACCTTGGTTACCGCGGGTCTTTGAACCTCGAGGAACACCGCTGCTCCGTCGTCTCGCCGCCATCGTATATTGTTTCTATCAATGCACCCCTTTTATTTTTTGTTATCTTTCTTCTTCAGCTGACCTACTCGATTTTTCCCCTTTTGACGCAAACTTATGTCGGATATTAACTTCGCGGGGCTTTTCTTACCACGTCTTGAGAAAATATTCTCTCAATGTTCCCGAAGACTCAGAGGCTTTTTCAAGATTTATTATAAACCGAAGGTTTTTCGTATTTTAGTAAAAATCTCCACCGATTCATGGTAAACATTCAATGAAATTTCAGAGGCAACGATCGACAATTCTCCCAAATACTCGGAGATGGAGGCGTAAAGAACTTTCCCCATTTTCCGTCTCTTCTTCAATCTCCTTACGCCGTCCTATTCTCTCTTCAATATCGAGTTTTATATATATATATCCGTTCTCCCTTATGTATTGTGAATTCACAGCCTTACCTAACGTCGATGCCGTCCCTTGTAACTCGAAAACAACTGGCGATGATACTCCGCGATTGTTCGTCGTCCCATATCTTTACGGGTTCGTCGAGACGCGTACCCGGAAGATTTCCGTTCGCTTGGTTTAGCGCCAAACCGCTTGTACAATGCGCGGAAAAGATATTGTCGTCTTGCATGAGAAAAACGTTCGCGTTTGTGCCGATTTTCGGACAATAACGATCGCACGAGAACGGACGTTTTATCTTGGTGCAACGTGAATTCTGGCAGCTGAAGAAACCATTCAATTTCATGTTATCCTTCTCGCTGTCTATCACGATACCATCGGCTTTGTGATGACATAGCATCAATTCGCTCATATTTGCGCAATGTCCGAGACTGCAGTTAAATACGCCGGCCAAGGTGCTGCACTCGCTACCGTTATTGCAATTGTATCTCTTCAGACCTTGCAAATTGACCTAAACACAGAATTATCGCATGAGAAAACGAACAAAAGAAACAAAGAAATTGGAAACCCTATTTTTTTTTCGATTGATAACATTTTTTTATTTTATTTTATAATTTTTTTTCGTTTTATCTTTTTTTTTTTTCTATTATTTTTGTGGGAAAATACGTAAAAAAAAAGTTTCGCGAACTCGCGACAATTGTTCTGTTGTCGAATATGAAATTTTATGACTGTGGTTTGTCGTTTGTAAGCGTTCGACGCGAAACTCGTGTTGCCGGTCGCCAGAACATGTAGTTACGAAGTTATGAAGGGTTTGAGGCGGGATGGTTGGAATAGCGAGATAACCATGGTAACGGGTCGGAACTCCCTCGCAGCGATATGCTTTTCGGAGTTGAGGAGTCACGAAAAGCCGGGTGTCTCAGACACATATCATTTCTTCTTTTTTTTTTTTTTTACACATCCAAACGTATTTCAGTGGTACTCTCTTTCGGGATATACTATATCCGGTTTTATGCGAAAGAATACGGAACGATGAATACGAGGAGCTCAACGGGATTTGAACAAAGAGGAAACCAAAAGATGTGAGATTTTTTTTTTACCTGAGGACACGGAACGCTCGTAAATTTCGAGCAATTCTTCAGCAATAGATCCGTCCCGTTTCGTCTTACTGTCGCGTGTATTTGAGGACAAAAACCTGTCGTCTTTGTCAAACACCATTCGCCGCAACTCGCCCAGGCGCAATAATTCACCAGTGTTGCATTAACCGTTTGGCACATTACCGGGTTCGGTTCGATGCCTGCATTGAATGCTCTGCAATCGAAATTCCATAAATCAAATGAAACCTTCTCCCGCCACGTTAACGTACACAAATGTTGCGATTTCGCATAATTAATCGATGTTTCAAGCGATAATATAGGGTATGATAATCAATCAAATTATAGTGAATTCCGCGATTTCAATTTGAGGCTCAAATCGCGAAATTATCAATGCCAAACCAAGTTAACCCCTAACAATTTTTGTATATCTTTTGCTCTCGCGAAATGATCGGTAGAGCAATAGAAATTCTCGAAGAAAGTTTCGCGCGCACGGAATCGAGATAATTGATGGATAGAAAGTTGTAAGCCTTCACCGCTCAAAGACGAGTGGAAGGATCATTATACGCACGTAACCAGTCGGAAAATTGGCAATCTTTTATTTATATAAAGCGCGATAGGAGCTCAAAAGGCTCGGTGAATTTATCGTTCCGGATCAACGGCTCAAGCTCCCTCTTCGTATTATTACAGCTACATATATATACACACACTCACGCGTACAAAGTAAAGACCCCATTTCACGTGAGGAATTAGCGCAATCAAGAGAAAAGCACGATTGATAAGTATCCCGTATTAGTCGTTTATTTTTCTTTCTCCTTTTCTTCCTCGCGAACGTATCATAAGTCTCAATCTCGCGAAGGTGCAATTAAGAAAACTTCGATTAGAGAAGGATTTCGTGCTAAAGCCGACTGATTCAAGGTCAAGATACATTCCGTATCGACGGCTACCGCGATCTAATTCGACGCGGCGCATTTTACGATAATTTAACTCAGTCCCAAGAATCTTTAACTTCTCTTGTTTCCCCATTCAAAAAAACAATTTTTTAATTAGCTGCAAAAAAAATAAAAACTAAATAATAATAATAATCATTTTAATAAAAATGTATTGAATATTTGAAATTTTTATTTTTTAATTTATACCTGTGGGAAGGCATGTAGATAGCAACGCTCAGGTACACCAGGGCGACGCAACTAATCACAATTGTGAATTGGCAGAAGCATATGCTCCCGCATATTCTACGATCTTGTTCCGGTATCATGCGTTGCTTGTACTTTCGTCCCATTTTATTTCGTTGATAAATATTAATGCTACTTTACGCTAAATATATAATATACTATGCTGTATAATAATCGTTATAATCTTTTTCTACGCTCTCGGCGATTCACGCGATTCAACAATATTTCTCTTGATTCCGTCCTTTATAATCTTTAAAAAATGGTCTCTTCAACGACTTCTTTATCTCAAACTTTTCTTTGATTCGTTAACTTTGTGTATATTCTACATAAATCTGTCTCTCAATCTGTACCAAGTATTTTTCACGGCTTCTTAAATTTCATCACGTTTTTCCTTTGATCCCTTGAGTTCGTCCTTTTTTTTTTCTTTTCTCGTCGAAATATCGTTATTAACTCCGTTTATCGTAACTCGTAAAAGAATTGGTCGATTAAATCAACATGAAAATCTTACGAGACGGAAAATAAAAATACAAAATCTGATTTCAAAGTTATCGCTCGAAGTGCACGGCAGCTTGGACGTTGCGTTTAAAATGCATCGAGAACGATATAGATACACAACTATGTTACATGGAGAGCATATTGTATAAGGGAGAGAAAAAAATGAGGTTTCAGCGAAATGGGACTTTGCCCTTTAAAAATTATACCTTCTCGGCCGCACCTTTACCTCAACTCGCTCGCTATATGGCGCGGAAAATTACCTTAATGCACTTGGGAGCATCGCTAAGTATTAACTTCGTTACATCACCCTCAACCGTCTCCTCTCACCCCCTCTGTACTCTACCCTCTCTCGCAAATAGGTTCCGCTTCATGCGATATAGCAAGTTTTTTAAAATATCTAATTAATCATACTTCGCTCGCAATTTCATCCAAAATTTTTCGATTCAATCACAATAATTTTATATATTCCACTTGTTGTACTCCCTTCGCTCGTTTCGTTTCGTTGTAAAACTGTGCGTATAGATCTTCTAAATCTATTTATATAGAAAAAAAAAACAATGAAACCGATTATTGTTATTGAACTCTCGTAACTTTGTTCCCCGAGGGCTTCGGCCGCGTGGTTCACCCTCTTCATAAACTATAAATCCTCCAAACTTCTTTACCTCGTTTATCTCTCGTTGAATTATTAATTATCTCTCTGTCGATTGAAACCGTTTTATCCGCCCTAAGATATTGTAAAAAATCTTTCGAATTGAATTTTGATATTTTGGTATCTGATTTTTTTTAAGTAGTTGAAAAAATGTATCGGCGCTTCATTAATTTTACTATTCGGGCGGAAATAAATTTAAAAAAGTGACATGAATTTCTCAATTCTATAAATAACTCGTTGTATAAAACATTCGGTGTGGTATAATGCTACGCGATATAGCTACGCATCCCCGCTGGAATATTGTAAACATCGAAACGTGGTTGATGCGTTGCTGGTGTCGTCGCAATGCTGAGTGGTTCGTTGTGGCGATGATAATCGAAACTTCATTGATTCGATTCGCGTATATATTTATCTATTTACAAATCTATTCAGTCCCTTGTGATTTTTTCGTACACAAATCTAAATATCCACTATGACACTCGGGACCGAACTCATTTCCGTCCATCCTATGCACGTGCAACGATGCATCTCTCGTTGACTCAAACTGCTCGAAATTATTCGTCTCAACTACGTTGTCGCGCAAAGTTCGCGAACAATTTGACAACAGGTCGCGGATTCGGTAGAGTTTCTACTATTTTTGAAAAATGTTCAACTCGAAAATATATTTTTTTTATCGAGCGAAAGGCCCACGCGACCCGAGAGAGCACACCTCGCGACTGGCGACTGTTTGAATCCGATGGAAGCAACTCGTCTATATATTACTATCGATGGCGAGACGCTTGCGATGCGTACGCATGAGTAAGGGAGATAGATATGCGTGGGTGTTCTCCAAGGGGGTTTACTCTTCTACGCTTGTCGCTGCTCGAGGAGGTTGCAAAAAGTTGCGCCCGCGCAACGTGTCGTCATGTCGAGTTTGCGCTCTGAACTCTGTCTCGCAGCTTGTATCCCTCAATTCAGCGGGGTTTTGTTGGAGTTCGTTAGACCCCGAGAGAAAGCCCTACTACGGGTGTATATATATAGTATCGAAACCTCGAACGTTTCCGCGATTGTCCTCGTCGAAAGGTCAGACGAAAAAGCTTCCGGTTAAATACGTACGGTAGCGCGCTTTTGGTGTTTCCAACTATATTCTTTGACTACCCCTCACATGGTAACGTCGATGTCACGGTCATTCACCGTCAGTCAGCACTTATCAAGCTTCCGATATACTAAATGCCTTTTAGAGCCCAAATTTTCTTTTATTGAATTTCTGTTAATTTTTTAATATTTTTTTTTGGGTTCATATGGTGGGCGGATAAAACCCCTCTATACATAGCCGCTTTAGCTGTGGGGGTTTTTTTCGACGTTTTTTTTTTTGGAATTCGTTCATATTTGCGTACGAACTGTTTTTTCGAACTTTATACCATAAGAATTTGTTATTTTACCTCCTATGTAGAAGAGCCATCATGCAAAAAATTATTAAAAGAGTTAAGGAAGATGCATTAATGTTGAAATAGAAAATAGAGAGTGGAAACTGATAATACAAATGGGTGAGAATAATTAGTGCAATTTTCGGTGAATGCAGTGTTGAACGGCACGATCGTGTGCGGGAATAAATAATAATATGTTTTCACATTAACAGAAAAATTTGTGTTCGTATATTCAATCCAATTCGTACACTTGGTTATTTACAATAGTTTGCTTATGATTAACCGTAGAGCGAATAATAATGAGATTAAATTCTGTATATACAGCCTTTTCACAGGATAAAGAGACATTACCATTTCGTTTTTTCGTTTTGTTATTTTATTCGTTTTTTTTTCAACTCTGTTTTTTCAAATATAACAAGCGGTGAGAGTTTTGTCATTCGTTCCGTTTTTTCGTAATGATATAAAGGAGATGTACATTTTTTTTTATAATAAAAACAGGAAGGCAATTTTTTTTTTTTTTTTTTCGAGTGATCGGATATTTCCTCGGCTCGGAATGTGAACAAAGCTAAAAGTGGTGCAGGTTTGGGATGAGGCTGAAGTGAAGTTTTCCCGAAGTATTCGCGTCTTTTTTTTGGTTTTTTTTTTTTCTTATTTTATCGTTCATAAATATTTCGTTCGCTATTAGGAGTCGACTATGAAGTACCGAAGGAATTTTTACGTCGATCTGATTTCATTTCAAAGCAAGAATCGTATCAAGCGATCTACGTACTGTAGAAATTGATCGAATTTAATTTTTTTTGTGCAAAGATAGTGAAGTATTTTCAGCGTTAAATGTGACAGATTTCATTCTATTCTAAGTCATGCTGCTGAATATAACCCCAAAGCTCTCGCGACTCTCTTTCGCTCACTTTCACCGAATATTTTCCTTTTTTTTTTTCGTCGTTTCGTTGGCACTATAATATCTTGGCGATATACACTATTAATCGTACTACGATTACAATATCTAAACGCGCGAAGAATACGAGCACTCGTGTGTACCTCTCACGTGATAATTTAATTTTTCTCTTTTTTTTTGGTTCCGGATTGTCACCAAAGTGAGAATCACTTTGTAAGTAAAGCTATAGTAGTTACAATTACGATGTATCGATAAAGAGATGATCAGTATTGTCTCTCGATATCCATGGCGCTGGAAAAATAATTTTTAAAAATTGAATAAGACGTGCGATACAAGATTTGCGATATTTAGTGCTTGCGAAATAGGCTCAGAGGCGCTTTTACTGGCGACAAAAAAAATTCTATAAAATTGTTTTTCGCATTTCGCATTTTTAGTTTCATAGTTTTGGGTTTTTTACGAATTGTTTTCGACGCCAGTGCAGTGCCGAAGAAATAGGAGAAAAAACAAAGGGTCGAGCGCGAAAAAGCATTTCAGTATCGGATGACCAATAGCCCTCACGAGATTCTGACATTAAGGCATAGTGAGTTTCACAACCATTCTAGATGTATGGGAGTTGTGTCACAGTTTCCTTACGCTTCGAAACGCTCCATTCTCAAATTTAAGTTTTTTTTTCGTCAATTCAAAGTGTCTATCTATTCTGATTTTTACGCTAAGGATTATAACAATTTAGCCGTTTTTCTCGTTTTTTTTTTTCTTTTTTTATCGTCGAAAAAGGAGTTCGATACGAAGCGCGTAGAACAGCACACTTCACGAGTCCCGTCGAATAATCAACATAAATGTTTTCTTGTTTTTCTATCTTTATCATATAATAATCTTAAGGTGCATTCCAACGAGAACCATTAAGGTGTTCGTGCCCGCGTACAAAAGTCGTAACAATTTTTATAACATTTTCTTATTCTTCTTTCATTTTTTTTTTTTCCTCCCCAATAACGTTAATAATATTCACAGGCAAAACCTTATCCTATTATCTTACTTATCTACGATAATTTTCACGCGATTGGAGTGTCAAATACTATAATAAATGAATTTTATATGAACCTTATCGAAAAATGTATTTTTTATAGAAATAAAAAATGCGAAATTCCATCGTTGAATCTGTATTTTTTTCTTCTATAAACGATACACAAGAGAAGATCAAACGAGATGAATCTCTTCAACTAAAAGCGGAAATATCTGTAAGGACGTCTCGGTAATTTCTACAGCTCGACATTATTCGAAACTACCGCGCTGTACGTTCGTTTAATGTATACGATGGGGACAAATCTTACAGTAACATTACGTAATCGAGTATTAAAGAAGTAAGCAATATCCGTCTTCTTCTTATTCTTTTCTTTGTTTGCTAAAGTTCGCTGCTGTATGGAAGGCCCTATAGCTTCGCTTCTTCGAATGATGCGCTTCTGTTTTCAAAATTTTTTTTATTTCTTTTTTTAATCATGAAATTTATTACCTTAGTAGGAAGGTGCGACTAAAAATCATGCTGAGCGCTCAGATCTTCGCGTGCGTCAACGTTTATTTATTTTTTTTTTTCGCTTGGAATACTGGTATACGATGATCGGTGTGAAATTGCACACTCCCAGTTCACTTTTATTTCGTTATTTAGGGCGATGCGAAAGTTTATCTTTTTTTTTTACATTCCGGTAATTTGTTGGCTTCATTTTTTTTTGTAATTTTTAGGTACGTTCGGTCCGTGTATTTGTAAAAGGATACTTGTTTGTTTATTTTTTTTTGTTGGTCTCGCGTTAATGGCAATGCTCGTGAAGTACGCGTTCACCTCGAACGGTTGCCAGACTGATTGTACTCCGCTGAAACAATCGATATCTCGAAACACCTGTGTACAGAGCGTCGGGGGGGAATTAAGGAATTTTTCGATCTCTGAACGGAAGAGAGTCTTTTTGCACCAATTCCCCCACTCCGGTTTATCCTCCGGTATTATTATTATTATACCACGTAATGAGCCTTTTTTCACTTTATTTTCGATATTAGTTAAAGGGACACTGTACACTTTCAACAAACAGCGACGAATGTTGAAATTTTTTTTTTTTTCATTCTTTTCGTTTTTTTTTTTAATCAGTTTCCTTTTATCAATTGTTGTTGTTATTGTAGTTTTGCGTTACAAGAAGCTGTGTGCGTGTCTCAATTCTTTATGAATTAATCGAAGAACAGAATAACGGCCCGCGGGCGAAAGATTTTATTTGAATTATTATTTTTTTTTATTTTCACGCGACTGGGACGGAACGACGTCCAAGGCTTTGCCGGAATGTGATCTATCGATGTTTCTTCGTGATCCGCTTGAACGTTTAGTTTTTTTTTGTATCGTTATGTTTTTTTTTTTCGGAGATATACAGGCAACGATCGTCGTCGGCATTGCGTTCGTCGCTTTTCAAAATTTATGTTTCTCTTTTTTTTCGTAATAATTTGATTTTACAATGTTAAGTAAACTAGACGCGTTCGGCGAAACTTTCGGCGTCACTCCCGCGCTGGGGGGTGAGCCCTCGGTAACAATCAGTACTCCTCCTCGTCCTCCTCGAACTCGTCCTCACCAAGAATACTGCGAATCATCGAAAAAATATCTGACGAGAGGAGAATAATCTACGTGATTCATAAAATTTGCAACGATTATGTGAACCGCGTTATCGGATCTGAGTTCTTCGATTCGTACAAAAATCAAATACCGCAATGCGGTCCATATAATCGCGTCAATATTTTATGGAATTCATGAATAGTTAACTCTTATTATAATCGAAAAAACGTAAAAGAAAAAATTCAAAATGCAATAATTAAGTAATTTTTTTAAAATTAAATTAAAAAATAATCTAGAAATGAATGATGTTAATAGTAAATATGAAAATAATTTAAGTTTAATTTATTTTTGAAATTATTTTGTATTTTTCAAAAATTCTGCATCGATTGGGGCTTTTGATCGCCAATAGTCGGTTAATAACCGACGGATTACTCACTCTTCCTTTCTCGCGTACTTGTCAATCAAATTTCTTCCCGGTCCGCCGCAACTCTTGCCCATTGGTGGACAGTACCAGTAACAAAGAACGCCGAGAGAAACGATGAACAATACGATGGGCGTGACGAGCGCCAACACGAGTTGTCTCAGATTTTGATCCCAAGAATACCTGATCGCGAAATACAAAAAAAAAAGTAAAATATGTTTTAAGCATCAAAATTGATTGAATAAATGGTGTGAAAAGAATGTTTCATAACTACCTCGCCACGACAGTCTCGGGATACGTTCGACTGTAGAAACACGGAAATATCTTTCCCATATTTCCGTAACCAAATTTCTTGGCGAATACGGAACAATTGACTCGCGGGGGATAACCACAACCCTCGGTGTTGACGAAAAATTTCGTATCCGCAACGTCCCACGGTATCGAACCCAATGGCTTTGCCACAAATTCATCGTACGTCGTTCTCGAATAGTTGACTTTTATTTGATGACAGCGAATGGCAGCGCTGGTGCATCCTGTTGCAGAAAACGGTCCAATTAAATTTTCAATTTCTTTTCTTACACATTTTTTTAATGAAAAAAAAAAAAATGGAAAATTAAAAAAAAAATATACAAACTTTTGTTAACTTTTGATAAGATAAATTTCTCACCCTCTCTGCAACTCGCCCACGAGCAATTTTTAAGTCCCTCGGCGTAAACGTGTTCGGTGACGACGCAGGCGACTGAGTGCGGTGAGAAATCAGCGAGAATAGTCGATATCGCTGGTTCGACGACGAATGGTATGAGAAACAAAAATCCAAAAACCGCGAGTATTGCGGTGGTGCCGAGGCACAGGGAAGTGTAGAATTTTGCTTTCTCAACGAGAGAGGCGACCTCGACGCCGGGTAAAACACCGGCCGCGACGCTTCCAGCACCACCGCCGCTACCAGCATCCCCGTCGCCGTCGCCGATTATGCTGGACTTGCTATCCTCCTCCTGGGCCCCCATGATCACCGTTGACTCGTCGGAATCAATGATTGAGCCGGTGGCCGGGTCTCGAAGACCCGACGACACGCGTCGAATTTTGACGAATCTATTTTTCAACCCCCTCGCAAACCGCTCCGCACTAAATCTGCGCGGTTTCTTTTGCTTATTTTATATCGTCCAACAGTATTCCGAAGCTGTGTTCTTTTTTAAAATAATTTCTCTTATGACTGAGTTATATGCGATATGAGTGAATAGTACGGAAAAAAATGAGCGGCGATTGAAAGAACGAACTGTCCTTGTAGCAAATCAATAATCATTCAATTAAGCTGCGGTACTTCTTTTTTTTGTATCTTTTTTATCATTATTTGATGTGTAATAATAACGAAGCGACTCGCTAGACCGTATTTAATTGTATTTTAAATATCCTTTTTCGAATAATTGAACCTATCTAACGGCGGCAGCCAGTAGTCAAGGGGGCATTTATTAATGTGCTACGCGTTATTTTTTTTAATTTTCTTCAATTTTTTTTTCTTCTTAATATCTCTTGGACTAACGAATGTGTAAAACACCGTGTAAACTCTTTCACGTTAATAATAGTCTCTTTGTTTCAACAAATATATCTTTTCGTGTCCGTGACGAGAATTTTTTTTTTCTTTTTTGTTCAATTCTCTACAAACTTTATTCGAGAGTCGAATTTACACTTTTAGCGAATATTTTTTTTGTTAACTTTATTATCGATGCAATTTATCGTATGAACACGCGCGTATTCGCTTTTCACCTAAAAACGTTCCTCTTTGTTCGTTTTTTTTTCCTTCGTTCTTACTTTTGTTTTTGTTCTTTTTTTTTGTTTTCTTTTTTTTTTAACTTGCGTGGGCAGTGCGAGTAGGAAAATTCTTGCTTTTATTAATGTGTTTGCTTTAGCGATTTGTATGTTTTTTATTTTTTATTTTGCTTGTTTATTCATTAATTCTTCGTTCTCCTCGGTGACGAGTTGACCCGAGTTTCTGTCTGTTTTTCTTTTTTTCTGTTTTCAATATATCTTTCGATCTGATTCAGTGATTTATCTAGAAATGTGACGATTAGTAGCATTTGTGATCACGCGTTCCCCCCCTTCCCTATGTCCATCCCCTCCCCCCCGTCGCTGGCTCTTCAGTAGTGCCCGCGTAGGGAGAATATCGATTGGCGAGCAGGGCTCTCCTCCAGGAGGGGAATGCCTGCAAAAAAAAAAAACAATGACATCTTTCGTTAGCTTTTAATTTATGACAAAAAAAGGAAAAATAACCACCGCGACGAAGTCGAACGGAGTGGAAAAAAAATTGACGGTATAAAAGATTTGCAAAACTGAGTAAATAAAAAAAAACACCCGTATTAAATGCGCCCACAATATTCAAAATGGCCTAACGTTCGGTTTTCTTGTCAAAGAAATGTACCCGAGCATTTTTCCTAAGTCCTTTAATCAACCCTCGCTTTTTCGATCTTCGATCGTTTTCGATTTTTTGTAAAAAAAAAAAAAAAAGAATATCAACCGGAATTTCTGGTTTTAGTCGATATTTCGCAAAATTGTCAAAAATACAGTCGAAAAGGTAAACACGTGACCTTCAATAGTCTCGTGTTTTACATGTCTCGCAATTGAAAAAAAAAAATGTTTAAGTAAATACTGAAAATATATTGTTCAATGGATTACAAAAATGGATGGTAACTTTGCCCAATTCTTACGTGACGGATCTCAGAGCGCCATTACGGAGTCTCCCCCGCCAGCATCGGCAAGATTGCCAGACGCGCTTTTCTCCAATTCGGTGAGTGCCGAGCCGGGTTTGCCCTTGAACCTCATTTTAGCGTCATCGCCAACGACAACGGTGCGCTGACATAGTATAAGCGTAAGACAGCTAACGACGAATAGAACACTCGGCAGTATCAAGGCGACGAGAAATTCCTTGTACGTTGTTTCGAGATCAAATTTCGATACGACAATGCCAGTTCTACCCTCGGCGTAGTAACACGGAAATCTCGCACGGGCGTTGTGATCGGATCCATCTCTGCCGAATTCGTGCAAAAAATCACGACACTCGTCGCGCAACGTGTTAACGCAACCCTCCAAATTAATGAGCAAACGACTCTCATTGGCTATAATCAAATCTTGTTCTGGTGGCGTTACTGTTCTTGTATCATCCAACGGTTTGGTAGCGAATATATTTAGATACGAAAGATAAGTGAAATTCGTCAGATCCGTAAGCATATCTTTTTCCAATACCGAACCATTGATGCAATCAACAGCCTCGACACCGAGACTCGAATTGAATATACCGTAGCACGATGCCATCATAACGTCTCCGCGGGTCTCGTGCCATATCTCCTTTCCCGTTTCGACCTCGAAAGCTCTGTCGCACTGACTAAGATATACCCTATCGCCGCTCAGAAGTATAACGTTCTTGTTTCTGGTCGGAATATCGACGCACCTGCGATCGCAATTATAAGGCGTTCTGATTCTTTCGCACGTACCCCGATTACAACTGAATAAACCGTCTATAGCTATGCAAGTTATTTTTCCACGTCTACCGGAACATTTCAATGGTGGATCGGTGTCTCTAAACATACACTCGAAAGCGTCCGTTATATTGATACACACACCCGCAGTACAATTGAACGTACCGGTCAAATTTCTACACTCGTCCGCTATGCATTTCGATTTTTTCGCATTTTCCTGATCTATACCGTAACACGTTTTGTTCGTCGTGTTCGTACAGTTTGCTAACATTATCGTCGAACCGTTACGTCGAAGATTGACGTGAATCTGTGCGCACGGACCCGATGTCTTTGACAGACACCACTCGCCGCAGCTGCCCCAATCGCAATTGTCCGCATTAACTGTGCGTATCGTTGTGCACATTGCCGGTATCTCGGTTATGCCTGATTGAAATGCACGCGTGCTCGGCATGTATATGGCGACTGTTAGATAAACCAACGCTACCGACGACAGTACAGCGGTCATCTGACAGATGCAGATCGTACCGCATATGCGACCGTCCTGCGGCGGTATCACCAGATCCTCAACCGGTACCGGTTTCGGCATTTTTTCTTCCTTTAATGCGTACAAACTACACTTCAACGAAGATCCCAACCACAATTCAACGAACAACTACGAACGATGTCTGCGAACGAAATTTTTTTAGGGTAAAACAGAGTCACACGTTTGAAGATCGGAGAGGTGCAGATTTAGACGACTCTTTCTTTGAGTTTTTCACTTTCGGTCGATCTTAACTGTCTGGCGATTCATGATGCCGTTGTCAGCACCACTTGTCAGGATTACGATTAGCTGAAGGCATTTACGTGCGCGCTTTGGTTATTGTTACATTTTCGTTACATTTTATTTTTATATGTCCGGTAACAGTTTGACGAACCGACGTGACCGAGGTAATAACTAGGGATTTTTAGTTATTTATCTGTTTGAATTGGGGGATTTTTCTTTGTATTTTTCGTTTAACGAGAACGAGAGGGTTGCGCCGACGAACTTTCTTGCGGCGTTGACCACCCCCGTGTGCTCTCGGGGGCTACAAACAGCAAGCCAAAGCTCGCTGCGGGAAGAGCCGTCTAGGTGCTGCTGTACTCGCGTAGAAGGCCGCGGAAACGGTGGGAAAATCGCTCGGGGTACATTCTCACTGCGCCGACGCGACCTGCACACCCATCGACCTCCGGATGCGCGCGATCCCTCGTACCAGATAAACTCCGAGACTGGGGGATCAATAAGGCGGACTTGCCGTAGCTGGGGCTACGGTAAAACCTGTGCCGCAGTGACGTCACGAACGAATTCGCGCCGACATGCATGCACAATCTTCCCCCTCCCCCTACTCCTCCCTCCCAAACTCATCGGCATCAAAGCCGGAACTATATATTTTCTTGCCCTGTACCGCGACGAGTGCATGTGCCCTCGGCTAAGGAAAATTAGTACAAATACCCAAAAAAAATGAAAACTGTTGCATTTACATTCGTATTCAATTAATTGTACTAGTGGAAAAACCGATATCTACTTCTTTCCATCTGTCATACAATATTTTTTTTATTATTTGCAGTGAACATATAAAAATATGGAAACGAACGGAAAAAATAGAAAAAAAAATGTTTAGTGCGGAAAAAGGACTTTAAGCAATTACCTCGTTTATCGATCTTTAAAATTAGTATTTTTTTTTTAATCGACGTTAAGACTAAAAAGATTACATGTATGAAAAGAATTTCACTGCGTGCTGAAAATAAACGTTTCTGTGCCCCAGAACACGGAACACCTAATTATTTTTCTTGGGCCGCTGGAGTTAGAGCTCTTGGCGAAATTAAAATTACTTCAAAATTAATGTACGTAAACTCGGTATAGATGGAGTGTAAGTGTACAGACGAGATAAGAAGACCCTCCCATTGTTTGGCACCTATCCTATTAGTGACACAACAGCACCTGCGACAAAGTTTCTAGAGATCAAGATTGGATCCAAGCCAATCCGTAATACGATATCTTCGATCTCTAAACAACGCCATCTGCGCGATTGCAATATCGCAATATCTGTTTAACATCAACGATCGAAAAAAAATTACAGCTTAGCAACTTTTTTCATTTTAAAAAACCGAGGGAACATATGATCGTGCGAAATTGTGCAGAAAGTAGGGGAAAGTGGGCGAAATTCGGCCACCGAAGGGAAAACTTTATGATTTCAGTTATCAAGTGAAGATTCAAGTGAAGAATGTTGATTAGCAACTACTAGCGTTCGACGTTGTAAAATGATTGGCAACTTATTATTATTACTAATTGGAAAAAAAGTTTATTTAGCCGGTACTACGCAGGCAGTCAGGATAACTTCATTGACTACGTACGTAGGGTGACTACGGGAAAATCCCTTCTGAAATTCCAGAAATTCTGACATGAAAAACAGGCAAAACCTATCGATCTCTCTAAAAACTTTTCCAGAATAGCTAAAAAAAGATGAAATTAGTCTCAATCATTTGTTATTGTCATCAATCATCAAGAGATTTATCTTGATATCATCGATCAATTCTTTAAAATCAGCTTTGTCGGTTAATACAAACTGACCGGTTTTCGCCCACTTTCTCCTATATCCTGTGTCTCTCGTTATAACGAAACTTTAGATACACACTGAACGCGGAGCCCCAATCCTGAGGGATTGCTGAGGGAAGGTTGATAGCAATGAGAAAGTGTGTCTTTCATCGTGAAAGTTGAAGGAGTCGGTGGAACGACAAAAACGGCTTCATTGATGAGCGACAATGAGTGAGCGAGTAGTGTGCCTGGGATGGAGGGATAAAGTAGGTCGAAGGTCGCTCGACTGGCATGCTTGTTCGAGTCCTCTCTCACTCTCTCGAGAAAGTCCACCCTCACCCTGCGATTGTCGTTATTAGCTCCCTATTCGAGAGCCGCAGGATAGCTGGAATTCCCAATGGTTTCCAACCCCGTTTGCCTGAAACTATTACATACCTATCCCACTAAAGTGTCTCCTCGATCGATCTTCCTTTTCTTCTCTTTTTATTCTTTAACACACTGTCTAAACGAAAAAAAACTATGTTGAAAAACGAAATATCGAATTATCTTGTCGTCCGTCGAATTTTGGTTACTTCTCGTTTCGTGACAATGTCCGATTTATTTTTTTCGCTGATCACGAATCTGACGTTTCTTTTGCTCGTCAATATTCAACACGAAAACTCACAATATAAGCCGTAAAAAAAACAATGATCATTACCAGGCCTTAAGTTATTCTTCGGGAAGCGCGCCGATGCTTTGGACAACGATGGGAAACGACATGACATTTGCCTCTGGGGAAAAAAAATATCACGAACTCGATCACGTCTTCGCCTACATTTGTTTTCGCTTGGAATATCTAAATCCGTTAATGCGACAACGAACGAGCGGGTAATTTATCATTGGATCGGTCGAGAGGAAAAAAAAATCCTTTAATAAATTGAACGAACGCGCCGAGACCGGGGTTGCTATGTCGGAATGCAGAATAGCTGGGCGTTCATGTCGAAAAGGTGAAACGTTTCGACCCGAGGTGTCGATTATAATGACGTTACTGATGGAACTGTAATACACTACGGGTCAGGCGGACGGAGTACACATGCCGAAAATGTCGGTGAGACTCGATGAAATACGTGACCCGAGGTCACCAGGTCGCAACGACGAATCCATTGACCCTATCCAGTTATATCGTAGGCATATAATGCTGTGGGTTGTGGGAGTGCAAGCGAAATATAACTATATTTGCATCTATATACACCTGATACGAGTTCTGTAGGTCATGCTTCCACTTTAACCCATTTCCATTTGCGGCTTTTACGGATAGACTTGTTTTACACGTATAGCTCGTGGCCTGCAAGGATTAATATCGCGATTGCGTTAAACGAGGGCCTACTGTATTCAAAGTTTCAAGAACTACATTTTTCCCAATTTGCTTCCATCCGAGATTTAATGACTTTGTTTTCAAACTCATCCTTTAATAGAAAACCCGATAAAAAAAATCATAAAATCGCTTGTTTCCTCGAAGAATTTAAATGTTATCGGAAGTAAGATCTATAAACGAATAAATGTATGCAGAAATGAAACGAAGATGGAAAGAATTTTTATTTTTTTCCTCCAATTTTTATTCGCGTGTCGACGATTTTTTTTTGGTATTTCCGGTGATCGATGAATGGCGAAATTATTCGCGGGAGGCCTCGGCAAAAAGCTTTGATTGATACGTAAGCTATCGCGGGCACATTGCCATCGTGTATCTTGGAAGCATCAGTGAAATGGATACGTATAGACTAGACACGTTCAAGCGTCGTCGGAGGCGTCAAAGAAATGTAATTTTTTTTTTTTCTCTTTATTTTATAAATTATAGTTGTGCATTGCGGTGTCCAGCGGCAACCGAGCTTCGACACACTTAGGGAAAAACTTTGAGCGATCTAGACGTCGCGTAATGCAGGTCATAGGATATGAGGACGTGGAAAAAATAAAATAAAACACATCACGTTAAATCGTCGGGGTGGTTCGTACTAGTGACTCGTTCGTTTCTGCACGAAACGTTGTTTTATCGAACGAAACCCTCTACCGGGCCGCAGAAGGAGAGAGAGAGACGGGGTTAGACGGCGTGGCGCCGCGGTCTATGCGGTACTCGTGCTCCCTACTCTGTTTCACGGAATACGCGTATCGCGTGCCACTTGTACCTACTACTATCGTGTGCTATATTACTCTCGCTATAATCTCTTTCGAAAATGAAAAATGTTTTCAAACCCACCCTCCTGGCACCTTTGAATACCATTGGCAACAAACAACATTCTACGAGAAATCCTTGCGGCATAATTTTCCATTGAATGCATCCGAAAAATCGATTTATTTCGCGTCAAAAATATAATTGCGATATAATTCAATTAAATATGAATTGTTGACAAAAAAATTATATTATTGTTGAAAAAAAAAAAAAAATCACAATTTTTTGTTTGGATAATTCCCGATCCGTTAAATCTTGGCATTTCTCTACTAACGATATTTTTTCTGCCACGAGAATTTCTCGTAGACACAGAGACTAGTACAACGAGTCTCCATTCCGTCTGGTGAATAATTCAAATATTTCGTGATCGAATTTCATTCCTTTATGACCGAGGAATGTCCGGCCGTGACTACTGCAGAATCGTTAAAGTTGTCGTGTAACACAAAGAGATAGAGAGACAGACGTCTATATTCGTTCGTAATTGATTCTTGCGTGTAAGTGGCTTAGAGAGGAGATTCAGGCGAAAGCGTCATACACACGAGTTAATTACATTCGTTCGATTCTTAACTCCTGGACAGTTCGAGTCCCTCCGGCGTAACATTGACTGTGATAGACCCTAATGCAACTGCGAGTCTTCGCTGCTTAGATACCGTCAGCCACGTCAATGCATGTTAAGCTTCAACTAAACTCGCGTGTATTATCTTCATCGAAGCGGACGACTGTCATTCAACACAGTACCGTCAGGGTTTCCGGTCTCCACCTCCCCTATGACTTTCCGATCAATCGGCAAATAAATAATCATCATAAAAAGAAAAATAAATAAATAAAGTACCAAATTCAAGGGACATTTTTTTTTCCAACGAAACTTGACTATTTTTTTTTCTTTTTAATGGGTTTTCCATGGATCTAGATGAAGTTTGCTAATTAAATTAATTTTTTTGTTCGGTTTTTTGCACTACGTTTTCCATGCACCGATCGCGCGGTTGGATCTCTCATCCCTTACGTCACGCACGACTAGCTATAAGGTCAACCGATCCATTTGTGTCCTGAGCAGTGTCACCACGTGACAACACCGTCGACAGCTTATACGGGGGTTCCCACTCCTCTTTCTATATTCTTTCTATGTGCAAGAGCTTCGAGACTATCTAATCGATGAGCTTCCGGTCACTACCACTTGATTTCCACGCGCTCCAATAACTGTGATAGTAATTTCACGGCTGCGAAGAGAACGTGTCAGGATCGCGGAGTTGATATAGCGAGACAAAGGCCCGGGGGGTGAAACGGCCAGTATGCCGCACATACTCTATGCAACAAGAAAAACTTTTTTGATCGTAGATGCACCTCATGGCAACGAGAAAGAACTTGTTTTTTTTTTATTTTTATTTTATTTCACCGTTCGTCACTTTGCACGAGAGCTCACGTGGAAGCTATCGCGACTATTTATCCGCAATAAATTTTTATCTCTTCGAACTAACTGTTTCGACGAGACAACACGACACGTTCACTTGTCGCACGTAACATTTTCATGTACATACGAAGTACCAAAGAATATTCGCAGACCACATGTCAGGACCCCAAACCATATTGTTTACATGGTGCACCGAGTCGAACTCTCCCGCAAGCTCGACACTCGTACCGCGTGCGGTTCGTCAAAAATTTATGAAAAATTCTTCAATGATGTGTGGATAGAAAAAAAAATTGTCTTTGATTCTACGAATAGATGGTGTGTCAATGATATTTATTTTTTTACTTACTCTGTTGAGAGTCGTTTGGTACGTGTCTTCGCACGGAAAAGCTCTCACTTCCCGCAGTAAAGGCTCCTTTTCGAGGGAAACAAATATGGCGGTTTCGATGAAGCTGCGGAAGCTCCACCTCGAGTTTGCCGTATCGCACTATTAAATCAATACCGACTAACCGTGCAACGAGCTCGTACCAACACGATTCTCATCACCTTTTCCACCACCCACAACAACGACCAAACTCTTTCCGCTGCTGAGTTACTCTCTTGCGGACTCATTTGACGCATCGGAATATTTTCCTTTTTCCTTCGCCAACGAAAAGTATTAACGTATGACTTCGGCCGGTACATCTCGAAAAAAAACCCACCAGAAAGTCGTAAGCAGGACGAAACCTCGCGATAGTAGGTCGGGGCACGCAAGCTTCGTACGTCTGACCATTGACGGACGTTACTACTGCGGCACCAGTCGGATTCGAGACTTCATCGATACGAATCGACCAGACGCATTTACCTAATTGAATTCAACTCCGCATCTGCCATCGAACTCCCTTAACCCATTGGGCGAACCATACATGAAAAAAAAAAAAAAAAAAATGTTTGTTTTCAAAAAAATTAAAATTTTTTTTTTTCTTTGTTTAACAAAAATTTGCTACTTTCAGCTGAAATTCCAATTGTCATAAATGTTCCGGCAGAATTATGAACGAAGCATAAAAAGAATCAAGTAGTTAATGCATGAATCACAGTTGCACTTGTGCTAATTGGACGCCAATTCGAACGCCGATCGATCGATAATATCCAGGCAAATACTCCGTGAAAGTTAACGCTTGATTATTCGCATCGAGGACCATTTTGATACGACATGAAAATTTAACAAAGTTTTACCTAACAAATATTTTGTCTATGTATAAAGGGGGTGTATTAGAATGTGGGATTACGCGTTGAATGGCCAGCGGGGGTCGTTATGGGATCCACGGTTTATAATAAACATAGTGCATAAGCTTCTAAATCTGTGGTAACACCGTAATATCGTAATACGAACATGTTGTTTATTAAACTGGATGAAACCCGATCCACCCTATGTATGCTGTATAACCCGCTGCGTAAACCGTAGCAACGATTTCTCGACTGAATAAATCTAACGTCGAGTCCATAAATACCGACAAATTATCGACATTACGTCGATGAGCCGCGTGATAATAAATCCTTAAACAAAAAGGGATGTATAACCGATGAATTTTCGTACTTTTCTTTTCAACAAAATTAATCCTCATTCGTTTTATCGCTAAAAAATCCCGCGTATTGCTCATAACTTTTAATCACACGCAACTTCATTTTCAATTTTTCATCGCAAAGTTACGTAAAAAAAAACTAAAAAAAAGTGTAAAAGAAATTCGCTCGCTAATCTCGATTTTACGAAGAGGACAGTTTAATCTCTATTATGTAAAGCGTAGTTACTTCAGGCAAGGAAACTGCTAATCGAATCTTTAATTATCGTGTTTTTCAACGTCTCAATTATCCCGATTCGAAGCTCCGGCGACGTGGGATTCTCTTCTCGATTTCGTGATACTCCGTAATCTCGTACACAGCCCGTCGTATACAGGCTTTGACCCGTTCGTCGTGAGACGAAACGTTGAAATTAACAAAAGTCAAGACTTATCGATGGTAATTTGCATGGTTAGCACGGATATCCCTAATCCGTAGAGACGAAAGGATGATATAGACGGGGTGCGAGGAGGGAGTACAAGAGAGGCACACATTTGGCCCACATTTTCGATAAACTCCTGGCCTATAGCCAGGATATATCTTGGTGTCGTATGCCCGGTAGGTCTTTTGGAACAATCCCAAAAATTTGTTAAGGTCAACCTCTCGCAGTTCTCTCAGTCGTAGTCGTCGTGGTTCATACGTACCTATTTCCGAAACTCTCGTCGGTGTACAGAGAGAACCGAAAGCTCCCTCCGCCTACTGTTGCGACAAAGTGCGATTGTGAAAACGAGGCTGATACGCGAGGTAAGAGAGAAAGGCTTCGAGGGGTATTCAAGCCTTTCCGATAGAAGCTTCCAAGTGCTATTTATCTCTGGCGCAAAATAGCTTGAAAGAAATATCTCGCTTGTGCCAGCCGCGGGGCTTTCTCCTCTTTATGCCTCTTACGTGATGTTTATTATATATAGCTTGCAAATATACATACAGTACATACTAAGTGTACGATCGGGAGCCGTGTTCGTTAGAGCAACAAACCGTAGGCAGTCTATGCCACGCCTGAAGGGTTCTCGACTTTGAATGCAGCAAAGCTTAAGGAGCTCGAGGTGTCGAGAGGTTCGTTATGACGTTGTCGTGCCCCACCCTCTCCCTACCGACCTCTCGAACTTCTCTTAGCCGCATCTTGTGTATGGATTTGTTTTGATCGACTTTTTCCGTACACATCCTCTCGACCACCCCCACCCTCTCGCGTCTCGATCCATTGTTAACCTGAGTACCGATAGAAAGCTCGTTAAGCTCGCGTCGCGAATGTCGAGACGCGGAGACAAGGGGGACTCCTTCAAACTTGTTATGACGCTAAAGGCTTTCTCTGCGATTCAATCAACGCAAACACACACGCGCACTGTTCATTGTCTACCGGTTTCGTTAGAGAATTATACAAAACCGCAAAATGCATTTGCCGTTTAGTGAGTAAAAGTTTTGCGTGGACGATGATTTGTTACAATGTTGTTACAGTTTCAAACGTGTGCTATAATGATAGTCTCTCGCTTGCTGCTTTCCAACCGCTCGAAGTTAACGCGCGGAGAAAATGGATATCGTAGCAATGAGACTGTGTGTGCGCGTGTGGTTTGCGGTAGATATCCGATACTATCTCTCGCTGCGGGCTACACAAGCCGACAGTGAGTATCGTAGTCGCCCCGGTAAGGCTCAGTGGCTCGAGGTGTCGCCGACTTATTAGTACGAAGACCTTTTGAGCTTTGAGCTTACAAACCCACTGTACGCGGAAGCCTCTAGCTTCTCGATGTGCCAACGAATTCGAACCAAATTGACCGAAGTATCCGGAGAATGGAGACGATCTTCATCGAGATAAATGTTCGTTTAAACGAAATCTATAACATTTGGAGTTGAATTATAAAAAGAGAATCCATAAGAATAATTCCGGATTCATCGAACGTTGACCTGTAGTTAAGTTGAGTATCGAAAATCGAATACTTATGAATTTTATGAGAATTTTTCTAATTTACGAAAAATTAAAAAAAAATCGTTTTTTTTATCGATGAAAAATCACGAATTTTCGAAAATTAGAAAAAACCATAGGTATTCAAAAAAATTAGCAAATTAACTTCGGCTGAAGAAAAAGTTCGGTTACCGGGTAATTTGTTAAACAATGCTTTTTTTAACTAATTTGTTAATAACTTTTTGAATTACTATTATGGAAAATTAATCTTCTTAGCATCTTCTGTATAGTTGATTTTTTTCAGATTTTTATTAAATTAGGAAGTATTCGAAATTCGCTCTGAGGTTTACGTGAATCTCACTCTTTGATAAGACGCAGCGATACACCCTCCTTAATTGATTGTCACCTTTATTGTTACAAATTCGTCTTAGTCGAGATTCAAATTGTCACACGGTCAAAGCATTCCCAATAGCGACCGTATATAAATTTGTTTGCAATTCTATTTGGAGTTTCTAAGATTAAAAAACTCGACCTTCTTCAGCATGAAAATAAGAATGCCCTATAGAAAAATCTGCCTCGACGAGAATAGACGATTGACGTTTGACCTCTCAAGCTTGATCTCGTCTATTCGATTCACCGGAGGTGCATTTCCGGGTCGAGAACCTACCCCGGAGGCGAAAAAAAAGAGTAAACGAAAGAAAGAAAAAGAGTCGTCCTGCCTTTACGGCCGAGCGGTTACGGAGAGCGCTGCGAGGGTTTCGCAAACGGTCCGAGCTTGCGACCGAGCCATTGCACTCTTCGTGTGCCGAAAGGGCAAGTAATAAGGAGCTTTTGAGAGCGCGGTATGTCGGGAGGCGGGCGGTTACAGGGCCAGACTTTAGATTGTACGAAAGCCTTAAAAACGAGAACGATAGGTAAGGTTGCGTTGGTGTACGTTAGGGAAGAACGCGCCCTGGAGGGGTGTTGGTCGATGCTACAAAGTGCCGTCGGGGCGCTGTCGTAGCATCGGGAGAAAATAAGCTCGTCCAAAGGCTCCCTGACTGCAGTAGCCCGGCATCCGCCGTCGCACGAGGAATTGAAGGTGTCGTCGGCGTCGTCGTCGTCGTCGTCGTCGTCGTCGCGGTTTTTAAATTAAATTTTGCGTGCAGGCGAATACGGCGCGCGAATAATACTGGAAATAATAGCGCGCGCGTTTCCGCCGAGGACAAAGGCGCAACAGCCACCACACGCACACATTTACAATAAAAGATAAATAAATAACAAGTTTGAAGTTCCTTTTTGTTTTCTTTTTTTTTCTTTTTTTTTTCTCATATATCGAAAGGTTGTATATATATATAAATAAGAACGAATAAACAACATAAAAAGGGAGGAAAAACAAAAAGAAACACGTGGATCTTGTGGGTATATAGGAGAAGACGCGCGGCTCAATGAGCGGGCGCGTTTTCCAATGATAAACTGAGGTTTAATCATGACCTGAGGAAGAAGAGACTGACGGAGGATACCCTCTTCTTTGCGGTCGGTGTCATCTGTCGGACAAATGTGCACGGTGATTGACAGTGTTAGATAGTGCTTGAGGGTGCGATATATACGCTCCATCAGGACACTATAATATTAATAAAAAAAAATAAAAATCAAGAAAAACAAAATAATAGAGAAATTATAAATATATCGAAGAAGAGATTGAACGAAAAAATAAATAACAACAAAAAAATTGGCCTTTTTCGTAAGGCACAAAAAGGATCAGTGGGTGATTCGAGACGATGCGACGACAGCCAAGGACGACTGAGCCCGATGATTGTTTATCTTTATAGGGGGTACATAATTGAGCTCTTAAAAAAAAACCTTTGACTATAATTTATTGGGCAAAATATTTTTACCGTTGACAAAATGACCAAAACCTCGCTTCCGGAACTCCCTTCGGAAGACCGGAAGCGAGGAGAACCGGGAAACCGGAGAACGCGATAGCTTCAACTTCTACACAGTAGCGAGTACCTCCAAATACTCGTATCACGGTTGCCGCCCCTTCTGTTTTACCGAGATTTCTCAATGGCTGAGTTTTCAATCACCCCCCCCCCCCCCCGCCTACCCTACCCACTTTAAGACAGTCTTAAGTTTGTAGAGAAAAATAATTAATTATTTTAATACATTATTTTTAGACTAAATTAAAAGCCAAAAATTTGCTCGTTAAGCGTGAGTTGACTTTATTGTGTCCCGTAGTTTTTCTTTTTTGTCGTAAGCCGAGCTTTACCCGGTTAACACAATCACGACAGCCGACGCAACGAGATACCGCAGTCTCGTACGTGCGGCTCGTGTTCCTTTGGTTCTCTTTATTTTTTCTCCCCTTTATTTTCTTTACAATCTCGCGTGTTCCTTAGTTCGCACAATCGTACGGTTAGTACGACTCTGCGGGACATTCCGTTTTAACGATAGATCTCGAGATTTAACGAGCTTATAATTTACGAGTTTAATGCGTGGGCCACTTGATTTTGGCAGTACCCGAGCGTAATATAAAACTTTTCACCGATTCAACTGGCTTTCCCTCGTTATTCGCTTCGGTGGTGAACAAGTTAATTCGGTAGAAATCGAATTAACTGTCTGATATTTATAAAAATGATTTCGCTTCGCGTGCCACATGTTTTTTTCCAAAAACAAAAGTTTGCGTAAACATAAAAAATTTTGCAAAGTGTATTTATAAGTTTATCGAATTAAAAAAATAATAATTATCGCGATTTAATTGGGTTTTTAAAAAAATTTTTGTATAATTTTATTCAATGGCAGTCGCTAAGTACAAAGACAATTTTTAATCTGTTCCAATGACCCTACAAAGTCATTGAGAAATCTTGGATAACGGCGCAACGTGCTCGCGATGAAATTCTTCCCGTTCTCTCTGCGGGATCAATTTTTTATCAAGAACGAGATGAAGACAACAAACAAAACAAAACCAAAACCTCAAACGAATCCTACAGATCGCTCAATTCTTCGACGTCCAACGTCCAACGTCCAAGGAAGACGACCTCTGGGTATCTAAAAAACTCAGCAAGACTCACTGCCGACGTTCACCAAGATGGCGGACGAAAAAGATGATCAGACATTTGCCCAGAAGCTTCTGTTCTACACTACCGCGTTCTTCATCCTCCTTGGCACCTTCAGCCTCTTCGCCTTCCTCTTCTTGGTACCCTTCGTAATCGATCCCGCGTTCACCACTATTTTTATGGAGTTCGACACGCGACCGGCCCAATGTATCACCATCGATGTGGAGTCCAGAAGAGGTGAACGGAACATATTACACGACGGAAAAAAACAGAAAAAATGAAATTTCAAAAGAATCGAAAAAAAAGTATCTGCCATTGATGTTCAAGTTGGAAAGCCATTTGTTCTCAGTATCTTCTCGTTCGGCTTTCCGTGTATGCATGCCACATGTCTCTCTGTCCACGTGTGTGATAGTTAAATGGACTCGTCTTCTCTTCTGTATGAATGTCTTCTATAACAACCCGTATCTTCCATTGCCCCCCCCCCCCCCCCCCCCCCCCACTTGATTGTTAGCTGTGCTTTCGTCTTCGTACAAAACCTCTTTGTCGTTGTAAAATACGATTTTTTTCTAAGGTTCTTGACTGTTCGAACAAAAGTTGAAACATCTACTTTGACTTTGATTTTACTTTACTTTGAAAGACATCTCAGCCACAACATACCCTCAACTTTATTCTCGAGTATCGCGATGATGAAAAAAAAAATAAAGAAAAAAAGAAAATTCCATGCAAACGAGTTTTAGTCGTGTCTCCATGAAGTTTCGTCGAGTTGTTCTCAAAGAGAATACTAATGACTTCGCAAAGTTCAACCTCCCTACGCAGTCTCTTCTTAATGAGTGACAAAAAAAAGCCATGACGTGCGCGGGTTGTTTGTTTTATAATTGAAAAATCCTTTTCAGACGGTACGATAAAAAATTCTCATTTCTATTCGATTTCGCTTGAAACCTTCGAGAATCCTTCGATATGCAAACACACATACACGCGAACGCGAACATATTTATTTCGTAATGGCAACGAAAGCATCGGTCGGGTAAGCACACTCGCGCTTCTGTATATCAGCTTTCCACGAACGTTATAAAATATTCAACTTATGGATCCCGGGGCTCGTCGGAAGAGTACAGTCAGCCGGCGCACAGATGTACGACTCTTTTCCTCGCCGCCACCCCACCGCACTCGCGCAATAACACATGAAACGAAACTCTCCCACATTGTATTCGCTGTGAAACTTTTTTTTTTTGTATACAAAATATAAAACTGATACACGAGGAATAACGAAACATAAAAAAAAAAAAAAATTACGCGCAAACGTTTGTTTCATTTCCGGCAATTTGTCTCGTTCTCGAATAAAAGTTACCGGGCATATGGACGAAACTCGACAAATTTATTTTATTTTCCAACGAAAAATAAATAAAAAAACATCGGTTGTGAATTAAATTCGCGATCGAATTTACGTGTTTTCGTTACACCCGATGTCGTTATTCTCGATACTATTATTGATTCCCATCGTCCCTCTCGCAACCTCGATGCCGAGCCAAAAAATATCTACGCTAAAACTCTCCCGTTTCCGACTCTTTTTCTATTTGGCTTTAAACGAGTGCCCTCTCTGCGAGCTAACGGATCAAACAAATCGAGAGGGATTCTCCTACGTCCTCGAACGATCGTGTATTATCCATTTTGTGACTGAATATCAACAGAGCTTCCCGGGGCTCTCGTACTTGGAGTTTATAGGATTTGTAATACTGACGATACGTTAACGCCGCAGCCGATGTACTCGACAAATGTTTTCGAGTGGCTCGACCACTCGTATCGTCACTGTGTGTCTCACTGTGGCACTCGCGCGATTAATTTGATTTGCTACAGTTCGGTCCGTTAAAAAAAAAAAATTCCGTTCTAAATTCGACACAAAAAAATCCTCGATAAAATTTGAAATATCTACAAAAAAAATCGTTAGTGTCTCATGACAATCTGATATCAAAGCTTCCATCGTTGTGGATTCATAGGAATAAATGAGGTTTCAGAATGACGAAGTTATCTCGAGAAATTCGCGACTATAGAAACGGAATGGGGCTCTTCAAGAGCAATTGCTATCGATTCAGCTTCCATAATCCATCGTTTGGCAACTTTGGACCTCCTACCATCGGCTGAAACTTTCAAGCACTTTTATCCCGACTTTTTCAAGCCTCCCGTCATGGTGTATACATATATATATGTATAGATACATGTATACATTATATACCATGCTGCTTTCGGAGTTGTATAAGCTTCACTTTAGTTCCATTTAATTATGACGATAGTCAACAATGGAACGCATTATTTAGCTTTCCAACAGTCGCTCGTCTGACTTTTCTCGTCATCTTCTTCCTCCTTCATTCTTCTCCTCGGGCATTTCTTTTTTTTTTTTCAAAGCTATACGCAACACTGGCGATCTTCGCTGACGTGATTGTCGTCGACTTACAACGTCTCGTCGGGATATCCCCTATCAAGCTGCTGGGCTATACCGTTGTTGAGAAATATCCTCACGAACGTCTCGCGTCCCTTTGCCTTAGTTTCACATTTCATTTCGCGTGTTTCCTGTCTCTGCTCACTTTATTCCTCTCGGTTATTTGATTCAGAACTCTTAAACCTTATTTATTCTTGTCGTTTTTTCTTTTTTATCAAGTTTATGGTTGTTATTGTTGAATAAAATAGCTTTAGTTACGGTTAAAGGATCTCTATTGTAGTTTAAACTCGAATTATTCCGAGATAGTCGTTTTGCACGATCCTGAAACGTGTCTCTTTTTGTCTCATCGTGCGTCATGCTGTTTGTGTCTTTGAATGAATGTGTATTCGATCCTTCGCTTTGAATCGATCGGAAAAAGAAAATAATAAAAAAAATAGCGCATGACGAGAAAAAACAAGGATTAGAAATTGAATCGATAAATCGTCGTGAGTCCAGGTGCTAGCAACTGCTCGTGGACCTCGTGTAGAGAGGGTTGCACCAAGGAACTTTACGATTGCACGCAAATACGCGTCAATTACAAGCTACCTGTTAACACGACAGACGAGATTGATCAGGATAATGAGGGGGATGGCAGAGTGGTGCAAGGTGTCGAGGGCGACGAGAACAGGCTAAGACCGCGATACGAACGAGCGCTGAAGGATTACAATTACATCGAGGATCTCGAGGAGGACGAGTTCGCCGAGGACGACGATCTCGGACTGCCAAAACCTTTTCCTACAGGTACAAAAAATTATACGAACGGGAAAAAAAACAACAGAAAAATCATCTTTATCTCGAATTCGCTTCGAAGCGAAAAAGTGAGACGAAGCAAAATTTCTTCTGTCGTTCGGAAATGAAACTATGAAATCCCAAAAGGGTCTCCCGCCGGAGCACATCGAAGGTTTTCCTATCGCTCTGATATTCGGCGAAAAAAAAACAAAAAAAAAAAAAAATACGTCGTCATGATCCGCAGGTCTCATGGGCAACGACTCCGAGTGGTACTTCACCGGTGCGAAGCTGTTCCCGAACGTAAAAGGCTGTGGATACCCTCCAATGCTGAATTGCAGTATTTTCTACCGGCAATACGCCATCATAGGAAAGAACTTTAGCTGTTACTACTCGAAAGTGGATCCGGGAATAGTCATGAGCGATCTCGACATGTGGCAGGTCTCTATAACACTATAATATATCTATGTGTCCGTTGAAAAAATCAACTCCTCCAATCGACAAAAAAATACCATTCGAGTATTCAATCAACAGATTGGTTCTTTTATTTTTCAATCGACTATATTATATCGACGATAAAATTGGGTGAGGCGCATCTTGCTGAACAGTAATTAAAACTCTAAAAACAAAAAAAAAAATGTTTGTAAAGTAGCGATTAATCGAATTTGTTCGTTAAACGATGTCCTCACCCTCTAAGGGTTCTTTTCTGTCGCGAAATGAACGTTGTTCGCATCGAGATTACACGCGTAATTTTCATTTGAATCGATCCGTAGCTTCAAAGAATTCGCGTTCCAACTTTCTTTTTTTTTCAGCTCGTTCCTTTCTTTGCATTTGCTCTCTTTATACCTCTCTCTCGTCTCGGGGCTTTCAACAGGCTATAATTCTATACAAGAGAGGCGAGTCTCTCGCGTCTATCTCATCACCGAAGTAGCGTAGACCGACCGAGTACTCGCGGGAGAGCTGTAAAGCGCTCGACGAGTTCCGCTTACCTCGCGGAAACGTAGTCGCACATCAGGGCGCGACGATGTCGATTCTCTCCCCCCGTTCTGTCGTCGACGTTCAACGCGCGCCCGCGAACCCCACCCCGCGTCGCAGTTCTCCGCGGACAATGCGTTTCGTAGTGAATAGCGTCACGATGACAAAGACGGAAACCATCATCCTCGATAAAACTCTGTCGGGCGGAAATTCCTTCTCTCTCTCCCCCCCCCCCCCTTCTCCCTCGTCTTATTCGAACTCCCTTCGTCGCTTCTCGCCGCATATCCTCCCCTGTCGATGAAACGGTAATAGTGTTAAAAAAAATAACAAAAAAAATACTTAAATTCAATTTACACGAACGTCACGAGAGAGAGAGAGAGTAGCGGGTATCGCGGGCGTTGCTATCGATAATAACATCGAGTCTCTTGCATCCGTCTCGTATATCGGTTCGAGAGGAGAGAGTATAATTGAAAACTCTCAACGGCAGCAAAGCTATCCACCGATACGGGATACCGGACACGAATGAAGTGTAATGAATGGCCGACATATTCACAAACACGTTTCACGCTACAAAGTTATATTCAAATTTCTTTTGTGTGATATTCATGACGTCATGGAATATATTAGATATAAATTCACCTTCAGAGGATTTTCGTTTCACAATGAGGCGACAGAGAGATTCATTCTTAAAAACGCTTTTTTTTAACTTGCGTTACGAGACTCTCGAGAGTTTCTTCGGTCCTTTTGATATACGCAACAGCACTTCATACCGGAGAAAAAAAATCAATGATAAATGGTGAGAGACTGTCGTTTAGAAAATATACGACGATTTTTCAAAATTCAGAATTTGGTAATATTTTGTCGGGTGTTTTTGATAAAAAAGATTAAAACGGCACTTCAAAGACGCAGAGATAGGTCGCTTCTCTTCGGAAGGGTTAAAAACGTCGGGAAAAGTTTTTCTACGGCGAGTGCAACGAATAAAGTATTCAACTACTTTATTTACAATTACAATTTCTTTCAATAGAAAAGCGACACGGTATACTTTTCTTTTCTTTCTTCGGTGTATCTATTCGTAGCCGCGAGCCGTGCGATAATGCGGACGAACAAACGACAGAAAAGAATCTTTTTGTATATAATTTCGTTGTGAAACTATATGCGACCGATTTATAAGAATGGAATTAACGAAAATGGATAAAATAAAATAAAAAGAAGAACAGTTCAGTGAAACGCGGAATGGGAAAAAGCTTGGATATGATTATCTTCAGGTCTACATGAATCTCGTCTACGCGATGGCGATACCGATACCGTCGTTCATAATATCGGTGATATATCTAACTATCGCCTACTTCAAAATTTACAACGAAGATGAGGAGGTGCTCGTCGGCGAGGAGGACGGGGTCGACGGTATTGAGGGTGACGGTGATATAAACGAAACACCGATACCCCCGACGAGCGGTGCATTGACACCGGGCAGCGAGGCATTCAGGGAGGATCTCGCGAGTTTCGGTCATCAGCTCAAAGTCGCGATGGCCGATGAGATCAGCAGAGAGAGCCTCGAAGGGATACCAAACTCGATCTCCGCACAGGGGTAAGAATCTGTTTGAAAAAAAAAAAAAAAAATCGTGATGGACTTTCCATTTACATTTTTTAACCCTTTATTGGTGAAATCGCAGAGCTGATAAAGGGCTGAAAAATTGTGATGGCGAAGCCATCACGTATTTTGAATAATTTTAAACAAAATTGGAAAAAAAATTAAGAAAAAAGAAAATCTTAGAAAAATTCGAGTAATTTTGCGCCGACATTATTTCCAGTCACTTGGTTGCAATCTTCGTTTACCCTATTACCCGTCGAAGCTTAACAATTCAACACGCGAGAGTATTCGTCGCTTCTTCGTTATCCTTCGATAGTACACTTATCGCAATAGGGCTTCCGGTCACTCGAGTGAAAAATTGAACGATTTTAGAAAAGTGTGAACGCCGCGGTTGTAGTCCACCGGTGTAGTAGCGGTTTACAGTCTAATCTCGTTAAAAAAGCAAGCAGTTTAATTTACTTTACAAAGGGGTTGTAAAGACGTCGATATATCGCAGGACTGTGTGAACTTTAGAGTGTCTCGCGTGTCCCTAAGGCTTCCGAAGAGAGTTTAATTCTTTCGAGTCTTGGAATTCGATTTTTTTTTCGCTGTAATTATAAATCGTTGGTTCCTTTCATTAATAAAATCGTTCTGTCTCCGCGTAGCGCTTAATCCCTACAAAAGTATAGATAACCAGTAGCTACGGAGTTATTCATGACGAGTGGGCGGACACCGGACGCGTTGCACTTGGCGAAATCGTACCATCCTCCGTCACTTCTTGTATGTCCCTTTCATTTCGCCGGATATAAACTAACAGCTAGAGTCGTGACGTACGTAAGATATACACGATGCGCGGATTCACATATCGAGCCGCACCCGGGATAGCAGCTACATACTTACTGTATACACTGTAGCAGTTTATACATATATATACATACATAACCACGCGAATGAGTATCGAACGGTCGCAAGTTCGTGCTTCGGATATATAGAGAAAGATATATAACGGAAACCGTAGGGTAGAGGATAAGCTCTCATCGGCTTTTCCCTCAACAAGTTTCTCATTCATCGTCCTAATGACGATTGCGCGGATAATCTCATCCATGCATACGCCTCTCCATACACATGCGCGTAACTCACATTTAGCCTATGATGACATAATATCAACCTATCGAGAGGCACGATAAAAATTTTATTATATCACGACGCGAGATCAGTTCCGTTCTCCGATAGAGGAGAATCATCTTGAAAGGCGGTCTTGTATGTCTCTATCGATTACCCTCGTATTCCAAGCCGCAATCGATTATTTTCGCTATTTGATTCGAAAAGAGTTTCTGAGGTGTTTAATACTCGAATTAATAGAGTTGATGCACTTTTTTTTGTAAATTGAAACTACCGACTCGAACGACTTTCCGAGGGGACGAAAATACATTTATTTAGTCCTAAAGTCACGAATTTAAATGGACTTAAACGGGCGCTACGCTTTCCTAATATTAAAAGAGCCCTTAATGTCATCCCCCAACGTCGTTGAGCCCATAAAAACTGTCGTCTCTCGTTCATTCCTTTTTTTTTGTCGTCCCTCCCTCGTACCTTGCATTATACTCGAGCTAAAGAATTATGGTATGAGAAATGGAATCTCAGTTGGTCCGGTGAGAGAAGCTCCGTGGTTCGTAACAAGCACGCGAATGCGGAGGCGGAGATGCTGATGTTTGCGCTCGTCGCATCCCCGCATACTCGTCGCATGGTTAAGCGAGTAGTAGAGGGGTGGTTTCTCCGACCAGGCGGCGGCGACGCGCAGTCTATCGGCGCGGCTATCCCGGCTACAAATCTACGGATACCATGCCGGGTATCTACATACATATATACATGTTATACACATACATACGTTTAATAGTATACCGGGTAACCAGCAGTCGCTCATTTAAGAATTATAGCCAATGGAGGTTGGGGTAATGCGGAACAACGCATAATAAGAATCACTGGACAATGCAAAATAGATATCTGAATTGAAATCGCAAATGCCGCTTTTTTTTAACATCGAAACAAAAATTCGATATATTTTTTCGCTGATAACGAATCCGACATTCATTTGACTCCGATATCCCAGAGATATTTTTTTCAATTACCGGAAAAAAAAACTTTTTTTGCGACGTCACTTCCGTTTTTGAAATCGTAGGTAATGTCACGATGAAATTCCCAAGTTTTACGATGTCTCGTAAAAATTTAGTCATTTTTTTTCTGACATCACTTCCGGCGAAGATTTTTTGAACCGGAAGTGACGTCACAAAATTCTTTTAAATATTCGCCAGACTTTTCCTGAATTTTAATATTTTTCGATATCACTGTTTGAAAATCTCAGTTTTTTACCGGAAGTGAAAATTACCAAACTTTTTCGAAAAGTCGCCAAATTCTTTAAATGTTCATTGTGAAGTCACTTCCGGGGAAAAACGGAGATTTTAAAACTGGAAGTGACGTCACAGAGAAAATGACGACAAAAGCACGATTCACCGGAGCATTTTGTAATTTTCTCTGTGACGACACTTCCGATTTGCAAATCTTAGAATTTCATCGGAAATGAGCATCGCAACAAAATTACATTTATTTAGCAGATTGTGTCATATAAAAAATATTTCAAAGAGATAAGAATACCTCAATCCGTAGCTTGTCAAACTCTTAAGTATTGTCATTACAATAGTTTGCAAGTACCACATAAGACTTAGTCTTTCGCACTTAAGCGAAACACATAACCTTCCATTGTCTTCGATCTCTCTGTTTTCACAGCTCGTGTAACTCTATAACCGTTGTAAACGTGCCGGTGACGTTCTCTATCAAGTCAAACGGTTGTGTATACGCCGAAGTGTAACGCGCATACAGGTATATCGACCGGAAGAGGACTATACGTACTATACAGACCTCGAATATATAGATATTCGTAAATACGTTGAACAGTGAACGAGATAGAGGCGGAGAGAACCTATAGATACTCGTCATTGAATCGAAGCTCCGACGAAGCGTGAACACCATACGCTCTCGTGCCTCGTCCTCGTCTATACAACTGAATTGCTGCCGGTCCTACGTTATGCGTTAATGATTGCGATGTATCCGACGATAACGATCACGTACTCCGCACCTCTTGTGTATCAAACGGTTCAACGGAAAGGGTACTTCGTCTTTCTATTGTTGATATACGCCCCATAGATTTCCCGCCTTCTGTATACTGCTATCGCGAATTTCCTCGCTATCGTGAAAAGGCAGAACGCATCGATGCCACGAGAATAATATCAGAACCGCAAAACCCTATAGCGATATGTTACAAGTTTTCGTATAGAAACCCTTACGACCCCCGTAGTCACTTCCGGGAGGATCGATACTTCCGAACGCGGTCTCTCGGCTTCTCTCTTTCGCTCACAGCCGGGACACAACCCCAGAGGGGAATACATTTCGGCTATATCGCTTGCCGCTCCGTGTATACCCGATGAATTCACTAAATTTCGACTGTACAACAGTTTACTCGAGTCGAGACATTATAGGAAGAGTAGGAGAGAGATTCGCTCTACCGGAGTGGCAGGGAGGACGGGAGGGAAGGGGTGAGTCAACGCATCGTTGCATACGTAATAGAATAAAGGGAATGCGAACTCGTTTATTCGGTTCGATAAACTTTCTGTGAAATTAAAATTTTTTTATTCATCAAAATAATTGCAGTAAAAAAATATCCATTTTTTTTTTTCATCTATCGCTCTCGACCCCTGCGCTACTTTCATATTGAAATTAATTCATAAATAATGACGAATTAATGCCAAAAACTCGAGAAAGTTTCCAAGTTCGTTGGCAACATTGAGACCACATTGAAAACGAACCCATTAAATATTGATAACGATAAAATGATTAATCGCGCTAATTAGCGGATGATAGACGTAAAGATAGTGGGAAAAAAAAAAAAAAAAAATTGCTCGATGCTTTTTGCGTTACATCTCTGATAAATTTATTCTTCGATAATTATCGTAATAAGTATATAGCCAGCGGCCTTCGTGCAATAATTTTACGTAAGCGATATACACTCGTCGAGCGAAGGTAGTTTGCGGTATTATCGTTGTTGGAGTACCTATAAAGGCTGCTATATAAAAAAAAACGGCGTGCGAAGCTCTTTTCTCGTACGGCGTACTGTGCAACTCAGGTTGGTGTACACAGAGCTCCGCTGCTCTGTGCGAAAGCTTTAGTAAAGTCAGGCAAGGACGTCAGACATCGATTCGATGCCGAGGTAGAGTAGTACACCGGGGTTGCCTCTGGTTGCCTCTCCTATACCCGTTCGCGGTTTTCTGCTTCGATATTCCTGACATCCTGAACTAGCAACCGACACGAGGTAGGAGAGCGCGAGGGCGAAGGAAAGCGGAGAGGCCTCTCCAACCCCCTCCCTCTCTCCGCCCCCGTTAGCCCGGTTAGAATAGCCGAACCGTATGCCTCGGTCAGTCGTACACGTCGAGAACGCGATATGTATAGAACTAACCACCTCTGGGGGTTCAAACTTAATAATGCAACACCCAAAACGTCGATCTACATATGTATACACATAGAAGCAAAATCGGATTGCTTTTGGACGGAGATTCACCCGAATATACTTTACCTTTCAATTCCGATAAGCCGCTTGTCTTCGATCCGATAATAGCTACAAAATTACAGCGCAAAGCTTTGCTTTACCTCGAATAAAAAAAAAATAAAAAGAAAAAAAGATCTTGAAACCTTGAGATACGATACTTCACACTGCGATGATATTTTTTAAATAAAATTAAAACTTTTGCGTCTAATATCGTGTATCGATTCTTCGATAATTTTCTAAAAGGATTTTCTTTATTTGTCGTGTAATTAAATATTTAATGAATTAAGTTTACCGACGCACTGCTCAGAAAAACAAACGGGAAGACGAGAGCTAAAATGAACTTTGCATTGCGGGTTGAAGTGACCCCTCTAAAGCTTAATTACTCGACAACTGTCTATGTGTGACCTTTTTTTTCGTCTGTTCCATGAAGAAACTTGAGCAAGACGATGACGACGAGTATCTCGACTCCCCCTGGGCCGACGGCAGCAGTCTGAAGCGTCACTTCCAAGGGTTGAACAACATCTCGTGGAGGCCCCACTAACTCGTTGTCGACGTCATCGCGTGATAACTGACGATTCGCGCGAAGCTCCGTCGCTGCTATCCAGCAACTTTTACCGGCCGCCAAAAGCTAATCCGCTACTTTCACAATAACAGAAAAGAAAAAAAAAATACAAAACACACACATCCGATACTCATACAAAAATCACCCGAGAGACACACAGAATTTGTTGAGAGGCTTCGCACATTGCCGCGGAGTGAACCAGAGGATTGTAGAATGGAAATATCGCGAGAAAACAAGAGGACCGTCCGCAACAGAAGATCACTCGTAAGTCCTGTACCCAATTATTCTATAATAGTAATTTAATGTCCCAAAAATTGAAAAAAAAGAAAAAAAAAATGAAAGACAACCCACTAATGTCTCCTGTGCAAATCGGAATCCACCCAAAGCCTTCTAAACTCTATTCTGTTGCTTATAATCGAGTAACGAAACTACGGGTGCTTAATAAAAAAAGAAAATTAAATTAAAAAGAAACATAACAGCAAACAAAGAGAAATACGAAGGGGAGTCCGACGAGAATAAATAATACGCGATTATACACCTTGACGCATCAAATCACATCCGGTATTTTACCCTCTGTACAGATAAGATATTTTGTAAGTTCAATTTTTCTACGTCGAACGGGGCCGCTCTTTAAATGTGTATATCCGGCGTTTATAAAAAAAATAAATATAATTAATATAAAGAGAAACACACAAAACACACAAACAGAGAAAAACACAAAAAAAAAATACACTTAGACACAATACGAAAATGTCAGAGAGAGAGATTGAGGGATGAAAGAGAAAAGATAAATATGTATATTGCAAAGCCGCGACGATCGCATTATTTTCTGTGCTATTCGCCTCGAAGTGTGTATAATTCGCGTGCAAATTTTTTTTTCGCGAGAATAGACGCGATAGACGTCTGTTTACGGGAGAAAAAACAAAAAAAAATGAAAATTGCTATGAATAATATATATATATACACATTATATGCAACGGGTAAACGAGCTTTGACAGTGACACATCGGGAATAATCTCTTTTAGACGGTCCCCGGCGTCTACGTCATTTGCTTGATTATTGATAAAACGTTAATATCGATCGTACTATAGTATATAGTATATATATATATGTATAGGACGAAACGATGGAGAGGAGAGGCTGCAGCACTCCGACTCTAGTGGTTCGGCTGCACGAGAACGTCCCGTTAAACCGTTGTGTGTCTCAGGACGATAATTCATTTATATAATCGCAATCATCGATTTAAAAAAAAAGAAAAAAAAAATCACTCACACACAAGACACACCTTTCTTGCTGAAAACGTTCCCCTCCATCCGTCTACTCGGATTTTATAGCGAAGCTGCCATCCACTCGAATGTTTTCACAAAAAAAAACAAAAACAAATTGTAAAGATTTTAAATGAAAAAGAAAAAAAATGCTTCTCTCTGGTTCACTCGGGAAAATTTGTGATTTATTCTCAGACTAGCGAACGGAGTGAAGGGACAAAGAAAAAATAGAAACGAATTCGCAATATTGTCGTATATTTAACAAAAAAGAAAAAAAATCACGTTACTTATCGATTAAAGAAACATCTAAAGATAAAAAAAATGGAAAAAAAAAAAACGATAAAAAAATAATAACTACGTAAGAATTAAGGGATAACGATAATGTTAAAGTTATTGCTAAGTAAAATCGCTTGTTGTGTGAATCATGACGCATCCTCTTCACCGTTGCATCGTAGCTGTTGACAAAAAAAAAAAAATATACAAAAAAGGAGAGAAAAAAAATTCACGATATGATATCATTATGCTCGCTCACCAGACACGGTATATATTATATACAGAAACACATTATACACTTGCATAAAGAAAAAAAAATACGAAGAAACACTGAACGAGAGACTATGGAATATTATATATTATATATATATATATATCTATATTTACCCGTACAAAGTTCACGCTGTTTCCGTTTTTGAGTCGCTTTACTTGAACGCCCGACAGCCTTTCTATATTCCGCCGTCGTGTATTGACTATTTCTATATTGATGTATCCCCACATTACCCGCCGCGTCCTCCTCCCACACTCCGTGTGATACTTTTCCATTGAAGTCTTCACTGGTGTACTAACGACTCATTTAAGAGGATTCACGTTCGTTTACGAAAATTATCGAATGAAACCACTTTTTATGAGTATTGTTTCGCGCTTTATTGGCCGGCTATGCATAGAAAAGAAGGAAGAAAACATTGAAAACGATCGATCTCCGGATAACCTTGACTAACGAAAAAAAAATTGTATTCAGTATTTCATTTGATTGTATTCAATACTGAAAAAGTACATTTTCAGAAGCAACAGCACAGTGAAACTGAAAAAAAAAAAATTAACGACATTTCAACAATTTTCCGACAAATTTTAAGTTTTTCTCCGCGATGCGACTTCCGGTAAAATATATTTTATTTCAATTGTGACGTCGTGAAAACTGAGTTTTCAAAACCGGAAGTGTTATAAAGAAATTATTCTTTTCAAGAAAACTAATATTAACATTTAAAAAAAAATGTCACGTCACTTCCGGTTTTGAAATCTCAGTTTTTCACCGGAAGTGACGTCGTAGAGAAAATTACAACATTTTTTGGAGTCGACAAAAAAATATTTTTTCAGATTTTCACTGTGACGTCACTTCCGATGGTAAACTGAGATATCGAAACCGGAACTGACGTCACGAAACCATTTTTCAATTCGGCAGAAAAATGAATTAATTACGTGGAGTTGTAATTATTTTAAATGCGATTTGTGTCCGAATCGGCGCTAAACTTGTCGAAAATTCTCAGCTTGCGACAGAGAAATTAACAGTAACTCTAATTATAAAAAGTGGTAACAGAATTGAACTTTTTCGAGGCTGAATCGAAGATCGTGTACCCTCTTAATATTGATTCGAATGAATAAGATTTGCCGTACGATTTGTGAGAAACCGAGAGGATCGGTTGACGATTGTCACACAAAGAGTTTCAACACAAAAAAACACTTTTTCCGGCAATGCTCAATTATGTTAATCCGTGAAATTAACAAAAATGGATTTGGTTTACCGGTAAGCAAACAAAACAGAAAAAAAAACTAGCGCATGAAATCGTAATAAAAATGAAATTGCACTGTGCAATTTTTCAAACCACCGAACATAACGAAAAAAAAAAATACAGCTGATACTTATTGGAAAAAAAATAACAAAACAAGAAAAAAAATAATTGAATTGTTTTTATGAATTAAGAACAAGTTGTCTGTGATCTACAATAATTAACAAAAAAAAAAGATATGTAATAAGTATTGACAAGTAAAAAAGTATAATGAAAAAAAAAATATTGATAATGTTTATTGAAACAAAGCGATTGAGTCGAGAACATTGGAAATTCATCGGAGTCGTTTAAAGAGAGTCAAGGATGAAAAATGTTTTTACGGCAATTGATTGGTCGGTCAGCAAAATGTTGTACAGAGACGAACGTATTTAAATTGTAAATACCTGATAAACGTGTGGAGTCAGTATAGAAGAAAAATCTTGAACGAAATTCTAGGGGATTATTGACAATGATGATGACGGAACATTATAAAAATCTCGCGAAAGTTAAGATTCGCGAGATGAACGCTAGATAAATATATTTGCTGTTATTAATCCGTGCTAACTTTGCAGAAAAAAAACAGTAATGAAAATAAGAGTCCGTACAGCGTTCTCGCAAAATAGCGAGATATATTAGACGAAGAAAAAAAAACCTTAATAAAGCGTATTAAATAATTGAAAAAAAAAGGAAAAAAAAAACAAAAATAAATTAAAAACAAAAAAAAACATGGCACCCTCCTATCGCGATTAGACGTAAGTGTAGATTTTAGATAGAAAATTAAAATAGAAGCGCAAAACACCAAAATCGTTCCTTCCACCTGCTCCGGCCGTATATTTGATTATCAATTTTAATATATCGCATCTCATGTAAAAGTCCAATTGCTCTCCGGATTATAAAAAGAAATAAAAAAAAAAGCAAAAAACAAAAAATAAACCAAGCGCACCTCGATATCGCAATTGAGATACTATTATGCGTCGACGTATGATTGTACAATGCCGTTCGAGAAACATAAGAAGTATATAAAAGCAAAAAAGATGCGCGACACATACGTGAAAGAAAAGAAAAAAAAAACACCGCCACCAAATAAGTTGTTTGACGAATGTTTGCGAAAGATGTTCCAAAATAATTTTTGTACTGTTTGGCACATACGATAACCGCAACGTTGCAACGTTGTCGACTTTATATTTATGTACAACATTCAATTATTATAAATTTTACGACGTCATTGTAAAACAGCGATCGGATTAAGTGTGAAAGTGTATATGGCTTTTTCTGCGGTTAACAATAAAATGTTGTCCAAGCTTTTTTCACGAGATATAACAACACACTCTGTTATAACACTACGAGATACCCGACGTTTTTATCCGACTATCATTGCGATTGATCGTCTCGAGTGATGTGTACTAAATGCTTAATTGAAAGTTTATTCGACATTCGATCGAAATTTGTGGCAATGAATAGATATTTTTAATAAGAGATAGCGTAACGAAATCCGGTTTATAAGAAAATTTATTTTTATTGTCTTCAAATACATTTTATTCGTATAGTGTCGTTCGCATGCTGTTCCAATCGACTCCGGATCGTAGCTATAACAAAAAGAAAAGCAATCTGTTAGAGACGAATTCGTTGCAGTAGAACCAATTTTTTTGTTGTTTTTTTATAAGTCGAGATCAGGAGTTGAACGAAAGGTTTGTCATCGTTTGTGAATCAGGACTCTAGCCAGTTGTCATCATATCGACTTGATTATTTCTTTACGACGATTACCGCGTTAGAAGTGCGAATCGAACTTTTTTGTTGCACTTTGTTTCTCACCTTGTCGTTCTACATGCAGAATCCTCGACGTTAGGAATTTTGTAGTAAAATCCAAAGCATCGTCGCCGCAGTCGTAACTACTCCACAGCAACTGAAACATCGCGGAAAAATTGCATAAATTGATGTGATAATTTAATAAAAAAAAAAGAGTTAAATAAATAATTTTAACTCTATTATCAGTACACGTTGGGAATTTTCATCAATGTTACTCAGACCCGAAAGATGATATCATCATTTAAGAAAAAAAGAAATAACACTTCACTTTTCAAAGTTTTGAATCCACAATTAAAAAAATAAATACGCTGCAACGTTTTTTCTCCAAATTCTTTAATAAAGAAACAATTGTTTCGCGAGTCTTACCGATTTTCTAGTCGGCAACATTGTCAATAGGATCCTCGACTTAGACGAGGCGATCTCATTCGGCTCCGCATCAGTCACTCCTCCATCGGCAACGACTGAAAAATAACGGAAAAATAGGTTCAGCATCCACCACTTCCGGTTGTCAATGAAAGAGGCAATTTAGTTTAAATTATATTGTCAGTACACGTTGGGAATTTTCATCAATGTGACTCAGACCCGAAAGATGATATCATCATATTGAAAAAAAAGGAAAAACATAAAATAGCATTTTTCGAATCGAATAAAAAATGTAATTTACCTTTTTCACGGTCGTGTGAATTCGGCGAGGCGTCGCATCTAACGATCAACGTCCATAATAACGATTTCATTCATTTCATCCTATGAAAAGAAAAGAAAATGAATATCGATTAGATTTCATTGATTTGTTTGCTTTGAGAATTTTAATGGAGATACCTACCCTTGAAGAGGATTGTTTCTGTAGTCTCAACCGGCAAGTGCTCGAATCTGTAATCACACGTTGAATCATGAATATTGCGTTTTCACAGTTCAGTACGTAAAGCGCAGAAGGAAATTGATTTTTTTTTGTTTGTTCTTCGGTTGAGTTACGTGGATACATGTAGTCTAAAGGATAACGGTGTTACAATAGTAGGTAAATCTCAAAAGTTCGTTTTACCGAATATCTAATCGGGATAATTCACTATATTCGTTAACCCTGAAGCAATCGTTCACCCAACAGTTTGTTTCCGTTTATTTTTCAAACAAATGTTCACCGATGCATCCAATATCAATATATGACTCTTCGGTTGCGATTGCTGCAGAGTTAATCAATAATAATCCTCTCTCAGGCCTCACGAAATAGTTAATTTCCGCTAAGTAAATCATTCGATGACGCAACGTCACGCTTATTTATTTCAGTCGTCGACCGATTTACGGCGATTTAAGTTCGACAAACATATAGAGTTTTGTTTTAAAGAGTACAGCACCTTTACAACTTTAATGTAAAATTATTTTCATCGTTTAGATTAATGAATGTTTTGCTCTCGAATAACTTTTTTCTTTCGGTATCTCGTACGGGCGTATTTAACAATGACGAAAATCCTATTGCAACTCTATGATTTTCATCCACAAAATAAGTAATACTAATATTAAAAATAGTAAAATTTCCAGCTGTTTAAACGAATAACGCGAATTTTTTTTCCCACCCGATCGAAATATTGTTCAATGTTCAGAAAATGCTCATCCACGCGTGTGGCACGACGAAATACTTCGTCACAAAAAGTATCTTTCCTGTTCATAATTTTTTTTTTACAGAATTGCTAATTAAAAAAAAATGTTTATAAACACAAATAGCTGCTGAAAGGTGCTGTACCTCCACAAGATCGATGTAGAGAGTACGCTTTTGTTATCGAAATATATATATATATATGTAGCACATTGAGTAAAAAAAAAAAGAACCAATATTTATAAATATCGTCAGTCACAGGACAGCCCAGATTTTTTCAATAGCGAACCTAGACAACCTTTTGTTAAAGATCGCGTGAGACACTTTGGTTTCGTAGGTAACGTGAGGCAGGCTCTGGGCTGTATGATTTATCGTGATCGATTACCGTTGTTAAATATCACCTGCCGTATAGAAATGCTTTCGATTATCGAAATAGTTGCAACACTCCGCGATATGAAATGATATCAGCGTCAGAGTCGAGCGGGGAATACGAAAAAACAACTTTTTAATTCATTTTAAATAGGGAAAAAAAAAAATTGACATCGGTCGTCCAAAAAAAAAATTACGAGAAAGAGTCAAAGTTCTATCGTATTCTCCCTCATCTCCGTTGTCACCCTCCCGAAATGCACAATAAGTGAAAAATATTATTTAAATAACATTTTAGACGAATCTACTCACCTTTGACAAGAGGATTCATTGACTAGTGGATTCTTTCAAGTAAGTAAGAGCCTATCTTGTGATTGCTGTCTCTTTCGCCCTCCGATAATGATAGTCGTGATCGACAATGCTAAGATCGTATTTGCATAATATTGTCGGTAAACCGATGAATGTAGGAGAATATGATTCGGCGTAGGCGTTCGGCTGAATCATATTTACTTGTAGCGTGTAATGTCCAAAGATGCAGAAAAATAATTGCTATCGAAAAATTCGACAACTCTGCGATGGGAGTTATAGTCGTCTTAATTTCGATAGATTCGTTTAACATTGGCATCGTTGCTTCATTACGCTTTGAACGATAATTATAATCGGGAGACAAATGGATACGAGATTATTGAGTAGTGAAGATTGCAGAGGTAAAAAAAATTAAAATTATTGGATTTTTGGGGAAAGATAATGAAAAATTTCATTAAATTATTAGGATATTTGGCTGTTCACTTTGCTACACGAGATCCGCTGGATCTCGCGACAAGCTAAATGCACTAAGGGGGTCGAGTCATGTCGCAGTAAAGTTTTTAATTTTGTAAATAACATAGCAGCTTAGCACTGCTAATGTTTCCCTGTCATGAATATTCTTGAATAATAAAAATAATTAAGTACTGCATAATAGAAGGTTTCAAAACTGCTATAAGCGTTTCCTAAATTCCCAAACGTGAAAAAAAAAACAAAATTGGACGTATCCACGAGAATACGATTCCATCGGTTAATTGTTTTATCGGGTTTTCTGGGGACCGCAGACGAAAAAAAAGTTATTAAAAAGTTAAACGCTGAAGCTGAAAATTTAAGGAGTTTTCAACTGAAACATGTTTTTGCAATTGTCCATCTATCATTTTTCGTATGACTCGAACCCCTTAAACGTTTCGAATAGTTATTTCGCCATGTGGATTTTTTAAATTTTCCATTAATCCATAAACTGTAGTATCGAATTGAAAAGAAATTGGACTTCAATAGGTTTAATGATTTGTCATCGTTGCTATTAACGTTCCTTCGTTTTTTTTTAAGTGTGTAACTTTTATTGATAAAATTATATTCGCTGGCATTTAAGTCGCTTCACAACAGCTAAAGATTAGCTTCGAGTTCGTAGCGACTCGTGTCTACCGTAGTGGTTGATATACCCTAAATATAAGTATGTCAAGAATGTTTTTTTTTTTTTCGTGTTGTATGTTTCAATACGATAGTTTCAATCGTGTTTTTGCTTCAAGTGACTATAGTTAAGGTGTATCTAATACGATCGAAACGTCAGGTTCGATTAATACTATGTAAAATCATTTCGTTCAGAGTAACGACCAAAGTCGCGTACAAAACGACTTTTTCTTTTGTTAATTTTTCATATTAAGTCGCTTACAGACTAAGCGGAATCAAAGTCCTAGAAAAATTCACACACATACGACGATCGAGTCGTTATTTTCGTTTCTAATAGTTTGCGTTTGGGAGAAACATTGGTGTTATTACATGACTATAAATACGACGAAACTCCAGTCGAACGTCACCATCATTGACTTCGAGTTCGAGTCAACATGGTCGGTCGTCTACAAAAGTTCTCACGACACACGAGAAAAAACAAAAAAATTGCCCACCACGCGTTTCCGCGCCGGAAGCTTTGATGCTCTTTTATACCGTTATTCATAGCGGTAATTGATAAGTGTCTTATTTTAATGACTCCTGCAAAAAGCTTGTGAATTCAGTGGTCCTTAGAGATTAAAATTGTGTTTTTTCTGTTGTCATTTCATTCGTATCAACGGTACTAATGCTTATGTCAGTTCCATATTATTTGTAGTCCTCGACGAACAAATATATATATTTATATATATTTCGTAGAAATCCTTCTATGAAGTTTTGATCAGATCGGATCACTCATTTATAATCCCCATCGTACGCGATTTTACCCCCCCGTCATATAAATTGCACAAAATTTACAAACAATTAAGATAATTTGTAAAATTTTCTCGCGATGTCCTTAGAAGATAAAATTTCGTATCTGTGTGTTTATAGAACGTTGCGTCGTCACGTCGCGATTTTTGCCTCGACGTGCAAACAATTCTTTGCTCCGACAATTACTGGGTGGGCGAAGGGCGGGGGGAGAGACTTTGAAATTCCCGGAATGCAGGAAAATTTACAAACAAAAAAATTTTCAATTCTTGGGAAATTTCGATCGACGCTATGCGTTTCACAATTGAACGAAGTGTTGAATCTTAGTTCGGTAGTTTAATCGGTCGAAATCGTTTTTTTTGTTCTTTTTTTTTTTTTTTTTCGAGATACGATTTTGTCATTTTTTCGTTTATCAATAGCGTCTCCTCTTACTATTGGGAAAATCGTCTGGACGATTTCTGTCGTTACCGCCTTGCCAACGACCACCTCCTCCGCCTCCACTACCTCCACCGCCTCCTGCGTTGCCTCCACCGCCACCGCCGTTGTTACCACGATTGTTGGGCATGTTGCCCATATCAACTCTCATATCCATCAGATCCATTATCTGTCCGCGATCGTCGTTATATCCCCCACCTCCGCGGTTACTACGATCCAAGTTATTATAAGCATCCATAAAGGACTTTGGATCCTGTAGTTTGTTTTTTTCGAAGGATAAATGTTGTTTTTTTTTTTAAAGGGGGCGCAGAGTTTAAACGGTAAAACCGTTTTTTTTTTGGGTGTACCGTTAAAACAATTCACGTTTCAGGACGACCATCCATGTTCGTACAGCAGCAACGGGTCATCGTGTCAATTTTCGTCATATCACATAGAAAAAGAAAGGGGAGAAAACACAATGTTAGAAGATTTTTTACGATTTTCACATCGATATCACAGTGCGTGTCGGGTACGTACTATCGTTCCCGCAAATAATATAAAAATATTAATAAAATTATATATGTATATATATATCTATGTAAATTTTATACATCCCGTAAGATTCGGATGTAAAACTTCGTTCGTCGAAGTTTACACTTCATATTCCCTTTTTTCTAAGTTTACGAGTCACCAGACCAATGAAATGCCCAACGCAGACTGTACTTTAGTCATTCGCTATAGTAGAATTCGATTTTGCGATCGAATTGAGTTAATCAAAGTCACGTTTATATCGTTAGTAATAAACACAATAGTGCATAATAATCATTTTGTAAACGACGCGCTTCGTCAATTATTTCAGAGTTCCCTAACGAGTCATCGGTGTGTTTTTGTCGAGGTAAATATAATATTTTACCTCTGATATTCACAGAATCCTAATGAATAATTCACGTCATCGATATATCGGTATGAGTTTCGATGAACGGGACGGGCGATGGCAATTGGGAAGATTAATTAACCGAAGTTCGTTATCAACGCTGTTACAGCGGACGGGCGGTAAAGGTTTCGATTTAACGGCTCTGCATTTCGGCAACAGTTGGCACAGGCAGTAGCGGGTCGTGGAATAAATATTCCGATAATCGGGAAATTTTAGTAGTTGTTTTTGTTTTTTTTTTTGTTTTTTTTTTTTTTTTTTTTTTTTTTTTTTTTTCCATTTACGATGTCGAAGATTTTTTTTGTATAAAATCGTTAAAAATCGTGAGATTCAGCTCACGCTGAACGCTTAAAGAACGAAGATACAGTCAATTTTCGATAAGAGTACATTGGCGTTAATTGATAACTCATTTTTCATTCAACGTACTCGCGTACATCGATCGGGGCGGATAGAGTAACAGTGGGTAGAGCTAAAGAAATCAATATATATTGATTAATGAATTTTCTTAAAGAGAATTGACTGTAAGACACGATGTTTTTTTTCCAGACTTCAAGTATATCTCTATCGAGTTTCCTAAGTGTCCCTCGGATACAGGTAAAAAAAAAAAATTCCGGCGACTAATCGTCGAATTCGAAGTCTGATATCTTACGAGAGCCGCGAAGAGACGTGATCAAGATCTCTCCAGAAACTCTTCGTAAATTTCATACTTTGAAATTCTTCGATTCGCGCGCTATGAAAGTCAGATATTTTTTTTTTTGCGGTAACAATCATTCGTCCCTTCCCTCCCCCATTCAATTGTTCTCGTGTGATTCGATGACCTAAGAATGTCGAACGGCTTCGTCGACGAAAGCAAACGAAGCTTCGCGCAATGTTTGTTTAACATCTTACAGAGCCGTTTTTTCGTCGTCAAGTTTTTCGGGCATTTTTTTCTTTTTTATAGTCTGATGCAGTTGGGCATTTATTGGTCGGCAGACCGAATCACTATGGAATCACCTGATTGGTTTACTCGTAAATATACACCTCAGACTTGTAAAAGTCGACGAGGCGCAGTAGTTCCATAGTGTCGTAAGTCTAAACTTAATTGATTAAGTAGCAAAAAGTACAGTGTCTCTTGTCTGCAAGCACACGGAGATCTCAAACATGGCATAGTAATAATAAGATGTCACTGGTTTCTCTTCCTTCAGCGTAAAATCGTTTTCGTAAAAGTTGTATCATAACATTCATTATTCAGAAGTTTTTTTCGATTTAACGTGTTTCCTAAATCGTAGTCAATTGTTGCACGACAATTGCGTTTTATATTCGCAAGAAATAGAAGTTTCCTAATATCATTATTCATGGAGAATATTCCAGTTTCATGTCATTTTTCAACCCCCGATAATTTCATCACCTCGAGCCATCATCGCAGCTGCTAGATTTCCGTAATATATAGAGTCATAAGTTGTTCCAAATCCGCGGATTATTACGTCCGACAGACGTGTTTCGTAAGTTCACGCGTATAGTTTCAATATTTCTGCAAGAAGTATCAAAGTATTCGCCGCACTGTGTTACTTGCGGTAACTATGATAGCGACGCCACAATTGTGCGATAGATCGATCAGTTTTCTTTTTTTTTTTATGAATATGAAAATGGTTTTCTTTTTCTTTTTTTTTTTTTGTTTACGGAAGAAGATGAAAAGTAATAACATATTCACGTCCCGACTACGTATCGCAATGGCTATTAGTCCTCGCGAACTAAATTCACCATCGAATGCCAGTTGAATTCTCCGTGTGTTAACGCTCTCGATTAATCGAATGTACATTTCTTTTTGTCAATACGGACAATTAATTCAGCGACTGCAAATGTCGGATAAAGCAAAATCAATAAAAAGAAAAAGCAATACAGCGGTCCTGCAGACATTAGAACACTGTTATCATCATCGCGGTCTCGGTAACCGAGAACTTGTTAAACGCGTTTTGCCAGGTGAACCACGTAAACTTGTTACAATTAGGATTCTGAATCGTTCATGCAAGAGTTCGCGATTAAGACGTTCGGAGCGCTTCGTCCTCTCGAAGCCACGAAATGCAGAGATGGGCGAATTTTTGAAATTTTTGTTTCGATTATTATTCGAATAACATAATCAATTATTTACCTGTTACGTTGTTATTTATTTATTTACCTACGTGTTGTTTCTATAATTGACTCGAAAAAATATGATTTTGGTATTCGAATAAATGCCCATCTCCGGCACACGTGCGACCAATTGATTTATCGAATCGTCGTCGCAGCGCGATCCCCGACGCGAATCATTTTGGCCGAATGACCATAAAACGATACGCCGAGGATTAAAAAAAAAGTTGTTTTCACTATCGTCTCATGACGAAGGATAAAAAGATTGAGAATTTTGAAATTCGCGAAAATAATCATAAGATTGTGTAGAGAAAGAGTTTCAGTCGAACTTAACAATAAAGTGTTATCAAAAGGGATACATTACCACTGGCAAGTTGTTTCCTCCTGAAAAATATAGTAAAAAAATAACGTAAATAAATTATCGATGAAAAAATGCAAAAAACGCGCGAAGGCATAAGTGTTAAAAATGCTTGCTTACCATCGGGTGCACCGTAACCGTCACGTTCACTGTTACTAACGTTGTCGTAATTCTTGTTACCTCCGCCACCTCCACCGCCGCCGCCGCCTCCGCCACCACCACCACCGCCACCTCCTCCGCCGCCGCCTCTCATTGCCTGTTCCTGTAATCAAAAAAATATAAAAATGAAAAATCGTCTACTTTCATGAAATTTTATTCCTATTTTTCGTAAAAATTGAATAGATTGAGAGTAAAATAAATATCTCACAAACCTGCATGAAAATATTGTTTTCCTGTTGTCGTCGATGCAACTCTTCCTCCTGTCGTCGTATACGCATCGCCATGTCCTCTTGCTGACGCCTTCGGAGTTCCTCGTCTCGGGATCTTTGCTCCTCCGCTTCGCGTTCCTTCATCTCCCACTCGCGTTTTTGACGCTCGCGATCGGCCTCTCGCATACGCAGCTCTGCGATTACACAAACAAGCAACGAAACGTTAATATTTCAGCTGTTACGAGAGTCAAATTAATGAAGTCATGTATTGCAATTATTGCATAGTAATTTGAGTCAAAGAAATTTTATTGATTTTATGTATCCAGTACTTCGGCACATGAGAAGGTATAGGTAAGACCATCCATGCTTCCTAGTCGGGACTCTATTTATTATACCCCTAAAATATACATTTGGCACTTGCTGATTAAAATCGATCTCACAAGCGTGGCGTCGGGGATAAAAAAAATCTATAAATATATAAAGAAAAAAAAAAAAAAAAGAAAAACTTACGTTCTCGAAGAAGTTCAGTTTCGTGTTCGTATCTAGCAAACTCCATCTGAGCCTCCAGTTTACCCTCCTCCATCGCCATTTCGCGCTTAAGTGCCTCTTCCTTCTGTTTGTAAAGTTCGTGCAGCTGTTTCCATCGTGTTCCGTATTCGTGTTCGAAACTTCCGGGCAGAGCAAATCGCGGCCCGACCTCGCGAGCTTTGTAGAATTCGGGGTTTTTACGAGACAAATTTTTGTCCGGATAACCGTCGATGTCGTCTTGCTGCTCGAACATCTCGACGACCACTGGTCTGAGTGACCTGTAAGGAAAATAATAAAATTTGACGATTTAATATATTTCACGTCGACGACGAATCGATAAATTTTACTTCAATGTTTTTTTTTTTTTTCATTATTGATTTTTTTAAAATAATTTTGTATCCAGTACTTTGGCACATGGGTAGGCGAAAAATCGGGCCAACCATGTTCCCTAGTCGGGACTTCGTAATTTCTGTTCCCCTACAATATATTTTTTATGGCACTTGCAAGATCAAGACGATCACAACAAGCGTGGCGTCGGGGTTTTTTTTTTTTTAGATTTTTCGATAAATTTATTTGTATTTTTTGCGCAACTTACGCTGTGAGGAAGTAGCAACCCTCGGTACATTTGCGGACGGCAAGTTGAGCCGACGGTTTGCGACAGTACTCTACGATTCCTTCGCCCGTCGTTCTTCCTCTGTCGTCGACCACTACGATCGCTCGTTCGATCTCACCGAAAACGCTGAAGGACTTTTCCAACAATTCGTTCGATATCCACGGCGTTAGATTCTTCACTTTGATTGTTGAGGAGTGTGGCGCGAAACGCACTTTGAGAGCGCGGCCTTTGCGCATCGTTCCGTTTAGTTCGAGTTTCGCCTTCTCGGCGTTTACTCTGTAATCCTGGAGTAAAAAAAAAAAAAATTAAATTAGCAACAAATTCTCAATAGTCGGAAATTCGATTTATTGTTTATCGAAGAATCATAACTTTATAAAAAGCAGCCGAGGGTTATTATCACAGTCGGTCAAACGGTAATTTTTTGAATCATTTGATTTGAATAGAAACAAAAAAAAAAACGATTTTCGTATGAATTGATAAATCAAAGAACTTTTACCATTCTCAAGAATGCAAAATTCTTGACTGTGTTGACGAAGAGTTCGGACACCTCGCCGTACTGACTAAATAATGTTTGGATCTCTTCTTCCTTAACGTCGCTCGTCAGGTTACCAACGTAGAGACGATTTCGGCCGCTGAACTTTTTCTCCGTCGTGTCCTGCGGCGGCAATTCGTGCGTCGGGCCGGCAAGACTCATTATGCGTTCCATCAATCGATCCTAATACAGAAAAAGAAGAAAAAAAATCGTTTATTACCACGAATCCAAAAAAATGCATTAAAAAAATTGCCTCTTTAAAATAATTTAGAATAAGAGAAAACTTTTGTCAATTAAAATGTATGATAGCTTTAGTATTGGTATCGTCATATATTTACGATCCAAGGTGGAGCTCACCAATTTATTCTTCCTCCGTCTTGAAATGTTCTCTCGACTAACAAAAAGAGGCCATTGTGTGATGACGGAGGAAAATTTTAAGTGACGATTTTTTTCGTATCTACGCTGAAATTTTTATAAAAATTATTGAACTTACATCCTGAGATCGCTGACCCATTGGTCCTCTGTCACCTCCGCCGCGTCCTCCTCTGCCGCCTCGCATCATGCCTCCTCGTCCCATGCCACCGGGTCCGCCACCCATACCCATTCCTCCTCCCATACCCATGGGGCCTCCCATGCCTGGTCCGCTGCCCATTATTCCTGGACCTCCCATGCCGAGAGTATCCGCCACACCGTCTACTCCCTGATCCATGGATTCGCTCATTTTAATCTTAAATTGAAAAAAAATAATTTTTTTTTTTAAATACAATACAAATAGATAATTTTTCCAAGGAATTGCAACAAGAAATTTTGTAACATCGAAAAAATAAAATATACAAAGTTTCTCGGACAAAATGAATGTTAAAAAAAAGGGTTATTTGATTTTCTACAAGTGTATAACTAAATATTGCAATATTGTTGTCGATAGAACGATTCATTGAATTAGAGATAATTCACTCACTTTTATCTGAATATCGTTTAACATCGATAATTTAGAAAAATATAAGAAGTTTCTTGGACGAAATGAACGTAAAAAAACATATAATTGGAATTTTTATGGGCGTATAACAAAATATTGCTGTGTTGTCGATACAACGGTTAATTGAATTTAGAATAATAAAGGGAGCACATGGTGATTTAGCGGCTGAGAGCCATCATGGCGGCGTTATTTTTCATACAACTATAATCCGGCGTTATCGGCGCCATATTGCTGAGTACCGGAAGTGCGTGGCGTGCGTCGTAAAAAATCGCCATGTTCCTTACGCTGCTTGGAAAAATCAATTTTTTTTTTTTTTCATTGACTCACGATTGATTTTGATCGAACGTTAATAGAACCGCGTTTTACAATAACGTCGGAAATATCGAGAAATACATCGCTGCATCGCACCGACACCAGCTGCCGCGTGGCTCAAGAATCTTTCTAAATAATTGCTCGTCGTTTTTCCGTGATCAATATTGTACGATAAAGAAAGTAATACGATGAAGATACGATTATAAATAATGATAACTTCTAAACAAGAAATGGATGCCTTGCACGACGCGGCAAAGCCCGCGTCGCGTCGGCGTCTGTTCGGAGCGACAATAAAATGGCGACCACGCTCTCGACTCGTAGCCACCATTTCGACAATTGAAATGTGCTGACGGCAAGATAAAAACCAACGAGATTAATAATTACCTGAGTATCATTTCTGCCGGGTCCACTGTCGTTGTTTCTACCGGGTCCTCCGTCGTTTCTGCCAGGTCCGCCACCCATTCCGCCGCCTCTACCACCGGAAAATCTCGATCCTCCTTTTCGTCCGCGTCCACCTCGTCCGCCTCCGATTCCTGGTCCGCCAGGTCCACCGGGGCCACGTTGATTGTTATCATTGTTACTGTTTTCCGGCGGTGGCTTTTGCGTCTCGGTTTTCAGCGGTGCGGCTTCGGTCGCAGCCATTTTTATTACACTTTTGTCGTTACAATAGTTTACGTTAAAAAGATATAGCGGTGGACAAGTAAAAAAAAAAGACAATGAGCAATGCCGCGCGGGGCACGCCGCAAAAATGGAAATATATTTCTCTGAGTATAAACGCGAGACTGTATATTAACTCGAGCACGACGAACCGTCCAGCGTGGCGTCAAACGACGAAGAGAACGGGACGTCGCGATGCGAAACTAAATAAGTCTCATGCCCCCTACTTCGCAAGAATATACCCCACCATCGGTTGTATCGTAGCCATGGTGCATTGTGGGACAGCGATGCTTATGAAAACGCCGAATCGATTGGTTCATAGGCACCGACGATCACAGTCGAGCGTTCTCATTGGTCGTCGATTAATAAATGCATAAATGCGAGGCAAACGGAAAGAGAGGAATGAGAGCTCGCAACACTCGTGTTCATAAAGTGTACTAACGGCGTGAGCGCGCTGGGCAAGAGTGGCGTCTTCTTTACCGCGCACGCTAGAGAAGAGCGCGGGAGCCGCGTGCCTGAACTTACTGCTAAAGTTACCAGCCGCATTGCCCGTCATTTATGTCAGATATATATATTTGCTCCCGGTATCCTTATCAAGTATAGCTAATAATAAACGCTAATAATTATAATAATTTATTATCATTATTAATTTTATTGAAAAAAAAATGATTTCATGATATTCTGGGTGTGGGTTCCACCCACATTGCGTATAGAATTATGTTAAATACGAGATACACGCATGTTCAAGAAATATTATACATAATATTCTCGAATAGTATATGGAGAACATGTTGAGTACAGTAATTAAAAATGATAGAAGCAGAGTAACACAAAATAACATCTAACTCGCGCGGCGAGCGAGCGCCGACTAACAGGTGAGCCCCCTCACCGCAACCAGCTGAGTTCCGAGGAGTGGGGATGCGCACGCGTCGACTGCGCATCAATAAGTCAGTTTTATGATAATCTTCCACTATTCGACTAGCGATTATTGATTTGTTATTGCAAATTAAATTTTGCTGTTGTTAATGGAAAAAGTTTGTGAATAATTATTTACAAGTTTCTTTATACTGCAGTATAGAGTATTATAATTAGAACTACAAATTCGTGACTTTTTCTCATGCCTCTGCCTCGAATGTTTTTTTTATCATGCAACAAAATGAGAATTGCGCATTGGATTTTACAGATAACAAATCAACGAACAAATTTACATTTTCGTTCGTACGAAAATAAATTATTCATGAAAACACATATATGGTTTTTCCTCGCAATATTCGCATGGATCATTTTGTAGCGTTGAAACTATTGTTGAAAAACATCGCAATACTCTCTTTCGCTGACTCAGCTGGCAGGTTTCGTGTATTGTATATGGAATAAAATGAACAAATAAAAAAAGTATATATCTGTTTAATTATGAAGAGCAATTAAAAGATGATAATGTTGAATATAAGTATAGCGGGAGATCCGCGGGGTGAAAGGTTGGCTCGTAGATGTAGGAGGGAGGCATGGTGACAGTGGGTCGCGACCGAGGTTCGCGAGCGTAAACAAGAGGATGCTCATCCCTCTTATGCTATATGGCAAACGGTGGGTGGTCGCGCCGGCGCGGTCAGAACCGCGCCCTATCGCGGGGTTGCTTCCGAGAATGCGAGATAGGAGCGACAGTCGCGTTTTAACCCGCGTTCCGCGCCACGATGATAGCACGAGACACGCTGGCACGTCTCCACCGCTGAGACCGTACTGTCACGGATCACGGTCAGGCAAGAAACATACACACAAGCCCAGCAGCATTAGCAGCAACAGTCCGAGGTTCGATTGCCCCAGACATTAAAAAAAAAAAAAGAAAAAAAAAACAAAGGACGAAAAAAATTGACTCCATTTTTTTCCAAACCTGAACTGGTTCCAAACTGGTTAGAGCAATCCTCTGGTAAATATCGAGAACATCGATCGATCATCGCTCACATCAATCTGGCGAGAGCCAGTAATTTCCCGGGTTTCACTGAAGGGATCAACTGTATACACGTAGATACAAAAAAAAATTAAAGAAAATCAAGAGGATCCTTGAATTGAAATAAATAAATAAAAAATTAAACAAACAACGACGAAAGAGGAGTTAAAACAAAGTTTGAAGAAATTCGAACATAGTGCGCTTAATCGGAGGCTTTTGGTACACGGTAGATCCAATCAGGGAGCAAGATAATTAACGCTTTCAATCTTTTTCTAAGCTTCGAAAAAAAAATAAAACCAAAATTCGGTGAACCAGTTCGAGTCCACGCAGTAACGAAACTCCCAGTGGATTGTCAGTCGTTCGATAGTTTCTTCATTGTCAACCGATAACATCGTCTGGGAGGTTGAAAAAAGGAAAAAAAAAAGATTCAAAGAACACCTCACGAATGTACATACATTTCGTACTTATGGAATTGGACTGACAAACAAGAATAGAGAAGCACGGCCACGAGTAAAGTTCGAAGACCATTTGCGATACAAGTTCACATCGATTGCATCGCCGTTCCACGTGTGTCGTTCGATCGTCACGACAGACAGGGACACTATGAAACAATGAAGTTCGAATGCCACCTAGAGACAGCTACGACGGCAATACTGCGATAGAACGAAACTTGGATCGCCCAACAATCAACGCGAATTTATTAAAACTCGTAAACGTCGATATACACAGCGATAAATATATTTTTCTTGCAAATCCATAAACAGCTCAATGGCCTACATCGCGATAATTCTGTCGCTAATCGCCTAATTGCTAATCGCGAAACTCCGAGCTTAAAACGCAAAAAAAAGAAACAATGTTATCAACGAAATAAAAATAAATCAGCAAAAAAAGAAAAAGAAAAAACTATAAGAAACAATGTTTTACATCGACAACACGAGGTAATATCCGATTTATCGAGAGTTCGTCGGGCTATTTGACGCGATCGTTGACCGTTTGTGAAAAAATCGAGAAAAAAAATAATGGAGTCCGAGGATTGCGTTGAAATATTGTACGTCACGTCGATAGCGAGAAAGGATTATCGAGTGATCGTTTACGATAATCATTCACGTACAAGACAATAACGCACAAATGTCCGCCGAGTGTGGTAAAAAAAAATTTCATCAAAGAAGAAAACAAAAATTATCATTGGTGAACGCGCGGTGGAACCAATGACGAAATTCAAATTGTACATAAAAATGACTGTTGGTGCGTGAAATTTCCTCGCGTGTGTTTTCGATAACGAGAAAAACTCTTTGTCCGACGAAAAAAAAAAAACCGATGAAACAACGGATGATAGAGACTCGCGAACGTCCTCGTAAGACTTGCCATCAGCGTATTCCGATCGAGACCGATAATCGTGAGCTTTGTGACCGTCGTACAATCGACAGAAGGATACCGATTGCGGATATCGGAAATTCCCCGAGGGACTCGTAAAGCCACGAGAAGGGGAAAAAAACTGGTGTGCGAAAGAGGCCGTTTGAAAAATCGCGATTACAAAGTTTCCTGGCTATATATTTATTATATGTAGCACACCTATATATACACATATATACAAGTTGAAGAACTAAAAACTCTCTCAGACGCGTATATATTCGTGTCGACTGCCAATTCGCGAGGGGGTGATGTTCGCTAACGGCATAACCAGTCGAGAATCGTCAAATTTCATCTTACACTGCGATTCGCAGTTGGTTTTTCGATAATTCGTAAAGATCAAAAAAATTTCGCCGCGCTATAGATCGTTGTTGGATAAAAATCAAATTGAACACCAAAAGGCCCACGTGTCGAAGCTACAAGCCTCGGACACATTATCCGTCTTATCTCTCAGCACGGTTGACGAAAAAGGCGCGAATATTGGTCGGTACGGTAATTGCCCGGAGGCCATACTGGCCGGTCCGCACCCGGTGAGGGCCCACCAAGATTGCAAAGAGGATAAGGAGGAATTGTCGATTTGTTGCGGCACGTGCCCTCTATGGGCCGTATCGATAAAGGACAAGAAGAAGAGACAGACGAATATAAGAAGCAGCAGTGATAGGGTGATGCGAGGTAGTAGTTCGGAACTCTTGCTTGACGCGAGCAGCAGCCAGCAGAGTCAAAATCCTCAAAGCAAGTACGACAGCTTTCAGGAGCAAGAGCAACGACGTCGCAAACTGTTGGAACTCGGGTTCGGCGCTTCGCGGCGCCGACCGCCACGGCGTACGTGCCGTCAGCGGTTCAATTTTTACGCAACTTCGGCACTCGCCCTTGTAGCAACATCCGGCGGTGCTGCCCTATTGTTTCTCGTACCCCTGTACGTCGATCCTGCGCTAAGCACCCTTGCTGCCGATTTTTCACCGGATCCGGTTGTATGCACTACGACCAGACGCGAAGAAATCGCTGGTATATTCAATTGCACGTGGAGCTCTTGTCGAGAAGGATGCACCAGCGACGTGTACAGGTGTACACATATTTACGTAACTTACACACCGTTCAACAATGTCACTTGGAACGACACGAAAAACGACGGTAGCACGACCACCGCTCTACCGACCACCACGCTTCCCGGTACGTTATTTTCATCGATTTTGTCATAGATTCGCGCAAATAACGAAGAGAATTTTGTATGGAAGAAAATCGTTTTTTTTCACATGTGCAATGCAAACGTTTCGTCCCAAAAGACTTTTGACTACTTATTGTTGTTACATCTGATAAGCTACATTCGCTCGAAAAACTAAATTCTTGCGGATAATAATGTAGTTTGATCTTCAAAAATTTAACTTTTTTGGTGCTAAACATATCATTTTCACGTTATAGTTAGTTATATCCGAGTTTTCTGTACTGTGTTTATATCTAAATATTCACTTTATAAATGACAATCATTTTTCATATAATTTTGTTGACATTTTTTCAACCTTTCGACTGCTTGTAATTGTTAAATGAAAAGCTATATCGGTATGGCAATTAATCAAAAATATGCTTTACATTTTGCCGTATTGAGTTCACGACTAACGAGCTGAAAAACATTGATTTCGACTTTTCAGAGTTGATTGAAGTTCATTAAAAATATATCAGACTTTATTATCCGCGTGGTAAAAAAAAATGCCATTAAGTCAAATAAAATTCTGGTCGTATTTTATTTTGCCTGAAGATACTGAAAGAATTCCTCGAAGAAGAAAAAGACATTTAAATTTTTATCCTATGGATGACTATAATTTTTCATAGCGTGCGGTTGAATCTTCTTCGACAAATAAGATCAGCGCGATTTTTTTTTAAATTTGTTTGGGAAAGATAAATAATCGTGATTATTGTTTTTTTTTTCAAAGTGCCTTCGGCTTCGCCTGACGACGTCGAAGCTGTACTCATGGTGAACATCAAAGGTTGCGGCTATCCGCCGATCGTGGATTGCGAAAATTTTACACGAGAGTTAGGCTACGAAGGTGCTAAATTTCCATGTCACTACAGTCGCGTCAACGGCAGCATAGTGATGGCGAACTATAATCGTGAAGCTCAAGTCGAGACTATAATACATTTCTTCGCTGCACCGTTCGTAGTGACATTGGCGACGAGCGTCGCACTGTGTGTGATGCACTGTGATTGCAGATGTGCACCACCGCCGTCGCATCACTCGCGAGGAATGAGAAGACACAGGATGAACGATCTCAGGTAATATAATTTTTTTTATTATTAATAATGAAAAGTAATCTTGCAAAAAAAATAAAATAAATAAACGGTCAGTTATCTACCCGGTAATGCGGGTGTCGCGATGACAAAAAAAAGGTTCGATGAGATAAACATCTAAAAGAGCTTTTATACTTTAACTATAAGCCGAGTCGAGCTTTTATTTTATTCGATAAAATTGCCCGATGAACAAACTTTTACCGATAAGCCGAGTAAAACGAATTTAAACGAATTTCCATAATATTTTTATTATAATATAATAATAATAATACGATAAGAAGATTGACCTATTTTTCGTGGCGAGGACTACGGCATCAATTTGTTTTAACGACGATACCAGGATGTTTCGACGAATTTCCATAGAATTCGAACTGATCGACGATTGGTATTAATAATTCAAGTGATCGATTAACGCGGGGGAATCAGATATTAGTGAGGAATGGCATTTTAAATTATAATAATGCGATTAGCTATCGAGTTGCTCTGTTGGATGGTCTAAGGTCAAAGTATCTTTTGTCGGGAAGGGTAGGCGGGTATCGCGCATCGATAGGTCATACGCCAAGTCTCTCCAGCTGTTTACTTACCGCTGAACACTACCACCGGTCGGGTGGCGGTGTGCTGGATAGCGTGGCCCTGTCTTATGACCGCGATTCCGTAATCTCGACTCATTAGCGTTAGCGGAGCTCAAGCAGTCGAGCAGTAATTTGCGATGCAGGTACTGACGGTACCAAACTTTTGCTTCGGAATAGGGGAGAGAGCTCACCGCCTGCTTCTCGGCTGCCGCCGAAAGCTTCGAAGGGGTCGTTTCTATAGTTATTTCGAGAGAGCAGCGGCAGGGAGAATGGAAAGTGAAAGGAATGAGCAAAGATAGAGAGAAGCTACGAAGAGAAGGTATTCTGCATATCTTGTGGCGAATTCAGAAACTCAGACTTCTCGAATTAGCAAAGCACATCGAAAAATTATTTTCACAAACTTATTACAAAGTTTAACCATCCCGAACGCACTCTGTATACGAAGTAAGAAAGTTATCCCTAACAGAAAAAGAATATTAAAAAATCATATACAATTTGCAGATAACTCGATCAAGAATTCTCACAATACCCGAGAATGATATTTCTTTTTTGGCCTTTTGTTTCGAAATTCTCTATGAAATATTGAGTTAAGAATACGATGAATGGGAGATTCGTGACCGACGGAAAAAAACCATTAGCCGCAGTTCTCGAACAACGAATCTCGTTTCAAGGCGTCGAAAAACGTGAAAAATAGACGAGAAAGAAGTACACAGGCTCTACGAAACGAAATCTTATCGAAAAAACGTCGTTAATAAAAAAAAATACACATTTCTTCATAACATTGTCGTCAATTTGAAAATCCCCGTTTTTTACCGGAAATATCTTCACAGAGAAAATTACACCATTTTGACGGAAAATTTTTGAAAATTTTCGATGTGACGTACTTTACATTAAAAAAAAACGAGATTTTCAAATTTTAAGTGACATAAAAAAAGGCTCATTTTTTTTACTTTTTATTTTTAGGCAAAATCATTGCAAAACTTCTTCAGGTTCTTTAGATCCTTCAGCTTAGTGTCTTTAAGCGCCGCTTAATCATAGAGGCAGCTGAACCGCAGCTCAACAGAAACAATTTTAGTTCGAATATCCTTAATAGTTATTTCACAGATAAATAATACATGGAAATGTAAATTTTACGAGTTGAAGTATTCTTCGGAATGAGATGCACGATAGATCGTTATTCTTTTTTAACGAGACGGCCCATGACCATTTGCAATGAAAAAAAGAAATCAGTTGAGAGAATGGCGAAAGGGACACCTGTGGATATAGAAGAGTTGAAAACGAGAGACTCTATTTCGGCCGCGCGCCTGGAGGCTCTCGGTGCTCTTCTTCTGGCACGAGTGTAGAATTCTCGATATGCTACGTACTTTTTCATACTCTTATCTTGTACGATCTTTCGACAATTGTCCTTCGACATATACATCACTTCCTTCACGGAAGTTATCCTTAAAAATCCTCGGTGCAAGTTCTATCGACAACTTCAACCGGACCACCACCACCGCCACCATCTTCGGAGCTCCAATTTTTCCACAATTCTGTCACGTCGCATCTGAGCGTAAAAGATGTGAACAAAGCTCGAGATATATCGTTCGTTTTCGAGGCACATCCGCCTCATCCGTATCACTTATTTCATCCTTTTTCTTATTTCCCGCGCAATATTTCCGCTTCCGAAAAGGCTCTCGTAGTCGTTCGATAGCCGCACCAGTGACCATCATTTAACACTCTACGAGTACATAGCATTGATCAGAATTTTTTCTCTCGTGGATCAAAGAAACGGAAGAAAGACAGGAAATGCGAATCACCTTAAAAATATATCATCTTCCGGTGTATCGTGCGAGATTCGTAAATTGATTCAATTGCCGATGTTTTGTTGACAAAATCTGCCGCGGACATTGTCATAAGGTCAATTTTATCGTGTACGACGAGGTGTCGGAGGATCATTCTCAGTAAGAATTTTATATCGAGTTTTCTCGCGTCTTCCGGGACCCCTATATATTCTCGCGTAGCACGTTGACAAGTTACTATATCTTTTCAACGAAAATAATGCGACTGCTGGCAAGCGAACGTCACGGAGTGAGAGAATTCGTGATGCCCGGAATGGTAGAGCATACAGTGGAAAGGGCTGAAAAGGGAGTTGAATGCAGCATAGTAGAAGGTGCGGCAAGGGAATAGTGCTGGAAGCGACGAGGCCGGACGGGAATACCAACGAAGCTTTCTCGTACATCAAGCCGTGGATTAAGCGAGTCGCGTTGCGGGCTTCTATTTATTTGCACCACGCTTGGCTACACGTGTTACCCTACTAAGTTTTACGTACGTGGACGTGACCACCACAGATGTTCGACGGTACACCTCTATCTGCACCCCACTGATATCGACGTGAACCGCGCCGACGTGTCGCGGAAACCTATTGGGGTTTGCACACGAGTCACGCTATAGTTGTTTAAACAAGAATGTCCGTGTAGGATATTTGTTTATTCTCCGCTTCAAAGGGAACGCTCACTAATTGCGGAAGGTGAATCGTTGAATTGTGATTTAAATAACACGCATTTACGTGGGAATGAATACATTTATTCTGTTTTTTTTTTTTCTTTTGTTTACGAAGAAAAAGTGTCGAAGACTGTTTACGCACGACACAATCCACCCCTACAATAATAGTGATTTGTTTTTTCGTATAATATTAGGATAAAATCTGTGATAAAAAAAGGAGATTTCCGTTCATATATTTGTTTCTAATTTAAATACGAGTGTCGCAAAGGTTGTTAGTGCAGTTTCCAAGGCATGCGCTACATCTGTAGAGTGTTCATTGAATTCTACTCCCTCGTTGCTGTATGCTTATGCTCGCTAATGGTTTGCCTGATGTATTTTCATTTTCACTCGTTCGCCCTCGCGTTACCCTCTCCTCCGGTTCTGTCGTTCTCGCAAAACCCCCGCACATACGTTGAAGGGGGTACGGGCATTGAAACCGCGACGAAATGTTAATTTGTTCGTCGAAGCACACCCCCGAGTATTCTTGATTACGCACCGGTATCGCGGCATTGCTCCGTTGGGATGGAAACGCCGTTACAACGTTCACTCCGACATTCTGCCTCCGCGGCATTTGTTTTCTCGCTATTCTATGGGTTTCTCGCTCTCCGTCGTACTCGGTGCAATTTTACCGTCGTGAATGAATGTTTGAAAAGTTGAACGAATAATTGAAACGGCGGAAGGAAAACAATTGCGTGATTTTGCCTGAAATATATGGCAAATTTCGCACGAACGAGATTTATCATAGTTTCCTAGAACAACTGCTGTACCAGAACGGATTTAATACCAAGGATTATAGAGTTTTGGGGGGTGTGCTTTGGGGAACTCTGCGATTATTAAGCTCACTATCTCTCTTTGATTTCCCCAATCGCCAGTGTCAGTTCACTGTTTCGTTATCGACCTTGTCCAGCACCTCCTCTACGTCTGGCCCGGCGCACAAATGCCAGAGGCGCTTAATTAGCAACTCTCGTAACCAGCAAACCTGATTACTCACGACGCTGAATTAAATTAATCGCGGAACAGTGCCAGTGATTCGCTGCATGTAGAATACAATTACACAATAAACAATCCGTATACTCGTTAGCCCTCATGCGAATCGATAAATTGCTTTCAAAATTCATGCAACGAAGTCCCCCAGAATTGCACAAGAGTAAAAAAAAAAAGAAGCGTCGCAAATCAATTTACTCTGAATTTCAGTCGTGGAAAAGAAAACATTTTTTTTTAAACTGTATATCGTTGTTTTCGAAACCTCGAAGAATGAGCATAGCTTCGAAGCACGTTTACGTGTTGTGTTGCATATCACTCAGAGTCCTTCGCTCGACAACCGAGTAAATTAAATTCCAACGCAATCTTTTATTCGTACGAGATAGATCGAGGGGTTGGGCACTCGTAAGCCGCAACCGTCGACCGACCGGGGTATTACCGTGTTCTCGAGAATATTTCACATCGTCCTTGGAGAAAAACATGTTTTTTTTCTTTCGTGAATTTATGAACGACGATATAATATACGGTATGAATACATATATATATGATATAATATGATATGTACCCTATATAAAAGAGGTTCAGGGTTCGAGAGTTCGGTCGGACCGAAAGAGCCGAAAGAGGCTTACGTTGACGAGCATCTGCTGGTTCCACAAACAACTGCATTTTGCTAACTCTATATACATAAACGAATACCGAATCTATATCTCTCTATATATTTTCGAAGTACTTTACATACAGGCGAGTGCGAGAGACCCGGACTGAGTCTGGAAAGCTCTGCCCCAACGTGCGGTATAAAGTAGTAGGGACCTTTCTAGGTACACGAAAGCAACGTCTCTTTCCCTTTCCAGTTGATCTATCGAAACGACCTTAATATATTTCGCGTGACTTCGGAGAACGTTGCCGGCTGTCGCCCCGGCTCAGCTTTGGTGCACTTTGATCGTCGAATAAAATTACGACATTGACAAAAATACGTCGAAACTACTTTCCAAGCAATTCCCTACGCCCGGAGTTCTATAATTCTGTTAGGGGCCTTCTTTTTGGTTTTTCATTTTGCGATAGATGCGATTACCAGTGAAATGAATTTTTCCAACCGACGTACCTTCGATGTAGCGCACGTTCTGTTACGACCGAACAGAAAGAAATAATTGGGTTGACGCGATAGGAAAAATACGAATAGTAGATATTGAAATTGAATTAGTTACATCCGAGTTGATGTACGCCGCTCGTATTTTCGTAGAAAATAAAACGCCAAATCTGATCAACCGAACACTAGTGTACATTTTTTTTTTTTTTCAAACGATACGTGAAATATTCTAACGAAATTGGGTTGAACTTTTTAATCATAATATAAACGCGCAGCAATTTTCGTCGAGCGTATTAGTTAAATACAAATATGTTAATTGTGAAAACAAAGTTTCAGTTGCATTGCACAGCGCATAACTTGTTCAAAATGTCGCGGAGTTTGAGCTCATTTCACATAGTTAATAGTTGGACGAGTGTCGTGAAACTTCGGGTGATATATAGATTCGATTCCGTTCGGTTTAAATTCGATTTTTTGTTTTCCAATAGATAGACACGTTAACGTTCGTTGAACGTCAAAGGATATAGACATTAATGCGTTTACCGTGAGAGACGATACGTTTCGCGATCCCCTGCGCGATTCCTCGACCCTCCGGATTACCCGTGGCACGATTTTTTTTTCGTCTGGATGTTTTTCGCAAGGATCCCGTAGACGTACAACCCAAGCCGCCATTCACGGGATTATGGATCCGAACTTTGCGAAGGGTATATAAAACGCCACACCCTTTTCCATCACGCGAGGTAAAATTTCTCGGTTAGCGCGATTGATGGAAATCCGAGTGTACCATAGTCAACGCCGCTAGGTCACCGGTTCAACACTTGTAACATTTATATCACGCCATAACGCCCGAGAGTCTAAGTACCTCGGAGGAAACTTTGACGTTTCGAAAACTTTCATAGATGATGCTTTAACGTATACCCGTTTCTTTGCTGACAGGCAACTTTACGATTATTAATGACGCCTTTCAAGTCAAACGTGTATGAAGGGGCTGAAGAAAAAACGAAAATTTTCTCGTTTTCCTTTTACGTCGTGGCGTTTGATGAACAAATGAAATAGGAGCGTAACTGAGACACGATCAATTTTTATCACTCTTTACGAATTATTTTGTATGTAATCATTTTATAAAGTCCGTATCTCTAGTCGATTAAAAAGGCGTATAAAATGAAGTTTTCATTTGTGATCGATATTTCCATATCGATATTGGAAACGCAGCGACTCGCATTAAGTGCGTTTGCTCCATATACAGCGAACAGGGAGTCTAAACTCTGAATAAATTTGTCAAAACATGTATTCTCGAGTTCATAAAAATAAATCCATTTATTGGACACTCACTCTCGCGCTGCCGCTTGTTTTTCTCGGTAACTTTGTGAAAACTGTGAGGTAACAAAGCGACCGTGCGAAATCACGCGATTGTTGTGCGTCGGATGAAGCTGTTGGTGATTGTTGGATGTCGTGGCAGGGGGAGGGGGGCGGGGAGCGGGGAGTATAGGAAAATAACGTTGGAAATACCAAAGTGCCATCGACGGACTTCATTACCGTCGGAATTACGCTCGTTGCTCGGAAAGTTTTCAACGAGTCGGGAAGCTCGTTAAACAATGCTAGTTGAAGGCGAGAGAGAGCTTTTGTTAAAGATGATTTACATTGTTCCTATTCAACGGATAACAAATTTCATTCAGTGCCAAAATCTCGATTCGCCGACCAGATACGGATAAGGGAATGGTACACAATGAGGGAAAACCCGGCAAGAATACACCGAACACGTCTGTCTCTCCGAATTTCCCTCTTGAACCTCCGACGTTGATACTTAATTGGGTATATCGTTGCCTCGCGCGGAAGCATCTCCGTAGCCTCGGTCCATTACAACCTCGGCAGCGTCTATCTCCCTGAGCTTCTATTGCTTTGCATTCTCGCTGTGAAGCTTCTACGTCTCGACGTACCTCCTTGTGCTCCGTTAATTCTCACGTCAATGTCGTAAATTCCAGGGTACCTTGCGAAGGATTTCCTTCAACAAGGTATACAATACAAGGTATACATTTGCGCCGTTCCGGTTGCAACATATAATCCCTTAAGATCACAAGACCCAACTTAATTGGTCAAGAATTCTCTTCGACATTTTAAGATTGGCGGGAACTGAAAATGTCATTAAAATTCAAGAAAATCTTGAATTTTTTTTAATTTACAGTGTCGCGTCTTATCCAAAAGCGTGTAACGTCTATTATTTTTATTACGTCGATATCGATCGATATTATGACTTAAAAGCCACTTATCTTACATGCCGGAGTTTCAGTTTCACTACAATTAAACTGTAAAATATTGATTTATAACAAAGTTTTGCAATGATAGAGACATCCGTTTTCTCGGGTCCTTGTGTGGCGTTCTCGGATTAGTTCCGTTTTTTACGCACATTTCCGGGTGATTGAATAAAATATACAGAAACAGGAGTTGCCTAAGAGAAAAATGAAGGTAACAATGACCAAAGTGCGTGTTTTCAATCAATCGTAACGAATGCTTCTCCCGGGACCAACACTCCCACATGCGGGGCTTTTATTTCAAATGCTATTAAGCGATGAGGTCACGAGCCAAGCATTACGATAATAGGAGCACTTGTCTGAATATACACGCGTGTATTATAGTTCGTTGTGCGCAACCGTAACTTCTTCAATAATTAATAAAGAGAAAACGATCATAAGCAATACAGTTATACGCGAGGGAAAAGCACGGTTTGTTGTACGTCCCTCCTCAGTGAGCCGTCAGTGTGGGGATCGCTTGAACTTGGAAATACTTCCAAGTTTTGCCATCGCCGCGACCGACTCGCGCTCTCGTATGTCTGTATATGTGTTCGCCACGTCTTTCGTATTTATAGGCCTGTATCGTATAACACAAATCACTTCTTCAATTTCCACGACCTGCCCGCGGTGCGACTTTCGCGCGCACATTTTTGTTTCTCAGAGAATATCTATGCGATATTTATTCGTTCGGGCAATCAAACTAAATTTTTTTTATGCGTACGACATAACGCTGCACGAACCGCCATCGATAAAAAGGTAGAAAGCCTAAAAACCTAAATGTTCACCCGTGTACAATCAATAATATTCTGTTACACGCAGCCTACCCTCACCTGGCTATTCGTGATGATGCCGATATATCGGTGTAACGGTAAAATACCTTACCCTGCCGTTGATGGCCTATTCCCACAGACACGCCGCGGCTTTTATTCGATGTTTTTTCTAACGCCAAACTTCTCTTGGATCGCCTCCAAGCCCCAATCAAGATTCTCTCGAGAAGGTGGAGTATATCACCGGGACCAGAGAACAACGGGGCACACTTCGAGCTTCTTGTCAGCTCTTCTTTCTTATTATTCTTCTGCACTCGACAAACTCCCACGGGGGCGGGGGGTTAAAGGTCAAACGTGTGGGCCTAAATACGCGCATCTCGAGAGTATAATCAATGAATTGGCGAAAAGGGTAAAAAAGAAAAGATAAAACGGGGTTAAATCTTTTTGCCGCGTTCTCTTTATCCCTCGTCATTAATAATCGCTTGACTCCGTTTCTTATTTACGCCATTGAGATACCAACATTTTTTTCCTATCGTATTCATTTTCACCCTTCACGCGTATGAGATAATTTACCGAGCAAATCGCGTATTGAATTTCTAAATTTTCGTATTTTTTTTTTCAATTTCGAACGACGATGATAGAAAAAGACGCGAATGGCAGTTCTTCAGTACAGTTCTTGTTAATTAAAAACGTGTAACACGCAATGTTTCAGTTGGAACTCAAGCGATTCAGTGAAGGGATGAATTCGATAGTAGCAGTTATGATTTTCGTGAAATGTTAAGTCACCATCGACTCCCTCCCCCTTCCTCCTCGTATAAACTCGATCGATATGCCACCTGTTCTCGCTTCGGTATGCCCGCAGCAACAACGCGGTTCCCCACGCATTCGCTTCGCAATTACGTTGAAATTCAATCGTTTTTCCATTATCTAATGAGAGCTCGAGGCGGAAGACCGCGAACAATTGTATTCAGATCAAAAATTTGTTACCCGGCTATTCGTATCTATGCCTGCAGGTTCTGCAGTCCGAATCATTGCTGCAAGGCGTGAGATGATAGCACATGAATTTAATTGCTTTGTTATATAGACATTACGCTCGTTTTTATGATCTTATAGAAAAAGAAAAAAAATCAAACAGTTGAAAAAAATTGCTACGAAAATGATAAAACTTACGATTTACGAGGTATCTACAACAGCGGCAATCCTTGCAATTGTAAATTTTGTTTCATCGCATGAATTTAATAACTCTCTAAATCCATCAAATTTTATGGCAACATTAAAAGCTTCGAACGCGATGCAATTCCGTTAAAATAAATCGATCCAACGTAAAGATCGTTCATTTCGACGTATAAAAAACTCGTCATTGCTCGTAAATAAAGAAAAAAAATGTTTCACGAGCATTATAACTGCTCTACTGCAGTCTAAATAACGTCGTAATGTCGGGTTTATAGTGTACAAATCTGTCGCACCGAAGTGTTTATCGCGCTATACTATTACCTACAAGGATTATTAAGTATGCGAGGAGTGACGGTGAACACGGGTCTTCGGAGACATTAGACAAAGTGGTGTTACGTAGCTGCCGCACCGGTGCCTTACTTCGGGGTATTGATAAAAAAAAAAAAAAAAATTGGTCGATATTTTCCTTATTAGCATAATGCTTAATTTTTTAGTGAAGCACGATTGATTCCCTGAATAGACTATATACATATATTTTTCTTTTGGAGTCCGGAATCTTCTTCTTGGTTCACTCTCGTTAATCCAGCGCGGTAGAAGTTTTCTCGAGAGTTTCAAAAGCAATCGTGGATAATACTCGCGGAGGCCAAAGAGGGGGATGAAAAATATTCGTTGAACTAAATTAGCTTCTCAAGGAGCTAATATTAATATCCGTCACACGAAAAAAGCGAAAATGTTCGATTCCTATGTAATATATAGACGAATGATTAATATCAATTTTAAAAGTAGTACGGAGTCGCGAAAAAGTAATTTTGATCCGTTTTAATTTCTCCGGGGAATCGAAAGAAATGAATATTCGATGATGTATGTTTTTTTTCGTCTTTTTTCGTTACTACTGCAATGGATGACATGGAAAGTTGTAATGTCTATGGTGGCATAACTGTATTAAAGCATCAGCACCTAGTTGAAGAGATCGCGTCACATCTGTGGAGGCCGCAGAGTGTTAGAGAGCGATTCCGCGTGATTAAAAAATTGTCGACGTCTCGAGGGCAGCTGGCGCTCATTTGCATTGGCCTCTCGCGGGGAATCCCCGACACCGACCCGCCTATGTCCTCCGCGGTCCTTTCCTCGACGTGAATAAATTTCTAAAGCATCGTTATAATTTATGCGAATATTCGCGGAACGTTCTTCACATCGCTTTTGGCTCGTATATTTAATTTTTCCTTTGAACTCTTTCTCTCCCTTTCAGCTATGAAAAAAAAACTCTAACTTCGATAATTCGTCGATCGATTTTTCGTATTATTATTATATGTTTTACGCGTACATGGAGACGATATATTGTTGTGAAACTTCGACGGTAAATGTGCAGTAGATAACGAGCTGATTAATCTTCGCATCTGACAGCGATATTTCGTGGCACAGAGTTAGACGGCAAAATAAATAATAATTAACCAAAAAAAGAAACAAAAGAGATATAAATTTTTGGTGAATGCTCGAAGGAACGTGAGTAATTGGTGGCGTGTCTCGCGGATCGCGGGGTTAGAAGCAAAAGCTTTTGCCGAGACTACTCGGCCGCGTGTTCGTTGGAATTTACTTTGTGTACGAGAGAACCTTTAGCCGCTCGAGGCGGGGGAGTGCTTTTTCTCTCATAACTGTGCTTATGGATTAAAGTTTCGTGCGAACACGAATTGCGTGACCCCCAAGAGTTTGCGCCAGGGTCAAGCACTGTATTTCCCACGTTCTTAAATGTGCAAGCATCGCGCACTGTAGTAAAATTGCACGGTAACTGTTCTTCGTACACATTGACAGGCGATTATCGGTGATTGTAGAAAACTACATTAGTACAACTGTCACAGTTTTGTTAGTCGATAAATCGATTATGACAAACACATTGTACAAACTTTGAAGTGATCCTATCGGAGGTTATAAAGTAGAACGGTAAGGTCACTTGGATGCGATGTGATGCATGCAACTCGGTTCAATGGAATTGATAGAATTTTCTTTTTCCCTCTCATCGTTAATCGATAAACAAACTTTTGGTCAGCGACAATCAAATCAATCGCAATTTATTTCAATAGATTTGAATTATCGCATCTGAATCGGTAACAAGGTTTTTTTTTTACCGTTTGAAAGAAAAACTAACTTCAATGAACTCCAATCGTAAAAAATTGCTTTAGTCAGAGTTTTGCAGGAAAGTTACGAGGAAAGATTCATACGAATCTTTTTCGCGGCTACGACACGTATGAATTCATAAAACTATCATGTAGGCAATTTTTACTAACAATTTTTTTTTTTGCTGTCTCTTTTTTACGAGTTGATCGATAGTTTTTTTCGAACTGACGATTTTAATACCGTCCCGGTGGTTAGCGACTCTTCATCTTCGCCGTTAACATCGCTATTATCTCTTCCACTGTATTTTACAGGGTTATGTTATAATTTAAACATCCTCTTCTCTCGTATTAATAAGTCTATTAATTTCGCGACAGGGCGTTTCTTCCGCGCTACCCCAAGGGGAAGGAGCGAAGCGTTACAGTTCACGACGTGGCAGAATGTTCCTTGAAAATTCTTCATAAATATGCAAAAACTGGGGAATACCCGGCGTGCCGTGGGTGTCTTCGGTGCCCGCGGGTGCATACACCCGAGCAACTAAGGGGAGCAGGTTATACTACTATCCGTACACGATACCGATACGTCACGGTGCATTAATAATGTAAGGCACTCCTCCGCGAACCATTCGCCAGAGTAGAAAGATTATTTCTCAAAAGTTCTCTTTCCATATATGTCGATCCCTTCATTCGCATTTCTGTGTCCTTTCCGTGCTCTCGAAACGACAGCAATTTCACGGATTAGGCGGACGGGTATGAGGACGATGACGGGACGCTTTTCAGGCCCTCTTCTTTCGTCAGGAGCCAAGAAACGGCGCAAATCCGCAGTAACGTTACCTTCGGTGTGTTGACCTTCCAAATTTTGGCAAAACGCCAGATAAGCTTCTATATTCTCATGAAATTCTCCTCCCTCTCCCTTCTCGGCTCTTTCTCTACTTTACTTAACCGAAAACGTTCAACGATGGTTCGGCAAGCGAGAGAACAAAAAATACGAGCTAACGATGGTCGGGACCGACGTTGTTTCGAACTAGTAGCGGTATTTGACCAATTTCGCGGAGGACCGCCCAGAGAGAAAAAGAGAGTTTATAAAACTTGTATGATTCAGACCAGATGTGACCGAATTGACTTACACGAAAAAAAAAAAAAAAAAACGAAGAAACTGTAAAAGTTTTGCATACCCGAGTGACACAAATTATTTCACCAGTAGGTTAGAAAAAAAAAATAACTTTCATTCCTGCAAAGTTTTCACTGTCGACATTTTTTATCTTGGATATATTTCGATTTATTAACTTCTGACGCCCGTTTATACTACTGTTTCGTTTGTCTCATTAAACACATCGGTACTTTGATTTCCGGTAAAATATAATAAAAAGAGTATCAAACGTTATTCTTCTTTTTTCGTACATTTGGGAGAACTTTTCGTTGAAATACGAACGCTATCTTCAGACGCATTACCATTTATATTTGATATTTGTCGTTCTGCTTCGACAAAATAATGAAAATTTCATGGACGACTGTAAAAATCAATCGAATTTTATTATTTCTTCTATTTTTCGTAATAAAATTGAATGGACCGGATGAGAAAGTCGCGGGAATTCTGTTTCCATGGTCGCTAGGTGATTCCGGAGAGCTCGATCGTGTTCTCCATTCTGGGTCATGAAGATAGCTCACGGTCACTCTCCTGAATATACGACCTTTATCTTCGAAGTGCCGGTAAATTTTAATATCTCACGGATCCACCCGAACGGACAGCGTAAACGATTATATATTTCTTCGTACAAATCACTCTTGACAACGAAACAATAGTTATTTCACTCATACGAAAATCATTTTAAGAAGTCGTTTCTCATCAAGTCCTCCCCCCCGGCTAATCGTTCGGAGACCGTTGAGACGAAAAAGGCCAATGAATAATAGAGTTTGCAGCGAGAGTTCTCGCGCTAATGGGAGCGTTCAGTCTGCTATTAAAATTTCATGCTTTTTCACTGGGAAAATTTTCTTTCATTGCGAGCTTCAATTTTCACAGAAGTTTATGAAAATTACACCGTACATTCAAGCGACAATTAATTCAGAAATTTTTCAGCTACGATTTTTGTATTTATTATTGTTATTTTTTTTTTCTGTAACAAAATAATAAGTCTTAACGCACCTAAATATCTACAGTTGTAAAAATATTTTTAAAAATTGGAAAATCGCTTTTGCGTGAGGCCATCGGGGAGCGAACCTGACGGGCAATCTCTGCGAAGCAATCAGACTTCGGTACTCTAATTTAATGCGATAGAATGTTGTATAGTGGGCATAGTAAACACGAGAGTCCCAGTAGATTTCTGATAATAACCCCTCCCGTTAACGACTGGCTTGCGCGGGTGTGTAAACAGGGCGCGTATAGTGAGCCCTCGGGCTCAGTCCGGCTGACGCTAACACCGACTCAAAGTTCATACGGTAAAAATACGTGACAAAAAGCTGTGAAAACGTCGATATCGTTCTAAACCATCTTTTCGCGGTAAAGCTTTCATTTTTCAACCGTATACTATATTTCGTCGAAGTTACCGAAGCGCCTGCGTTCGCTTCGCTCAATTTTGTTTTTTTTTTTTGTAACTCACTTTCCTGAAAGTTCAACGACGAAGCATTGGGAGAAAGCCGAGTAAAAGTTCCATTGAAAAGTTGGAACGTTGGTTTTCGCGCAGCTACACTCGCTCGTCGTTCCAATTTAGAACGACAATCGGAATGCAATCCGATTGCGAACGGGGGAGACCACGCGAGGTCACGTTTAAAGACGTATCGAGCTTCATGCGCGATGTGGAGGTTGGCTCTTCGATATCGTTATAGGAGAATGGAACGGTTTTCAGGATGTATGAATATGCAATTTTCTTAAGGTCGATACACGACTATGATGCCCGGGAAGCTGTGAGTGAGATTCACGAAAGTTCGCAAGGGTGGTTTGCTTAAACCACCCTTGAGGCTGAACGGATCGCGGAGCCCTTGCCTATCCTCGTGTGGCGCACTCTTTTCTCGTATACGGTTAGTTCCACAGGCGTTCGGCTCTCCTGGCATAGGGTCGTATATATAATACACGAACCGCGAGAGTCGACCATACTATATATCCATGGTAGCGACAATGGACCTTTTGTGAGTCGAGTTTAGGTTAGTCCAGGTTCTATTATTCCCTTCCACATCCGGCACGTAATCAAAAGAGGCATTCGCCTGGATTTGGGTTAAAATATTTTTTCCGAGCTTTTCTCGTGTTCTCTCTTTCTGGCTCGACGAGATTGGAAAACATCGCCTCGAGTACAGAGTATAACGTTGGGGCTTATAGATATATATATATATATATATATTTATATATCTATAGATATTTATATGTGTATAGTATATAACTATATACATGCCGCGCCATGTGCCGCGCGAAACTATCCCCCGGAGCGCGAGTCGCTCGACAAGGTGCGGTCGAGACGAGGAATTCACACTAATTAGAATCGCGATTTCTAGACTCCGCTTGCGAGATTATAAAGCTTTCGTTACCGTATACCTTACCCAACTCTTATATCCCTAAAAGCGACAACGATGAGCTTCCATTTCGGGGTATATTAATTTTAGCTATATCCTCATCGTGATTATACTTTGAAATATTTTTCACTTGGCTCGTTTTTGATATGTTTTCTCGCGGAAACAAGTTTTTTTAATCGTCACATTTTCACGGATGTGGGTTTTTTCGAATTTAAATTCGTGGAACAATTATTATTATTTTTTCGCAATTAAATTCATGTATGTTATAATTAAAGGCGGTGGTTTCGATAACTCTCGAGTGAAAGTTGTACTAACGAGTTGAAAATCGGCCTACAGCTGAAATAATTAGTCTGCGCGTTTGATATTTCATATATGCGATAAAAAAAAATGAAATATTATGGCGGAATTGCAATATCAGTATAAATATAACTGGGTGTTTCTAATGAAATAGATTATTTAAAAAAAAAATTAATTCGCTAAATCCATGGAAAGCGGAACAGATGAGTGTCTGAGACTGCAATTTTAATGAATGCAAGCTGAGAATAAAAATCTTGAAAATGTTTACATTCGCACGAAGTTGATGTGAAAACTATTTTATACATTTTTGAAATGAAAATTTCATTGGCAATTTTTTTGAATTATGATTACACGATAAACGGTATAATGTAAGATTTTCTTTGGTACAAAGGATCAATCTCATTTCTAACGAATTCAATTGATTCTGCTTTCAGTGACCACTCGATAAGCAATAGGGTGGATCGAAGGGGACATCCGGCACGTTGCGAGTGTGGGGAAGTGACGAGACCCTTATGACGGCGGGAGGAAACGGCTGAGAGTGCTCTAGCGACTTCTCAGTCCGACCTTTAGGCTTTTCTCCTTCCGCTGCCCTAGCCCCGGTTTTTTTTCCCTCCTACCATCTACCCTTCTCCGCCTATGACTTTTGCCTCATCCTACATATATATCCTGTTTCGTGGTGATGGTATGTGACCCTTACCTTAATTGAATCCCGGACATACTGGCCGAGGCTGCTGGCGGCTACGTTTTTCTTCTCTCGGTTTTCTACTCTCTCTCCGTTTCTAACTCTCTCCGTCGCTCTCTCTCTCTCTTCTCACCGGTACGCGCACATCGGCTCGAGTGTCGCAACCTCTCGTCCCGCACCACTCTGGTCAACCCCGGAGAAAAAAAACCTCTGGAAGTGAAAAAAAAAAAAACGAAGAAAACAAAAATAAACAATCCCTCATCTCTACCGTTTCATTGGCAACGGACTATTCAATGCCGCAAATGGATCAACATGCGGGGATCTCGAAGCCCGAATGTACCGATACGATTTTTCCCAATCGGACGAAGTGGAGAGCAATCTTTGGGAACGATCGCATCCGGGAATTGTCAGTTTCAACCGTTAAACCTCCGAAGAAAAGGAAAAAAGACCGCAAGCTATCTTGCAAAGTAGAGTTGGGTAAAAAAAATTCTCAAAAAAACGACTCAATATAGGTACCGATACTACAACGAAGTGGTATAAAAAATAATGTTAAAATAGAATGGATTAAGTAACATTCGAATCATTTTTTTAAGGCTCAGTTTTCGCGTTTTAGTAGACATTGATATATATTTTTTAATATTTTGACGAATATCATCGACGTTATAAAGGCTTTTACAGCAGATAAATCGCTGGTGCATCTTCGTTATTTAGCGTCGTGACCTTTGCAAATGAAAGATCGGAGCGATTATAATTAACTCATGTTCATCGTCTCGAATCGGCACAAGGCTAACAGCGCAAACGATGTCAACAATGTGGATTATTGATGCTTCTGATGAGCGGAGATGAGAATGTTGAAATTCTGCGAGAGTTTATTATCGCTACGGGCGAAGCCCTTGGACCCTTTCCCGGGTAAATAGCGATCAACCGCTGCGCCAAGCGACATTGTACTTCGATTATTTTAACTCTAACTTTGTATCGTGACTAACGAGCCGGATAATTCTATAAGCACGAAAGATACGCACTTTCACGGAAATTCAAGGATGGATTAACTCCCGGAATTCGTTTGCGTTCCATGCGTTAACTCAAGCGTATCGCTAATTACTCGTATTCATCGCGATGAGGCTATAATATTTTACAGGAAAATGGCTTAAATTTCTCAGTTTTCGTAAAAGCATTTGTTTTTTTTTCATTCATTGGCTTTGGCGGGTTAGTCAATGGAATGTGACTGTTTTACAAGGAAATCAAACGGTTTAAAATTTTTTTTTTTCAATGGTGCTAAAATTATTATTATTATTATCGAATCATTTTTTTTCGTATGCGGTCGAGGGTGGGAGGCTTTGTGGTAACTCGCTCGATATATTGCATTTGCATTCGGGAATTAACAGTTGAAACACCCATTATGCGAGGTTCTCTGTGTTCTCTTCTAGTCGTATAATAGTCGATGCGAATTCACAAGCTCCCCGGTGTATATATGTTGAGTTCCGCAGGCCGGTAACTCGCTGGTTCTCGACTATCGAGAGACCTGAGAATTCATTAACCCTGCTGTTACACTCCTCTTCTGTATGACCTACTATCGTTTCTCAATGTAAATAAATTCTCTTTCATTTGTTTTTCTTTTTATCGCAAATGTGCAATCTGAAAAGGTAGAAAAGGTGATGGACGTGTTGAGATCCGTCGGAGTGGATGGATTTCAACAGTGACGTCAAAAGAATACACACTTTGACGTCAAAGTGAATACACTTTGAGGTCCCGCGGAAAAAAATGGCGTTTATATAACGGGTTTAAGGTTTGAATTAACTTTTCGTTGAGTGACGGAATTTTTTACGGATACGAAGTTTAATCCCTCCGAAGCTCCCAGATTTTAGACAAAAGGATTCAAGGCTGTCGTCGGTCCAATTTCACAACAGGTCATATATGATCCTAATAGCACATTACTTCATACCGAATCGAAACAGCAGGGTTAGTACGTAGTTACACAGTTGTATCCCTAAAATTCATTATGCTCATGGCAAATGGGGGAGGAAAGGAGGGTTGTTGTAAACGTCCGACTGGGTCAGGTTGATGACGATGTTGATGGCTCGAAAAGGTCCTCATCGTAGTTCGATCTGATGCCTCTCAGTCATGCTTTACACTGACGCTCGTGTCATCCTCTATAACGTCCTGACGTAATGCCACTCTGCGGCAAGCAAGAGCTTCCCAGAGTTCTGTGTACACGCATGACTTGCCACCGTCGACATACATCTCCACGAGCATGAAGTTTCCATACACCCCCTCTCTCTCCCGCAACTTCGGTGCTATACGTACGTATATGTCTCTCGTAACTTGGATAGTTGAACAAGCGGAGCTTAACACTCAATGGAACACTCTCTCATGCGCCTGAACGGGGCGAGGCAAAGACGCCGCTGATGGGTAAACTAATTTTCGGTCTTAATTGACGAAAGCCTAAACACACTTGAGAAACAGAGGGTGCGGAGTTCGAGGTGATAGTTAATTCTTAAATATACAACCCTCTCATGTCTACGACGGTGAAGTACAAATTTCGCTTTCGCATATAGAAAAAACATATAAATCGCGATCGCAAGAGATAAAAATCGAAAAGATCTTCAGCGATGCTTGTGAACTACGAACCGAACCAATTTCTGTGACGAATTTTGGTTCTCATTTAACGCTAGAAAAGCCTCGCAGTAAAAAAGCCGCATATTTTACTTCGTACATAAAAAAGCTCTGCTTCAAAGGATTTTTTTTTAATATTTAAAAAAAATATATGAGTTCACGGTCGAAAAACTTTCACCATGATGCATGCGAGAGTTGATGCGAGTTTTTATAATAAATGCTAAAAATGCTCGTGAAATAAGAAAAAAATCGAGTTAACTTTGTTTTTCTTTTTTTTTTAAGATATTGCGCTCTTGGAACTCAGTTTTTTCTTGCGCTCGAGTAATTCAGCGTTAATCTGTGAGTGATGGAAAAAAATTTCAGATTGATCAGTGTTATTTTTATGGCGTATATGCATCGATTACATATTATATTTTACATAAAGTTCCGTTCGGTTATTTCGCGAGCAGCTTTCAACCTGCCAAAAAACCACATGGTCCACTAGATAAATTACAATACTGCATACCACCGAGAGTGCAACCAACCATCTAGCGTATGCCGTATAATACGTATAGAAGGAAACTACGAGTATCGAATTGAAAGCCGGATAGAAATGTGGCCTCACATATTATTCATTTGCATATTATAAGATATGTCGGCTATAGAACGAGAAGAATTTTTCCTCCTGTGTGGGAAGTTTGCCAAACCGCGAATCGACCGCAGCAAAGCTCAAAAGTGGCTTTTGAACCGACGGGACGTAAATGCTACTAGAGGAATTACATGTTTAAACCGGCCGCGAGACAAACGAGGAATCTGCGAGGACGGAAAAAAAATTCCGTTCTCGTCGCTGAAAATCTCACAAGCGCAATAAATTATGAAAAAAAAAAAAATATATATATATATGTAGTCATCTCTCGAACGATAAAAAATAATGAAAATTCGTGACATACCCACGTCGCATTTCACATCTTGAAACATATCTCTCATTCTCGAAAACGTTCACCTACAAAAATTTCGACACTGAGAACTGTTAACGATAAGAATGGATATATAAAAAAAAATATTCGCTTAAAAATTTTAAACAATGCTAAGCTACTACCAAGTCGTTTCGCAAAATGTAGCTTTACCAGAGCTATATAGGTATAAACATGGTATTTAACGAAACAGAAAACAATTAATAAATTAAATACGACGAGTGTACGGTGTAATTTTCCGTTGTTTTTGGAAAGCGACTTTTTGTTTACTCTGCAAAAAAAAAACGTGAAAGAGAAGGACATAGTGCTTTCCCACCGTCCATGAATAGTGATGATACGAACGCCTGGTGCGGGAATTTTTTATAAATGTAATAGAAACAAAATGAAAAGAGCGAACGTTATAGAGTCGTAAATAAATCGAGAAAAAAAAGACACTTCTTCGATACTATATATTATTACATATTGTACGTATATACATGCATACGAGAAATATATTGAAAAAAAAATCGACGAAAAAATATAAATTATTGTTATAGATAGGAAATATTACAACTAAGTAAGCGAACGGCGCTGTAAGATCATTGTGCGGAATTATATATTAATTATTAAACAAAACGAAAAAAAAAAAATTGACGATAGGTAATTTATGAATTTACGGTGTAAACGGTGGTTTTAGTGGGAGAAACTCTACTCCATTGGATGTAGAAACTTAACGATAAACCTATGATTCTATTAGCGAAACTAGTTAGTGCACGCGACAATATACTCGGGCACAGTTTCTACTGTTCATGGAACACTTACGAACGAGAACACGAGCGCTACAATCTCGGTAAAGGATCGTTAAATATTAAATTCATGGCAGATAAAAAAATAAATAAAAATAATAATAATAAATAAATAAAAATAAAGATCAAGAGCCTGAAAGAGAATTTCGAGTGATACTCGAAACGGGATATCCCAGTCGGAGCTGCCAAAATGCCGAAAATTTGGCATTTCTATCAAAATTTATGTTAACCCGATGTTGAAGACGATAGAACTGTTATATCGATGAGTTTAAAAAAACACTATTTTCGAAAGAAAAATAAATTATTTATAGCGAAGAAGAGCACATTTTTTTATACGTCTCCGACATTAATTTTAAAACATTATTTGATCTGCATATCAAAATCAGCACTGGAACAACAGCAAGGGATAGCGAGGGAAGTGCTGTACGGGTGTGAATGAAAAAAAAAAACAAAAACTAACAATACGAAGATATAAGTGATAGATCGGGTGTTATGTTTAATCCAAACGGAAATCGGTAGGATTACATAAATTAGTCCAATTATCCGTCAATTCGATCGGATAATTAATTAACATAGTTCGGCGGGCTTTTGTCGACTGCTGCAGGGACAAATTAAATCAAATTCACCATATTACCATACCCAACGGCGAGATTCAATTTCAAATAAGACAAAGTCACTTTACATTTATTGCTACTCGTTTCGGTATATTATCGATTGAATGGATTAAAAGAGAAGCTTCAATTGCTCAGATAACCGATTTACGTAAAAAAGAAAATGGGGAACATGCATGATTTTTTTTTTTACGAAAAATGTAACCACTCAATAGAGACCAATAATTTCCGTGAGAAACTTCTTACAGCCCCTCAAATTTTATAGCCTCGCATATCGCTAACCATAGATATAATTTTGTATGCTAAATTATAATCTTTCTCGTCGTTTTCTATAATATCGTGAATGGAATAAATTTTAACAGAGAAATTCTCCTGTGTGTTCCCCTATTCGTAAAGCGTACATATAGAATTTAGCCACTGCTGACCGTCAGCACATCGGAGTTGCTAAACGCAGCGTTCACTGAATAGCCCCGAACCGAGGAAAAGCGCTTCCAACACCGTTAGCCGTTCACCCACCTCTCTCCCTATCGCGCACACTGATACTCAAACACTATCGTGAAATGAGAGAATTTTACGTACGGAATGTGTGTTGCGCGCATATACGTTAACGTGTTATCCTCGTGTGTCGATCGATCGTCTCTATACTCAAATGTACGCGCGCAATTTTCGGTCCAACGAATCGGTGGCGGTTTCTGTACGAGCGCCGAGAGATAGATAGAGAGTGCACAGAGAGAAAGAGAGAGAGAGCGAGAGAGAGAATCAAGGCCGCACATCACAGCCCACACGATGATATTTCATTGTTCGCGGGTTGAAGCGCTAATCAGCGTAAATAGCGTTATGTGCACAGAGGGTGGGGAGGGTCTCCGGCTATGAAATATGCATAAAACTCAATTGCCGTGGATACGAAATCGGCTGGAAAGCGGAGGGTGAAAAAAGGGACAATGGGGGGAGAGATTAAAAAAAAGGGATATTGTCGAGAACCCTCGACTCTTCATCTTCTGTTCGATGAATATTATTGCAGGCAATGAAGTGTGTATTATTGTTAAAACAAATATATATACATATATATATTTTAGCGAGAAAAATAATTATACATATACTTACGTATATTAAACGCGGCTCACGGGGTTATTCTCGGTCGTTTTCATTAACGCTTCCAAATCGACGCGGAAATTAAAGATGAGAGGGGTGGGAGGGATAAAAAGGAACAGCGCAAGGGTGGATAATATATATATATATATATATAATACTGTACTATATACATACGCTGTCGTCTACGAACGATATATATACCACCAGTTACGTATTAATATCGGCACTGCCAGGCTTTGAACAAATCAAAACTCCAAGCGCACGGCCAATCAAAATTCAATCAAAGCCGCTTATGAAACGGGAAATTGGCGGGCGGTCGCATGCGATACTCGGTCAACCTATTGTCACTACTATTGGTATACACGTACATATAAGTATTATTGTGAATGTATAGAACGACAAAAAAAGAAACGTCGGGTTGCAAAAAAAAAAAATAATACTGGCCATCATTCCCATCTCGCCCCCCTATTTCTCATTCGCAAGTACACGACAATGCGACGTTGCGTCACGAGCTTAACGTACCAAGAAATTGAAGAAAAAAAAAATAATAATGAATAAAAATTAACGACAACAACTCTAGTCTTAGTAGGATTAATAATAACGAATTAATGATGGAATCGCGCGAGCGATGATCCTTGATAATTTTATACGATAATTATGATGGCTGACTTCCATGCGAGAGTATATTAAACTAGAATCCGTTTTATCGGGGATACGCGGGAAATTGAGGAGACATGCCTTTCTAGTTCATCGTTGACAGATCACCTGGGGAAGTTGGGTGCATTTTTTTTAATTCTACCATTCTTTCCTCATTGATACTCGTGCAACGGTAGAAATTAAATAGAAATTTTATTAATCGTGAACATTGCGTTAGTAAAATAAAAAAATCAACTTCCCTGTGTATTGTTGTCAACGAGCGCTGAAACGCACGAGAAACAAAACACAGTTTGGATCGCCGAATTTACCTCCGAGCTATTCGAAATTTAATTGCAAAAAGAAAAATGAATAAAAACATCTTAGGAGTGCTATTTTAGTAATAAAAAAAACTGAATTAATCGACAAATGATATAAACTAAATTTAAAAGATCAAACAAAAAAGAAATAATGGAAAAAATTATTAAAAAAAAATGGAGCGACACAAAAAATATATTCGTAAAATGACATAGAGTGTGTCCGAAAAAAAAAGAAAAAAAAAAAGTAAACGATAAAGGGAAAAAAAATCAACATAAATATACGGTATATATATATTACATAAAACAATAAGTAAGTTTAGGGCATTAGGATTTAAATAAACGAAAATAAAATGAATTTTTCGAGAGCAGCGCGGCGTGTGGATGTTAATCGATTTTTAATGTAGCGCGGATCTCGCCCGATGTCGATATTTAGCTGGTCTAAATGCTACACGATTCGTGCAAGAATATTTTTATCATTATTAGCACTACTGTATCATACATAAATAATACATATAATTCCTATTTCTACCGAATCGTTTGTATACTTGTACGAAGAAAAATCGTAAAATTTTATGTGTACATTGTAATGTATATTTTTGTGTTCAACTTTTTTTTTCTTCTGTCTCTTTTTCATTTGTTGCCCTTGAAGAAGAAACAAAAAAAAAACGACTATTCGAATATTATTCCTATAGGGCCTATAATGAGAATAAGCGTTTGAAATGTACCTATCGAATACAGTTGAATATATAATTTATCGTCTTTGCATTATCTAATTTCGTTCAAATATACGAGTACCCGTGTCATTCCTTTTTGCAGATGGGAAAAACAAGGAAAAAAGAAGAAAAAAAAAAAAAGATTTGCGCGAACGGTGTTTCATCAATACTTCGACCGAGAAGAAACGTAACGCCAGACGGGGTGAAAGGGGTGGTTCGATACGAGTGTCACGAGAATAGCCCTTATCTATAACGACACCAGTTCATGTTACTATCGCAAATCTATTACGTCAGAAAAATGTTTCCACTTCTAAGAAGGGTGTGTCCAGCGGGAATAGTAACAGCATAGCCACCAGTCCATTGAGGTTCTTTGGGCGCGGTGAAGTGGCGTGAATGAAACCTCCAACGTCTTTCACCGTTTTCACAGCTTAGACCCAACCCACACACAAGCTCTTCCTTTCGTGCCCTTACGGCTTCCTGTCTCTTACGATAAGAGCTAAAAAAAATCCAGCCGGCTTGTGCATGAAACTCGCCCACCGACAATACGTACACGCCATTTTATCCTTCTCTCATCGCTTTCGCTTCATCGTCGCGAGTCAATGACCGCTTGAAAATAATTTTTTCCCCTCGTACTTTTTAACACATTCGATTCTTTCGAAAGAAAGAATGAAAAATGTCGAAAGGTGAAAAATACATTAGGACGCGGCGTTAGTGGTTCTTCGCGCGATTGGCACTTAGAAGTTTTATTAGATTCGAACGCCGTCTATTCACGATGAAAGTTCATTAAGTGCCTCCCCAACCCTACCGATCTATCCGTAGGATTCTCAAACTCTCGTCCCTCTTTTTTTTGTGTACGTTTCTACGGGCGGAAGCTTTACAACCTCCCCACTCTCGTAGCTTTTCTCCTTTTCTCTGGTGCGAAAGAAATTGATCATCTCCCATTTCGCGTTACCATCCCTTTTCCTCTAATTGAATATTACTTCACGAGCTCCTTTTTCCGTCCCGACCATTCGTAGCAAGAAACTCTCCTTATTCTTATTATTCGTTTTCTTCTGTTCCCTTGTACTCTCACACTACCTCTCGGGGTCTTTCTCGCTTTCAACCCCCGTAGCCTGTATACTCTCTCTTGGACTACCATGAGCAGCACAGAAGCGAAGCTCGCCTCACGCGCCCCCAGAGCTGCGGCTCCCACACCGCTTTCCCTCTTCTTCCTTTCACCAGTTCCTCCTCAAGTTTCTCCTTCGCCACCCTCGACCCTCCTCAGCCATCTCTCTTTCGCTACCCTCTCACATCCGCCGAGAGACTATGCCCTCCCGAGCGCGTTCTCACTCTCCTCCGCCCCTTCTCCCTTCTCTTTCCCGTCCCCTTCTCATTTTATTCCAACTCCCGGCGTCTCTAACCGGGAGTGAAGTCCTTGAAGGGATTGATCGGAAGCGACGCTGCGCCGTCGTCCAACAGGGACTAACCCAACCGAGATTATGTCGTCGACGAAAGACGTACCACTGGAGACGGAATCGTAGACGAGAACAGGAAATCGTCTTGGAATACATTTTCGTTCCTCAAGCGATCTCATTCCACTAGATTCTCGAGTACTTCAATTCTTTACAAGCCCCTCCCTGATCCTTCGTTTAATTGGCCGATTAAAGCTCGCGATAGCTTCGTTCTTCGGATAAACTTTTCGGCTTGAAATTCGATCGTCAAAGTCTTCGATTAAAGACAGTCGGAAGGACAACATTGGTGAAGACTTCGAGCCAACATTTTTTTTTATTCCTTGTGTTAAAAAACGGATAACAGTTGTTCGATTTTGTTGAAAAAATTGTTACATTATTGTTTAACTGTTCATTAATAAAAAAAACTGAATTTTCTAATAGCTTCTGTTATAAAAACAATGACAACAAAATTCGTTTTTCGCGTTAAAAAACAACGCAAGTTTAAAAAACAAAATCTACAGATTCGCGGGGTCGAGTTCTGAGTCGACCTGTAGAGAGCCACGTTCTTCCCGAGACTCGGGGACTTCGACCGCTGACTTCCGGTGATTTGAGGCTCTACCTCTACACTTATGCGCTGTACTCGCCTCGTCCTCGGCGGCTTCACTCAGCCCTCCCGTCGTTCTCCCTCGTCTACGCAATACGTGACGAGAATACGCGAAGAAAAGTCCGCGAATGACTCGGTTATGCGCTTCCCACTGGCACGAGAAATATATAGAGAGCCGTGGTTGCCATACGCTCACTCAGTATTACCAGGAACACTCTCTCTTTCTCTCTGTCTACCACCCACATTGAGATTTCGTCGTATTTCGTCAGAAAATCAAGAAGACGAGTGCCTCTAACCTTTTTTCACAACTTTGTGTGACTCTCTTTTTTTCTTTCTTCTCGTCTTTTTTTTATTTTATTTTTTCTGAGCACTAAGATTCGCGAAGCGTTTGAAGCTGCAGCTGCAATCTTCACTCTTGAATGTTTCTCGAAAATTTTGGCATTACTCCTCCCGGGTGTGTCTGATTAATACGTGAGTCTCGGTTTCAATTTCCTCCGAGCGGCAGAAACAACACAGAGATGCGGGGTTTGCCTCTCTGTGCTGTTAAGCCGGAGAGATGTACCAAGGGTTTCGCCGTATATATCGGCGAATACTGACGGATGTGCCCGGTCAGACCTCCGTTTCCGTGGGCGTGTGTGTGCGCGTCTAGCTCTCTCAATTCCGAACTTTGAAGACCACCAGAAGTGCCGAGGTCGAGGCACAAATCAACGGATACAACGCGCGGCTACGCTGGCAACAAACAGCTCGATGTTTTCGATGCGATAATTTTTATTTATAAACTACTTTCGCGAATTGTGTCCGAAAAATAGAGGTAAACTTGGACGCGTAGGTGGGATGAAAAAAAGATAAAGGGATCATTGTAAAAAAGAGCTTTTCATCACGACGATTCGAAGTCTATAGGGGGGAATAACCAATATATATCGTTCTATCAGCGAGAAAAGGTGAAAGAAGCGAATTGGTAAGTATACCTTCTCGATGGAAAATCCTTCGGTTATAGAACGATCGGTAAGGAATAAAGAAATAAGGGAATCCACCGTCTCAGCTATGTAGGGACCAAAGGGGAACACTTGCGCAACGAAGATGTTTCACTCGGTGTGGTCGTCTTTCAACAAACTCCGAGGAGCGCAAACGGGAATCCACCTTTTATCTCACGTTTCTCGGAAGCTTTTATCAATGTATATGTGTGTGTATATATGTATGTATATAGAGCAGCTTCGTTGGTGAGGGAAGATGGAGCACAGGACGGTTAGTTCAAAGCTCAAAAGCTTGTACACAAGCCGTAACGACGAAGAAAGGATCGAGAGACAGAAAAGTCTCAGTGTCAACCAGATATCAGACTTGGTACGGAGGCACGAGATTAGCCCTTGCGATGCGAACAGTAACACAGTAAAAAAAAAAAGAAAAGACCACGTAACGTAACACCAAGACAACGTGCTTCGCGCGAACCTTCAAACGAAGGGGTTGGCGCAAGAGAAAACAAGAGGTCGTTACATTTGTATTAAAAGCACAGCGCAGAATTCAGTCACAGAGTCGTAATGGACGGACAGTTAAACGTTGAGGGGGATAAAGGATGTAGCAATTACAAAGCTAAATTGAACAATTACTGTGGGGATTGAGGCGAGTGTGACGAAGAGGAGAAAACGAGAAAGTCTCCGTTAAAATGGGAACTTCAATAAACAAAAAACAGGTTACATTTGCGGTAGCTAAACAAATCAGGGCATTGGCTTTTTTTTTTACTTTTTTTAGTAATTACAAAAAGATAAAAAATGTACCCAGTATCCGCAAAGCATTCAGAAAGAAAATTCTCTACGTCGATTGAGTCCTTATAAAAATTCAGTAATGTGCTTCTACAGCTGTAGATATAGAAATACATAATCAAAGGTAGCGCGGGGTCGTTATCATTATGTTTTTTAAGCGGGTCACATTCCCGTAAGGGTTGATGAGTCCGTAGGACTCACGATCGCGGGACGTTGGACTCAGGGATATCGGGTCGGTGGGTAGGCTCCGCGCTGAAGCCGAGAAGGAACGATATAGAGAAAACGAATGAACGACGCGAACGTACGGCGAGGGCTTTTACCACTGTCGCGAACAACTTTGACCTCAATCGTTCGCATTGGCTCGGGCCGTACAGGCGCTGACCGTTATCACTGGTTCATCTATCTCTCACTCGCCATCCCACTCTCGTAGTCTACTTCCTCACTTTCTCACTATGAAAAAAAAAAAAAAAAAAAAACAGCAAGCTACACAAGCGCGGTCGGCGGACTTGTCTGTGTATATCCTGCCCTGACTACTCGGATCTCTACCCGGAGAGTCGAACCGTAGATCGAGGATCGCTTTTGCGGGGTATCTGTCATCGGCAGCACGCATGCAAGCTGTCCCTACTCTCCCCGAGATACAGTGTAAAACTTGAACAACGTGTCGGTACATAGACACGTATATGTATATACAGAGGTATTGTACAAACAGAAAAATGTTGTGTCAGGCGGCGTACATGAGGGAGGATTGCGAGCACCTGCTGCCAGAGACACAGTAGATTGCAGAAAGCGATATCGTTATCGTTACCTCTCGCCAATGGTCCAATTGCTCGGCTATATACGATTTTTATTTTCACAAGTTCGACACACAAACCGGAAGGTATGTCTCTGATTCTCTTAGAACGTTTTCGTAGACTTCACAGACTGTTCAATTGCAGTCTAAAGTCATTTTAGATTCTTAATAAAAAAGAAAACATGTGTAAAAAGGATTACGATCAGTTCAAGAAATAAATGATAAAATGATCAAGGAGCAAGTGGGAGAGGGGAAGAATTATGAACGTAACAAATTATGTAATTGCTTAATTGCATGAAAAAACCAAGTTAAATTTTCTTTCTTTCCTTTCGTGAGAGAGAAATATCTGGTATACATCTCTATAATTCCGCGTTGGTCTACAAGCTGCATATAATCTCAGGTCGGCTTTAATTGCCATACGTACGTAAATCAGTCGGAGACAGATATTTTAATGCCTCGTTGTGCTTTCCCGGGTATGGGTACGAGAAGGGAGAGCGTTAGCCAAGGGTGTCCGGTGTTGCGATGGATAAACATTATATGGCGTGTCCTGTACAGTGGCTTATATTTTATAGCAAGCGAGCACGTGACTCTGTTAGCGTGGCTTACCCACTATCTACGATATACCTATACGCCTGATACGGTTGGTATACATATGTGTAAATGCAATCTAGAGCGCGGAAAGGAAGGGGGCGAGAGAAGAGTTAAACCACGTGGAGAACAGCGGTATGCTCGAGGGGTGGGGGAGGGAAGAGTTTGAGATATCGTTCCCGGGCCTACTTCCTGTTATATGAAACTACACTGAGCTTTACCAACGGCTAAAGCGTACTGCTAAGATTTAGGGAGAAAGAGGATTAACGGCGGTACGATATTGTATCGCTCTACCTTATCAGGCATTTCCACTGCGATACAATGTCGTGTGTTGGTTGGAAAATTCATTAAAATAACAAAACAAATCAGTTTTCTATGAGATTGCAAAGCAAGTCTTATGCGCTGCTCTTTGAAATAATGAGACCGAATTCAAGAGTTTTCGCTACGGAGTTCTAATTAATTTTTTTTAAGTCCTTCCAAGTCTGCCTCGTAGCTATTCGGCACGAAACTTCGAGCATTTTTTTTTTTAATTCCTTTTATTCGCTTCCTCTGTACATCAGATAAAAAGCAATTTTGAATGTGCAACGTAAGAAGTGCAACCAATAACGCGGAATATCTGTATCTGCGCTACTTTGTGCTGCACTCCGTCCATTCTGTTACAGTGTGTCTTTCGAGTGTTCTTAGAGCAGATACTCGAGTACCATCTCCTCTCTGTCCCCCCGATTCCAAAGTTCCCTTTGCGCCGACAGTAGTTTATTAGTATTTGAAGTGCGCTCTTCTCTGCTGATTCCGCAGTCTCGCCGAACGTTCAGAATGTATGTATATACACATGTAATGCCTGTGCTTTATACTTGAATAGATAATGCTATATCTTCATTCTTGAAGTTCCGTTCCAGATACGGCATTTGGAAATCCTTTAAGAAACCTTCTTTGGGATTCGGGGCTTCGAGGAAAGCAGCTTTTGGCGCTGGTACGACAAAAGAGAATGGAGAAGACGAAGAAAGACCGGCAAGGGGACCGATTGCACATTGCAAGACCAGTTCGACGGCGCGTAAACGCGATATCCCGTGAAAACGGTGCCGAATATCGATTTTACTCACTTAACATCGGTTGTTCGGTTCTCCCGAGTTGCGCTACTCTCACGCTCTCTCTTTCTTTCGCCATATCTATATGTATTCTTTCTCTGTCTGCGCTGCTGATGTGCTTCTCTCCTGTGCTCCAGTTCTTTTAGCCAAGCATGCAAGAGCGCTATACGTGTAAATGTGTTTATCTGTATATTCAATGTGGTGTTTGTCTGTGTTCGTGGATCGTTTGCGATATCGATCCGTCGGAACTATTGCGCCGGTACCACGTGAACCTACGAGTGAGAATTAAAGCGCGAAAGGATAGAAAGAAGAGTGATGCCAGGGGATTATATGATGATGATGATGATGATGATGATGATCGCGTCCGCGCTCGGTGCGCTCTGCAAAAACTCGTTGCGCGCTTCGATAAACTCGATAAATAATCTCTTTGATCGATCGCATTGTATTTCAATGGATTGATGCAAACGCGTATTCCATACCGAGCGTAATCAACGGGGGTTGTAGCCCCGCATTGATTTAACACTCAATGAAATTTCGCTAGTCGATTCACCGCAGTGTGTCAACGTTTAACAGACGATGAAAGCTTATTTATAGCCGAATAAACCAGTTGATCGGCGCCAATTGAAATTTTCATCGGGACGATGTTTGGCTTATTCATCGGTATTTAGAGAATTACTATATTTTATCTTTCATTTTCATCGGAAATTTTTTTATTTTTTTATTTTAGTATTTGTTTTCTATATAACTTAATGGTTTATTAATTTCAAGTAGTCGCATTACACTTTACGTATGTGAATTTATTGGAAACGATAAAAAATGGAGAAAAATTGTGAACTTGCGATCGCGCGACTGCCTTGACTCTTCGATCGCCGCTAAATCTTTTTGTCGCGCGGGATCCGAGTTGCTTGTTCCGCCGTTCGTTTCGTGGGCACATTATTCACGTTTCCTGCGTTTGTCTAACCAGCAGTCGCTTTTGGTTCACGAGGAATATATACATAGATACGGGCAAACTACAGTAGAGTGGCGGCATGCAAGAGGGCGGGATTGCACAAGAAATCGATTCGGAAGCGAGTAGAGTAGAGTCACACGCGTTCAAGCGTGGTAATAGTCCTCTTCGACGAGGCGCTAGTCGATCCGCTGAGTAAACAGGTGCGACTCGAAAGACAAACTTCGCTTTCCGGGGACAACCCCAACCGACGATTCTTATCGTATGGTTTTCCGTGTTTATCGGTGAGATGGAACGCGGCGAAATAGCGAAATGTGCAATCCTTTCGTGCCAATTGTTTTCCGATTATGCTTCAACAAAATTGCTACTCGAATCCGGTTGTATTCTTATTCGATTGTATTAGGCGTGCGGTCCAATGATCGAATGGTAATTTTTTTTTGCAAACAAAAACTGAGAATCAAAACAGACTATTTTCACAGAAAAATGAAACTAATTTTCAAATGGATACATTTTTTTTCACCAATCTTCTGAAAACTCCGTTTTTCTTTTCAAGAATTATACTTTTTACTTTCTATTATAATTTTTTTTTTAGAATTATTTACTTTCTTCCACAGCAGTATTTTTTCTCCCCGTCAATAAAGTTTATTTTTCGAGAAGGTATTGGCTCTCGCTAATTGCAGCATTGCGTTTGCTAGAAAACTTAACGCGCCGGCCGCTCCAAGAATCGCGGCAAATTTATCGCGAATCGAAAGAGTGTTTTCTCGCAAAGTATTTCGATTCAGCAAGAGCGTCTCGGCGACTCTTTCATCGTTAAACTCTCGATAAATTTCGTTTCGGTAATTACAAACTTCTTGTTTTCTTGGCATTACAACGAAGCGAAGAAACACGAAAAAAAAAAAAAAAATAGATCGAAAGAGAAGTTACGGAGTCTCGTGTACGAGGTAAATTATTTTTCACGCAAGAAAGTTTCAAGCGATTTTGTGTATAGATGCTGGAGGCTATCATCAAGAGTGGCCAGAGGTACCTAGTATACCACACCTCTTCCCGAGGGGCGCAAACCCTTCCCGAGCTGACTATCGAAACTTGGGCGCAGTGAGCGAGAGCTTCGACTTCGGCCCGAGGCAATTATAAGTGACGCGAGAGATGGGTATTATATACGAGAGTCGAGCAACGAGATGGATCGGCATCGGGGGTAAAGAAAGAGAGTGAAGTAGTACAAAGTTTCGTAGTTCCAAGTTCTTCTACTTTCGAAACTTTGCTTCTTCAAGATCGTTATAAAATTGCGCATCTCATTATAGTCGGATTTGCAACTCGTACACGAGCTATAAGTATACGTTTGTGCTTCGAAACACGTTTTCGCGATGCTTTAATTTTTATTATGCTTCATGTTATTGCATGACAGAGATTGACATCAATTTGATGTTAATTTTAATAATTATTAATGCAACAGTGGAATATACGAAAATCTACCGAATCAACTGCGCGCTTAAAACGAAAGTCCGTAATTGCTTTACTTTGCAATAGCTTTAGTATTAATAAAATTAAATAATACGATAAAAGTCCATTGCAAAAAATGTATTAATTTACGGCTGCAAGTTTCCCTGTTGCCATACACGTCGCTAAATGAACTGTTCGTTATACTTTTGTTTTTCCTTTCACAATGTTCGTACTGCTAAGTTAATTGAGCTTACGTGACGGCACGCGAATAATAGAAGAAATGTATGAAATAGTTTAGTGCGTAGCGAACAGAATTATTCGTAAAAACTTTGTTCCAGAATATTTATTCGCTCGCACGTGACTCGAATGCGTTATTCATCCAGAAAATCCCAGCGGCAATTCTCTTCGACGAAAAACGAACGAACGCGCTTGCCGTTCTCTCGCTCTCACACGATAGAATCGACTTTTAGCGTCATAAAGAGACGATAAATTCGGTAGCATCGTTGCAAAATTCAAGAGGGTGCACGTTCCTCTCACAAACCCTCCCGCCATCCCTATCCCGCCTTAGACTTCTTTTCGCCTTCTCGTCTGCGTTCGCGCTTCCCTCCGTCCCGTAGTCGGGCATTCTGCCAAACCAATTCAACTGCAATAATATTTGCATAAACCGGGTTTCTCATCGGTATACCTACGGGATAAATCATACACCTTGAATTTACGCGGCGACAAGTTCATCTTACGTATCCGTTCGTACGAAAAAGAAAAAAATAAAAAAACACTCCGGTTTCTCGAAGAAATCGCCTTAACGTTTTTTTTTTTTATCATTTTGCCTTGTCGTTTTCTCAAGGATTTTGCGATCGTATTGAGAGAATCGGAAGCTCGGATAAACCGGTGAAGAAAGATATATTTACTATTCCTCGTTCCCCGCAGTATTTCTGAGCGCACTGATACCCAAGAACACTCGCTGCAAATGCTCTTCGATACCAAAAATGTTTTGCCTGTACAACATGAACATTTCACAACGTCGTTCGAAGTATCGTTCGAAGGGGTTAACTGCTTGAGCTGAGGAATTCCGTAAAAAAGAGCGATAAGCGTGTGCAAACGTTTTTCCACGTTACCCACCTACTCGTAGCTCTTTTTTTTTCTTAGAAAGCTCGACGAGTATAGTGTTCCCCACAGAGTACACAGTAGCAATAAAAGAATAAAAAATTACTACAAGAAAAAAAAGAAAAGAACGGTAAGATATACCGTCACATTTAGACAAAAGGTGTACGCGGAGGCAGGACTGATGGTAATCTCGAGAAACTCGGCGCATAATCCTTTTTAGCGAAAAATTAGTCAACACCTTGGAATCTCGAGTGTCGGACACCCCGGCCGCGACAGCACGCCCCCGCACCAGAATACTCGAGACTCGTGGCGTAAAACTTGCTCTTAAAACTTGGGCACGTCTGCTCGCGCGAGGTACTCGAGCGTTCGTACAAAAAAGAATAAAAAATCGTAAAAAAAAAATGAATAAAAAAAAGCGTAACCTCTCCCAAGTGCATCAAGAGCACTAGAGCCGAGCACTCGCGATATTAAAATTATAAAGAATAACACCGTTTCGACAGTATTACGAAGCTTCGAAATTGAGGTGTAGGTTATTAAAAAAAGTCAACGTAAAATTTTGTCAGTTTTTTAAACGAAAAAAATGTAATGAATAATCGGAATGTCGAACTTCAATATCTTCCGTAAATTTGCTTTGCGTTGCTTTTCTTTGGGTGTAAAACAGTTAAATGGAAAAATTCATTTTTTTTTTGGATCAATGTGTGATTTTCATCATAGATAAGCTTCGGCTGATCTTTCATTTCCATTTCATTTAACGAGATCATTCCAACGATTTTTGGAGCACCGTAGTGAGATATATATATATATTCACCGTCTGACGGTTATAACGGAAGAGCGTTTTCGTTTTGGCGCTCCTATCAAATCGTTCTCTCATCAAAGCTTTCACTACCGCGGAGACAATTTGTCACACACGTGAGCGGGTCGCGATCGTTGGAATTCTCATTGCTTTCCCGTACTCTTACCAGTTGGATCTCCCTTTTGCACTCTCGCTAGAAGCATAAGTATACTCGACAGTTCCTTTGTGCGCCCTTGGGCGACGGGAAACTTCGCATTCCTGGTGCAATGCTGACGAGTCAAGAGGCGCATCTATCGAAGAGGGGCGAAGAAAGAGCGGATATAGAGAACGGGAACTGCAATAGCTTCGGGGTGTGCATCAGGGCTCCGCGACACCGCGCGCGGTTCTCCAATCGAAACTCACAAAACCCTTTCAGACATCGTTCACTACTCGATGCTACGACGAAAGTGGACCCTGACCCATTTTATCAGCAAAGATATTCGTTCTTTGTAGAAGCCGGAGAAATAATAAAAATGAAACACAGGATGTCATGATATAAAAACGGATGAAAGATCAAACAGCATTCGTGAAAATCATACAGACAATCGAATCCACATCGTGAAAAACTACACGGAGTGATCGAATGAGAGATCGTTTCAGAGATCATTTTTTACTTGTTACGACGGCAATTCAATTTTTCAGTGACACTCGACATCGATATTAAAATAAATCACATACTGGGAAGCTAAGACGCACATTCTGTGTGTTCTGTTACAATTTTTTCAATGCAAACAAACGCTCCCGCGAAAGAGGTTTGCAATTAATTCTATTAAAAAAGCCAGGAAAGGTGTTCTAATGTACACATTTGCTGCGCATTATTGGCTTTGACTCACTGATATGTATATTCATGCTGTTGCGCTCTATAAAATGCAATTCAATATTGCAGTCATGCGAAATATATGCGGAAAGTATATCGATGTTTCGTCGCAATTACCAGTGAGATAAAAGTGATAAATACTATAATTCCGTGTTTGCTCCTTCGTTTTTTTGTATTTATCTACGAATTTTTCCTTTTTATTGTCGCGTTTCTTTTTTTTTTATTCCTACTCATCGTTCACTGATATGTAACGTGACGCAATGGGTAGGTACGACTTCACGTCGTGGGATGCGGTGTGAGAATAGAGAAATTCAGTGGTTGCATGTGTGCAGTCACGATAGTCAGTAGATTGTAGTTGTTGTAGGTTCTCTCTTTCTTCTTTCGCGATACGCGCATGAATGTGTCGTTGTCGTTGCCCGTTTTCTACCCCCACGACTCGACCCTACGGTATACTCTGTTGCGAATCCGACACGCGAAACGCTCGAGAGCTCCCAGGGTCTACCCTATACGTAGCGAATGCCGCGGAATGAAAAATTTCATTTCTTTCACTCGTCGGTCACAGACCGCACGGTCCGGCGATAAGGTTCCACATTGCACACATTCTGCCGACTTCGCAACGGTGACGATCAACAACTGTATAGCGATAACTTTATCGCTCCGTGAACCACAAACCCCGATGGCAAATTACAGAAATTTTTCGAATGGGAGATTCCTCTTTCATTCAAACGTATAATAATCAAATTTAATAAAATACGAATCGCATTATGTGCTTCTTGAATTATTTGATGGATCAAAAAATGTAACAATTGAGTTACTTTTTTTTTATCCGTCAAATAATAATGATAATTCATTTCCATGCGACGGCCTCGGAACGACCTTTAATTATTTTGTTATTTCGATCGATTGGTAAGACGCGTTTTAACGTTTCGATCGCAGTCGAGGCCCCTCTTCAGAAATTTATTTTATCATGTTTTTCTTAATAATCCCATTTTTACTTCGAGTGTTTCGTATTTCTCGTTATTCTGTTGTTTCGCATTCTCTAGATCATGTTTCCAATGTACAATTAAATTTGTAGGGTAAACGCTTTCATTTATTTTTTTACATTATTAAATATATATGTATATTATTTTTAAACACCATGAAAATGTAGAAGCACGAGAAATTAATCGGCTTCTCCGGTATAAAGAATACATTTTTATGTGTTTTGGTTTTTTTTCACCGTTGTTCATACTTTTTTATCGCAATCTATCGGCCTAACAGTCAGATGAAAGAATAAAATCAAAATCCGGCGAGATATAAAAAAATAATACAAAAATATAAAAAAATAAATGAAAGGGTTTAACCTACAAATTTAATTGTGCATAAAAATTTAACAACGTTTTCACAAAAAAGCATGCAATGTACGCAAATCGATTCCACTTTTAGCTATTCGATGCGGAATTTTTTTGTTCAGTTGATCCCTATATCCTTTTATTCAACGACCCAGAAAAAACGATACTTTTTCGAAAAAAAAAAAAAACTATTTTTCACGAGAGAATGAAAAATTTAAACAATTTTGGAACTTCGAACAATACGCAACAGCGAAGCCATCGGGGTAAGTGCATATTCGCTTCACGTTTCGGTTTAAACAAATAGAGCAAAACATACCGCATGCCAGATCCCTTCGTAAATTCAGTCTCGTATCTTGCATTCCCGGAACTTAGAGCCCATCGGCAGCTGGCAGAGGCAGAGAGTCAGTGGCACTAGTGTCAGGAATACATAGTGCTTTTGGGAATTGAACCGGTTGATTAATGCACGAAGCTCAAACGACGAGTCTTTGCATACGAAGTACGAATGGATAAAAGGACAATGGTTATAGAGGGCGAAACAATGAATCTTCTATCTAACAGATACCCTCTGACTATGCGGGTACTATCCATTCATTTTACCCCAAACGCGCAATGATTTCGCGATTCGATCCAATAGCTCAAAAAAAAAAAAAATCAAAGCGAACGCAACAAAAAAAGGGAATACTTCAAATCGATTTATAATATCGTTAACGCGAGAGAGTCACTCTCGTTTCCCATTTGGAGTTGCCGCGACGAAGTACCGTTGCAATCGATCACTCTACTACGGCATACTCAATTACCCACCCTTCACGCATCACCACCCACGCACACATATTCGCAGACCTAAATAATAGTTACGAATGTGTTAAAACAAAAATGAAACCGGTATATGAATAAAATAGATTGAAGTAATCATTGATCAGTTAAATAACTGGTATTTCATAAAATAATAAAATTTGTCTCGCTGCTATAGATACTGATCCCCTAAATTCATTATACCTCATCGCTCGTCAGTCTCGTCAACGAAAAAAGAAAATGTTAAAACGCGTTAAAGCAGCCAAAGGTACTCCGACATAAATTAGATTAGGTGTACCTATTCACGGAACGGCCGCGAGATACGTATGAAACGCGGTGCCTTTTTGCGACCACACAATGTTCCATTTTTCCACGTTTTTTTCGCCACGCACTGGCAGGTGCATAAGTAGATTCAGCGTATCTATGTAGCGAGAGGAAGAAAAGCCTCGGGACATTGAGGAAAGCTTTGGTGAGTGCGAGTGAGGAAATTCAAGGTACATAGAGAGCGGGGGTTTCGCGAGAGAGGTAGAGAGAGGTCTCGCACGACGAGAAAGATACAGGCGAAGGGGGTGAGAGATGAGCGAGTGTAGTGGTGAGCAAGAAGGGAGGAATAGACGGTCCGCGGGCCGGGATGGAGTTGACAGGCGTGTCGTGGGGCCGTGCCTCCGGGTGGTATATCGACCCGCTATGTATATACTCTCCGGACTTTATATATGTACGTTACCATAGGTACTTATAGCGTGTATAACGAAGTGCGAATTATATCGCACACAGTCACGGAGACAAACCGGCGGCGCGGACCCGTATACAGTGTGGATATAGCGGAGATGGATAGACGGTATTAGGTTTTGGATATTTAGGTATCCTTCGGTAGAGATGCACGATGGCACTTGAGCGGTTGCCACAGTCTGGTAGTACCAGACCGCTGTACTGTGTCACGTATAGGGGGGATAGTGTGACGAAGGAAATTTATCACCGGGACGAATATATCGGAAAGTTACTTTTATGGAAACCCATTAAATAATAATTATCTCCGAGAGAAAAAATGAATGTTCTTCCAGTAGAAAAAAAATTGTGAAAGACGGGGAGGCGAGGTCGGGGGATGGGGGTTGTTGTGAACGTTCTTTCAGTAGAAAAAAAATTGTGAGTGACGTTTGTAACCAATTTTTATCTTCGTATCATACAAAACATATTTTCCCAGTATGTGGGTTTTTTTTTTCGAACTTTCTTTATTTTTTTTTTTTCGTACAAAAATCGAAGCGTGAGTTGCGCCAAAGTATACTTTGAAGTAGGAAGTTTCTAAGTACGAAAGAAATTTTGTTTCGACGACGTGCAAGTTGCGTTGCATGTTACGCGGTTTACTTTTCCAAAGATTCGCGAAAGTAAATTGTTTTAACGGGAGAGCATAATTATTCGGTGCTCACCGGTCTAACGGTAAGGCACTTTTCGTTTAGTGTACACATCCTTGAACTTAATGCATCGAGCAAACGAGGGGAGGAGAAGTAGAAGGTGGTTGGGCTCGTTGATTTTTCATGCATAATTCATGAGAAATAATCCTTTGTTGAATGCATAAATTGATGGTCGACAGTCGACGGATGGCCTCCAGATATATAGTGGATGAAAGAAGCAGAGTACTGAAAAGGTTTCTGGAACGAAGATTTTTATAACTCCCTCATTTTTCTTACACGCTCTTCCTCCCTCTCTCTCTCTCTCTCCCTCCCTCTCTCTTTGTATATATATCTATCTCTGGGGAAGATATTAAAGGTTCTCCCGCGCGCGAGAGCGGTCGAGCAACGGAACATCGCGAACGTCTCTCGGGTTCCAGGAGAACTTTCCAAGTTCTCATTACACGTTTAATAAGCGTAACTCTTGAAACTATCAAAAGTTTCACATTATACAATTGCGAATTTTTTTTTTTTTTATTTTTTTTCCGTATTGTGTGAACTACGACAGTACATGTAAAGTCGGTCACGAAACACGATTCTTCAAGGAACCACAAAAGGATACGAATAAACGTTTTCCGAAGGACAATCTTCAGCTAGATAAATATATGTAAGGAAACACTCGAGTATATACGATGTATATGGATGCTTTCGTTTTTTTTTTCTACAGAACGATTCGACAGAGTCGAAGAAACATATCCATATACGTATAACTCTGTACACTGACTCCGACTGTATCGATTCGAAGTCCTGTCTCTTTATCTATCTTACGATACAAATCTCTGCGACTCAAAGAATCGAAGGATTATTGGTCTTTCGCGGAAAAATCCTTTTTCGTTCCTCGCATTCAATACCGGAGGCTCGGAAGCAGCTCTGTCGGAGAAACTCCGAGGCGGAGATTACGATGAATAGCATATTATTCCGAGATGTTCGAGATCCTTGGTCGTAGCGCCTGCAATGCTCTCAACTGGCATATAGCTTTCCATTTCTTTTCGTATCATTGAAACGAAGAATCGTACGAAATTTTAAAAGAATAAAATATTTCTACGGAAAAAATTAAATACACGTCTATTGAATTTAATTTAGTTATTTAAACCGCGGATAGGGTATAAAAAAAGGATTTATTTATAAGCTAATGATGAGGAAGAAAAAAATCGTTTTTTTTTTATGACAAGATTCCATATTTATTTTGTTTTTTTTTTTTTTTTTTTTCATTTTCTCGATAATGTAACAACAGTGACTTACAAATAGTTGGTGAATTTTTAATTTTTTTTTTTACTAAATTATTTCGAAAGTACGAACGTGCGTCGTGTCGCGCATTGTCAATCAAGTGGTCCTATTGAATTACAAACGTGAATAATTTGTGGATAGCCAAGAGGGGGAGAATATGACTTATCGACATCGAGTGGCAATGATTGACGATTTGTTTATTTTTTTCTTTTATAGTATCTGTTCCCTTTCATTCTGATTATTCCAACGTATATTATATCCTCTTTGCGTATCTTACGATATTACAAACGCCGGCGAAGTATCGCTATTCGTGAAACTTCGAAATTTCCATTTCTCGGCTATGCCGTACGCTAACTTACGCATCCCTGTCGGCACACAATTGAAACGGTGTGACATTTATTGCGCTCTGATTGGATTATCCCTGCGGGTCTGGTACACGGTACACGGGGTTGCAAAACGAGACTAGCAGCGACACGGCGAGTCGACGCGGTCTTACTAATCAACTTAAAACTTTGTCGTTCGCGCGGTATATTCATGATTCTCACGGACCAACTCATACGTAATATTATCCAAGTGTACATGTTTACACCCGGAGAGAAATTGATATCTTATAAAAATTATTACGTGGCAATTTTAGCGATACTAAAAGAGAAAAAAAGCTCCCCTCCGATAATTACCTTTTTTCTAAATTGAATCATCTTTCGTCTACATGACTAAATTTTCTCGCGGTCATAAAAAAAAAAAAAAAAAATGGCATCGGAACAATTAATATTTGTCTTCGACGTATTCTCTCCGTGTATAAAGATGCAAGTCTGGACCGCATCTTCGAAACGAAAAGTCGCGATATCGAAAAGCTTTTTTACACAACACACCTTTCCAAAAATCGTTAGGGTCCGATAAATTTTGGAAAATTGAGAGAAATAATTAATCCCGAGTATGGAAAAATTGCATCCGCATTGAGAAGTAACCGCGGACGGGTCTGGTGCGATATAACGAAAGTCGATATAAATTCGTTTCGTGGAAATCACAGCGTCCGGCGAAAAATATGGGAATGCATCCAAGGAATATCCAATGGAACGGGATGAGAGTCTGAGTGGACCGCTGCGCTTCTCTATCGTTGGATTTGTCGGTTCACCCGAGAACTAGACTCTCGTTGGCGGATAGTCGGACTTTAATAACGGAGACGTCGAGCGAAGGGATGCTGAGGGATTAAAATCTCCAATCGACCAGTCTCCGGCAGCCGATACTCCCAATATTCTCGGCGGATTAATCGAAGCTAAACGATGCTTTTTCCTCATCGAACTTTTTTTGTAATTCGAAGTGAAATATAAAAAAAAAATGGAAAAAGCTTCAATCAAAGACCAACGTAAAAAACGAAATAAAATCTTCGAAGAGATTCTCTCCCCCCTTTCGTCATCGAAGATGCGGTCAAAATAATCAACCATTCGCACAGTCATATCCACGTTAAAATTTGTTTTTTTTTTCTTTTTCCCTTCACGTCTAAATAACCGCGACATCGCGCGCACGAAGTACGGAGACTCGTAAAATCGAGTTGTTGTTTTTTTTCTTCTTTAATCCGCAATTATTATTACATATGATTATCGTTACATTCTCCTTAAACCGATCATACATATTTACAAGAGTTTTGAGTTATACATTCTTTACATGTATATACTTAAAACACGATGTACTCGAGCGTTCATTTGAATTATCACTATAAACATTATCTTTTTTCTTTTATGATTGCAACGATAATAATGGGTGCATGATATTTTTTTTTTGCTTTTCGTTTTTTGTTATCGTATTCAATCGTGTATTTTAATATGTATTGTAGACACTTTATGTATTATCGAATGAGATAATTAATGATGATGACAATGATACAAGCATAATGATAATAATAATAATAATCATAATAATGTTCATTATTTAATGTAATTCTTCGTATAAACTTTTTTTTTATCGTCTCTAAAAACTTTAAAGGTTCAGCGATTTTTTGCGAACTCGACGGATACAATGATAAATTTCGTAACAATTTATTCGCGAAACGACGATTCTTGTACGTAACGATAGTCCGGAAATCGAAACTTGCGCGATAACCGGTGTATTTTATTTTCAACGGAACTGTCGACGGAGCTTCGAACGAAGAGTCGAGTTCGCCGTGAAGAGGAGCGGAAATTGTGACGAGAACGCGAGCGGTAGATCGAGTTCATGGCGCAACGTCGACTCGATCCAACGGAGCGCTCCGGTCTCTGTATCTTGAAATGCAAAAATCAAACTATATAGAAACTCACGACGGGATTCTATTGATTTTATTTACTTTATATTTTTTTTTCACTGTTCCACACGCGAATTCGTCGAGTTCGCAATAATTCGCGAAAATCATCCCCTCGAAATATTCAGGCACTCCGAAGAAAATACGTTAACAAGAATAGAATTGTGTTGATGAGGGGGAAGTTGATGTTTCGAAGCGTGAACTATGCTCGTTATTAAATTTCGTGGCTGAAGTGCGAAACAACGCGAGAATAATTTGGCGAAGAAAAAAAATTGATAAATTGTGTAAAAAATTGTATCGTAGATGTTTATCTACGAAATTAATACGACACTTTCAGCATTGTTTTCATTTTCATACCAACAATGTGGGAGTTTTCGACACGATCATAGTTCACTCTGAATTACATTCATTTTTTTTTCGTCGCTTTTTTTTCCTTTTCATTATTATATCGTGTGTTCGTTTAATGGAATTTCTTAACTATGTATATCTTTGGTACATTGTCTCTATCCGTTCGCTCGTTCGTTCGTTCGTTCGTTCGTTATTTCATATATCTTTTTTTCTCTCATCGTATATAACACACAGCTAGTACACGTTTCGATGAGCTTACATGCTCTCGCCTCGATGCCTTTGCACGTGCATGACGCTCCATAAAAAAAATAAAAAAAGCTATATAAACGATAATGATGTCGGGATATACGTCTTTCCGCTACTTCGCGAACTCGGTCGCTGGGGAACGGAAAATAAAGTTGAACGAGCGAAGAAATGAATAAAATAAGAAAAAAAAAAAAAGAAAAACGAAAGGGGAGGGTGGAGAAAATTATAAAGATTGCAAACTCGTGAATGGAATAAGAAAATAAAGAAAAAAAAAGCAAATGCAACGCGACATTCGTCGGACAATTAAAAATCTTAGCTGGCAGGGCGTTGTGGCTGTGTCGCCGCGATCCGCCGTCCCCGTGGAGACTTTGCTGTACGCGAACTTTAATTAACCGTACCAATTAAAAAAACGGTGGCGTAACGAACGATTCTACAGCGACGAAGTCGGGAGAACCGAATCTACCGCTGTCACGATCCTTATTTACTTTTTATTTTTTTATTTCTTCATTGTGTTTTACGATACGTTGTCGCGCAATATATCGATAATCGTCGATTTCCCGCACGGTATTTACTCTCGCGAAACATTTATCAAATTTTCAACATTACCATTAATTAACAGGTACATCATCCACTCACTCATAAATATTATCTCTTTTACTCTGTTTCATTTTATATTTATAATTAATACGTACATACATACAAGAGCGTCGATCGATCGCATTCAATTGTTATCATTACTATTGTTACTATTATTATTTACAATTGCAATGTTGTCTTTCTTCGAGTCGAGGAAAGAAAAAAATAGAGTAATCAGCAACGTTGTGACACAGTTTGTACGGAAAATCAGATAAACTGATGTATAGTCAAGTAAAATTCGTTCGATTAGCTTTTCGAACAATGAGAAAAATTCAACGACTATTAATTGCGGTATCGAAACATAATTCGGAAAGGGTAATTGGAAAAATCATACTTTGCTCCCTACTGGCACTTGGCGGAAGAATAATAAATAAATATACAACAAAAATGTGGACTGACAACGGAAATTGGAAATCTATTGTCTTGCCGACAATCCTTTGAGATCCCGTGTGAATTAATGTAACATGCCACAAGGAAGAAGAGAAAAAAACAAAAATAGATATGTAAAAAAATATAAAATACGATAATAAAAAAGAAAACTATGCGTTGATGCGGATTGCAATGTACGACTTTGTGGAATCGGGCGTCGAACTCGACCGCGTATACCACTACCCTGAAAATCCAAGCTACGGATGAGCATTTTACGATCGCGTATGTGCTTTCGGACAAATCATCACTGAACCGATCATCGCACAGCCGGCAGCTGAGAGAACGAAGTTTCGGTTGTTCAGTTCACAGATAACCTTCTTTTAATCTTATCGAAGATGTGAATTCATTATTAATTTCATTGCCAACAATTACGATGTCCCAGTCGTGAACTCGTTACATTAACATCCTTTTAACTCAATATAACGCTCTCTAATGGAAGAATCTTTCTTTAGAATGAAATCAAAGCTCCTTTATCGAGATACTTTAATTTAACATTTATTTAAATCGCTTTAGAATTCTTTAGTTTCGATTTTTGCTAATTTCATTGGTTAAAAATGATGCGTGCGAAGTGCGAGAACTAAGTCTATGGTCACATGATCAACGACTGGGACGACCGGGTCAAGCCGACCCTATAGCAAATATATACGCCCGCATGTCCCGTTACTCGGAGATCACTCGAACATGAGAAGTTCGCCCGGAGAAGTTCGCCCAGTAATATAATACAGTTTCGACCGTTTCTCTAAGCGAATTTCGGCGAGTATCTCACGGTGAACTACGCTTCTTTATCCGTTACGTCGCGGGTCCGAATCACCTTCAACTGTCCACGAACTTGTACCACTCTGTCTGAGTGGATGATCGAAGATGGGAAGAATGGAATTTACCGAACAGTCCGCTCTCTCTCTCTCTCTCTTTCTCATTCGGATATGAAGAAAACAACGTTGGCACTCCTTCTCGCTCTCTCTCTCTCTCTTTCATTATGTCCACTTCTTCCTTCTCTTTCTTCTTTGTTTTCTCTTCGTCACTCTTCTTCATCGCTGCGGTTCTTCAACATTATTATTTACAGTGTTTCGCTAGACTCGGATTTATCTAAAATTCAACCGCACGTCCGGAAACCCCAAGAGTCCGGTACGGTTCACGTATATAGCGTCGAGTTTTCTTTTTTATCTTTATTTTCTTTTCTTTAGAAGCAGTACTTTCGGGTGCTGATCTCCGGCACCGGACTGAGGCTCGCAGTGGGACGACCCCCCTGACGAGGGACGGCCCCCTCCTCCTGTCAGCCATAGTAGTAACTCTTGTTGACGAGATTTCTTGAATTTTCGGGACGCAGAATCGTGTGAAGACTGTTCGTGCCGACCATATGATTTCCAAGATCGACTCGCACACCCGCGTGTGGCGACATCTGATGCATCCCTCCCATTGACAACGGCATACGCGCGTCGCCGTAATAACGCTCGGCGTGAAGACGCTCGGCTAGTTGAGTTTCCGGGATACTGAAACAGGAATTAATTTTACTTTAGTAAAACAAATCTATCCATTTGCTTACCAAATATAGATTACTCCAAATACCTTGGAAAATTTAATGTTAGCGCATCCTTTTCAATCGTTATCTTCATGACTCTTAAGCCTTTTTTTTTTCTATGGAACTAATTTTGAATATCGTGGAAGCAAAGATTTTTCGTTTTCATACTTTTCCTTTTGTTAATCTTTGGTCCATTTCACTCACCTGGTTGTGTCTTGCATGGGAACGGGAACCGGGGTCGTCAGATCAATGTCGGCGTCGATTTCCGATATCTCGTCGGTGAAACCGTTCGGCAAAGTTTCATTATTAGCGTGAAACTTTGCTTGTCGTTTGGCGCGATGACGACTCACGAGAAGACGACCAATTACGAGACCCAGGAAAAGAAGAACTCCGACGGCAACCGAGACGATTATGTAGAGATAGAATTTTTCTTGGTTTTCTGTTTTAGCATAAAAAAAACGAAATTGCAATTCTTCAGGATCGAAAAGCTGTTTTTTTTTGTTGTTTTTCTCTATGGCAATACAATTATACGATCTAACAAGTTCGTTGCTTTCGTCGCGCATCGACGAAGAGTAATTCTAAGTTGTCGAGGATGCAAGATGCGGTCCGGAGAGCAATGCAGCGCAGGTAATGAAAATCAAGAAATCAAGAAATCAAGAAAACAAAAATAAAAAATAAAAAACCAAACACATGCGAAACGAGCAACTATTTCTATGCAACTGTTGCAAACGGCTTATTGTTAATTAATGGAAGCATCTTTTGCATAATTAATATCTAGAAAAGGATCAATGAATTCGCGAGAATGAGACATCGTTGATAATTTATCATTTTCTTTTTTATCATCACAGCCGATAAAGCAGTAACGGAGCTTTAGCATCCGCAACTCTACCGCTGATAACACAGCGGAATTCTTGGAATTCGTGGAATTCTTGGTTTCCAGATGTTAACAATTTTTCACTTTATTTAAAATCGCAATAAAATTCAATTACTTCCTGTCTACTCTTACAATTTTTTTCCGATCTCCGAGCCTCAAGTTTTTTTTTTTCTAATGCACGTTTTTTTTGTTTTCGTTATATTCGTCAGATTTCCATTTTACTTACTTGAGATAAAGGAATAGGCATTGATCCACTCATTCAGATAGCCGACAATGACGCGATCTTCCTCGGGTACAGCGTAGACGACAGTCGTACAGTTAGTCGTCGTTTGCACCACTTCTGGTTCGTCGACATTACCAAAGTTACCACTTGCGCCTCCCATCGTCATTCCCCTCGTATCCTCGCTCGGTAAGCGCAAACGTTTCTGTGCTTTTCCTCCCGTACCGACTGAGCTTAATTTGTATCGAACTTCCACTTCGTGTGACAATGTTTTTTTTATGTTCACGATTGCGTGCGCGCGTGTTAAAATAGAGACAGAGAAACAAAGAAAAAACAAAAACCGTAATGTTCGTTCACACAATGATCGAGAAAAAAAATATAAAAAATTAATTTAATCCAACGCCGATGGATTTTTATTAAAAATTCATTATTTATTTACAGAATAATATATATTCGAGCCGATAAATGTAAAAATTATACACGATATGATGCGATCGTTAATTATTTACAGTTTCGTGTTAATGGGCCGATATTTGCAGCGAGTGTAATACATTAATTTACGAATAATTTTATCACCGACAGATAGTACAGCAGTGTAGAGAGATGAAAATTTCAGTGAAACTCCGTTCGTTAATAGGTTTGTGCAATGAAAAGCTTTTGGAGAAAATACGTGACATAATCGCGAAATAATATATCATTCGACAACAACGAGAGTTTCGTGAAAAAGATATTTGTGGAAAATCTTTATTGGAGACATTTTTATGTCAGTATAAATTTATGATGCGCAACGGTTTTATTTTATCTTTCTGTATACAAATTTTTTCCGATAACTGGCAAACTCCGCACAAAACGAATTTTGAATACAAAGTTTCGCCGATTTATAGGTTAAAAAGATCCCAGATGAGTCTTTAAGTATTCGCGACGAGATACAAATGGATGAAAAAAAAAGAAAAAAAAAAAAGATGTACGCGTCCGTTTGCGTCCGAACAGCAGGTGAGAAATAATAAATAATATTTGCCGAGATGTAAGTGTACGTACCTTCGCGACATTAACGTTTATTATTCACGAGCACAGTAAACCAGAAGCTGGCGCTGTGCTTTACGCCAACGATAATCTTCACAAACTGATAATATTGTAATCAGCTAACGATTCTTTCTTCACAATTCATTATTCTTTTTTTAATCACCGATTTATGAAAATAACGAAAGCCCAATATTCGTTTAGAAACGAAGTCGGCTGAACAACTGAAGCAAAAGTATCTGTTTCGTTGCCCGTTTGATGTCTGTCTCAATCGTAAAAATTGCGTTCCGTCGACGCGACAAAACGTTTTCCTCTTACGCAGCGTAAAATATATATATATCCGCGCGCAACGCGAACTGAGCAAATCGTTGTGTACATTGTACATAAGATCGTATGTTAAATAGCGATAAAAACGATCGTAACTCCGTGTGTCGCGCGTGTCGTTTTTTTTGTTTTTCTCTTTTAACGCGCACCGGTATTTAGCAAGCTTTTGAAATGCAAATATTAGACGAAATATTATTAATAAACGTTCAGCTCGTGGCACAGTGGAATTCGTTTGAATCGCGTGCTTTTTCGACCGTATCAATGCAAATTGTCATCGATGTGTGGACCAAGAATTGCAAATATTTATTTTAATTCTATTTTCAGTTTATCATTGCAACGATGATTCGATAAGTAAATATACGAATGAATCTATATCGTCGATGAACGAATAAATCAACGGTGCATTTCATTACATTTAACAAAAATAGAGTGCGTCGAATACAAATATAGGTTAAGAAATGCAGAAAAAGCAAAGATAATTATCCAGTAATTCATGCAACCAATCGACATCCACAGTGCAATATCAAACCATTTCTAATTCAAGACGAGCGTCATGCATGCCTCTCGTCGCAGCGTCCGGCACGAAGCAATTGCGTTCAGCACCGAATCTCAATCAGTCGATAAACTAATTACGCGAGGCGCGCGAAACCTTTGAACAACGTCGATGCTCGTTATGTTATCTGGCGGTGATACCGTGTATTACGAATTTGCATATCAGTGGCAGTGGATACTCGGGCTATTAACGTACAATCGATGTTGCTAATTTGACGACCTGCGATAACCGAACCTTTAGCAACTTCCGGTGTAATCTCGATAAATGTCATGAACCGGAAACTTTATTGGAAACTTTTATTTATACTACAGTAGAAGCGCAAAAACTGAAAAATCCACATAAGACGATCGATGAAACTCTACCTTGCGTCTTATATATTATTCTGACGTTGCTAATGGATCGGACCATTCAAAATGCCTTCCGATAGGATATGTCTATTGTGCTTCTCGTAACAATTGAAACGCGACACCCAGGAGTATCGGACAAGGCGCTTGGTTACACAATGCTTGAAGTTCGATAGGTCAGTTAGTGGTACGAGGAAATATATGGTCAGCCGACTTAAATGCAGCTTACGCTTGCGTCAACCTACTATTTGCTCTCTGGCTGCTGAATTTGTTACACGGAACTTTATTGGTTTCAACGCTTTCAACGGAAATAATCCGCCGGATTTTTCTACCGAGGAAAACTTTTGTGTCAAATGATTTTCAAAGCCTTTATCAATGATATCTTTCGAATATTGGATTTCTTAGCGATATCCTTTTTTTTGAAAGATCGCAACTCAATTTCCAAGATTGCACGTGACCTCGGAATAAGAATAATCTGTATTGATGCGAACCCAAGTTTTCCTGTATTGCATATTCTACGATGATCTCAGTCGAGTCAGAAATACGATTCCTTTACATGTTTTGGCAAACAAGATGCACTCTGCCAGATTGGAGTATTTTCCCAAGTGTAATCCGTTGCAGCAACAAAAATTTCATGTCGCCCGACTCGTTCGCTTCGACGGATAACATAAAGTTCAAAAAACAACTATCGTCCCGTGCGGTTAAGATTCGCGCGTTAAGTGGGCAATATTTTTGCCGCATTCGAATGCGCGACATGAAAACGCTAAGAAATTGACGGTTCTCTCGATTCAACGGAGAGTTCGAGAGATCCAAACATCCTCTTTATTTTTTTCGGTCGAATTACGATATTATTGATTGTCGTCGATAATAATAATATCGGAAAGTTCGATGTGAAAAATTCGCAAAATTGAATTTCAATAATTTTCCACTCCCAAACGATAAGAGAACCCTCTCTCGCCTTTCAGAATCGTCGATTAAATTTATTTCAGCATCGCCAGAGCGGAATTTGCTTTTCGGCTCTCTCGTTGAGGGAAGCAATAATTCGGAATGTGCCAATTAAAAGCTGAGATTGGAGGCAACCGAGGCAAGAGGGGTGTACGTAATAATCGGCACAGAGCTCACGGGGATATCGAGTGTTTCCAACGGCCGAGAACAAGAACCTCAATTCCGTGGCGTCATTTTTCATCGAGTTACTCCTCGTTAAATACCCGAATTACGAGTTTATTGCCTTAGCTCTGTTTCCACCCGAGCGAAACTATTATAAAACCCTATCGTACAATTGTTCGTTCTTGCGAAATCTCTACTCTCTGGAAAACGAGAATTTTTTCTTTATCGCCCCTATCAATCCCTTTTTTTTTTTTCTTTCGCCTTGCGAGAATTTCTCGGTGCTGATCGAGCATCAAAGACAAAAGAGCATCGACGATGATCCTCGATTTATAAAAAAAATTGTTTTTTATCCGCTCGATGATCGGTTTTTCGTCAGCGAAAAAATTACTCGAAAAATAGGCTCTCTCGAGGCAAATTAATTAGTGGAATAAAAAATATTGTTTAAAACATCGCAAATGAACACGTTAAATGGAGGATTTGCCGCGATATGATACCGTGCAAGCGTACAACAACATTGAATCTTTTCATAAGGTCGAAAAGTTTCGAGGAAAAAACTTTGGTAAAAACTTACTCTCGTTATTGGTCATTGCTCGCGGTGGTGAGGAGCTCACCGTCGGTGAGTTTCCTGTCGCGTTGTCCCTCGGCTGAGGTTGCGGTCCCTCCAAGTTCGGACTCGGGCTAAACTCTGTTCTGAAGTCTGTTCTGTCGAAGCCCTCGTCGAACTCCGGGGCAAGATTCATCTCGTCCGCTTCGATCTCACCGGCGTACTGATCTCTCAATACTGTGCGCGGAACTGGCAAAGAAGAAAGCGTCGTATCGTCGATAAATCCAATATCTTCGTCGAACAAAACTTTGTCAAAAAAAAAAAAAATGCGAACCGAATTTCATCAAATTTAAACTCTTATTTGAAGATTTATCAGCATAAAAGAAATATACAATTTTTTTGTTTTAAAATATATTCGATCGTGAAATAAAAAAAACATTAAATCCATTCTATTGCGAGCGAATAAATATGTGGATAAAAATCACTGAGATCGACTTAGATCGTTGGTGATTCGATCACTGTACTCTTTTTAACGAAGGTAACTAATTCGGGACTTTTTACAATACACTCTATCCTTTCGGCATAAGCAGTACTGGTGATTATACGCAGTGGTAATATTAAGGTATTGAACGAAAGGTAAAACCGCCTGCCAACGCCACTGTTGTGCGAAAAGCATCGCAGCGGCACGGAATAACGAATCTAATTTGACTCGAGGCTACATATACGCAATTCTCAGTTCGTATCGGTTGCTTTTTCTCGTCTTCCTATCGATATCATTCCGACGTGTACGGGATGTTCACCCGAATCTCATTGATTCGAAACCGAACGATGCGCGTTGTATCATTAACATATCGTACGATGGCGGTGCGAATAAATTGGATTAAAGAAACGAAGGAAAAATTATTCGCGAGGTAACACGCGAGTTTCATTAACGAAAGAAAATAAAAAAATGAATCCGGTCACAGAAAACTCGGCGTCGCAGAGGCATTTGAAAGTCACACGATTTTTTTCGGATAACGTTGCAAATTTATTTTCAACATATGTATATCCGACGAGTACTTCACTCGTATTCCACGGCGGATACTAAAATTGCTAACGATCGTTAAGCATTCCTATATTTTGTATTGTTACTACCCATAGTCGTTATACGTGCTTCGCTATGCTTAACGATTGGAACGGATTATTGTTATCACCGTTTCCCGTGGGTTATCGTTTTGATGATGGTTAACAATTCACGCAGAAATTAATACCACATACATTTAAAATTACCCAGGAAAGCGATGCACAAGTGTGGATGACATTTTTCGATATAGATTGGTTATGTCACGCAATATGTGATATTGTAATTTGCAATTAATAGTTTTTGATCCTCTAGTTGACTGTTTGATGTAGCATATCGTTAATATTTTTCGAACACCTTTATGAATTAACGAAAAAACATTTTCGAAAAAAAGAAGTTTTTTTTTCAGTCCGCTTCAACGAGAAATTTAAAAAATCGAAAAATTGCCATTAATAAGTTACCGATATCGAGTTTTGAACGCTAATTTACAGAAATGAAAAAAAAAAAAATTAGAAATGCTTCACGATTCAAAATGTTATTTGGAAGGGAAGAAAATGGAAATGTTGAGTGCTTTGTCCGGTATCGTGAAACGGTATATTAACGATTGAAGCAGATTACCTCATTGGGACACTTGCGCGTTCAGCTCGCGAGAGCCCGAGGGTTATCGTATCGGAAACACACACGGTAAACTCTCTGTGTAGCGTAAGTGTATCGTCCCCAACCGAAGAGGGAAGGGCGAGAGTACTTTAGTTTACGCCTGAACTGGCTGACCAGCGCTTCTCGATAATTATTACTCAGGCAATTTACGAGGGCGTGAGCGGTGAGCATCGAGTGTACGGTGGGGTTGTTTTAACCCACGTAGACTCACACCAGGCTAGCCGCGACGGCTGCTGCTGCTGCTGCTGCTGTTGCTATAGCGCAGTTTCGCGAAAGCACATTCCCCCCGGTTTCCGACATATACCGTTCGTGCAGAAACTATAGTACTCTCGATTCCAGCTTTACCATACCTCGCGCATAGCATACAACGTAATGGGGACCCGATGGACCTGACCCGATACGCTCGTGACCTCGCCAATCATAAACCCTATGGATTAACTCGTGTATTGAGGGCTATTTCTGTCGGAGTTACTTGTGCGTACGTTTGACACAAAATCGCGAAAACGAGTAATCATTTTTTATTTTTCACCCGAAGTTTCCTATAAAATTGATAAATTTCGAGATATTTATCGAGTAATTTGAATTGTCCGAGGAATATATTTTTGATTATTCATACATTTTTGGAGGTTATGTAGAAAAAAAGATTATTTGTTCTCGACGATTTTCTCTCTGATATCGGTGGCAATTTACGTTACATTTATTTCTTGCGAATCGCTGGTACATTGCCAATAGTTGGAAGCTTAATCGAACTGTTTTTTCAACCCACGAAAATACAACAAATAAAACTTCGACGCCCTTTCTTCCCTTCCAATTCTTACGACGTACTTTAGACGAGCGAATGATCAAAAGAAACCGCTGAAACGTAATACGCGTCGAAGACTGAATATCCTCGGGAAGAGAGGCTTATCGTTCAGACGCATTACATCGGAACGTGGCAATTTGCCAAATCTCGAAGGTTCGCTTTTCGCGCAAATTGAGAAGATTCAATGTTTACGATGTCGTCTTCATGCCCATTCGAAACTGAGGTACTCGATGATTATCGTATTGGCGAACGACGCGTCGGATGTATATCTCGGGGAAAAAAAAAAAAATAGCTGAAAATTTTTTAATGATTCTACTATCTTTAGAATATTAAATTTTTATCATGTAAAATGCAAGAAATTTTGCTTCGATCGGCACTTGTTGTTTTTTTTCCCTTTTTCTTTCGAAAGGTAACATTACTCGACAAGCAAAGTGTACGATAAATTTTTCATCGTTGTATCTTCGGGACGCACGGTTCTCTCTCGGCTCTCGAACTTTACTTCGGCTCGTTAAATCGGCCGTTTCGATATTTATTTTTATTATCGTCTTGTTGCTGCTCCCTCGAGCTGCGTTATTATTGCGAGGAAAACGAGGATAGATGGGACGAAAAAGAAAAAAGTCTTGATGCTCACTTGGATTGTGGGTGTATATCACAGTCGACAAGACGGTTCAGATTGCGTCGAGAATAACGGGGAATAGTAGTGTGTACGAGATAATAAAAAAAAGACTGCTTCGCCTCTTCCTAACGAAGCCGAAAGTGCCAAGCAGTGCGTGAAAATTAAGTGGCGCTCTCTTGCGCGAGGCGGAGCCTCCCAGTGGCCATTCCGGCAACCGGCATCGCTTTGTTACGTCGTGAAAAAAGGCGTTCGGGTGATCGAGCAGAACTCAGCATTTCGCGTTGCCAGAGAACGTCTAAGAAAGATATATAGAGGAACGATATAGTTTTCTGTGCCGTACCCTTTTTTTTCTCTTAAGTAAGAGAGAGCGAAAGAAGGAAGAGAAAAGCTTCGTACTCAGCAGAGTCGTCGCGTAGATCAAACCCAACCGTTTCGCGTTGAATCTCCGTTGTTGAACGAGGAAAAGAGGTGAGCCGGGAAAACAGTAGACAGAAAGAAAGTACAGAGCTTTGGCAATGGGTGGCAATAAAGCAGCTTCCTATGGCGTCGAAGAAAGGGTCTTCTCCATCGGCTCTGTCCTGAGAGATCGGGATACCGGTGAGAAGAGGAGAAGGCTATAATTGTTCCCCAAAGTCCCATCAGCGAGAGATATCGCGCTCACCGGGGAAACGCGCGAACCTTGGACCCTGTCGTAGCAACGCCGAAAGCGCCCCAAATTCACGAAAGCTTTAGCCCCGCGATAGAGAGTAGAACTGATACCTTCGAGGTTTATATAACAGACACGGGTCGACTTGGCGACTAATAAGTCGGCGATAGTGTGACCCTCTGCCTCCTCTACCCTACTCAATGGACGACCCCTCTCCGTTTTGTACGTTCTGTACAACAGCGATACGAGAAACGGTAGACACTGTGCGCCTCCCCACCCTTAAGACAAATCATAGACCATTAACTTCAAAACCCCATTCCGATAGATTACACAAGGCTATGAACATTGTTACCGAGACTCGATAAGACGCTATACGGATACCGGCGGAAAATTATTAGATGCTTTCCGGAACTACGGAAAAAACTATGAGAAACTCAATCGTAGTTAATATAATCGATAATCGATCATTGTTTATAGATAAATTTAACGCGACGATCTATTTTCCAAAAATTCGTTCAACTTTAATATCAAATTTTATACAATTCTCAACGGGATCATTCTCAGCAGCTGTTACTGATGCATCGAATGGTGTTTCTTTTTTTTTTTTTTTTCATTTCTTCAAATATTGAGTCAAATTTTAATGAAAGTCGAATGGACAACGAGTATTACAGAAAATTGAAAACGTCCCGACTACTCTAGACTCTCGTGTATGAGAGTATTACAACTTGAATATTGCAAACTCCAGCAGAAGGTAATCAAGAGTGAAGTGCACAACGGTTATATAAGATACTTATGAATGCACTCGCGAGAGAGCGAGAGAGCGAATGAGAGGTACGAACGAAGATAATCCGATCAGAGATCGTGTAGGTGGGGTGTTAGGGATGAGGCGCGAGTAGCAGCGAGTAGAGAGTTGCGAGATGTTTTCCACGGCGAATCTCCTGCGGCCCGTCGCTTCGCTCGCGCTCGTCACTTCAATTTCTAAACTTGCAAATGAAGCGAATGCGAACGAAATGCTCCTCCGACGACGCTGTACCGACTCGACTACGTGGTTGTTTTATCATAGCGCGTATTTTCTCAATGCGCGACGCCGTCTCTGCACATTCAACTGCTAAACGCCTCGTGTAGCTAACGTCACAGCTTGATCCGGGCGTAGTACGTGCCGCTAAAACGATTCGTTCGATGACCCCCCGACCTCGTGAATCGCTATGGGAAAGTATTTTAACGAGAAGAACCAATTTTTCTCATTTGATTTCAATGTTTCTTATAAATCGGAGAAAATTTATTTATTTTTCGTAAAAACAAATGTCTGGGAAGACGATAACGATTTTTTCTTTTAATTAATTTATTAATCGGAAATACAGTAGAATCCCCATTAATCGGAGTCCTCGAGACCGAAGAATTTAACCTCCAGAAAATCGAAATTACGGTTCATCCGATGTGAATGGCATATAACTTTATTTTAACTGATTGCAATTATGATTTGGTACAATTATCATTTAATTGATCAATAGTGTTGATTAGTATGTGAAGCGTGCATTAATTGCGATTTTTTAAGTAATCAATGACTTTGGTTTGTTTTTTGAACATTCTTCGCGCGCGGGAAAAAAAAATTCGGAAGACACGCGGTTAATCCGCTCCCTGGTTAATCCGACTCCGGTTAATTGGGGTTCTACTGTATCGGTTAATCGATCATTTTATCTTCAGTTTATTTTTAAAAATTCTGCTTAAAACGCGTTACCAACAAAATTGTAACGAAAGACAACGTTACGAATAGCCGGTACGATGAGACAATTTTCAAAGCAATAAAGCAAAAGGACCGTCGGAAGTTTCTCCGGAGGTGGACAAATCGTCATTTCCGTTCAGCGGAAAGGAGACACAGAGGGGGAAAGGTTGGATTTTTACTCAAACAACAAAAGAAAATTCCGAAAACATTATTAGTCTCTATCAACTTTATGGCTCTTTCATTTCCGCATTCGTATAATATATCTATGGCACACTGTGGCGAGGAAAAACAAAGAGTCATCGCCGAGGGTAAACGTAGCGTAGCGTTTCGATTGATACACACGAGTTTACTTAACAGTCTCAGGGAGTTATTACGTTCTCAGGGGAAGCCAACCGGTGTGATCGGATAATTCGAGGGGCGACGTAGCAACGCTTTGATAGATTGACGCTAGTTTTCGATTCCGGTTCGACGATAGCTTTGAATTGCTACCGACAATTCGACCAAAGGGAATAATATACTTCTATTCTCGGAAGCCGAAAGAGTTTTAACGAAAGTTTCATCCAATCTCTCTTGATGGCTTTCACGTGCGCTTTTCCATTCGTCTCACACGCGAGTCAATCAACAATTCGAGCGAATCGCGGAAAGCGACAACGTTCCGCAAGCCGCAAATCGATCTGGCGGATATCGAAGGTACGTTAATGTGATAAATTAATAATAACGACCGGAGAGCACCGAGAGAGGCTCTCGGCTTCGCGTAACATGGGATTATAATGCCCTCGACCGAGCGTGTGGCCACTGTTATGTACCAAAGTTTCCGCTCGATGGCGGTGAGTTTCCACGAAGATAGTAGACCAGAGGAGATAGAAACGAAGAGTTCATCGACACGCAAAAGCTCCTTCGGCAAGTTCACTCGATAAATGTATACAATTAATGAACCATGAAGCGATGGTACGTTAAAATAATATCGAGAGCTCGAAGCTCCGAAATTTCAGAAGAAACTCCGAAAAATAGAACTCTCGTGCAGTCTAAAATTATTCATCACACTAAGAATATTCATCGTACCTTCGACGCTCCGTTAAAAAAGACACGCTATAAATATTATCATATCTGCTGTTTTTTTCTCGCGAATGACGAATCAAAGACTTTTTTTAAATTTCAGCTGAATATTTCGTACAAAAAATCTCGAAAAGTAATGCATTATTTATTCGTTGATAATCGAGTGAAATTCTTGATATTTTTTGCATGAAAAAATGTGTAATATGCTTGCGAAAATAACCAAATGTCTGACAAAACGCTTGGTGTGTTGATGTTAACGTAGAATGCGCGATGGAACATTTTTTTCGCACTGTTTTTTTTTCTTTTCGGTAATAAAACATCAGCCTCGCGAGTATATATGTATCTATATACGTATATATGTATAGCATTATACGGCTCTTCGCAGTCTGGTGCAATAAAAGAGCGCACGGGGGAGAGCTATATATCCTCTTGGCTCCGGTAAAAATTACGCTTTCGCGCTTCTATCTGTACAAGAGAGCAGCGACGGAGGATGAGAGAAAAGACGGGATAGAACGCACGGTATTATACGTGGAACACAGTGGCGAGCAGGGCGCGGCGTGGGAGGGGTGAAGGGGTATGATGTCGAAGGTAACGAGCACTCTGCCGTGTTATTTAGACGCCGACAGAACTTCGTGATTACACGTACAGTTTGGATAGCACATAACCCACCAGCACCAGCAACAGCAACGGCAACACGAAGAGACCGGGATAGTTGCAAGAGTTTGGATTTTCCTTGCTTCTCAAACGATCCTGAAAACTTGTAGCAATGTGCAAGTATCTCGGGCAACGCGACATTCAGACAGAGAGTTGTTCGCATTCGATAAGACGCGTCTGATCTTTCAACGACGCAAACACGAGAAGCAAACTGGACAACTTTTTGAGGATCAAATAGTTTATGTTGTAAAGTCAGCGTCGCGTCTTAATTATGAGCGCATTACTTCGAGAACGTCGGATCACGACAATGAGCTCTATTATCGGATAATTTTCTCACCGTCTGTACTTTGCACTATAGAAAGTGGCAAGGATTCTGAGAGTGGAAAAAAAAAGTCAAAACTTAAATAATTTTTTTGTTTTACCAGAGAAATTTAGTTTGATATCTTTTGAAAGAAAATTCACATAAAAGCACAAATCGTGCATTTGATGCTCGTTGCAACAGATAATATTAATCAATTACTGTCACAAAGCAATCGTGGAGCTTTTATTGTTTGTCCGCAATACGCATTCGCAAAATATTCTCATTGTACGGCTCGGTTAATATCATAACTCCGATATACGAAACATCGGCATAAATGCAACATCAATCCGTTAAAACACATTTGTCATCGGATTTGAAAGATTTTTCAACAATTTTGTCATTTATTTCGCTCATACGCGTGACAGACGTTTTACGGTTGAACTCTGGGAACGCAAGGCAGCGATAGTTCGAAATTTGCACGGCGACAGAATCGCTGATGACGCAGCTGGGGAGATAAATTGGGACGACCTCTGGTACACGTGACAGAAAACGATGTATAGCAGAGTGAAAACCAAATCGGATTAGAATCAAATCTCTTCCTTCAACGGTAATGCGAGAGGAAGTCGAGACTTCAGCTTTTCTCGCGTATTTCTATCTCATCTCTGAGTCCCGACGCGTTAACAATGAAGAGAAGAGGATCAGTTCCATAGCATTGCAACGAGTCAACTCCGAAGAATAATGCGGAGAGTTCTCGTTAGAACAAAATAGGATGGGTCTGTTATCAACGAAGGGCTGAAATAACGATTTCTTTTTTTCTTTTCTAAGTTTAGAACGTTAAAAGAATAACCATCGTCCATCTGAGAAGAATGCGCACTTGTTTCTTGAACGATCCGTTGAAACAGAGTGTGTGAAGCGTGTTATCTAACTCCATGTTGATGTATACATGTATATGGATACGGTACAGATGCAGGAAAGATCCATGACCCGGAGAGTTCATGCGCTTTTCTCTTTCGCCGACTCGGTCCTGGAAAAGCTTCCATTATCCAAGCTGAAAACATTGAAGCTGACCGACTTCACTGCATCGTCTCCCAAGTATAGCTGATACTACATAGTAAACTCGGTTCACCTTCACGCTTTCGAACCGGTTGAGCATCCGACACTCTCGGTCATAGAATGTATGTAGTGGTAAATGGTGTGCGGAAGAAAAGGGGGCGAGGGGATAGCTTTTAGCGCGTTGATCGTTACACGAGAACAATGGACGAGAGATTGTCCACTTTTCTTGTTCTTCATTCTTCTTTAGTTTGCTTCTTCTCTCTCTTTTTTTTTTTTCTTCTTTATTCATCGTGGTCTCGCAGACTTTTTATAGAAAACTGGGCGCGCGCCCGTGGAAGGGTCGTTGGCGCGTTGCTCATTCGGCTGGAAAGCCGATTCGTTTTACAACGCGTCCGTGTGTAGCCGGAACGCGAAGAAGGGTCGACGCAACACTTTGACGAGAGCAAAGGGTTGCCTCCGCCGTGCAAACTCGTCGGGCTAAGGGCCGACTTGAAACTTCAGGCTGCGAGACTCGTTCATTTGATGTAACGACGTAATGAGCTGAGAGTGCATGTGCACTATACTCACCTTTCTCAACCTTTCGTATGGTAAACTTGGATTGCATGTATTATATACCGGCAATGTGTATGCATGTCCTCGTATTACGACGAGGAAATTAGACGGCAGCTTCTACGTGATCGTCAAAATCGTATTTATCGCGGAAATTTTTTTTTTATACACGTTGATTGCCATTACGAACCCTCTGCAAGTTATTTGAGGCACAATGACCATTTTTATAAAAAAGTTAAATCCGATATTGGTCGATCTTATTGCACGAACATCTTCAGCTTTTAGTTTGCATCGTTTGCATCGTTGTCACGGATTTCGTACATTTACTACGGACGATTGTTGATAAACCGATTACAAGGCCATCATGGAAACTAATTTCTTGGGGAAAAAAATGCTAAAGACTGCAATAAAATGTCTCTAGCATAATCCTACAAGCTCGTTACAGAATTAACAAACAGTACGGAGTAACCTATTAGAAATTCTATCTCTGACTTCGTCCCTCTACACGAATCGTTCCAAGAGCTCGTTGATCTCGAGTAAAACTTTTTCCATCGTCTCGCCCACGTTGGGACTCCTCTCTCGTTGCTTTCTTATTCGCGACCCCGGGATTTTAGTACACGAGAGCCGAAGGAAACAGCAAGAATGAAAACTACAGGAGAACTATAAGAGAAATTCAATTTTCACGTCAACCCCCAAAGAATTTATAGCCTCGCGAACGTATGAATACAAAGTCCGCGAGAATTCCTTTTTCAAGACACCCTTTTCACCGTTCTTTTATTCGCTGGTAACAACGGGGGCTTTTCTTTACTTTTCCAGACTCACGGATACTTGCCATCTCCGCGCCTATCCTCATGTGCCCCGAGTTGAACGATCTTTTAATTCATGAGGTCGATGAACCGAAAAACGAAATGTATCGCATAAAATATTGTTTTTTGTTTGCTGTTCGTAGGATACAACGAATTGACCAGAGGCTAATTTGTTAGCGGTAAGAATAATCCATCAAGCGAAACAGAGTGACGATGAAAGTTGAATTGGCTAATTTGTTAGCGGTAAGAATAATCTATCAAGCGAAAAAGAGTGACGAGGAAAGTTGAATTAAACGTCGTCGGCGTTTTGATCGAATACTCGAAACATCGTTCCCCCACCGTGTACCGGATAACGATAGTCCGAGAGGGTATTGTCTACAAGTGCTTAACGCGCTCAACCCCTAACACCTAAGGGTGCGCATTCATTCATCCCTCGGTAAACCCCCTTCATAGACGCGCCCGTGTTTCCGATGAACGATGCGGTAAGCGTGAGCGACCCTCTCGCCGGACACGAGAGCAACTGTACGGCTATAACGCGCTCGTTGAAAATCGTGAAGGGAAGAACTTCCCTCTATCACTCTCTCTCTCTCTCTCTCTCCGTCTCACAAAGCTACACCTAAACCACCCCTTCGTGCCTCTCCCATAGCTCTTTGCTCACGCTTCCGTGACTTTGCAGCTTCTCCCGCGAAGCGTCCGAGGGCGGCGAACCGACCACTGCGCTATATACGAACAGCGACCGCCGCGGCTCGTCCTCATCCTATAAATATCGCGCGGGAATGGAGGGTGAACGACGATCCATTGATCGTGGGAGCGCGAAACAACGGCAAATCTTCCGGTCAAATTCGTCGGCGCTCTTGTATACTACAAACCCGAGGGCCGACGGATAACTTCTCCGTAAGATATCTTTTCTCGCTTCCCTGACCCCAACAAATAAATCTCGTCGCTACGGCACCAGACGAATCGTTCGAATGGATTTTTCTCGGAGGCAAAAGATTTTGATTTTCCAGAGGATCCCATTGATCACAGAAACAAAAAACCCCTCGTGAATTATTACTTCTGCCGAAAGATTTGTTTTGCTCTATCGCGAAGGGATTCGGGTATTGGAAGCTCTCGCCGCTCTTCGGATGTGAATTTCAATTCAACTTTGAAGTAAAATACGTGTTTACGTTCGAAGAAAAGAACGCGTGACTTTTGAAGCGCAGAAGAATCAAAGAAATATGTGATATTTCTATAGATATTCTGCACTGTTTTTTCTCAGTCAAATTTTCGTCGGCGCATATGATTTTTCACAATTATTTCGGAATCCGTATTGTCTCATTGACGAGTAACCATAGGGTGAGAAAAGTGAGAAAGTTTTTGACGAGTTTTTATCTGAAATTGTGGGGAAGTTTCTCGGGCGCAAGAGGTCTTTTCCTACCGCAACTGCTAACCAAACTCGAACCACTTGTTGAGTACGAGTCGAATCTTCTACGACTGTCCCGAAACGATTTGCAATCAGTACAAGAGTTTCGTATACCGGCGGCTCTTTGCTTTCTTGCACTCCACTTTTCTCTATCCGAACTGATCGCCCTTTTGCCCGTTCGGTCTTCTGCGTTCTCTGAATAACGTATCCTTCTTAAAGCTCCCGGGTGAAGGTTGAGAGCAAAGTCCTCGCTAGAAGAGATAACGCGAGAGGGACCGCGCGTGAACTCTCTTCGATCCGATAGGATGAGACGACCGGACTCGATAAATATGGCTGACGTTGCTGGAAAATAGAGTATCGAGGGAGTCGGGAAAATCTCCGAAGAAAAATGGTGAGGGAATAGCTTCGGTGGTATGAGAATCAAAACGGGCAGATATAGACGACGAGACTCGTGGACCGACGTTCGAAAAAGTTTTATGGACGTCTTAACGAGATATCGCGCCAATTTGCTGGGCTTTAATATGCAAAGCTTTTTCACCGTTGAGAGTTCATAATACAAAGTTATATAATACATAGACGTTTATGTATAATATAAAATGTACAATATACGTATATCCCAGCCGACGCTAATTGGAAGATCGGAAGGGGGTTAATATAAAGGAAGAAGTTGAGGAAAAGGAAGAAAAGGTTAATATCGTTCAGCCGCGTTCCGTCGCGAAGCTTTCGAAGGACGAATCAAGTTTTTAGCGAATCAAGAGCCAAATCAAATCTTCTCAACTATAAATCACGGAGAGAAATTGATAAAGGTGAACCAAAACCGGTTGATATCAGTAGGAAATACCATAAAACGATCTCGTTACGAAATAATAAAGTTTCCCGAAAGTTTCCAAAGTCTGTGTCGTGGGCGTAGATATTACTTTTATATCGTTGTACATCGCCCTGTAATATTATATCGCGAAGACAAATACAATTTTCTTCTATTCCTATTGAAGTTAGAACGATATTTCAACGAAACGAAAGATCCGTTTATTTTTGCCAGTAACTCAAAAGCCAATGAGATACCTTTCCAATACGACGGAAATAGCGAGTCGGACATTATCACTTTTTTTTTTACAATACTTTTCCATCCGCTTATCCGTCTTATCCGCGAATGAATAATAAGGCGAAAAGGATGAAAATGAACTACAATGACGGTAGTGAGTATTTTATCGTCGTATTTCCGCGAATCCTATCTCTTTCTGTCTCGAGCGAAGCACGAAAAGCTCCCGAAGCGAAGCTTGACGACATGAAAGGAAGCGAGTGCTACGGACGGTGGAAATACAAAAAGTATGAAATCATAAACGAACGAGAGAGGAATATAGAATGAGGGTGAAGTGGAGGAGAAACTGTGGCCACTGCCAGATTAGTTCATCAATGTTTCATGAGCAAGTCGTTTGGAAGTACCGGGACAGGTACGGAAGAGAGCTTCCTACTGAATCTGCGTTTTAAAATAGAGAAATCAAGAGACGCGGACTCGTGTCTCGTATAATATACGAGGACGCGTGGTATTGTGTTACCGGTACGTACCCATTCTCGGCGGTTAATATAATTCTGTACTCTACTTCTCGGGGGGATCTCTCTTTCTCTTCGAGTGTTGCAGTCCCGGTTTTGCCGTTGCGCCGGAGCTTTTCGTTATATTTCTGGGAACATTCGCGGTCTGCCGTTCTAAAATGCTTTTGCAACTAAGGCGATGCAAGTCCAATCAAGAGAAACGACTAATTGCTAATGTAATATAAGCACTTCGATGAACTAATTCATCAACCCTTCGCGTACGTGACACTTTTCATCGAGTAACCAATGTAAATGTTCGTAATCAATTTCGATTTTCTCTATAACCGAAGAAATTATTCTTCAACGACATGCGCACGGATTGTTCTGATAAAAAGTCCGGTTGGTCAGCATATTTTTACTTAATTTTCCATCCGCTCGCTCGTCGACGATGACAATGCGATTCAACGAATTTTTCAAATTTCCGTTTTCCTCGATATCTTCGTTGATAAGTCGAGAGAGTCCGGTAGCACGATTTTCGCGGTAGTGCCTGAGCAGACGGAGCAATCACGTCATACCCTCTCGTGGTGCTCTCCACAATTTGGAGGCAAGAGCCGCGGATATACCGGGCAATGTGCACGTTTTATACATCGTCCACGAGGATTCAACCGTTAGCGGAAATATTCCAACTGGCTACGCTCGAAAAACGCGTTCATACTTTTTTGTTTTCTTTTCGTTCCTTTCTTTCTACTGGACGCCGTATCCCGTCAAATGTTGCAGGGAAGGCACGGAGGGGTACGCGAGTTCCGCATCCTGCACATACCTCGTTCTTTCTCATTTTCCGCTTTCGCTCGCGCTTTCTCTTTTTCTCGTCTCGAAGTCCGTGCTCTCTGCTCTCTGGCCATTGCTCGAACAGTAGCAAACACTCCTGTCCATTCGTACGTAGAGAGAGAGAGAGAGAGAGAGGGAGAGTCGTGGGTATAAGATTGGATTTTCCTCGCTACGGCCGAACGAATTCGTGATTGGGATTGCGCGAGTTTTCGAATGGGCACGTGAGGGTCGCGCCAACTTCCCTCGAGATATTGCTGCCAGACGTGGCCCCTGCACAGCTCGCGCTTCCTTGCTCGCTCACTCCCCGAACGGCGAAAGCACGGAAAACCGAAAGATCGTGAAAGGTATAAGGTTCGCGTAGACGATGCTATATACATCCGATATACGGCAAAGTCTCAACGTAAACGCCCACGTACAGGTACTATCGAAGTTTAATATAGATTCTATCTTTCGGGTTTAATCCAACGTCTACATTTTGAATGCCGGCAACCTTATGATCCTTTTTTTTTTTCTTTTTTCGATAAGATTATACATTTTTGAAGACCAAAAGTGAGTTTTAAGTTGACATCCTAATCTTAAACTACTTCCAATTTCAGATCATAGACGTTTATAAGTTTCAACAAAGTATCAACACTTCGGTGTTTCCGCAGTGCAACGCTTTGCCCCGTCTACCTGAGTTTTGATCTCATTTCAGTAGATTCTTGAACGGGGGGTTTAGCCGATAAAAAAATCTGGAATAAACGAGTACACGACTACTTTGAAGTTAACAGGGAGATACTTAATCTCGGTGAATTTCTTTCGAGACTCAAGAATTGAAAGACCAAAATTAATACGACGACGTAATTAACGCATCGTTGGCTAGTTGGGTCTGAAATTAAGGTCATTTCGATGGAATCGCAACGAAAATCGGTGGCAAAGCACCCCCTCTCTCTCTCCCCCTTCGGTTGGTTTCTGTTTATACATTCCCGCGCTCTCGTTTACCTGCTCTTCGAGATCTCCGAGCTAAAATTTTGCCCTCACATCTCGTTCATGACAACTTTTAGCCTTTCGCTCTCGAGAACCTCGACGGTAATCACGGGCCGTTTCTTCCGAGTGTCTAAGCTATATAAGCACCGGCGTTAGAAAGCCTCCGCTGCTGCTGCTGCTGCTGCTGCTACTGTCGGTGCAGCAGCGGTGCGCTCGCTCCTCTATATATCCCGACCGCTTCTCGCTCGTACTCTTGTGGGTAGTCACTCTGAATCCAATTATAATTCGTGCCCGTTCAACGATTATTCCAGGTCAGCGAACGGAGGTCGCGAAAGTTTACCGAAAGGGGGCCGAACCACAAACGCCCTGCCGCGTCGTCTCCCTCTATAAACCCAACCGAAGAGACGAGAGGGGAAGAGATAAGCAAGAGGATAGCCCGAGCTTCGAGCAGTTCCAAAGGCAGGAAGCATCCGGAAATTACCGTCGCATAGCCGAATCAAAGGTTTCTAACGATTGGATAACAAAAAAAGAAAAAAAAGTCTCGGAGCATCGCAATTTCTGCTACGAACTCCGTCGAAGGTTCATCAATTCGTAGAACTTACAAATCATTCATCCGATCAAAGCTTCCATGTAAGACGAGAATGAAGTCTTCAAACTTACCACAGGTGTAAACGATCTTGAGATAAGTTCGGCTGTCGGGTTTGCAAGGATCGCCGAAAGTTGAGCTGTTTGCGTAGACCCCGCATTTCCTCTTTCCATGGCACATCCTTATGACCGTTTCCGTCGCCCAAGACGCCATGCAAGCTACAAAAGAAAGCGACATATGCTGTAATCATTTTAAAAAACCATTTTCGATGCGTGTAAAAAATAATGATCGAAGGAACGGCGTCCCACGGATATGACGATGAAAGTTCATGGCGTGTTATAGAAAAACTTGTTACTCATTATCGTAACAGAAAAAAAAGAAGTATATCCGTTATCGATTTGACAATGGTATTTGCGGTATCGGCTTGTTTGTCGTAAGTTTGAAGAATCTTCCAGTACTTTTACGTTGTATAGAAAATAGGCACCCAAGATATTCAAGCTTTGCGGCTCGTCTTCGACGAGTTTCCCAAAGATACTTTCTACCTATAACTTTGGCCTGACGCTGAGAAACTCGCTATTGTTGCGATCTCGAGCTTCCATTATGTCGTGTGGGCGCAACGAGAGGCAAACGTCGAGATACTACACGTCACATTATATCTCATTGTATCGGGCTATGGTGGTGGGTGTCGCATAATAGGAAGAATTGGCTTTCGGAAGAAGGAACCCCCGACGAGCCTGTTATAACGTCCTTCATTTCGTCTATGTCACGACGACCGACCTCTCGACGAATGCCAAGAGAAAAAAAGCCTTTGGACATCGAATTCTCTTCCGAAGCTTCGGAGTCTGTCTAATCGTGAAGGGAAAAAACGGTAACAACTCGGAGGCTATCATGCCGTACAATCGTTGGCAGCCCAACGAGTCATTGGCAACTCTACATTGAATGGATTCACCAAGGCAAATTGGAAAGAATGAGATAAATGTATGCCAAGATCTTAGAGTTTGAGCGTTTCTTTCGTTAACGTGTCCGATGACTGAACCTATTTGCTTCACCAGTGCTGTACTTCTAGCGTTGGCTTTCATCAGAGACGAAGTCGTCTACGGAATGAGCTTCCGGGTAGACGGTTGAAAGGAAGCTTTGTGATCTCCCTCGTGGACAATCGATACGCCTTGTCCTTGTCCGGGACGCAACCGAGCGAAAGAAGAAGGAACGCGGCATCGGGTGAGAGAGGGATACGGATAAGACACGCGGCATTTAGATTGAGACTCTTTCTACCCTTCCGACGTTTTCTTTGATACCATCGAGGTATAACCATTTTCTTTTTTACTTTTACTTTTGGTCGAGAATGACGCGGGTCAGGATAATACAAAGGATCGAGCTGCCGCTGATATACCGCACTGATTACCGATTGAAAAGACGTTGGATATTTTTCCTTTTTGTTTTTCCCGCGCGGACGAAATAATTGAACGTTCAAGTCAAAAAGAACATAAAGATGGTTCCGCTCGCAAGGGTTTTCTTTTTTTTTTTTTCCTCGAGCCTTTGTTTCGCTGTTTTGTGCTTAGCTTTCATGTGTTTTTCTTGGGAAGAAAAGGCGTCCAGGGATCTCGGTTTGGTTTTTTTTTTCTTTTTTTCTTCGGTAGCTACAGACGTGTCACGTAGAGAATCTGATATTCCACGGAAGCTCGCGTACGTTACACGTAGTCGGGAGAAACGGAGAGGAGAGGATGAGACGAGAGTTTCCGTACCGCGTTACGATGTCTCTGGGGTGACCGTGCACCGACCCCAAGGGGCTTATCCTTTTTCTTTATTTTACGCTACCGTGGCAACACATCGAGACACCATCACGACGATACTTTATACCCGCGGGGATGAACGTGACGTTTTCGTCAATGGCGAGCGGGATACTGAAACCGAAGATCGAAGATCTTCGATCAGGTCGCGAGATATTTCAAAAATGTGTTCATACATATTGTATTTTTAGTTATCTAATAAACTCGATCGTGATCGTGAGTGACGTATGCCTATAATTCCGTTTTCTCTAGAAACGAATTCACTCACATATTCATTTATATACGATTTTTCTTTGATTACATTTTTACTCTGCAACTACTTTCAGTTTAATCGTTAATTCCATTGTTAACCCTTTAACATTCTGTGGGAAAAAATCTTCACAGAATTACGGTTAATGAATAATAAAGTAAAGTTTCTTATACTCACTCTCGTCCTTAACGCCATTCGGCTGAGTGCACTGTAACGACTCGTATTGCGTTCTCCCGTAAAAGGCACTGAAGATTGCGACCCTCTTTCCAGGATTGCAGAACAGATTCGCCACGTCGTTCTCGCACGTTACCTTACTTCGAAATTCGTCTGTGAAATTAGAAAAAATTTCAAAAATTAATCAACGTTACTTACGCTCGATTTTTTTTAGACAAAATGAATAATCGAACTTCTACGTGAATTCGACGCAGTAAACAATATTGCGGCGAACTTGTCGATATCATATCCATGAAAAGTAGAGCCGCGATAGTAAATTTAACCATCGACTAGAAAACTTTGCGTTCCTTTCGGATTGCAAATCATCAGCGATGGAACTTCGTGTCGTAAAATTGTTCGCTTTACCGAACTGTCCATTCGGATTTGTACCGATCTGTTGGATACGATACGTACGTACCGTAGTCGTGTTCGGTACGTATACTAATCTCGATACCGAGCGATATCAGACAAAGTGTTATACCGTATCCAACTTTATTGACTTCCGAGATTTATCGGCGTAAACTGAAGTCCCGAAAGTTCCAACGCTTCTAAGCCCCCCGTGGTCCCCACCCCCGTTGCCGGAAACGTGTATACAGATAGCACGATGGTACAAAGTACGACGCGCAGTATGTCACGTACTGTGTATGCGGTGGATACACGTGTACCGTATGTACCACCGACGCTGTAACCGACAGTACGATGTACCATCCCACAGTACACATACGCGCGCACTTCGTTCCATGAGGAAATTGCGTTGAGTCAAAGTGTATAAATTCACAAGAGTTGTTTGTCCATTCGTTGGGCAAAGCGTGATGTATCGAGAGTTCGATTTAACGCTTCTGCCGCCACTGTGTTTCCTCCCAATTTATTTCTCGCACCTCGTCTATGTATCTCACACAGTGCGTGTAACCTATACTCAATTTTCACCCACGAAGAATGCAATAAAAGCCTACAAAACACTGATAAACTCGCGACTACTTCAAAAGCGCGAACGTTCCCGCTAATTTTGTCCCGTAATTTTGTTATTCAATACTAACGTGACGCGAATATCAAAAAGATTCTACGAAATGTGAAAATTTGAGCAAAAGAATGTCAATTTTTTTCTACATTATTTAAAAAAAAAAAAAAATTATGAATTTATTTATTATTTAAATTTTGTAAATTATTCATTACTTATTCAAATTTTTTTGTAAGTGATTATTATTATATTGATTTTGTATTCTCTATTGTTACGATTCTCTGTTCTAATGTTATTTTGAATCGTTTATTTTGAAACTTTGCGATTCTCTTATCGTAACATTCCATTGTCGAAGTGACTGTAGAATACCGATACAAATGGCGGTGGCATGCGCGTCTATCGTTGACGAGATGTAATACGTCAGGCTTCGCAATTTCACGCGTATATGCGAATCACGACGGTACGTGGTTAATCCTTCGTCGCCGTGCGATCTCTCGGAGGCAGGCAAATCGTGCTCTGCCAACTGTAAACTCATTTGCCAAGAGCACACGTGCCAGTTATGTCTCGGAATCTACGCAAGTTACCACTGATGCCTGCCAGAGTACACGGATCTTTCCATATAGAAATTGTACCCCATCTGCGAATTCTCACAGTGAAACTGACTGAATTACTATTCTCTCTGTAACGTTCCAACCAATCGCGGTACGTTATGCGAACGAGAAATTCGATGAGATGTTCGCATCAACGTACCACGTGCTTAGCTATTCGTTATGTGTTTGCAGACGGATGTTTCGAGCGAATCCTACCGATGGAATGATTGTTAGCATAGAGATATAGATAATTAGATTGCGCATAACAAGAAACTTCGGTGATAATTAGATTAATCACTTTCATCCTTCATATACCATTTGATCCTTTATACAACCGCTTTGTTTAGCGGTTGTGGAGCGGAGGCTCTTGTCTAGAGTGCGGGACCATCGTTCGTAAAACTTTTATTATCAAGTATAATTAAATTAAAAGACGGGTTCATTGAACTTTCACCATCTCCTCAAAGATTGTAATTCACCGTTGGCTTTGTCGCGGATGGTACGACAATCGATACCAACTGAAGCTCTATCGAGTTCCTCCGATAAACTTCAATTATCCGTAGAACGATTGAACGAAGATTTGCGGTAGTGGAAGCTGCGATCGTGAAAGAGAAAAAGGAGAGACGAGACTTTGCGCGAAACTTTGTCGTCCCTTGGAGTACAATAGTTGAAGCTTTATTAGAGAATTTTCTCTCCCGTTTGGAATTTCGAAAGCAAAAGTATAGATGGTGAAGAATAAAAGAGAATTGATAACGGAAACGAGAAATCGTCAAGAAAACGTAGGTACGCATTGAGAGCGAAATTCTAGCTGCGTCACTTTTTGAAACGAGCGATTGATAAAAAATGAGAATAAAAAAAAAAGTGCTGGCATGACAGTGCCCTGTAACACTTGCAGCCCGGTACGGCACGTTCGGCGCAGAATTCCCCAGCGACAGCGTCACCGACATTGGCGTAACTGACAAAAGCCCACAATCGACGCTGTTGCGCTGGGAGTTCAATGCGTTTTCTTTTCATCGATTTTTTTTATTTTTTTTTTTTTTCATCGAAAATCGTCGTTGACAGGTGTGTTCAATACGCATTATTCTTTCCATTTGCGAAAAAAAAAACAAAAACCGAACGATTCAGCAGCGTGAGAAGTCGCGCGTCAACGAGTATTGACTCAAAAATCGCGCAAAAGACCAATTTTTATGCATTCCAACTTCTTCACTACGCTATAATGCTCTTGAAATGCAAATTTCTCGCAATGCCGAGGAATCTCGTTAAGAAAAATATAAATCGAAAAATCATGAAATGCCGATTTTTTTTTTTTTCAAGTGTATTAAATTTGGACGAATCAGTATAGATAATAAATATACTCACATGGACGACACTTGTAGGCGACCTCGATGTACTTTGGCATTCCCGGACACGGGTCGTCGGGGAACGTTTCTGGACTCGTGTTGAATTTGCAGTTTCTCTGATGCTGACATATCGATACAACGATCTGCAACAATGAATACTACCCGGCAACGATCCTGTTAAATATATTTTCATGTATCAAGTAATTTTTTTTAATTAATTTTTTATTAAAGAAAAAAAAAGAAAAATCATAACCCTTTTCCCATTAATTTTAACGACACAGAAAAGTGTGAAGTTGATAAAAAGTTTCATAACACCGAAATCTTGTACGATGTGTTTTTGTCCATTGGTTCCGATAATATATATGTATATTGCAAATAAAGATGAAAAATAGGAAAAGATGTACGGCGGGACGTTTCATAATCATGACGAGAGTTATTGCCAAAGCTTGGAACGAAGATTGTCCATGGATGTTCATGTTGGCTGTGTATACATATATATATTATATATACGAGTATTATAATCTATATATGTGCCCCGATATGTGTAGTGCTTTATGGGCGGATATATATATATATAGATATCGGAATATATACAACACATTGCTGCAACTACGCTGGGAGGATATATACCGATAAATTCTCTCAAACTCTGTGCCGACAATAAACTTGTGGGCAAAGTTGTTCGTGGCGACGTCGAGGTTATACGAGAAACGTTGTGAGGATCCATCGCGTGTAACGGAGAGATGGCCAACACGAAGAAGAAGAGACGAAGACCTCGCGAGAAACGACGAACAAGAGAGTCATAGAGTACGAGTGGCCAAAGTAACGAGTGAAGACGCGAGTAGAATATAGTTTCGCCCTTGCGACGTCTTCATCCTCTTGGTGTAGTCACAGAGGCACGGTTACAGCTACGGCTCGGCTTGAGTCGAAGATTGTATTATATAGTCTTATATATATTACAGAGAACTACATAGCTTATCCCGTAGCAAAGCAATTGCAATGAGAAATTTCTACTTCGTTCGCGAAACGACGTATTTTCATTGAATACCAGACGATAAAGTCGCTCAGGTATAGCGAAGGCAGTAAAAAAAAAATGAATAGCGCGGCCGCGCGCGACCTTAGCTACACTGTGCACGAGAAAAACTAAGATGGCTACTCGACGCCGCTGAGAGGTACGCGTAGTGGAATTCTAATTTCCGGTACATTTTTTTTGTTTTTAACTTCACTTAACCCCCTCGCCGACCAATCTCGCGTTCTTTTTTGTACGCTTTCATTTTATCTTTCCTGCGAAGAGGAAGCAGTGCTGTGGCATATAGTACTTACGTAAGAGACGCGAAGAAAATTTGCGGCGAACGTCGTGCTTTGGACTAACGGTGGCGCCGGGCTAATGTACTCGAGAATTTACTTCTCGATCGGCAGACTGAAAGCTCCTTTAATTAATCCCTTTTCTTAATAACTCAGTCTCGCAAACTGTCGGATTTACTCGCTACGGCGAAATTTTTTTTTTTTTTTTTTTTTTTTCGAGATAAAATATTAAACGATGAGATTGAAAAAACTTTATATTCGGGCGAAAAAACGATGCGAATGGTTCGCGTATTTGACGGTGTGCCGGAGGACGTTACAACCACGCGGTGAATTATCCGAACTTTTTTTTTGTTTCACTTTTCGATAGATCGAACCGTTGGTACTCGTAAAGATATGTTTTACTCAGTGCACGCGGTTGTTTTCGAATGCAAGTAGTGTGACGTGAAAGACATATCGATTCATCGAAGTTATTATTGACACAGCACAATGATTTATTCACGGATACATATTCGCGATATTTGCTCGCACGTAAGCGGGTCACGACCGGCACGGTGCACGTACGCCAAGCAACTGACGCACGACGCACACCATGCTTTCTTCGACGCAGCGCATGCGCCTCGAGCTTACGGTCAACCAATCAGATGTTTTTCTCGCACTGCAGCTTCGTCAAGACTATTCTTACTGCATTAATTATCCACGACGTGCGAATAATAAGAAGACTCAAATCAAATAAATACGCGTGTACAACGTAAATGCTTTAAGATAGAATATTTCGGCGTGAAAATAAATTGTTGAAGCGTTTTCGTTTCTTGTTTCATTACTTTTTAATCGGTCGACTCGTTTCCCATTGAGAATTCATCGCACTGGACGTTAATATCGGAGGTGGATTGAAAATTTTTTCTTCAATAATAATTAATGGTTATCTCCGGGGCTTTTCATCGTTGCGAGGGCCGTTACTCGGGCTTCATTCGTCTTTCCTTACAGACGAGCATCGATCGTACGGCCAAACGTATATTGATGATAGTAGTACGTCGTTCGTATTATATTACTCAACCTACGCGAATGAGTAAAAAGAAAAATGTTGAAAAAATGAGGGAAAAAAAAAAAAAAACAGCAAGTTATCGAAAGAGGTCCCCAGGAATTTAAATAAGCTTGATATTACTATAGTTGTACGACAAACGGTTGAAGTTCGTCTCGTCTCGTTTTCAACCGTAATTGACATTTTCCTCCGGCCGGAATTTTCATAACATCGTACCTAATGTCTAGTAGCGGAAAAAACAAAAATACGAAGATCTCGTTCGCCTTGGATAACAACGATCTAACGATCTCATCAAACTTTTCTTCAAGTAAAAAACGCAAGAAAAAAACATTGAAAATAAAAAGAACGAAGTTTATCTTTTCAAGCTTCGAGAACCAATCGAGACATCGATCATATCGCTGAACGACAGCTGCACGAGGTCATTCGTTTCGAGAAGAATGACGTGAAATAGCTCATGTTGCTCTCGTTTTTCGTGTCACGGATCGTTAACGACGTTTCTGACGTCCGTCCGATCAGATAAGCCAAAACTAGAGCTCATCCAGTTGAAAAAAAAAAAAAGAAAAAATGAACGTTTGATGTTTTTTATTCAACAAAGGATTCGATCGATGTTTTTTTTTCCTTCAGAGTTCGTTTCGTTAAAAAATACTGAATCTCTAAGATCTGCATTCGGTTGTCAAGGAATTGACCAACCGTTTTATTCTGCATCCGCATTTCCATTAAACCGATGACGCGACGATATTTGTGGATCAAATAATTCGATAACTATCAGGAAGCGAAGCCACCGACCGTTCATCTCTCGGCAATGGATTTCATCAGCCATCGAGTCGACAAGTACGCGAAAATGCTCTTGTTGGGATGGTTTTATTTTTGCCCTCTCGAACTTGTGTATCCAAGCGATGCCGAGGAGAAGAGTGCACCGTAGGCGCTTGACCTCGCGATATATTGAGAGAGATCCCGGGGAAGCGTGGAAAATTGCAAACTCGAATGGATTTTAACGTTCCTCGTTGGTACAACGGGGGGGAGTTTGCAACCTAAATCTCGAGAGAAAGACGATGGGCAGAGAGAAGGAGGTGAGTGAGGATGATGAAGTGAAAAAGAATGAACGAGAAAACCGAGAGGTGTCTCGTTATAGCAGCTTCGAGAATATGCCTCTCGATTCTCCGAAAGCCATAGCTATTCTCAAGTTGAACGAGAAATGAACGTTTTTCGAGAGTGAGCATTGATATTGAAAAATTAAATTCTTGTAAACAGCTTTGCGAAGCAATCACTTTCTCAAAGTGGTATAGATGAGCGAATACGAGGGGAAAAAAAAAAAAAAAAAAATGGCGATGCCAGAAATAGTTTGAACCCACAGTAAGTACGATATGAAAAATAAAATACTGGAAAATGAAAAAAGAAAGTATCGAGTTGACTGTGGCTGAGATGTAGCGGCAAAATCAAGTTTTCGTGATAAAACTTAAAAATAAAAACTATCGTGCAAAATAAAGAAATTAAAAAAAAAATATTAGGTTATTTCGCAGTTTGAAAAGTATTTTTAGAATATCAGTAAACGATATGAAACAATTAAATTTTTCATCCCCAAAAAAAAAAAAACTTATATTTTTTTAAATTTCTTATATATTTGTCCCTCCGGATTATTGCGGTCGAATTAAGGAAACGAAGGATCGTACAAACTATCGAAAGACGAACAATAGGAGTTCTATTCTCGATCGTCGGTGGCACGTTAAAAGATAAAATCGATATTGCGAAGCTGAAACGAAGCGAGTGTAGTGTCTTATCCAGATGGGTGCTCGCAACGTTATCCATCGTCCAACTCTTTTGCGCGAAATATTCGGTACACACGTACCGACAATATACTCGGACAATGCAGCGAGCGATGTTTGATGAAAAATCCTTCTTCCTCCCCCCTCCCACAAGCTCAGCAAATTTCAATCATCGTTCCCAGAGATGTTGCCAATCGAGAGAGTGTCCTTCACTCTTCCCTTTACGTCTTTCACAAACGTTTTAATTGATCTCCTCTGTTCACTTTTCTCTACTGCTATTTCTCCTCTCATTTCGAACGTTCAGTCTCGCGCTCTTTTTTTTTTCGGCAAAAACGGGCCGAGAGATAATCTCTTACCTTGCAGCTATCAATCTTTATTAGTGAGAGCAGAATCGCGAGTGCGCTAAAGAAGCGAAGAGATATCCCCATCAGGATGTAGCAATTTCGTTATTGCCGGTACATTGGATACATATGCAATGACCGGCAGAGGCCAGCAATGGGGGATGCTGTCAGAGAGATCGAGGGGGAGAAAGAGACATGGGCTATTCACGAATTCTCTCTGCGTCAAACGAGAATTGAATCTAACGAAAGGATGCCTATGGAGGCGGCTTTACGCAGGACGAGAGAGCATTGCAATTTCGCGATGGTGGAGAGAGGGACGAAATCGCGCGAGTTATACACACACAAAGGGCCAAAGCTCTCTGACGAGAGAAGGGGATTGTTTAACCGCAACCGCTACCTTCGTGTTCGATGTATACGGATCTGCCTCTGTTAAGCTTTCGACTACACGCTTGTGTACCAAACGCCAATTTAGCGCCATCTCTACTACGGTTTCCATATTTGTTATATGTAATTATGATGAATACGAAGTACCAAATTTGCGAGCTTTTGTTTAGCCTTTTGTTTGCTATCGACCGTTATAACGTAACTTTCAATACGCGACGAGCGCAAAAGGTTATAAAATGCACAAATATTTATAAACCACCTCTTCGTTATCCAAGCGGCTTTTGAAATACATCGATACATTGAAATACATGCAATACTCACTAAAACTCCGATTGAAAGCGTGTAGTCAAATAAAAAAAAATGATTTTATAAAAAAAAAAAAAAAAAAATTGTCCATTCGAACATTGAGTTGAAGCAACGTGCGTTACTCAACCGTGATTTCAAAAAACGCCAAAGCCATCGAGTTTTTTCGACTGTAAATTGTGCATCATGGCATCCGCGCTCGGGGACTATATAACGCATGAGCAACCAAATCTTAGCTACGCTTTCGCGATACTATTTTCACGGTTGAGCTTCACAAGTGACCCAAAAAAAATAATGAACCTTCGGTCTTGCGGAAAATAAAGATAAAAAAAATTCTACACCTATGCATCCTGTGATTGTGGAATTCTCACTTTCAAACTTAATTCCATCGGAATAATGATTGACAAAAAAGAAAAAAAAGAAAAATGAAGTACCATACCTGCAGTTTTTTCGCGAGTAAACAAGTGTCGTTGACTTGAGATCCTTGGGGAGGTCGTGCGGTGCTGCATCTTCCCGCCGCGGCCTCGCTAGCTTTTCCGTAACGCGCAACGGCGACGGAAATTGTCGTTCCGGGTGGACACTTGAGCGACAGAGTTTCCTCGTCGCATGCCGCTCTCTGGTACGTTTTCAGAGTTCCTGACAAAATCTCTGAATATTCAAGCAAAACAAATACGTAACGAGAACCGAGACGAGCGAATGGTAAAGAAACGAAAAAAGAAAAAAACATTATAGAAGGAAAATACGTATTTAAAAAAAAAAAAAAAAAAAAAAAAAAAATATACGATCACGTAAAACGTTTGCAGAATTGCGTGTCGAGCATACGGGACGTGTTTGGTGAACGTTGTTCATTAGTCGATAGCGTTAATTCGTTTAATAAGTTTGGACGAGTTTTGTGGAACGTTGGTAATTAACGAGTGAACGAAACACCCAATGAAGCGATAGAATCACCGGCGGCGATACGTTATCCAAAAACAGTGTGTATAGGATTGCGGTTAGAAATATATGTATTGGTGTTAATGACACACGGATTTTCCGGCAGATACGGTATTAACGCGTCGAGGTCGAAAACCCATAGTGTTTTCGGTATCCGTATGATAAGGCAATTATTTCATTAACAGCAAAAGCGAAGCGATAGATGAGAGAAGAGAAGCGCGAAGGGGGAGAGTTACGGGGGGTGAGGATGGGTGGAAACGGGAGGTTGAATAGCGCGTATTAATGAGGATGACGAAGCATAAGGGGTGAAGCACCGAGATAACGATAGTTACATGGTTCATATACGGTTATATTCGTCGTTTATGTTCGTTCGACGTCGAACGAATTTATCGTTCGAATCAAAGCACATGGAGGGAAGAGTATACATGCATTTCGCGAAGCGAGAAGAGAGGATAGGCGAGGTGTGTTAACGATTGCGTCACGAGCACCATTGCGATAAGCGATGCAGGTGGCATATATGTGTGAATATAAAGTTTTCCGATGTAACCACGAGAAACCAGTCATCGTTGTTAACGTTACCCATCACCCATCAGCAGTTTGTTTTTTTTTGTAGAATCAGCATTTCATTTTTACGATGCGAGTGAAGAGTACCCCATGGACCAGCGATGGAGAAACATGAAAAAAGAATAAAGATAGAATTTCGTTAGTAAATAGTTTCGTTGAAGTATTTCGTTTGTATAAAAACGAAAAAAGTTGCACGCAACGCGATGCTATGTGCGTCGATCGAAAAAAAAAAAAACTCGTAGCTGCATATAGTGAACCACTGTGAAAGCTGTGCGTGAATTCCGACATTTTCGATAACAAAATACACTTTCGCGTGTCGAATACCGTTTGTACATAGTTGTGGAAAATTTACGAGATCGTCGAGAGCGAACGCGATAGACATTTTTCAAGCTTGATGTACCGTAAGGCGAACGATCAAAATGCGTGCAATTTTTTTTTTTTTTTTCTTGCTTTTTTTTCGGGAGGATAAGCGAATTTCCGGGACATGAAGTTCCAGCTATCGCAGTAATGAAATGTCGAAGCTCAATTTCCACGGAATGATTTAGTTCGACATTATGGTAATACGTTATTGCCAAGGTACGGAGGAGCGTAATGAAGACCATCATTTATGATTACGTCGCAGGAGAAAACGAGTGTAAGGTAGAAACGGAGGCTCCTTTGACTCTATCAACGATCTACAACCTTATCACGATTTCCTTTTTTTTTAAATCAATCTTTCAAGGTATCGACGAAACAGCGTAATTTTGAGAATAAATTTATCAAATTTCTAGTATAAAAATGAACGACAAATTTGTTGATAAAATTACTGTTCGATTGTAAAAAGAAATTTTGACGTATAATATAAAAATAAATGTTACTTCCACGAATTCTCGGATAATTATTCGCAGTGAAAAAAATACCATCGTTAATCCTGATACGATTAAATTCACACGCTCGCGCGGACTCGTATTTTTTTAATCTCTTCATAAAGTTATAGAATGAGAAGAATAAGCGTTCGGAGAGAGAGTTGGCGCATCTTTATATTATTCAAAACGTCTCGAGTTTATTTATGTTACTCATCGGCAAGATAATGCTATTAAAATCGGACACAATGCTTCGAGTCTTCTTCGCATCGTTAACTATCCGAATCCGTGGAAACGAAAAGAAACGAATACGATTATTCGAAGTTAACGAGACTATAGGAGCGAGTGAGAAATTGTCAGAAATATAGAGAAACATAGCCGCCCTGTCTCGCTTACTCCTTGCGATGAAGAGCCGGAAGATGCGGAGGACAAGCTCCGGGGGCGGGGGGAGGGGAAGAAAGGGCTTTGGTTCCCTTTACTCGGGGCTCTGTCTTCAGAAATTTCATTGGCTTAGTTAATAGGTCAAGCAAGGCGCGATGTAAACGCAAGTCGGTAACGAGCAGCTGGATTAAGAAGGCTCCATTGATCTTGCACAATGGCAGTTCGGCAATCTATAGGAAGGGGTTGGAGCACATTCCTCGCTCGACGGAGACGGCGAGAGTTCACTTGGTCGAATCCGGCACCAGACAATGGTGATCAAAAACATTCTTGCAGAACTTGTTTTTCCACGTGAAAAAAGGAATAAAAGACAAACAACAAGAGAAATGAACGACAAAAGACTGCAAGGGTATTAGTGATAAGAATGAGAACCGTCGTATTGAAACGGAAAAGAAAATAGAGTGATGCCGCGTCTCGGACTAACCCGTGCCTCCGTTACGTGTTACCTTTTCACGAAGTCCGAACTCGGTGTGGCTGAGCACGCGAACGAACGAAACGAACGAAGAACCGAGGAGCTTCGCTTTTCATTTTCTTCCGTTCTCGTTCGCGCGTGATCGGCATTAACAAGGCGCTTTCTCGTTTGATCGATACGCTGGAAGATCCTAATAGTCTACCGGCCTGTAGGAAAACTTATCCCACTGTCCGATCCTCAGTTGCCACTGACTTCGGTGCACGAAAGGCAGGAGATAATGCCTGTTCCGACGTTCTAACGATAAATTATAATTGTCGAATCGCGAAGAAAAACTTGGGACCAACCAGACCCACTGTCGTCTCTGATGTCTTGGTAATCATTTTTCCCATTTAGAGGATCATTCTATCGTTCTATTAAGGGGATTAAAGGATTAAACTGGTAACTAATCCAGATTCGGAAGCAGAAACGCTGGCCAGATAATTATGCGATAGTCGGAAAAAAAATTGGAACTTCGTTTCCCAGAGACGAGGTTGAGCATTTTTTATTCCTTGCCGAGCTGCTTACCGATTTCATCATTGAGCCGAATTTAGCTCCGTAGAGCAAAAATATAAATGGTGGTAATATATTACGTATATGCAGGTAGACATAGCGCGTATACAAGTGCATGCAATGTAGAATGTAGAGATTCGGATGCTTCAATGGAGAAACCCACCAGGTTTGGCCTGTATCTTGCCGAACCCGAGCCTCGGACGAACGTTGGTAGGATAATCCGCTCTTTGGCAGGATTCCGGATCGATTCAACTGTCCAAGCATTACTCCGTTCGGTTGGGTTCAATCCTAGATTATGGTAAGATTTTCGACTCCCCCACTGATCCTCAACCTCAAACTCCTCAATCCTCTTGGTTGACGGGTGTTACCGGGTAACTCCGATTAGATCAACAATGAGGCGGTGGAGGTTCGACAGGGCGGCCGATGCCTCTATGATTTAATGCGCCCCCAGAGACAAGATATGGTATAATATATTCAAACTTCCAACATAGATAGACTACCCGTTCATCCCCAATGAATCTTCAAACTGTTAAGAACTTGTGGAATGCCATACTCGCTAATGAAATCTTTAATCAACGTTTTTAACGCCATCTGGCGATTACAACTCAAAAAAGAGTCCCATCAGAGAACTCGAATACACATTAACGGGTTACTGGGTCACAGTTTTCATTTTTTATTTCGTTTTTTAGTCTTGACAATGATTATGGGGGTTGACATGGTAAAGGCGGATAGTTGCGATGCGAAATGAATTGAAGAAGGACAATGACGGATCCGCGAACTTCCGCTTTATTGGATCAATGTCCGTTTCGGCAGCTACCGGAGCAGCCGCCGTAACCGGAAGACTCACTGCTCGACCTCCTTACCAGCAGACTCTGGGCCGCGTTTCGAAGGAAGGGTAGCGTGGAAGAAAGCAAGAGCGAGGGCGAGGGAGATGAAATTTATAGAGATTCGGAAGAGGTAAGGGAGAGACTGCCTGTGCCGTTCTGCTTCCGTGCCCTTCTATACATCTCGTGCCAATTCTCTAACCCTCTTTGGTTTCGGACAACTGAAATCTGGAGCCGATGCCAAGTTTCGGTACTCCTTCAGTTCACTTCTCTGTATCAACCGGTTCCGAGCGCTGCTCGATCTAACTCTCTGTTCGCTATCTATCGCTCTTACTCTATTCTAGATCGTCTCGAACTTCCGGTATCTGTCTGCCCTCAGCTTAGTTCCGCGCTTCGAAACTCTAGCGAACTGTTCGGTACCCGAATGAGACTTCATCGGAATATAACACACGAAGGGATTCGAGTGTCAAAAGAATTTTATATACCTACATGTTAATAATACACAATAGCAAAGTGAATGGCAGAGCTGAGGGCGGAGCCGTCGAAGCGTACATATCACGAATGCGGATCTATAATATTCTTTCTATGGATTATTTTACTTTGAAAGTTTCTCTAGAAATGCCGTTACTACTTGACATCTCGACACTTACAACTTGCAATTATCAGTGCGATAAAGAATTTTGTTTCCTTGTGCACGATTAACCATGTCAACGAATTTGCAGTGAAAGTGCAGACAAAGCTTTTTTTCTTTTATTCACTGTTTTTTTTACAAACTGTTAACGAGCAACAACCGTTTGCAGCAAATGAAATTATAAAATTTTAAGTGGTCGGTACAAGTTTGCAGCGGTTTTCATTCTTTGGTACTCTGGGTTTGCCGAAATAACCGACTTAACGAGGTGAAACCCGAAGCGAGACTTTTTGCTTGCGACGTGAGGCGAGCTTGGTAAGCTATTCTACCCCCTTTGTCCCAACGTCAACAAAAAAATTGAGTACGAACTTTTCGAAAGCGAGTTGGATGCGAGTCGGTATATAAAATAAAAATTCGTCCCCAGCAAGAAGCGGCTAGGAAAAAATATGTATACAGTAGACCATAGAATAATAGTAACGGTGTGATTTTTTTTTCTCCCGTACGAAATGATTTTTGAAATCGGTGGAAAAAAATGGAAATAACTCCAAAAATCTCGTTAAAATTCTACTGCGTCAGCAAACTTTCTATTTTTGTCGTCGATTATATGGTTCGTGACATTTGTTATTTCACCTGCAGAGTTATAAAAAAAATTACAACTCTGTCGAACTATTTTTCATGCCCACGCATGGAGTGTATCGAATTGAAAGCAACAATGCAAAGTAATCTCGAGCGCACGACGGTGGTTATTCGAGCGTTATTCCCAATATCGTTATAACGCTCACGGGCATTACATCGCTGGGCCGTGTAACGAATTTGACAATTGAGTCGAGCGCAATGCGTACAATAATATACACATGCATACGCATGTTTCATTCAAATTCCCGCGTATGTGAGGAAAATTTAATAGCGTACAGTAGTTTTTGTGGAGCGAAGTACGACGCCTGGAGCTCATTGCCGTTCCGTGAGCATACGATACATTTTTTATAAACTTTGCAAATTAAATGAACGCCGACTTTGTACGGTTGCTGCTCGCATAATAACAGCACACTCTGCATCACCACGATATGTCGCAGCTGATTTATAATGCGTTTGAGTATAATATGCCAGCATCTTTAATTTGCTTCGCGTTGCTCGTTCAAGAGATTCTCTCGTATTCCAGTGATGCGAATTTCTATATAAAGTTTCTAAATATACTGATCTCATTTCGACTCTCAGCTACTATTTATGAAAAAACATTGTTCACGAGAAAATATCGAAAGTCTTCCTTATCATAAAAAAAATGAGATAAAAGTAGAAAAAAAAATTCACGATTTCAAAAAAATTCCTTGACAATGTGGTAATTAATTTTGCAATATCCAAATGTAGGTTGCTTTTTTAATAATATTTGATTAAATTTTTTATCAAATTTAATACAAATTTTCGCGATTTTCGGCGGTTGCACGATGTGCCCATTTTGCTCCTCTCTTCTCTATACTTATACGATGTATCTTTTCCATTAATACCGAATCTACTATTAATTATGCTTTCAACTTAATGTTTGATATTCCAGTTACGCATCGAATATAGGCAATCTTCCATTATCTCACACGCTTCTGGTATTAGTTCCGAACAGCTTCGGAGTACTTGCAGTCCTCTCACGAAGCTCTCACTTCCCAATACCCGCATCACGGGAGTTTCAGTTTTGGAACATAGCCCCGCCATAAATTTTGCATAATCGCGAGACAGACGCGAAGCGTGATGGATGCCTTTATTCATCTCGTCACAGCTAGTGCACCAATGCCGCGTTCCTTTATCAAACATCGAACAAAGCTTGATTGAGGTACTTGGTTTCGAAACGGCTTAGATCACGTGTACATCCGTAGCCGCAGAGAGTGGTCGTTGTCTAATCGGCGTTCGTGACCAATCAGCGCTTAGCTGTTAATTCAACTGTATCAAATATCCATCGTATCTACAACTGTACATGGCGCGGACTAACTACTAAAGACGTGTGAATATCCCTGAAATTCTCGTTGATTTTCTCACGAAGGTTGTCGCCGACATGGATTACTACGTCGCGACTACTTAATAAATATGTTTATATACGTAGATATGTAGATAACAATGAATATTTTTATCATAAAATCTTATTTACTAAACGCAAAGCAGCTTTGTGACTTACATATAAGAATACCCAATTACCGAATTGTTTGATTGTTCTCGGTTCTCGAACAATCAGCAAATTATTCCCGGCTGTACGTTGCACGTCTATAGTATGGGGGACGTCGACCCCAATGCTTCATCTTCCTAATTCAACGAGATTGACATGCGCCGATACCTATTGTATCAAACAGTGCGAGGTAATTCGGTTTGATACGCATCATGTGCGAAACCCTCTCGACAATGAGATTATTGCGTATTGCGTACGCGTTGAAAGACCAATTATTGCGACTTTAAAATAAAAAATTACATTGCGTGTAATATTGTAATACTCAATAGCTTTGTTTTGTTTAGTATTGTTATTGTTATTTTATTCGTAAAATAATCTATGGATGGAGGGTGAAAAACACCGGACCGAGCGTTGTAAAATGTGTATCTTTTGTACTTGTAACAGAGAAATGCGCCCTTATGATTTTAATCAGTGGATGTAATTACACAGAATCACATATCGGGTGACACATGTCTAGGCATCTGCGCAATACGTAGTCACGGTAGGTAAAATATGCAACCGGGGTAATCTGTACGGTTTAACAGTGTACTCATCTGCGAACTCGAGTTACGCTGATATCGAGTAACGAGGCTTGATGTATGTACATAACGCGAGAGGGGGTTCGCTATACAGTACAGGAATATTCTAGACTAAGAGCCCACCAGCTGGCGAAATTGTATGTGTGTTATACCTCAAAATGGTAATCAGGTGGAAACGCCTTGGGCACTCGAGACGGTTCTGTAGCTAAGAAACAACGTTCGTATGCATGCCGACCGTCCATCATCATTGTACTCTCGATAAACGACTTTCAATTGAGAGAGAGATGTTCAGTAAAAAAAATGTCTTGTGTACTCTAACAATATTCTCATGGAATCGTTACACCCTGCAAATTACTCTCGAGTCAAAAAAGCGCTGAATGTACTTCGGAATTGAATTATTTATTAAACAAATATTAATAGAATGAATACTGTCAAAAATGTTATGAAATTTATATTTTTAATATACAATGGCATATTATATAAATAAAAATATAAAAAATAAAATGTGTACGGAATGAAAATTCATGGAAATTGTATTGAAGACTTGCTAATGTTGTTTTTAAATTAATACGCGTATATGAATATACGCGTATTAATTCCATCGAAAGCGGTTGATTTTTCTTGGAAAATGGACAACAGCAAATAATAATTTGAAAAGTGAAATACACGAACACACAATGTTTTCAACAAATTTTTATACAGATTTCTACTTTTTGCTATCCGATGTTGGCACTATGTTGGACCTTCGTTAGCGAAGAGAATTGTTCGATTTCCGTCAATTCTGTACAATTCCTGCCAATGCAATGTACCGAAATGCATCGAATTACATTCATTTTCAAATTTTACTCGGCAATACGGAATGTAGTAAATTGATTTTCAATTTTCTGGACTGAATTAATTTTCCGATTCGCTTTGAAAATCCACTCATTGCAATGCGAATTTAATATAGTACAGTTAATTAATTAAAAAATTCAGCTCTCGAAAAATTTATTCACCGTTTCGTAAGTTTTATTCACTTGTGTATATGAATATCGCGACAAGTATTTCTGATTTATAGTATACTTGTAAGATAATTTTGCGCATTTGCCTAAAAAAATCATATACTTGCATATGCATAAAACTTTATAGACTTTTATTAATTTTCAAATAAATTTTTTTTCAAATGAACAAAATTTGCATTTTTATTTGTTTTTTTATTTCATACCGATTTTCTTTTGCAAATTTTAAATCAATTTTCTTGAATTTATATGTGAAGTAAATAACCAATTTTTTTCCTTTTTTTGTGATTCTGAGCGCCCGTTTTGTCCCAATTTTCTCTATTTTTTTTTTACATCGATCATTGCAATATCACCAAATCGTGCAATGATTTTCCGCTAAATACGTTACAATTTTACTGACTCGAATGTTTTGCGTACCGCTAATAATACGAGGTTTCCTATGCTAGGTATTATATCGAGAAACAAAACCGCTGGCAACGTTGCGCAAACAGTAGCTAAACGTATATAAAATCATGGAGTAGGTATCTAAAGCCGGCCGAGAAACCATTCGTTGAAACTCCGGGAGTTCACTTGGAGCGTATATTTAATACTTTTGTTCGAATGTGTAGTGTACCGGTGGAGGGGGAGGGGGAGGCGCAGGAAAGGTAATCGGATTACAAAATTGTAGCTACGGAGGTCGAATAAACGCGCAAGCTCTCGCAAGAATAGTACATCGTATTGGTACGAGCGCGCGGGAGTTCCCTTCTCGTTTAAATGCAAGCTGAGATTTCTCTCATTCTTTCTCTTTCTCTCCCGTTGACCTAGCAGTTGCGGTTGTTCTGCGTTCGACTTATCGGGATTGGATTTTCCTAACAATAATGCACTCGGGGAAACTCGATAGCCTCGAGGCGATTCTTTTTTCTTTTCCACTTCTTTTTTTCTCTTTCACTACATTCGTGGAACTAAATTAATTATCAAATAGTGGCTCCCGGCAACTGCAAGGCATTTTGACGTTCGAACATCGAGTTTCCGTCGTGTCTATTAAGACACGACAAGAATTTATTCGTTCATTTATTTCATTTAATAAATGCGTTTATTAAAAATTAAAACTTATTAAAACGTATTGATTAAATGGAATTATTCCAAGAAAATTGTTATTGCTTTCTCGTGTCTTCAATACGCAGCCATTTCATTTGTGCTCCAACTTTGCCGGGTTTCATTAGATTTACCGGAACCTATTTTATTGTTCTACTTGCCTCGAGACTTCATTCAAAAGTTCCAAGTAATGACTTATTCGACATTGCTGTTGAAATTTTCTCTTGAACAGTTGAGGTGTTTTCGGAGGAGATTTTTAATTTAAATAACAACATTAGCACAGGCAGGTTCGAGTAACCAAACGACGGATTCATTCGATTGTTTCTCGAGATACGAGAAAAAAATGTAGCACGAGAGACAGAGCCGGTTAGCACACAGGAGAGTTTCATGGATCACGAGACTCGCAAAATTTCACCCCATCGCTCTTCTCTATTTCCGTCCGAACCTCACGCGCGCGAATGACGCTATGAATATTGATGCGGTTAAATTAGTTTTCCAACTAATTATGCGTTAAAGCATCTCGTTGCGCGGTGGAAAAGTAAGTAACGTGGGAGAGGGTCGAACGGAGAAGGGACGAGAGAAAAACGGGAGTGGGCACTTAAACGTTCCTCGTTTTCCTCCCTTCGACCTCATTCTCATCACTGTTCGCAGAGAGGACAGTGGGTTAGAGATCTCACGCAGAAAGCATAAACGAGGGAATGAGATGATGTTACTTTACGATATATATATATAATATATATGTATATACATTTATATATAAGTATAGCAAGGAAGAGAAAAGCGTGGATAGAGCTTGACAGGAATCTGAATTATTCATTTCTCTTTTACATTCTACTCGGACGCGTGTATTATGTATATATGGTACGACGGTAAATGTGCTTCTGTGTTTCCCCATTTGCCGGATGAGACCGAAGTAGTCGAGCAGTTCGATCGGTCGCTTCTATCTTCGATGAGGTTATAGCACAAGGTACAGTAGAACTCTTCATAAATCGCTAATACTAGTACTTTACAGATTGCATGGTTTTCGCGATTGATGTGTTTTTTAAACATTGCATGCGAATAACCTATTTTTTTTATAAATATATATTTATTACATTTCGTTAGGCCGGTAGTCGGTGGGCCGAAATAACTATATTGTAGGCCAGAATTCGAGGAATTTTTTCTCATTTTTTTTTAGATTGAAATGAATAAAGAGATAAACAAATTGTTAAAATTAAGGAAATTTCCTTGAAAGTATCAAATAGTTATGCCTATTTTATTCACTCGGTGATAATACGAAATATTCGACGCGAGGATTCGAAAAGCTATTAGATAGTCTTCGTAGATAAAGTTAACGTTGGCGAAGAAATTAGAGAAAGGAAATAGTCTGTTTCTAAACTTACGAGAGATTCGACTGTACGGCAAATTGCGAGAGAGGTGGAAGTCGGAGTTCCTCGAGTCGTGTACCAAACACTCTCCCTCCACCTGCCGTCCGCGGCCGCAGCATGTTGAATTTTGATTAATTTGCCGCCGGGGAATCGGAAAACAACAGCGAAAACCCCACCGCGTCGAGATTCGTAAATTGTTTTACGTCTCGAACAAACGACGAGCGTCTTGCGTACTTTAATTGAAGCCATAGAATCTCACCACTTTCGACACAAGAAATAAATGAACCTCGAAAATTCCGCAGCTTTCATTTTTGTTTCCAGATCTTTCAATGGCTCCGCATCGAAAAATTTAAGTCGTCTCCTACTCCGAAGTTTAGACGCAAGGTATGTATGACTTTTTTTCCATCTTTCAACCTATCTCGACGGAGAGATAAATGTTTTTATCAAGCACCGAGCACTGTTTTACGAGCCGAGAGAGCAGATATTATTATTCTTCCTTTACGCTGGAATATCAACGTTTCTTTCTACGGGCTGTAAATCGAGACGAGAGTATGTGAGCGCGAGCCGAGATGGGGATGAAGCAGACGTATGTAAGCCGAGCGAGAGAGGCAGAAGGGTCAAAAAAACGTTTTCGAAGGGAGACAAAAAAGAATTGAAAGACGCCTCGAACCAAGGGTTGCGCCGTGGATATAACTGTGAAAGAGGGAATGGTGGCCAGTATGTCATCTTGACACACTCGGCGTATTCGATACGACGCGCGGAGATGTGGAACATCTGTCCCATATGGGAAGAAGCAGAAAAAAATTGAAGAGCCCCCGCGACGACTTGAGGGAAAAGGATGTTTTTTTTTTTTTCTCCTATCTCTTCACCTCGTTTTTTCTTCAGAGATTCTCCCACCCCGTTCGGCTACTTCTCGAAACAATCACGAAGTGCTGGGCCATGAGGAAGGGGATGACACCGTAGCTGCGGTAGAATTTCGTACGAAAAAAAGAAACGAAATCGATTTGATCAGCATCGAAATTGTATCATAAATCTTTGGGTTCTCCGAAACTGTTCTAAAAAGAAAGTATTCGTGTACAAAGATGGGAGGTGGAGGGGATGGGGGACTCGCAAAGAATGTCTGGAGAATTTGTCCCCCAACCGGGTACCAAACCAAAGGATTCCCGTGTGGGAATCCACCGAAGAATTTTTGCCTCGCAGGAATAAAGCTAATCCAATTTGGCACGAAATCAGCTTGGCGCCAATGTCAGAGTCAACCCCCCTTCGCGCTTCGTGCACGAGTTAAGAGGATATTTATAGAAAGAGGCGAGTGACTTCGAAAGCATTGGCGAACTACGGGGAACGAAGTAGAAGAAGAAGAATAAGAAGAAGGTGGAGGTGATTTCCAAGAAAAAAGGGAAAAAAGGTCCTGGTGCTTTAGTGCTCGCGGTCGCTCAAATAACGTCCCGGCCCTCGATCCTTGGACTAATTAGTCGCCGCGTTCACGAACGCTTTTCCGTGGCATTAGTATTCCGATTCTGCGAAGCTTTTTCTTTTTTTTCAAAAAAGTTTATTAATACGTCAGAAGTATTTTTGCAAATTTCCAATTTCTGCGAAACCAAAGTCTTCACAATTATCATAGCATCGGAACAGGTGTCGCATGATGAAGAAGACCGTAGACTTGGACTTTTTGTTGAAGAGACAGTTATATTGAAGTTCTATGGAGCGCAATCCGGAGTCCATAGTATGAACCTCCAAGATAAACCTTATCGATGGCCATCCTTTAATCTCGAGGTAGCGACCGAACCGCAAAATGACTTCCGCACAGCCTTTTCAACTTCCTGGCAAAAGGGCATTCACGAGCAAAAGCTGTTACCGCCACCCGTGAGCCATAAGCCTTCGTGTCCGTTACCGTACGTACGTGAGAGGCAGAGAGCATTGACAAATGCACCCGTCAAATGAGGACGTCCCTCGTCGTGACCCAAAGAATGTCTCATCGATTATACGGTCTGCACTGCGGCATTTGCGCTCTTCCACCGTGATAGAAGCAGAGAGAGAGAAGGAAGAAGGGGAGATTGACGGATGCGAGGGTGGTTTCGACCGTAAACCGCATTTAAACCAGAAATCAGTGAGCCAACGAATTTGCAGCTTGCCATATCACGTGAACGATCATTGATAACGCACGAACCACTCAACGAAGAATCAAATCTCCGCTGTCCGGTTAGCTGAAAATTCCCCATCCACCGAAACTTCGACTATATATTAATTTTCCTAACAATCTCGTCTATACGCGAAACCATATAACTTGAATTGTAATATTATATTCAACAATTTCTCTGATATTCGATACAAATTTCCAAGTACGAGTATCAAATTCCAAATCTATGAATTCCTTGCATCTAAAGCTCTCTGTAACGGTTACTGTTCTTATATCTATATACATTTATATAGATACACGAATATGGTACGCTTCCAGTATAAAGCGAATACACTCAGTTTCCGAGTCTACTGGCGCACAGAGCGTTAGATGCGATCGTTAAACTTTATTACTGTTTCGCCAACTCCTCTCCATTAGGACAAGATCATCGTAAACTCGAAACTGTACCGTAATATCTTGGATATGCATACCTACATATATATATATATCTATATATCCATGGATATCGTTAAAGATATAGGTATAGTACTGAGGAAACAAACGGAATATAAAGGACCCAATGTGCGTGACTGGGTGCGTAGCTGACTGTGTCCATAGTACTTGACTGGCCTTTGGGTTGAAGTTTTGCTCACCGGTCATGTAGAAAACCGATAATTGAGTGAGATATTGAAGAGTAGCGTACTGGCTATGGTGAGCTTAGGGTGGGTGGGTGAATCGAAGAGATGCGAACCTTCTTTGATGCAACGGTTGAAGCTCTTCGCTCACGAGAGTATCGCGCTGCGGATACGCTTTCGCAGCATTGTGCGAGAAACTCCACTTTTACCCGGCGTATACATAGATATATATATACATATATATATATATTTCACCTCGTAATCGGGTGTTGCTCCATAAAGGCGAACTTTACGGATACTTCCGAAGTTGCTCTCGCCTCATTCTCACACTATCATCTTGGGTCGTTTGGCGTAAAATCGACGACCGCAAAAGACAGACATAGAACAAGGAGAGACAGAGTAAGGCCCTCGCGTGAAGTTTGCTATGTGCAATATATTTGGAATCGTTGAAAACGCCTGCCGATGCTTTTGGACGCGGTGAATTTCATCGGGTTGTCAAATGCAGAAACCGCAAAGTGCCTCGTTGATCGAGAGACGAGAGAACCAAGAGACAGAGTCGATGAGAGCTTTTGCTGAACTCACACCGTCGGTGTTGAACGCGCAAAAAAAGCTTTCACGTTTGTCGGGAGGCTCTCAACGGCGAGAGAAAGAACGAGAGAAAATAATGGACGATCCATATTGGAATATACTGAGAGAGAGAGAGAGCTATCGGGAAATCGATTTTTATAGCTCAACGCCGTGAAGACGGAGATGTTCATTTTGCTTCGAAAAAAAAAAAAAACGTACAAAATTAACGGATGCAATGAGTAAGACCTGCGCGACCTTTATTTCCAATATATGAAATGCGCTCAGAGACTAAGGGAATTGTGATTAAGGAAAAAGAGGTCAATGATGGAAGAGGTCAGAAAAAAATTGCTTATGTCTTCCCGAGCAGAGATGGTAGTTTCCGGGGACCCGCAAGCTTTACCATATATTGCTCATCGAAGATGAATCGCGGATGGTCAGAAACTTCGAAACGTCGTTCACGACAACGCGAGCAATATTACGTTGCTACGGATCTAGCCGTTGAGACGACCGTTGAGTTTATTGTTTTGCCGCAGAGGCAATTTCGACCGCCAGCTGTTATGGCAACGGGAGCCGATGTAGTCGTATACCCACTGGTGGAAGCTGAGAAATACACCATATCGCATCGGTAGTCAGCAGAAGCGAGTGAGTCAGCCAAGTGAAGCTTGGAAATCCTACCCCCGTTGCTCTCTTCTCGGGCATCTCTCTGTAGCGACCAGTTTGCAAGACCAAACTTGGTCCGTACCAAGTTACTATTATATCAAAACGATATCTCCATAACGGTGTGATTTCTGTCCTCACTGTTAGCACGGGCTATCCACGGACTACGGCACCGAGTATTTCCCCATTTGTAACTCATGCAAACGACGGGAGAGTGAAACTTGGGTCGCATGAAAATTTAACCTTTGATTATGCATACCGGCGGCGACAAATCGAATTATCAAACCGGCATATCAGATGACATAGTTTATTATGAATATAAAACCGATTGAGCTGCAATGCAATGTATAATTCAATGATTTATAAGGAAAGCTTTGCAAGCATTTATCATTGATCGAAACAGAGTTATAAATAAACAATCCGACGAGTGTTTTGTTCGGAAAAAAATATGTATTCATCAAAGGGTAATCTTTGCAAGAAAAATAAAAATGAAGAGAAATTGGACGCGAATTGTCGCGTTATAATAAACAGAACGGGTACGGGGTTTATTTTAGCGAGGAAAAATAGAAGTTGACGACGAACTGCGAGATAACTGCGGTACCACCTGGTCGTTCGCGTCTTTGACATTCTCTCCCATCTTGATTCTCAGCAGCCCACAGGGCTTACCAGCTTTGCACTGTCTTCTTCCTCTTCTTCCATTTCGACTTTTTAGTCTACAGCCCCAAGCCTCTCCGGCTGCTTTGCTCCATACCAATTTTAAACTCAAACTTCGCTCTCTGTCCTCATCCCGCTCTGTCTCACTTGGAGCATTTTTGCGGAGGCATACAGGTACGAAAATAGACCGTCGAGGAGAAAGAGAGTAGAGCGACGAGAAACTCACAACAACCGAACGAGTACCCGAAGCGCTGGTCGGCCTATATATACCAAACTCCTTATTCAACTATTCTTCGTTCTCTTATTGTTTTTTTTTTTCATCCATCTTTTATCTTATTCGTGAGAAATTTGTGAAGAAACGTTTACCTCTCGAGGCAAATAGGATAAACAGTCATTGGCATTTGACCTTTTGATTTTGAAACTTTAAGAAACTTATCGAACGGGAATCCGATTGAACTTGAATATTGTTTCTCGGGTTTTTTTTTGTGGATGCAAATCAGAGGAGAAAGTAAAACGAGAAGAGGAGAGCAGAAAATGGGGGCTCCATTCGGAGATTTATCTCCATACTCATCTATTCTTCGTACGTCTACATTTTTGTTGTTTCGGTTTTTTTTTTTGTCCCCCTGACAAGTATAGACGGTAGGTGCAACGAAGCTTCGACTTTCGGGGCATACATAACCGCCTCGGTGCTTCCATACGAAGAGGATGAAGAGAAAGCGGGAGAAAAGTAAAGAGAGAAAGAGAGAGAGAAGCCTCATCGGCCGCTTTATCTCGCCGCGCGGAAGATAGAGCTCAAAACCTCCCCTTTCACTCGTTCTCCCGTTCACGAGAGAAAAGATCCACAGACGACGTCGACGCGGACTATGATTAATCGAAGATTAGACTGTCCTCGCGAGCGTCTTTTCACAACCGCACGACCAGAATAACTCTTCAGGATGCTTTAATCACGAGAAACTTTTGTACCCGGTTTTGCAAGTGCACCGCCAGCGCGCGTAAGCGCAAGAATAAGAAAACGAGGACGAGAAAGAAGAAGAAGAGCAGTAGCCCGACTCAGCTGGCTATCAGCTTTTGAGAAGATTCTCAATGTACCTGAGGGAAAACCATCGGGAGGGTTGAACAAATTTGAGCCTCGTGCGCCGTAAACCGCCGAGTTGAAACTTGATAAAGAAAGATCGAGTTAGCGTCTTCTTTGATACGTGATACTGTCGCGAACAGCTCTATCTCATTTGCAGACTCCCAGTACAGAATTTTCAGTTCTACATTATTCATCCCTTTCGTTGAAAATTTTTTAACGAATGCAAATCTATGTTAAAAAAAAAAAATGGAAAACCCTAAGGTTCTTTTCCATGTTCCAAAACTACAGTCCCCGTAAACTTTTTAAATTCGTAAGAAAAATTTTTCAGAAAAAAAATCTCTGAAGATAAACTTTTTATCGTTGATCAAATGACTATTAAATAATTTTGGAAACAGAAGCTTCAATTAAAAAAAAAGATAAGTAAACTATTCGTCAAATCTTTTTTGAATTAAGCGAAAGGGATAAGCGAAGGGTTCTCTGTCCAAAAAAAATCATTAATACAAGATGTAGTCTGATATTAAAATATAGATCGAGGTATTGACAAAAAGACTTTCATCACAGATCTTTCGGATTTCGTGGGACATGTAACAAAGTTTCGTCTTTGAGATAACGCAAAGAGTAAGTAGGTCTAACGTGGAAATATCACGTTGAATTTCAAAGCGTCAGATGGTAGGACGCAAGAGAGAGAGAGAGAGAGTCAGTAACCCGAAAAGGTTTGGGTTTTGTAGCTCGACCTCATTTTCCGACGTCGAGAGGAGGGTGTTAGTGCGGAGTCGCTACTAAAGGTCTTGGGCCCCGTCGGCGAAAAAGCTGTTGGGAAAATACGTGGCCCCGGGTTGATATAGGGAAAAAGGCTTCAAGGTTTGGGTATTGGGGTGGTCTTTTTCCTTCTATTCGCGGAAAAGGCAGCCCGCGGCATGTATTTCTTTCTCCACACGTACGTACGCCAATGATACACGTGTATGTACGATATAATGCACCACCACCACCAATAACAGGGTAGTACATCCCCGGCCCACTTTCCAACTACGTACCGCCTCGACGGACGCGGAACGTCGTCTTCGTCGTCTTTCCCTTTTTCACCGGGTTGCCCGGGTGTTAGAAACGCGCAACGAGAGCGCGAGAGAACGACCGAGCGAGCGAGCAAGCGAGTATCGAATAACTATCGAGACTGCACTTACGTGCTTTCGCTTCGTTCGCGGTGCTTGCATTAAAGCGATCCACGTGCCAGCACGTCGTGGCTTGGTACCCGGGGCTCTTCTCTTTCTATTGCAGCTTCCACATCGATTTCTCTCCGTTCCTCCAGGTCTCTACATCCAAAGGACATACCTACTATTCCCGTAGAGTTAGGGCTAAAGTACAACGCAAAAGCCTCTCTGTGTTAGAGCGAAATTGCTCCGGTTCACAACTACCCGATAAGCTGTTCGTATATTATATTCTCGTGGAAGGAAGGTTGTAGACCTTCCCGTTCACTGCTAAGAGACCACTATACTCGGGGTCTATTACCTATATCTCTATTGTCGATTCCTTATTACAGGCATCTTGATTCTCGGAGCTGCCGCGTACCAGCATTCTCATAGGCTTGTCTACATCGTGTAAAATTTACATTGCCCACACATCGGGAAAAGGACTTGGATAATTGTATATGGAAGAACGGGAGACGATAAAATTGATGGAAAAAAGTTAAAAGTTTGAAGTTAACGCTTAAAAAGTTTAAAGTTATAAATTAAAAATTTAAAGTATCAAGTTAAAAAGTTAAAAAGTTAAAAAGTTAAAGTTTCAAGTTAAAAAAATTTTGGAAGAAATTTTTTTCAAAAATTGAGATACCATCTGAGAAAACATTTACAAAAATGGAAATTGAATTTGCATATAGCGCACTTCATTTTTTTTCTTTTTTCAGTTTCTTCTGAATTTTTGAAAGTCAGAGAAAGATTAACCACGAATCGTGGTATAAATAAGAAATCATTTCACGTTATTTAATCAGAGACGTATGACAGAAATCAATTAATAAAGTGAATAACGTTAATACGTTATGCTTAATAAAATTTGTCAGTATACCCTCATCCGTTGAAAGTGACAAAATTCGTCGACTTAACGTGATGTCGTTTCCATGAAAAGGACACCGATGAAAATCAGAATATAAGGAGAATCGATAATTTTAGGAACCGCTGGGTAGAGTCGGTAGGAAGATTTAATTTATAATAATGTATTAAACGTGAAACGTCAAAATGTCGAGCTGCGTTAAGGTTTATATTCTCGTATAGATCCATCTCTGCAAAAGCTGATATTACAAGACGAGAGCAACGGCTGTATGCACGTTGCGCCGAGAACACGAAAGTGCCAAAAGCTCTCTCGGACACAGAGGCGGTCTCTCAAGTAATTCTCGAAGCGGGCACACGGGACTTGGTTGTCAGATTGGCCGAAAGTAAATGAGGAATATGAACGGTAGACAGGAGTGAAGAAGCGAGACGAGAACTTTCGACTCTACGAGGGTAGAGGAAGAGAGAGTAGAGAAATCGCTGGAGGGAACTGGCGGAGTACCAGCAATATTAAGATGTCTAATCTGTTGTAATTAATCGTGACGGGAGGTCGAGTTACTCGCGGGGAGAGTAAAATTCTATACACATATAGAGTACCACGCGGCGCCATCCAAAACACCAACAATTAAAACGACAAGCAACAAATGTAACTGATAAACAGTGATAAATTAGAATGACGCATTTTTTTCATAACACTTTATCGCGTCTATGAATTTCCATATTTCTCGTCTATTTTTCAGCGCTTCCATCGCGTAAAGTACGCTGATACCGGCATACATATAACCGTGCGTAGTCTCGCGAAATTTCTTGTTAAATGCGCACAACACCCGAAGGGATAAGCTTACGTTAGCGAATCCCGCAAGACGTTTCTAAACGCGTCTCTCTTCGTCCGCGTAACTCGTTTCTTCTTCCTCTAGCCTCAGCAAAAGCTTTTTGTCGTTTGCGTCGTCGTCGACATTGCAATTTAAATTACTTTTCTTTTGCCCTCGAACGATTGCGACTCAGTTATACGCTACGTTGCCAAGTGTGACGACGACGGAGAATTGCAATTTCCACGAGGCGGATATTACGATGAGACCGATGCGTCCAGACGATTTCAAAGAGAATGAACAATGGTGTTTTACCGGTGGAAGATCCTAAATTATTCTCAGCATTGCTGTTTTGTGGCTATTGAAGTGCGTTACACAGAGATTGTTAAAATGGGAAAAAATATGATACTCGTAAAGCTGCTATTAATAAAACTGCAAAAAAAAAATGTTGGAATTCATGAAGCCCCTCTCCTACCAATGATGCTTCAACTTCGAAAATTAAAACTCCATATTCCGTTCAACGCAGTGGATACGAGTGAATTCTAAATAACCCTTTGCCATCGAATGATAACTATATTTCCATTGATGTCATCTGCTCGCTTTCAAATACGAATCTATTCGAGTGATTTGCGATAATCGTCCATTAGTTACCTATCCATTAAGTCAGTAAGCCAAAGAGGTATTTTATCAATATTGTTGGAATTTTATCGATCTATCGCAATAAATTGATACTCAATAAAACAGATAACTAATAAAAAAAATATCAGGTATTAATGGTATGATGTATTAAAGAAATGAGGCAAAAAAAAGCACATAAAACGGAAACTAGTCGAATCTTCGGCAGAAAGAGCATTTATAAGCGTTTCTGCGCGATTACGAAAAAGCCCCGTATCGGTTTTGTTGGCGACAAAAACCATTGAAACGGTGAAATCGACTGGTTTTCGAATTGTCTGCGGAATTCCGCGTCGTGGAACCTTTCCCTCTTCCTCTCGACACGCGATAACGCCATTTGTCATCGGGTTTTCGGGCTGTAGCACGGTTATTGATACGGCTAACGGACGATCGAGTTTTGGTCCACGCGCACACCGAGAGGCGAGAGAAGTTCTCCTTCTCTCACTCTCTTCGCGTGTTCGCTTTTCCGCAGTTTCTGTCGGATAACTGCAATTTTCTCTCTCGCAGATCGATGTGCTACCGGCAACACACCAACACATTTTCACAGACTGTATGAAACAACGCTCCCGCGAGTATTTATGTACGGGATAATCGGTTGCCGCGTTTCCGCCATTGGAGAGTACTGCAACGTTTCCACCGTGTGGATGCTGTGCGCGCCGCTGCCTCTTGCATTCGCGTTCTCGCTTCATCGAACTCTTTCTCTCTCTCTCTCTCTCTCTTGTTCGATAGTTCACCGTCGGTCTGAGCTTAGCAAACTCGTCGAATTCATCTCACCGTCGACGAATAGACGACGGCTTTTCTTAGGGCCCCAACACCCGTGGTAACCTCATCTCTCGGCATACTTGGCCGCTCAGACTATTTTCCGTTTATCACTTTGCCAGTACCATGCGACAATTGCCATTCGTACGCGTGTAAACATTCGCGTTCACACATCGTTCAGAGAGAAACGAGGACGACGGGAAGAGAAACAATCAAAGTTTTCGACGAAACTCTCACCGACGTCTACCAGAGAACACTGAGACCGAGATGCCGTGAACTTATTCGTTCACGGAAATGAAAGATGCCGTAGCTGCTTACCATACAGGCAGAAGGACGCGGGTGAAGAGGGTATGGAAAATCTTCATTGTTATACAGACCGAGAACGCGATGGAATTGTTAGAGCGAAAACAACTTGGATGACGAGTAAAGTAGATTACACAGTCAGACGAGGCCATGTGATAGAATGAGAAAAGCAATAGAGCAAAAAACAAAATGACGAATAATAATTACCCAGAGGATCGACACGTTGAACATTTTGAGCGTTGCATCGCCCAGCTCGTTGGCTCGTCAAAACGAGAAACACTGTGATCAATGATTTAATCAATTTGGCCATCTCTGCGCCTGCTGTCACGGTTTTCGTATCTGTTTAAATTTTTTTTTTTTTTTTTACGTTCAACGCCGAATTGGAAATGTCTGTTATCAATTTTTGTCAGATTTTTTTAATGCTTTTTTTTTGTTCGTTTCACTGGACACAGGATTATGGAAATAAATATAAAATGCAAACTCAGTGAAATCGTCCGTTGGCTTGCGATTATGCAAGAGTGCGATAAACGATCGTAATCAACGGTCCAAACGGCCCTGCCGGATTTTGGCGAACCATATGCGCAAATACGAACATTCTGTTCTACCCATTGTATCGTATTTATCATATATATATATATGATTTTTTTTTTGTAAAGCTGATTTCTACTCGAAAACATTATCGTCGGTTCTGAATTCTCTCGTTCGAATTTGCGATTCCATTTCGCCCTGCTGAAAGTTACGTACTCACGGATGCGTATTCGATTGGAAGAGTTACCGGTCTCTTTGAAACGCGCATCGATGACTATAAATCGTGGACGATTGAATTTTGTATGACGATTGTAAGAGCTCCGGGGGAACAGTTTCATGTTTGTATGGTTTATCCGCAAACAATTACGCGCTGTGTATGTCAATAACGTTTTCGACGAAATTCAATCGCGGAGGTATTGTTTTAGTTATCTCTTCCGACTTTCCGAGAAGCCGTGTAGCTTCGCCAAAATTGTTGCCGCAACTCGATTTTTTTACGAAGATGAAAATTGCTTCGAAAATGGTAAACTGCAGTTGCGTGGAGAGAGATAAAAATCGAAAGGTATAATTGATACTGTCAATAACAAAACTATTTGACGAAAAAAATGGGTATGAGTGATGCCTACAAGCGCATACCAAAAATCGAGAGTAAATCCGCTCACGGATATATTGGTTTGATCTCGTGTATGCGCACAAGTCTATGAATAATATCAATACAGAAAAAAAAAAAAAAAAAAAAACGAGATTTCTACGAAAATCCCTCGCCATCTGTCAATAAACGATAAATAAGCATGGAACGCGTGGAAGCGACAAACCGATCAGCCTTGGCCTAGAAAAACAACATCCCGAAAATGGTCCCCGAAAGCACAGAAGAATATACTGGATGCTTGATACTCTCCCCTCAGTGAAATAACAAAGCGATTCTCTCTCGTTGACTATATCCCGTGAGTTTGCACGGGATCGCATAAACATTTGTTCGTTTCGTTGCCTCTGTCGTCGACGACAACGGTATATAGAGCTCAACGGGAATACGGGAACGCGTGCTCCTGATCGCTTGACTCATACTATACATAATACTTAACCCCATCGCCAGGTTTTCTACCGTAACACAGAGGGAGAAAGAGACGACGAGATTTCAACGGGGCGAAAGGGGATGAAACAATGAGAAAGCGCGCGGTAGCATGAATCCCGAGCATTTATTACAATTCTCAAACTCTTTCGCTCGCTCTCCGATACTTTGAGAACGAACTCTTGAGCAAACTGGGATATTCTTCTTAGTTTTCTTCTTCTTAACGTTTCGCGAACAATTCAGTGAGTGCAAAATCTCGAAGTGTCGAAAGTTTATCAAGAAACTTATATTTTGTAAGCGACAGAGTTGAAAAGAGTTAAAAAATAGAGAAGAAAAATACAGAAGAAAAATCGATCGTACGACCATATCGTCTGTTATTAGTCTATTTGTCGACTTCCGTTCGTTTTTATTTACCGTACGCTTAGTTTCAAGTACAGTAGAATCAAAATGAAGTTCGGACACTCGTTTTTTTGGAGAATTAACATTTAATTTCATTCGCTCACAACTGAATTCAACGTATTCTATGTATTACATTATAAACTCGAAAAACTTGTCCGGTTTGTCGAGAAGGAACATAAATCCATAGAAATGAGTTTTTGTTCCTGTTGCGCAAAGCACGGAGCAAAGCGAGATAAACTTTGAAAAGAAAATCGGATGAAGCGCGGTTGAAGGATCAGGGGAACGTTACGCCCTCTCGGGTACTCGTATATTTTTCGGCGGATATATCGTTTCGTCGAGATTCGAATTTGATCCATGGATTTCTTCGTGACATTTGGATTTTTTCACTCTCGCGAACTCATTCATATTTCCAGGAGTTTTTTTTCACCGTTCGCGCGAATATATGAGAATAGTCGAAGCATCGAGTAATCCGCGCGCGCGCCCGCGCGGTCTTGCAGTCGAGAATGTGTAAAAATTGGAGTACCTCCAGAGGTGTGTGTGTGTTTTTTTTTTTTTTTTTTTTCGAGTACATTCCGGTCCACGTAAGCGCCTAGTCGGCATCGCGAGTTAGCAAGCGACAATGCACAGCGTTGCATTGTTCTGCGTAATATTCATTCTGGAAGGATTGAGAGAACGGGGCGCGATGAAGCCAAACTTTTGTGACGAGATCGGGTGGGGTCACCAGACTTTTCACCGTGATCCCGATGCATTCATCGCGTGACGGTGAGCGGCTCTCAAAGCTGTACGTACAGTACTTTATAATACGCTTCGTTCCCTTCGGACTCTTGTGTATAAGATCGCTTCCAACTCGGCGAAACGAAGACCGAGTACCCCGGGGGTAGGTTGCCGGTATACTTTCACGAGCGCAAGAGGAGCTCTCCAAAGCGTACATGTCTAAATCTCTCGCACGGTATTATGAGCAAAGGATCAAGTTCGCAGCTCTAATCCTTGGGGCAAGATTTTAGCATCCAGCGTCTCGCTACGGAAACCCCTCGCGGCAACGGTTTGAATAACCCTTGCAACCCATTAGAAGGATCCCACTGTCTCTCGCTATGTACGCTCAACGTTCTTGTCTCTCAAACAAATGAACGCGATATTATAAAGGTACGAGTTAGCGCTGTACAGAGGCTCTGCTATGGGAGATGCGGGATTTCGCTTAAGCTTGCAAAACTCCATTGTCTTCAAGTATATTTGTCCGTATCCGCACCGACCTTTTATCAAACGTATACTTATTTACTCCAGTGAATAATTATCTGCGCAATTAATCATTTTATGCAAAAACATTTAATAGTAATGCAATATACTAATATATATCGATTTATTAATTATTTCCCGGCGTTATTGATGTTAAATTTTTTTTGAGAATTCCACAGAAAAATTGATCAAAATTGAAGAAAAGAGATGTGATTATTGTGCAGTAAATTTTTTTCGCTCGATAAAGAAGTATTTCAGTCGCGGAATTAAGATTGAGCGATCAAAAGAATGTTTCCTTTGAGTTAAACACGAACTTGTTTCGTTCCGATTGAGCTTTTGACTATTCGCGAATGAGCAAAAGGCGAAATTAAAGAGGAGGGAGTGATGGAATAAGAGAAAGGGTATCGATGGGATACGATCGACAGCGCGGAGTGTTCTCGATTCCGTACAACCCGTTTCAGGGATTTACGCGGGGGTTAGTGGCCGATTTCAAAGCTGATCGCAGATGCCAGCCTCCCCACGCATATCCTACATCGCTATCGGTCCGAAGCTTCCACTTGAGCGTCGGGTTACATTGTTGCCAAAGCCACCACGATGATTCCCGTTCATGGGCTCGAGTGAGCTTCGAGCTTAACCGAGTGAGAACAGCGTAACACACGCTGTGATTTTCGAACGAAATTCTCGATATGTTACGAACATTCTGTATCAGCGATTGGCAATTTTAATTTTGTCGAAATGGTGCACTACGCATTTTTCTCTTCGTGTCGAATTCTAAGAAAATAACAAACGAATGCTATATTTTTTTATTTTCTCGCAGTTTCGTATTCTATTAATATAATAATTAATTTTTCATTCAATTTTTTTACGAAACGTAGTTTTATCCTTAACGATTGTCGAATTCCTTCTCATGTTGCGCACGAGAGATGTTTCAAGAAGGATTTTCGCAATACGTCGCGAGCAAATGTTGTTACCATTCGCGTTTGGATTACAATTGCGGTGATAATGAACCTGTCGTTTCAACGGTCGAACGGAGTAGAAACGTGTTCACGCATATTGATGCCGCTGCTTCGAAGTTGGCGATCGCGAGAGGGAAGATCGATAATGATAACACCGGGAGGAATTAACCGAATATTATTTCACGGAATCTGACAAGCGTAATGCAACGTTCGGTTCTCTGATATCGGAAACCAAACTAACAACTCCAATATTGCATTGGCATATTTTCTATTGATATTGGTGGGTTGTAATTATGCTACTAGAACTATAGGCCTCCCTAATCAGAACAACAATTTGACCGCGTGTGGTGCAATTGAATAGTATCGTTGCCACTACATAACTTCACCGATAGGTTCTTGTATTATCCAAGCATTACCGCGGTATTATGCGCACGGCATATCGCGTATTCAATCGGCGAGATTTGTAGTCACATAGTTTGCTATCGGGTGCTATCGACGTATAAACACGTCGACACGTGGTCACATTTAATGCAAAACTAGCTATCGGCATCGTAGCGCATAACTTGGGAACGAAACTATAGACTCAATGAAATTCAATCAGTTACGTAGTATCAAAATTTAGCATCAATTTTAGGCTATGTTGGTATCGTGATATGTATGCACTAATTAGCCGCTTGTTAGCCGCTTCATTTGTAATTTAATCTTTATATTGTAGTTATTATTCGCAATTTAACATCACTTGTTTTTGTTCCAATTTTCATTAATATTCGAGACAATGAAAATTTGATACACGTTTGAATTAATTGGACCTGTCTCGATAAAATTATCGGTCTAAATAGAAAGATAATGCTAATCGATGATAGTGTCTCGTATTACGGAGTAACGTGGCGATATTCTCGTGTAGAAAATGAAGGCCGGCCTTCGAGAAACTTCGTAAATTTATCCCTGCCAAACGCATAAATTTTAAACAATACATCGCGGCATTTGCAAAAAAATAATAAATGAAAAGAGCGAACGACTAGGCTCTCGACGTTGTTCGCGTAGTTTCATGTGGGCGATTATTTTTATTTTTCAATTAAATTGAAAAAACCTTGAGTGTCAATAAAATATAACCTTTATTTGTACGAAAACTGTTTGCGAACAAAAAAAACGCCCACACGGAGAGTGCGATCGCCGAGTGCAGTTAATTTAATTTTTAAAATAGTTTTCACTCTTTCGATTAATTTCGTTTGCTCGCGAATCGCGATGGAGTAAATAACGAAGGACTCTTGAAAACTTCGATCCTCGATTCTCGATAAATGTCGGGTTTGTTTTCATTGATAAATATTTGATAAAAAAAAATCGCCCACATTTTTTTTCGCATTTGTGATTTTTTCACTATACAAAAATTTATGATAGATTTATTGAAATTTATTTTCCGAAGGTTCGTTCCAAAAATTTTCTGAATATATCGAAACGAGGCTCGAGTATCGGGTATAGCAAGAGATAATCGACGATTCACGAAGCAACGATTCGGCACACTATCGCAAGGTACTTGTCGTTGGCTTTCTACGGAGCCGAAACGTAATTTGAACTCTCGATTCGAAGATTCGATTTAGATTCGCGGACGAGTTTTCGAGGAGAATTCCAACTTTTTTTTTTATTCACCGGTACGACTCGCGGAAGAGTCAAACGCGTATATATATATTTGGAAAAATATGTTTTGCACCTCCGCGTTTAACGTCGCTTGAATCTTGCCAATGGTTGATGGCGGTTTTTTATTTTTTTAAACTTTTGTCGAGTACTACTTTTCCCGGTGAATTTCGGTCGGCCGGTAGAAGCGATAAACTTTAAATTGGACGTTATACAAGTGGCTCGGGAGGCGAAGGCGCCGAGTTTGCTTGGAGAAGAGGAAGAGTGAATGAAAATATAAATTTTACGAAACGATTTAGAAAAGATTGATAAACATAGTGTATACACAGCCGAAAGAGTTGAGTCGCGATCGCGGCGCAGTCTCGGGACTCGTGGTTAAGTTCCGAGTGTCGCGAAAGCGCGCGCGGGCAAACCGCTCGCCACCGAGGAACTGTCCGAAACTGAAGCGAGACATCCGAGTTTACACAATTTCAACGAAGATTGGACCCTGGAGAAGAGGAGAGAAGAGTCTCCCAGCTGCGAAGCTTTCGCCATACTCCGAATTTATATTTAGAACTGGCGACAGAAGCTAATATTAGATGGGCATTGTCAGTTTGCGTAGACGCTTCGGAATAATATGAAGAGGGAGAGGAGGACACAAGGGGCGAATGGCCTCGATAGAGAGAATTCACGAACATATCTTGGCCCTTGAGTACACAAATGCCAACCGTGCGAAATACCTCCAATTTATCGCAATATTAATTAACCCCTCCGGACTACTAATACCCTGGAAAAATGTAAACCAATAAACCATAAACTTTCGAGTGATCTAATTAAATTTTGCTATTTCGCTATTCCATATCCGAGTTTTGTGAAGCAACAATGTTTTGGCAATAAAGTGCCGCGTCGAGGAAAATTTCTCGACGGTACCGTGGGCGGCACCGCCCAAAAATTTCGTCGAACGAAAATGCGATGTCGAGAGGCGGGTATATGGATACGGTAACCTTACTGTACGTATCTACGCGACAACCTACCTGCTAGTTTATAGAGGAAATTTGTTCTTCCGCTTTCGTTTACGTGGGCGGAAAGGGAACGGAAAAGGGGTTGGGAGAACCGGGACCTCGGGGCCATACACCAGAGGGTAGAGAATATCGCGGGAATGGCAAAGAACGAAGGAAAGAAACAGACGAGAGCAGCGAGGGAATTTCACGAGACTGTCTGATGTAAACAGGTATACATATATATCGCTATATATATATTTACGAATGAACTAGTGTCGATACTCAATACTCTATCTTTCCCCCGTGTACACACGAAGAAGAATCGTAGCTTTCATTTCCCGGAGCGGATTCGCGGAATCGAATGAACAGTATCGAATTACAGAGAGAAACTTGTATCCTCTTACGTAATTCTTCTCTTATTATCTTCATTTACAATAAACATTTCAATTTATTGTGAAAAGTTAAATTAAACGTTACCAATAATAGGATTGTTCGATACTCTTAGAGAAACTTGGAAGTGTCGACCACTCGAATTTTCGACGATTGTTAACAGAACGCGATGAAAAAAAAAAAATTTTAGAAAAAATTCCAGGAGGCATATTAGATCCGCATTGTTGTAGTTGAAACAAAACCGTTCAGTATTCCGATATTGAAAGTTAGCCAAACTTGTTAGTTGTTCGAGGATTATCTTGAGGTATACTTCGGCTCATAGTTGAAGCTGGCAAGTGATGCGCGAGACGAGACTTTGCATGTACTTTGTACCAAGGTAATTTGTACCAAGGTAATATATGAGTCTATATTGCAATGTATGTAACGCATCGAAAACTGCGTAACATTATAAAATGTTTTACTCCCATTCATTGACGAAGTGATGTACTCTGCTGTGTTCCGCAAATTCGACAAACGATGGCGTCGTGATCGCATCAGGGGCTTCGTATAACAATCAATCACCCGCTAATTAATGAACATATTCGGTAGTCAGTCAAACAGCCTCGGTAATTAATGAATCGTTTCGTCTCTCTCTCGGTTTGTTGGCTATAGCTATTTCGCAAATAGGGAAATATTGGAAGCAATGTGGGTTCGATAGATGCGATGAATTTCTTGATTTACACCCCGCGAAATTTCACGGCACAATTGCACCGGACAGTGCGCGATGCGCCATGACGGTACTTCAAATTTTGAGGGCGAACAGACCGAATTTGAGTGGGTTTGGCCCTTCTGTTCGGGACGGTAGATACGAGTTCCTCCGTCCCCTCTCTCCCTCGATGACCCGCGAATTAAGCGCCCGAGCGAGCTTTTGAGAGCTCAGCTATAGAAATATCGCGCGAGAGTAACCCCCTCTTTCATTGTGTGCTGCAGCACATACCTCACAATCGGGGATACATACACGAGAGTGGTACTACGATAATACAGATCAGTGGCAACTTGGCCTCATTAAAGCGGCGGAAAAAAATCCATAAAAATCGGCAAAACGAAAATAAATGTATTTCAATGACTCTTCGGAAAAAAAAAATATCTCTGAAATGAATAAAACTCGATGAAATAGCAGATCGTTAGCAGGTTACATATGGTGATAAAAAAAAAAAAAGATCAAAAGAACTATGCATCGGAAGTCCCCGATTTGTTCGACAGGGAAGCTGCATGACTGATTTATATTATCCGCGTATTGTGTAAACTGAACGACAACGACGAAATCGTGTACCAAAATCTCCACAATATTCCGGACAGGTATTATAGTATAGAAATCAAAACCAACTCTCGTTCGATCGCTTGGTGTATGTCCAGAGTTCGAATTAAAACTGAATTTTCGTCTCGATGAAAGGGTCATTAATCATGGGTTATTTCGACGACATGGCGGGTGACTCGCAGTATCCCGAAACATCGAGAGTGAGAGAGAAGGAGAGAAAGAGGGTGGAGGGATGAGCCTCTCGTGCGGAAATGTATATGTGTGTACTTGAGTACCGGAGAGCATCACATCGGGCGTTGCATTAATTCATCTGGATCCCTCGGCGCTATTCTCTACCGACTGGTACGGAATACACGACTCGGTTTTCGGGGACAGCGTTGGAATTCGTATACAGAATATACAGCACAATATCTGTGTGTCTCTTGCTATCCCTTGCATATGTCTCATCTCGCATTTGATTCGAATGGAACATGTATAAACTCGAACGACAAGAGGCGAACACAAAGGTACCTATAGTATTATGGAGATACTGTCATATGCGTTACTACACACCGCAGTCGAGAACTGTAATTCGATTGCATGCACGGTATGTTTGTTAATCATCGGCACGATGTAACGATACACACGTGTGTTCATTCGAGTAACAAACGAACTTTCGAAGGCTGCAAGTGACTTTTGTTTCAATGACGTAGAAATGAATACACACGATGGAATGCAAAGCACTTTGACAAAGAGTTGACGCGACGAAAGTCGTCGAATATTCATATAATGAATCGAAACATTGTTGTGGTTTGGTGACTAATAGTTTTGGTAGTGCGATCATGAAGAATATCATTGAACTCGTATGTTGCGCGTGTTGTGTCACACGCGCATACGCGCAAAGAGCAGATGTTCCGGTGCTGCGGTGATAAATTGTAAATTGAAGCCAACCTATCGGACCTGTGATCTGGTCAGCGACAGCGGAACATCGTTTTAGCTCGCAACACTTGTAAATTCTCTATTCATCCACATATACTGAAATATCTGGCATTTCATCCCGTCGAAACTCCGAGAATCGATTTTCGCGGTTTCCATCGAAGAGGATTTCTCTTAGGTTTGCTTGCATTTACTACTGTCGGGGACGCGGAGTTCAACATGTTGAACTCGCCGTCCATGGCTCCAGCGAACCTTCACCCGCAATCCATATCGGGAGCAGTGGAAATTCTCGCGAGCCAAGCCAACTGTGTATTTTACCTCTCGACACTGAAATTTCGATCAATAACCACGAGCGAAGCGTTTGAAATAACTTTTGCTATCCGAGGATGAAGGATATTTCAATTTTCTCCATGTTCCGCACGTCTTCGATGATGTGTGCAATCCGGTACGTGGTTTGTCGCTCGTTACCCCGACAAAGATTTGTCTCTTCGACACATTGAAATTTTAACCACGGCCTGTCGTAACGACATTTGCACTTTGACAAATGGATCGCACGTGTTGAAATGATAATTCTTTTTTTGTGTAAAAACGATGGAGAGATGTATTTGTACGGTTGCGTGTGGATGAACCGTTTGCGGGGATCGAATTTGTAGACGTCAGGTTAGATGCCGGAATGAGTTGACATGTATCTTGGAAATTTCGCCGTTGAAAGGGGGAGGGGGCGGGGGAAGTACGAGTCGATATTGACACGAGAGCGAAGGTTCGATTAGGGCAAGTCGTCGCCCCGAGTATGACACCTCGTGGGACCGCGTGTAGCGTATAGAACGTATCGGTGAGCGACGAGGAGAAATAGCGGAATAGAGGAGGTTGAACATTGTAATGTGTAGGTGTGTGTGTACGCTCGGCCATCCTCAAGCCCTCGATCGTCTACAGGCGGTCGAATTGGTCGAGATGGCTTGGCTGTAATTAGTTGATGGACAGGGAGCGGTCACAAAGGGTCGTCGACGTCGTCTCGTGAGCAACGTCGAGCAACAACCCGGGGGTAGCTATGTTTCCAGTAGACAAGCAAGCAAGCAAGCAAGGTGCCGCTGCTTGGACAGGTATACCGATTCGTAAAGAGGGCGAGGCAACCGAGTCAAACTACGACCCCTCTCACCGTTACCCTTCTGACTATCTCTATGTATATACGCGCATAGTTATCACATGGAAGGGATGATGTGCAAAGTGGCGAGAGAAAGAACCAGAAAGGCTTTGGTTATTGCTTGCACGCTACCAGCCCATTTACATTCTGGATGGATGCCACGAAGAATCACGCGATAGACGAATCTTGCCTCGCTGTTCTTTTTATTAAATCTTGACAACGCAACTTTTATTTATTTTTTTATATAATTCATTCGATTGGGACAGAATTTATTTTTCCATTATAAATATCGAAATGAAAGTGCTATGAGTGGTAGATTCGTAATCAGTGGATCAAAAAATACACAAAATAAACGAATTTGCTGATTTTGAAAATTTTTTTTTTGGGTTGCCACAGACTAACGAAAAACGTAAAAAAACGTGTGATACAGAGTTAAACTTTCGATTTTTTGGTGTAATAATCGAAGAGCACAAAGAAAAATATGCTCAACACACATTTTCACGTATTTTTTTTGCGCGGTTGGAAAACGAATTCCGCAGCAATTTCGGTGCGGTTTCAGCCACGTGCAAATGCCAATCATCGGTCGTACACAACGAAAACAATGTACCCGATATTTTTTCCAAATTGTCAGTGACCGGATATGGGAAAAAAAATAAATAAATAACGACACAGTCCAATACATTTTTAATATGCGCTGCACACAGTAAAATTCAATCGGAAATGGAATTTTCTTGTAGTCAAAATAAAAAGTATGGAAATAAAATAACTCGCGATTGGTAAGTGCACATGTACTTGCGATGTACGTGCAGTCGAAAAGATTACGTACACAAATTCTGCGCGTTTCCGCAATGGTGTGATAAAGAAGAAGATGATGGAGGAAGGGACGGTAAGAGAGCGCGCGAAACTCACCACTCGCATAGTGCGCGTTGCATTGAGGTTTTCGAAAGCTCTCCAGCTTCTACCTCTCTAGCTGGCTTTACCTACGTCCTCGTTCGCGGCGCAGAATCCTTCAAACCCTCCCGTAAGTATACGTATATCCTCTCACTGAATCGCTTTCTCGCGGCAAGCATCATCACGGCTCAGCATCACCTCGTCGCACGGAAGAAGCGAATGCGGTGCGAGAAATCGTGCCAACGAACGGAAAGTACAGATTACGCGCGGAAACAAATTGCCCGAGAGGGCGCGGGTTCGGAGAATATTTCAATTTTGGATCGCGACTCATACGCGACACGTAAATATATGGATATAAATATGGGAGAAAAAATGTTGCACGGCACAAGATGTGTGACAGGTGCGTTGAACAGCGAAAGAGAGCTCTTTTTTTTATAAAAATGTCTGGCGCACTGTCAAAAAGGATGAAGGGTGAAAGATACGAAGGGCAATTCACTGTCGAGGGCCAAAGCACATCCGCGCGTCTTTGACGTTTTTCGATCGGGACACAGTCAACCCATTTTTCCATGTAGTATAAAATATATATACTGAACGAAGCAGTGTTTTAGAAAGGAAGGAAGAAAATGGGCGTCCACTGCGTCACATACTACCCCTCTGTCTGACCTACCAAGGGTTTTGACGCCACCGCTGCTGGTTACTGTCGAAATGTCGTCGCTTCGTGAAATAACTTACGCCCATGGGCTCATGGGAATTGTGCGGCTACTGGCTACTGTTGGGACCTCCTCATCGTTTCTGGCCGTCCGTTATGAAGCGACGACCGTGGCCAACGGTATTGACGCGTGAGCGTTAGACGGTCAAAGACGGAGTGAAGGACACACTCAAAAGGTTCCCATATCGCACACCATGCGTCCGGACCAAGCGAAGCCTTTGTCGCTTGATGTCCTCGTTCCACTCCTCCCTCCCTTTCCTCGCTTCCTGTGTACCTCTGTTGCCTCTCGCAAACTCGCGTGTACAATATTCTTCAATCGGCAACGATTTTTTTTTTTTTTTTCGCCGTGGCTTTTGGCATTGTCGTCGGGTTACAACGCTAAAGCATGTAGGGACGACTCTTTTGAGACCCGATAAAGCACGTCGCCGATGTGGTTGTCGGCGTTATTTTCGCCTAACTGAGCTTCGCTTTCCTTCGACGAATATTGCACATACCGTTAGAAGGGAATTTCCTAATCGAATATTTAGAAATCTTGCAAGGAATATAGTGCACTAGCAGCAATGATTTGTTCGATTAGATTAGATTTTTTGGATTAAAATAAGATTGGGTTTTTTTTTTATAAAATTGGTTAGTGGGTGAAATGAAAAATAGATCGATGAATTTAATTATAAGCTTTTTTTTGGGTGTGTTATTTGGAGTACAAATATCTCGCATAGCTATGAGTTTTGGCGTCGAATTGATATTTATAGATTTGAAGATGATTACTCATTTCTAAATCTGAACTTCCTAAAATGGTATATCCGGTTACTCCCAATTGGGAAAGTCAAGGTTCATGCGTAGCTTCGAAGCTGAGGATATGAAAGCTGTTTGTGTTTGTTTCGCCGCTGCGCGTTCCATTATCAACAAAGGTAAAACTATCCATCGAAATGTCGATAGGTCTTGTTGCCGCAGGGTGTTACGAGAAGAACAGTTTCGAGGAGCGATTGAACGACTCCCCTCCCTTCCCCCATCTCCCCCCGTGTCGCAAGTAATTAACAACCTACGGATGAGCGTACAACACGCGAGTGGAGTGAAAAGGACGGTGTGGGTGTATAGACGGGACGAAAGTGGGGATAATGGACCTTTTGTGAATCCCAAATTAGTTGATGGGCAGCGAACAGTGTGGCCGAAGTAATGCCCGGATTATGCGGCGAACACAATGGCCCTCGAAAACGGTCGCCGCAGTGGCGCACTCGATAAATCACACTGATACCTCATCCGGGACACCGCCATACCAACCCTCTCCTCGTTTTCGCCCCGAGGCGTTCACCGCACCCGACTCCGCGACGAGAACTCTCTCCCTCACTCTTTCACCGCTAACGACGATTACCAACAAGCACCGGCAGTCGAGAAAAAACGTCGAGACACAAGTGTCTCTTTTTTTTTTGTTTCTTTTTTTTCAACCGGAAACTCGTCGTGACTTTAAAAAACGATATCAATTACGCTACTACCAACATTTAGAAGCTTGAACTAACGTTTTTCTTTTGTCTCTTTTTTTTTGCAATCTCTGAACAATAACATTGTGAATGTAATTGAAGTCTCGTGAGATTTTTGCAACTCCGAAGATAGTGCTTTGTTCGTCCTGCATAAAATGTTGTGAGAAGAATCTCATTTCTAACAATTTCCGCAGGTTAAAGTCCTGTAACTATGGTTACGAAGGATAATTACGGTCTCCCTGTAATCATTGATTAACGCCAGCTTTACGAAAATTACAAGTTCGTAATTAAATTGCATGGAAATTCACTGCGAAGCTTGCAACGAGCAGTAATTATAACTGCAGCTTATTACTTATTAATTGTGTTTAAGTGAACGCAACTCGTCGGAACATAGCGCAATTAAACAGCGGCTATACAGTTTTTCACTGTGATTCGCGCTTCGTTCGGAGGTTTATTGAGTTCGAGAAAAAAATACACTTCGCATCCGCAGGTTTCCGTGTTACAGCGAAAGAGCATCATCTATTATTCCGCACTCTTTTCTGTCCCTCTCCGGTTTTCATCCGCTCGATCTCTCCGATGGTCAAACTTGTCGGATGTACTTTATACAAATGCGCGGAAACAAACGAATGGAGAGAAACCGAGTAGGTTACCAACAGACCGATGAACAATATATCAAAGTCAGCCGAGATAATATTTCATTTCGCGACACCCGCTACAGCCGAAACGTTTAATAAAACACGCAAAAAAGAACTATAAATTGTTATCCGTTCGCTCCATGTTTTTTTTTTTTTTTATACGTATTCCACGAAATTTGCTGCATACCAAAAATAATATAATTCCTGACGTCTATTTTTCTCCCCGACGACAATAAAATTTCTTTCATCGCCATTTCATACCACAGAACCGTGTGGCGCTCTAATCCCAGCTGTACGCACTAAATCCGCGGCGAATTACCACATATGCCAAAGATTAACGCAGGATTCAACGCGGGGATAGGACACGGAAGATTTCACATCTCGAGTACGTGTCATCGTGGTGATAATAATTTCCAAGCTTCTTTTTTTCCAGCGAGAGGTGACCCCGCGGTCAAAATATTTCATAATTTTCATCCACGTTAAACGCGGCTAATTTTTGTCATGAGAGTGACGGTAAAAAAAAATATACTTCGTCACATATACGAGAGAGGCGGTCGAGTGTATCATGTTAACCCGGCAGCTTCATTATTTTAATGATCCTTGTTATTTCGCGAACGAATTTATCTCGTATAACCCGCGTCCTGGATATTTTTTTTCGAACGACACGTATACTAGATGTACGACAGCTACTCGTAAATTGATATTCCAGTTTATTTTATTTTTATAATATCGGAGTGAAAAGAAAAATGAGCGGTTTTTTTTGTGGAACGTTATATCGAAAGCCCTACATCCGGAGCAAAGCATCAAGGGTGTTGGAGTAAGCGAAATGCAGAGAGAACTCAAAAGCTACCGAAGCATCCGTAGTGATATAGCTATAGGATAAGTATACCGGAGCTCGTCGTATAAGTGGAAGTAGTGCAACGGGTATATAACAGCGTGAAAGGTGTGCGCGATGCAAGAGTGCACCAGTAGGTCGCTCAGCGGCTGTGGTGGTGTATAAGGGACGTTGGCGAGACTGAATTTTAAATTCCTCGAGAAACGGAAAAGCGAGTAAGTGGGTAGGTACCTACTGGCTCGTCGACATATCCGATATTCGCATCCGCACACACGTACCGCGACGACTTTTCGCTGCTCTCTTCAGCATCCACTTTTTTCGTCGTTTTTTTTTTTTTTTTCTTCCCCGTACGCTCTTTTCATCTTTTCATTCTTTTCCTCGCTATCCTTCCTCACTTTCTCTCGCGTCACTTGGATTTTCCACCTCAACTTCCGTTCACCTTTATTCATCCGCGAGTTTCGTGTATCATAGTTTTTACTCAGTTAAATGAAAACTCGCTTGTACCCTGAAAATCGTTCTCTCTCGACGATTTTTCTTCGAGAAAACTCGAGTTCGTTTAGTCTCTATACTCCGCGGGCACTGTACTGCTGCGACTTACTTTTATCTCTACCGGCTTTTCATGAAAAACTGGACTCGGCGCTAAACCGGTGGCTGAACTACTTGAGTAATTAGTTACACATTTTTTATCTCTCCGTTTGCTCGAAAGAAATGTCGTCGCCTCTGCGTTGTACAAGGGTCTCAACTTGCGAATCGGACAGATATATATATATGTATATATCGCGGATATAGTTATATCCTTTAAATTCTTCAATTTAATTCAGTTCGTGACTGGTGTGCCTTATACGCTCGACAAGCGTACGATTGAATTCGTAATTTTTCGTCAAATCAAACGATCGGGATCTTGCGATCTTCGATGTCAATGTTTCCCATAGCTATTATGAAGAGTAGAAAACCTGTACGCGGTGCAGTTTCTACGGATAACGGCTGGACAGGCTTCCCTATATAGGGTCGGTAACGGACGTCAACGGTACCCGTGGGTTTCTTGCCCAAGAGACGCATCGCTGAACTGTGCAATCAGCTCATACAAGCTGATTCACGATTATTGTATTCGGCGTATGTGAATGACGACAAAAAACGGGTTATTCCATTTCGCAAAAAAAAAAAAAAAATCTCAATTCATATGTAGTTAAAAACAATAATTAGAAAAAAGTTAACAAATAGCAATAATAAACTTTAAATTGTTATATCATTGTTTTTCTTATACAATATTTTTCATTTTGTTTAATAATAAATTTAATCATATTAGTAAATAAATTGTTTGTATAAAATTGTGCAAAAAAATCGTGTAATCGTATTAACATTGCGCAACATCGCTACGTTTAATTCAATCTTTTTTTTTATCGACTAAAAAATCGCGATATTTAAAATACGATAAAAAAAATTAAAGAGAATTTCATATCATCTTTTTTCCGATCGTGTTTGGCATAAAAAAATCGGCTTATCGAGCATATCGGGTTTATGGTTTGATAACATTAATCGCAATTCGTGTAATCCGTGGATCGAAACAGTTGCAATTCTGAATGGCATCGATGTAACGATTAACTCGAATCGGATATAAATTTGTAAAACTACAGCGAAAATCCGGTTGACGAGAGTAGAATAATCGGAGAGATTGGATGGTTGTTATTGTTGCTTTTTTTGTACATACATGCGTGAGTGCGGCAGCATTGACTACTCAGAGAATCGAGACACGGACTGCGTCTCGCCTCCTTCTTCTCTGGGCGGCAACGCGTAAGTAAGCGCGCCGCGGCAAGGCTAGTCGTATAGTCGATGCACACACGATGGCATCGGCATCGTGTGTGTTTTTTTTTTTTTTTTTTTTCACGGGAAGCAATTCTCGGAAATACGGAATGTAAAAGGCGGGAGCTGCATCTTGAATCGATCAACGGAATCGAATGGATGAGTCTGCTACTAGAGTTCCGTTCGAGACCCACTCGAGATTGCCTCGAGGGTTTGCGTCCAACAACCGTTCTATTGTTTGCTCGACGGTGCAGCTTCAACGAATTTAATTGATCTCTCGGTTCGCGTGGGTGGCTCGACGGTATGAACGGCGGAAGAGCCTTCGGCGATTCGTCCGACAACGATGATGGCAGCGCGATCACCAAGTGAGAGTTCGGATAGAAAACTCGCACACGATTTTAGGGTTCGTTGGCCCTGTTGACGACGGACAGAGAGACGGAGAGAGAGAGAGGTGCGCGGCTCTTCCGCTCGTATTGAGTTACCGAAGTTACGAGGAGTTACTGAATTGCGGACTTCATAGGATATCGGGGAAAGTCAAGTACAGTAGAATTTCTCATAGATCAACATTCAAAACTACTTGTCGGTCTATATTATTTTTTAATTCGAACATTGAGTCTCCCAGCATGCAGTTTTAGTTGAAAACGCGCGCAAGAGCTACAATTTGGAAGAGAAAGAACGAATTTCTTTGAAAAACAACAACTTTTTGCGCAAAGTCCCACTGTACAATTAGCAAGAAAGCAAATATAACTCGATAACTAAAAGAAAAGTAACGAAGAATCATACATCTAAAAAAGTAACTGATGGATTCGACGTTACGGAAAGATCGCAAGAGACGCGTAGCAGCCACGTTAAGACGGCGTTGAGTCTCGTATAGAAGAGATAAGAGTTACCGTCTGCTGTCTCGGTTTTTTTTTAGTATAGTATATTCTACCAAGTAACAGCTTCGAGAACGCGTCTAGTGTTACTAACGAAGTTGAACAGCCGAGATCGATGATCGCAGCGATCGGATCACCGATGCGGACACATAGCTCCTGCCCGCCTCTGAGCCAAGAGTATATAATATAATAGGGGTACCTGGTAATAACGGTTTTGTAACAAATGATCTCCGAGAGAGTCTCACGCGAGGAAAACAACAAATTACATCTGGCGTCACTGAAATTCAAGCTAATATTTTTTTGTCATCAACAGAAATACGGTTAACAGTGGAAAATCATTTTTTTAGCTTCAGGTAATCCAGTTTCTGCAGGTTTAATCGTAAATTGCTATTTTCTTGCTCGAAGCTGACTTTAGCGACTGAACAATCGAATACAATCCATGTTCAGACTTTCGTATCGAATAGAAACTGATTGCCAATTACTTGGATCCCCACGTTCGAACCCATTCAATATACGAACCTTTTGACAGTGAAAAACAAAAATGCACCGATTAACAAGCGTACGGTTTCGATTTAACGCAATAAAGCAGAATTTCCATTCGTTCCGAACGGATTCTCGAGGTACTCGTTTGCAAAAAAACGCGTATTCATCATAAATAATTGACAACAAAACAAAAAAAGGGTAAACAAAACATCAATAATTTGACAATAACAAACAATTAACAACATTTAACAATGAAACAAAAAAAGGTAATGAAAGTGGAAAGGAGTGAACAGCGAAAAAAAGAAATGAATATGGTATTTATTGAGTACCATTATGCCGAAAATGGAAAAAAGTAATGTGCGGATATGTTTGCCATTACACGAAACGTATCCTCTTTCGAATCCGATCCGAAACTTTCGGCATCCATAGAGTTTCCGATGCTCAATCCTTTTAAAACGAACTGCAACGTTTGCGATCCGCCCTGCCGCAACGAGAAGTTCGAGCTGCGCCAGCCTTTCGTAAAAGTTCAAGGGGCGACAGAGGGTAGAGGGCGGAGAAAGACAAACGAGAGAGTTCTCTTTTAAACTAAAGCTGGAAAACGATGGGACTCACTCGGCTCGAGGCTTTGTTTTATCACGTTTATAGGGTGTATGGTGTGTAGAGGCAGTAGAGGCACAGCGTAAAGGTAGATAGGCAATGCCGGGAACACGTATGATATCTACGAAACGCACCACGTAGAAAGGGCAGCAGCAAGGAACAGCGACGCAACGTTGGCAATATGAGAAAGGTAATGCGGAATTGCACACGGTCCAGGTGTGCTTGTGTACGCGTAAACAAAAGCCAGCCTCGCGAAGCTCATAATGTCTAACGGATGACTTTGTCAAAGTAAGCCCCGGAGGAAGAGAGCGAAAGAGAGCAACAGCCTAGCAGCCGTTGTTACGTTCAAAGCTGGCAATGTTGTCCCGTTGTGCGCGTGAGTCGTCCCCCTTTTCACCCGGTGGTACCCACTTTCCGCGTCACCCCCATCGAGTAATTGTACTTTTGTTTAAAGTCTTTTGTCGCGATTGCGGAAGAACAAAAGGAAGGACGCAGGCGAAACACGTGAATAGGATACCCCGCAATTTCGATGCGGTCGTAAGCGCTATCGCTGAGTTTTACGCGCTCCTGTACGCTTCAAAATTAGGACAATAAAGAAGATTTCGAGTGGAAGTAAAATTGAAGTTTTTTTCTTCTGGTTCCGTGATCGAATAATGGAGCAACGGATTACTCGAGGGGATATCAGTTAATTTTTAAGAATTTTTTCTAACTCCGTATTTGTTTATTATTAATTTATTTCCCGTGAAATTGGGAAGAACTTGTGCGATTGAAGACAAGCAGTTGTTAATTGGGATAATTGTAACATCCAAACGATTCTCGATTCGACCTGAGGTAAGAGGGGACGTTTACGAGACGGCCAAGACGCGAAATGAACGAGTTCGCGCTTCTACTCCAGTTCTCTTTAGCCTTTTCATTTGTTCTTTCTCTCAAAGACGTATTCTTGCACGCTGGACGCCCTCGGTACTTGACTGAAGTCTTTGCAAAATCCTTCAACTTTGCTCCCTTGTGGTATACGAGGGCAGGGGTCGCTGTGCTAAGTAGTTTCGTACATTTAGCTTCTCACCAGACTTTATTGTTTATGCGCTTTGTGTGAGGAGACGGTTTAGCCGGCTCGTCATCGTCGGAGCCAAGGCAACTGCGGCTGTACGGAGAAAGTTACAGAAAGGGCCGCGCGAAGACACTCTTTCATTGTCGTCCCTTGTGTTTTAACCTTTGGACATACCCAACGCCATATGTATCTTGCGCAATGTCGGCGTCAGAATTCGCACGATTTCGAAAGATATAAACTACCTTTTATGGTGTATACGATATACGACAAAGAGTACGCAAAGTTTAAGCGTGAAACTCCTTACGACGAGACTTTTATTTATTGGATTCACGATGACAGAAATGGGTTTTGGATATTCGTAGAAAACGACCCACTGAGTCTTGGAAAATGAAATCACTTGGTAAACAAAGTGTACCACTTTTTTTAGAAGTTATTGCACATTAATTATCATTATTATTATTATATTTATAAAAACCCAATCGTAGTTTTTACAGTAAAACTTATTTTTTCGTATTTTAATGGCGATTGAAGAAAAAAAGAATCGAAATTTATTATGAATCAAATAATATATACCATGTGCACCACATAGATTCGTTGAAGGTACTCGTTAAAAGCGTTTCATTCTCGTACCTGCGTTCATCTACAATACATACTGTTCTATGTGTATAAAATGAATGTCTATAGGGACCTACGGAGGGGGTACGGGGGCTACGGGGGGTACTTCGTTCATAGGTGCGCCTTTCACAGCACAGAAGGAGCGCCGCGAGGTAAAGATGGTCAACAGTTTTCACCCCTGCGGGAGTCATGAATATTCATCACCGTTAAATGCTGCGAGCAGCGAGCGAAGACCGCGAGCAAAATCGATATACAGCAGAGGAAGGGTTTTATTATATCTATAGAAATATACTATATACTATGCACCAAAGTACAACAGCCCTCGACGAGATGTTCTCGTAGTAAATTTTTTTTTTCTATTCATCGATTCGATAATTGACCACTTTACAGTTTTCAATGAAATTTTCGAACTTGAATAAAGTTGCCAATGCAACAAGGACTATCGTCGTTGAAGAAGAAATACGGCGGTAAAAAAAATCGCAAAAAATCCTGATAGACCAAATTAAAAAAAAGTGATTGAACTTAAAAAAAACTACAGCGTACGGAGGCTGCGGCAAAAATTGTGTGAATTCGCGACTGCGGGCAATCAGCGTTTCTGTTAAGTCGATAAAAAGGGTCGACGGTAAAAAAAAAATAAGGCAATATTCGCGCGACTAAATATTAAGTCACTGCCTTAACGGGTCTCCGAGCGTTTCCGGCTTGTGTCGTCGGTCGTGAAGTCTTCGAAAATTGCAAGTTGGGGGAACGGCTGAGCGGGTGACGACCAACGAGAGCTCAGGGTGAAGGGACTTCGAGAGGGCTCTCGGGCAGTGAAGAGATCCGGGGCCAAAGAAACTGTGCGAAATTACCGGGGTTCTCCCCGTCATAAATCTCGGAAGGTTCTCGTAAAAGCGTGGCTGACATGTGTGCCGCTGCTGGGCGCCGTTGTCGTGTACTTTGCGGCGTTACACCGTCTCACTCCTTTTAACGTTCAGCACACGCTATTTTCTTACTCTGTATACTCTGCCGAAGTACTTATTTCTTGACATTTTTTTTTTCTTTTACATTTCGAAGAGAGTCACATTCGTTTAAGGAAAAATATCTTTGGACTTTGACAAAAATGTAGACGGCGCGTGGAACAACGAAAAAAATAGTTTATAAATCGGTAAACGACAAAACAAAGGGAAATAATTTAAATAAATGTGTACAGTAAATAAAAAACCGACTGACTGGCTGAAAAACAGAGTGAAATAACAATCAATTATTCACATGTCATAGTCGAGCGATTTTTTCGTCATTGAGTATGGAAATCTCCCGAGTATAACATGTGAATAATTAATCGTTATTTCACTCGTTTTTTTTTCAGTCAGGAGTTTTTTAATTTTTGTACATTTTTTTATTTCATTCTTTTTAAAGAAAACAATTTTAATTAAGACCTAAACTTCTGTGAACATTTATTCCGTTTATTCTTCATTGCAAACGACATTCATTGAACGTCATAGAATCGCTGTATCAAATTCTGTTAAGTCGTTTTCACCCGTTTTCGGGAACATACCGGACAACGAAATCGCTCGTCTCCGTGAAATGCATAACTCTCGTCTTTTTGCACTGTCGGGCAGTCGGGAGTTAAAAGTTAAGTACGATAAATTGTAATTTCATTTATTCAAAGATTGTTTCTTCACAATTACCCATTAATTTTTCCGCTGCGACTTTTATCATTCAACTGTGGATAAACTATGGTACATTTGTACTCTACGTCGAAGGTAAGCTCTAGTGTATACACGACTTATCCGGTACGTTGTAGCTGGATTTCGCGCATCGCACAGATGTCTTATCCCCTACAATGGAGTAGTCTACGCTAAGTATAAGTACCTTTGTATATAGCATCTTTGTATCTTAGATGCGAAACGTAGTAGTAGAGTATGTGAAGTGTATAGTATGAATAGTGGAGGGAATGGAGAAGATCTTTCTGTGAGAAGCTCAGAGTTCGAGGCTGCAGTTCACTTTCAACGGGACAGAAGAGCTTCTTGAAAATGTTACATCGTAAGCTTCGGTCTATATAACTCGAATATAAGGACTATATATAATTTCACAAAGTGCGTACTCGGGTCACGAGCTGAGGTCGTTACATATATATTTTTTTTTGTACGAGCCGAGAAATATCTTATACCCCATATAATCTTGTATCCTCGGAGTATCGCGCATCCGCTCAAATCCCCTACATGCCTTCCGCAACATTGAACAAAAAAGTATTGTCATGATATTTCTTCCTCTTGACACGAAGGGTTCCGTGAGGTTTTTTTTTGTTCGAAGCAAATAAATATCAACGAATAAGTCACAGCAGGTCGACGCAGTTATGAGTAAATGATCGATGAATTTAAAAAAAATCGATATATCAACGGCTTCTCGAAATAAAATAAATTCAGAATAGTCGAAGGTATAACATTTTTTTTTTAAGTACATACATTCTATCCAGAAAAAAAAATCATTAAATTGGATTTTCCCTCTTCAAATTAAATCATTTAGTGATACCGATACTCGTTAAAAACGTATTTAACTCAAAAAGTCAATGAAATTCACGATACTAATAATGAGGCTTTCGAATGATATGAATTTGCTGCGGAAGTGATATCAGAATTTTGTTCAAGTGGATCGAATCGAATATTCAATTATGTATATACATTTTATGAGGTGATTCGTATAAACTCGCGAGATGTGGGCTCATAGCGTTAAATGCCATTGGGGCCTCTGCCTCGATAAACGCGTGAGCGTAGAATACGATAGGGGATGCGTTCGGTGCATCGTTATTGTGCATACATGACTGCATGCTCGGTATACGAAAACGCTACCGAGCAATAGTATTATACGTGCGTATAGCTACTGTATGTAGAATAGCGCAGAAGATGCTTATTATTCATAGAGTGTTGCCGCATAGCCAGTGGAACGGTAAAGAGATATGCAACTGACCCACGTAACCCTCGTGCGATGAGAAGAACCCTTTCCGACCCCCGGAAAAGCCCTCTTCTTCTCCTCTTCACGTTCCGATTGTCCTCGCACGTGCGGGGACTTTCCATCCAAGATTTTTCACCAGACGAATTTTCGGCTCGATATGTGTGTGTATATATGTGTGTCTCCTCGGACATCTCGTTTATTCCATCCTAAACTCCTTCCCTTTTTTTTTTCTCGTCTCTTTTCGACTGTTAACATGCCTCGGACCCTCATGCCGTCTTTAATGTTCGAGACTCGCGCAGCTGCCGAGATCTGCTCGAGGTGAAAGCGTCGCTCGAGCCTTTACACGGCTAACACATGCGGAAACTCTTCTATATGCTCTCTTTCTCTTTCTCTCCCTCCCTCCCTCACTCTCTCTTTTCTCGTGGACGAATTTTAGCCCATTGTTTTTACAAATTCCCTCGCCTCCGCGTTTTCGGGTTTAGCTGTTACCGAACACCGAGCGCAGCCGTGCAGCACGTTTAAAAAGTTATTTATACGGCATTTAACTTCGCGCGACCTCTTCTCCCTCTTGCCAACCTTACAAAAAAAGAAATAAATAAAACGACCCCAATGCCGTTTAACTCTCAACGTGCGCGTACCCAGGGATATATTAATCACGAACGCATACAGGTAGATCCCCTATACAACACCGTAGAAACGCAAATCATACCGAGAATTCACCATTGTTCCACGGATTATACGCATATCTATGGTTTATGTAGGAATATCTTTATGGAGTAAAAAGAAATAAAACGATAATACAGGAATTATTTACCGCACGCCTACGGTAATAGGTATAATCTATTTTTTCTCTCCCATTAAATTTTCGAAAATACTATCGACAATTATCGGTTAATTGTTTATCGAATTTTTGGGATCGCGTGTACACGTACTGGATAATGAAATACCGGGAATAACATCATATTTTTTCCTCGAAGCAATAATATTCGATAGTGTTCCGCATTACTGAACGTAAAGACTAAATTTTAATACACCAAACTTTTTCAATACCTAGGACACGTAGTGTTTACAAATTTGTAATAAAAATAAAAATTTGTAGACACTATTTTTTTTTGGTTCCGAAATAATAAAACTCATCCATATCGGTGATACGAAAATTTACGAAAAAAAATACAATTATAAACGTTCGTACGGCAATCGAGGGAAAAAATATTTTATCACTGTGAAATGGATACCGAGATGTGTTTTAGTGGAACAAAAAATATTTACCAAACAGTATGGTGAAAACAGTTCACCGAGCTATTAATTCCGGATGAATAAAAATACTTTCTCAATATAGAGGATTGTCGGAAAAAAAGAAAAAAAATCAAAATTGTTAGAATCGGTAGAAATCTGTTCTATGGTTGCGAGTTCGGTGGATAGAGATTTTCTCTTTTGGTTTATACTTTTTGGAAGAGAGTCGAGCGCCAAGCCAACAAGACAAAGGATATTTATGCATGAATCCCGCGTGGCGCGCACATACATAGTGAACATTAAAGCGTAGAGCAGAGGCAATGGACGAGTTGCATTTTGCTGCAGGTGCTCCGGTCGTTGAAAAAAAAAAAAATGAAGCCTGTACTTTATGCAGAGAGAAAGAACGAACGGAATATCGCGATCGTGATCCTCTCTCGATTCCCCGGCACGTCACAGCCATTTCGTTCGAAATTTGACTAACAGAGGCTACGAAACTCTGTGTTGTCACTCGTCGACGAGCAAATATATTCTCATAGTTACGCGAAAACGGAATTACACCTGACGTTATCCTATACTCTACGGTGACACATATCGACGACCACTGTCGAAATATATATGGAACCCGACGCTCGTATTTCGATGCACTACGCAATACCCATCGACTCGTACCATCCCAAACGAAAACCCCAACGAGTGCCAAACAATGCCATGTGAAAAATAAATAAAGTAAAAGTGGTAAATATGAATCGGCCAATTTTTATCCTACACAACCAAAAAAGCCATCGTATGCAATTTTGATATTAAAAACAAAAAAAAAACCAAACAACTCCCGTCTTCGAACAGTGTGGAGTAAAGAAAATGTGTTAATAAAATAAAAAAATTAAATAACAAAACCACGCGCGGATAAAAAAAAAATTTGTCGAGTCCACGAAATATCGTCTTATGAAGTATTTCTGAAATATCTAAACAAACAGACTCTGTACGTCATTGAATTCTTATCGATGTTATGCAGTTTTTTTTTCCACCCTTTCGTGTGAAAATAAAATATTTCTGTTTTACTTTTTTTTTATATCCTGCATCGCACGGATGCTTATACGAGCTCCCTATTCGTTTTCCCCGGGGAATACAGAGCCCCGCTACGGATTCAAAATGAAAACATGTCCAATTATAAACTTTCGTAATCCAACAATGTTTCTACTTCGACGTAGGCGCGATTTTTTTTATGTATTCTGAAAAGTATGTAGTTCATTATAGAATTTCCGGACGAGTGCAGCGCATGCAAACGCAAAATTTTTATACATCGCCAAAACAAAAAACAACGGAATTTTAATGAATGCTTAAAAAGAAAATCGGCGTTAGCTATTTTTCGCTTTCGTACAAATAATGATAAAAACGGCAGTACTAAGTCTCGCCGGTGAAGAATAGATCGAAGAATTTTGTTTTTTGCCTCATTTTTTATCCCATTTAAATCAAGAAACCATAGCGACTGCAAATGATTGCGCTGCTATATCATTGTCGCGTTGTGGTGGAGAGCATGATTCACCCTCGTAAACCTCCCAGGACTGTAGCACTTTGTCGGTTCTGTCGCGGTAACTCTGCGAGCTTGTAATTGAAAATAAGCGAAAAATTAAGTGTCCCTCCCCCTCGACGAGGTTCGTACATGGATGTGGGTGCAAACCGCCCATCTCGACAACTCGAGCCGGAGCAGCCAACCGAAATACCGAAAGAACATAAACGGTGTGGAAAAAAAAGGGAGAAACCTTTGAAATTAATGAAATTAGTTCACTGCCGGCATTTATGAACCCTCCTAACAAGTCCGCATGCATACACTGTAATATCAAGTCTCGAGTAATGGTCATCGTACAACTTCTCGACATAATACACACCGAGGGTAAAAAAGCCAATAAAAAAAAAAGTTTTCCACATCGTTTGACCGCAATTATATCGTGCGGAAAATTATTCCATCGAATTTTTCTCACCCGCATCGTAACAAGAGAGCCACTATCCGCGTTCGTGTTTGACGTACTATCCCCGGTCCCGCCCACTGTCCCGACTTCAAAAACTACCAAAGCCTTTTACAGAGGGGAAAAAAACCGCAAGCGACGCGCGATGGAAAGGAAGAGGCGGTATCGTACGTGTCGGCGGTCTCGCCTAAAACCGCATTTTATTACTACACATTGTGTTTTTATCGAGGATATCGGGAGAGAGAGTGAGAGTGAGGTTTGAGCTCCGGGGAAAAAACGCGCGTAGAGAGCGATCCTATCGATAAATCACCGAAACGTTCCATGGATCGTTAAACGCATCGTTGCGAAGATAAAAAACAGAAACAAAGAAAAAATTAAATAAATCGAAAAATTGAGAAATAAAAATTTTATTTACCAACAAAATGGCAATAAAAAATTGTCAAATATCTAGCCGGAGGTGTATTCTCTTTTAAACATATACATCTCTTTGCATAGAGATGCAAAAGTAGAGGGTTTCAAGAGTCCTGTTCATCATCCGCGATACACCTTGTGAGGAATTGTTATCCACCTAGTCGTACAGCTAACAGACTACCCTCGGGAAAATAGAGAATAAGTTGAGGAGTAGGGTAGAGCGCAAGGGCAGTTCTTCTTGGTGAACGTGAAAAGACTTTACCGCGCGTTCTTTCGTGTAGATGCCCTCGGGCGAAGCGACATACATAAACGAGACAGACGAGAAGGAACGTCTGTTCTTTCTTGATCCTCCGAGTTCTCATTTTTCATCTTTTGCAACGACCAACCACACTTTCCACGTTTAGTCTTCGCTATTCTTGCCGGAGGGGGTAGGTAGTGAGAGCAGTTGGAATACTGTCTTTAGCTTCGCCTCCCCGTTCGTATTTTCGAATGAATAAAGTACAATCCCAGACGATTGTCGCCTAGGAAAACCCTGCGGAGGAGAAAGACCTGAAACGGGAGAGACCCCTGAAACGGGTCTCTCCCGTTTCAGGTCCTCGGAGAGTCGGGGTGGATCATTAACAAGAATATGGTCTGCTAACGGTGTCCCTGGCGCCTCGTGCGTTCAAACATTCTCTCCCGCGCTCTCGTAGTCGCGATGTCCTTTCTCGCGGCTGAATTACGTAAAATACAGCGCGCTGTTCGTCGAGAAGAGGGCATAAGAGACAGAGAGATAATTATACGAGGCAGGAAGTATATGAGATGAGGAAACTAGGAGAGGATTAAAAGCTACTTGGACCGTAATGCGCCCGAATTTGCAAACCGTGTCCGCGAGCTCTCACGTGAACGTCGTAAATTAAAGATAGAAGTATAAGAATAGTTGATGAGGCGCGAGAGTAGGTGAAAGAACGGAATTTTTAAATAACCGGATATTGATGTCGGCTGAGATAGTCCGGTTTATATCGCGAGCGCGGAGAGCTCGCAATAAAAATGCGATTAAAAGTTTTTTTTTTCTCAACGAAGAGCTTTAATTATCAATGGATGGTATTGGAAAGGTTGAATGAATTTTTTGCGACAATCTGGATTAAGCGCCGCGAAATTCCGCGGGCCGAAGTTGTAGAATGGCTCATGGAATCGTTAAAAGTTAGAGTAAAAAAAAAAAAGAAATGATATCGACTCGACAGATTTCGACGTTGAAATATGTTCGTCAATTGTGTATCGCCCGAGGCAATGTGTGCAGTCCATAAATTTTTACTCGCCGCGATGCTTTCAATTGAATTTTTAACCACGAAGAAAAAAATAAACCCCGAAATATAGTATACCGCGGGTGTGGACTTTTGGAAAGGAACGAAGAAAAAAAAAGGTGATACACACCTTAATCGAGAAACGAGATGACTCGGCAGCTCGACGTGATTGGTTCAGACACCAGAGTATAGTACCGGTGTAGAGAGAGGTATAAAGCTGTGTGCGGACATTGATCGGGCGCCGATTGAGTTGGACGACACGAGAGCCGTCGGGTAGTCTGACCACGTGCGTCCCAATCAGGACACAACGAGCGTCTACTCGATCGATTTTCGTCGTTTCAGACTACCGCGAAAATTGTATCATATACCATATTGTACCTTCGAAAGAACATATTTTGATTAAAAAAAAAAAGAAAAAAAAAATGAAATTGTGTTCTCTAACCTGTGTCTGTTCCTACTTATTTATAAAAACGGTCACGTGACACTCTTAACGTGACACGATATCACAAAAAGTTCCTTTGACTCGTTTCGTAGTCCATGATGCTTTGTATGTGGAAGATGAGCTCTCGCGATTCATCCGAGAATCTGGTACGAGTTGAAAAAAAAAAACTCGTCCAGATATTCGTCGTTGAGTTTTTTTTTTTTCATTTACCATCAATGACACGCTTTAACAGCGAAATTTAGCAGGTTGTGCGGGCAAAATACCACTTGATCTCGCGTCTCTTTTTTTCTTTCGCACCCCAAAGAGACTAATCTCCTCCAAGGGAATAAAATTCTTCAAACAGTTCCGTTAGTGCACAGTATCTCGATGCCATTTCATTTCTTGCACTTATCTTATATTCGAAAATTCCCATTGAAGCGATGGAAAAATGTTCTAATTTTATTTATTTCCCCGATGTTCTTTTTTGTTTTAGGGTTTTTTGGATCCATGTTTCGTTACGATATGACTATCGTTCTTCTTCGCGCGGTAACACACACACACGTTTTCCACGAAGATGGGTGCATCGTTACCGGGCTTAGTCTTTATCACACCCGCTTGATACGACCGCGTGGTGGAAAACACCCCTGTAGCGCCGCGCTACTGTTTGCCGGCTGGAGAATTTGAGAGCCGTTGTTGAAGCGAGGCGCTCACAGTCAGGATTAACGACGTGCGACCCCCGACCGCGACAAACTGATCTCTCTCTGTGTGTAGGAGTGAAGGGGTGTTTGTGCGCTGGTAACGACGGCTTTGAGGTTTTTCCGCGACCTACGCGCAGGGAGCAACACTACGACCGAGCGACGTCGAGCTTCAAAAGCTCATGGCTTGCGACGGTTCACTCGCCAAGACCGAATCACAAGCGCGAAACACATACTACACTTTACCACATATATATCGTACATTGTACATAACGTCAATAAGCCACGAACCGCAAGCTCTAAAATGTTACGAGCCGTATCAAGTTATCAACGTAAAGTTTTCGCACACACGGCCAATAGCCCGCGCGATTTTCCCGGAAAAATTTTTCCTCGCGTTTCTTGTCGAGCTTTAGAAATTTGTTGATCGTTCCGCTTCAAAAGTGTTACATTTACTTTTATCGTCACATTAATGATCAAATGTTGATGTCCTATGTAACAATTTTGACTTATATCATGAAGCAATATCGGCTCTATCAGAAGTACGAGGGATTAAAGCATTCATCGTTCGTAAAATGAGTACCGAGGATCGTACGAATTGTAAAATCGATCAGAGAAGATATTCTCGTCAATTTCTCTTGTCGGGCTTATAAATGAGATTTTTATTTATTTATTTTTTTCAGCAAGCAATTTTCCCAGAGAATCCATTGTTGTCGTACCGGTAATACCTTTCACGTGGGAAGAACGTACAAAGCGGAACATTCTTTTATAGATATTCGATACGAATATTTGTTATATAACGAGAGTGGGAGTCGGGAGAAGCAAATATACATATAATTTCAATCGACAAACGGAGAATCTCTCGAAGCTCGATCGGATTTGATTCACCGCAAAACACCACAAGCAGTTTATTGTTTCACTGAGTCTATTCGAGGCGAGTTCGGCGAGAGTAGAATTCGGCTAACCGGCTAGTGGTAAGCCGAAATCGATTATTTTTATTTTTTCGTCTCTTTAATTATCTCGGTTTGTTTGAGTGTTTTTTTTTTTTTTTTTTCGCCAAACCGAGAAGAGAAGATAGAGTGAATGAGTAAAGTCCGAAACGTGGTTGGTTGAAAATTGTATGCGAAGAGCTCGATATCGTCGACTCTCCCGTTCGACGTTCGAAAAGTCCGAGTGATATAGACGAGAGATAGAGAGAGAGAGAGAGAGAGAACGCTCCGAAACTCTAACAGGAACTCAATCGTACGCTCGCGTACGTACACACTGCGGAAAGCGAGAAAGAGTGAAGGAACAACAAAAAAAAAAGAAAGTAGAAAACAACGTGGAAACTGCTGGAAAACGGAGCCCGGACTCCTTCTGTTTCTGGTACTTTGGACCGAGGGAGTGAGCTTCAGCGGTGGTGGAAAAAAAACGCCGAGAGAAACAAGAATTGCGCGCGCCAAGCGAAGAGAAAAACAAATGAAGATGTCAAGAGGAAAACAAGGCGAGTACGGATAGCGTACGTAGAGTAATAAAAAAAAAAGAAAAAAAGAGTTACCTAGCAGTATGAGCAGTAAGGTGAACGAGTGGAAAAACGCATAGGTCCAAAAACGAGTGCGAAAGAAAGGAAAGAAACAAGTCGTAGAAGGTATAAACTTCGTACTTAGTTCTTGTGGATTTTGCTTGGAGTAAGAGAGGCGAGCCGGTAGTGTATATTTGCCTGAATTCATTATCCGGAACACAGCTACAGCTACAGATCCTCCCAGGAAACTCCAGCATAGATATATTATATAGTCCGTGTTTGTTAGATCGCGTATATATTCTATCCTTGCGTTTAGTATATCGTGTAATGCTTTGGCACACGTTGGGTCGCAACTCTCGCGTAGCTACCGGCCAAAATTGTGTACCGGTTTACTTACGGAATTTCTGTGTAAATCGTTATTTATAGATGAAACTTTGGGTCCTCGACCCAAACTATCCTTTGCTAACCCTCCAGTCGCTCTGTATATCTATGGATATTTATACGTGTCGGAGAACGCCCTTTTCTTCGGCAGAAGCAATAGGGGTCGTCGTCCACCCGAGGGAGGATGTAAGCTTATATTCCACGAATGTTTCTTACTGGCAAAATGCCAAAACGCGTATCTATCACCTCGTAAATTATCTTACGGCATCTTTCTCAGCCCTCATCTCCCTCCCCGGCTCTTCTCCCGATCTTCCATACTTCGTGAATGATACTGTAACCCTATGCTATTTTCCTCGCGGGGAATGAGAATTCCGAGGCGCGATATATAATGCCGGCTCTATTACGCATATTATATATGCGCCAGAACTATCGGCGAGGGGTTGGGAACGTATGGACTACGTGCCCAACGATGCTACGCGGATATTCACGGTGAGAATATCTCTACCGGTTACCTTACGAAATTATGCACCAACGATGCCCTGAGTGGTGCTGGAAAACGATCTGATAGACGAGAGGTTTATCCCACCCCTCGTTCTTACTCTCCCGTTCCGCTCCCCCCGGGGCTCTTCGATACGCTTTATTGCCGAGCAAAAATGCAGCGATTAAACTGTCGACTGACTGCACGTTGTTTTTTTTTTACGGCAGTTTTTTGAAATTTATTCACTGCACTTTTACGACGTATCGAATTGATACGGAAAAAAATCGGAATTCGTTATTTCATTTATTTCGAAGCCATATAGACAATTGTCGGAACACTTTAATTTTCTATCCAAAAACCCAATCGGAGTAGCGAACTTCGTAAATTCTGAAAATGGTTTCGTGGATATTTACCATTAGCACATAGCTTCGGGAGTATGAGCGTTCGATGGAAAATACGGAACTCGAGGTTAACGGTTCGACACACAACTTGCACATGCAAAACGTTTTTATAGTCAAGAAAAAATAAAAAAATATATAAGATTGGAAATAGAATTAGAAAAAGACTCGAGAAAAATCTTAATTCTCGAACCTCCGAAAACGCGATACATAATTCGTAGTATTTCATTGAACGATTTGCAAAATAAATTGCTTTTCAGTAAGTAATACCAAGTTTGGGAGGGTAATAAAGTATTTTCCATCGAATATAATGAAATAGCTAATGAATGGTGAAAGCTGTTAATCGATAAACAGCACGGAATGGTAAAATAGTTGGAGAGTTTCGCCCCCGACGTGAAAAATTACTCTTGACTCGTGAGTGTACGATTTTGGCGTCGCTTGCGAGGGTTTTCCTAAATGTTCTCGACTCTCTCTCTCTCAACAATCGTGAACAACTCGACGACGATATATACGTATGCGAAAACGACCTGTGACTATATCTCTCTCTATATATATATACACATTCATGTATAAAGTAGCCAACCATTCTGGCTACAAAATTCATCCAGAGTACTTTCGTCGGTCGAGTAATTCTATCTCGTTTCCGGCGATGATGTCGTCGTACTCTCGTCGTCTCGACAAAACCCGCCGAGAGGTTTCTGGCCGCCGTCGCCGTTACTCCCCCTGCCCCGGAAAACCTGGTGAACGAGGGAGAGAAAGAGAGAAAGGACAGGTCGTGGAAACGGCGCCAACGCCCGGAAAACGACGCCGGACTTACCGAGACAGAAATTAATAACCCGAATACAATTGAGAAGTCCCACAGTCGGCTAGAAAGAATCTCTTCGCGACGCTCGGAAATATCTTCTTTTTTTTCTCTTTGCATGATAACCCTCCTCTCTGCGACAGCCAAGGAAAAGTAGTTGAACGGGGGAGGCTCTCTCTCTCACCCCTCGTAACCGACGAAGAGGACAGAAAAGAGAAGTGGAAAATGCGCGGCCGGATGTAGATGCAAGTTGCACGTTTGCCGCTGTACGAGAAAACGTTTCTCGAGACGTTATAAAGTTATAATAGTAGGTATATAGTATATATCTTTTGGCGATATTCCGGGATAAGGCTTTACGCCCAAAGAGAAATTTCCCCCTCGACGATATAACTCTTTGCGGTGGGCAACACGCCACAGAGGGACTGTGAATTCACGGTGACATACACTCGGAGTTTTGTTACGAAAACGAGAGATACACAACGCGGAGCATCCGAGTTTTGCCAATTTTATACGAATATCAAAGAGATTCGTTTGTACCCCATGAAAAAAAAATATCTAATAAAACTTCGATATAACCGATTCACGAGAAGTAACTAAATATATCATTCGTATCGAAAATTTACAAAAATACGACAAGATTTGCGAAATTGATTGTAAGTTTTGTTTTTTTTTCTGTTTCGACAGCACAGCCGATGCTACTTTACAGACACAAACTTTCTCGGTGGTAAAAAAAAAACTTCGCGCACGAAATAACTTCTACTAATGAAGTTACTTTAAAAATCTGTTCGTCTCTCCTTTTCAGGAGCATAATAATAATATAATGATAGTTAAATTACCATCGACGAACTTGCGAACTTTGCGAGTATAAAATATGAAAAATTTAATGATAAAATTAATATATATACATTTTTTTTCTTTTTAAACTCGAAGCTTTCCTTTAATAAGAAACTCGTTGATCCGATATTCTTAATCTTTCGAGGCGCAGAAACGAGGGGTAAAAAGAAAATTTGTATAGTGACCAAGTACGCGAAGGATTTGACGTTGACCTGGATATGTGTAAACCCCGTTCGGTTTATGTTTGTTAGTATGCGAATGCCCGAAGGGTTTATACTGCCGGGTCGTCGAGCAGCGCGCATACCGCGTGTTTCTCCTCGCCACAGTCGTGATACATATGGAACCACCCGGCGAAGCTCTCTGCATCGAGCTCTCTGGCTTCCTACCACAATTTCTTACATCGCTGTTACGAATAGCTCGAGAATATATATTGTTACGAGAGAAGGAGAGAGGCAAATACACGTTGTGTCTCGGTTTCAGTGATTAGCCATATGCCAGAAGGCCGCTTTCGGTATTGCCTTCGTTACCTCCGTCGGAGTGGTCGTACGATAATTTCGAGGACATGAAACTTCGCAGCTCTCGGCCCGGTACCCGTTCCTCGTTCTCTCGCTATCCCGGGCGTTTAATATGAACGAGCAAAGTTTCGAGACATGCGGCGATCCGCGAGATTCTAACGCTGTGCGGCGCTACTGAAATGGTCGGGGTGGAGAAAACCCTTCTTGGGGCCACATAAGCCCGACATCGGAGGGCTTCGATATTGGTCCATTCGTTCTTCTGCCAAATGGCCGGATATGTCGACGTAAAAGACACAGACACGGAGTGTTCTCTCGTCTTTCCCTTTCGTATTACGCGTTGTGAATCTATAGATAGTAGTAGAGGGACCGGAGTAACGGAGGGGTTGCGAAAAGTCGTGAGAGAACCTCGGATAGGCAATATCATAGAGATCGAATAGCTCTAACCAATGACCGATGGAAGAAAGAGAGTTTGACCTCATATCTAATATAGACGCTTTTGTCATCTCCTTCCCCGACTCCCCCTCTCTCTTTCTCTCGAGATCGAACGCAATCGGAGGAAAGTTTATAAGAACCAAATGATCCGACTCTTATTTATTCTTCCCAATCCGATCTTTCATTTTTTATTTTCCATTCCGGGTCAATAATGCCATCGAATCGACGTGTAATTAACTCACCGACGAAGCAGAACAGAATTACGAGTTTGTGATAAACAAAGCTTTCACCGAGTATGGAATATTAATTGGCACTCGGTGAGCTGGTGAACGCATATTCTATACGAGAAAATCGACAAATAAATTTGTCGAAATATATTGACTAACAACGCGAATACGATAAAAACAATGGAAAGCTTGTTGATTTAACCTGTTTACGAATAACAATTGTAAATACTATTTTTTTTTTTTTTGTGTTCGAACTTTTTCATTACCGCTACTTTTTGTTCGAAGTATTCGTACGATTGAATGAAAGAAAAATGCGAATTGTCCCGTTAAGCGATTTTATTTATTTCTATAATAACTAATCGATGGGTTCGATTGACTGAAATATACGAGACTTCGGTCAATCGAGTCTTCCGCATCAGGGACGTTCGCTGGAGAGTAAAATCGACAAGAAACGGGTAGAAACTTTTAGATAGACCGTCAGAAAAGATTCTCGTTGAGCTATTTAACAAAGCTGCGATCGTCACTTTCGAACACGCGGCGAGTTTTTCGCAATTCAACGACAGTACACCGACAGTTACATACCTGGAACAGTTCCACTGCATCTTCTGTCTTTTATTTTTTTTTTCTTACGGAGACTCAAACACCGAAAGTGTCTCTCGCTGCTATACCACTCGATTCTCGCAGCTTCGTCTTTCCAGCGCCCACGCGAACTTTTCATTCCATTCTTCCATTCGTTTTTTTTTTGTTCTTTTTCTTTTTCGTCTTCTTCTTCGCCTTCTCTATTTCTTTCCTCTCCTTCGCCCATTTCATTCTTTCTCACGATGCCGTGAAACTTGGAGCTCGCGGAGCTCGCATACACTTTCGATAGGGTGGGAGGGACCCGCATAGACTTTCTACTAATTCTTTTTCTAACTCTTTAAGTGGATTCCTCGGATTCTAGGCTTTCCCGGTAAACGGGCACCAGGTGAATCTCGGATTTCCTTACTATTTTCAAACCCAATCCCTACTTTCGCATACTTCTCTTTACTTCGTTTTGCTACGTTCTCCGAATCGTCTCCGAATCTTTTATTTTATTTTTTCCGTTGCTTTGCTTATCTGGCAGCTTTGCAGTTGTCGAGTAGAGAGAAACAGATATTTCGCCTGAGTAACGTTGCGACATCGATGAGCATTCATATTGAAGGGACATATTTATTGTTCGTAAGATCGAGATGCACCCAATAGAAAATCTCCAGCATCTTTATTACGAAACATCGGAAGTACTTGTCGTATATCCATAAAGATTGCCGTGATACGGCGATGGAACTCGAGTCACGAGTATCCTTATAAAGAAGATATTGCAAACGGACCGTCGTGTCCGGTACACTTATATATACCGCGCAACACACGGTACATCCATTTATACCCACTTTCAAGAATAAACTTATCAAGTAGATATAGCATGTTGTGTACACGCGTAATATTTGATCGACTATTGGCAGTATCGCGATACAACTTTTTTTTATTCGAATGTAAATTTGCATTAACTTTTCATATCGAAATTTTTTCCAACGTTCCCTTTTTGTTAAAAAAAAAAAAAAAAAAAACTCACGCAAATATATCATATTTTTACGAGTGAAATGATATTCGTTCGGAGCGCACATTGCTCCACTTCATGTTCACGGAATAATTTACCGTGCGGAATTTTGCATCTCTGGTTGAAACTAATTAGTCCACTTTTATAATAATTTAGCAACAGCGTAAAACACGACGGCTCTAACGACGCTAATTGCCCGATCGTCAATTCGTCGATCTCGTAATATCTTCTATAACAAGAGTACCATTAACGATGTAGAGATTTTAAATAACCGGTACAGAGTACCAGCCGCAAATTAAAGGGTTGTCCGAGTTTTAGGTTTGTAATTCCATTGGTACCTCAAATCCCGTGATTTATGATGTTATACGCGGGTCGCCAGAGCATCCGCTTTACGGGTGAAAAACCAGAGTTACAACGAAAATGTTCATTTTGATCCATGACCCACATATTATTCATGCGCGCGTTAACTTTAATCATGTTCTCCGGGTAATAAATTATACATTTTTGTTGATTTTTTTTTTTTTTTCCTCACCGAGTTTCGAGTCATGCGAACTTTGTAATAACGAGATACGAATTTTCCACCTGGCTATTCCACGGCTATAATTGAATATAACTTTTATTCAACTTTTCGCTTTGTCCGCGCGAGAAAAGTGCGCGAACGATTTTACCGGAAGCGTTGTAGGTATGAAGTTTTTGGGTACTCGGAATCGTTTACGTGAATATATGCATATATATGTATACATATTATATTGTTGGTACGAAGGAAAATGTGAAATGCCTCGTCGAGCATCCAATAATTCCATCATAGTCCGCTAGTCGATCGGAGCCTTTGGATGCATTCACCGATAATCTGACTTTGTCGAGAGAGATCACTTCTCCGTAACCGCATCGACAATTTCTAGTCGAAACCGCAACTACTGGTTCCGACTGGGATCGACTTCACGGATGGTCGACGTACTCGTATTACTGACCACGATCGCGAAGCATAGTTACGTTATAACGTATCGTCAATACCCAATATCTGAAGCAATTAAGGAGGGTGTACTGTTGCGTATTATCAAAGAGTGCGATTCACGTGAAATTGAGGGGGAATTTCGACAACTTTCTAATGAAATAAAAATCTGAAAAAAATCAACCATACAGAAGAGGTGCTAAGAAAATTTTTCGCAATAATAATTCCAAAAAGTTATTAACAAATTACTAAAAAAAACATTGTTCAGCGAATTATCCGGTAATCTAACTTTTTCTTTAGCCGAAATTTATTCAATAATTTTTTTAAATACTTATGAATTTTTTGAGATTTTTTTCTAATTTTCGAAAAAAAAAATAAAAAAATTAGATTTTCTTTTATGGATGAAAAATCATGAATTTTCCGATTTTTATTAAATTGCGAATTCGAAATTCGCTCTGAATTTCACGTGAATCTCACTCTTTGCTAATCCGCAACGATACAACCTTCTCAACACACGAATGATTCCAACGTTATCCGCACTGTTGTTATAAAGCTCGAGAATGATATATACGTCTCAAATCGTTTCGCATATTAATTATGAACAATTCACCCGGAATCACGAATATCGACACTACAAAATCTCAATGCAATACTCGTCGCTTAATTATTTTGTATATTATAGAATTTTCGGCAAGCATATGGTTATATTATACATATTTATTATAAATATGCCGCGAGCAGCATGAAATAATTAATTATTCATGAGCAATGTTTGACCTGTCGCTGAATGAATAATTTCGTATGAAAAATGTATTGCGCTGATTTATCGAACCGTTCGTGAATGCGTCATGTGCCAAAAAGGATTGCGAAGGAGGGGTTACAGTTTTGAACCACCGGGAAGCAATTTGCTTTACGCAATGGCATAGAGAGCAGCGAGGCAGTCGCAATAAACGGAGGCAATTTGTACCCCGATCGTGAATCAAATCGACAGTCCGGGGAATCGCGTACGTAAGCTACTTAAGTCGACGAATATATTCGATAGGCAGCCGCGTGAACACATTGAAGTTGATCTATATTCGATATGGCATTATGGTGCGTGAGGAATACACCAATGGGTATCGGGGCGTAATATCAAAATCCCCTATAATGAGAATTCTGCTTTTCGAATCTATTATGCGTATACCGATGAAACCTTAATGATCCTCGACCCTCGAAACTCTATGACTTTTCGCGTGGTTTCAACCGCAACAGACTCGATGTTTTTTTTATCGTTTATTTTAATTTAAACGTAACTATAAGGCTTGAAATAATAAATAACAAATTGGATAAATTTGATGGTTCCACGTAATACCGGTAGCCGACGTTATTAATTTTCAATTCAAGTCGAATAATATTCTATTCAATATAATATATATATTTTTGATCTATAAAAAATATTTCGACATTTTTTTTTTTTTTTTCAAGATTTCAGTGACGATGTTTTCCGTGTTGAGTATCTCGGAATCGGATACGAAGATCGTGTAAAAATATATTGTTTTTCACGGGTTAATGACGTTTACTTTACTTAACGCTATGACCTCCGTAACGAGACAATTCATTTAGTTTGCTCTGATTACGAATAAAGTAAAAAATAAAATGGGAACGAGCCTTCGATGATTTTTTTTTTTTTTATACACTGTTGACGAACGAGTACTCGATAGAGGAGGAGTGTCACACACGATATGCATAAAATTCAATCGACCTACATGCATCGTACGGAGAGACTCGAGGTCGATGCCTCTTTACTCATGAGCGAACGAATGACAGAGCCGTCTACGGGAGCGTAATCCTCGAGGCTTGCACGACGGATCAAAACTGGATAAAAATACGTTTTTCACCCCCATACGTTAGATATCCGATAATCATTCGTTAGCAGAGCGAACTCGAGCGGGCGAACGACACATTTCAAGTACGGTACGGAGTAAGAATAAGCGTACACGAGAGAAGGATGTTTTGAACGAGTGACCGTACTCCATAACTCGAGCGTCAACTCTTCCGTATGCGCTAAAAAGAACCGATTGACATCGCACACTCGATTATCGAGAAAAGAAAAACAATCAAATAAAAATTAATAACGACTTTTTCGATCGCACACAGTTCTACAGACGGTAAAACAGAGTGAAGAAACACCGTTTTTATTCTTTATTCGCGATTACGAAATAAATAAAATTTTAAAACTTATTCAAGCGATAAAAGAGCGATCATGTATAATCGCGGGGGCGGTACCTGCAGTTTGCAAAATACTTGGGCAATTTATATCGAAATAAGTGGGATGTAACTTCCGCCATCGCGATCATTTGTCAATATCAACGATTCGATGCTTCTTTTTTACCTCCCTTTTCGCGATTAATACCGCGATTTATTGGTTTTTTTTCTACCGTCTTCGTTCGTCAAAAAAGTACGTATCTCTCCGGAGACGCGTTTTGTCTCGATTTGCCATCGGACCGTTCGTTCGTACTTTGTCACTCGGGGAAAATGTAATTAACGAGAATTGGTGAGCCACCCGGGGATATAGTACCCGAGTATACGCTGCATCCGCATCGGCTGTTCTTCGCTCTCCCGTTCCGTCTCGATACCTTGGATCGAGACGGAAGGCAATATATATATGTTGCGCGGACTATTCACAGATGGTGAATTGGAATCAATGGGTATTCCGAGATTCGACGAGTCGAGTGAACGCGAACGTCGGCTGCTTTGCATATCGGGGTATCCGGGCGTCACGCGGACTGCTAGAGCCACCCGACTGTATATGTAGTGGTGGTGCACTACGCCGCCCGGCGTTAGCAACGTCGCCCATTTGTCAGTTCGCGTTCGGTAATTAAAAAAAACTGCATAGAAGACCGAAACACGACGAATCGCGAGGGAATCTTTACGACATATTCACCTATCGGGATGGATGCGCCATTTCAATTAACGACACGAAGAAAATTCACCTCCGTTACGATATTAAATTACGAATGTCTGGATAGTTAAATAACGCCAATGGTCGTGATTTTTTACGAGAATTCAAAGAGAGTGAAATACGGAAAATAGCGTAATATTTTTACATCGGGTCATCGGGAAGACCATTAATAAATGTCTTCACTTATAACCATCAAATATATAACAAAATAAAAACCGTATCTGTATTTCTACCAAATTAATAAAGGGGAAGAAAACCTAAATGTAACGTTTTACTGATACAGATGGAATCGAAATTACCGACAACAAATTATTCCTCTGCGGCAGAACGAAATAAGTGTTTACGCAATATTTTTAACGGAACTCTTCGCAAACACCGGATTCGACCCACGACCCGTGACTCATGAAGTAGCTATATGATTAATTTTATAACCTCGAAAGATTTTACGATTCACAATACGAGGATTTCGTTGAAAAACATTAACAAACGAAATAGCGATAAAACAGAAAACTGGGTGTTTGGCACTCGAACGAAACTGTTGCGCGGTATGTTTTTCTCGTTAGTCGACATTAGTTCATTATCTTTGCGTTCTATTAAAAAATAATTATTCCACCGCAAGACTTATTAATCCTTCGCGATATACGATATCGCATCACCTTCGTTATGTCGGCTCATTGCCGGGACGGAACGTGACGCAGTTCTTTTCAATCAATACCATATACTGATTAATTGGATATCAGATATCAATCATTCGTCGTTACTATGCAATTTCGTATACGTAAGACAATATAAAAGACGTGGGGCGGCATTACTTTTTTTTTATAATTATCTTTCGTTTACTCGAACAATCCCGTCGTTGTTAAAAATTACACGCGTTTGACGGGTAATTACCGAAAAAAAAAAAAAATCGTCGAATTTTCTCGTATCAATAGCACCCACACGCTGTACGCAATACCCCGAAATTCTGAATTCAACGAAACGATGGAAGAGTCAAAAAGTGAGTAACGAGAATAATGCTTACGCGTGATTAATGGCGTTTGGATACGAAAATTTGTGTACGTAAATGAAATTTGTTGCCGCGTTAGTATGAGCAGAGATATTCGACAGTTTGCAATAATTCGAGGATTTCCGCTATTCGAGATCATGTGCATATGCATAAGGTGTTAGGGGTATTTGTATGCGCAAGCGCGCGACACGTTGGATCCGTGTAATTTGAACTCAACAAATCTCGTATACGTTACCCAAATTATCCGCTACGGTAGGACGGAGGGCGAAGAGCATCAGGAGAAGAGCAACGATTGCAGTCATGTTGACACAGTGTGGGATCTGTGTTCGGTATGATCACCCGGACCCACGGGTACCATTCATCTCCGTTCGGCGCAAAATTCCACTCCGGTCACTCCCCACTTATCGCACGATAGTAATTAAATTCAAATATTATCAATATCAATTATCGTTAACCGCACCAATATCCAAACGAAAATCGTGACGACAACGAGTTGGGATATTCCACTGCAACAGATGTTCACACACTTTTTTTTTTCACTTTTCCTTTTTACGATTTATCACCGAATTTTCTACACTATGACAAAATCGCTGGCTATCGATACAAAATTCAAGTTCCGACGATTCTCGATATCTGCATCTTTGCATAAACGTTTATTCGATTTTAAATCCTTTCACGTACTCGCGACACATCATTTCGTGTTCAAATTGTGTTTTATTATTTTCTTTTATCAAGAGACCATATTTCGCAAATTTTGGTAGTTATTTTTCACTGCACATTGACACTTCGACGAGAGAATTTGTCTATTTTTTTTTTCTTTATAAAATAAGCTTTACTCGATATCGACTTCCGGTTGAATCGTAGCTACAGAAACAATGAATCGACGATAAATCTCGATCACTCACTTGTCATTTGCGCGAGAAGAAAAAAATGCGATGTATTATTGAAATGAATCACCTCGGGAACTGGTACGTGAGATCCCGCGTTGTCAAAATTTTATGACAATTACGTTTCACACACTATTGTTAATTGACGACGAAGCTACAATAATCTCATTGTATTATTACTTATTGTTTTGAGCACAATGGAATTATATTTCATGAGTAAATACGCGATGAATTCGTTATAGCGATGAACGGAGCAAACGCATGCGGGAAACGAACGCGACCACGTGCTAACCGCTCGACGGTCGGCGTGCGACTGACGGCCGTACGAACGTGTTTAAACCTACTGAGGGAGTGACGTCACTTACGGTACGCATCCTCGGGCGCCGGACCAATAGCCCCGAGCTAAAAACACTTTATACCTATTATTCCTGTAGATTTTTCTTTATATCATTTATTTTTGATTCTTTTACTTTACAGTCTTTTACACGGCAAGTTCCTCGAGATCCTCGCGGGTTTTGTGGATTTCGAACACTGAGATCGTGACCCGGTGAGCCAGAGAATCTCGTGTTCTAGACGAAAGAATTGGATACGCGCTCGCGCAGCATTCTATCCCCCCACTCCGAAAGGCATAATTAACCGCGTGTACTCACCGTTCGAAGATTTTCGATCGCCGCATACTTGTCGAACATTTGTTGGTTAAATTGTCACCTCGGGGACCGAGATTGCACGGGATTAGGAGATTTTTTTCTTTATTATTTCGAAGGGATTGAACATCGTGAAATATTCGCAGGAGATGGTTTTTGGTACTAAATGGTTATAACTGATTGTGATATATGTATAATTAAAAAAATTAAATGAATCGAATAGCAGCGGAATTTCCTGCCGCTGATTTCAATTCGTAGCCAGGGGAATAATTACGAGAATATTAATTTAAATTTCAATACGAGGTAACCCATAAAATAATCGATTCAACGACAACGTGACTGTGCATTAATGGACGGCCATTTTTTTTTTAATTCGCTCGGCCACATTATACATTTTTTCAGCACGAGAACCTATCAATTTTTGTCGATTCATCCCCACACTATGGTTTCGATATTCATTAACCGCCGATGGCTAAACGCGGGCCGGCTGTGAAAAAAAAAGCTTCAAATTTTTACGTATCGACGATACGTAGTATTATTTATTTATTTTCCTCGTGTCGTCTCTTGGTGAATTTCGTTCCGGAAAAATATCGGATTCGATCACGACAATGGTCAAATCGTTTTATCGCTTTTCCGATTGACGAGATTCCGAATGATGCTATCATCGAAAGAAATAGAGAGAGGTAGAGGCGGACGCAGGAAGATCCTGGGTGCATCTTCCACCTAAGGCTGACGCGGCTCTCAGTGCACGAGAGTACACAGCGCATGCGCGCTAACCAATGGAAACTCGAAGGGCTTAGACTGGGTCATGGTTTCCAAGATTTCTCTTGTTCGTCTCTTACCCGACCGTCACATATATTTCGGTTGTAAAATAACATTTAGTATATGATTTTTATTCTATGCAAAGGACATTTATTATCATATTTAAAGCTTCGCTATCGTATTTAGAAAAAATTTTATTACGCCACAAAAACAACTCGAAACATCGAAAAAAAAAAAAAAAAAAACGAAACACAAAAGAGAACAATTAATAAATCATTAATAATTAATAAAGAAAAAACAAGTTATAATCATCGTAAAAATAATGCTAAAATTTGCAATCGAACATAACGCGACCGCGGAGTATATAATCGATAAATCGAAAATAGTAACGCACTCTTATTTCCACACGATCAATGTGATAGCAGCTTTCAATTGAGTGTTTCAAAGCGAAAGCTTTGGAATCCGGGAGGATACTCTTGGATCTTATTCGTGGAGAAATGATCGCCGAGAGGGTTGAATGTTGCGACTTCCGCGTCATGCGCGTAATACACATATGTGTATACGACAGACGTATGGGAACGTAGGTGGTTTCCAGCAAGATATTTGCCACTGGAAGTAAACCAACTGGAGCGGAAGTAGTTCGTTCGTATAACGTGTTGCTACCAAGTAATAACCTCTGGAGACCCCCCGTCCACCCCTACCGTTTTCGCTCGACGTACACACACTCGACAATTGTAATTTACCGACGTGTGTGATGAAATTTTCCGTTTCCATGCAGACACTTCTGCACGATCGAACGGGTAGGTACCCTCTCCCCGGAGCTACCGAAGACTTTGAAGTTTGTGGAAAATCGTTGAATTCCAGACTCAGAATTTCGCTCAACGCGAACGCGAATTAGACTCTCATACCTACCAGCGACGAGAACTTTTACGAGGTGAGAAGGAAGACGTCCCGCTTGATAGCTCGCAAAAACTTTCTTCGCGTTGCGCTCCGGTATGGCATAATGTCACCGGGAACGATGATCGTCCCCCGCGAACGTTTGATGGCTTATACTATATTTGACAAATCGCGGTACTATCATCGTCGTGTTCCGGATGAATTGGACGTTTGACGATAAAAACGTCGAAAAAACGTCGAAAAAACGTCTTGCGGGTGTCGCCGCGGTAATTTGTGGATATCTCGAGAATCGAAGATCAAAGTCGTCGACGAAGATAAAGAGATAAATCCGTTTTTTCTTTTTGCGTGGAATCGATGGTCGAATTTTTCGAGATTCGCTAAATTTTTTTTTCTTTTCTTTTTTTTTTCGAAGATTTATTTACGTCGACGAGATCAAGTGCGTCTTTATCGAAGCGTGAGAGCACGAAACTCACGAACATCGGGTAATCAACATCCGTCGGTTGGTTCGAACGCACGCGGTTGTTTTTCGTTTCGAGATACTAACAGCTCACGCGGACCGGATGAATGAAATGATGAGCCTCCGATATCCTCGGTGCCATGGGGAGTCGTCGTGTATTTTCAGTTACTTCTTATATACGAAACGCTTGAATTTCTTCGCGCACATGGCTCCTCGACAGACTGGATCCTTTCACGCCGCGCGTCGTCGAATCTCCAGACGCATCCAAAGGCACTTTCGAATAAAGCGCGGTACCAGGCGAGCAAAGCCTCGCGACATGCGACGAATCTTTATTCAAATTTATCATCTCAATTTTTGGTGAACTGTAAAAAAAGAAAATATCATTCGAGAGGTTTACAATGAGACTTATGATCGCATTTCTAAAAAATCGAAATCTCGTAGTATTAAAAAAAAATCCTATTTTTTCCAATACTAAGCTATTCCTTAATAACATAAATACAATTTCGCGTTGGATAAACGAATATATATGTAAATATATTGAGGATGATTTTTTGGTGTAGTAGAAACGACTGAGAAGTCTCTCGGCGCGACTTATATTGCCACAATCGCAAACTTGCTATCACCAGAGCCGGAAGAACGGCAAGTCGGTTATGTGTTAAGTATCTCATACCTAAAGCCTGTTCACCTTTTACACCGTTATATATAGATGGGCACTTCTGAAAGGTTCCCCGGAGACTGAGGCAACTCGAGACTTAATTCACGTGTAATAGCGAGACGTCTTGAACGAGGAACCCTCTCGTGGCGTTAAGCCGTTGGCTCAGACGCGCGGCCACCCCGTTTGCCGCCTGGCGAGCATTTCCCCCGAATGCATAACTATGTATGCCTTTTGCATAGAATATGTACACACGGTTACCGTAGTTCGGGGTCAACGGAAAAACTTTTTAACGCTGGAATATCCTCGGGACCTTTTCCTCGTTTATAATCACCTGTGTCTTGTTAGCCTTACGTGTTAACTATACGCGTGTATACGGTTGGAACACTTGAGCGCTAACTCAGCGGTGTGTTTCACAACCTGATGCAAAAGCGCCCGAGAGATCCGCCACCGGAAGGGCCAAGAAACAGAAACAGAACAGCGGTTCATCCCCCTCCGTTCTAACAAAATTCTCGAGCACCCCGCCAGCATCGCCTCGACGAGATCCTCGACGAGATCCACGGCTGCAACGCTCGATGTGCTTTTTCAAGCGTATTCTCCACCCAGTGCCGCTGGCGCTTTTGCCGGTTTTTTCTCTTACTATCCACGGTTACGGTAACATTCTTACTCGTTTATTCTCTCTTCACTCGGATGCTTCAACGAGGCATGTAAAAACCCGAGAAATTTATGGGTGCAAATGGGAGGGAGAGGAAGGGAGGTTTCGAGTGTCCACTCGAGAAGACTCGCGCTAACATTTTCGCGGAAGGCTCCGAGCTCTCCGCTTCTCTGCAAAGGCCAAACGTGGTTAAAATACACCTTTCCGACCGTCGCTAAGTGGCGTTATAATCACGTTTTAACTATTTTTCTTTAACCTTTTCATTCCTTACTTTTCTCTGTATTTTTTTGCAATTTTTTTTTTTCTTTTTTTTCTACGCTTTTCGAAATTATAAAAATATGCGATAAGAATTGACCTTTTCTTTCTTTTTCATTTTGTTTTGCAAATACGAATGGAAAATGGAAATTTCAAAGTGGTACTTGAAAAAAAAAAGGGACAGCGCACGTGCGACCAGTTAAAAGTCTCCTTCGCCTAGAGTCTCGTGTTGCGTTATATCCATGAAATTTCTGTTGGTTTTACGAACGATTTTTCTCCCCTCGTGTGGCCAAACCCCTCCTGTTCGAGATAATCTTTATGTTTTTCACGTTACCCACAAGCCGTCTCTCACTTCCTTTTACCCTGTTCGCCGGTTGGTGTGGCGGGAGTAACATTAAGGTCCCTCGTATTTTACTCTCAGCGCGTCCATGCCGAAGAAGAGACTGCGCGCGCGGACCGGGACGAGTGAAATATTGCTCGTCCTGCGAGACCCGCGGCTCTACGATCCCGCGGCCCTTTCCTACCTCGACGATTTTTTGAAATTACGCCAAGTTTCCCGCTACGAAAACACGTCGAGGCGGAATGCTAGAAGCGGAAACAAGATATAGACGCGATATGAAAACGAGAGAAAATTTAAAAACAATTTCTTTTTTTTATTACCTGCTGCTATCTTAATCTATTACGCTTAATTTACCGTAAACACAACTTCCGATTGCTAGATTTTATTCCGCAAAATCCGAGTGAATGTTAGTCGCCGATCTATCCGACGGCAAACATCGACTTCATTTTTGCATCATTTTCTGTTTTTGCGCATTAAGCAATTGGTTTTATACCCTATTTTGTTAAAGTCATATACCGCGCATTGTTTACCGCGTTTTGTTTATTGAAGTCCGTCGCATTTCTGATTGTCTTATGTGAAATATTGGGAGGCGACTTGATTCGATAATTGAACACAGCGAGAAAGCTTCGTTGAACACGGAGCTTCGTCCCGGTAAAATTTCATCGCGAAGTGTCGCCGAGAGGCGGAGAAGCGTAGCGAGGAGTAGAATAGTCTCCACAAAGTTGAAGAATTTCCCGGCTTAATTCCGAAAGCAGACATTTCGACTACTCCTCCCAAAGGAAGCGAAGTGAAGCACCAGTAATTGGTTAAATGAAGCGGGATTTCCGTGAGTACTCTAGCGTTTGACATCTTTCGGAGTGCTCCGAGTTTTCTCGTTGGGAGTCGTAGTCTTGTGCTTTTTCTTCCTCGTCTTCGACGAAGATTCGATGGTCTTCATTGCTTGCCCTCTATCTTGCACGTCCCGTCGATACGATTCGGCCCTTTGTCCGCCCTATCTTCGGCACTTTATTCTCTCCCACGCTGAAAACGTTTCTCCCACCGACACACCGTAAGATCTTTACGTATTTTCGTCGAATCTATACCCTCTTTTATCTCCTTTTTTCGTCGCGCCTTTCGACTCGAATTTCGCCCCGAATACATTTCGTTGACGCCAAATGTTTACGAAATACCGTGTCGTCGATTTAATACCGAATACGGTGATTCTGTGGAAGTTTTATCGACAAATTCGATGCCTTCGTGTAGAAACATTTACGAGCCAAAGAATAATATCAATTTCCCTTAAACGACCAATAGAAAAGGTGTAACACTCTTCCAATAATGAATCTAAAACGTCTATCTCAGTGACAAAGATTCGCTAGAAATGTCTACTTCCCGTTTCATCTTGTCTTTCCCAATTTTCCAACAAACTCCTTATTTTCCTCCATTTATTTTACCGCGTTTCTCGTCTATCGCGACCTTCCACGTTCCATTCGTCTCCGAAAAAGCTTGCCTATCGGGTATACAGAGGGCAATATAGAGAGGGAGGGAGAAGCTAGTCATTTCTTTTCTCCGCGTTCTATATACATCGTGTAATAGGCATTGTGCAGTACTCGCGAAGCTTGCAACACGGCGTACCTTCGAAGAATTCGCTTCCATCACCGGCATCAGCCAACAGCGAGACAGGCATACCGGCTTGGAAATGTATTTGTTTGTCAGATTCTCGTCGAGTTTTCGCGAGAGAGCAGAGGAGAGCTCGTGTGCAGCTGAGAATGAAGAAAATGCGAAACCCTGGCGATGTCTTTGTGTCGGTGTGTGTTGTGTGTTTGAGACCAAAAAAAAATGTGCCACTGTTTCCACTGGTGTGCAGCTACTAGCAATTCTGTAGGTGCCGGAGGGACTCTCGCGAACGTGAACCACCAGCCAGTGCCAGTAGTAAGCTTTATTTACTGTGACGACCAGCGACAGCCGTCGACATATGTACTGTATTCAAACACGAAGTACAGTTCCCGAGACTCTACCGAGGTATATCGAGCGACCTATTCGATATCGAGAGATTATTTTTACCTCCGAAAGTCTCTACTCATTTGTAAAGAATTAATTAATGTTTTTCTCCTCGACACACCGTTTCGCTTTACAAATATTGATTTTATAACGGTATTAGATTTGACTTTGAACGTTTAATCGGAACAGATTTTTTTGTTTTATTTGTAATCAACTCAAACTCAGGGAAATCGAAAAATGATTTTCTTTTTTCTACTCGATGTCTCGCGGAGAGTTGAAAAGTTAATTTATCCCAAGTTGAGCTTTGACCTCTATATTAAAGTATACGAGCGATTTTGCGATGCGTAAAACTTGGGAACATACTTTTTTCATAATACAAACGCCGTCGGGAAGATGAAGAGCCATCAAGGGTCTTGTTAGTATCTCGAGTTCCCGTGACAGCCGCGGGAACAAGGCTTCTGCCGCTTCTGCTTCGAGAGTCTGCGGCCCGTGCTTTATATATATATATCTGTATATATATGCTGTGCTCCTTGCTATCTCCATACCCTCGCAATATATATCTGTATAGTCGTCGGTATAGAGATATACGAGAGAACCGGCGAGAGACCGCGAGAGCATCGAGGACGACGGGCGGTCCTCCGACAAACTCCTCGAAAGCGCACCGCACAATTCAGGCACCGGCAGCACCGCATTACCGCCACTCACTGACGATATCCAGATATCGTCCTATAGCACAGCGTTCGAGTAGAACGAGACGATGACGAGAGGACGAATAGCAGGAATGAGGACTCCTGTATACGCGCATCCTTGAGGTCCCCATAGTCCGAAATGTCAATGATGCTTTCGGCATTGCAGCTCAGGAATGATGATTAACCAATCGTAGATCCACAACGGAACACCTGAAACACGATACAAAGATTTCTCAAAAACTCATCAATCAACAACGCATCAAACGAATAATAAATTAAAAATATACGACGATGAAAAAATACGAATTTCTCGAGTTATTAAACATAAAAGAATCGCTTTACGGCGGACAAATTTTTTATTTATGAATTTTTTTTTTTACTTCTTCGCATACGGAAAAAAACGCTGTTATTTTTTAAATCATTTTTTTTTTTTTGTTTTTTGTGCGAAAGAATAATTCATACGGCGGAAGATTTTCAGATACATCTGTTTGATTTTCATGTCTTTTTTTTTTTTTTATTAATAATACAGCGTCAGTCGGACGGTCGAATAGCTTCGGGCGTTTGCGATTCTGCGAAAGGACCAAAGCATTTCAAGAATACAAATTGAATAAGTCAGCCGGGGTAACGTACGTATAACTCGCTTGGCCGCTCGGACGTGGAAAACCGTTTGCAACTATAGTTCTCGTCCTGTGTACCGTAGTACTTGGAGGTACTACTGCTGCTGCTAGGGGTATAGCCCGGATTTTCCCCGTGACCGCCCACTCCGGCAGTAGGAGTAGCGGCAGCACATTTATATATCACACCTAGTCGGACAGATTTATCTCTACACTTCAGCTTCCGTATTCACGAAGCTTCCGTACAATCTGTGGGCGTGACGCTGGTTTTCCATTTTTCGGCTTTATATCCCTCACCCCTTTCGCGCACTGGGATACCTGTACTGGTATGTACCCCCGCGAATACGTAACTCGAATAAAACAACGCTAGTCGAAGAAATTTTATCGCTAACATACGAGAATCTGCTTATTTTTCAATCATATTATTCATCGGTTACGCGCAAGATATCTCGGGAGTTACGAGTCCTCGCGATCGTTCGTTTCGACCCATTCGTTATGGAAACAAACTCTGGAAACAAAGTATGAAATACAATCCCAATTTTTTTTTTCATCGGTGATATTGTCAAAACCGGCAATAAAAAATCCAAACGACTTTAACTTCAAATCATGTCGTACGGTTTTTCTTTTTTTTTTTTTCTACCTCGATATCGCAGTATTCGTGAACAATTTTGTTTAATAAACATTCCCTTTAACGAATCTCTATTCAGTGGATCGTGATCAATCACCTATAGCCAACTTTGCAGAGTATCGCGGTAGAAACTCCAATAGTGTTCGATACGGAACATTCGGGAGGGCAAACTTGTCACGTTAAATCAATCCCCCCCTCTGTATCCCTACGAATATCAAAACCGCAGGCTATGTGACTAACGCCAAAGGCAGTACGAGGTTGCAATTCTCGGGTCGTGTCGGTATATTTACATGTACCGTTGGGCATACCGAGAGCTTTCGCGACAAAGCTGCAGTGTAAACCGTGTGCACATCCCCGGCTTCGCCTGTTCTCGGTGTCGATGCGAAACGATGCGCCCTCCCGATATATCCATCTTCCCCGCGGATTTTCATTGCGATATGTGGCTCGACCCTTCTCGTGTCCCATCGAGCATCTACCGGGTTTCTACCTTACGTATCGGCCTCTCCTATTGAATTGCCCGACACTGCCATTTCGTCGTACCCTCGTCAATCACGGACCTGACTTCTGACGCCTCTATGCACTTCGCACGCGATCTCCGCATCGCCGGTACCGCATAAAGCCTGTGGAAAGTTAAGAAAATCGAGTTTTTCATAAGTGAAATAGTCATACATAAGAAAGTGATACAGTAATTTATAAAAAATGGAAAAATTTATTGAAGTATCAAAAATCCGTTTTCTTCGTCATTCAGAACTGAAGAATTTTAAAACGCGGCCACCGCAAACCGAAAGGAAACTCGATGTATACATCGTAGATATACATTTCGTTTTTATATTAAGGAAATGCACCGTTTAATTAAAAATGCATGCAATTAAAAAAGTAATTAAGAATAGAAAAAAAAGTATTCTACCGATACTTGGGATTTTTTCTAAATTGAAATTTTAATCTATAATATTCTGATTATGTTTATAATTTTTTTTTTTTTTCAATTTGAAAATTGAGAAAAAATAAAGCAATCGTCGAGTCTCGTCGAAACGAAAATAAATTTTTCTTCACATTGCAAAACCAATTTAACGGCGATATGTTAATTAAACAATTTCCGAGAATTGAAATGAAATTTCGTCCAATTTACTCTTACTGCAACTTTCGGTGCAGTCCTGTTAGCGATTCGATATGATATTTAATCTCGAGACGGAGGTATTATGCTATACCGATGGTTGCGGATTCATCGAGGGCTCATGTTCCCGCATACGCACTCGATATCTGGCGAAGCATATGTCAAGACTAATTGGCGTTACTGAGAAACATCGATGTAACGTCGATGACCCCAGTATATTGCGGGTCACGATGTACAGCGATATATATAGATGAGAGCGATATAACGAGAAAATAGGCATCGCGTATTATAAGTCGGGAAGAGATAGTATCGGATAACCGAGCAAATCCTCACACGACACCGCGTTCTTTCACGTGAATGCGGTTAATGCAGCGTGACACTTTATATGCATATTAAATCAGATGCGACGCTTATTAGTTACGATATATATGTATGTATTTATATAGCCACATTATAATACAGTAGAAAACTTCGTAAGTTTAAAATCACGAAAAGTATTCTCGAAATAAACATTGAAAAAAAAGTCGCGTTTGAACTTAACAATATTCGATGAGTCATTAAAATTCGATTAGTTTAAATAACTATTATTGCGCTTGAATTAAAAAAAAAAAATTACCCTTTTTGATATTTACGATAACTCGAGAGAAAAACTACTGTACGATCTTTATTATTATCCATACGCCCAGTAATCAACTTACCGAGATGATTGCTTTGACGCGAATTTTGTTATAAAAATTCGCACGTTGTAAACTGAATTGTTAATGGCTTTTATAGTACGAAATTGCTGAGTGGAGAACGATGTGACGCAATGTGTGTTTTTTTTTTTTTTCCACCTATCCAATCGCTTATTACGCACCAGTTTCTCGTCGAGTGTTGACGTCGCGGGGCGACGAGCTCGCGATGCGATGGGGAAGATAAACTGCCGAGTCTCGTCGTTGTCGTCGATTAATAAAGTCCCGTATACCCGAGTGTATCCCCAGTTTCGTAATCTTTAATCATCGTCATCATCATCGGCATCGGAGACATATTAACTGAATTATTCATAACGCGATTGAATGGTCGCGCATGGGCAGCGACAGAAGGGAAAGCAATAGCAACGAGCGTTACGGGGACACCGGACGTTCGCGGTGTACGCGCGTTCATGCAAATACATATAGAGTCGCGAGAACGGTACAGAGATGTCGTACGTACGTATACGCGACGCGAACGTAACAGAATTGTAGCGGATAGCGTGTGCAAACAGCTCTATACGTTCGATTGACCCGGCGCGTTAACGAGTTATATACCGGTGGTGGTCAGAGGCGTCGCGAGAGCCATCGCTCTTGGTGACGCCCCTTCAGGACGTTGAGCTTCGCTAACTCCCGTCTCCACACGGACGCCTATTCCTCGCTTGTCCCTCATCTCTACTCACGATCTAATTAGTTTCCACAAATTATAGACTCGCGACCGAGATATATCCGAAATCGACTTCTGTGATTAAATTGTTAATTGTCTCGCGTTACGACGCGATATATCGGTAAAAGACGCACATTCGTTATTTATCGCACGCGCTATTTTTTCGTAAATTATGTGCAGCGGAATAAAAAAAACAACGAGAAAATGGCGATTCGATGTTAGTGATTAAATTTTTAATTGTCTCGTGCTCCGTCGATGTAACGATAAAGATTCACATTCATTATTTATTATACGCGCCGTTAGACAAGATGGAAGCTTCTCGGAAGTCTCGCAAAGTCCCGAGAGTACGTTAATGCGGATATATGTTCTTGATAGCTCGTTCGCCATTGTTGTAGTAACGCGCACGTTTCGTATATGCAAAAGGGAGCAGAAAACCTCCCGTGGGTAATATTCGTTTGCGTAATTCGGCATCGGAGAATGCTCTCGGTGGTATTTTCAGTCGACGGCTCAATCAATTATCCAACTTTCGAAGTACGTATAACTACCCCGACTCTACACGCTCACGCATTACTAACGCTACGGGGGGGATATACATACGTTCGAACCTGTAGAAGCTTCGGTACTCACTGAGAGCCTCGGTGCTTTTTCACTTCATACACTATTTTCCGTCACCGCTCTATTGTTTCTCACGAACGCACAACCGTACTTTGTTTGCTCTCCTCCTCCTCCGAAAACCCACGAGTCCATCGTGTTGATATTAGCCGGAAGTCAACGAAACGTATTCTCGATATGTTACGCGAACCCATCTACGTTGTTATTAACGCGACCCAGAAAATCGTCGTATACACTTCACACGGAACAGTATTCCCCTCCGGTATCGGTTTTCTATTACACGATTTATGAAATTCGAGAGCATTGAACATTCGGAAAAAATATTCGATCCGTGCGACGTTTGTAAGTTTATTAAACACTTCGGTGCGACATTTATTTTGATGAATTTTGTTTAGGAATAATAATCTACGCGAGAAACGAGATTGATAATTTGAGGTTATTTTTTTTTATCAATAGCAATTGATGGAAGAAGCGAAATGTTTGACGAAACACCTTAACCCCCCTCCGCGCTTTACGTTGCTTTTCGATTTATGTACATCGCAATTTCGATATATCAAAAGACGATACAAGTCGCGCTGATTTACCGTGAGAAATCTTTTCTCTTTCGCCGAAGTTTCTAAAATCTCCAAACTTTTCCTCACACTGTTTCGCGTAGCTTTGTAACTCTCGAATTGTTCGAATTCTCGACCTCTCGATGTTCGGCTGCACGCTTCACTTGTTACGTAACCACGAAAAAGTTTCGATCACATCGCCGCAGATTGAATCGCGCTCGCGTGTACTCTGAATGTAAAAATACGATCTAATAACTATGCTAGTAGGTTTACAAGTTCATTGCTCCCTATTCTTTTACGAATTTTCGATTCGTAGGACGCGATGTCAAACGATATTCGACGATTCGGCGGTGTAATTATCAAGAACGTGTTGAGTTCTAGTCCGCCATGATGGCACGCTGATGGACGACCGTTATGTTTTTGTTTTGAATGAATACTTAGTCGACGCTGCGCCACTCTCTACAATGTTGCCACGCTCCTCGCGAAAAAACTCATATATACGGCGCGTGCCGTAGCCCCACCAAGCGGAACACGGATGCAAAAGTTTAGCAGCTAAACGTCAGTTATTACCGATGGCCAGTGGCACGCGGTGGCGCGTTGTTTGTTCTTACGGCAAATACGTTAAATCTAATTCTATCTCTCGAGTTAATATCATATACCGACAATTCGTTAATACGGAAAATACGTTTTTTCAAATACGGGTTAATTATTTAATATAATGCTGTAAGCGTCAGTTTAATATCCTTCAATCAACAAAAAAAAACACGTGCACAATGAAAATTCACAAATAGCTATCGATCGAATAAATGTCGCGTGTACTTTGAGTAAAAAAATACATCTGAATAACTGTTCTTTTAGCTCCGGGGATTCATTGTTTACTATATTCGTGCTTATTGTCGGTACACAGAACGCGATGTCGAACGATATTCGATGCTTCGGCGGTGGACGGTTGACACGTCGTCGATTCGATTCCGTTAGAACGAACGATCGACCATGTTTTATTTATTAATATTTTTTCGATTGATGTTTCGTGATTTAGCCAACGGTCGAGTTTTTCTTGCGCGATTGAATCGTACAAAGTGAAGTGAAGTGTGATGTGGAAAGTGTAGTGGCCGCAGATTATTGCAGCGAGGAACAGCAAGCAGAAGCATCGAGCATCGTGAGTTATTGGTTAATCCGCATGCCTCCGAGAAGCCAAAAAGCCTCGATAAACGTTCATTGTTATTTTTACTTAAACAAAAACGGCGTCGTATCGCCTAGTGAACACTTTTGTCAAAAAGACAATTCTATCGATGTTTTCTTTATAATTCATAGGTTAACTTTCTAGTTAAGACAGTTACAACGGCTTTTAGCAAATTCTTTTTTTTTCATAAAGTCAATATTTATTGAGATATGGAGTGTTTACTCACGATTCTTTCTCGAAGTCAAACTTTTACATTCTCAAAGTCAAATCGGTAAACGAATAAATACGAAAAATTAATAAACGAAATAATCAACAATCAATATTCGTAATAATTTATGCCGCGGACAAAGCTTCAACAGCTCGCGTTTAAATGTCGTTCCCGTCGAGTTTCGATAGTACAGAATTATTTTTCTTAGCTGAAAGATTTTTTCGTGCGACAAAAATCTTAGCCGTTCTATCCACTTCCGGGTTTTCGGAGATGAGAAAAACGTGACGCGGCGGCCTGCTTTAATACGCGATCCCCGGGGAAGGACGGCGTGGAATCTGCGAGATTTTCTTTATAGAAACAGTAGCGAAAAGCGACTATCCTCTCAGTTACTGTCGAGTCTGCCTTGGTTACTCGTGGCGAAGCTTGGATGGGAAAAATATCTCGCTCAGCATCCTCCGCCCAAGCTATCTCGTAATGGGATAAATAATGGACTAGCGTAGCGACCTTCCCCCCCTCCCCTCCCCCGTACCTCGTACACGACATTTCACTTCCGTGTGTATTTTTCTCTTTTTCTTTTGCGCTATATATATACGCAGTCCGTAACGGACCGAACGGGAATAACGCCGAGGTAAATGCTCCGGCGAATAGGAGTTTACCTGTGACCCTCCCAGAATCATCCCAATCCTCATACATAATACTTATATGCCATCGATTCAAGCTTCCCTCACAAAATCCAATCACTTACTAAACATTCGAAATTTCTATATAAATAAAAATATATCGAATTGCGAAAGGTTATACTCGATTATTTGAGAAAAATAAAGAAACTTTGAAAACTTCGATTTGTATTTCGATTGCAAAATCCAACTGCTTGTTGTGCATTCAAAAATATTGCGGCACGCTATAAAAATAGTGTTCTCAAGATCGAAAAAATCAGTTTTTTTTTTTTCTTTTTTTTCGAAAGATGACAATAGGGACAAAAAAAAAAGAAAAAAAATCTGCTCGGACGTACTGAATCGCGAGCGACGACGGTTATATTCCATAGGCAAATAAATTTGTCCTTTTTTTTTCCTTGAATCTCTCGTCTGTATTCTTAACGTCTCGGTACCCGCGGACTCTTCGGCTCTACGACGTTGGAATAAAAAATGAACAAGTACAGGGTAGAAAAGAACGAAAAAAAAAGAGATTATGGCTTACGAAAGCGCATGATCTTTTCATTTGCAGAGTTGACGGTAATATCGCGTCGTAAATCCGGCCAACGTCGGCGCGAACCATCGAGGATAGGGGCTGCTGCTTTACTTTAACTCTCTGCGTGACTGTATGTTCGTGCTGTAAAGGGGGAGGGGGAGGAGGGGGGGGGGGGGTCACGCACAATATAACGTTGTCACGGTGCGCCCCGGAGCTGTCGAAGACTCTACTTAAACTTTCAGCGTTAAACGGAATTGCTATCCGCAGGTTACCGAGATTTTCTCATTTTTTTTTTATTATAAACTTTTGAAAAAAAAAAAAAAAAAAATGAAAACCATCTTTCGATCCCTCGCCTCGGTTTCTTTTCATGATGTCCTATATCGATATTAGAAAACGGCTCATTCGATTTTATAGAAAAGTTTTGAGGTATATATATGCACTCACACGTGCGTACTTGACGACCTATGATACAGCACCAATATTGGAATTCGATAAACGCGCCAGAGTTCGAAGTCGAGTGAGTAAAAGAAATGAAACTAAAAAACAAAAAAAAAAAAAAATCCACGCAAACTCGATAGACAATGATGGGGCGACGAGCGCGATTGTAAAGTGCAGGCGAAAAGAGTTTGTGGTCCTATCCGCGTGCGCGTTCCTTCGCGAGATCGATCCTCGTATATGCCGCGCGAATGTCGTGAATGCCGAGTTTTCACGTGATGCTCGAGAAAAATACTCATCTCCGTTTTTTTTTTATTTTTATTTTTTTTTTCTATATTCTCGAATGGTTTTTGTGGCGCGAGGCAAGGAGTATCCGTGCGCTGCCTTAAATCGTTTTCCGTGACGGGTCGTTTAAAAATAGAACAGGCAAAGTTGTCGGCGAAGAGATGTTGGAAGAGAATTGAGAAGAGCTTGAGAGCCGAGCGAGTAGCAAGGAGCAGAAGGAAGGAGGAAGGGGATGGAAACGGGGGGGTTGGAGGGAAGTGAGAGAAGAGTAGCGAGGAGTGTCTCTCGTTTGGGATCAGCGTGCACCCGGGCGCGAAGCAACCCTGCCGGGGCGTCTCGTTGGTTTGCGGGGATACGTAGGTACATATACGAATGTTGCTTCTTGTCGGAATTGCTGGAAACCTCGAGAGTTGCTTCGGGAAAAGTACCATAGCGTGTGCATTGGGCTCCTGTCCCCGTCTCCCCACTCCTCTCTCATTTTCTCCGTCGCCGTATATTCCTCTTTCTCCGTGTATCCGTTTAAACTCTCTTCGCGCTGCTCTGTACGCTACGACGAACGAGTTTAAACTCTCTCGCCATGCCAACCCCCTTTAACGCACACGAAGCAACTGGCTTTCTCTCGATGTGTTAAGTAACACGCGCCAGAAATGCATCAGCAGCAACGGCAACCAGCAACAGCGGCGGAGGGATGCGAGGGATGCGCTAAGAGAAAGAGGACATGACTCGGTAGAGCAGAATAAATAACTATACGCGGTAGTTATCCACTCTTACCTCGACGCGAATGAGACACGAAACAGGCGAAGAGAAACATTTAACACGCGCGTGCACTCGCACGATGCATTATCGTTCCCGTCGTATATAGAGAAAACGAGACAGAGGAAGAGAGATCTTTTGTAAACGATGTTACTCCGTCGTGCGGATAACCTTTGACAAATAAACGAAAGGTTTGTATACGGAATGAAAACGAAGACAAAAGTTTTACGCGTCAACGCATTTAGAGGGATAGAAATTAACGAACTTTTTGAATTGACTATTTTAACAATTATTTTCCATTGCCGAGCGAACGGTAAAAATATATTTTTTTATTCAGTCATTCGTTTATTCGGTTCCCGTAAAAGTTTTACTATACACGATTCGAATGTGTATTGAAAAAAATGAAATATTGATACGAGTCTAACAATTTTTTTTTTTTTTTTTTTTCTTTGCCGCGGATTTAATTTACATTGTATTGCGAGCGGTTTTGGACGAGCGATGTAGCCTTAGAGTGGAACCTCGAATTATTCCATACCGATGAGTGTATACAGATTTCGAAGGCATTCGCTTCGCCTTGCGGTCGAAACGTTGCGGTTATCGGGGGCGTAAATTCCAACCAACACTTACGTTCGTCGAACAATTATTGTTACATCGGGCGGATTAGTACTCGTGCTGTTCTCTCGCGCGGTTTTCGGTTTGTCGAACAGTAACGCGCGAGCGACGAGGGGCGGTGAAAGTCCGGTATCTTCGCAAAGGGATACCCGACATTTCCGTTTAATACATACGTATAGTATATACTGTGTCTTCGGTTATAGACGAGGATTTTGAGAATTACGGCAATTGCTCACACGGAAATTCGGTAAATCGGTTAAAGTAACGTTGAGCGCGTTTCGACGAATAAATATTAACCTTCGGGTGAATTCATCCCCTCTATCTATTTCACTCGCTTAACAGCGTACGTGTATCTATGTTGCCCAGCGGTTCTATATAATTCATTGGCAATACCGGGTTTGCTCGATGTTTTATTTATTCACCACAAGAGACCCAACCAAGAGCTTCGAAAAAAAAAAAAAAAAAACAACTTTGTACCGTATCGATGAAACTCCCTTTTTCATCCTCGAATCCCTTCGCCTCGAGTCATTTCACGTGCGCTAAAAACCACGTGCACCGATAAATATTCCATGAATTTTTCCAATATTTTATATGATGACCCCCGTCGATTTATGACATCACCGAAATATCGATTTCATCGATATACCTTATATTTTACGATGTTTTTGTTTTTTTAACATTAAAAACATTCTATTTTCGGAGCACATATTAGTTTTCGGTTTCTCGCCTTTCGGTAATCGAGCGTAAAAAATTGGCTTATCGAGCCCAATGAACTTGACCCCCGTGCGAGTAGATTGTTTTAGTCGCGCGGCGTTTCTCCGAGGATTCCTTGACTTGGTTAACGCGCGTAACACGAAGCTGGAACGACGAACACGTTTAGGCCTTTACCTTCCCACCTATACGGAAGGCTGGACTACGTGGGACGATAAATCTTGTAGCCGACGCGGGGGGTCTTACCACGGTCAACTGGCAAACTAATGTTCCATTTGGTATACCGGTGGCCGCGCAGCACACGCCGTGCCAATGTGTTTCACGGCTGTGCGGGCTGTGTGAGCTATGCAGCGGTATAACAGCAGTACCTAACATAGGCTACTCTAGACTCTGGGAATAGCAGCTCCGTATCTCTCACTCTCGATTTCTCTCTCGACCGAAGCACAACCGTAGACATACGCCGAGTTCTCCCGAGCAGACCGCCGTGTACTCAAGACCATAGAACCACCAAAGGGACAAGGAGTAGACCATCAACGCGACCGCTTTTGGTATTATCAGAACTGCCCAACGCCCGTGGTCTGTGTACCGAATGCACACTTTGCTTACTAAAACATAACACGCAAATTCAAATACACCATTTTGACTTTCCAGAATTATGTTTATTCCAATCTGTGACTCATCAATGTTTCTATTTTAGTTAACAATCGTAACATTCGTTAGCCCTCCTCTTCGATGTTTTAGTCGAAAATCTATTTACATTAGATTTAGAAAAAAACCACAGGAATTAACGCCGGTTGTTCGTGAATTGCAAAGGTTTTTAGTGTAGAAATCCTAACTGCCCGACGATGCAAGATTTAATGTCGTATTGGAGGTAAAAAAAATAAAAAAATTCACTTGCAATTGCAAGAACTGGTAGGAACCCTCGAAATATATCCTCCGCATTGTTTCAACGAATCCGGATTTCGCAATCGTATATCGAAAGCTGCACAGCTCTGGTCTGAGCCGATACAGGCTGAACGAAGGAAAATGTTCGAGACGCGTTGCCCCGAAGTCACTGGGGGTATCGCGGCCAAGCAGCGAGGGATGCCAACCCCCACAGCAGTGGCAACCGATATCCCCCGACCGGAGACACTAGGAGCCATTTACCGCAAACACAAGAAACACTTTATCATCCCTCTCGTGTATCGTTCGCCCTTCCGAACCCCCTGCGCTCCCTTCGTCCATTCGTCGTTGTGTGGTATTTCGACGTTCCCGGAACTCCCGTCCTTTTTTTTTCGTCGTTTTTCTCTTGTTGGTCTCATCTTCTTTTCGCGATATACGCGACCTCCCTTGCTGTCTCGTCCACGCTCACCGGTTATATCCTTACTTCGGGAGACTAGTCGGAAACAGAAGTCCCGTCTCGGCTTTGTATCTAATGCCTATGTACCTTGTTCTCCTGTACGAGAGCCCCCCGCGCGCGCGCTTGTACGAGAAACGAAAGGGAGATAAATAAAGCGATTGCTCTTCTCGTCTGTGTGTTTGCTTCGTCGTCGGAAGGAGTTATCGGAAAACGAAAAAAAAAAAAAGGGTAACATATAATATTGGGATCCAATGGTACTTTTATCATTTCAGCTTAGCGGTTTTTTTTTTATTATTTCTCTTTGTTCTTACAATACCGATTTTTTTTTCGTACCGTCTGAGACGAATTATGACTATAATTTTTTGAAGTTCCTTCTATCATCGGTAGGATGGCGTTTGACCTCAATGCAACGCATTTTATTACAGTTATAGTTATTTTTTAGTTACTTTTTATCACCTGCGTGACGCCATCAAAGTTCGAGAATATCGCAATCGAGTCTTTTTTCTCGTACGAAATTATGACGATAACCGAAATGTTGTAGTACCTTACGAATTTTGTTGCGACAATGGAAATCGATTTTCTTTGCTCGCGAATATTTTTGTCCCGATTGGAGGATTTTTTTCGTATTTTTTCCGGACCGCGGGAATAACGAAAATTTTCGTCGAGGTTTTCGTGGCTTATACTTATCCGCGGCTCGAGTCCAGAGCGAGAGAACCGCATCAGCATCACCGTGTGTATACGGATTCGCAGAGTAGAGTATGCAATTGGCGGATATGATACACGCAGCGACCAGGCAATTTCTTCTCTGCCCGGAGCCTCGCATATAGCTCGAGAAAGCCCGCCGATCTCCTGAAATATATTCAACGTCGAGTTCCGTTACTTCGGGAAATGGAAACTCTCGAGATGTGCGCCAAGTCGATGAGGCAATCGGGACTGCGGACCGTAATACTCTGAACTCTATTCCTCTTGGTAAAAAGAAGGAAAGAAACGAGAAGAGTTGCGGGGTGCCCAACGATCGTCTGTGTGAGACCTCCCCTCCCCCTCCCTCCCCCCACTCCGCTCCTATGTATGCCTGTGATTGTACAGCGAGTTCATGCCAAAGTTCAAACCACAAGAAAAGTCCCCGGCATATACCACAGCGGGAAGGAGAGAGTCGAAGAGTGAATCGAGAAAAATGTTTGAAAAATCTTTGCCTCTCTCCCTCTTCCTCTCACTTGCTCGACGAATTCGTGAAAATAAACCGCGCGTAGAAACGAATGTACAAGTAGATTTCTAGCGACAAGGAGAAACGAGCGAATTCAAGGAAGGTAACGAGTCTCCGTCTGTCTCGAAGTTGACGGCATAAATTCACGTAAAAACGAACGGTACAGAGAAAAATGTGTGTTACAAGCTTTGGGGGTACTACAGCGCCAGCAACATGGAAGGAATCCAAAAATAGAGATTTTTCGGAGTAGAATTGTCAATTAGGCATCTGGCGGAGTTGGCCGTTGGTTACATTGGGTTAGAGTATTCGTGTAACAAGCGCAGGACGCGAGGGCCCGAAATATCTGAACAAATTGACTCTTCTCCCGGTCGCTGTAGTCGAGCGCTTTTGCCCTGAGCGGAGTTCCGAGAGGTGGTTCCGGTCACAGCGCCGCTTGTGGCTACCGCTTCGGCTCGTACTCCGCCGTTGGTTCGAGCGAACAGCAGAGAAAATAAAATACGTGAAAGCGTTTAGGTTCCCCACAGGGAGGAAGCTACATCGCCTCGACACGTCCAGCTTGGGCAACGCGAGTAGCGAGCGCCGAGACTATATATCCAACACAAGTTCTTCAATGCTTCTTTCGTGCCACGACTTCAACACCCAACCGAGTATCACTGTTTTCTTTCACGAAAAAAAAAAACAAACTCAAAGAAAACGGATTTCACGGTTTTAACCTTCCGAATTAGATGGGATTGCGCAAGAAAAACTGATAGCCGTTAAGAAACTGATTCGATTCGATAAACTTGGATAATCCTTTAGTGGCGAACGGGCGAGAAGATAGAAAATCTTTGGTTACTTTTTACCGAACTTATTCAATGGGGTAAAAGAAACGCGCGAAATAAGAAATCTTATCGGAAAAAAGAACCGATTTCGCGAAATGTATCTAAATAATCAGTTAGTAATAATGTTCGATGATTGGCTGTTACACGGTGATTGGCTATTGAACTAAGAAAAAAATAAAATGCAATCACCATTGTCTCGTTTGACTTTGGGAAAAAATTGCTGTTGAATTCGCGTTCAACGCAAAAAAAAAAAAATATCCACATGTGCGACCGCAAATATTTTCTCGAACACTTCAGTTTTGCAGGAGCCTTCGTTACGTTTTTTCAACGTTTTCCACAGTTCTCTATCGTATCGAAAAACGAGTTTTTGAAAAACCGTCCATTAGCTATTTCATGGATTTTTCCTCGTAGTACACGATGGGTGTACGAGTTTTCTCGGCGTGTCATCGCAGCAAAATATTTTAAAATCGTCAATTTTTCGTAAAATGGAAACGTTCGTTTTTCGATTCAAAGCTGAACGATGTTTTTTTTTTCATTGATCGCGAATCTGACAAATGTTTTCCTCATCTATGCTTAATATTTTATACCGAAGTAAAACCGCGGCGCAAGAGAAAAAAATATTGTTTTTGACAATTACCATTTTTCAAAGCGTTCGCGAACGCCGCGTTGCGCGCATAGTTAAAAATTCCACTCGAGTAACGAAAAACAATTTTCTTGTCCTTGGATTTTTTGTTCAACGTTTTTTTTTTTTCTTTTTTTTGCCATCGTCGTCCTCGTTGTTAATGCACGAAATCGTCGTTCTGCAGCGCGTTTTAAATTAAATTTATCATCCCGAGCAATTTCACGGGATGTTATCCTGCGGGTCGTAGTCGACGATCGCTCTCACTCTCCTCTCGGTAACCCCCCCGCGAGAGCAGCCATCCTCGGGGCCGTCTCCCTCGTTCACGACCCTCCTTACGTCATGAATAAAACAGTTCCCTTGAATTTTACCTCATCCTCTATATATTCTTATATATCGTTTGTATTACTTCACGCCTCGTCGAATCTTTTTCGCATCAAATGATACGGCAACTGCCGATTGGTTGTTACGACCAAAACACCGGATGATTTTTATTTCATCTCCCTGTACCATCTATACGAAACTAAATTTTCTCTGCCGTCTGTATTCTTTTAAAAAAGAAAAAAAAACATAAAACAACCGAATTTTTTCAAACACGCGTCAAGCTGAGATCATGCGTGACAGACACGCGTTCGTTACGCGCCAGAAACTCACGCTAGATGACTGTCTTGCCGTCTGCTCGGGGCAAAGCACGCAAGCGTATATATCCGTGCGTTTAAGAATGCAACGGAACGACCTTTAAGAGGTACGAGTTCGTTGTCGTACGTGCTGCTGGCCGATAGTCCAATTCGTTTTTTTTTCCCTCCCACTTTTTCGTAAAAACAAAAATAGACACGACGCCGCGTTACGTTGCGCGATCTTTCGACGGTATTTTTTTTCCGTTGGGCAGAGGCGCCCGACCGACCAGCGAGCTTTTCAATATAAACAGCGCATGCATTTTACATACCACTGACGTAAATAGGCGAAAGCTGCGAGATTTCTATTAATTTTTTTTTTTTTTTTCTAAGTAAATTTTCCTTCGCGATGTTCAAAGAGAGTTGGAGTAAACAGTTTATAAAATTAATTCCATGCGGATCACGACGGTAGAGAGGAAACTTTTAAGGAAACATTTTTTATGGCATTTCTTTTAACGGATATTGTGACGTGAAACGGGGGGTCCCTGGAGGAATCTCGCGAATGTGACGAAATGAAAGGATGTCGGTGGCACGAGCCACAGGAAGTTCGGATTTGAAACAAAAGCTACCAGCGAGGTTTCGGGGAGCAGCAGAGCTTTGCCGCTGCGGGACGGCGAGATGCTTGTTAGAAGGAAGTCAAAAAAGACTCGTTAAACACCGCGTCGCTCCCTCTGACTTATGAGGTCTCTTTGGCAGCCGCCGTCTCGGTCTCACCGAAACGAAAGGTCTCCCCAAAAAACTAGAGAAAAAAAAATAAAATAAAAAGAAAAACCATGAAACGTTCCCTCGGTCTTGATGTCAGGAAATTATTATACCATTTGTCTCGAATCCCCAGGCGGTAAGAAAAGTGGGAATAAAAAAACCTTAAGGCCGCAACTTTACCCACCACCCCCTTTTTTTCCTTAAGCATCTCTCATTCTCCACGTTGAAATTGCGACGCAAGTCCTTTTTTTTTAATCGCTGCGTAAGCCTAAGAGATTTACAAACCGCATTTGTCTCGCGGAGTTTGAATTCACCTCGGACCGCTAACAAGAAACAAGTCGATTTTTTTTCTTCAGCCAATGTCGATGTTTTCATGCAACGATATTAATTGTATCGAGAAAAAGGAATGACTATATTATATTATCGACATACTCGTTACAAATCCTTTAAGGTATTTCAAACCGTTTAATTTTTGGTCCCTCGACGCGATTATTCCGTTGTTCGATCTTTTTCCCGTGCAGCGAATATTTGAAAAAATATGCGTTCCGTGAAACGCCTTCATTGAATAAAATTAATTTTTTAAACTTTTTGTTTTAATTATTTTAATTAATTTTCTCTTCAATTAGTTTTCATGTTTTTTTTTCTTTTTTCGTCTTTCCGAATAAACGACGCTTGGCGAGGGGGTATCGTGGGACCCGGAGCGCGAGAATGAAACATTTCGCGTCAGAATGTCTCAGCTCTGTATAGTAGAGTCAGCAGCGCGAAGCACGTAGGCAAACGTGACATCGATACTAATAGTTTCGTTATCCTATTTGACGGCGATGCGGTGTGCCAGAGCGGTCGGACGAACGAAAGATTAGGGGGAGCTTTGGCTCACTCAACCCGACGAGGTGGTCTATCTCTATGCTTCAATCGTACGTGAAACGCTGTAGTATCGGTTCGGTAGGGCGCAATGAGTTAATGACTGATTCAGCGAACGCTGTCCACGAATTATTGGGATAATTGGTGCTGAACGAGAAACGAGATATTACGATGTATCACCCAATTATCGCAATCTATAACCCCCGTCGATAAATAATCCCTTATCTACGAATACCCTTATTCACGGAGTCATCCGGGACCCAATTTTTACGCGTTTGACCCAAAATAATCCAAGTAATAGATCACGTAAAAGTTGATTTATCCCTAAAAAAAACCATTGATTTTCGACTTTTTTTTCGAATTTCTTGTTTTTCATGAAATAAACATTATGGTTATTTGAAATTTTTGTTTTTCTTTCTCTTTGATGTTACGTGCAGAATATAAATCTGCCGAGGGCTGCACCGTTTTCTAAGATTATTTCAACGGTCTCTTACACGACGGAAACATTTGCGATTCTCTCCATTAAAGACTTACATTATTCATAGAAACATTTATGACGTACCTATAAATTGTTGCGTTAGCAGTTTCCGTCTCATGTACCAGAGATGATATTGGTCGTCACGAAGACTTTAATGGATTTTTCATCTTTATGGTTCTTTTACCCCCGAAGCCGCGCGCGAGAATGGCGCTCTACCATATTATCTATATACCATAGCCAAGGACCAGAGGGATATAGCACTGCAGTTCGGTGTAACTTGAACGGTGTGTGAAAAACGCAATAGTATGTACTGTTAACGGAAGCGTGTATGAAGCCTGTGGCACATGACACAGCTATCTTCGCTGGTTGGCACGAGATATCAGCAAACGAGCTCCGCGCTCTTCATAATCCTTCGGGAATTTCTCGTGGCTTTCGCGCCTCATCGAGCGGAATGATCAAATACGCAGTCTCGGTTAACTGCAAACGTTCGGATATCTCGTATCTCTACGATCTCTTCGGCACGGAACATTTTTTCCTTTTTTTTTTCGTCATAACGAACGAGCATTCCTGACTTTTTCTCATCGACGCTCAGTCCCGAAGTTCCGAATATCATAGTCGGTGGACTCTTTTCTATCTCGTCACGATTTTGTACCACAACCATGTGGTACGCGATGCGTGAAAAATTGAGGCAAAAGCTTGCGGCTCCGAGCATCAAAGAGATTTTTCTATATATAAAGGTCTCTCCGGAGTTTCCCGCGACGTTATCGTTTCGTCCATTGCCCCCCTTTTTACTCTCGTACTTCCCCCGTTCCGGAATTATTGCTGTCGTATGAAAGTTGCTTATAATTTATCGGGCGAACGTTTCACGACTCTACGGCCATTAAATGGCGTCAGGATAGAGAAAAAGGAAAAAGCTAAAACTCTCCACCTTCTTCTTTCGTTACTTCTCTATAACGGACGACTTTGCTGGTTATACAATACGAAGAATCGATAGTGATGAATTATTCGCAACGGGAGTCGATTGTTTGCTTTATTCATTAATCATCATTTTTCTGCAAAAACATATAATTGAATATTAATATGTATACATTTTTAATATGTAACTCTACTTTTTAGGTCGGATTATTGTAATAAGAATTAATTTACTTTGCGAAATCGAGAGATTATTTTTCCCTGGAAAATTTTATTCACAATTAACTCTGTTCATAATATTCCATGCGTGATACGTCGATATTTCGCAGCGAGGCGTTGCATCGGTGTATAGTTTTCCATTGGCGCGAGCTGTTCTCACGCGTACGTCCTTAATCCACTTGGTAACAATAAACAATACTAATTGTGCGATAATATCCCCGGTTCGCCCGTATAGTATCGTCCAGATAGGAACTCGATGAACCTATAGGATAGATTATTGTTCTACGAACGGGACCGGTATTTCGATAAGCTCGACTCTCCAACCCACCAGTGTTTCCCCGTGGGCGTTGCACTCGGTGAACTACGAATCTGCAATTAGACGGGTCGGGTATGTCTTTCGATAGACCAGCGTTCTCATACTCTTGATATAATGTTACCCGACCTTTCCCGATTGATAAATGTCAGATGGATCGATCCAGCAACGGTTAACTTCGTAGTTACGCTTTTTTCCACATGCAGCAGTCGAAATAAACGATTTTTGTTAATACCCTCATTCGTCGGCGCCAATCAGCTGTACCGGATATTCCTATGTTTTTTATTTTTGTTTTTTTCGTCTCTCCGAACTCTGGTACGGGATATGCTCTCTACCAAACAATTAACTTCATCAAGGACTGTGAAAAGCTCTCGCATTGCATGTAACGAGATGACCTATCAGAACCAGTGGAAGGAGAGGACGGAAGAAGGTGCAAAGGGAAGAGTTCAATTTTATCGTAAAAGCTACGAGAGGCCGCGATATCATTTACGCTTTCGCGTGACATAATGTTTGCCTCTCGTTTACTACACGCACTCGCGCTCACCGTTGCGTTATTGAATTATCAATTTTGCCGCTATTCTATCCCTTCGTTCAGTTGAAGCGTAATGTAACCAAGCCTACGGCGTTTTCACGATACACTCGACTGTGGAGACTGTGCGGCCTCGGTGTGCCGAATAAATATCCATATTTTTCACAATTCCGCGATAACGAATGTTTTACAAAAACTAAAAATCAGAATGCAAACGAAAAATGTAAAAAAAGAGAAATCTCTTGCTTCAATAATTCGCGATATCTCAATTTATCGACGACAGTACGAACTATTTGAAACAGGGGAGTGTTTATCGAGATAAATATTTCGCGAGGATTTTCACACACGTGAAAGCGACTGAATGATTTATCGCGGTCCGTGAATGTAAAGTTCTGTAATAACAAAATTGAGGTCATATGCAATGCTTTTTAATCGCACTGTTAAATAATATTCATTACGGGTTCGAAGTAAAGTAAATAGTGAATATTTAATTGAAGTTGTGATGAACACATTAATTTTACTAAAATCTCTGTGAAAATTGACCGGTATCATCGTAAAATTCTTATGTGTGTTTGCGGTCTGAAATAATTACAAACCGATTCAAATTTACCTTCGAGTTTTAATATAACAAAGTGAGGTATACTCCTTGTGGTCTTCCTACGGTTAACTTTTCGAAGCAATCCCGAGGTATGATTAAAAATGAAAGCACTCTGCGAGTGTACCGCAGTATACAAATATAGTTAGCCGGTACCTCGAAATAACGAATTTTCCTGTTGGTAGGAATCCGAGTGGGACTACCTAATTCGTAGACCCCGAAAGCTCGGCCGTCACGTGTCTAATCTTCGTACAAAACGTGGAGGTCGGCAGGTCTCTCTCTCCGTGAGCCACTGCCTCGCACACTCGAGACACCGGGAGTAATCTCATTTAATTCTTAGTAGTCCGACGAGTGGGTAAATGAGGAAAATTCACTTAAATTATCATTATTATTATTTTGACTACACAAAGTTTTATTACACGAATTTATGTGCACATTCGTCTTTGTTTCGCTTGTTAAGTAACAATAGTTTTTTTTTTTCACATCGAAATAAATCGTTTAAGCATTCGCGACTTTTGTAACTGAGAATTCTTTATTTATGATTATCATGCTTTTCCGCGTAGTCATGCAATCGTTTCTGATCGTCAATAACGTAGTTTGACTGCGAATGAAAATATAGAAAGGGGCTGTTTTTTGTATCGGTTTTTTTTTTTTTCCTTCGTAAATCTGATTCAGGATACCATTTAATTCGAACTCCACTCCTACCTCGATCGACCTTAAGTGAACAGAGAGTTTATTTGAATATATACGTTGGCACGGAAACTCGAGGGGTTTTGGTTTTGTCCCTGCGATCGACTTTTCCCCCTTTTACCCCTCCTTCGTTCCAAGAGCGATTAAATCCTCATTACGCTTGTGGCTTGTACAGCTTCGAAATCCGGTCTTATTAGTGGTAGTTTCGAAGCCTGGGCTCTGCTCCTGCCGTTGGTGCTGTGTCGCCCGGAAAATAGTCTACCGGATTCTCTCTCCGCAAGCTTGGATCTCCCCAGGCAACTTACCGGGGTCCATACTACAACTAGATTGTGTATACTTCGTGTATAGATACAATATAACCATAACAGAAACGCGAGATTTTAAGCCGGGACTTTAAGCCCCTCGCGAAGATTCTCTCTCCAGATGCTGAAGAGAAAATGCAAGGGAGCAAAAGAGATCCTGCATGGATTTACAACTATTTAATTATGTTCGAAAAATGGGAACCTTCTCAGACGAGCCGAGCAATAACGTTTTCTTTTGCATTATTCAAACCAACCGAGAAATTGCCAAGATATTAAATAAGAGATCAAGAACGCTTCGCGCTCATGATAAGAGTAGAAATTTATCCTATCGACCATTTAAAGCGCACAATATTTGCCAAGTATTACGTGAGATAAAATAATAAATCTACAGGCGCAATGGCAGAGTACAAACTTACCGCTCGCTTCTCGAGAGGCGATAACATTTTTTTTTTTTCCAAAAAATCATACGATATGCTAGTTATATCTCAAGTGTATGCATGAAATAAATGTCGTGATTCCAACGCTGCGAGGCGATTCTACCAACATTATCCGAGAGCAACTACGAGAATACAGTGCTACGAGGGCCTTGAAAAGAGAGGACACAATGTAAAAAAAGAAAGAGAAGAGACGGAGAGTTTTAGATCAAGAAATTTTCACGAGAGACCATTTATCGCGGGAGCAATTCACCGGAGACTTTTTCACCCCGATTTACCCTCCGGTAAACGAGTGCCAGTTTGCAAAGGAAGAGGAGTAGCGTCAGAAACAGAAGGAGAGGAGGAAAGAAAAGAAAAAAAAAAAAAAAAAAGTGCGGGTACGAGAGAACGGAGGAAAGTGTAGCCAGCAAAAGGCACGGAAAATGGGCTTCAGGGCACGAAAGAGAAAGAGAGAGAGAGGTGGCAAGGCGTTCCGGCGAAGAGCGAGAGAAGATATATAGTATGTAGTAGGGAAAATGAGAGGGCGCGTAATCCCCGCGTAACCATTTCTCATCTGCCTCGTCAGTCAGGAAAATACGAAGAAGGAAGGAAGGCTCCGCACAGCCCTTGCCCTGCCCCGTCGCTCGCGAACGATTTACTTCTGCTCACGGTTCGCGCAACGTGAGCCCCGGTTTGAAACCTGAAAAAACAGGAAGATGTTCGAAAGTTCCAGATACATTGAGCAGTAGCGAAAAAGAAAAACTTTCACGTGAACGAAGTTCGAGTTACCAGCTGCCCCAACGCGCGTTATTTACGTCGCACACAACATAACGCAATGAAGCAAAAAAAAAAATTCGAGTGTCCATTTTCAACCAAAAGATATCGCAACGATCTTAATATCAGCGTCTCTGGCAGCCGTCGATATCACGGTAAATAAAACGTTGAGAAAGAAAAACCCGATGCATCGCGACGAATCGTGCGCAGTTGGCTTCGGAATCGTTGAAAAACGAAGAATAAAAAAGAAAAATACAAAGAAAGCTCTGTAAGAATAAAAAATAATAGTGCCAAGAGGAATAGAAGTGGCGGAGGAAAAACAATGAGAATCCGATCGGAGAGTCTGGACACGAGCTGAAAGAGGTAAAGCACAGTCTTCCCCGGGTCACGGGTAGCATAGAAGCTGTACAAGAATTGAAGCCGAGGGTGAGCGTGCCAGGGGTGTATATGCTGACTGTTAACTCGCCCCTCAACCGACGTCTTCGCATTAATATTTATAGTTCGTCCACCAGCGTGACCGTCAGTTCGCTTGGAGTCTTTACTGCTTTCTGTACCGTATACCTTGTCCCACACGGTGAACCAGATTCCCTTGTTCCAATGTTCCTTGAAGATTCTCTCGGCGAAACTGTACCGAATTGATCAGCTCTAACGTAGAGTTCGGCATTGGCTCCACCGGTACAAGGCGGTACAAGTATCGTAGGTTGCGGCAAGTTCTCTCCGAGTCTTGGAGAAGGTAGTTCGAGGCTTTATGCGTCGCTCGGCTGACTGGCGAAGCGTCATCAACCCAATAGCCCACCTCGTCAGCTCTTCGTTTCAGTCTTCCTGGCGCTCCGACTTCCCCGTTGTCCCTCCCATCTTTCCGTCTCTCTTATCACTGCGAAAGACTTTCTCACTTTCTCTCTCTCAAACGCTGCTGGGGTTGTTTCTGCGGAATCCAACTAACTCTCTCTCGCTTGTCTGACCCAATCTGCCGTAACTACTGCTTCTCCGTCGCTGGCCTAGCGATCTTGAGCGTCTGTGACGTACTTCAACATCGCCATCGACCACTTCCTCCAAATTCTCAACCCTCCTCCTCCCCCCTATTGTACACGAGGCGTCGTCTCCTATCTTGCGACGAAAGGACTTTGGCTGCTTTTGTGCTTCGCGAACTTGACGCCGAAGATGCTCGTGGAAGCGTCTTCATGGGAGAGACAAGTGAAGACACGTATATATACTTATGGAACAAGCTGTACGACAGGAGAAGAGAATGGGAGAGAGTACGTTGTTTGTATATATAACTCTGCACGTAATCTTGACTGGTCTTGTAGGAACTGACGCTCTTGCCTGGACGAAAGCGATGCGCGAGGCACAAACCCCAGGAGTGCTTGGCCGCTTGGCGAGGCGGAAGCTAAAGGAGCTTGTAGTTAAAGGAGTGTTTAGGGTCCCGGAAGTGGTTCGCTGTGATTAGATAGTCCAAGATTGCCAGGGGGGATTTAATCGCGGTGGGTGTATATAGACAAACCCATCTCACTTCTTCTTCCTGAGTGGGTCTTGAACTTTCCTTCTCGGTTTTTTTTACCGGGCGGCCCATTCAATGTTCCGGTGGTAAATAAGGAACGACGCGGCCTTCGATCCCGCTTTGCTTCAGTCCAGAGGGAAGGTTAGCTGCGACGGGAATGATAGGAAGAGGGAGGAAAAAAACTGGTTGAGGTGGAAAGGATACACACGAGAAGTAGGGATGGCGAAGAAGGGCTCTCGGAGCTCTCGTGTAAAAGAGAAACGTCGGCGTCGCGTGTGCTGTCGAGGTCAGCCGGGAAATGAACTCCGGCGGGTCAGTAAAAAAAGAAAGTAAATTAAATTGCGAACACTTATGGCGGTTAGACCGTGTCTCTGCTACGTACGAACGCGAGGACACGTTGACCCGTCTAGACAACTTGTTAAAAAAAACTTATTTTTTTTTACATCCGATAAAACTTTGCGTGGCTACCGCAGCGACAATATTTCGTTTTTTTTTATTCTCCTCGTGTTTTCCTATGCATTCGAATGAGCAAATGATATACGCGGTGAACTGCGGCGATATTTCGTCGAAACGAATCGCTAAATTAGATTCGTCGTTTGTGCCATGAAAAGAAAATCCTTTGATTTCGAGTTTAGACCCTTCGTACTCGCAAATTTCCAGCGGAGATAAACACAACCCTGAAATTCTTCCGAGTCTTTGAGTCTATCGGGTCAAAGGAGATTTAATAGCACAAATTTTACTCACTAAACGTCGAAATATCGAACTGTCGATAATTTTTTTTTTACTTCGGTCTCCAATTTTCATTTTATGAACTTATTTTTATTTTTTTCTTTTTTTTCTCCCTCGAGTCGGCGAAGAGTATTCGGTAAATATATATTGCAAGTCAGGCTTTTCGCTCCTCTGCGTCGTATCGCCGTTAAATATAAAAGTCCGCACGAAACGATCGTATAAAAGTTGCTGAAGAATACGCGATGCAATTTTCTTGAAAACCCCCGAACCGGTGAGCGTGGAAAGGATTTTATGCCGTTGAAAGATCCCCTCAAACCGTGTGATGCAGAGATCGCGCGCGTCTCATGGCAACCGGATAAGCGTACGTATACCATAGAAGAGTAAAGCAATTCGGTGTATGCGCGCATTGTGAGGCAACATGTATACTTTAATTCAGTCGAAATTTAAATCAAGTCTGAACAATATCGCCCGGTATAGAAGTCTCGATATCTATGCCTTCCCTTGCTACTCGGGGGGGGGGAGTGAGTTTCCGCGATATTGGAATTCACGTTAGGTACAACACAAAGACGGTATCCGACCGGAAGACTGAGTTAACTGCGACACGGGAGGGCCAGAAAAGTCCGTGGACTATCGTCGTGTTTGGCATTTTCCGTGCCAAAAGTCGTTTGGGAAATCCGAATGTAAAAGCGGACCGTAGAGATGGAAAACAGTACGGAGAATACGGTGAGGTACGGAGGCGCGCCGAAAATGAAGAAGAAAAAGCATTCGCCGAAAGATGGAAAGAAAAACGGATGCCAAATTCGTTCGACGAAGATACAAAAATGGTGGAAATTCAGTTTGTTCAAAGTTTTTACATTGTTTGAGGATATTCAACGATATCATATCTCTGTCGCGGGTCCGGTGTCGTTCGCGGGTCGACCGACCGTCGAACTTTGAAATATATTCCGCTCACCGTCAAAGTATATGCAGAACGGAAGTTCTCGATCGAACTATACTCGCTACGGTTACCGTAGAGAAATTCGATACAAAATATTGTACTATCGACGACTCCCTAATGAGGCAGGAGTTCCCGTTATCGAGGCTGGTAGTTGATATATATTTCTATTTTCGGTAGCAACATCGTAGTCGGGAAAGTTGTATACTTGTGGAAATATTGATTTCCTCACTCAATGAAATTTTTTTTTCTCTTAATACCATTGCGTTATCACATCCCTTTTATAGCCGGCAGTTTTTTCTATTTTTGTAAAATGATCTATTTAACGTAACTATCATCGAATTGCAGCAATTAGTTGATAGATTATAGAAAGATAGATGGTTGATAGATTATTGTAGACTTTGCAAAGATTTCCAAAGACTATATCTGTACGGCACACGACGAAAGGTGAGTAGGATTCAGCGGACATGGTTCAGCGCTTGGGGGGTCGCGCGAAGGACGAAATTTGTCTCGCGTTTCGGACCGTTGAGCAGACTAAAAAATCAAGCCAACGGACCAAGCGGGACCGCGTAGTCGTTGCAACGGATATTCTGACCGTGTCTTTGGTGGAAGCTTCGGCGTCAAGAATAGGCCAGAGAAATGAAAGAGGCGAGAGAGAAAGTATCTCGGTGGAAAGAGAGTTTTGGACACGAACTAGTGGAGACAGAGAGAAAAGAGAACAAGAGAAGTACGGGAAAGAGGTTCTCGCCGGCGCGTTTTACGTAATACCGAATTAAAATGGTAATGCGATGCATTAATTTCCATCCTATTTACGCCACTTATTTTCCGTCGGAGTTATTTTGGTCCCAGGTTTTGCCTTTCCTATGCGCGACGTTGATACTACACCGCCGAGTATGGGGGATGGTAGTAGAAGCAGCAACAGCAGCCGGTATAACTGAGCATGAGGACTAACATTCACTATTGCAACTTTTATGTTATCTCCCGTGTTCTCTCGTACTCGCGAAAACGTTGGCTATATCTGCAAACGTTTTTACGAGGATAAAACTACAATTTTTTTTTTTTTTTTTTTTTTTCAACGATCAACTGAGTGCGATCATTGTTCCAATTTTTTTTAACCGCTACAAAGGAAAATATATTTTTTAGACTCTTTTATGCTTGTAGTATGTATCGTTATTTTGCGGAATAAATTTGATCTCACGGGGATATAGTGGGTTAAACTTCTATTCCACGAAGCTGATAACCGCACGGTGCTTTTCGCTAGAAAAAAAAAAAAAAAAAAATCTCAGCTAAAAGTGTCAAGAAACGAACCATCCTGCTTTATATCACTATCGCGCTAAGATCCTTGGGCTTTACTATGCTAAAATGCTTGTATCTATGGGTATAAAATGTGTCTTCGAGCCGCGAGACACCGCGGTCATTAAACGGTCGTTGCGAGAGGCGCCGGCTCCACGCACACACCCACACACTGATGCCCCAGTAACACAGTGAGGCAAATACCGATGTGGGGTAACTCGATGTCTTTCTTGCTTCGCAAGGGAAGATGTTGAGGAGAAAAAAAAAACATGCAAAGCTCAAGCGAGAGCGAGTGAAATGGCAAACCGTCTTGTCACTGCCCTGAACCTCATCTCGATATATATAGTTGCTTGGCTTGTGACGATATTCTATCTCCTAAGCGAAATTTGAACGAAACTCTCATCAAGGAACTTGACGTTCGAGAAATAGCTCACATTACCATAAATACCTGACCGTCACACGTTACGTCGCGACGCTATCCAATTCACTGTCGTACAATGAAAAATAAAAAGTTTTTTTTTTCAAATCGTAATAATTCGATCGGATTCTCATTCGATAGGTTCAATGACCAATAAAATTGAAAATTTTTTTTTTTCGCGGAACTTTGAAATTGTTTGATGATTCACTGTCAGACATGTTGTGGCACTGCGGTGGTTATATCACAGATACAAAGAGCATTTTTAAGAAAGCAAAATCATACGTTTGTAAAACTATATCTAAGCTTCGCTGTGACGATGAGGTCGAAAGGAAGAAGTCTCTATCTCACAGCATCTTAGCACGTGCCGCGTACGTGACTCCACGTTTTTGTTTTATTATTCGTTTTTTTCGTTCTCCTGCGTTCCTTACTCTCCCTTTTTCGTTCTTACTCCAGTTTTTTTTTCTTTTTTTCGTTCTTCTCAACGATATAAAAGTCTCTCGGCCCTTATTCCCGAGACTCCCGCGGTTGGTGGTATACACCCGACGCCACGGGGTTGTGGGGAGCTATACGCGCATTCGTGTGTCGCCTCCCTCTCGCGACACGCTCGCGCAATTAAAATGCTAATTCCACGGTAATGCTCGGGCCATTAGTGTCGTCGGTGCCAAAACGCTCGCTCTCCCAAGCGTCCTTTCCCTTGGCTCGTTTTTTGTTTCCTTCGTCTTTTTCGGTCCCACACTCCTCGATCCCACGCATTCGACTGAACGAGTGCGAATGGGGAAGCGAAAGAGCTTCCACCAGAGATGTGGAACAGCGGCTATCTGCGTAGCGAAGGAAAAAGAAGAATGCGGAGAGGAAGAGAAAAGGGAGTACGAGAGTAATAGGCGAATTGAAGAAACGGATGGAAAAAGTGTAGTGAACGAGGCGAGACGTATCGCGCCGTGGATACTTGGCTGGCCGTGGAATAGTTGAGAAGGGCGTAAAGTGGTACCGCGAACGTACATTTCCACAGCGAGAGCGAAGTTAAATAAGAAAAGGAAGAAAGAGAGATGGAAAAAAAAAGAAAGTAGAGGAAAAAAAAAAGCAGCCAAGCCACGCAGTTGAAGACACGGAATATATCCTCCAGACGATGTTCGGATGTTTTACGTTCCCCGGTGACGCCAGAAATCGCGTCCTGGCGCGTGCACACAGAAGTGGATTCTCTGAAAGGGCGAGAGAAACTGAGAACGCGAGAGATTCACTCCCCCCTTCGAATTTTTCAACTTCGTCGTTTTTCTCGTCCGTCCTTTCGTACTTCTCGGATGGCGCATTTCTGCACCGAGTCCTTTCAACGCCACGGACTTAAATGGGCTGTTAACTTATTTTTGGTACTTCCATCTCTGCCTGAACCGCCTGTATCTATACCATTTCTAACGCCACGATCGCTGACATGTAGCGATGCAGGAATGGACGCGGACTCGACGAAGACGAGGGTGAGGTTCGTTGGTTCAACGCACCGCGAAGAGACTCTAAAATGGACGAGCGTTCAAGAGATTCTAACAGCTACTAGACAACTTGAAATGAGAAACTCATGTGAGGTACACGAACAGCGTACCTCTGGTAGTTGTTAATTGTTTTATGTAACAATAATCAATTTCAAAATGGTGTTAATGATGTTATATTGTTATTCATTCGCACGCTTAATGGCTCAGTGAATGAATTACAAAAAGGAGAACTTGTCGGTGAAACATTTACGGAGATTCAGATTAAAGGGCAGAAAAAAAAGGATGAAATTTCATCGAAATATGAGAAACGCTCTTTCTACTGGCGGTACAGATCGTTCACTTTACTGTCCGCGCGACGTTCTCTACTGAGATTTCACCGCCACGTACAGCACAAATACGACAGCGGATCGCGCCACGATAAGAGCCGCGCGCAAACAAATTCAAAAGCAGCAAACACTTCAACTTTCTCGAGTTTCTGAAAGCTCGAGGCATTATATTATATTTTTCCATCGAGGTTTCTCAAAAAGCGAAGCGTACTTTTTTTATTTATAAATATGAAGGGATGAAAAAGAACATGCTGAGTTCTCTTTACGAATCAGCTGCTGCAACTATGTGATAATCGTTACTGCGATACTGTGGAACTTTTTTTTACTATTTTCATCATCAAGGATCTTTTTTTTTTTCACATTACACAGAGTTCACGTACTTTGAAGGTTTAATTAAAAAATTCTACAAAAAAACTTAGTGTAACAAAATTTTTTTTACCGCTTCATCCTAAAGTAAAGGGAAAAGAAAAATCAATTTTTTATGCATAAAAGGAAAGTAAAATATGATTCTCCCGACGATGTGTTGTAACGAGAAATGCGCTTGAAATGATCAATCGAGTGAAACAAAAGTGCATCTTGTGGTGTAAACGCCTCAAACTTCTCGCACTTTCAGAGCGGCTTTCGTGTGGTATAACATCTCCACGACATCGTAAAAAAGTACGAGGGCGTATGATGATGTACTACAGAAAGACGTGAGATGAAGAAGCGGGTGAGCGAGAGTGATGCGTGTCGTTTTAGATCCATGCACCGGCGAACCACACGTATATTACATATTTATGCGCTATATCCCATCCTCTTCTCTCTCTCGGGTTGCATACTCGTGTGTGTATCACAGGTGTGCGACCTTATTTTTTTTTATTGCCGCGGCAACTCAAAGACGTAAAACATTTATGCTTTCTAATCTCGTTCGGTCTTGGAGCACCGCGTACGATGATACGCGCTTTTGTTTCTTGTTTTTTTTATAGTTATATTTTACCGTCGAGCGTCGGGACGCTATAATACTTTTTCAATCATCGCCTCGGCAGCGCATTTCGTGAGGAAGAGAGAGAGAGAGAGAGAAAGAAGAAGAAGAACGTAATTCAAACATAGAAAAGGAAAAGAAAAATATATGTTGATGGAACGGAAAATCTGCGCCGGGAAAGATTTTTCACAAATTTTTGCAACCCTCCGGAGGGCTTATTGTATCCGGACGGACGTAAAAATTGATGATTCTTCTCGGCGTAGCGCAGTCGCGTAATCTCGCTATGAAGCCGGATATAGCTTTATTTTCTTCTTCGAAAAAGAAAAAAAACGGGATGGCAGCTGCCCCGGGTGTATTATATATAACGCGTACCCTTCGTTCGGTGGATTCGTAATTAATTTTAACGTCTCCGCGAGGTAGCTTCAGCACCTTCGCTCTATCTGAAACAACTGTGCCGCGGCGCTGTAGCGGCGCAAAGTTTTGGTACAATTTCAAAGTTCAAAAGATTGTGGATAATCAGCGTCGGTAGCAACGTCAGGAAAAGTTCATGCTCGCTTGGGAAACGGGGAAAAGAAATGCTATAGTGAATAAAAAAAAAAAAAATAGTAAAAAAAAGCTCGGAAATTTAGTGGCCATCGTAGGTGCAAAAGTGATTCTTTGGGGAATAGATGTATCTTACGAAATTATGCATATAAATTTCCAGCTCTCTCTTTACTCGCAGTGAATTTCGCAGTTTCGGGTGGAATAGTTAATGTTCGAAATGCCGGGTATTTGCGATATACGAAACGCTTCGGTAGTCGAGGCAAAAGGGTTTCGTGGGAGTCATTTCAATGCACCGAGTGTAAATAAGAGCGAACGCGTGTGCGGTACTTTATAGATATTCACGACGTATAGAAGATGTATGCCTTCGCCAAAAGGCAAGTCTCTTTCCGAGAAAAAGTTCAGTTCACAAGTGATGTTTGCACAAAGGGTGTTTGTCGTTGTCGTTCTAAATTCTCACATATGAAAACCATTTTTCTCGTATTCAACGATAGCGCGTTGGGAGGTATACTACGCAAAGTCTATTGAAGATTTCCAATGCGAAACGATGTTTTTCTCCTTTATCCCCTGACTTAGCAAAACATTACAAAAAACACATTACCGGGAACAGTTATGATCGAACGTTTTTCTTTCGTATCGAAAAAGTTGTGATGTTGGGCTTAGCAACTTTTTTTGTGGTATTAAGAAAAAAAATCCGATATACCTCAACCGTAATACGTTTACCACTGCGTTTTACAATTTTTTCCATGGCTCTGTATACTCCTCCCCTTAACGAATAGATATTTTCTTTTTTTCTTATTTTCTTTTAAAGTAGATACACCTTTCGCTATCAGCAACCTCATTTTCCTAACAGCTAAACCTCCGTCTCCCGGCTGCGCCACCCACCAGGAATTGTTGCAAGCATATTTTCCACATCAGCGTTGGGGTATTTCGACCCCAACACAGAGACAAAGAACGCTTAACTTTACGCTCTTTCCACCGTTTTCCCCTCGTACTCTCTCTCGTTCATATTATACCGGGAAGTTTAGTCGTGGCCTGGCGCGTTCGTGGTTAAAGTTCGCCGTCCCTCTGATGCTGCAGCCTCGCTCAGTTCACGTTAGCGATCCATATCGTCTCTCGGTATACCCGATCTTTTACCTATGTGCAAAACTGTACTCTAGAAGAGGCTCTCCGACGCGCAGGGCTCGTCGGACCGACGTTGGACGACAAAGAGAAAATCCGCGAGTGTCTCATTGGGGTGGTAGCAACCGCCTCTCTGCCTCCCCCCCCCTCTCCCCGCAGGCCGAACAATGTAGAACGAAACGAGAAAGAGGAAAGACCCCGAGAGCCGCTGAAAGGAACACGGCAGAACCCGGAAAACCCGGCGGAAGAACACAAGTGTGTGCTCTCGTGGCATCATCGTAATAAAGATGCGACGTGGGCGCACGAGCGACGAACCCCCTAAAGCGTGGGCGCACATTCACCGCAGGGAAACACTGTGGGGGCGGGAATGCCACTTTGAGGGCATTGTACTCTTTGTACACTGCATTATGCCAAATATAATAAGCTTGCGGCAGCAGAGACCCTCCGGGTGCCGACGACCCGCAACCGAAAGCTTTGCGGCGGATATCCTGCACCGACACCTCTCCTCTGTACTCCCCGCCTTCTTTTTCGTCCTACTTGGTCTCTCTATTATCTTATTTTCTTTTTTTTTCCACTTTCTTTGTACCTGTCTGATCTCTCGTCGCACTTTCCATCCTTTGTCTATTAAACGAGATATTAGATTATACAACGACGGACATCCAAACTCCCAACCCAACGATTTAATGAAAAATAAAATAATATTCACGTTTTGCGGAGGTGACGAAATATGTCCCACGATTATATTATTTCATGCAAAAGTGTTTATAAACTTGTCTCTCTTTTATCTAAATTACAGTTTTTTGAAAGAAAAAAAACATTCTTTTTTTTTTTTCTTCGGGGGAAGAAAAAATAATTGTTGAGGAAATCTTTTGTTTTAGGGTTCGTGTAGCAGCCAATCGGCGACCAGATGACAGAAACACCACGCAATTCTTCGATGTTAAGGTAAATTAAAATGTCGATTGTTAAGAAAAATTGATAAAAACTTTTTCTTAATTCGTAAATTCGAGAAATTTCGCGATGTATTCAAATTATTCAGGGGCACGGCTTGCGTTTCCTGTTTTTTTTTTTTTTAACACAAAATCGTGAAAAGCGTTCCCATCTGGCAGACGTGAGAGGTGCGGTTACTAGTTTGCGAACGAAGATTCGAATTCTATGTCGGCCAGCTGGGGCAGTGAGGGAGAGATTCGAAGTAAACTGGGCCAACGTGTACGCGTCTGTATATGCGCAAAATCCACAGTCACCTACCGTACTTCTCTCTCGGTATTACTCGGTGAAAATAACCCGCGTCGCCGACCATCGAATTTCCCGAGAGATTCGTGCGAATGCACTGAATTTCCTTATCCTTTGGTTATTATTGCGCAAACCATTCTCCCGCGATTTTGTACTCAATACATGTAATATTTCGATCTCTTCGATTTCCATCCCTTTCGGTTGCATCCACCGCTACATCGACAAAAAAAAAATGTATCTCATCCACACATCCTTCATTCAATATTTATGTTATCCATTGATCGTTTTATAACATATATATAGAAGAGACCGAGTCTACATACAATTTATGTGTCGCCGCGGAGTTATAAAAATTCACATTGATCGTCATGGTTGACGATCGAACACCGCTGTTTCCGTTACTGCCGATGTTACGAAACTGCCTCGTCAAAGTATGTATCTCTTTCCTTGGGCCTTATATATGTGTATCCAGTAACTCCTCGTAGCCAAGTGCGAACGTAACGCCAATGACAACATTTTAGTAGGCTGTTACTTTCGATGCATCCAATGGTACCAAGTCAGTACACAGTGGAGTACAAAGTGTGCGCAGCTGTGTGTGTCTTTCCAGTCGTAACGGCGAAACGTCGTAAAGTGAAACTCGAGCTTCGTTGCGTGCTTTTTGCTTGACATGTAAAGGCAGACTCGGTTGCGTGAGTGGTAACCGAGCTTTCGAAACTCGAAAACTCGGAGCGTAAACCTCTTCTATGATGATGCGATGCCCCGCATGCTAGTTGGACGTTTGTACTTTGCGTAACCCTTCTATACCACGGAGAACTACAGTCTTTATGTTAATGGGGAAGCGCAACGTTTCTGCTTACCACCAATGCAATGCATTCCATATACAGTATTAACTATATTTTCCTATGTTCGCTGCACCGCTATTCTCTAACGAAAACTTTTCCTTAGTCGTTTCTTTCGCATGAGAATCTTAATCTAACCTTTGAAAAGAGAAGTAGGTTACTCCTGTATCGTAATATTCTCTTGGTAAGAGAATAACGTTTGGCTGAGTATCTTCCTTACATTTGTCGATGAAAATGGAAGGTACATCCGTAGCAATGCAATACCGTAGAAATGAACGCGGTAACTCGATGAATTGTACATTTTTTCAACGTTTTTTCCCCTCAATTTATTCATCGATGTCTGACTCGGTTTGTTATCGTCCAACTGCTGACCGGTCGTAGAATGATTTATTTGAAATTATCTTGCGACAAATTCGATCGTTAAATATACGCGAAAGAATACAAATTGGTTGTTCGTAATTTGTCCATTTTTTTTTCCCCCGGAATGTGACATTCCGAATTTGGCATCGAACATATTACTCTCCGTTGGAATTTGCAAATCGAGCGGAACGTAAATTAATCGTTATTTGTGGGAGGATTGGCCGCGTGAAATTTCCAACGTTGAATATCAAGGTGGGGTCGAGAGGGCGACGGTGTCTAGTCAAATTGAACACGATGTTCGCTGTCAGCTAGCTACCGGTTACACATCCATCGAAAGCGAGGAAACTCGTACGCTCGGTGGCGGCTTCGTATCCTACAGCTATCGCTCGTTTCGAGCCGGAAAATCACGCTGGAACGATTTCTATCCAGCGCTCTACCCGGTACTGAATTACCATCCGGTTTACATTTGCATGAGAAGTAAGAGATGCTGCGGCGAACTACAAAATGTGCCATCGGTACGTCTCTTCGAAGACTACTTGTTGTTTCTTTTCCCGAAAAAGTATAAACTCCACATCTATATACTCGTAATTAGTATAAATAAAATATTATTTTCTCGTTTCGCTTTTTTCATAAAAAATTCCAATAATATCTTCACGCAAAAGATGAATTTATGCGAAAATTCTTTATTTAACAATTAGTGAAAAATTAAAACAAAAGGCTTTTCGTACGAATTCGTATCGGGTTTTCGGAAAGATATTCGGCCATTTATTCCGCAATTTATTTATACATTATCTCCCATCGCGGAGTTTCTATGCATAACTGAACCTTTGTTTTATCAAGAATAGAGGTTCTATGAAGGAAATTTAGGGCGAACTTCAAAGGAAAAAAAATCAGATCACAACGCAAAGTTCCAAAGGTCGAAACTGCAAAATTTGAGTTGAGAACTCGTCCATACCGAAGCGGTTTGAGCAAAAAAGAAAAAAAAAAGTCTCGTCGGTACATCCGAAATTCGCGAACTCGTCCCGTAGCTCGTCGGCCATTCATCATGGCCTCGTGGAAACTTGATTTGACTACCAAATTCCATTTCAATTCATTCGCGCTCGCGTACACTCGCCGGCCCGGTGTGCGCCCATATCCGATACTCGGTCATATATGCGGGTGGGATCTGTCTACTTTTGTTCACACGCACGCATGACCGTCGATTGACTGTAGAAAAAAAAAAGAAACAAAAAAAAAACGTTCGTACATGTACTCTGTCGGTATCCTGGAAATAAATAACGAGTTGCAGGTGTACTCTCCCGCTAACGAGAGGAATCGATAATACTCAGCTAAAAAAAAACGTCGTTCGCTCAAAAGAAATATTTATTCGGAAGATTTTTTTTTTTTTTTAAAGCATAAATACACGAGACAATTGAGTCGGGTGATTGCGACTACAAGGAAAGTTATTATTTAAAAAATCGATTTTTTTTGTATCTCGGATTGTGCGGGTCGCACATGGGCAAGCGGAAGCGCGAGAAGACGGTTCGTCGACGCGAGAGACTTTGACAAATTGCTGAATGGCGAACAAGCGACCACACGTGGCGCCTGCACGGTGATCGATGCATAGGGATTCAAATTACACAGCAGAAATGAATGAGTGTCCACAGTGTCACACGACTGGTTCCCATGGTGGTGTTGTGCGTACGAGTGCATGGCGATAGACGACGAGAGTGCTGAACGACTCATGGGATTTACCAATCGATTTATCTACCGCCCTCGTCAGTTGTCTGACCAGCGGCCGCAGGAAATGCGACGGAGGTCGACTGAAGTATTCAGGATCATTGTGAGCGAACAAGAATATAACGTATAATGAGGAGAATTACCAAAGTCACTTTACAACACGCGTTCAATTTTCCGGTTAATTACAACCCATTGTGTCATTAACGGTCAACGGCTATTTCAGCTTATGTTTCTAACTATTCTGCGTTCATTGTTAAAAAAAAAAAGATCGGATCTATGAAAACACGTTAAATGTCGATACATTATATTATTATTTTATTTTCAATGATTCATGAATCTCGGATATCTTATTGTCGCTTTTCAGTGATGTATAAAATTCTCTATCAATTATTCAAAATTTTGATAATACTATCTTATCCGATAATTTGCGTTTTTCATGATATTTTACTCCGAACAGTCACTGATTTATCTGAGCCCATTGCGAGGAATGTAACAAAAAAAATTGTGGAGAGATCATAAATCAATATTGATATAAGGTTATCTTGTGCCGCTGAGCTATCGCGATTGGCCGTTTGGAAGTGCGGTGAAAAAAAAAAAAAACGTAAAGGGAATGAAGCTGCGGTGAGATAAGCGATGCGAGAACGTCCGTGTAATTTGCTTTTTAAATCGAAAGCGAATTATGCGTGACTACACATAGAACGAGCAGCGAGAGAGGAGCTCGGAGCTCGAAAATGTTCGGCGTCGTAGTCGTCTGAACGATTGTTCGGCACGGCACGCGTATGAATAATGTAATCCGGTGGCGGTGCTACTGCTAGTTCTCTGGTCTGTCAGGGGACTGTGGTAACGGCTATCTATCTGGAATAAGTAGCATCGGTGAGCGCCGTCACGTATTCTTGAAGCATCGAGGCATATCGTTCGTAAGTTGCCAAAGTAGAGTTCGAAATTGAAAAAAAAAAGAATAACTAATAATGAAAATAAAGAACGGAATGAAAAATGAAAAAGTAAAGACTTCCCTTGAGGTGCTTCATCCGTGATGCGCGAATGAGATTGATCCAAGTGTTTACAACGGCTTTTCGAACACCGAAAGTAAAAAGAAAGATGGTACGACGAGGGAGAGTACGATAAGAGATCATTTATCAGAAAGCGGGCAATCTTCGGTTGAAGGTACCTTCGTTCAAATAACTACTTTGCCCTCACTGCGAACAAGATACTTCTACCTTGATAAACGAAAAAAAAAAGAGAATTAAAAATGAAATACAAAAATCTAAAAAAAATCACGGAATGTGTATAAAAATCAGATTTTTTAAATCGGAAATAAAGTTTCGCGAATCTTGTCGTCAGATTCAAGCGTATAATAGATACAGTGCAACAATGGTTGCAGGTTTTGGTAATGTCGGGGAAGAACAGGAGGAGAATAAGGCTGCAGTCGGTGTAGCGCGCTAATCTTGTACGTGGTTTTGGGAATTCTGGCGCAGCTACTAGTAGACCCCGTATTATACGTACATGAGACCGATGCGAGAGCAACTCGCGCGTTCTCTAAAATCAAAGCTCTTGCTGTTGTCGGTGCACTTCTACCAACGGTCCCGTTGAAACGAGAAGCGTACCCTCGCCCTCGTTCGCGAGACCTCAAAAGGGATGCGATAGATATAGAGAAAGCTCGTCAGAGCGCAGTAGAGTAAACAGCGGGTGAGAGGAGCTCGAGGATAGCGATACACCGAAAGAGTAGGACAAAGAGAGATGGCGAAATACATTGCATCGTGCAATAGATAGAGTAGGCATTGAGAGACGGCGTGCCAGAGCGAGAGGGAGAAATTATCGTTGATGCGGCGGCGCGGCCCACAAACTGCGGAACGGGTCTCGAGTAGCCTAGTCGTTCGTTAACGCTCAACGAAGCGCTTTTGCTATCTATATGTAACAGAACACCGAGCGGGCGGCGAAGAGGGTGAAAGGCGGATAGACATTCCCAGTAGACTCTTCATCCCTCGTTGGCCTCGCGGAATTACTGATCCAGAAAGAGGATGAAAGCTCACGGTTCCTTCAATCTTGTCCTTCCATCCGTCGTCCTCGTTTCCCGACCTATCCTATATCGACGAAAATTCAATCCGGCAAGGAATCCGAATACTGCGTTTGGGTCGCGCGATCTTGCGAAGAACCAGGTGCCACCGAAGTGCCTACGTTATTTTCCGTCAATTAAGATTTAAGAAGAGATTCCTCTTGGGAACATAAGTTATTTGAAATATGTCTTAGTCGCGATAGATTTTGAGTAAAAATGATCAATATTTTCAAAATCTTTCATATGAATTTGTTTTATTTGTTATTACATTTATCTCGCGAATAGCAGATTGAAAATTGTTATTGCACGTCTGTGGGTTGCAAGGAAACACTGTTTGTAACACGAATTCGGGCAAATAATTTGCCTTGGCGTTGGAACAGAATCAGCAGCAGCAGAAGGCTGCAACGTTCTCCCGTTCCCAGCCATTAATTACGTTCCCTCAGCTTCCGTTGGAGCAATTCGTGTCAATCTAAGAAGAGACCCTCGCCAACGACGACGTCTACTGCAACGAGGAATTCCTATCTTCCTTCTCGGTCGTCCTGCTTAGCTTCTCATTCGTCCGCGACACAGCAGACTCGCATTAAGCTTCTCAAATAACTAGGAACGCGCGAGCGAGATAGGCGCGCTTAGGAAATTGAGATTCCGGAAGTCGCGGAACTACGCAGCGTTTATAGATACTCCGGCGATGTATACACTTCGGCGAATACGGACGATAGGAGGAGAGAATCCATAAATGTAAATAAAAATAATCATCAAAAAAACAAATTGATAAAAATTCAATGTTATTCGTAGTATCTGAGTAATGAAACATTCAATTGCTTGATGGAAAGGTATACTTTCGTTAAAGCTAACTGATTGGCATGTTTGCCCGTAAAATACGTGGTGCTCATGAAATTCTATAATTAACGCGCAAAGAACATTCTTTTGACGTCGAAGGGCGCCAAATTCAGGAACACGATAAATATCCATAATATGCTTGTTACCGGCACTTGTTTGTTACCGCTTCAGCTTTGGTAACTGACAAAGCAAGTATCACTTCATCGTTTAAAATTGATTACAATTAGTGCAGAAAGCGTAATTTCATCAGGCGTTGACACTCGTTGGCTTTACGTTCAAAGTCATAGTAGTTCAAAGAGAGGCGATCAACCGAATGAATCGGAAAGCTCTAACGATCTAAACCGTAACAGTTTCATTGAAGAAATGACTAATTAATGAATTCCTCACCTCTTTCACTATAATTGTTTTTTTTTCTCTGGAGGCAATAGCTTCTTCGCATTTACGAAATGAGGATTTTGCGTTTGGTCCCTGAATTCGGGATCTCGCTTCCTTTCGCGATTTTACATTCGAAAGCCCTGAAGAATATGTGCAGGAAAATAGGCGATTGCTCTGTCGACGCGACGGGGCTGTCCTGTGGGAGCCAATTTTTCTCTCTTTCTCGAAGAATTCCGACTTTTACGGGCTTCTCAGCTCGTTCGAAAAAGTCGTCGATCTCTCGGAAGACGTACGAACGTAGAAGGACCTCGAGCAATATATGCTCTTTTAACTTTGCATATATTTCAAAGAAAAATATATTGAATAGACCACAGTGAATTCTTAGCGAACAAATGCTCTCGTTTATTATTTATCGTACGGATCAAATCCCTTCGACCTTCGCAGAAATTTCGAGCTCCGATTCTGCAGACCAAAAGTTAATTGTCTAAAGAAAACGTTTATTTTCTCCGCGTGGTTGTAAATTAATTTTGAAAGGGATTTACGAACAAAATAAAATCTGATTTTCATTGACTGTGTAAAGTCAACAGACTTTCTCGAGATTTTCCTCAAACAGATGTATGGCAAATTCCATTAAGGATCCACCAGTCTGACTGGATACATTGGAGGCGAAGGACGAATGTAAATAGTTGCGTTAGATCGTTTAGGCAAATAGACAGAAACTAAGGGGGTTGCGTGTACCGTTGCCTGTACGCCCCTGCGAAGTGCATTTGAACGAACTATAATAGCAAGAGGCTAGCAAACTCCAGCTTACAAATATATATAGCGTCTTTGTTCACGCCGTTCAACCCTAGTAGAAGCAGAATGAGATTTTGGTTTCTCTCGTCTCCTCGGAATTCCCACACGAAACCTTGGAACATAATACTCTCGCGTCGCGTGTTTCGTACTGATGGGTTAATTTCGTGTAACGGTGCGCGGTAACTGCAAATGTAGAAAGGACCCCGATAGTTGCGCGGTACGACGATACCTTTAGGACCAATTCGAGGAAAAAGCCTGAAACCGGAGGCTGATTCCGGTCTTTGCCCGCAATATTCTCATCCCTGCTATAGTTTCATCTTCACTATCTTTGTATCCTTTTATCGGGAGAGCCTCAAGAACATGTCTTCTTATCCAAATTTACCTCACGCCAGAGTCTACCTAAAGCTTTTCACAAACTAGCGTACGTTCTTTTTTTTTTCTTTTGGTCACTACTATTTCATCACCTTAGATTCTGGTTTTTCTTATTGGACCGCTTCTCCGACGTGTATATACATTCCGAGTTATCGAATGGCATTTTCTTCGTGAGTTTGGAAAGTCGACGGTATTTCGCCTACTGCTTCGTCGGAGAAAACGGCGTAGGAGGAGAATGGGTCCCGGTGGGATCGGCTCAAAACTACCGCATATACAAGCTGTCCAATAAATCTCGAATTTTCTATCTCAGAGACACGTAAAAAGCAACAATAAAAAAAAAACACGTTCGAAGAACAGCTGGCAGACAATTCATTGAATTCTGAACCTAAGGATTTTTCTTGCTCCTTGACTTTTTCATTCGTAATTTATTGCAATAGAATGTAATTACATGCACACTTTTTTTTACTTTCTCGTCCCATGCAAAGTATTAAAAAAGCGGGAGTATTGTAATCGCGAGAAAAAATAACGCCAAATTTATGGACGAAATAACTCTTTTCAACGTCACAGAATAAAAGAAAAAAAATGTCTCACTTTTGTCTTGATATTTGTGATACAAGCTATTTTTCTGGCGTAGACCCCAGTAGACCCCTTTGATCACTGCGAAACTCCGCATGTGTCTTCTACATGCAACATTTGATTTTGGTATTGAATTTCAAGATTTTTTATCCACATTTTCTTCTAGTTTACCCAAAATGTGAAAAAAATATATATATATGAAAAAAGTGAAAAAAAAAAAAAAAAAAAACCGAGAAAGAAAAACCCTTCATTAATTCCATTGAGATTCTGTGGTCATGGATGATGAGTCTTCGCAGCCATCGTTTTAAAGCTGTTTGAACCTATCGATCGATGTGCCGAGGCTTCGACGATTCAGCGAGCAGATTCACTGAGTTGGTTCCGACAGTTTTCCTCTGGCATACAAGTTACTTATCCTCGCTGCCGTCTCCTCTTTCTTCCTCAAACCATTGCACGTACCTTGATAAGGACGGTGAAGACGCAATCAATCTGCATTAGCGTAGAGAGACTCCAAATTCCAAACGGTATTCGCCTAAGCCCTCGAGCTTTTCCTTACCCGTAGACGTGCGACTGGAATTTCATCGAGACTCCTGTCAATCACGAAAATGAAAGGCTTTCGCGCATATATCACTTAACCGAAGATTCGTGAGGACTAAACTAGCTATGCTTCGTCTTGGATTCGTCGATGAATGCCGAACACTTTGGACGATTGTTGCCAAGACGCTGTACGCGAAGTTTAATCGTAAACTGATTAATTTTATAGACACTATCGAGTTTCGCGATGAAATTGTCCGTTGGTAAACGAATAGTTACTTCAAAAAACAACTTTTTTACAAGAAGTTGGTCGCGCGAAACTGTTAGTGCGCTTGACTGATCGTACGTTTCTGCAACTGATGCGCATTTTTTTCCGCTAAGCCAATGTAATATCTGGACATTGATACACGAACGTGTCCTCAGTTCTTCTTCCATCCTTCGAGCCTTCGTATCATCGTGAAACACTGCACGATACGAAAACGTGGGTCTGCACCGAGAATGTCCGTTGAGCCTCTGGCAGATGTGATGTGTTTCATGAAAGATACAACGTACCTATCCACCATATATGTCGGCGATGTAATTACGACAAAGAAGTTGAGGTATTACAGCCGACAACTGTGTCTTACTCGCCCGACTATAATTCTAACTTGTTCTCGCGGCGAATCGAGTTCGATATTGGCGAACGACGTTCTGCGAGTTATAACCACCTCATCCACAATTTTCTTCCTTTATAACGCGTTGAAGAAAAATTTGCTCGATTCTCTTTTTTTTTATTCTTTTTTTTTCTGCCGTTTTTCTCTTGGGGATACAGTTTGAAGCGAGGATTTTTATCGTTTTGATTAATCGGACGGGAAGAGGCGGGCGTCGTCGCCTCGTTAGGATGATAGAGAGCTAAAAGTATTCTACGAATCACGGATGAGTTTCAGTTCGAGGTACACCTTGAAATCTTTACACTCTGAGCCTCGAGTTTTATCTCGAGCTCAGCCCTTCCCGGTAGAACTGAAAAAAAAAAAAAAAAAAAAAAAAAAAAAAAAAAATTCAACTCGAGAGAAAAAAAGTACGGCGGCAAGGGTTTAAATGAGACTGAAGAAATATGAAAAGGTGGAGAAAAATCAGACCGAGTTCAAGTATGAAACGAGCTGAGCATTGATAATGGCAAGTTTCCGACGTACCATTGAGAAACGAAGCGGAAGAGGAATACTAGTGCACTAGACTCTCGCCTGCCCGACAAAAGTCGGATACTATAGGATAAAGCGAGGTCATACGATGAAGCGAAGACTGGGCAAAAACGTAAAACACGATAATTTGGGAGCTGCTTCTTTCCTACGCTCCGATCTCCTACCACTACCCCGTCGTTGTCGTCGTCGTCGTCAATGTTGGGAGCTCTGCGCTCTTCTTCTTTTCTTCTCTATTCACGAAAGCTTCGCTGAATCGATGTCGTTAGCTGTCACTCCGACGAGCTTTGCCGGGATTGGCGATACGAGAATGTTGTCGAAGACCTTAAGAAAGCTCCAACAATGAGAATTTTATTCATAATATCGGAGAAAAATTGAATGGTTAATGAGCAAATAAAGAATTACGTGGAACAAGCGAATGGCAGCGATGTTCCTAATTAACTGCAGGATCAGCGCGCTTCGGAGATAATAATTTAAAAAATGTAGAAAAAATAAAAAATTACAATGATTGCAATAAATATTTTTCATATTTTTTTTCGGAACGAAATTGGTAATCCCGACAATATGTCCTCATAAAAAAAATATCTTTTAGATAATTGAAAATACGCCTGTGATAAGAAGAAAATAAACACATTATTATAATGCAATAAACTGGTGTGCTTATGAAAACGTTTATTTCCGGTGGGACGATTGCAATGTACACCGAACTTTCTGTCGAAAAGCACGAGGGAAGTGAAACTTGTTAATTAGTTGCATACGTTGCGCGAGAAGCCGCAGATAAATCTGCCTAACGGAGCGAGCGAGAAGCAGCAGGATATGCGACGACCCAGGTGCGCTATTATTTATTAGTTATTGTTCCTTTCTTCCTCTCTCGCGCCACTGCATTTTCCGGGTTATAAATAATACTCGAGTTTCAAGTAGAGGAAACGGGTTAAGGAGAGCAACGTTTCGGTGTTGTAACGCGTGTGCAGAAGATGTACAACGGAGGCTCGTGAAGCTCTCGCGGTTTCTGAAAATCCCAAAGGTTTAGTCTCTGCTTTCCGGCTTTTCGCTAGACTCGCGAAACTCTCGTATCTTCACTGAAATTTATCCAACGCAAATAACGACTAATCTCAATTCTCCACAGATTTGCCGAGCGACAAGCATCAATTATTAATTTATAATTACAAAATTAATGATCGTGTTATTTGTTCGAAAAGTTCTTTTGATGCAGATATTTCAGTTTATCGCGTTGATGAAATTTTAACCGAAAAACCCAGTTTTACCTGTAGATATTATTTTTTTAATCGAAGTTTAGTCACCAGTCATTTAATTGGCACGATTAATCAAACGACAGATTCGGCGAAAGGACGGGTTTTTCATCGTCGAATTTACCGTCGATTATTTTGTGAAAGCAATTTTTGGTCGTCGAAATGAAAATTCGATAAATTTTACATTTGGGCACGAGAATCGTCCGTACCTACTGCCACACGAGCCATTATCGCGCAGCATTTATTGTTCGAGAAATAATTACCTCATATGCAACACACACACACACACATACACACACATGTCATCCGCGGGGCGGTTGCCCACGTCGTTCGACGTCTGCCTCACCGCGATATCGAACGATTAATTTCTGCTACTATACTATTTTTATTCACCTCTCAGGCTTGGATGCGCATCCGCGCCGCGATAACGCCGTTACATCGATATCCGGCATACGTTCGATCATATGCGAACGCGTGAAATATAACATGTATACGCTGCACAATTTCCTGCCACTTGTAAAATTCGAGATAAGTTATAAAGAATCGCTGCATTTAATTACGTGCGACGAAAAAATAAATAAATAAAAAGTTTCGATACCATTTTGACCACTGGCCATTTTTTTTGTTATCGGCAGTAATAAGTGGCATTGTGGTCATCTAACAGCGGTTTATATTTGTCCAATGAATAATTTTGTACTTTATTTATTGCTAACTGCGAAATAATTAACAGCTACTTGTCTATCTCTATAAAAAATACTTAATAATATTACGTTTCATCGAATATTTCGTAATACTTTTGTTGTTAGATACACAAAAGAAAATCGCAGTATAGCATGAATAAAAGGTAAAAATAAAAATGTCACACGAATGTACTGTTTGTTCCCAAGAGCATATTTCTCGCGAGTTTGTCCAATGTCGTGTCTTACGTAGCAACATTGAGGCATCCAGCGTGGGTTCTCAGCACGACTGCTTCCTGCACCTCTAGTCGGGTGCGCACGTATTATCCCGATTTTCGCTTCCTTCAATAGAATTCCGTCGGTGAAATAAAACGAATGTGAATTTTCCGATACTGCAGAGTCTCAGACTTTTGATAAAATAGAACACGGCGAAATTCTTTTCACGCTTTTTCCTTCTGGATCCTCGGTGCGGCGGTACATACTTCGACCGTCTTCGCGCTTCGATTCTCCGATGTTACATATTTTCGCTTTAATACACCATTTCACTTTCTTCTATTCTTTCTTTAACGATATCTATACACATAGCGCTGTATAAAAGTTTGACGAAGGCGAGGGTTACCCATTGCCCGGGGAGGGCTTGTGTCGCTGTAAGAAAACGAAACTCCAATAGCATCGCGGTAGACCTTACGAGTTATGAGGGTTACCAATGGTATGTACTACCCGACACGTCGGGCAAGCGGGGTCCATTGTAAAATTGGAATCTACAAAGAAATTAATTTCCTCTTATCTCGGAGGTCTGCGAAGCACGATAAATCTGACCGCGGAGGCCACACACATACCAACACCAACCCCTTGCTCTCTTACTCTCTCCATCCTCGTAGAATTTATCGGTCCTACGGGCCGAGACCTCAGTGAGAGGTAAAAGCGGACATGGAGCAAGCGTAGCCACGCAGCTTTCTTCCCTTTTACTTTTACTGTTACTGGCTGATATGCCGTTGCCTGCGTCGTTATTTGCCCATCTTCGGCGAATATGATGAATCGCTGACGCGCGAAAAGATACGAGTTAAAAATGGACACAGATATGACAAATACGCGAGCGGCCGCGATTATTTAAACGTCTCGCATTATTCACACGAATCACTGCGATCTTTTTTTTTTTTTAAGTCATTAGAAGCAACGAGGTTCCGTGATTTATTTTTCAACGAAATAAAAATTATTTCGTAAATTTAGACTTCAATTATGAGAAGCTTTCGCGTCTGGCTGTTATGGAGTTATGTGGCACACAAAAAATAAATAAAATAAAGGATTCAAAAAAAAATTGAGCTTTCCGAGGTTCTGTATTATCTCGGTTTCCGGTAACTGCGAGAGCCGCTACCACGCAGCTCTTTACTCACTACGATTTTTTTTCTTCTTTTCTTTTTCGTTTTTTTTTCTTTTACACCGGGATAGAGACGAAAGTGGGACGCGAGAGTGCTCGAGGATGAGGTACAGCGTAATTGAATATAATCAGTGGGCAAATCGTGGTTTCCGCCGGGTCTTGCCCTTGGAGAAAGAATGCAATTTTCTCGAAAGTACTGTGAACTGTCGTAATGTCTTTACCGATATGACACGGCGAAATTCATGCTAAAAATGATATTAAATTACGCGGCCGCCGTATTAGTTTCCAGCCGTAAAGCGACTCCGCTGTAAACTTCGTTCTCAAATTATGCAGTTGTTACGATTTCGAAGCTAAAAAGGATTTTACTCCGTGAATTTTCTGTTAACCATTCGTGTACGAGGTTTGCAACATTATTTCGCGTCATTGACCAGGAGTTTGTCGGACTTATCTAACTCGATACAGCTTTGATGATAAAAAAGATTTGAAACAAGAACTCTCAATAAATTCGCAGAGATAACTGAAAGTGTCGTTTCTCGGGATAAAACTCGTTATTTTTTAATCTTAAACAAAGCTTAAACGATTAGCTCAAGAAAGAACGTACGCATTTACGCGACGAATTTCGTTTCGCCCGGGAAGTCGTCGAAAATTTCGCAAAACATTTGAGCGTTTCAACGAAAAGTCATGCGTGTCCTCTTGTAAACGTGTGAGACAAGTTACAAGATATTTTGACAAAGAACACGGGGAAATTTAGCTGAGAGGGATGCACGTACAAAGTTTGAGTTGCTCCTTTCGAGTATCACCACTTTTCGCAGACCGGAAGTGTGAAGCAGCAGCGAGTTAGAGAGGACGCGTCGAAAGCTCGAGAGATTTCTGCCCATAATTACGAGGAACGGCAAGTTTCAAAGTTTCTATCCACGAATGAAAATTATACCGGCGCCTGTGGCCTTCCAACCGCGTAACGCACTTGTAGCTCTCAAAGAAGGTCGATGTGATGGCACCTGTTACAATTTATAACGTATACGCCAAGTAACAATTTGCATTCTGTGAATTTTCGCAAAGCCCAACGACTCCAACGATGTTTCACTTTTTTAAATTTCTCTTGTCGTCACATATTTTCCCGTATTGTTAGTAATACATGGACAATGCGGAGAAATATTTTCGTGCATGAAATGTTTCGTCTGTGACGTAAATAAATTTACTGTAAAATTTCTTTTGATACAAGTAACTCTGGTTTTTTTTTGTTTTGCATTCTCTTTTCGTCGCATGCTTTTGTAAACGTCAGCCATAAAACAAACAGAGAGATATTTCGCATGAAATATTTACCGTAGAATATCACCTCGTACGTACAAGCAATTTTTCACCTTTTAACGGTTCGTTAAAGCCGTCAAGAGCTAACGATATTTTTTCGCTTTTAAGAAAACTTGAAATTAGCCACACAGTGGGGTACGATGAAAATGGATTATACCACAACATTTTCGCTGTACCGAAAAAAAAAAAAAAAATTGTTACGCTTTTGATTTCAACGCGAAGATATCGGTAGGATTTTTTTTTAATACTAAACGATAAACATGTGCAAAGGCAAAAACGGCTCTAGAGAAAAAAAATGTGTTATCTGACGATGGAAGATGCTTCCGAAATGACGTTCCAGATATAAAGCACATTACACACGGTACATTTATACGTTTCTTTTTTTCTGCGACCGAATGAAATGAATTTGGCGAATGCGAAGAGAATAATGCCATCTGTGACTCCGAAATTTTCATAAGAACGGCGAGGCGTTATAGGCCCTCAAATATGCGTTTGCCCAGCTCCTTATGAAAAAGTCATCTCGCTTCGGGGCTTCGTTTCTTCTTCGTTCCGTGACTGTATAAAAAAGTGTACGAAGGCGAGACGGTCGCGCCGACGTTTCCACCAGCGGTGGCGAAGAGAGATCGCAAAGAGCACAAAGAATGGAAAGCTTTAGAAAGAAATTATTATTCGGCTCCTTCACATTTTTTTTCCTCCTCTTCTTTGGTGGACAAACAAAAATGGCGAAAAATCCCTTCATTCCGAGATTTTTCTTTCCCTCACTCGCGGCACACTTTGCACACGCGGAAGATGCCTGTGTGCCGGATAACGCGCGCGCCACGATAAAATGTTCAAGAGGGTCGCGTTGAGTGACGGAGCTTCCCTGAAAGGTGGTCGAATTGTTCTGTCACATAAATGTATATTTTCCTCTCGGGTCTCGTCTGCACTCCAATGTCAGCCGTAAACCGCGAACTTTGCTATATCTCGTCTCTTATCCTATGCAAATTTGGCGCTTCAACGATTTTCTTATTCTGATAGATTGGATGGATCTACGTTAGAATAGTTCGGAAATCTTTAATGTAATTACACGAAATGCAATATTTTCGAAATGCGAGATTCAATTATTTCGCCATTTGATTCACATCAATTTATATGTTGCGAAACTTTTGCAATTCAGAAACACGATATTTTACGAAAAAAGGGCATGCAATACGAATTATATTGGAGCGCTTGAATTTAATTTCGAGCGGAATTTTATAATCCGTGACACGCGATATTTTGCAGGAGCAGAAGAGGCTCTCGAGGGTAGAAAAAATTTTATAAACATAATTCTCTATATCGGACATTTTTAATATAATTTTTGTGGAATTTTATAATGAAGACGGGATATCCTGTGTCGAGAAAAAAAGCTCTATACATAAAAAAAACTGTGTCAAAGTCATTTTTTATAACGAAAAGTGGTTAATAAAGGTCCAGGCGAACAAGCGTATCAAGTTGCACCTCATCGTTGATTAATACCCAAGATTTTTACCAACTCCCGGTAACTCACAGTAACGGTAAACTATCTTTTATCTTTCTTTTTATTTTTTAACTTTCCACCGTTTCGGCGATGCGGAACAGTGGTGCAACATACCCTCCTGAAACATCTACCGCAAAGTGCTAGCGAAGCGTGATAACCTTTTGATTAATTGAAACACAGCCTCGCGGGGGCCCTATGAACGATAGCAAACGGTTTTTCCAAGCATATCGTGGCAAAAGACTAATTGATTTTACTGTGAAAACAAAGAAATATAACGTCAGGTATACGCAGTAACGAGCAGTGAAACTATTGTTTACGACGAGATACAACGAAAATAGATCTCGTGGGGGATGAGGTGTAGATTGAAAATCACAGTACACTCCAACGGATCGAAGTCTCGTTAGGATATCGCAACATACACGACTGTCCTATACTACTCGATACAGAGTCACTCGATGGCGGTGGATGTCGCTCGTAAAATTCCCAAAAATATCGCCCGTTACGTACGAGAATCGTTAACCGAACTCGTAAAAATTCTACACAACTTCCCCCCGTCTATATCCGACTCTATAAACCCTTACTATTTCTGTATTTTCGTGTTTAGTCGACGACAAAATACCAACTATACTCTGTACAATTATCACAATAATCATGTTTGCCGGATGATCGTTTTGATCTTCAAACATCGCTGTTTAACACGAAAAAAAAAAAAAAAAGATTGAACTGCTCGAAGAACACGAGTATATTGCAAAAACAACGTTCGTTTCTCACGCAGCCGCTGTAGAGCATATCGCAATTTATATACATCTTAATATTTTTTGTTTACACGATTCCACTCGTTTCTATCGATTCTCAATGAAAAAAACTCCGTAGCAGTCTAAACCGTGATATGAATAACGATATACACGCACGAATGGAACGGAAGGGTGCGGAAACAGTAAAAGCAATTCGTTGTCGCAAAAGCAGACCTCTCATATTGCTATTTTACATCGGGAGCAGCAGGAATGGAAAGCTTGCACTTCTGCTTGGCTGGGTACACGTTTATGTAGATATACGTATATTTCTTCCATACATCTGTCTACATCTCGTTCGCAAGCACTGCAAGTGTCCACATTCGTTTATCTTTCCTCGTCGACGCTCTCTCCCTCCCCCCCCAAAATCCCCGGGTGAGAGTTGTCGCGTATGTTCGACCACACAACTGTTGGCTACTCGTCAGTCATTGGCCACGGGATAGAGAATATTCACCAGCGAACGATATTCCATGGAATGAGATAAATGTACGCTACCGTTCGATCGTCGTGTGGTCGACTTCACGCGACTGGAGGGTAGATACACGTAGATACGCTGCGAAACGATGGTTCTATCGATGTTGACGATAGCCGAAGCCACGCAGAAACCGGATAGAACGGAACATGATGGCGAGTTAATGGCGAAAGAGTGGCACGAAAGATCGAGAAGGGTCTTCGAGCAAATTGAAAACTAGTGTTATCATTTCATTCCCTTGGCCTCTCAACTCACCCTCTTCGCTCTCTCTTACCCCAGCTGTGAGTCTTCCTCTCGTTTCGCCTCGCAGGCACTATAGATAAGAGAGGATACGTTATCTTCTACCGCAAAAGTTCAACACGCATGGAAACTTTGTCCAGAATAAAACGATATACATATATTTATATACATACATACGAAGCCGGCAGAAAAAAATGTTCCACATTCGGTTTACAGTTTTTTGCATAAGAATTTGAAGTTTCAAAGCTCCGAGTAGCTTTTTTTTTGAGTGCGAGATTACTTTTCAACTAGAGCCCAAAATGTAATACTTCATTCTTCGAGATTCGGGGGGCATTGTGAGTTTTTTTAGGTTCGCGAAAGCAAGTGGAAAGACAATAGAAACGGATTTCCGATTGTCGGGTCCAGTGCTCACCTGGGAAAACTTGCTCCCGTTATACTGGCCTAGTCGGCGTCTAGCTTTCGCATCGATCCGAATGGGAAGCGTATAAATCTCGTCAACTTTCGGGGAATACGTCCCCGCGGCTGAGTTGGTCGTCTTTAAATCAAAGATATTGTGAAATTTCGTCGATAAATCAAGACGTTATACGACGCCAGGTTTGCGGGCATTTGGCTTCTGTTTTCTCGCGAATATGACGAAGGTGCTTCCCTCCTCTTCTTTCTTTTTCTGCGCTCTCGCCATTCTCAAAAGCTATCTGCCATCGAGATGTTCGCGAGAAGGTTTTATAACCTCCACGTGATTGCTTTCGTCGAAATGCGTTTTCTTTAATGAAAGATTGTTCCATGGCAGATAATACTTATATGATCGACGATAATTGTGACTAGAAAAGTTTACTTTTCTCATTCGCCGTTCAACCTGTGGGTTTTGAATCGTGCGCGATCCCGAGAGCGTTTTCTTCCATAAATTAAGTAAAATCTCCATTAACCGCACCCCTCGTTTTCCATTATAAAGACGGGCAGAACCGCACGTGAAAACTTTGCGCTCGTTTCGCTCACTCCTCTTCTGTTCGTTCTCTGTGGTACGCTTTTTGGTTTTTTTTTGTTTCTATACACCCGAAGTTGGAGCCGTATATTTCACGGCCGTCGGCGCTCAACTCGAATTCTCTATATCTCGAGAACTTTTATAATCCTCTCTCTCCGGCTATCCGCGGCCAATCTCCACACTCGAGGAATCGCGCGTGAAACTCGATAGACTGTCCGGCTAATCGCTACTGAATACCATTCGGAACTAACTTTTCCCTCCAACTTGTCTATACATTGTTTTTACTGGGGACCCTAAACTCTCAAGAGGTAGAGTTCTGCCCCTACTTCTGGACTCATCCCTTAATTCACTCCACGCAAAGTCGTTCTCTGTTGTCCTTTAATTATAAAACTCTTATCTGAAACACCCGACGAATACCAAATGCTGTGTTTCATACTTCTTTTTATCAACGTTCCAACGATGCGCTAGTTATTCGTTCCAACGATCCACATATATAATTGATGACAAATTTCGCTAATGCCCTCACCGACACAAGCCACGAAATTTCAACGGTCGTTCAAAAGATTGACTTTTATGCACATTAATTGTCAGTAAATTAAATTTTCAACGTATTATCGAGCATAATTACGGGCCCTTTGACTAAATCACACGCTTTTGCGACATAATTTTCAACGATTCTGTGATTTATCACCCGTTCCAGTTCTATCAAACTTCTAACAGCTTACACATTTAACCCGGAGAACCGCCGAATTGCCGCAGACCCAAATGCATATAACGGAATGATGGCTCGGAGAGGGAGACGCAAGGACATATAGACAGGAGAGACTAGCATACGTGACGGTGGATTTTCACGCGTCGCATATCGCCTATTTCTGTATATATATGTATATATATATAATTACGATACAGTAGTTTATATGGACGAGCAGCGCGTAGTGGCAGCGACGGCATTATCGTGGCTCGCTCTATCGTGTCAGGTAAATAAATCCGATTAATTCGAAAACCATTCCGGATAATTAAACGTCAATGCACACACAGGATGGTCCGCACAATGCTCGCCGCGACTAATTAACATATGCGCGGTGGGGGAGCAGGGGGGGGGGGATGAAATTGGGGAAGGGCGCTTGGCTCTCCACCGCATGTAATTAACGAGCATCGAAAATTAGGTTGATTTCTTCGGGCTGATAGTTACCACCTGCAAACTCGATATTTTATCGTTGCGGAGCATTAGGAAAACAAGTTTGACCCTTTTACATGCAACGGCATTTTTTTTTACGATACCGAACCCCTTTGCCTGCTTTGAGTTACAACGATAATTCAAAGTTTTTGTAATCAAAATTTGTTCTGTTGTCAAAAAAACTAAGCTTCGAGAAATAATAAATTATTAATAATTAAGTATTTTTTTTTTTATATGCGAAGAATACAATAAAAAATTTGGATGTCCTTAATTTCTCGAAATTTCATGGTATCGTTCACAGCGATAAGAAAAAACGGATCATTAAGCACTGATGGGGCGATAAGGGTTACTCGTAAAGAAAAAGAAAAAAAGAAACTTGGTAAAACCTCTGCAGTATCTCGTCGCCGGTCGCCGGTGCATTTTATCAGGGGACGGCTCGAGCTTGGAAGCTAAAAACTGGTAGAAGAAGAAATTGGACACTTGTCCTCGCGAGGAGCCAAACGATCTCGTTTATCTCAACGTCGCTTCTAGATGAGAGAGCTTTTGAGAGTTTTTTTTTCGTAGTCGGAGGGATATATATAACGATTTCGCCGACGACACGGGACGGACAGATCATCTGGACTTTGTACATCCTATATGTGTGCTCTTATAGATCCAATAGAGCACTAAATAGACAACCGTAAGAAACCCCCATTTTACGGATAGCCCGTTAGCTTAGTAGTTTTATTTCATTTCTGAGAAGTAGAGGAAGAGGGAAAGGGACCGAGGAGTCAACAGTATCAGCCAAGCGTAGAGTGGATTTAACGAAGGAAAGACACCCTCTCTCTCTCATCCTACGAGTTTCGAGAGGGGTACAGGACGGCAGTCCTGCGGAGTAGCAAACTGTTGGAGGGTCTATCTAGCGGGTAAGGGTGGCGGTACGCGTCGAGTCGATCGTAAACTCCCACGACCTCATCGGCCCCGGGCCAAATTCCATGCTAGTACTTAAGACCGGTAATCCTGGTCGTTCGGTGGTTTTAAGACGAGCACAGTAGAAGTAGCGGCAGTAGCAGTAGCAGCACCACTAGCAGTAGCAGCGGCAGCACGTCGCTCGTGCTCCAAGAAGACCACGAGTTCGGTTGGCTCGCTTTTGCTTCCTTGAGGTGGAATGCTCCGTCGCTCTTCTCGTCGAAGATGGAGAGAACCGGGTGAGCGAGTAAGATATGAGATAGGGCGAGCGATCCATTGTGAAACGCGTTTGGAAGAGACCAGCATGAAGTTCTACGGAGGTGGAGGAAGGTTTGATGATGAGAAGAAGAGAGAGTAAGGGTAGGAAAGCTCCGGATCCAGTTGAAGAAGGAAGTCGCTGGGACGCCATCGGGACACGAAAGGGAAGAAATGAGGGAGGGAGGTTTGTTCGTAGGCGGGACAGTGGTGTGGAACTTGGTTTGAGGGATCTAACGTAGTCGCGTCGTCATCCTATGCCGACGAGAAGATGCGCGGAGAGAACGGCGGTTAGAACTTGAGGAAATCTCTCTTTGCATGTTCGGCGCGTAGTAGTTGGAGACGGGAGAGGCTTTCGCTTGAGGGAAATCGACGGGAGTTCGGGATAAAAAAGAACGAGTAATGGAGAAAGATGAAGACGGAGCAGATAGAGTAGGAAGTGTCACGAAGAGGAACGAGAGATGCACGGTGTGCCGATGCCACCGGGTTGATTCTCATTTGTCCAGGTAACAACTTCGATCTTCACAGAAACTTGCAATCTTGGGTCGACTTATTTATTCACCATGTAGATGAACCGTCTGTCTACTCCAGCCGTGCTGTCGTTCCCTTCTACTCGGTGGTTTGTTTAATAGTCCGCGTATCTTCTATTTGTCGTCAAACCCCCGAGAGTTTCGTTGAATCGCGACAATTTTCGAGTCTAACAGGATATCCGTGTTGGATGTTTATTCGATTTGCCGGATAGAACTTGAACTCTGATCCTACACCGGTGAGGTTCGTTTACGATGTCATTTTTTTTATCTCCGACACCTTAAAACCTTCCATATGTGGACTTTTCATCGGAGCGAAATTAACCTCTATTCGGAAGATTCTATATATTAACTCCATTCTGCATCAAATGTTATCAAAATCTAATTGACTTTACTTACTATAACGGTATTAATGTATTTTCGGATTACATTATTCGCGTAAGCGGATAAATTTCCATAAGTGTCGGCGATGGAAATACATGAAAAAATGTACCATAGCTCGTTGCCTATCGTAGCACGAGAGTTTTTGCACCAAAGCTCGCATGTTTGCCAACGAATTTTGCCACTGGCTATTTGCTTCATTACTAGGACGATATTTTTTTTTCCGTATAAATTATACTTTAATTAATGCGCGACTGGATTGTACGTGTGTTGAGTAAATCGAGTTTGGGATCACATTTCGAAGGGTAACTATGGTAACGTCGAATTATCGCGGGTGTTGCACGTTCGCTCTTCGTGCATTGTAGCCTCGTTGCGATACAGGGGTTTCGCAGACAAGGCGGGCGCTGTGCATATGCTCGACTGCACGCGAGATCTACGCGTTCGCGTATTATGCAACCTATGCCTGTTTATTGTCGACGACGACGACGATGACTGCGACGACGATGACGACGACGACGATGAGAAGGGTACCCCGGGCTCATTCAACAGCGAACAATTAATAATAGTCCACATCCATTGCTTCGTCAGTTATTAACGAAACCTCGTTAATTACACGCAGACAGCTGTGATTGGTGATTGCGCGTGGCAAGGGTTCGTATGGTACATGAATATCGAGAGTAGGCGTGACATTAAATCAACTACGATGTAGGGAGGCATAGAGCAATGATTACGTATAATGAACTGCAAGAGATAACACTGAATAACTAATGAGACATAATTTGCGTTATCTTTTTTTTTAGTCTTTTGCAAATTGTAATTATTAAGCAGAGCTGTTTACGCGCAAATGGCAAAGATAATTATCGAATTCGACATGAATGTTGTCTAATAAAGTAGTATATAAAATTTTCTCAACTATACGAGTCTAATTATTGTACGAAACATGGCAGATTTGATTTCAAAGGGCAATCGGTAAATATGGAAACCACCGGTATGCATCCCATCAAGTGATTTCTCCATGTTTATTTGTCATAATTGAAATATTCTACGAGCGCGTAATTATCCGTATAAATAAGGTAAATCGTGGAGTGTATAGTTGAGTTTCTGCATTGAAAATCCATCTACCATCCGTCGGACTCTCGACTAGCCGAAGCTCTATATTGACAAATAAAGACAAATAGTCTCGATAAATTATGCCGGTCCGCAGGCTGAAAACACTTTGGATCAACGCCAGAGCCTTATCGAGATGCACGGACGTATTTGATGTAGAGGGAAGAGATGAGATAAAAAAAAATAAAAAAAAAAAGATAAAGAGGGGGAAAAAAAATAAGCGAAGAAAATAACAAGATGCGCGGCCGTGGGATGGGCGAATGCGGCAAAAAATAGTGAGGTTTCGAGTGGGAGGAATCTGCATTCGCTCTCGAAATGCAAGTAAAAACGATAGAGAGAAACGAACGGAATGAGGTAAAGGCAGCAAGGGAAAGATTCGAGGAACTGAGAATGGGAGAGAAATTCTCGATCGACCAATTTATTTTCAGCCTTCCTTTCGCCCTTCCCCGCCACCCCTCATCTCACAGGCGTGCGCGCGCGGTCGCGTTCGCAACGACCGCGGGTGCAGTGCACTTCTATCTTCGCGGTTTGAATCCATTGTCACACGGCAATCGAAGCGAAATGTTTCCGATGCATTAATAACGCATAAATGTCGACGTGCGGCTTTTGGAACGAAGCCAAAATCGTTCGGAGGGTTTCCCTCTATTTAGGGAATCCATCACCCTCGCGGCAGTGGAGCCTCGACGAGGCCATTGCGCTCACGAAAGCTCACTCTACGCTCTTCTCTCCTACCTGGCGGGAGGGCGAGGAGGCTGGATGTTTGGTGGTAAGGGGATTTCAGAAGGTGGTTGTTGGAGGAGGCTAAGTACGTACACACGTCAACTGCAGAGCGGTCGTTAACTCATGCCTGTCAAGAGCGACCTCGATTTATATCGAATAAGTGGCCTGTGCAAAGCAACCGCGAAATTTACTTAGGACCCCGTGTGTCCTCTCGCTTCTCTCCTCCCTCTCCTTCCTCTTTCTCTCTTACGCTTCATCGAACAAAACTCGATATAGGTACTCGGTATTTATACGTCGTGCATGACAAGCATATATGGCAACGATGGAAATTCGATCTTCTCTTCAATTTATTTCGTTACCTTATATTCCGAGGACATTCGTTAATTGATAAAAATTAATGTATGTCGACTCGATCGCAACTGTATGCATAAATTATCCTGACTATCGCGACATTATGTCAGCTATTATTAATGTTTTATGGAGTACCTACCTTTGCTTTTAATTGATTTTTCTGATATTTCGTATGCTTCTTCGTTTTCATTGGAAATGTTGCCAAAGCCGATAGGATGGACGATAAGAATACAAGCGAATATAACACCAATCGTCGTGGAAGCCTCGTTAGGATCGTTTGTAGTTGAACTCATTGCTTGCAAAGTTCAAAGCTTTCCGTCGATATATACTCCAGAGTTGAGTATTAGTCTATACCGTGTGTACTTAGCTGGCTTGCGCCAGAGTCTGGGCCATCATTCCATAGAACTTCCCACCCAACTAATGCTCTGTACACCACGGGTAAACGCGTTTCTCTCGTTTCGGATGTACAAACTCGGCGTCCTCACATCAAATGCTCACCCTGATAACACGTTTCGTCTGATAATGCTATAACGTACAACGTTTCCAGATCCTACCGCGGAGAAGGGAATTTCGGCCGGTAATGCCTCGCGGTAATTCAACGAAACTGGGGGAAGGCGGGAATTTTCGTATAGAGAAGCACCTTTGAGCGTAGGATCGCGAAGTTTGCACGATAGTTCGCGATGTATAACGTACGTTTTTTCGTTTCTGACGATGCTGATTCCGGCGTTTCCCCGTTTCCTGGTTTATTTTTTCTTAGATTCGTTTTTTTTTCTGGATCGGGTAGATTCACCGGGAGGGCGATCGTTTTCACCGCCGATTTATGCGGAATTAGCATAGTCGAGATTGCATTTTACTTTTAAATCCTCCTGGCCTTACGCGCTCTCTCTCTCTCTCTCTCTGTGCCGAGTGGCTGCTGCTGGACTGGCAAGAATCGACATTTCATAAGTTATGGGATCGCAAAGCGAAGGAGATCCTTCGGTTTTGCTCTTCTGTGAAACTATGTATAGTATATATACGGGCCTATACCTTGGACGCCTTTAATATTCGATCTTGCCGACTCGTCGACTTACAATCCCGAATTTCTACTGTTCCGAGACGAGTCGTAGAATGAGATAGAAGAACCGTGCGAATATAAAATTCTTGAGAGATAGAGATAATGGAGGCTGGTATAAGTAATAATTCCATCGAACTCGCGCGCGATCGACGAAGCTCACCGACGATTACTCGAGGGCTCCTCGGAGCTTTTCTCGTAAATCCCTTGGATAAGCTTGAATAATGAAAGTATAAAACGGAGAAAGGGAAGAGAAAAAAAAATCATTTATGAGGAATCGTTCTTGAATCGGACGATGGAGACGATGTTAATCAGAATTAATTTCAACTAAAATTAAATTGCTCCGATTGAATTTCATAATAACCAGCGGTCGTAAAATTTGTTTAGCTAATTTATTCTATTTTGTTGGATCTACGATCGAGAGAGGCTTTCGAATCGCGGTGATTTCGGACGAGTGTACGAAACGTAACACCGGTACTTTGAGGTTAAAGGAGAAAATAGCGCGTCTATTAAAAGCGATCCGGTCTTTTAAATGCTCCCCCGTTGATATCTAAACCCCCCAACCAATCAATCTCACCTTTTTTTCGTTGTTTTTATTCTCCACTGTATCGTATCGTCCGTCTCTCGATATTCAATCCAACGTTTCGCCGCAAACTCGACTCGCTCGACGAACAGAGGACCCACAGTGGCGAGTTTGTTATTTTTTTTTTTTTTTTTTCGTCACGTTCTCACCCGGGCGTTTTTCTTTTTTTATTTTTGTATGTTTTTACGTTTTTGACGATGTCGCGAGAATGCTATAACGATGGTATTTTTAATTTTTTTTGTTTTTTCGTTTCCGAGAATCAATAGAGTGTCAGTGGAGTGGGTGGGCTTTAATCACGATGTTGGATTAATCAATTGCTATACCACTACGAACGTTTTCGGCGCTTCCGAGATAATTACACAAGCGGATAAAGCCGAACGTTTTTGCAGCTGGTGTCAATCCAATAATTGATTGTTTCTGCTTTTAACGAAGAATTTTGTTCTTTTATTTGTATTTTTATTGAATACATTTGTTTCTCGCACGAGATCGAAATAGTCATCGAAATACGTGTTTTTTTAATCCTTTATTATCGTACGCAATAAACTAACGAGGCGAAATTCAGGCCGCGATATAAGCGAATAGTCGCGAACCATTGAATACAATGGAAACAGAACACGCTGATCGGATTTTACAACCTGCAACCGTCCGTTCTATGGGGAAAACGTACAAAAAAACTTCCGATCGATTCGGTCACGTGACAAGACAAAACAAGAACTGCGATAAATTCCGTTATAGTCTCTTCGGCCTGTAGTCTTGTCGCTGTTCGCGGTGATATGTCGGTTCAATATCGACGAGCGTTCAATATCGTTCGTGAAAAACTTGAGTTACGCAGTTAGTGCGAATGCACGATTCGCTGTAATATGACTTTTTATTTCGCTTGGTTCAAACACTCAAATCTTCTTCTAGACGAAAAAAAATGCGTCATTGTTGGATAAAAGAAATATTCGTCGGGAATTGATTTTAACCGATTTCTCAATACAGCTCGATGCTCGAGCGCGCAAAGCAATTAAAAACAAAGCTTCGGAAAAACTTTCGAATTTCTTCGCGTGAAAAGGAAAAGGATTTTTTCCATTTTTCTTTTACAACCCTTTAACGAGGTCATTAACGATACGAATAATTTTTCCACCCTCTCGAAATCGTGAAAACGAGTAGAGTTCATTTAAGAAGGAAGTGGGCGAGTAGAGCGGAAAAAGTGTTGAACGCTATGCCACGAATGATATATTTCACTGCTAGTGAAAATCGTGAGTTAATATCGAAGGTACTGCGGATATTGTAGCCAAACCCCACCCGTCTCGTGCTCGACGCATATCTGCAAGGTGTTAATCACGAGATGACTCTCAGTGGGTATTGCCCCGGAATCCCGCACAGAGCTTCGGTACACGTATGCATAACGGACGTGCCTCCTTCCTCCTTGGATCGGGAGTCTCCAGCCAGCAATACTGGCAAAGCAGGTACGACACACACGTATATATTACCTGATACGTAGTATTACCGTCGTCGCGAATCTACTTGCCGGTTTAGTTAATTCAGGATATTCGGCACGACACGACTTAATCTTCGCTATCGTAATATCGTAATTTACACAACTCATTAGTAATCCACAATTCATTATTGCTGTGGTAATTAATACTGAATTAGTTTCTACATTTCGATGGATTTAAAAAAAAAGTAATCTTTTTGCAAGAAATAACTTTGAAGATCGAATGAGATTGGCTTCTCTGAAGCGCGAGGTTACTTCCGCGAAAGGAACAATGAGATTATTGACTGGCAACGAGTTATATAGATTACAGATGAAGCTTTCCGTCTTTTATCTGTGCGAAATCTCTTGGCACTTTCATCTATATCTACCATATCTTTAACTCACTCTCCCTCTCTCTCTCTTCATCGACCCAGCGATACTCCGCTGCCTCTTGTGACCGTAAATAAAGTTCTGCGAATAATCTTTGGCCTCGTTAAAAAGTTCTTTCGCCAGAACGAACCCTTCTTTTACTTGCTTCTGCAAGTAAAACCTGTTACCATGATGAGGTATTAATTATCCTTTGAACACGGATGAGCGTTCGCGGTATTTTCGAGATGATTTTCTTTTTTACAAATATATTTCTATATGGAGAAATGGAATAATTGAAAATAGCTACAGAATATTGTACCGGAAATGGTTTACATTCGTGGAGCTCGTTAATTATAACATGGCGCTTCGAACGGGTGAGGGTTTACGAGTTTTCATTTTTGTAACGAGTTCGGAACCATGAGAATAAAGGCGTTCTCGCCCCCTTGAATAATGTTACAATTTTTCTTCTATTAGTTAAACTTTTTCGGCCTTTTTTTTAGGACTTGTACTCCGAAAGGGCAAAATACGGAAAAAGTATAGCGTCAAAAAGCGTCTGTGTTATCAATTAACGCCCAAAAAACAAATTGCTCGAGGTCATTCCTCAAACACTGAACAGCGACGATGACAGATCGGAAATCGATTGTTGTTCTAAAAAAAAATCACATCATCAATGGTATCATCGTTCCAATGTATCTCGTATTTCATTCTCTACATTACCATTGATCGGTACACAAACTTCTGTAGAAAATGTGGAAACTGTGACTTGTTTGATGAAAACGCTTTTACCATCGGTCGGTCCTTACCTTCTGGAAGCTTTTAGATATCTGTATTATCCAGTCTGTTTCTTTTTTATTATCATTGCGTACAAAACCAATTACAGGGTCAGTTTCGAATGGTTTGAAATCCGAAGCAAAGAAAAATCGTGTCATTGAGAGTGATTATATCTACTTTATTTTCCGCGGTACGATTTAATGTAACATAGTCAATTTGCGAAACTAATATTCAACATTTCCATCGTTGTCTCGTATCATTTTCTTTGATTTTTTTCGTTGCATTATTCAAGTTATCCTTCACGTTGTCTATCCGTCATAAATATAATATTTATATACACGTTCTAATACACTATAATAAATAAAAGAATACGCGTTGCTAAATAGTTGTCTATCACTTAGTCGTAAGACTCCGTTATGACATCCGGAGTTACGTTCGTGTGTGTGTGTGTATTTTTTAAATTTATTTGGGTGAGCAAAGTCGTTTTTTGCTCTGAGCCCAAAATCGAAGAGTTTATTTCGACGATTGACTAGATTACGTTTTCTCGATTATTTACTTACAATCTATAATTATATTTTCGTTTCAACTGCTTTTTTGTTTCTCTCATCTTCGTCACGAAGCAAAGTCCACTTTGCCGAGTGGGGTATTGGTATTATATTCGTTCTCGTTGCTTAAAAAAAAAGGGCAATGCACGGAGAAATTTGTGAAATTGAGTATTTGTAGTTTAAGAACGAAAGTGCAACCGATAACTCCGTCGGTAAAACACCTGCAATCGTGTCTGGCAGTGGCATAGATAGATCATCGTTTTAAGCACTTATCGGCAGTGTTTTGCAAAGCTAAGTGAAATTCTTGGAACATTTCCTCTACTGGACGGATCGTTCGTTTTTTTTTTTCATTCGACACAAATAATTCTTACGAGATAACGGTTATATTAAAAATCGCGCGCATTTTGTTTTTTTTTTTAGTTTTTCTTTTTAAATATTACACAATGGCGAATTTCGTGCACATTACATGTCAGTGGACGCCGAGTCGAATTATATAGTTGAGCATTATTGTCTTTGATATAAGGAAAATTGGAGAGTACCTCGACGATGTGAATTCGTTTTTGCCAATGGCTCGTACGATTGAGAAAATTGTCTCGGAAACGCAGCCCGAAAACTGTGATGCCTTGTATTTTCATTATTTTTCTTGCGCTCATAATATTACAAATTTACTTTCAAATTTTATTCGCAACATTAAAATGATGGTAATTAGAAGAAAAATCGCGTAATGTAGCTGAAATTCGGACAGCGTTACCGAAAGAAAAGTTCTCCATAACGATACAACGGGTCTAATTAATCAATCGATTAATTAATTAATTGTAAGTATGCTACACGCGTATCTACAAAATTGTTGGGTACTACGTGCTACCCTCGTCTATGACAGTTATGACCCTATTGTTAGGAGGTGCGGGTGCCAATCGCCATTTTTGTTTAGCCTCTTCATCTTCGATCGTTGTTTGACCATTACCGTTACCATTGCTATTACTGTTGCCATTGCCATTGCTGTTACCATTGCCATTGCCATTTCCGTTTCCGTTGCCACTTTGGCTGCCTCCCTGTTTGGATCGAGCCAACGACCATCTGCGTCCTTTGCGATCCATTATTATCGGCATTTCGGCAATCAAATTATTTTCAAATTCCGAGAGCATAAGATAATTCTCCACTTTGTTGCAAGACGTTATACAATCTCCGATGTAGTCGAGATCGTCGAGAAGATTGTCCGGTAGATCCATATCCGCTATACCCTCCTCGGAGATGCAAGTCAACTCGGGTTTGTCAGTTCCAAGACCATCTATTATTTGTCGAAGTAAAGTTAGTACATTTTTCAAACAGTTTTTTTAGTTCTTTTTTTTTGTGATTACCTTGACCGGGTGCGAGCTCTGCGCCGAGTACCAAAGCCGCAGCCGCCGCTCCTGCAGCGACTCCCTCGTTCTCCGGTTCCTGGGTAAACGACAGTCTTCTCCTCTGCGGACAACTGTCCGACATGCAGAGATGCCGTGTTCCGTTGGCACGCGTGTGTTTGTGCCGCGACAAATTTCGTCTGTGAAGGTCTATGAAGAACAGTGTAAAGCTCCCGACGAGTACGCAAGTCGAGCTAAAGTAGTATCCCGCTTTTCCACCGCAGCCAACGTTCATGTATCCTGTTAAAAGAAATTGGCGGGTTTCGACAAATAGTTTCCGGGATAAAATCTGAAGTTTTCATGTTTTTAGAGGGTTTTACCTGATATTGGAACTCCGATAGCGATCGGTATCGCTTGGGAACATTGAACGAAACCCCAAGTTCTCGCAAAGTTTCTCGCGCGAACTCTCTCGTAGGTGTACATCTTGAGACTGTAGTGATATCCACCGCAGAATATACCTTCGAAACATAAATTTGATCGATCTAACCCCTGTACAATGTTACTTAAGAGAGGATCTCTGATTATCTTACCATAGATCCAGGTGAACATAACGTAGCCATGGTAATTTCCATGAACAGCGGTTAGAGCGAGGATGCAAATACCGCACATAAAGACGGCAGCTTGGGTCAAGTATTGGCGGGCGATACGACATTCGACACTGTGGTGTACGACCAAAAGCCCAAAAGCGAAACATCCCAGTGTCCAAGCTAAGCCCAGATAAGCTTGAAGAAGTATCACCGTATCGCCCAGTCCTTCCTCCTCAGCTTGGTGCGCCTAAAAACCCAGTACATTCGACATTAGAACCCTTCGATAACTCGTATGATCTACGAAACAGAATTATTAAGTATATCTGAAGCGTTACCAAATAAAAAATTGGTGTGTTGATGCCAAACGCCGAGATCCCAGTGGAAACAAGCAATATCCTCACAGTTTTGCTCTTCAATGTGCTAAAGTCGAAAAACGGAGGTCTGTCATCAATCCGGTTCTTGTCCTTAATCTTGCGCTTCTGATTTTTCAAATGAAGTATTGCTCTTCTTTGCGGATGATACAGTGAGGCACTTCGATAGAACGTTCCCAGGATGAAAGTGAGAAATACCACTCCGGTCACTGCTTGGAGACCGAGTCTCCAGCCAATCTTGCTGAAAATGTTCAATTCGACCCGTTCAGCGAACCCTCTGACATAGCTTTACTTAACTCCTCTCTCTCTTGAGGCAATGCCCATTGTCTCGGGAACCCTTGTAGCATGGTGTGTTTTTACCTAATAGCTCCCTTGATGAAGGCCGACATCACCGCGATACCCAGACCGCTTCCCGACACAATGAATATCTCGACGAATTCTCGCCTTCTCTTGAAGTATTGGGCGACCATCAGAGTACTGCAATCTCTCGTCATTCCTACACCTATTCCTGCAATAGTAATGTTAATAATTTCATTAGTTTGGATAGAAATTGTAGTTGATTAAGAGTTCATCATTAACGTTGAGGGAATTTTTTTTTGCCTCGACAGCAATTGGTGTTGCTTTGTTTTAGAACACTGATATGAATTTTCGTAAAAAAATCGTGAATTCGTGATTTCATCATTTTTTTTGTCAACGAAGCCACACTTTGAGGTCCGCCGTAAAATTTTACAGATTCTGGTTTTGTTACATTTTTGTCACGTGGGTTCATTGACTATTTTGTCAATCGAAGATATGATATACGGAGAAAAGAATCGATGGCTTCTGGTGTATGTAATTTCGGGACCACTTTTCCGACAAATGGCCTCGTTCGATCTTAATCCACCGCGTCGAGAGCGTACATACACATCCACGTTATTAGATACTCGAATGAGGAAAAATCATATCGCGGAGGTCACCGAGTAAAGTATAAGAGAGCGACCGTGAATTCGCCTCTGCGAGGATTGATGATACGTTAGAGTATTTCCATCATAATGAAATAGGCTCTCAGCGTTCTCAAGCCACAAGCAGTAAGCCAGTATGCCAACTAAGCGATATTTCTACTATTCAACCGAGAATAAAAAAAGTTCTGGGAACAATACATCATTGGATGATATTCCGAACGTTGGGCAAAGATTCCGACGACTTTTTCATTTGGAACGTCTAAACGCTTTCAATCCTTTCGGTTATCAAAAGAACTTCTTCAAGCATCACGCCAATGAATAATTAAGGGGCGTGAGAGTGGAGAAAATCTTTAACAATCAATTAACTGCCCTCTTTGCTTCTTCCCTCTATGTCGAGCGGACAAAAAATTAATAAGAGAGGAAACAGGCTGCGACCGGGCGAGAAAAAAAAGTCATGATCAGTCTTCCCGTCCGAGACTCCACGGCTGAATGAGACACTCGGCAGCGTCAATTGAATTTATAAGAAAGACAATCGAGGAACCGGCGTGTTAGGCATCGAAGAATTCGCTGCTGTCACTCACCTACTACGGTGCCGTAGCTGAAAAAGAGCTGATGGAATTGCGAGGCAAACGAAGTGAATAGACATCCAAGAGCTGTGACGAGTCCACCGAGGACGGCGGTGACTCTGGTGCTTTTTTTTCGGCAGAATGCGATCGTAACTGGCGATACGAGTAACGCCACTCCTGTAGACATCGCTCCGAGCCATCCTGCAATTAGTAAGACGAAAAGAATGGTCAGTGTCATATAATCGTTACAGTCGCGACGAAACATCGCCTTTCATTTTATGTCGGGATAATTTAGCATACATTTTATTCGATGATTGAATTATAAAGTTTGTGCTCTTCGAATTTCATCGCCGCCATCATCACCACATCAACAAATTTAATGCTAAAAAGGAAATCCTGCAACGAAAAATAATTAAAAATACTACGTGTCCCACAAAAATAGATTTTTGAACGCTGTTTACTACAATTCGTGAACTCGTCTGAACGGCACGACTGTTGTGTCATCGCGCCACATTCTCAAGACTTTATTTCCGGCCTTACGAATAGAATAGCTCGAGAGAGTCAATAAATTGTCGTTGTGGTCGTCGTGCAGAACAGTCAGTGGGGATAAATCGAACGTCGTTTCCGGGTGAATTAGTGGAACTGGAACGTATCGACCGATTTGAAATACATCCACGATCCACGTCGGCATTAAATTATCGTTCTTCTTCTGTCCTCACCGTTGTTGGTAAAGTGTCTTGCCAAGTCGTTGGGTTAGAACGGTATCTATTATTCGTGCGAGACTGCCGACCGATTTCGAAATCACCTGGTGCTCGTTTCTCATTCCCCGTTGGACTCGTACTTATTCAATTGTTCGCTCGGGACGAAGTGACGACAGTTTCCCGAATCAATTTTCCACAGAGAGACAACAAGAAAATTATCCGACTGAAAAAATCCTTGTATCGCGTTTTTCCGTCGCCATTAACGATCTTCCGGGAGTTTACGAACAAAAAGTCGATACAAAGATCGACGTTAAAGTAAAAAAAAAGGGGTCGATCAATCAGAACGGAATATGGGTGTGAGATTGGCAGGCGGTTAGAACGAGTCTTTTGTCCTCTTCTGGAATTCTAGACTTCCAAAATCCCTGGACAGACACGCGAGAGGGTTCTCGAGTATCTCGAGGAACGTTCAACCCCGCGACCTCGATTAATCTTTCCGAATTCGCAAGTGGTAACCCGAAATTCTTCAGAATTTTTTTTTTCCAACCTATCCATCATAGTTTAGTCAGAGCTATTTTTATAAAAAAAAAAATCATTCATTTTTATAAAATTATTTCGGTCGTTGAAGATTATTCGATCGGTTTCGTATACGTCTTTTTCTTTTCTTTCGAATTTCCGAGTCCAGTCTCCCACGCAACGGCTCAAGTGACTTGTGAGCAGTTTATCTTGAAGATGCACAAGATTTGTGGTCGGCACTTATTCTTCGCACGTGACCGCAAGCTCTCTATAAATCATTGTGACTGCATGACCGTCGAGAGATTTAAGATATCCGTGAAACCGTGCGTTTCGCGACGCATTCGAAACTTGGAACGGTGCACAAAGTATTTATCAATGTAATAACAACGACGCGCAAAGTTAATTAAAGAAATAAATGATTCAACGTGTCGAGATCCTAATTCGTGATCTATTTTGTTTCAGCTGTTTTCTCAACGGACAGAATCGATCGGCATTCTCTTGACGTAAGTTTAATCAAATATGTTCTCAAATTTATCGGAAAAAAGCAGAATAAACGTTGAATTAAGTGCGAGTTGCACGCAATTGAACGGGCGGAGCGTAATGCAGTCGATAATATCGCAGAAAATTGCCTCTTGAAACGTAGAAAATTACGACGGAATTTATACTCTATTATACCCGGAAAAATACGCTCGAAATTTGCGTGCGCACGATCTTTCAACGAATTTCAACAATGGCCAGTAACTTTTTATGGGATCCTTTACAACGTTACCGTTAAACGCCTGCGTCTCTCTTTTCTACTTCTTCCTTCTTCGCTGCGACTGTCGACGTTCACCCTCGCAAAAGCAGCGCAGCTTCCACACACATGTTTATAAAACGTTCGCTGACAAATCTCATCAAGATATAACCATATGCTCTCATCGTCTGTCGTTTATCCTTGGTACCATAACCGAGCGCGTACGATACCGGTCGTCACTCGAATATTTTACAACCCCCTTTCCCCCTCTCCTTCACATATTTTTCCGGAAGATAGCAAGAGATTCTGCATAGAATCTTTTTATAAAGTTGACATTCTTACCCGGAAAAATAGTGTAGAGCGACGTTGAATTGTCGTTGGCGGTTAAATGAGGGGCCGAGAGTCGAAAGTTTAAACTCGATAAGGTCTTGAGGACACTCCGGTACGCGCGGCGGGATAAAAAAATTCTTTACGACGTTTTAGCGCCGCGTGGGCGCGCACTCTCGTTTCGCGGTTACGCGATGAAATTTTGAGATATTTTTTTTGACGTGAATCTAATTTTTTTTTTCGGCGAATGTCAATTTTCGTTTGAATAAAGTTGAGATGCGACGGAAATAGCTTGAAACGTTATAGTTTGTATGTATTGTCGTCGTTGAATGGCGAAGAATGCGCACTGTGCGCGAGATTAGCCCGAATTGACGATAAAAACGATTCGCGACACAGCGGATACACTCGGGAATGTGAGGTGAATTATTTTCCGAGAAAGCTAGTAAACCTGCTCGCTACCACGGGCCTCTGGTATTTCTCATACACAGTCGTCACGAAGGAATGAAATTAATTTGTCGGTTTCTCCACCAGTTGTATGTGACGGTTCCTCGGACTTCCGAGATTTTACAAGTCGTTTTAATGTTCTTTATAAAATTGTAGACGTTATTTTTTATCTCTTATATAAACTTTGAAATTTTCACTTAAGAAGAAAAGTATATACATTTTATCTCAGGTGACTTAAAGGATTGATCGCCAAAACATCGTAATCGCAGACACTTTTATTGCTGAATTTGTCTCGGAGATCAAAGGCTAAAAAATAAATTGCAGTGAGAGTAGAAAAAAAAATCGAACGTACCCGGCAGGGAAAGTATACTTATCGCTTAAAAATATACCTTCGTTCGTTGGCTATTGATTTCATTCGTGACTGAAAAACGACGTGGAAAAACAAAATAAAATTGATATCAAATGGCTCTGAATGTTCTTTAACGACTGTCGGGCTGCTGTTGGAACGGAGAACCCGTGCCTTATGTGTGTGTGGATAGCTGTGCCCACATACTTGCCAATTCAACCCGTTTGTTCACCATTTCGCGTGTTCTGTACACACAGACGAAATGTACAGTGTGTTAACGTACCTCGGACGAGAATTACGCGTCGTTGTACGACCGACCGCTGTAATACAACGGTATAGCAGTGGGGATGTGTCTATAACGTCGGTGCTCCTCGGGCAGTAGAGCAATAACATATATCAGGTTTGATATAAGGGGGATCGTAATGATCCGGCCAGCTGACTACCGGATACATAAAAGTTACCGAGCACTTCCCACAACGGCGCGAGCCGATCCGTACTGTACGACTTGAAACTCTAACAGTTTGTAAACCGAAGAAATAACGTTATAAAAATTTATCTGAATCTCGGGGGACGGGCTATACGAGAGTAAAAAGTGCAGGGCACCCCGATATCTCAGAGCTGTACGACTCGATGTCTTAATCCTTTTTTTGCCATCTTTAAAAGCGATCGAGCGCTCACGTCTTTGATTCGCTTATTTCATCGATGCGCTTCTGTGTGATGCCTCGAGAGATTAATTTACTATTCCATGCAAATAATTTAACACCCTGAATAATTAATATGCCGATTTACGGTATATTGGAATTGCGCGGAGACCTGACGCAATATTGACGCGCAACTATAGCATTCGTGTCATATATCATTTTCTTGATGCAAAGCTTGAGTATTATTATTCCCATATCATCGACGAGAGCGAAAGAGAAATTGCAGCATTAAATAAATATACACTTACAAACTTTTTCAAAGAATACCGTTGGGTATGAAGGATAGTGATGTTATATTGTGCAATAATAAATGGTTCAATTGCTCATAGATGATTAGAAGAGTTAGAATTTGACGATCCGGAAAACCGTCGGTTTTAATTATAACCCGCAGAGCGTAATTAATCCCTCCTTCAGCAGAGTCTAGTGGTATTTAATCAATTTCTTCGTCTCTGATGAGCAATGAAAGAAGACGAGCGTCCACTAAGCTCCGTATAATCCATCAATGACAGAACGTCAGAGTTTCTGGCTGAGCAGTCTCTAATTTCTTCAACCCATAAAATCCCCGTGAACAAATTTTCGCCGCGTAGAGAGGAAGACGATGAAACAAAAGGGTCTGATATTATCAGTAAAAAAATTGATAATTAATCTCTCATCTCTCGCTTTTGTGTCGAATTTGACCCTTCGACTGCTTGGTAACAGCTTGGCGCCCGCGGGCGCGAACCTAAGCCTTGGGAAGGGAAAGCGGCGCCTGTGGAAGTTACGAGACAATGGACGCCTTCGGGATGAAAGGATTATCCAAAACGTTAAACTACTTTCATCTCAACAGTCAAACACACTTTCATCTCAAGTCAAACACATCGAACGGTAACAAAAGTTCGTTCGATTTCCGGCTCGAATAGGATCGGTTTTGCTTGTGACTTTCGTTCGCTTCATCTCGTATATCGATAGGTCAGGGGACTTAATTCGTTCCAAAGGGAACCGGCCGGTTTGCCTTACGGTGTATATGCTTACCGAGCAAATAATCCACCCTTGTCGTATGCCTCGCGCGGGAGTTCGTTCCACTCCCGGAATCTTTGCCGTACTCGAGAAGGACAGTATATACTTTTTCGTCCCTGGAGACACTGTTCAACGCGATCCCTTCCGTCTGTCGTCGCGCGTAACCGGCGCAAGCTTCCCGGGTGAAAGCTTCCCTGAAGGGGAGAGACCCAAAATCTGGCAAAGAATAATATTTGCGTCAGCGAACTGTAGCTTCTTCGCCTAGAATTTGCTCTGCGGATGTATATCTATATGATGACGAGCGGTCCTATATAATACTTCGCTGTATTATGATATACGGAAGAAATCGATTAAACCCACTTTTCGATAAACGCATGAGAACGCTGGGTGTCTCGAACTTCTTTCAGGGTAACATTTGGATTGTTGCGACGCCGAAGGAACTTTTTTTTTCTATAGTTCACGCATTGAACTGTACGACTGAAATAACCGTAGGAAGAAGTTTCGTGGGCGTAGCGCGTACTTTATCGAAAGCGAAAGCACAAGGTCGACAACCGGGACTTGGCTGTGCGATCCTAGAGGGTGAAAGTATATACGGTATATATATATATAAGCTGTGCAACCCTACCACTTGGCACTTGCCCGTCCGTTCGCCTCGAATGAGCTTAAGCATCGAGACGAGCGACGAGACTTGGAAACATTTCGAGGGGAAGGAGCAAAGTAGGAGAAAGGGTTCACCATCGGCGACGGAAGTGCAACAGCGGATAATCGCGACGAGACGCAAGAGGGTCGATATATTCTCGGGAGAAATCGAGAAGACAATCTCGTTTTCCATTCCGCGGTATAGCACACCTCTTCGCCACACGTGCAATCTTTGCTGGCGCTTGTTTCTCTTTTTTATTTTTTCATTGTCTGCACGAAGTTTTGGGGGGTCTGGATGGTCGAAATTGGAAATAAAGCGTCTCAACTATCCGGTGGATGACCGAAGTTCGAGAAGATCCGTGAATGCCGGAAACGTGGATAAACATTGGGGTTACCGAAGGTTTTATCGTTAGAAAATCCTCGTGTGGGGGATTTTCGCAGTATCGTTATATAGTTATGGGCTGTCGGATCGTTTCTCGTTGCGGTGTCTCTCGAAAGACAATGCCTTACGCAGCCCTTATTCGATTTCATCGTATCGAACGGCCAGTACTTGGAAAGTAAGAGTTGCTTCACTGTGACCCTCTTCCGCATAAATTTCGCGTCCCTCATCTCGTTACGTTTGCTCGACCGTTAGACGGTCAATTTATGTTTATCCTTTTCTATGGGAGTTTTTCGGCACTTCAAGAAGAAATCTGTGAAAACGCGTGGATACTTGGATGAGCCGTCAAGTAAACAATCACGTCACCCCTCAGCCTATTGGCTTTGCATGTGGTGATGAAAATTGCAATGGGCCTCGCGATAACGAAGGATGGAAATAAAAATCCTTGTAATTTATTTGTACGCACGTATCGTTCGCGAGATAACTGTCGGTAAAGTAATTCTCATCAGTCGTACGTTCCAATTTTTGCACAAGTGCTTATTATCAGTCCACTTATAGGATCGAAAGTCAGATTCGGTAGAATTATTTTATGCGAAAAGTTTCGCTGCGTCGGCGATCCGTTTTCCGAGCTTCTTGCCGAAACGATTCTACACTCGGTAGTCGAATGGAAAATTCACTAGCGTCTCTGTTATCGGATGCTACGAGTATTGCCTTCTCCGTAAATCAAAATCCGTCGTCCCATACGATATGAAATGTTCGGATCGATCACCAGTACGTTGGGTAGTTAGAAAATGTTTTTCCGTCTTCCAATCACTTAAATTTTGACAAAACTTCCACAAAATCTTATTAAATTAAGACCCATAAATCCTCGTATCCATAGCTTTTTATTGTTTATCTACCGAGGCAATTCTTTTTAAAATACAATTTCGTTGATGAAGAAAAAAAAAATTCGCGAATTGAAAATATCAGTTTTCCCTCGTCGACGAGTGACTAAGCACAAGCCAAATGTTTCTTTCTATATTTCGGAAGAAAAAAAAAAAATAAAAATAAATTTCCAACTTTCGAGTTTCGACTTTCCATCATCGACGAAGCGAAAAAAATAAGGGGATAGCGGAATAAACTCGAGTAAACTTTGTTTGAAAAGTGCGAAGTTCTGTGATCGTAAAACGACCATCCCACCGCCCCTCGGCACGATTTTCAAAGTATATCCAAGGCGAAAATCCATATAGATATGTGATATCTAAATGTTATATATCGACTAAGCGTGTTGAAGACAAGGATTTCCCCGTGGAAGCTATTAAACGTATTTTCGGGAGTATACGACAAACTTCCTTACCGCAACACTCGGGATGTGCGGTTTCACTTTGCCACGCGGCATTTCGACGCCCCTCTTCCCCGCGAGAGATTCTCGCGAATGGTCTCGGTGACTTGGCCACAATTACCCCGCGGTTAACTTCGCTCCTTCTCTTCTATATGCTTTAACAGTGGAGCACCGAAGTGTTCGTTATCATCGTGGAAAATGGATGAAGGAGGAAGGATGGGGTGGTGCATCCGTGCACGAGAAGCGAACTTGTACGCGAAGACACCGGGAACGCTTCTTATCTCCTCAGTGTTCGCGAGTCTCCGGTGACTCATCGCGTTTCATCAAGCGCTCCTAGTCGCAGTAGTACAAAAGTCGGGTGGAGATTCTATCGAGTAGCAAGCCGTACTGTCTGAGAAACGATCCTTCGTCGTGTCTCGCAACTCGACGAATGCATCAACTTCCCCGAGGAGTTTTTGATTCGCGGAATATCTTCAGCGTTCGTCTCAATCTTTGCGCCGAAGAATTTTAAAAGATTTTTATTTAACTGCTCGAGTCGCGAATACCCCCGCCTTTCCTCGCCGCTCGTCGTAAAGACGAGCCCCGGTGTTTATTTCGTGGCCGTTATGCAAATTCGAAGAGGCAAAAAGCACGCGATCCTTCGAATTTTAGCGCGGGAGGGATGCACGATTTCGGTTATTCGAAACGTCGGGGGCCGAGAACATCGCGGTTATATCCCGAGGCTGAGATTTCGTTTTTTTCTTCTTCTCTTTTCGACGACAGCGTGTGTACTTAGATGGTATACTATAATCAGCGATCATGATTCGAAAGATAGTCTTACGAAAAACGTGGATCACACTTGTTATCTCCTTGTAGATCCTCCGTATCATGTAATATTTAACTGTAAAATTGAATTTCATGCTTTTTCATAATTTTTTCCCGTTTACATGGATCGTTCGACTATAATTCGAAAAATTAACAAGTCACTTTTATCCAATATCAAAATGATATATTTTCTCTCGCTGGCGAGTCTTCCTAATTTGTTTGTTATGTCGACGACAAGCCGATATTAAGTCAACCGTTTGATAAAAATATTCGACACGCTTGTGTGAGTATTAATGAATACACACGGTACCACGGTGTCGTGAATTCTGTTGAACATTTGCTGGATAACGATGAGTCGTGGAATAAGCGAAAAACTTGCTGATCCAACATTCGTCATCGTCGTTTCTCTCGATGCTCACAAAGTGGCATCGACCGTCTGTACTCTCGCGGTGACCAATTCGGCGAAAGCGATCTCATCCTCCTTCGATTGTTCTTTCGCCATTCATTGTTTTTTTTTTGTTCTCATTCTTTCTTTTATTTTTGCTGTATCGTTCACTCTCTCACACGCTTCTCGAGAGGTCCTCTCCGCCCTCTCCTCCCTCTTTCTTCCCGAAACTCTTAGAAGAAAATAATCGTCAAAGATTCCCATTCTGTCGTCTCAGGAATGCGCGCGCGAATGAATTGGAAGACGGAATAAAAAGCGTCCAAATGGGACGGTCTCAATTGAACATCTCGTTTATCGTTACGCCCATCTTATTTTTATCTCGTATATTATTCTCTTTCTTTTACCAATGAGTCCTTCGGCATTGCCGTTCCGCATCGGGAGGGAAGCTCGACGATAGATTAAACTTTTCCATTACACGCGGAGCCCGCGCGCGATTCATTCGGACGTAACTGAAAGTTCCTCCCGGCAATAATCGAGTAAAGATTTTGAGTCACGATTGTTATTAAATTTTTTCAATAGATTTATTGAATCGTCGAGTAGAATATAAAGATCAGATTAGGAAATTGAAACTCTCTAATAAAAATATATAGAAAAAACGTTGTTATAGATTAAACGGGGATGGGATTATTCGAGAAATAATCTTCAGTTAATTAGCGTCGGGACTTGTAGGAATGCCGCCACTTAGCAATGTTTTTTTTGTTTTATATTTCTTCCGTTGAAGACTTTTATTACTTAATTCGTAAGGCGATGCGAAACCCTTTAATAATTCGGGAGTATCGTTGAAAAACCGTGCGAGAGTCACGCGGCGCCTCGACGCAGAATGAATAAGAGAACGAGAGTCCGTGAAAAAAAAAAGATTGAAGCGTTGCCGCAGGGGGTTGTTTTTACGGGGTCCAGACGCGTGGACCACAAACGCAAAACACGCGCAGCGGGTGTTTCTCTCTCGTACTTCATACGTTTTCCTCGCCGCACTTTTGCCGTCGTCGGGCTCGTCGTTGCGCTCCCATGAATAATAATGTATAACGACGCCAGCTACCTTAACTCTTCGACGCGAGTACACACACTCTCTGCGTGTATACGTGTACACGTTACTCGTACGTAAACGATACATGTAACTCAATGCTTATGTGATAAACCACCTAAAAAGTGAACCGGGAGAAGAGAGCGAAGAGTATTCGCGTTTATAACCTTCTCGTTACGTTTTTGATGCGCGTCCTCGTCACCTGAAAGCCACGTAAGGGTGAAAGGTAATTTCACAATAACGCCGCGATGCACTTACACCGGATGATTTATTAAACTCGTTCCGAGGTTTCAGCCCTTATCGGGTTATATTCCAACTTTAGTGTCCTATCAAATGTATATTTATCAGTTCATGTATTCGCAACTCGATAACTAGGATTTTTATGCACTCAAAAAAAAAAACAATTAGTTGCGAGAATTAATAGTTAATTGAGACAAATATCTTTCACGAAAGAATAGGTTGAACCAACTATCAGTTCTGTCGACAAATGATTGATTCTCTCAACTCATAATTGTTTTCAGTTTTCACCAAATACTACAAAAAAAAAGTATAAAAAAATACGATAAATATGAAGCATCTTTTTCGTTATCATTTTTTTGAGAAATATTTTTACGTGTCGAAGAAACGCCGATCTTTTGTTGAAATAAAAACGTCCTTTTCCATCTCGGAGGGTTTTGTTTCTCGTATTAAGAACTAAGTGACGCCTCTTCCGCATGTCCGACCACCGGACTCGATGCAATTTTATCGGTAGAAGTGTTTCGTGAGCCAAGAGCCCGTGCTTCACTTTGTACTTTCGACTTGGACGTGGGTTGAGATTCGCCAGCAGCACTGGCAACAGCAGCAGCATTTTGTCTGTCGTCTCCACTTTTTCGTATCGTACGTTTTTCACCGAAAGCCCGGGCAATCACAGCAGCGAAACCGACAATTGCTGGAATCGTACGGGACACCCTTGGATCGTTGAACAACCGGTTAGAAAAGTTTCGTAGCGAGTATACGCGTTCGAACAAATTTCACACGAGCGCGAAACGAAATACACGTCTTTCCGGACAGATATTTTCTTTGATATTTTCTCGTCGTCGAAATATGTTGTTTACAGAAAAACGAAGATTTACACGAAGATTCAAAGAGGCTAAAGTTTTGATTGAGTGTAACTTAGCAACATTCGGATAAGAAAAAAAAATAACGATGTATAGGATGAATTTTGTCAAACGTACCTACGTTGACGAGAGGTTGACGATATTTTCTCATTCCTTCGACGAGCCATATTCCCGCGGCACCGTGAATTCCCGCAGCCAAAATCTGTACCATAACACCGGTCACCACGACGACCCATCCCCAACCGCTTTCCGGATAGTAGTGCTGTCTTATCGTGCACTTAGCTATATACCTGCAGAGACCCACGAATAGAAAAAAAAAGAAAGGGGAGGAAAAAAAACGCGATGATAAACTAAGGACACGTTTCTCGACTTGTTGTCCACCCCTGCAATTCGAACATCTCGGAGAATCTCAAGATGCGCGAGGGCCATAAACGTTTCGATAGAAGATCTCTAAACGCTTTCGTCCCCGAAGTGTATATATCTATATATACCCCGTCGCTAAAATCAGAAGAACCTAATTCGTGTCTATCTTAATCACGGAAGTTACGCCATTCTGATTTTAATCGCGCGATATATATTTCTTTTCGATATATCGAACTCTACCTAGGATCGTGTATTTCCTCGACATCCTTTTTGCTCGGCGATCGATTTCGCACCTCGCAAACAACCTCGTCGTACTCCCCGGAACACGAAGGTTCACCGAGATCGCCGGATGTCGCGACGCCGCTATCTTCGCAGATCGGTATATCCCGAGGTGTTACATCGCTGCTTCTTCTTCTACCATCGCCGCCGTTCTTCATTCTCACTTCAAACTTTTCTCGAACGTAGTACCGAGTATACTTTTGGTTAACGTTATCGCGACGATCTCAAATCTCTGACGTTCATCTTTCATCGCTCAACTGTGGTCACCAAAGTTATCGAGTTCGCTCTCGTTGACACTTTTTTTGAGTTCAAATAATCGCGCGTGATCGACATGACTATAATAAAAAATACTCACTCACTTGTAAAAAAAATGCCAAAAAAAATAAATAAATAACCACTACACTTTTTTTTTATATTGGAGCTAAAAAATGACTTCCTCGTTGCGGAAGGCTCTGAAAGAACGAGTACGAAGTTTTATTCAACGATTTTTTTTGTATAAATGTACACCGTGTTTGCGACGAGAGATGATCTCGTTCGACCCTGAATTCGACTTTACCGTCGTCTTATATGGTGTTGAGTGAGTGGAATAATTTTCTCTCAAAGTATTTCTTCGCAAGAGTTAAAGTCTATCCCCGTGACATGTAGTGAGGTCGTTAGTGAACCGCGAGCTCGTATCTTGTCCAAAGATGAAACGAGCCGGGTAGGCTTTAGCCGCCGTACCTGAGGCATCGGACAGGACAGCATAACAGAATAGAAGAGACAAAAACGCTATACGTCACCGGGGCATTACTATGAGCCGGGATTTCTCGATCTCATCGTTTATACCACTCGGGTTACAGTCGTAAAACGCTCTCAGACTTGACTTGCGTGCGCAATGCTAATCGACGAAAAAAAATACGCGAGGGGAAAAAAAAAACGTTTTTTTTTTCTTTTCTGTATTGTATTCAAACTATTTTTTCTGGTTATTTTCGTCTATCAGTAACAGGTCGTTCGATGCTTAAAGATAAAAATAGCGCGAATGCAATAAGTAACTTGGAAAAAAAAAAAAAAAAAAGTTTGGTCTTTTTTTCTCTGCTTGTGTAGATTTTTTTTTATTTTTTATTTCGATGCTTTCATTCGTTGCGTCTGTCTGCAGGCGTTTTTTGTTCTTTTTTTGGCACCGGCCACCGGTCGACGTTAATGAAAATCCGGACGGTTTTCTCCACTACAACACCAGTACAGGTGTATGTAATTTCGCATTTCCCTTGTTTCCGGTGTACCATCCTGTAGAACACAGTGCACACGCGGTGCGCAACAGTATGTACAGTATTTTAGGATGTCCTGTGGCGGAAACCATTGGACTCTCGAATATGTTGGAGATTCGATGTAACAGCGTTTACCATATACCGAACAATTTTACCGACCGCAATCTAATTGGAATCGTACTCCCCGGATATGTTAAAAGCAAAGAACAAAAATTTAACAATGGCCCGACCGCAACTCGTGGCTTATGGAGTGTATCTTTTTTAGTCGAATGAAAAAAAAAAAAAATCAGAGGAATATATGTATTTTTTTGGTTGTTGCTCGAGGCGCATTTGCCGAGGTTGAAATAGCGTTCACGAAAAAGTAATTATAATAATCAAGGACCATTTTCGCTTGTGTCTGTCGAGAGAGAAAGGCGCGCTTTTGTGCGGAGGCAGACGATTTAATAATCCGCCTCGCTAAAAATAAAAAAAGTTACTCCGTAACGAGAGAACCCGAGGATTATTTCATAATATTCTGCAGGTAGAAAAATAAAGTCGAGCACGCAACAATGTTCCGCTCTTTTCGTAGCTTTCATTCCGTTGGATCGACAGGCGAATCGACATCGACAGGTGAATTTTGTTTACATTTATTGTTGATCGTTATTTATAGACGAATTAATCGAACTAATCCATTTTTGTATAAAGCGGAAATTATACAATTCTTGGAGTAAAATTGAAAAAAAAAAAGAAAAAAAATTGTCGTGCTAAAGATTTTACTGAATTCGACGTGAAATTAGTAATGTTTCACCGTTAATTAAGTTTGGCGCTTTGCTTAATTGGGGTGACGTGTGCGAGCGCGTAGGCATCGAGCCAAACTGAGAAACAGCGAGTTCTCTTACGATTCTAATCCTCGAAATTTTGCATAGCCTCGGGGGCCGATGCAGCGCCGCTTGCACTACTCGTAAACTGCAGTTTACACCTGCCTCGTTCGACTGAACAACCCCCCCTCAGGCCTCGTGCGTTTATGGACAGTATAACTTGGATTCAACGATTTCGGTTAGCTGCGGATCGACACGAGCGTTGATTTGTTGAGCGTCGAAACTTTTTTTCTTTTCTTTTCAATATTCACCGACCTTTCGACCCTTCTATCACTTTAAATATTCCCTCAATGATTTATACTTTGGGTTAAAATATAAATATTATTTTCTTTAAAGAAAAAAAAAAAAAATTGAAAAATTTCTAAATGCCTCCTGTATAGTGAACTAAAAATAGAAAATGTATAAAAATCGATCCCACTATCGGTTTCACTGAATCAACGCCGTTTTTTTTCCTAATCGATCGAATTATTTTGTATCGACGAACTTTCAATCGAATCGATGTTTCTGAATTAAAATTTTTTTTTTACGCACTATATTCAACGATCGATACAAAACGTCAATAGAAAAGTCTTCGTGGTTGCCGTATAGAATGTTAACCGGGAATACGACACCGGTGTCGACACTCGACTGAGGCATCGTCGAGAGCCACGAGCACGCCGCAAGCTCAGCGACGGAGGGGAATTCGAGAACCAATGGGATTTCGTTCCGGCCACGTGGGTGAACGGAGGACAGAAGAGTGTATGTTGTCGAGTCCTCGGATTAGATCGAGTTAGAATCTAACTTATACCTTCATAAACAGTCAGGAAAGGCTCACTTAACGCTAACCGATTCGATAGGACAATATCTCTCCTCGAAGCATCGTTTGATGCAAAAATTAAGTGCATCGTAACTTCCCGATCTCCGACTATAGAAAACAAAATTTATCCCCCATGAGACTCGCATTAGTCCCACATTTCTCCTCCGTTCTTTTTTTTTATTCACACCGTTTATCCGACGAAATAAAAACGAGACATAGCAAAAACAATCTAAGACCTTTTTGGGTTTTCTCGCAATACCCGCCGGAGATGAAACCGTGGATCGAGGATATTCGTATGATAATGTGACTCTCGTGGCGAGTCGAAGTGCGGAGGGATCGAGGGGACGGATAACGAATTATACCGACTCGGCGTTTCTAATAGCCATCCGTTATTCCAAGTCGGCTGTATTATAGGAAAAGGGAGTTCTTATATGGTATCCAGTATGGAGAGCGCAAGAATTTTCGTATATCGCGTTACACTGTCCGGTTGCCCTTACAATCTTCGGATTATTATAACATACATGCATATATATGTACTCGATAAATTTGAGATTTCTCGAGTTGGAGCCGAGTTACTTCCGATCAAATGATAGTATCCGATCTATTCAAGGAGCACGAGGGTCATGAGAGCGATAGGATCGAATTGCCTGTTTCTCTGACCCCCCACCACTCCTCGGGGACGAGCGATTTTTTTTTATTTTTCGAAATGTAGCCATGCGTCGAATATAGACTGCGGAAAATGACGTGATATACGAAGAATTGTTCGCTCGTCTCCTCGAAGTAACGAGAATAAATAATACGTCTCGAACGATGAGGTTCGGCCGGTCTTTGCGGTGGATGGAAAAAGCTCTCAGGGAGAAATGCCTCTCGGGCGGCAAGTCACATAACTTTCTCTCTCGACGGAAACTGCGAGAAGGAAAGAACCCGCATTCGCGACGCGGCAAAAGTATGTCTATGTATACATCTGCAAAACTCGATCGTTGTCGTAAGGGACGTACGTTCTCACACGGTTGCGACGAGGCTCTCGACTTCAGGGGTAAACCGAGTATGTGCTACAAATCTTTTTTAAAGGGTGCCGAATCGAAGATTTTTTCAAGTCGAGAGAAAAAAATTTCATTAGACGCGTATAAAAACCAGGCGACCTTTCGATCCTTTCGCCGAAAAGACTTTATTAACGAAGAAATCTCCGTGTTTTTTTTTTTTATTTTTACAAATAGATTTATTTCAATGATACATATCGGTGTCTCAATTTTTAGAGTATCGTTTTTTTGATCATTTATTCATTAACGCAAAATGAATCGCAGACGGAATTCATTTTTCCGTTTTTTACAGTTACATGAATTTCCACTTTGCGGAGTTTTCGTGCCGTATTCGTTCTCGATTAAGAGCGTTTTCTGCATATGATTTTCTCACTTGCGGGATTACACGTAAGTCTCGGATTTCAAGCCGCCACATCGATCAGTAGCCTGCACACAGGCGTAGCGAGTCGTGTCTTATAGCTACAAGAGCACGAACGATTGTAACAGTTCGCGAGTGTTCTATCTGCCACTGAATTCACGTTTGGTTGGTGGCTCTTTGAAAAATTGTGGAAAAAGAGATGAGAGTTATGCTTCGTAGGAGGAAGGCATCACCGTCGCTCGCACACAGTTGTGGACCTCGTAAATAACGCATGAAAACACAAGCCGCCTTCGTTAGCGACGAATTGCAGGGACACTTGCCGCGTTTAAAACGCTCATGATATTTATGGTCGACGTCGGCTCAACTCTGAACATTTCGACGATATATATCACTCGTCATGCGTGTCCCCGAGACCCTAAAACTAATAGTCAAAAACGATAGACAACTTTGGAGCGCATTGATTGATGCACAATTAATCGTAACACATCTGAACGTCGTTGCCTATTAAAAAACGCGAAAAAAAAAAGAATTTTAAGTAAACGCTCGACATTTTTATAGCTCCGTCTTCTCATCATCGTAATAAAGATAACATTTGTTGCAAATTAATTCGTCGGCATTTCGCCTTTGATCTCGTATCTGAGATCAATCAGAATGCCGTTTCGATGTCGACGATACGCGTGAGATCAACCGAAGCTTCGATATAATTTAATGCATTATGGAAATATCGAACACAGCCAGTGGCGATTCGCGAGTACGTGAGTTTGCACCTCAACGTGCGTCGAAGCACCTTCGCCTCTCTTAGAATATATTCACGGATAAGCATAAATATCACTATCGCCTTTCGCGAAGTTCGCGAAAACTCGGGATCTCCCATCGCGTTATGGCTAATTAATGATAAATTAAATTAAATTAGGTTACCCGCGGATCTCTGCATCAGCCAATTCCGGCGACTTGAGAGACTCGTGCTTTCTCGTGAAACGTCTTTCACACGCAACAGGAATTCGACAGCTGCAACGTGTATCTACCGAAGCTCTCTCGTTCCCTCTAACTATAAAAATACGCTGAATCGGCTTCGCCTACGGACAAAGTTCGCTCATGGCGTTAAAGAAAATGAACGAAAAAAAAGATAAAAGTAACAGCTCGGGAGAAAGACGTCAGCCACCAGCAATCGAGAAAAATCTGCAATGCTTATTTACGAGGGTTCGCACACGTCCCCCGCAGCTATCCCCAGTCGTCTCATGTGAGAAAATAAAGCTCGAGGCGGTTTAACCGTAAAAGGAACATCGGGGTAATGTGTACAGCAATTGTTTTTATCACAGTGAAAATTTGACAAAAAAAAGCTATCAGCCTTTGTAGTCGAGACACGATCGATATTTCTAGTTAAGTCTATGCGAGAGTGAAAAATGTCTAAGTCGTCTCGAGAGGGTGGCGACACGCTCGGTTCATCCGTCAAATAGTTTTGCGAGGGGTGAGAGTGGTGAAAATATGGTCATACGCCGAGCTCGTCGGTGCTAGACGACGAAAATCACACCATCGTCTATATAAGCTATACATGCCTTCTATACAGACTGTCTCGTTACTTCTCTTACCCTCGTGCACGTTCCGCTGTTAGGAAAATCTCGAGGGTTGAGAGCCTCGAAGCTTCTCGCGAGTACGAACGAAATTTCTCTGCCATCGGCGTTATTCATGAAGGAGGTACGCGTCAAAACGCAACGCTGAAATTTGTCTCCGTTCTTATATACTTCGCTACCCGAGGAGGAATCGAAAGTGAGAAGTCAACGGCGTGCGGCGAAGTGTAGCTGGGAATATGTAGGGATGATAAGTTTTTGGGGAAAGTGCTCGTTATACTTCTCGACGCGCGGAGGGATGACTGAAACACTTGGATAAATTGCTATCAACGGTTGTTAACCGTTTTTTTTTATGGAGATCAATAATTTTTATTGACGTTTCCGGGGCGACTTAAAGCGCTGACAAACAACTTTCTGCGTCAAACTCGCGTAATAGTCCGTCGTGAAATGAGAGTCATTTTGTTAGGAGTATTTAGTCGATGAGTTTCCTATATTTTTCCCATCCCATGCATAATTCAGCGGTTGTGTTCATTATCAATGACCGGAGTTCCCAATTGTGCGTTCAGAACATAGGGGAGATCTGACCTTAATGAATCGCGAGAAAATCGGTGCAAGCTAAGCTTAGCGAAGTCGCCCTCGTACGTCGAGTGATGTGTAGAGTTCAAGCCCCGTCGCGTTTCGACCCGAAATGAATTATATTTATAAGTCTCCGGGGGGCAAGTTCACTGCGAGGATAACGAGGCCCGACGCTCGCGTCTCTCAGATCTTATCGAATTTCCAGATATATATACCGAGCCCGTTTGCCGACCGGTGCGTGTTCTCTGGTCCTCCCCACGAGTTCGCGACGAGAATTAAAATTACGAGCGAAGGCGGCGGCGGTGGGGAATAAAAAAAATGCTTAACTCACGATCAAACTTACTTCTTGGTCGCCACTTGTTTCAATGCTAAAAGATTCCAGCAAAAGTTAACGAGCAGCCCCGTTGACACATTTTTTTATTTTCATAATCGAAGAATCGTGACATTAGGTGAAAATTGTAGCTTCAGCGCGTTTCCTGTATAAATCACAAATTTAATCAAGTCGAATCTCTCTTATAACGTTTTCTCGTTAAAATTAGAATTCTCTTAACGCCTCTTTTTTTTGTGATAATTAATAAAGTTTATTTAATAAGCTTTAACTTTAATAGGAGTATCTCTAATCATCAAGCAAGGAATTTATCGTAAAGCCGTGTGAATAAAAATTACTTAAAAACTTTTTTCACATTTTTGTACTACGCGATAATAATGGCAATTAACCGCGACATTGATACTGACAACGTATGTTTTCATCTATCGTTTATGCGAAACGCCAGCGACCTCTAACAACACTGCGGTAGATACTACCCACGCAACATGGTAAAAGCGTTATTTTCGCTAGCGAATGCTGGTTTCAATCTGCCGGTATGATATTCCGGGACCGCGGAGAGTCGAGTAGAAATAGAAGTTTAAGCTTTGCTGACGATGGTAAGGAAGATCTTCGCTCCGGAGCTTTTTATCGATCGTCAAATTGTTCTCGTCTATCCTCGCGAAATTTACCACGTAAGCTTAAACCGCTAGGATACAAAAGTTTTCCTACTTGCAGCACCCGAGATAGCGGACTCAACGATGGCTATTAATATCAAAACTTCTGCTCCCCATTCACTTAACTCCGCTCTCGAGCTTTTTCTATAGAGATCACTTACTCGTAATGCGGTAATTCCCAAGTGATCCCTTAATGAAGATGAGATAAGTATCGTTGAGATGCAAAAAAGAATAATGTTGATTGAGTTACCGGTCGTTCATCTGGATTATAGTCGAAGCTTAGGAATATCCGTCTCCATGTAACGAGACGATGTATCACTCCATGTATATTCGGTATGAAAGATCTGCGCCTCTGTAGGGCTTCTGCTGTGGCTTCCCAGATCGTCACTTCGCACATCGAGACACACGTGCTTCGCTTAGTGTACCGATAAATTAGGGTGACTATAAACATCGATAGGACAAGAGCGCCACTGAATTCTCCTATAATAGCCTCGCTATGGCTCCACGCGATCGTCAATCAATATATCGCAAGACTCAATTAAGGGTGTTGTGGTACATTGACGATACTCCAGTCATTTGACATTGTCGAGCAAAATGTTCGATAACGTCGATAAAAATTCATCAACGTCGGTGTTTGACTTTGCATAAGCTATCTTATCCGGATAAAAAAAGAATTTTAAAAAATCGAAACGTTCAAACAGAGACTTTGTTGTAAATGAGGGAACAAACTTCGTTGAAGTTTGTTGTATCTTTTCGGATGTTAAAAGTACGCTACTGTCTATAAAAAGACGAAAATTCAGAGCCTTCAAGAACTGTTGAACGGAATTATTGGTTATACAGCAACGCGAAGCTTTGACCACCAGAGAAGTGTAGATACGGTTTTTAACGAGAAACTCGCGAACCCGGAACTTCGTGCGATTTCCCGTTTGTGAAAAGGACAAAAAAAAGAGAGAGTGGAGGGCTGAGAGAAGAAAACATCCAAGATTACAGATTTCTCGATCATATTTACACTCTATTCGAGTTTTCGTACTGTTGGATTAATTTGTTCGATTCATAGCCCGACAAAAGTCCTATCTACCCCCATGATTTCTTGCTTCCGAGAAGTTTTGCCGGAACGCCGGGATAAAGTTTTCGCTCTTTTGGATACCAAAATGCTGTTGCTGCCGACCGAAAAGGGGCAATCGATATGTTCACGGATAAGAGAATATACGACTAATCTTGGCGGGCAGATCCTTATTATACAGGCAATTGGCATACTCTTGCAAGTTCGAGATAAAAGTTACCGATCCCTTTGCAAATCGGAGATTCGATAAAAATTTTCCGAGGCACACGAGGATCAAATGGGCGAAATAAAAAAACAGTACGAATAAAAGTTTCAACTGTATTATTGTAGGCGGTCCACTAACAATATTTATTTCGGCCGACTGTATGCAATGAACCCGATTTTTCGCTTCTTGTAACTTCGTATCAGAATTTCTCGGTATTCTTGTTTTTTCTCACGATCTTCCGTCACTCCGAACTGCCTTTGACGTCTTTGGTGTTTGATAAACAGGATGGGCGTTGACGTGTCTCCCGCAGACACCGAGCTATTCATAAATTCAATGCAAATGCCTTTTTACGCTTTTGATTGCATTTACAAAATTTGCTGCATTGGTACAAAAACAAATATGCTGCGTCATCTGCAGCGTCGAGAAAACAGGATAGAAGTTAAATCGTGAAATGTAGAGAAGGAGCGAAGTTCATTTGGCAAAGTGGACGCGAACGTGAAAGTGACGATGGAAGGTCACGGTTGGTGAAAACGTAGAAACTCAGTACAAAAGTTGAAACATTGAACTGATGTGAGGTGAATAGAAGTAGAAAGGGAGTTGGGAATAAATTCGAGTCGTCAGGATCGAAGAGATTCTCTCCCGGGGATTCCGAATTGGTTGTTTCATCCTCCGCGTGTAGCTGACTCGTGTCACCGGCGACGGTGCAATGTGCCGAAAGAAAATTGTAACGATTGAAGAAAAAGAGAAAAATAAAATAAAATAAACGCAAAAAAAAAGAAAAAGAATAAGTCGAAAAAAAAAAAAAAATTGAAGAAAAAGTTTGTCGAAGCGAGATCTCGACGCGCGAATTTCTATGCAAACGGCAGAGTGGCGTTGCGTGTGTAGCATTGCTACGCGCGGGCGAGCCATCGTCCGATAGGCCATGAAAGACTCGGGACTCGAGTCATGACAAAACAAAAAACGAAGAAAGTTCTGCTTCCTTCGAGGCGAATAAAAGTGCCTAGACGGGGACTACGCGTGTACCGCCAAATCGGATAAAATTCAAGTTCACCGAACTTCCCCGGGGGATGAAGACATAAATTCAAAGATTCCGCTCGTATATCTCATCTTCGAGACATATCGTGTCGTGAAGTGATCATTTCTTCTCATTACAAAGTAAGGATCTGTAGTTCGCAAGTTCGAAGAACTTTCTATTTTTTTTCTTGTTTTTTCGGAAACGAGTGGAGTCTCGTAAATTTATATCAGGGCACTATGTGTAAAACGCCGAGCCGTTGTTAATAATCGATGACTGAAAATTCGACCGGCGATACTGCGTGCAAGCGTCGTCTTAGAAAAAAAAAGGTCTGCGCTATACATGCCTTTTTCACTGCTTGGCAGCTTCGCTCACCGTAACGAGATCCGGGTACATTCACTACGATTCGAGGCCCATGCCACTTCCCTACCCCAAGCATGTTCGGCGTCTTCGGTAAGTAGGTAATATCAATAATTTTTTTTTTTTCCTCGCCAACGATATAGCTTCGAGTCAATCACTGTCAGGATCTTTCAGCAGGCACGGGAGGGGGATATAACCCTCGCGATAAAACGCTCGTTTATCACTCTCCGTTGCAGATTCTTCGGTCCGGACCAGCGTCGCAAATATTGAATAACGGATCTCCACGAGATTGAGTTTAGTCTCTCGACGACGACAATCCCTGTCCTCTCCGGTTTTAATCGCAAATAAATAAATAAAGTTCTGATTAAAAAACAAAAATTCGGCACTGATTAATCACGGTCTTGTTATCCGTGTAATTCAATCGAACATTTTCGTCGAGGAGTTCAGCATGACTTTTGGATAAGAGGGGTTGAAAAATATACACGAACCATATACTCGGTTGTCTTGAAGTTGTTTGCGCAATTTTAATCGTTCGCCATGCGAAACGCTAGAAATTACGATAATTGACGTCCATATCCACTGATTCTTGCTCGGTAATGAGACGAATAAAAATCATGGATTTTTTTTTTTTTCTGTGGATAATATTAAAAGCGTCGTAGATATTTCCTTTCGCAAAGATACAAAGTGATTCATACCCGCATGATATTGGATACAAGAGAATAATACTCGCGGACGACTCGTGAATTAATCACCGGGTCCTTTTGTCATTAGCAACGCGATATGAGATCTTTCTTTTCGTCGCTTCGCTCGCATCAACGGGCAATCAGTGTGTTTCATTTCACGTGCGAGGCTTCGCCAGCGTCGTTATATTTAAAAAGGAAAGAATGAAGAAAAAAAAAAGAGCAAACAAAAACTTGCCGAGAGGAGAGAAGAGGGCTAAGTGTAATACCGTTAATGGGCGAGAAGTGGTCCACGCGCCTCCATAATTGAGCCTCACCACCAATGATGCGAGAGGCCGTTTCGGCTTTACGACTTAATTAGGAACTCTCGGCTCTCGATCGCTCTATTCCCATCGTTCTACCCGTGAGCCATCATTTGCATTTGCATTTAAAATTCGTTATACAAAAATACTTCGGTTAATATTCCAGTTTCTACGATCGCGAGGCTATTTTTACTTTCCCACGGGAATTACCTACGATTCTTCGAAACAAAATAACGAAAAAACCTGCTGATACAATAGCCAGCAAATCTATTAAATAGTGTGTTGAAGTATCGACTTACGTACGAAGATCTACTCGGAGATCGATCCATTTCTGTGTAAAACCGGTGAAAAAGATTGATGATAAAACTCATGGAACACATGAAACGATGGAATGCGGTACGACACGTAGGATCGCGAGGATATGTCTGTCGTACGAGAGAAGAATCGATTGACAGACCACCGCGAGGTTTTCTCGCGATTTATAGGACCGCGCAATTCTTTCCGCCACTGTTCTGCCGCGTATCGAGTTATAATACATATATTCCGGTGCACGGAAAGCAATGAAAAAGAAATGCAAGGTGGCAAAAACTGCGCCATGTCGCCAACGAGAAAGGAAATCGATGGGATCGCGATACCTTGTCAAAATGAATCATTCATAATTTTCCTTTCGATCGAAATTCATAGAATTTGTTGCGAATCCGTAAGTTTATGATGGGAGAAAATTATTTTTTTTTTGCATGTAGAAACCTCGTCTAATGGATAGCCTTCGACGAAAAACGATTAATTCAAAGCGTCCAAAATTGGGAACACAGGATTGCAATTTTCTTTAAAGTAGGATCGTGTTTGCGCTGTTAGTTGCTGCAACGATTGGTAAACGAATAGCTATACCCCGTCAACTCTCTGATATAATGTTAACTCCTGCTTCGTTTTTTTTTTCTTTTTTTTTTGTTAATTTATTTTACTCAGGGGAAAACGACAAATGCTCTATGTACAGCTGGATCTCTCCCGTGCCTGTCAGTTGCATTTTATACGTATATCCGCGAACGGTGTGTCTATAAATTACTCTCGTCGTCGTCGTCGTCGTTGTCGTCGTTCAACACACATATAAACCACTCGCCTTTCATTACCGCCTACCGTTTACCCATTGCTTTCAGCCGATTCGTACCGCCGCGTTTACATTTCGAATCCGTGACGTTTGTCGACATTGCTATACCGGCTCTGTGTACATATACACACGAACCTCAACGTGGATTCTCCCCTCTCGACCCTAAGCTCCATGCTAGCATCGTCGATGTTGACGCTAAACTACAGAATCTTTGCTATTATCTACACCACGAACGGGGCACAGTACAACTACAGTGCTAAATGCACTCGAGCAAAGAGAACCGAGAGCCTACTTTAGATTTCCAAGATACGAAATTCCTGGAGTCGATGAACAGAGTATAGATTCATTCGGCTCTTTGACTTCCTCTGTCAAGCTGAAATAATAGGAAAAACAAGTAAGCGCGCATTTACTACTTCGAGTCATCATTGTCGTAAGGGCAACGACGTTCAAACTGCTCGAAAAAAAATTAAGATCGAAAAAAAAAAAAAAAAAAATTGACGAATGGGCGGACAAAAATTGCATTTGCAATTTCCGAATTTTTTTTTTAGTGTCAGTCGAGACGTCGACCAATTTTTTCGTGGCTCCGCCTCGTGCTTTCTCGGTTACATTGTAATTATGTCGTAATTGCGAGAAGTTAAAGAGCGCGTGAGTCTCAACCATAAGTTTTTGGTCCGGACGCACGCGATCTTAGCCGCGGTTATTTTTTTGTTTTTTTTTTTTTAAGGCTAAATTGTTTTTTTGCGTACTTGGCCTCGATGTCTCGATTTAGGGATACCTAATATTGTATGTTGTTGTATATTTTACAAAAATTATTAATTTTTTTGTTTATCTGACGGCTTCGGATTTGAATGTTCTCCATTGAGACAATGCACGTTGCGCAATTACAATAAAGCTACTCGTTGCCGCGAACGCCCAGCAATTGGGGTAAACTGACACCTTTTTTTTCCGTAATGCACTTCCGGTGCAGGCAGCACTCAGAACTCTTTTAGTTGGAGGTCGATATCGGGATACGCAAAGCTTTCGAAAAAGTTTCACGTATACCACGCGCCATTTGGATTATTATAGCAATCTGCATAATTGTACTAATTACTGTGTACTGTGTGCAATCGGCAATATTACTTTCTACGACCATTTTAATTTTCATTCATAAAAAGTTTATGAATGACGTTTATTCCACGGAAAAAAAATTAAAATTGTATGTTACACGATGCGTCTATGTGTTACTTGCGACTAAAAATGATTGATGAAGAATTCCCGCCACTTCCGTCCCTCCCGCGAAGAGTAGTGCTTGTTAAGAGTAATAAATCTACAAGAGAGGCATAACCAGTGGAAAAACTGGAGCGCGTTTCAACGCTTTTATCGTTTCTCGTGCCGATGTAATTCAGTTCGGTACGATCGTACAGCATCGGTTGATTTTTTTTTTTTTTTTACGAGCGCAAACTCCCTGCTTCTCAAAACTCGGGGAATCCTGAAGGGACGAGATGAATATTAGCGCGAATCAACATGAGACGAATGAGCCGTGTGACGGTGGGTGCGATAAATCGTAAGAAACTACGAGCAGAAACGAGACTCGCTATTCCGTGCTGCGGACAAGAGACATTATTGCGAATATAAATTTTGACGAACCACACGGGCATACTGTACGCCGCGTGAGGTCTTCCTTCACCCCGCTTTCTCCTCTTATTCTCCGACTCTATCGTCGCTGCTGCTTTCAGTAAACAAATGTTGAATGTCGACTATCTCGTGCGATACTTGTTCGTATGGAAAATGTGCAAGCCGTTAAACTTAATATAGTTCGAAGGATTTAACTGTCCTACAGTGAAAAGATTCGGTACAACGTAGTATTCGAAAGTGTCAACGATGTTTATCGTGTCCAGAAGTGTAGTAACTCACAAATTCTTTTTTTTTCTTCTTCCTACCAAAACGAGACTTAAGGGGGTAGTTATTTATTAGTTATTTATTTTTACTCGTTCTTATTTATTTTTCATCTCCAACCAGAGTATTCAAGCTGTACGTGTAATTTGACGAGGAATTATTCAAATTCTTGTACCATTCAAGACTCTGACATGAAAATTCTCTCGACATTCCGTTCGTAATTTATACGTATAAGCCGTCAATCCTCCACTCTGCTCACGTCGGTTATGCATTTATTTCTCTTTTTTTTGTCTCGAATTCTTTCACCATTTTTTACTCAAGCATAGCGAACTTTATAGCGAACAAATTCACGCAGTGATGGTGTCGCGAGACTTTTTATCTCGATCTCTTCGCAAGGGTCTCGAGAGTGTCGCCTCGCCGAGAGGATTTGGTGCGAACACAGACCTTTCAACTTCTTAAGCGTTGTCTACATTTGCCGGATTTCATACTTATATCTTACAGTGACTCTATTATATATCGTCTTATGCGCGCCGGATGTATCACGCGCGTGCAACAGTCACGCGTCCGGTATTTTTGCGCGTGGCTAAGTCGTATCTTTCACTACTTTACGGTCGTTCGTTCTGACGCCCAGACTCAAAGCTTCGCTCGCTACAAAGTATTAGTCGTCCGAAGTAACTGCCGAGTGGAAAAGGTGCGAGGCTGTCAGACATCGCAATCGCGTCGCGTATGTATTTTATCGAACGAGAAATGGGAAAAGTCTGAGAGAACGAGAGATATGTAGAATATAAAAAAAATAGTAAAAAGAATACGAAAATTTCTCTTTCCGTCCCTGACACGAATTATTTCTAATAAATTCCAATCGTCCTCTCGAGATCGCGATATCGTCTGGAGGGTGAGAGCGCCTTCGATTCACCCTCGACGTGTTTTTCCTTTCTTTTTTCTCTTTGTATCTTCGATATTGCTTTCTGTACGCTTGATGTCGATTTCAAAAACACCGGAGATACATGTCGTTGTGCATCTTTTCGTAGGTATAGGCAAAAATATCGCTGAACTGCTACATTCGAAGTGATCGAACGTATCTGACCTTTAACCTTCGATAATGTAAGGTTTAAAAGTATTAATAAATCAAGTTTTATCCAGCAACGAACTCAATTTTCATCTCAATAAAAATGAAATATATGTCCAAATAGATAAAAGATATATTTCATATACATATAACCGCAAACAGTTTTGTATATTATAAATATCTCAGATATATCTTGGGAAATACATTTCAGATCTGTGGGATACATAAAACATATATGTATATAAATTACATATGTTACATATTTTGAATATATTACAGTGCACACTTCATTTCCATGAGGGCATTCAACAGCCCTGCGCGACTAGAAAACAGAAATTTGCAAGGGATACCCTTGGAATTTAGTTTTCATAGAAATAAAAGTGTAAAAAAATATTATCCACTATAAATCCTCATGTATTTTTTTTTCTGCTGAATACGATTTAATCCGTAGCAAAAAAAATAGAGTGGAATCGATTTAATTCAGCGGATCACGAAAAAGTCAATAAAACTGCGGCGTTTGGTCAAAGATCGGAGGTAGAAGGCGGAAGAATCATGTCGATGCGATTGCGATGCACACACGTGCGCCGAAATCAGTAACATTAATGTGCATGCGACTGCGGAACAGTCCGCCCGCTATCCAGACAGCGGTGGGTTACATCGTCCACATCGATTTTGGCAATGTTCGCATGTGGATACGATAAATCGTGACTTGTACGTAACAAACCCCCGCGGAGCCGAGCCCCGCGTTCCCGAGTTATCCGAACGTATGCGCAATGCCGCCGGAGCTCTTTTCGTACTCGTGCGGACACAATTGTTCTACGGCCGTATGCCGACCATCGGACATTCGGCAACAGCACGGCGAGCGCGGTGGACCGAATGCTATTCGTGCCATATTCCTGTCCTCTCGCTCTCACTCTTTCTCTCTCCCTTTGTCGTATCTCTTTTCAAACTGTACGTATAACGTACGATTTAATTTTGCGAAGCTACCTCACGTTTTAACTTCGATGCTATAAAATTCTCTAACGACCGACGCCGTTAGTAACCAGCAGTGAGAGATGATTTAACGCTTACGAATGGGAATAAACGATTTTTGTCGAAACTCTTGAAAAGCCGTATTAATGATATCCACTGTACTAGTTGTAACACAATGACCCTTTCCTGCGTCAACGACTGTTTGAGTTCCCTGAATATACAGTGTATCTGTTATTCAACTATGTCAGTCGAAACGATGAGAGAATGATGACGGTATAATGAAGCAAAGGCAATGAACGATCGGAATAATGCACTGAGCGATGTCCGGACACAACGATCGGTCATCGTTTCCCCGAGGCTTAGAATTATTACTTGCGCTCGATTCAATGCTCGAACGAAAGGATATACGTAGGTGTTAATGATAAGTGCGGCACAAATCGATCTGCCAAGCTTGACAGGCTATTTCGTTGGTGTGAAGTCTTTTAAATGATCGAATGATTTATCATGTTTCTTGCAATTCATTCCATCTCTTCAATTTCATCGTTCAAAAGACCAAATCGATTTTTTTTAATCAATAATTCATTTGTCGATTCATAATCAATTTTATTAATAATCGAAAATTGTTTTATCGTTAATTTATCACTAATTGCATGATCCGATCTGTGGTGCTATGAACTTCTTGGATATTCAACGATTTTTATAAGAGAAATTTACTGTGCAATCGTTGCTAAAATGGATATTGCGGCGGTCGAGTAATTTCATTCCATGCCGCTAAGTCAGGTGGATTCTTCGAATCATTTGGCATTCGGCGCGACGCGTTCCTGAAGATCCCACGAGACCCCTAAGAAGTTGAGTCGTCGCACTTCGAAAGGAACTGGTGAGAGAGCAGCCGGCCGGGGTATCTCGTGTAGGGATATCTCGGCAGTAGCCGCGGTAGCTAACCACTCAGTCACAACTATCTCATCCTCTCTTGCCTTGGGGAGACAAGAAGTTCGAGATCTTCTCGCGTATAAGTCGCGTGCTGCGATGCTGCTGTGACCACAGGCGCATCAGCGGAGTGTCCACAGCTATGCTTGCTATATAGGCAGAGGTGCCACACGAGGCAATTAACGCAGTGTCTTTAAGGAAACTTGGTCGTCGCTAAACACACCCGCGAGATAACAAAAAATAAAAGAGCGAAACTCAAAGCGAATTTGTTACTCTGAAGTTTATCGTGACAATTTGTTATTTTCATATCAAACTTAGCGACGCCAATTCCCAAAAATAAATCGAAATAAATCGAAATCTTGTTGTTCCGAAATTGTAAAACAGGTTACATGTAGTTGACATGTAGTTTCACGCGTTTCGCTAATCAACTTTAATTATTTTTTTGTTACAGGGGTCAAATACGGTGTGCAACGATAAAGAGGTAAAAACTTGTCTAATTTACTACTCTTACATTTCTAAGCGAATCGATTCGACTATGACGTGTCTGACATGTTTGGACGTAACGAACCTCCGATTAATTTTCTCGTGAGCGGATAACCGCTCCGAGGCTATCGCCGAGGGGTATAGCGTGAAAAAAAAAGACTCTTAGTCTCGCCGTCGCACCTCTTGAACTTGTAAACCTACCGCGGAGAAAGTTCGTGCACAGTTTCAACTTCGCTACAGTTACAATACACGCGTTTCGCTATCACGTTCAATAAAATTATCTCACGACAGACTCAATTCGCCGGTTCGAAATTGTAGATGGGGGTCAGGAGGACATTTCGTACGGATGCTTTCGTCGCGTTTACGCGAGCTTCGGACTCTCGAGTCCTAAACACACGTTTGTTGAAGCGTTGTGCAATGGTATAATACTCTTTGTACAAATGTGTACGGATACAAAGGTAGAACGCTCGGAGGGTATACGCTTTGGTATAAAAGAGAACAAGAGAGAGAAGCGTGAAAGAGGAGCTCCAGCCGCGCCATGAGAGCGAACCTATCCCATCGTAACGTCCTCTTTCTGCTGCATCGTTCCAGGTCGCTCGTTCTCTCATAACTGGACCGCGTCAGCTATGGCTCTATATATATATTTGTACATAGATATGTGTGAGAGAAGTGCACGTGAATGTTGCCGGGAAAGTAGCAAATTTTCGACGCGTTACCGGGGCGAAAATTCTACTCCGGGCAAAGCACCGTGGGCTCTAGGAAAGGCTTCCTCTTCGAGGCGTATCTAGGGCGGGTTTAAAGTGCAACATATTCGAGAATTCCAAGGGCCATGTGCGATCGGAGCGATGGAACTTTTAACATAACAGGGATTGAGTCAAGTCGGTCAAATAATAGACTACTTTTTCCGATTCCCTTAATTGAATTAATAGGTGAAATTGATCAGAAATAATTTGGAATCTTGAATGCCTATTGTGTGTTGGCTAAAGCCGTAATTGGGATAATTCGTTTATCGTAAATTTTGATCATTGATGTCTCAATCAGGTTGGTCAGACCTCACGCTCTACTTCTTTTCATTACGTTATTGCCTGAAATTTATCTGCCGCCTTTCCTTCATCATGTTGACGCGGTGACTCCGTACTTTGCGCCTCGTGTCACACAGTGCGCCATACTTGCTGCTTAACCAAATGCCCAACAAACTGACAGATACAAAACAGTTGAAACGTTTACGAAAGTATAGAAGTGCTTCACACGTAGTCTCTGAGCGTTAAGATACATAGGTATGGCGGATGTACAGGCCGTGAGCGAAGCCGTGAAAGGCTTTTCGAGATCGATTGCTTCCTAGACATCGATCTACGCGATCCTGTCAAATACCGGTTCCTGCAGTGTGCTCTCTCGACATTGCCGCTGCCGCCTATTGCTCGCTAAGACGCTTTAAAAGAAATCTATCGACCGCGAGTAGACGAAACCAACGAATTATGTACTGTACCAGAGGTGTTTTACCTTGGACCAGTTATCCCTTCTTTGATGCAACAGCACACACGGTGCTTGTGGGATTGTTCCGTGTCGAATAGACTATGAGTTTATGAACGAGAAATTCTTCGATGATGATTAACGCCCGGTTAAGTCCCTTTCTATTCTCGGACGCGTAGCGTATGCTCCAGATGCCATTCATCTAGGATCGATCTGACATCGAATTTTTATGACCGTCTAGACGAGGAACCGAAGCCGAAAAAAAAGAAGCTTAAAACTTTCATGAGTTCCTTTCGATCGGCAACTTTGTGGCAGTTCTCCGTTCAATCCGACCGCGAATACGACCACTAAAACATTGATTTCGCTTCTGATCTTTTATCAATTTTTATTATCAATAAAAATGTCGAGATTTCGAAGTGTTCCAAGACCCATCGTGTAAGACGCCGAGACCCGGAATCTTCAATTTTGGGTGAGAAAAATCAGTCGATTGATACTCGAAACTCTCTTTCCTGCTTCAATCTAAAGTGGATTCCTCGCGATGTCGTTATTTCCGAGTGCGATTCGGAGCGTTTTTTCGGTTTTATGATGCAAGCGTTTTTATTAACAAGTAAACTACCAACTAAGTAGTTCGGTTGAAAAAAGCTTCAAAGGCTTTTCGTTCACAGGCGCCAATCGCATTTCCGCTTCGTATTCACGGCCACCTCGCCAGCAGTAAACACGCTGAAATACATTGTTTGCAAAGAAAGTAAAGCGAGTTTTTAGGCGCAGATTGAAGCTTGAAAGCGATGCAGGCGTGTGCCACTGTGTTACGGTGACTCGAGACGACGACGACAAAAATAAAATTGCTCCGGCAGAACGCCAATCGACGGTAGCAGCGCGTCGTGCAGCCCGCGCCCGTTGGGATGTACATGTGCGAAATATTCGATCCTACAAGAGCGCCGAAGAGTTATGCGTCCTGCCAATTATTACGAAAAAGTCAATTAGCCGACGAAACATGAGTTACGCGGATAAATCACTCGGAGGCTCACTATTTCATAATAAATTAACGAAAAAGAAAAAAAAATGACGAAAAAAAAAAAAAAAACGCGATGACGCACTGGAATACGATCGATCAAGATCAAGCGTGAATGATGTAAAAGCCATTCGATCCAAGCATTCACCAGACTCAGACTCGATTCGATCTTGATTCTCGTCCAGATTCGTCCCCAGCTTCGTTCAATTATCATTCCCGGCACTATGAGTAAAGTCGTAAAGACTATCTTAACCGTATTAAGTATACCGCTGTCTTAATCGGATCGTCGCGACGCGATAAAGGGTGTGTTCACCGTTCGCCGAAGGATAGAATAGTTAGGTCTCGTCGTACGACAATGAAAAAAAGAGAACTCTCTTTGGGGTTGACGATCTTTCACAATGGAGTAACCAAAAAGTAAAGGAAAAAATGGCCGATAAAAAGTTGGCCTTCGGGTTTTCATAATCGAGAATTTTATGGATTAAATTTGGAAAGTAAGTACCCACGTGGGGATCAACATGCAAACTGCATTGGATGCAATCCATCTTCTTTCGCCTCGTCGCTTTTGGGAATCTTATCGGTCTGCTGTGCCGAATTTACGATTTATGCGATACGTATATACGGTATATCCGGTAAACATTTTCGGCAGTAGGTATGCTACAACGTTTCAAACGATACGAGGACTTTATTATAGTACACATTGAGATCGTGAGATGTAATCGGTCGAACACCCGAGAGCGAAAACTTTCACGATGTGGAGGTGAAATGAGACCGTATTAGCCTGAGGGGCTGCTCCGGGTATTCCGGACACCCACGTGCCTAGACGGCATCAGACAACGGGACGTCTCGGGACTCTCGAGACTCTTCAGAATCAACTCGAGATTGTATATAGTCACACAATTTTTTTTTTTTTTCGTACGCAGTAGCCGACGCAAACACGTCCGACAATGACACGACTAACGAGATCCTATTGGGACTCTTCAGCATTAATTTATTTTCGTTTTTACCGTAGTTCAATGTCCCACGCGATATTTGCATAACAAATACACTCATGACCGACGCAACGATGTAAAGCTAAAACTGACCTGTTTGAATGTGTATTTGCGGTCCAAATTGTATCTCCACTTGCTGAAGTAACACTCCGGCACTACCGTGCATACCATGCGACAGAATCTGCACGAGTACACCAACGACCACGATAACCCAACCCCATCCACCTTCCGGATAATAGTGTTGCTTAAGCGTCAGCAACTGTCGCAAATCGGCAACCAATCTTGAAGTTGGTCTTCCGGGATTATGCTCGTTTCCACTCCCAACGCCGCTGTCGTGAATCGACAATTGTGGCAGTGATCTGCTTCTGTAAAGAAGCGCAGCTACCCCGGGACCTCCAACCTTTTCCGTTCTTTTTGCCAAATCGGATTTCTGTTTTGGCATCGATTTTTCCTCGTTGCGAACGACGAGATCCCCGTCGACTGTAGAATAATCGTTACGATAGTTGATCGATGGTGAATGAGCGGTTCCACAATTCTCGCATTCCTTATTCGTCGCACACGCTGAAGAAGCATTAATCGTCGATGTTGCCTGTTTGAAGTCATCCTGAATGGACTTGCAAGTGGACAACTTGCCACGTACGTCGAGCACGTCTCCCGGCGGTGACAAGTGGTTGACGTTATTCGTACACGGATAGGGAGAATCCACTCGGCGCAGCGGCTTGTCGCTCTCGTACTTGTTCTCTTCCGGCGAACCCGACGAGTTGAGATACTGCTGAGGATGTGACCACGGTGGCTTCTGTGTGTCGCTACCGAAACTGTACTTGGATCGATGACGAGGCGAAGACCACTCACGATTGACGACCTCGTCTTGATGATGCTGCTGCTGATGCCTTTCATCCTCTCTAACCGGCAATTCATGCGGGCACTTCCTCTCACTGTTTTTACTGCCTTGGTTATGTCGATCATCAGACTCTTGAATTTCCGTGGTCGAACAGCAAAGTTTACCATTTTTTCTATACTCCTCTTGGCAAGTTTCCAAATGCTCCGTTGAACTTCGATGCCTGTCCACGATGTGATCGTTCGAGGTTCGATGTTTCGATAGATTCGTCGTTTTTTCACAGTTTCTTTCGGAATCCGTGGAACTTCTCAATTTAACGTCTAAATGATGTTCCTTCTTTGACTTTGATTCGTGCTGTTTATTTCGTCGATCCAATCGATGATTTTCATCACCGGATTTCCTGCGTCTCGGTGATCCAAAGTGATCGCCGCGTAGCTCCGATAACTTGGCGTTGTCTTTCGAATGATCGTGAGCGAGAAAAAGTGATCGGCTACTCTTTCTCTCGGCGCTATCGCGTTCCAAGCTCTTGTTGTCGCTCGAGTGCCTCGTGGCTCGACCAAAGAGCCCTCTCAGGCCGTTGCTCGGACGTCGTTCTTTCCCCGACAGAAGACTTTTCGGTGGTTCACGATCCTTACCGTCCAACGCAGTGTGATACGAATATTTTGGCAAAGATTTTACAACTTCCGGACGAAAGACGTATTTCGTCGGTGCTTTAGTCACAGTGGTTTTATCGCCGTTACTCGCTTCTTTAGTCCTGCCAGAATAATCCACCTGAATAGTGTCCATTATCTTGGGTAACCTAACTTTTTTTTTAGGCTGCCCAATGTTTTAACTTCGACACGAGAGTCTCATTCACCTCACTTCTCTTTGGTTCCATCGTAATTTTTCAATAAATTTAATCGATTTTTCACTCGCCGAGTCAAAACGCACTTTGGTTTATTTGATTTTACTGCAACATCATTAATAGTTTGAGGATAAAAAAAAATGAAGAAAATTCAACAATGAGTAATTCATTTTTTTACCTAACCGGTAAAACAATGTTAAAAAATTGTATAATTTTATAGAAATTTAAAAAAATCCGAAAATTAATGACCTTTAAATCCATTCGAAACTGTAGCATCGATAGTCAAATTTAAGAACTCAAGAAACGTAGCAGCTCGCCGGGGCTTTATTGGATAAAAATATATATATACGCGAGGTGGCCGGAGAGGTTCGCATTCGACGAGACGAGAGATTGGACTGAGAGAGATACGCGAATCCTGAACCGTCGAGACATATATACGCACTCTCGTCGTCATCGTCTCAGATCCATCTGTTCGTGTGTGTAACGTGCATGTGTGCGTCTGTTTGCTAGTGTATGTCTATATGGGAGAGAGAGACACGAACCGACTCACCGTGAGACGATCTCGTTTCGAATTAGACGAAGTTAAGTCTTTTGGAGCATAGGGCAGGGATACGATTTCAGTTCCGCGCTCGCCAGTCATCATAGGTCGGGGAATCCGCGAAATTCGCGGAAGAATTCGATGAACCGGAAAGTCCAGGTAACGACGCATATACAATTTCGAAAATTGTACTGTCATCACGATCGTTCGGCAAGACACGAATGATCGATAGGGCGCCAGACAACATTGAACAGGAGACAATTCACGTTTCTTTTGTTTTACTTTAGACGAAAAAACTTTATGACCCGCGAGGAAAGCTGTAAAATATTCTTTTTGCACGACAGTCCGTTGGGGGATTGACGGAAGATACAAATAGTTTCGCGAGCTGTTCAATCTCTTTTATTGTTACTCGATTCCGATCCGCTCCTTTCTATTTTTTATATTTTTGATTTTATTCTTTATTTATCCCTTCTGGTTTTCCAAATCGGATTGTTTTTTTTTTTTCTCCTTTCCTTGGGTACTCGTCGGCAAAACGAGAGTTTCGGGTGTCCCGTAAGCGCAAGCTGATTTACGGCTAGTAGTCAGAGGATTCACGAGAGAGCGGACGGTAGAAATTAGAGGGCGCGAGCGACAAAACTACCCATAAAAATTTCCTTGCTTCTCCGCCCTCCTTTCGCTTCCAATGTAACGCTGTGCCGCAAAACCCCGCAGCGTTTTCACGAATTATCTATTCCTCTGATTTGTTGTCGGGGTATAGTGTAAGGTAGTGGTAAGGGGCGCTTACGGTGTGTCTCATCTTCGTTGTCCTCACGGGCTACTACTTCCCCTCGTTTTCTCTCTAACGTAAAGGAAAAAAAATTGATAGCCGAGCATCGGAAACCCGAAGAATACTTTACGACCTTACGCTACCGGCCAAATCAATTACACGAGATTGCACAATACTGAGAGGTTAATTATTGCTCGCAGATGTCGACAATGTTTCCCTTTTTTTTCTGCTCGCGTCGCACAAATTGGACAAACGATCGGAAAAATACAATCTTTTTACGATGTTTGCCGTTCGTGTCTACAAGTTTGTCATCGCCGAAAATGTGATTAAGACTCCAATTAACAAGATAAAATGTAGCACAAGATTGAATTATCGCACCCCTATCCAACAGAAAATTAATGATTCAATGATTGATTTTTTTACAAATGTCCGATCCGGTGGAAAGTTAAAAAGAATTCCCACATTATACAGTTTGAAAAAATCGAAAAATGTGGAATTCATCGAACAATCGTTTTTCGGATTCTCATCTAGATAAACAAATTGTTGAACGAATGTTTGTATTTGACATTTTTTCAGCTGCGATAGTGACATTTATGGGAAACGTTAAGTCATCGTTTGGTGTTTGTCGGTAAAGTTCCGGCTTGTGTTATACTTGTAATTTATCATTGGTCCGGGTGTTCGCGGACGCACGCACGTCGTTATTAGTCGAGCTCCGGAGCCCGTTAGCCGGTGTATCTCACTGATCCCTCCGGTTCCTCACTCGTGCGCGCCTCATCCACGTGACCATGACCCACGCTTCAGCGTAAAGCGACCAAATGCTTTAATGTATCCGCGCTCTCGGCTAGACCTCGCGAGTTATATACTTTGTTTCTTTCTACATCGTTTGGCGAACCTCCGAGTCTGTTGACGGGCTGTTTCCTCGCCCCAGGACTCGGTGGTCGTTCTCCTGATTTCCGATTCCCGTCACGCCTCGACTTCGCGACGTTTTACCTCCTCCGGCTATCCTTTCTAATCGCCACTCTCGTATAACGAACCTCGTGTGCTCGCACAGTCGGATCGGAAACGTTATTATTGTAGTTCAGTATAAAAATCATTTTTTTATTAATCACAAAAGGTATTTAATTTAACATCATATGCTTTTTTAATCAATTGTGCCTTCGCATGTTCGTCGCGAGTTCGAACCGACTGTATTGGGGTGTAACTTTTTTTTTCAATCGCACTCCATTGTTCCGAACATTTTTCGAGAGTAAAACAAAAAGTGCGAGACCGCCCGATACGCGAGTCGCTCGAAGACTACCGCGCGGTGATTTCACATCTCCCGGTGTAACTCGGACGCGCGCCACGCGCTTCTTTTCTGTGCGCCGGTGCCGACCGGCGAACCGCGTCTAGCCTACGCTCTCTGGCCCACCTGCTGCTCACCTGTTCGCAATTGGCTAGAATTTCTCCGCCTTTCGCGAAAATATACTGCGCTTTTCTAGGATTATCTTGCAGCTTCTAGGGTTAATTTTCTTTTTTTACTCGAGGGCAAAGCAAACTTCGACGATAGGTTTTTCGTTGGCAATAAATCGCAGGTTTATTCCTGACCTGTACACATTTTCTAGATTTCTTTTTTTTTTAAATCTCTGTAGGTTAGATGTATCGACTGTTTACCGTGCAGTCGTAAACCCATACCGAGAAACCTCAATGTTTCGTCCACAGTCCTCCGTTACTACAGGATTTCGGTGACATCATATTTATCGCACAGTCATTTCGCTCTCGCCGACGTCGTAATATCGTATGATTAACCTATTTTTATTCGTACTTTTCGTGCAAACCTTGGGAGGGGACAGAGATGATAATGGTTAAGAGGGGAGCGGAGGGTAGCAACGCGAGTACGAAGACTCGTGCTACCCACGTCGGGTTGGTTTGCGTGGCGGTTAACAAGATAATTAACGTTCGAGGGTGTAGCGGGCACAGGGAGGGGCGAAACTGTTGCTTTGCATACGACGCTTTCTGACCGAGAGAACGCACGACGAAACTACAGGTATATATTCGCACAGCATCAGCGGCTCAAGCCACTCCGGAGAATTAAGCTACCTGCAATAACGCAGAGCAGCGGACTACCGGTCATGTCGCTTCTCATTATTTTTTTCTCCCATCTCTACCCCAACGTGTAAGCCGCTTAGTGCGCTTATAAATATCAACGCGATCGTTTACGCCCGATTTATGTATTCTCCTTTATCGCAATCGTCGATCGATAAATTCATCGTTCCCGCATAAATTGGCATACGGTTTTTCGTTGCTTTCGAGTTTATTATCCACAAGTCATCGTATATGTCTTTTTAAATTTCTTTCGCCCCTCCCGTAATTTTCGTCGTGGCTACGGCTTACGGACATGAAATAAAAAATATAAAAACATCGAGTCCGGTATGCTGCCCTTATACGCAATTGACATAGATAAACGTTCACTGCGGCCACTTATAGTCACAGAGAGACAGATAGCGGATAGTTGTATAATGCACTATATATGCTGCACTATAGTAGTGACCGGTGACCATAGAGTGGATAATAAATAGCTGCCGGTCCGCAAGCTACTGTAGCCACATAAGTGTGGACCATTAGAAACAGAACTTATATATCTTGCAGGAATCGAACAGCCCTGTACATAACTGGTGAACATGCGAGGACTGATTGCCTCTCTTAGTACCAATTCGATTGGAAGCCACTAATTTTTTTATCTGTTTCCCATTAACCAAGTGAAATGCTGCAGGGCGAAAGTTTCGGGCGCATGGAAAGTCAATACTATTATTTTATGTTTGCCCATTTCTGTGCCGCATCCAAATTTCTTACTTAAGCCAAATATGGGAATGAACTCGAACATATTTCGACCTATTTATCAGCCTAATTCGTGCACTCGTACGTACCTACGGTATGCTCAACGGTTCCGTGAACAGTGAATGGTAAATTTCACATTTGCCAGCTGGCTGTGCTTAATTTCTAATTGCTAGTCGGATGTACAGCAGCATTCTAGTTTGTTTCGCGAACCTTCTCGCTTCCTAGGTAAGTAACGATTATTGTCTCGAAGAAGGATAATCTTCCAGATACTCTTGAACTCCGGCCGCGATAGCAAGACTAACCTCTAACTTGTGTGGTTAATTTTGGAAAAGTAATTAGAACCGTACGTGCGTATCGGCGTAGCAGTCCTATGAGTTCTGGAAATTCTAAATTCTGAAGCAATTTCTTTCGACAAAGAAATTTAACAAGTGCCGCAAGTCGAATGACACATCGAAACAAAAAAAAAAAATCACGGAGTCAAAGCTTTGTCGAAAAAAGCAATTGATAAAAAATTGTCCAGTATGATCCATTTGTGGTTTTTACTACTCAACGAATAAAATCCGAGATATTTTTCGCTACCACCAAGGTCTCCATTTCTTGAGCTATTGAACCTTTCAATGGAAGATGCATCGTCTCTCATCTCTTACATTCCGCTACTAGAATGATTTGTACAATACGCTTTCCACAAGGTTCCCCGATTGTCGTATTCGCGGAGACTGCACTTCGCAGACTCCAGGCAAATCGCTCTCGGAGCGCCATTATTTAAATTAGAAATCTCGTGGCGGGTGGTTGTGGGCGGTGTACTACATCGATGATCGTAAAACGCTTCGTCACTCTTTTCGTTTCTTTTCGACTCTCGTTCAATCTCATTTTCGTCTTTACTTTCAACTCTGTTTTTGATTGCGCGTCAGCAAGCCGTGCGGAGTCGAAGCACCGCGCTTCGCACCTACTTCCGATTCATCAGCTACTCTTTAAAGATAGTTATGCGAGTCTGGCTATCGGCGATTTTCACTCGCGAGATTCTTTTCCTTGACGACTCCGCCCTTTTGTAGTACTTTTTTCAGACGTGCGGACTTGCGCGTGACGAGGGTGGGCTAAGGGAACTCGCCTCTTTATGACGTCGCTATTTTTTATTATTCGAAGTTGAGCACTTCAATGGCAGTTGGAAATGTCCAGTCGCGACAGAAGATACAGCGATATCGTTCTCTGATTACGCATCGCTGCATACCGTAATACTTTTGCCAGTGATATAGACTTGCATTTGAATTCAACGAATCAGCTTGGCGGAAAATTCTTTTTTTTTATCTTTTGTTGTATTACTATTATAGACTTGAGTATTACTGTGTCGAGTTGTTGTAAAACAAATCATTCCATGTAGCAGAATATAGCCGCAGAGAAAGATCAGAAGAGACGATAATTTTCATGCCTTTTTTTTATGACCATGTAATACCAAGAAAACCTATGACTCACTTGTGACTTCATGTTCAAGATTGCACACAAATTGAAGTCGATAAAATGGACTTGCAGACGACTTTCGTACATTGTTACCAGAACGACAAGTTTTTTTTTTTTTTTTTTTTAGAAGAATAAAAAGGAAAATACTATTGCTTGTTCGGGAAAAGGTTACTTGAGTAAAAACAACGAAAACTTTGCCATTCAAATCAAAGATCGAATGAAAAGTATTGATTCTACGCGATGCCACGTGCTACCGCGTCTCATTAAGACAAGGAATTCCTGATTTTTCCGGAAAAAAACAAGAGCTTTCGTAATTTATAGCATACTAAGACTAATGCTCGTTACCGGAACATCCAGTAGGGGGAATAAGACCACACTATAGTTTTTCGAAGTTTTCCTCACGAGTTTTCCAAGTTTATTCTACGTGTGTCATTCCTTTCATTGGCTGACTGCAAAAAGGGGGTTGGGGTTTGGATGTTGAATAGCGCTACGTCAGACGAAGCGCTATATGAGAATCCGGATGTTCGTTTGGCACTTCGGGGAGAAAACAAGTTGGTTCATTCTCCACCGTTGGCGCGGACGCGGACCGCTAGGCTTTTGCCGATCCATGTGCGAGAGACTTCCGTTCGGCAGTTGCCGCACTGCTGCTGCAATGCACTTCGCAGTTTCCTGTGACTTTTCTCACTCCAATTTCCTCCATCTGTCGTACCTTTTTTCGTCTCGTTCGTCCCTTTCTTTCGTTCTGCGGAAGGTTACTCTCGAACTTATTCCGCCGGTTATTTCCGCGAGTCATTCGGACAATCGGAATACTACGTGGCAATCTCTTCGACGACTTCTACGAGCGTTCTTTTTATAACTCGATACTCCGTACAGAAGTTAAAACTGTGCAGCGATTGGCAGTTCGACGAATGGTCCGTTGAACCGCATTTATTCGCGGCATCCCGGCACCGTTTTGCCACCAGATAGGTTTCGCGCAGAGTGGCTGGAAAGAATAACTGTCCGTGCCAAAGGCCAATCACTGCGAACGAGCCACCGGAGCTCGGAAGGCGCGACGGCAAAGTGAATCTTTTTCACCATCTAAGCTCAACTGCTCCCACCGCGGTCGTAGCGCGAGAGGCCACCGATATAATTGAAATGGCTTTTCGCGTCTTCGCTTCGAAATCCCTTGTGCCATTTTCCCTTCGCGCGGGTTTTTTTCCTCTCACGCTTCTTACCGTCACCAACGATAACTGAAAGAAAAGCTCTCGTCATCTCGAAACACGTCGACGTTTTTGCGTCGATTTCATCACAACCAAGTCATGCAGACCTTACAACTTTTTTTCGTTGTTTTATCATAATTTGAAGACGTAGACTTGTTACTTTTTTTTTCACGGAAACTCAAACGGGAAGAAAAGCTTTTTCGGATTATCATGACAGTGTCGTGACGCCCGATCGAAGGCGTATCGGACAAGTGCCGAAAGGGAGGCTAATGTGAGATATGAAGGAAAAGAGGATGAACCAACACCACGAAGACCATTAGGAGTTGTTTTATCTTATCCGAGGAAAGTATAGAAGGATGATAGACGCGCTCTGTCATCCCCTCGTCTTTGACGCTTCGTCGCTTTCGACGATCCTTTTGGAGTCTTCGAAAATGGGCAATGTTTCCCTAATATATATATATACATTCTATATATCTATATTAAGCTTTCTGTTATCCGATACGCACGACACAATCGATTCGCACTCGGAAACGCGTAACGCACTGAATCGAGGAACTGAAATACCCCCGACCTTGACAGTGGCTTTCAATACAATTCGGATTATAAATGATAAAGGAACGCGTCTGACTTTTTCTACTTGTCAATGGAAGGGAAAGAAAAAAAAGGTTAAAGACATTGTCCCAGTCAATTGTATTTTGCGCACAAGCGTTGAGTCGGGAGAAGCCGACGGAGATATCGATTGGAATATTCTACTGCGATAAGAATAGATTGGTAGCGAACGATACAAACTCGTATTCGTACTTTGTATTGTACATCGAGATCTATTCGGGATGAAAACATTGAGAGTAAGGATAGAAAAATGTGGTAACTGGATCGAGTTCTGTATGAAATCCAAACCCATTCCAAAGGTATCGAAGGTACCGGCAGACCTTTCTTGTACATCCGATAGAAATCAGGTGTCAGGACACCGCTGTTGACCACAGCAAACGATAGAACGCCACGAGACACTGTCGCGGGTTACCCGGTTTCCTTAATTGGACCGATCCGATACGATCCGATGAGACTCGAAGGGGATATAAAAAAAAATGTTGACATTGCGGTAGGATTCTTGCGGAAGAATCCTCACTTTTTTCAATACATACGAGGGACGATTTATATTATAAACATCGACGAGCGTCAAGTGCGGCGAGGTTGAGGTATCAACCAGTCAATGTGAACCTTCGTAGTTAGAGAAAAAAATCCATTAAAGGGTTGAAGCAAATAGAATGCTGGTAGATGTTACCCGTCCGTTTGAGGCGAGTTTCGCGGAGACTCTACGTGTCATGAAACTGCACTGAGGGCAGTACACAACTCATACGTCAGCAGCGAGTGAATCCAAGACACATAACTGTCGGGTAAAACTTGCTTTATAGTTCGTTGCGAACAATGTGCCGCCTCCGCACTCAATTGTGAACCTCCCTGAGGTGGTAAACTCGTGACTCCTCTCGAGACTCCACCGCTGCTTTGTACAGTGCAAACAACTGCCGTGCAAAACTCATTCGGGAGCTTTTCTAATATCTCGTTCTCATTAACCGTCCTCTCTGTACTCGGGGTAACCTCCATTCCTTTCCTTTAGTCACAAAAACGAGTTTTATGTCCGTTAATGAATCTTTGTTTGTTTATAAAAAATAATTACACTGCCAGTCGCATTTTTCAAATTTTTCTAATTTTTCCACACAATTTTTTTGTCAATATTGCAGTTGCTTGAAAAATCGCTGATTTCCGGATCGAAGTTCTTTGCTAGAATAATCATTTTTATGAGATATTGTTATAAAAATCCGAATAGGAAGTTGCTAACAGCAGGTGAATGAAAGAATTGCCCGATGAAGAAATAAAAAAAAAAATTTCATCAAAATATGAATCGGTGTATAGCTGGGAGGCGAGATAATCGTTGAGACGTGCGATCACCGCCGACATTCATAATCGTCGGCTTGTTCTCGCATCTCACACCCAGGTGGTCCGACAAAATCTCGTTGTTTCTGCCGTATATAGAAGCATGCGAAGCAGCAGCATGCATCAGTATTATCGTGGAGTATGAAACGTATACACGCCACGCTCGTGACCCGCCTATGGTGATGATGCTGATGGTAGGCAACGTTTTACCCACCTGTGATTACCGGGCGGCGCGCGAGAGTCTCGACGCACGTTCGAAATTCCGCGGTGCCACAAGCGAGGCAAAAATTCTCGCATCCGAGCTGTGGTTGATGTGAAGAATCAGTGGAAGAAAAAAGTCCAACAGAGGGGCGGGTGATGAAGGGGAGGGGAGGGAGGAAGGAGGAGATAGCGAGTACCAAGAATATAAGTATGTAGTGGCGATGCCAGAGGCGGGCCCCGTCGCGCTTCGTAAAATTTGATGACCGCCGGCGAACGATGGACGATCCTTCGTGTGGTCGCAAGACCAGACGAACAAATTGCCGGACGTACTTAACGTATCTTACCGAACATACGACAGAGATGAAAATCACGTTGATCTTTCCCTGTTCGTGTAACGGGGGGTTTTTTTTCTATGATATATAAGAAAAATAAATGTTTATCGGAAGCTAAGACTTTAGACAAAAGCCCGCGTTGTGGGAAACATTTTTTTTTTGCAAAGTACCTCGATTTTTAATTATTTTACAATATTATAATTTGTGTATATAAAGGCGTAAGAATATCTAAATTTGTTTAATCTTTCTTAAACTCTTTCAAGCTTTTTAATTCGCAAGGGTAACAATGTCAACGTTGAAAAAGAAGTATAGAATTGTAAGTGCGTCGGGGCAACATAATAGTTTCGTAATTTCACTGCAGAAAGCGAAAGGAAAAGCGGTTAAAGATAAAAGACTATCGGGAGGGTTGAGAACAGAGGGAAGGAGTTCGACTCGACAATAAAATTTTACTTTCTCACGAGAGAAGACGTTCGCTGTCTCGTCGGGCACTCACCTCTTTTCTTCGGCCAATCGACGGGATTGCGCTACGCGCGCATCGAGTCTAACATACAGAAGATAGAAAAAAGATAATTCGAAAGCATGGAAGATAAAGATATTCTTATACGGCGAACAGACAGAGCCTCGCGGATAATTCAAGCGACAGTTTTGCCCGCGCAAACAGTCCTTTAGCAAAGCATAACCCACGGTAAGCTTGGGACGCGCTAAGGAATTTTACGAGCAACGAAAAGTGGGAGTTTACATCCGTCGAAAGTTTTGCTCACGTCAGGATAATACTACTCGTTTTATATATATCTATTGAATACATGTATGCATGTGGCTGTGTATAGGTACACACTATTATCGTCTGCTCTGTTTGAATGGACGAACCTTCTATTCGTCTACCTATTCCACTATAGGACGAGGCAAACGCATTTTCCGATTCTCCATCTCGATTTCTTTTATTTCGTTGTCGCATCGTGTCGGAGTAATCGAATTCGTCGGTTTCGCAGAACTGGACATATCGATACGAAAACGTTTCGACGAACGAACTTGCTTTTTCTTTTGTTTTTTTTCTGTGATTGGGAGTAAAAAAATCGTTCCGCCTCGTCGGATACGATCGAGATTTCGAGAATTATTAACGAAAGAGAAATACCATTTTTTCCCCGGATTTATATGACAAAATCATATTTGTCATTTCATTTGGAAATATTGGAAAAGTACATTTGGAGTTCGTCGAACCCAAGTATTGTTTTTTTTATGAATGTTGTTGACTCGCGGTGTGCGCTACGCTTGCACAGTGGAATTTTTTTCTTTTGCTCGTGGACGACTAACAGTTTCGCGAAATTGCGAGAAGCTTCGGACGCGCACGGAGATGGATTTGTGAATTACGCAAGCGTTTGATGCACTTCGGAGATATTGCAGGGACTGATATGCACGGAGAGCCCGGAGGGCTGCGTTTGCACTGGCATACTTTTCGTTTGTTCCAAGTGGAGTATGTTTACTAATAACGATCAAAGTAGCGTGCGCGTAACGTACAATCATGATGTAACGTCGAATCGATCGACGAGTTTTCGAGGCGAAAACAATTGAAGACCGAAAAAGTCATGCAAGTCGTTGGGGTCACGGAGCGAATTACAAATCAGTAATTGGCGCGGAATTCGATCGGACCGGTAACTCCGAGCCAATTTCGTTCTGAATGATCGCCAAATTTCAGTAAATTCGTCGGCGAAATGACGCAACAAAGAAATGCGTTGGGATCATTATACCTTAGGATGAGAATAAATTTCCGTCACGGACACCCGGCGTCTGACAATGACTGTCCATTTCTACTGGCGCATGCTATTTTTTTTAGTTTTCTCGCATCGCGAATTTCATGATAGCGGGGATGAAATTTCATCGGTGGTCGGTATGAAGTTTTTGTAATCGAGAAAGCCGGTTTCATTCGATTCTTGCTGTTGGTCGAAAGGATTCTGTTGGATCCTAGCGCTTTGCGTTTTCCTACAATACCGGCTCGAGGAAAGTTACCTCCGGTTGTCGGAAAGAGGCGCGGCATAACCGGATAACGATATATCAATTGGAATATGCTAAATGAAATATTTTTCAATATTTCAATATTTATTCAATATTTGCTTTAACGAATAATAATAGTGAATATCGATAAATAATGTATAAAAAAAAAGACTATAAATTACGCGAGAGTGTAGATATAATTAAGATAAATTGTTTGGATACAGACAAAAGTAAACAACAGGCTTATTTGGTGGAGAAAAAAAAATAACGAGGATGAAACATCTCCGAATTTTATCAGCACCCTCGGTAGGACTTTGCGCGCTATTTGCCGATGTTTTCCGTCTAATGATTAAAAATCGTAAGTCTTTCCCGTGGGCGAGTAATCCCGGCGCATTAAGCTCCGAAAAGACAGGAGGGTAAGGCTGTGATGGCTTTCTCTAAAATCCTACGAAAAATGTGGCGGGCCATCGTTCTTTTTTCTTTCATTCACGGATCATTCAACTTAAGGAGCAAAGCTTCGTTTTCACGTTAATTAGAAAGTTTCGCGAGTCGAGTCAATATAATTTAATATGTTAGACATTATATCGCAGGTTGAAATCATAAATGAATATCCCACATTGAGCTTTCCGTGTCAGTGATTTATTAGCACTTCATTTTTCATATGAAAAATTTCTCGAGAGCTTTCTCGCGTCTTTCAACTCGGTAGTAGAGGCACGCGGGGCTTCGCTGAGATGCGGCGTCAGACGTGTGGAGTATAAACGCCGCACGACGGAGTTGTTTGCGTACACTTTTTGAAATATGATCGTACTACGGGTCGGTACGGCCATTGCATGACTGATGAGCACCATTTATGCAACCGACCACGTACTATTTAGACGATGCCTCTTACTCTATGTACCGTCACACATCCCGTTTTTCGCAGCGCACGAGCCGATCGTAAAACTCCAATTCTTATTAAAGTCTCATACATGAGTGATAATCCACGATTTATACGATTTACATTGCAACTCACCATCAAAACCCTTTATTTTGTATGGAGGAGTAAAGATACTGAAGAGATTCGTACTTACAGATCGATCGGCTTTGTTTATTGATGACCTTATTCAAGGATTTATTGACTTACCTGTAACAAAAACGAAATAAGATAAACAAATAATAAACAATGTACAAACCCCTGTACCATTTATCGCCTGTGCATCATGGGGTCTTTAGATAAAGAGCTATTGTACGGTTCAAGGTATACATATATATATTTTGCTCCTTTCAAACCTCCGTCGCACCCTCTCTAATTCAACTTCGTTAATCACAGTTCTCTCGGGACTGTCCCGAGTTTCATTGACGTTATCTCGGTCACAATGTTCATAAATCGCTACAATTTTAGAGCACAGTAATCCTTCGAAGACTTCGCCAAATAGCCTCTCCTTCAAGACGAGAAACTTATTCACGCAAGAATAAAAATAATACATTGAAACAGATTGAATTAAAAATCGGAGTTCTCGGGAGGCTTTCTTCGATCTCATTCGTCTTTATTTTACACGCAATTGCCCGTACTTTGCTGGTAGATGATGCGGGTATACTATAAGCCGAGTCCCCCTTTCGTGTGTCCAGTTCTTGCCAAGAAACGGGTTCGCCGTTCCCGGCTCATTCTTTTTTATTTGTTTGTTGTACGGGCTATGTGTGTACCTAGGAGGAGTTACCGCGGTTGCGGGAACATCGGAGACTCCGGCTCGTGTTCTCGTGCTCACCCGAGAGACAAAGTGCCTTAATGTGTCGTACGCGCCTCGAAGTTGGACGGAAAAGGTAGCGAGAGCGTGCTTCCAATTGAGGCAATTAAATCTCTGATTCGATGTACCATAAATATTCATATAATCGCCTCACCGTCGGAAACGATCGAACTATTTTGTTTTTTTTTTCTGTCTTTTTTTTTTGTTTATTTCTGTTAATGTTTAAAGGCAATGCATTTTAGCTATCAGATCGAGTTGATTTGTTATTTGGCTCGTTACCATTCGAGAGCGAAACGAATCTGGCTGCTCGTTCGGCACTTGCATTTCATAGCCGAATAATATAGCGGGAGAAGGCTATTCAACGCGTGCCAAGAATAGTTCTCTTTTAAGTGCCTATCCCAAAACATTCACGCTGGAATAACGAATGACTCGATGTGTCTTCCACATCGGTCCACGTGGTGAATCCGTATTTTTAATACGTGTTTACGTGTTTACGTATCCAACTTCGAACGCGAATCTTGAACTACAATATTTTTATTTATTTATTTTTTTGTACATGAATTTTTTTTATTTACTTCAAATCGGATCGATTCTCGTACGTGTGATAATAAATATGATATTTTATTATCAATTATTTTTTTATCTATCGATTATCGAAATCTCGTCTGCAACATCGAGAATTTATATATCGAAAATTGATTAGCAACTTTGTCGTGTGACTTTTTATGCCTCTCTCCTAACGTCAAAGTTTTTTCTTATATGATATTCGCCTTCCCTTACATCTTTTCGTGGATAGGTCGGATTACTCGTCGACGTAGAACCCAATGTTTTTTTATCGCCAAACTTCCGTAGCGAAGCATCTGCATCGACGCAGAGCTGAAAAAAAAAAAAAAAAAAAACACAAAGTCGCGAAGAGGGTCGTGAACGATAAGCGCTTCGGGGGCAACACGACCGCGTTATAAGAAAAGTTTGCTTTCCTTTCGTCCTGTTATCGAACGTTCTCGTACCCCGCAAGAACTCTTCGTCGTCGCTGACTCGTCTCTCAAAACTGATCTTTGCCCGGGATTAATACCAATGATCGGTAGAAAATTTCCTAGTTATGCTTTTTTTGTCTCTTCTCCGACTACTGCAATCTCGTCTATCGAAGTTTGCTAAATAAAATCGATCCTTTATCCAAGCAAATTAAACTGGTATTGCAGTCCGAAAAAAAAAGAAAAAGAATCGTCAAGAATATTCCCGGAGGTCGCGCACGTCAATCGTGAGGCTACTACCGTTCATTGTGCAAAATAGTACTAAAGTAGATGGTATAAAGAAATCGATTCGGCGAATGATATGGTGGCCCTTAAGCGGCAAGAAAGTGGCTAATGGATATTTATCGTGAAAATGTTGTCGACGAACGAATCGATACTCGTCGCGAATATTCGCTTGCGGTATAGACTAATGCGCCTTGTTGGCTCGAAAGTACACGTTGATTGATTTATTGGATTTCACGAATGCCTCTCAATTCCTCTCCCGCAACTGCATTCCATCGATCGCCATCTGTAGCTCTCTCGCCAAGCGCCAGAGGCGTGGGGTAATGATAATTATCATTCCGATCGAGAAATCACTGCGGGCAGTATTCTTGCCCCTTTCCCTCATTTTCGTAAATCGATACTCGAACTCTCGTCGCAATTTAAAACCAGAAACGATTTGTTTGATTGAATCGAATCTGTTTTAATTAAATGGCATTTCACAAAATAGTTTGGTAATTGATAAATACTTAACAAATACCTTTTACAACTGTATCGTTGCGCGTTCAATTAAATGTATAAATTACCCTTAGTATGTTTATTTTATAACGTTCATTCACGAAAGCCGGTAGGATAATTCAAGAACTTACGGCGTTAAAAGTATAGGTACTTCAATTTCAACGAGGCGCGGAAAAAAATTAGAACTTACGAAACGAGACTGAAGGACGCCTGGTGAGATTATTCAAACGACAGGGCGGATCTCTGTGCGCAGTAAAAAAAAGGGTCTTGATTTGTTAAAACTGCGCGTTCAACCCTCTTCGTGTTTTGCCGTCGAGTATGTATATCGTTGCGGTAGTCTTGCCGCAGATTAAAAAAAAATCGTTCCCCGATTTTCAAAACGCCGAATGTCTATGTCAGGCCTCTGCAGATAAAAAAAAAGTAGAGAAAAAGTGCCTTGGAAGACCAGTTTTGGATTTTTCTTTTTGTTAATAAATCGTTCGGCAATTGCCGAGACGATATACTGGCGTCGCAGAATCTACGTATCCGATCTCCGTATATAAGAGTATAGCTATCGGCCTACAGATACTACGACGCGTCGACAGTCGGAAGATTGGGTGTCAGCTCACGTCTTACTGCTGTAACCGATTCGAGACACCTGGACTTCTCCATGTCTCTATATACACAATGTAAGGGTATCCGACGCACACCCTTCTCTCGGAGTCCAGCAGATTGCAACTGCATAAACCGACTATAGAAATAAAACACCGCCGACATCGAGACATCCAATCGTGTGAAACTATAAGAAAGAGATCTCTCTTCTCATCCTTTTATATTTTATCCCAGAGAAGATGGATAAGATAAAAAAAAATTCTAATTCAATTCCGCGTAGTTGAAGTAAGTGCGGCACTATTACGATTCGCGGAATCCCAGGGATCTCTTTCTCTCGTGATGGTATGAATGGATTTTTCTTCATTTAGTCGTTGCCCTCTTTTTCATTCCTTTCTTTTATTTTTATTTTTTATTCTTCGTTTTTTTCCCTTACCGCTGATTCTCTCCGCACTTCCGTCTCCTTATTCTTTGCATTCGCTAAGGTTGAGTGTTGCCCCCCACGCGAAGTACGAGGGAAGAATTTGCGAGATCAGGCGGTGAGGCGGAGGGAGGTTCTTCATCGTTCATCGTTGATTCCTCCCGGGAGCTGTAAGTCACCAGGTTTATATCGACGCTCGGGTGCGAGACGCTGCACAGTCTTTTACCCCTTTTTCTTCATTTTTAGTTTTTTTTTTTTTTTCGTGTGACTTCTTCAACCTCGACAACGAGTTGCCGCTCGACAACGGTACACGCGATCTACAGAACCAAATAGCTTGCCGTTGACATCGTTCTCATCGCGTCGTTTCGCCGGAAAACCGGCAAAACGTTTGACTACCCAACCGCCCGATTCCGTGGAACGCGAGTCTACGGTATGACGCCGGTTAAAACGGTTTGGTTCTTCGGCAACCGCCGAGCTGGAAATGTCGGCGTATCTCTTGTGTCGAAGAACGTCGTTGTGCCGCTCTTGGTTCCCCGGTGATTGGTAGCTACTGTCGCTAACGACCGATCGTAAATCGAAGCTCTTCTGGGTGTAACCATGGCGTTCATGTACACAGAGAGTCCGATGAAGCCGAGGGGAGCGCAGTTTCACTCCGCGGACAGAAATGCAACGTGATACTGTGCGGTACATTGTGCAGCAACAACGCCACACCGGCGAATAAGTCTGTCGTTGAACGCTACTGAAACTTCCCGCCCAGCTATCCGTATACCTGTTCGGCTGTTGGTCCACTCGAAATTTCAAGCTATTATGAACATCTCCCACCTACATGTACACTTACTCTCGACTCATTGTAGCACGAGAATTGGGTCGCCACGGGTAAATTTATAGGTATTTGTGGGCGACTTTGTAGATTTATGTGACGTTTCAATTTCAGCAATTTGTTTGCTCAAACGGAGCGTTTGATCGGTAAAGTTATTGGTGCTTACGGCGGTCTTGGATGAGATGAGATGAGAAAGTGCTGTTGGTAACAATAGCGCGACACCTACGCGGCGCTTGATAAAAATTGAAATCCATAAAATGGCGAATAGACTTGTTTATGTTGCTCTGTACCACTTTTTTTTTTCAAGCGATAACACGTACTCCATTCTGAATGTTGGAACGAAAGAAAAGAAATCTCGTTATTGACGATAGTATAAAGTCTCTTATCAGTCGTTTTTAAGTCCCCTGGCCAAACGGCAGTGTACCGATACACCTTCTAAAATCAATCGAAAGTTCACGAAACTCGAATTGAATTGTGCAAATTGAAGCGCAGAGGTCACTACGGTCCACTGATAGCAAAAGGGGTTTTGTAATCTCCGTAGGTTCGGAATCATGGGACATCTATCGTATAGCTTATATACCGCTATATAAGCTATACACTGATATACAGATCTCATGTTATAGTATATGTTTTATATTATGTACTATATACATATATAACGAAAGCCCGAACCAACTCTATCCCACAGCAGGGTGAGAGAAGCGGTAAACCGGGTTACACGCTGTGCGAGTCACATCTCATCCGGCACCGTGAAATCGATGATTCAACCCCTTGCTCGACGCCGCCGGCGGAAATGCTCCAACGAACTTGTTGGAATTTACAGAGTGTGCACCGGAGATCGTCTCGGACCTCGCGCACAACCGACACCTTTGCTTTTATCTATATCTCGCTCCTCGGTATACCTCGTAATATCTCGAATTGCGAGAAGCTCCCGCTCTCGCGCAATTTATGAACACACTGACCCGCGCAATTTGCGCTAAATCCTCATAACGAGTCGGGATAAAAGTTTTAAGAAAGTTCGTTCTGGTACTCTAGCGTGTTTACGATGTGATTTATCGATTATGTTCGATAACAAAACAAATTTTTTTTTTTTTTAATAGCTCTCGAAAACATAGATATATCAAAGGAGATTAGTGTGCGTTCGTGTACACAATCCGTGATCGTTCATTCGTCTATATTTGGTAGCCGAACCTCTTAACGCATTCACACAGTAATGCGCCTCTTTGGAGTCCTAACGAGACAGCCGAAGCGTACATTCGCCTTATTATACTCGAATAATGTATCGTCACTTCGATAGGTTTTTATGAACACATATATACCATCTGGCAATATGCTCATTATAGCGTACTTTCGTGAGTGTATTATAAATCGAGAATCCGCGCGCAACACGCGCCTCTCCCGGTGGAACTCGTTTCGGTCGACCCATGAGGACAGAGAAAAATAACAGGCGAGAAACAAGGCTCTATAAAGTGTACAACATAACAGGCTCTCGCGACTTCGGCTGCCTCCGGATACAACCTCTCGTTGTCTTCACTTACTTGCGGCAAGAAACTATTTTTTGCTTTTTTTTTTCTTTGCATTCGTTACTCGCTTTGTGAACAAAACGATAACCAGTTTAATGCGAAATCGCGAAAGATTTTGTAGGATTGAGAGATAAAAAGCGAAAAAAAAAAAAAAGGTTTCTACGAGTCTAGTTGGACTTTGACAAACGTGCTGCCGACTGAGAGCTGTTCCTGGAATTGTTAGTATTCAGATCGTACAGAACACAATATGTGTTTCTAATTCTGTTCTATCGAACGTTAATCGAGGAATCGATTTTTTTTTACTGAATTTATTTTTTGCGTTTCGATAACTCAATAATCCGAAGTTTACATTTGCCCTTTCAAAATTTTTATCATGGCTTCGATATCTTGATAAATAATACGGTATCGATTCATCGATGTGTATACCTGCGGTATGAATGGGTTGATGATGAAATTTGATGCTCGCGGGAATAGTGAGAATCGCCGGTGCTGACAACTGAAGTCCGGAGCCCAAGAGATGCGCCAATGTACCAACAACAACGATGACCCATCCCCATCCACCTTCGGGATAATAGTGTCTGCAGAGGAATTTTCTTGCTTGAACCTGTGTGTTCCCAGTGCCACGAACGAACTTCGTCTTGACATCGATATCTCTATTTTCTTCTTTATTCTCAACTGGATTTTTCTTCTCCCGATTATTGATATCCTTGCCGATGGGTATTTGCGATGAATCTTTCGCGATTACACCGCAGTTTACTGCACCTGCAGCGGTGCCAAGCAGAAGCGGCCAAGACTGCGCCCGGGATATTGACATCACACAGAAACCCGACTCGAGTTACAAAAGCTCTCTTTTTTCGTTCTATCGTTTAATCCATCGGAAATTTACTTCTTCCATTATCATTAGATTTTTATTTTTTAATTTTTTTACATACGTCAGTCATCAGTTTGTCATCCTATTAATTTTCTTTGGTGTCAATGAACCGTGGCGACAAAGTGACTAACTTTAAAAACGCTGCCGTCGCGAATTAATTAATTTAATCAGAACTTTTTGCACTTAATGATAATAAAAAGAAAATACCAACGATAAATTAAACGACCCCGTGAACTCGTCGAACTGTTCGGCACACGAAGAGTGCCAAGAACGGTAATTCCCAGTGTATCGAGAGAGAGGCACTTCGCGTTGTTCTCGTTTTGCGCGCGCGGCGTGTTACGCGTAACGGGACATTTTCGAGATCGAGAAGGGCGAGAAGGTCCCAATGAAATTTCGACGTATCTCTCGCTCTCTCGCTGTCCCACTATAGCAATCAGAAAAAGAAAAACATTGACTATTCTCCCGCGTAATTAATTCCGGCAATTAATTGCCATTCGCGAAGCCATCAGCACGTCTTCGAGTTGACAGAAACTTTTATACTTCAACCGCAGGAATTCATGCGTCGGTGATCTTTTAGATAACGTGGGTGTCAGCCAGACGATAGCAACAGTCGGGATAGTCGTATTGACGTCAACGTTAATAGTTTAGTAGATTATCACCCCACGCGCGCGAGGGTTGAATTTAGACGCCCACATAATCCGAGGATCCAAGGACATTAGATAAATTTCGTGATATTATTAAACTCGACAACTTTCACTGAACGGCAAAGAAAAAATTCGATTCACTAAATTCTCGTTGATGGGTCAAACTTCCGATTAACTTTTCACGTATCATTTTTATAATTTTTTTTTAACGACGTTTCAATGAATTTTTCGTTTTTTTGTTGTTGTTATTTATGTCGTTTATTTTATTTTTTTCAATTTCTGTATCGAAAAATGGGAAGAGTACAAGTAAAAGGACCAAAGCTCACGGCGCGACTCGACTGTGTGTGGATGGTACGTACGGAGGCGAGCATGGACCGCGAGAGCGCGGGTAACTTCTACGGCGCGCAACCACCGTGCACTGTGTGCTCTTGTGTGTTTCCACTCGGGCGCGCGTCACGTAACGAGCAACAGCAAAAGCGTGGTGCTCGTGCGGTGTGTTCTCGCATTTTCACAGTGTTCGTACTTCTCTCGGTGTGTGTATATGTGTACAGTACACATCCGAGCGATCGTGCTACCTTAATACGAGAAGAAACGAGGAGTATCGTGTGGGCGAGGGCGCGAGAATGACGAGAAGGGTGAGGGGGAGGTTCGCGCACGCGTCACACTGTGCCGGGCACGTGCTCCGAAAGTCCACGCGTCTGAATTATACCGGAAGAGAATTTGATGGAATTCCTTCTTCGATTAAATTTGAAAGTTCGTCAATTAGAAGGGTTTAGGGGATTATTTTCAATTTTTCTTTTTATTAAAGAATTTCCGTACGATTGTACGTCAAACGTTAGTCGAGGCTCCGGGATCCGTAGTGAAGGTTTGTATTATTCTTCAAATGTTCGCGGAGGCCATGGAATTTGTAATAATCATTTTTAAATTCGATTTATTTCGAGTATAAAGTAGGGCTTGAAAAAAAAAAATTTCGTACGTCCGGTGTAGCATCATTGTCTAAAGCGTTCGAAACTCGATACGTTTTGCTAAATCCTTGCTCCAGTTTCCTTATTTCATTGTAACATACTATCGACATTCCGTCGTACGCGCATACGCCAAGTTTTCAACGCCAATTAGTGTACGTCTCCGTGAGTCATTCGAGAGCCGCGTTACGGTTTCTTTTTATTTTCTACGATCATTACCGTAATTACAGCGATATAATTTTACGCGAGTTCATTAAGTAACGCTTATTCAATAATTTATTCTACTCGACGCCGTTGTCGAGTGACGGGGCTCGATCTTTCGCTCTCTCTTTCTCCGGCAAAATCGCCTGTGTTCAGCGTTATTCGCGAGAGATATACAACATCACCGAGACGGGTAGAAATATTATTTTAATTTACGACCGGCTGAATTCTAACCGAGATATATATTTTACCCAGTGCCGTGACCGAGTGCCAAGTTGCGCAGCTGTTCGATTCTCGACTTAATCGTTTTCCGAGCTCCAAAAGCAATCTCCTAACATGTTAAGCCAAAATTATTTCGAACTCTATAGCGTATTTTTTATGTTAAACACAAAAGAACCGTTCGTGATTATTATATAAAAGAAAAATTTTTTTTATCACTAAAGATCGGATTTTTTGCCGAAACTAAAGAGAGGAAGAAAAAAGTGTTTACACAGCTCGGGCGTTGAGTGAACCTCAGCTTGGCGCGGCGCTCTCCTTATAATCCACAAACATTCACCAATCATCGCCGAAACATCATCGTGGCTTTTCGTAACTCGCGCTAACGAATCGGCGACCCAATTTTTCGTGAATTATTGAGAAAGCTATAAGTAATTCGCAAGTTTCAACGAAACGTTGGTGAGAGAGCTTTTTTTTATTTATCTCGGTATTTTCTCCCGAAGTCGCGTCTTGGATTAGACTTGTGTAGAACGCTCTAGTGGACCCGTCGAGCGAGCGTTTCTTTCACGAGGGATAATACGAGTACGTGGCGTGCGTGAGCCAATGAAAACTCCAAAGGGTCAAACGAGTTAAGCTCTCGTAAGTCGTGGACTTTAGGAAGTCTCTCTTGTGTCGCGAGTGGCGCGCAAGTTCCCCGCAGAATCGGGCGCTTTGACGACTCGCGCTTTGCGAGCCATTTTTTTCTCTTTTTTTATTCTTCTCCACTTGTTGAAAAGATTTTTTGATTTTCGCATACCAGTGATCATAGAAATTCGAGCCAAAGGCGCCGACAATCCTAATGAATATTAATAGAAAGTATAAATCAAAGCTACGCGAATTTAATTCTCGCACGCGCGATTCTCGAACCGTAATTAATCACTGATAAGTAAATCCCTAAATTTCTTAAACGTCCGAACGATGAATCTCTGACAAGATTTATTAACGCCAGCTGAGAATTTACTCTCTATGAAGCTACGGTGTTTAACGATGCTTTTAACACTCGAATGATATACAACACAACGGTGAATATATTGTTGCAACTCCGCGAGATATCCGGTCATTTAAGGGGGTCGTCGCCACTCCCGAGATTTAACGAATGGGGGATGTAAATAAAAGTTATCACAAATATGTGACATTCGACGTCCATTGCCAAAATATTCCGCAATAAATTATATTCTTTGGTCTTAAAAATTTTTTTTTCACGACTTTTCCGCAATATATTGACTCCAAGACGTGTGTTTTTTTTTTCTCCCGCGTTTTTTTCCTTTCAAGGATGCAATATTGAAGAGGATACAGTGACTGAGTTGATGTTGAATTACGTTATTCCCCGACCTCTTTAACACGAATAAATTTCACGCGAATTATCGCGATAACGCATTTCTCTGGAAAGCCTCGCAAAGGCTTTCTCACTGAGCTCGACGAAGGAAGTGGTACATTTCGCTTCAAGTGACTCTGCCGTAGCAGAGGGGTTGCACGAGACGTTTGAATTTTCGTGGTTACCGGAAGTGCACCCAGGGGCCTCGTGAGCCAAGTGTGCATTCTCTCTCGTCGTCGTGTAGACCTCTCTGACATCCTTGTTCTCCACCTTCATTCTCTCATATCCTCTGTACACAGAACATTCGCCAAGCCTTTTCGAATCTCGCATTTACACAGTAACGTCTTCATGGTGAACGCTGGTTGTCTTCGCACACATCGTGGTCCAAGAGACTCGAGACGTAGACGACGGTCCCGGTCGCTGTGGGGGTTACTACTGCGACCGGGACGCTCTCTCACGTAACGGAGAGGCATGCACCAGCCAACGGGGGCCGTAAAACCTATCTTTATAGTTTCGCCGCTCGGACCCGAGGCTTGCTGACACGGTAGCGCATTACCTTCTCACACTCTCGCGCTCGCATTTTCACCCATTTTCGCTTGTGCCCTTTCGTCTCCTCCTATACCATTTACCCTATACGTATATCTGTATCCGAATCCCTGTGAACTCCTTATCTCGTGACACTTACTTTTTCCGTCGTTCACTCTTACTTTGTCAATCGTTCGCCATCTCTCGTCATCAGCCTCCAACGTCGAGGTCAGTGAACGCTGTCAGCCATCTCGCATTTGTCAAAATAACTAAGTCTTATACCGCGAGTATTATACTTTGATCAAATCGTGTCTGAAGAGACTTTTTCCTTTTTTTCAATTTTCCTCCCCCAGTATCTCTGCTACGATTACTTACGGAGAGAAAAAACGGCTAAAGCTCGTTGCTTTTTTTATGGTTATAACGCTGATGAGGATTTTAGAATTCAAAGTCTTTTTGTCCATCAATAAACTTATATTTATATATTTCAATAAATATATCAATTAATAAATAATTCCATAAATTCTAATAAATTTATATTTATCCGATATTTTATCGTAGCAATTTATCATATTTTAAACGCGAGAAAAAAAAGTCTTTAGCAGCGCTCGACTTGATATCGACTCGCGTTTCCAATGACGTCGGTAAAATTTTCGTCGATAATTGTAAATTTAGTCAATCCTGACGCATTCGCGGTTTAAAATCGTACCATTTGTCAGTAACACCGTCGGGGAATCTCGGTGACATAATGCGACAACGTGATAGAGATTATCAATCCTGAATTGAACGTGTGTGCTTTCGTATCGCGCAGTGCCATTAATCAACCGCGCGACGATCATCTATCCGCGGAATCCCGCGAGGCGTGGTAAAACCCGCTCTCTCGATGTTACTCTCGTCGTCCCGATGTGCATGGCTTTCCGAGTTCGTCCTTCTCCCCCCCCCCTCTCCTTCTATCGTATTCCCTATCCCTGTGTCGTTAACAAGCTATGCTCCTGGTTGTTACGATCCTTCACATGCAGACGATGGAAAGCGGTACGCGTATCCTTATCTGTGGTCTCCACTCCGGTTCATCGTCTCCTCACTTCTTTCCCTCTTCGCAACCCTATGACCGCATCTTTTGCTTGGCCACTTTGCATGTATCGCACTGAGTATCACGGATATTTGCCTTCGACATTGTAACCGTGAGTAATTGCATTCCGAATAAGGTATGTCCCAATTTAGGCACTGATTTACATTCGGTCGGCCCTGTCGCCGCGGTATACCACGTGAATATTTAACCTGACTGTCGCGCCATTTGCGGATTTTTAATGTTCCTTTTTCTCTTATCCTACGGGATACCCGCAGCTTTATACGGCTTTTAATTAAACAAGTGTCAGGCAATGGAAATGACGTTGATAAGGGTATATACGGCTTTGGAGATATCCTTGAAGTAAACGCTTACTTCTGCGTGTATAAATTCAATATGTATTTGTCTGCTACATTGTGACGAGCCGGCGATGGGTTTTTTCTTTTTAACTTTAGCGAAAAAAAAATGATATTCTCTTTTTTGGTTTCATCTTATGATTGAAAAAATGCTGTAGGTACACGTGAACTGGTTAAGACGGATGTCTCAGTCATCGTCAGTGTACCAGTAATCGTTGATCGTGTGCTTCGAATATTAAATTTTGGTACAGTCAAAGTACACATTGACGATTACTGATACACTGACGATAACTGGGATGTCTACCTTATCTATAAATCCCAGCAAACAACACGAATCTTCAATTTTTCGTAATGTTTCAAATTATAAATTGTTCTTAAATAGAAATTTAAATGATTTTGATTTGCGCATTGAATGGATAATTGTGCAGCACCGTCTAGTCTGCGCAGTAGTAAAAGCCGCGTCGGTAATATAGGAATCTCGGATTGAGCAAAGTAGCAAGCAGTGATCCTTTGGAAACTCCAGTTCGAGAAGAACGATTTCGAAGCAGCAGAGCAAAGTTACTGGTTGGAGAGGAGTCTTCTTGAAACTGCAATGGTTTCAGCTGACGGTATTCAACCGGCTGGAGTTTCCGCAACACTTTGCGTCTCTTCCTTATCGTCATTGCTATAACCTCTCGAGACTACACGACACAGATATATATAGATTTCCCTATACATATGTATACAGACGGTACCTTCGGCTCATGTGCATGCGGCTAGAAGATTCACCGATAACATAACGTATAAGAAGACTTTGTAATTACGAGGGAAGTCGCGAACTCCTCGGTAAAATTACCGCAGGACTCATCGCGAAATCTCACAATCGCTATTACAATAATACTTATAGGTACACTTAACGTCGCTAATTGAACGAAGATTCAGCGATTAGAGAGATCGAGCCGTTTTCATATCGCGTGCAACACAATCGCAATCTCTTTCATTACCGGCTATCAGCATTTAGTTCGAAACATCAATTTCTGGAGAACTCATTCATTCTATTCGGGTATTCATGAAGAATCACCAAAGACGCGTAAGCGATCTATATATAACGATATGAAAATCAAAAATTTACTCTAAGTACAGGAAAATAAAAATTTTGTGGGAAAATTTTCTTTCCATCAAGTCTATCGAGTGAAGGATTAACATGCCGGATATGTGTTTTTCGTTTTTTTTTTTTTAAGCAATTTTCCATATTTTTCCATGTCGGATTTGCGGCTATGAATACGCGTTAGTGGGGACGGGATAAAGTCGAAAAAAAAGAAAAGTTGTACCTAAGCGCAGATGCGTATTCGAAGATAGTTGGAGCGAAGCAATTAAAACATACGGCCGTAAAAGGCACCGGGGGCTAAACGTTGAGCGGATCTTGCCGTACTCGGTTATTACGTTCCAACAGTTACAGTCTTGTGTAAGTGCGGTCCCGTGTGCGTGCACATCGCAATATTTCCCTTCGCGGTATTATCGTCGTTGCACACACGTATACTTTGCTGTCTAAGCCGCGTGAGTGCGCGCGCATATATGCTTTAGCAATACGGCGGGTCTTACTCAATAATAAATACGTCAGATAAAATATTAAAAATCTTCAGGTACGGAAGGCATAGCCGAGCCGTGGGATATGTTAGTACTCGGGGCAGATATATACCAGATAGGCATCTACTTTCGCTGTCTCGAAGGCTTATATAGCTTTTCTTTCGACGACGAACCCTCGAGGAGGATATATATTCGAACGAGCGATGTTATAGAGACGCAGTGAGAAAGAGCCGGAGATAGATGTGATGAGAGGTGGCCAAGCGATATGGTCGTCAGTCTTCTCGGCACCCTTTGTACACACATCTATCTAGATATACGTGTAGATGTATATCTATACCCTCTACTATATGCTCTTCAACTCTTTGCAAAGTATCATCGGTTCGTTTCATCTTCGATGGCCGAACCTCGAGGACTCTTCTACCGTGAATTCTAATCATCTTTTTTTCTTGCTTCATTTCCTGCCACGTGTCCTGACCCACTGTCCGATATTTCGAAGAAAAACTTTCGCATTTCCTAGATGAGGTGGGAAAAAAAGTTTCGATCGATAGAAACGAATATCTTCGATTGGCTGGATACGCCAAAGATGAAAAAAAAAAAAAAGTTTCTATCGCAATGACTCATATAGAAAATTGATATTTTTTTTGTTGATAAATCACTATAATTTGATTTGATTTAATATTATCAAACAGATTTTACAACTTTTTGGAATGTTCTATATTCTAATATTCTCATATAATCAAAATAAATTTTGATAAATCAAGTATTCTTTTTATATTATATTTTTATGTGCACTTATAGGATTTTTTAAATGTTCGTCTAACCAGAGGACTAAAAGGAACAATTCACATAACGATTTATATCGGGAGCGTTTCCAAACTATTCGCTACAATTCATACAATTTATATTAGCTGCAGGATTTAGTATACGAGACACAGAGCGTTATCCACCCCTAGTCTGGTCGATTGCCGTTACGTGTTCGCTGGGAAAGTACGGCTATGAAACCAGCAGCCGAGAGAGAAGCTTTAACGCGTTCATATAGCTCCGAATGACGATCCGTTGGGGAAACGTACTTCCCTCGTATCTGCGGCAATGAATATATCCGGAAATACGGTTTTTTCGCAACAAGGAAAGGCGTAACACACGTGTGATCTCTCTTCCTCTTTGCACTTGCGCGCGACAAGCCGATAACCTTTTCATATTTCTCTACGAAACGTTTCGGTATTTCATCTCGTACGTCGTCAAGTTCTTTGCTTCAAATACCGATAAAATATCTTATCGTTTATATAATATCATAAATGTACACGTTTTTCTGGTTTCTGATAATCCTGTATCCAACATCAAACGGTACTCGCTACTTCAGCGAGAAAAAAGAAAACTTGAAACCTCGCAAAGTAGCTACGAGACTGGTTGAAGTTCGAAGCTCGAAAACGTGTTTGACGCCTTTACTGGAAACTGTTGGCTGCGGGGTAAGCTTGATTGAAATAATTTTCATACCGCGAGGATTTATCCAACGAACAGGAGGCGCATGTATGTACGGGCGAAGAAGTGAAAACGAGAAAGAGCGGTGGGAGAGGGAGGGAAGAAGAATCATGGCGAAACCTCGAGGTGGTAGGTCAGGACCCGTGTCGGTCAAGGTCGGAGTTAAAGTACGACGGGGTAACAATAATATGTAATTAACAGCCTCGAGAACATCGAGAGGAGAGAACGCACCATGGACAACCCGATGGACAGCTTCCACCGGCAGTTTAAACTCCCTCTCGTCGCCGGTAGGTAGTTATACTTATACTGGCTGCTGCCGCGCAATATCCCAACCTCGAGACGTTTGTGCATCGAGCGCACGTTATACGAGAAAGACGACGACGAAGCGTGAGCACTCGAGCTCTCGACTCTTTTCTCTACCCTTTCTCACTCTCTTTCTCTTAACCGTGCGGCCGATCTCAGCGCGCACGACTTTTGAGTTAATTGACGTCCGGCCGGGTCCCGAGTATCTCGCATAAAACGGGGCTACTTCAGGCTCGTTACTTCGAGTCCCGCGTATATAACTGTTACCACGCGTCTCGTGTCCTGCACGGAGAAGTTCATTCTCAACTGAGAACAAATTAGAGAAACAAGTTCCCCGAGAGAATACGTAAATAGAGTAGGCGGATGAACGATTTTTTTTTTTTTTTTTTTTCGAGAATGAATTTTCTTGATTGGAATGAGAAAATAATTAAATTATATTTTTAAATAGACTTCGAAATCATTGGATTGCTGAGTTAATCAATAGGAACGAATCAGATTGATTGAGATTGGATTGATCGTTAAGATGCAAATCGCGCAATTTAATTAATTAATTATTTTTCTTATGGACTTTCAGTATTTTTTTGTTTTTTAGTCCGATTAGTTCGAAGGTTCTCGAGAAGGCAACGAATATTTTTCTTTCTTATGGATACGCAGTGTTTTTTTTTTTTTTTTTTTTTTTTCGAGTGCTTTTAGTTAGATTGGTTCAAGCATCTTGCAGAAGGTAACCACGTTTTTTCTGTTTTATCTTTGATTCGATACACTTTCGAGGTACAATTAAGTTTGCAACAGTAAGTGAGTGCGTGTCAGCGATTGCCGGGGTTACGCGCGTTTACAAACGCTCGCATGGATGACGAATGGATTCGCGTAATTACAGGCTTTTCGCTAAAGCCGGAATCACGATAAGGTCCATTTCTCGATTGGTTACTCGCCGCTTTTTACCGCAGACCGCAAATATAAAGAGAATCGATGGTTGAGCGCACGGCAGAGGGGATACGGCTTGTGTAGTACCTACTTGTAAGTACTGTATTCCATAGAACTCGCGTTTCTTCCGCGTAATGAGGGGCGATTCGTGATAAGGAACACTTCCTTTTAAAGACACACGCGGAGCACCGTTATTATTGCGCGTACACAGAACTTCACCTAGAGATGTAAGCTAAATCTTCGTATTCGATTGCCTATCTCTTTCGCTTCTTTTATTCCAATGTATCTCTTATGTATCGTATCTCTCTGCCTCCTCTCTCGCGCTGCCTCCTTTTAAATTCGACGTCTCCCAATTTTTTATTGCAAACATCGAATAAATTTTAATTAACGATGCTACGACCAGATATATTTATGCAACGGAAAAATGTTCGATACAATGGAGCGTCTAGTGATATGCAGAAAAAATATTGAGGCGAACTAGTTATATGTATTATATGTACAGAGATCGAAGAAAGTCGGTGAACCGAGGCGCTCCGAAGATGGATTCGCATCTTCCTCGGAGGAGCTTGTAATAAGCCGTTGATGCATGATAAGAAGCCTCTCTTCTCTTTTTTATCTTTCTCATTCTCATTCTTCCGTTTCTGCTCGCTGAGGTAGAACGTATGGTTAACGTTCCACGCCATATTCAGCATGACGATTCGTCTTTCGTATCGAAACCTGTTCGCTCATCCCCTTCTCCTCCCCACCCGTGACGAGTACCCGGATTCGCGTACGCGCGGTTTATTATTGCGACGACTGTTTGTTCATTTTTTTGTTTCTTTTTATCCATTTTTTTTTCGTATCATCTTGAATCAGCAAGAAAATAAAATATATGGCTTATTATAAGAGCGATGTATCGCTGCTAGAATTTCTGTGTATATATGCAATGAGTCGTGTGTATAGAGGGGCGTGCATTGTGCGTATTTACGGGTTCGTCCCCCGTGCCGCTCTCGGTATGCGGTGAGAATATATCGATCTTCGTCAATCGACAACACCTGAAGAACTTCAATCACGGTGCAATCACGCTCGAGGGAAATACTCGGATGGTATTTCGAGAGGAGGTTCGAGAATCGCGTCGAGTATAATCGACATTCTCTCTCGAGGAAGACCCGCGTCTTGGGTCTCGTGGTATGTAACTATACGCGCAATGGTCGCAACAACGAGAGAAAGCGAGATATACGCGAGGGAGCTATAAACATAAATACCCACTTTGCAATCCCTACCTGTCAATCCTCTATCGTGTTCGCTCTCTGTGTACAACATGGTGATTACGATCTTTCGTTCGCAGACGCACGTCTGTCTCGAGTTCCCAAAGTAAGCCCGAGACTTTTACGAGACCGCTCTATTTGATTGTACAATGAATGCGGAAAACCTTGTAGCGCTATTGGGTTGATTAACGCTTCGTTGATGAAATCGGAACGATTTTACGATACTGGCGAATTTCAATCGCAGAGCAACTTTCCCCGAGATGATTCTTCAAAAAAAATTCCGGGAAATTTGAAAAAAAAAAAAATAGGTTAAGCAGACAGTGAATTTTAGTAGTTTCGATATCTCTTTGTATACCGATATCAAGAGATGCGGCAGCGTCTCGACGCCAAGTACTTCCTTTCAACTCGGAGCAAAGCTTTTCAGCTCTTGTCGCGGATAAACAGCTCGCTCGTTGAATTATACACCGGATGCTCTTGGGATACTATAATGAAAATCGATCGTCTTTGTTCCTTGTCTCATATATATATATTGCTACCGGTTCATAAATCAAAGTACATCGGGCACGAGAAAATATTTCGTCTAACGAGCGAATCGATCCGTCTTTTATACCGCAGAGTTTGGTCCATTGGCGGCTGCTGTTACTCGTTACAAATGACCACCCGGAAATTACGATATTGTTTTTTTTTTAACACTGTTGGGCAAAAGTTTTCGGGGTACTATAGTAAAAGTAACAAAGAGCGCCTTTCCATGTTCCTAATATGTGGATTAATGGCGTGTTTGCCTTCTCGTCGTAACCCAAAAGTAGATATATAACTATCTATCGTGGCTTTGTATATATCTATATATATATTTTCTGTACAAAGTCGAGTCATAAGTTACGTTGGCAAGTCCGCCTTGTTCGCCGACGCCGTGCTGCGTGTATGACAGTCCTCGGTGTGCAGGTGCAGCGAATTGCTTACACGTTGCGCGCGGTCCACAAACTCTGCGGGTAAAGTGAATGCTCCCTTACTCTCGGCTCCCGCTTTCCGTGTGCTTCGTTGCTTCCTCCACATTCTCTCTCACATTTCACCAATGTGAGAATCTTCTCTCGAGCGTTTTTGACTCTGCGAAATCGTCTGTTCTCTGTCCCGCGAGGGATTAGTCGCCTGCTCTACCAACTGATTTCGCGAACACTCCCACTTCTGTTATTGTTGTCGACGCGAGATCTTCGTATATACATATATATGTTTTCTGGATACCGAAACGTTTTTCATTGTCAAAAGCTTTCGTGCTCTTTTCACTGGTCAGAATTGTTGGGCCAAGGAAACACACGAAACGAGATTGCGAGGAATATGGAACGGAAGGATTCGGAGCAGAGCAATAGCTCTTAATTAACCCTTTCATGACTAGTGCACGAAACTTTTCCTCAGTTCGCTTGTTGTCTGTTGTTAGAGACTGCGATGTAACAAATTTAATTAGCGTTATTGATTCGCGTCAACGACGAATCAGAAAAATAAAAAATTGTATAGCAGTAGGTACAATTTTCTTCGAACTGTAGCTACTAGTGCCAATATATTTTGCTTGGAAATACATAAAATGCAGTGAAAACTATATTTCCATAATAAATTTTGTATAAAAAAAAAGATATGACAGAAATTGCACGGTGGACTTGAGACTGAGATATTAAAATGGCAATATCAGCGAGTCGTATATTTTTCATAGTTTTAATTTAGCCAGCGAAAGGGTTAATAAGAACCTAATGTGAGTCTTGATAAAACTATTATCTGCTCCGAGAAAAAAAAATGTCAAAGTTCAGAATAAATCTTGTTACAGAGGTTGAAAGAAGTCAACGTCGAGATTAAAAGCACCTGTCGCTTCCTCGTCAATTTCTCTCGGTTAATGAAAAACTCACGAGTCATTATCTTTCGGCTTATTGTGTTTGTTATACCGTGAATAAAAAAAAAGTATAGCTCGCGACTGCTGAGGGAATTTTTTTTCAGTATAATGCTTCAACACCTCTCGTCAACGTTGCGCCAAATAATAAATATAGGGATAAAGCATAATGTCAAAAAATGCTGTCATCCCCTGTGTCTCTCTTTCTCCCCTTTCGTTACTCTTTGTAAATGGAGTTTTTCAGGACTTTATTTACGATTCGCGGGGCAGGCGACGGAGTGCAGAATTCCATTTTTTATAAGTCCCCACCGCGGATACTCCGGTGCGCGTAATAAACGTGCTCGCGACGCGATTTTGAGAGAATGAGATAGTTGTGTGTGATGCTGCGCAAAACACAGAGAGTACAGATCTGCGCTGCGCGGTGATCCTTCTCTCGCATGGGTAGTAAATGCCGCTGTTGCTCGTCTATGCCTCAGCGTGTGGTTATCCGTGAGGCTTCGCTTACTTTCATTACGCACACTCTTCGCCGGATATTAAAGATTTTATGTGAAAAGCTCGTTTATGAGGTATTTCACGAATCGTTTTATTTGCCTTTACTGTGAATACTCGTCTGTTAATGACCACTGCGTATGAGCACTCGAAAAGACTTAACATGATCAATTCATCGTATTTTAATTCGCGATATATCATCGCGGCAATTACCTTTTAGATATTTCAGTACAGTAGGGTTCGCGTAAATTATTTTCTCACTCATCTAACGTCTGAAGTACTTGAAGAATCGGAAAAAGCTGATTCGCGAAGGCGGAATAAATGATCTCTGGGATATTTGAGGTAACACCCTGAAGCCAAATATCGACAAAAAAAAAATTGGTGTTCGTCTTGATCGCAAGTTTCCGACTTTTTCGGGGCTTCATATTCTTTTTTCCTTCGGGCTTTCATTATTGCGCATAAAATATAATAACGCTTCGGTGCTGCGCATGTTTCTTACTCGTATTCTGACGTATCGCACGCAATGCAAGGAGTGAATTCTCGCGAGCATGAAAGCTTACCCCTTACAACGTTCATCAGGCTTCCAGCACCTGAGGGGCATAGTATGCAAAAATGCAGATTTATGTCGTCGGGTACGTTTTACGTCTCAGCAGGGACGGGAAAAAGTGTCGCGAGAGTTGGCTCACTCACGGAGACCTGCTTCTCTGTTCACCGTCTCTCGCCAACATCAAGCCAGAGGGCTGAGAGGTAAGTGTCGACGTCGGGTTCGGCACAAATTGTGTGGAAGCTCGTAAATCACGTCCCCATTCGTTCCCTCCCACGGTACAAGCTTTTCCATCTGAGCTCGTGGCCCTACACAACCATACCGTACCTTTTTCATTGTGAAAATGAGCCGCGTCTGTGTAGGACACGAGTCTTTCTTTCTTGCCGTTTACGTCCTACCGCCCTACAGCCCTATAGAATAGTTCGAAATGGCAGGATCATTATTCAAACCCCCTATCTCTCTGTTGAGCGTGATTTCGACGACTTTTTGTTGGACATAAACGTGTTTATGTGCAATATTTTCATATTAACACGCCACGTGAGAGGCACGTTTTTTTTCAACAATTGACCGCAATTCATTACTACAGCTTGAACGACAATCAGAATTTCTGAGAAGATTTTTTTTTTTCCGTTTAAAAAAATAACGTTCTCAGGAATTCTGAGTTTCAAATGACTAAATCAACGTTGATAGGCTTTTTCTTATCTGTTTTGATTTTTTAGAAAAAACATTGAAACATATATTGTCTTTTTTTCATTGCTGGGAAAGAAGACGTAATGCTTGGGGAAAATCCCTTACCTGCATCACTGATTTTCTTGTCGAATTGCTTGAGAGTAGGTAGCAAAAGAACACCGGATCCGAGCTGTAGACCGTGGCATATAGAATGAACGATAACGGCAACCACGGCAACCACGTAGCCCCAATTACCCTCCGGATAGTAATGTCTCTTAAGGGTAACCCTCTTCCTAGCGTTGGCGGCGGTCAACGACTCCTCCGGGTCGTCCTCATTCTCGGCAACGAGATCATCGAACTCGGGCTCGTTGCGTAATCCACCTTCGAGTATCAGCTGTTCAGAGAATCTCCGTCTCAGCATCTTTGGTGTCACTGGTCCAATGCTACCGCGTCGAGAACTACGAATACTTGCGTCTGAATCACGTCTTACGATACTCGGTCTTTTACCTTTCGAGATATTTCTAAGCATTTCGTATTTATTGCCCTCGGCAGGGTGATTAAGAAGGTGATTCTTTCCAGCAGACAATTTTGATTGCTCTCTACCTTGCAAGGCAAGTAAACAGCATGGTTTCAAAGTAGTTTGACCTGATGCGACATTCCGAACGGCACCGATATACGTATCCTTGATTAACGACTGATCGGAAAGTCTTCGCTGATCGTTTGCACAACAGCGTCTCGAGAATGTTTGATCGGAATGCCTTCGTTCCGTACTTCGCGAAGATGGAACTCCAATCTGTTGCTGATGTAGCTTGCTGTCCACCGAAGCGTTCAATGTATTCACAGAGTTTCGAGCTGACGATGGCGCCAGTATGCTCTGACAAGTTGAGATCGAGTAGCCGGAGTCTTGTCTCTTAATGGAATAACTCGAAAACGAATCTCTCGCAGATGTCGATGACACCGAGTCCGTTCGACAGGTACACTCAGTCATCATCTTTCGCGCTATGAAGTGAGACTTTACCAATCGCGCGGTTATGTCCGGATAGGCGAGAAACACTTCGGGAAGTTCTATTTCAATTACGGACGATGATCTACTCGTTCCGGAAGATGATGTCCTGGTGACGCTTCGAGAACCAGAACGACGCAAAGACGAGGACGAACTAACCGAAGAACCAGCAGAATCATGACTTCTCGCTTCGGTTAATTTTTTTTTGCTTATCTGCTGATTCCAACGAGCAACGATACTTCTTCTGCGTGTCAGTTCATCGGGTTCGACGATTGCATTTCTTTCCTCCATAGCAGCGCTGTAAGAATGACGTCTTCTGTGGTACGATTGACGTCCATCGGGACTCGAGTTCAATTCTTCTTCTGTTTCCATTCTATCCACCACGGTAGTTCTTCACGAATTCCGAAGGAGACTCACGTGTGTAGCGTCTAACTTTCTGATTATCAGGGACGCGTAAGAGTATTCTATGGTTACCCGACGAAGATAGAGAATTGCGTATCCATCCAGCGTGAGACTGGCTGTCTACCTTCATCCACTTCTCGACGAAGAAAAGTTTTACCGGAACCAAAGGGAAACTTCTTTCTCGTTGGAAGACGGGGTAAAGTGAGAAAGATTGATAACGAATTTTATCTCAGGTCTCAACTCTGGGCCGCACTTCTATCACGGAGACTAACTCAATCGGGGAATAACGTCGCGTCTAGACACAAGTGAATTTACTCGCGTATCTCAATTGCTCCGTATTCTTTCTACTGAATAGAAATTTTATCGGACTTGTCGAAAAATTCTTTAACATAACCAATCCAATAATCGTCATCGCTGTGCCGTTCTTCTGTCTTCATAGTTTTTTTAAACGCATTTCTTCGCACGAACTACCAAACCTATTGCAAATTTAATCACTTCCGCGAACCGGCCGATGACTGGTCGTCGTGGAAAATTTGAACGTCACCACCAACTGCTATAACGCTACAGCTATAGCTCACCAAAGTAGTCGTGACACCGACGAGGATGAGTTACGTAATGAATCGAGCTTCGTCCCTGCAGGTTTGCCCGATGAGTTCTAACCTGCTGCTGATTCTCTCACTTCCACTAATACTCCTGGCATTCTGCACCCTACGAATTCTTCGCCTGCCGTACGAACATCCTTGCGCGGTCTAATGAAAACTGATAGACGTAACAAAATCACTCTTCATTCCCACCCCACGTTGAGCTTCACCAGCTGAATCAGGAGCAGGGGGAGAGCAGAAGAAGAAGCCGCAGCGGGAGCAGCAACATGAGCAAAGACGACGGGGGGGAGTTAGGAAGATTACGACAGAGTCTTTGCGGTGTGTTCTTTGGGCATCATTCGAAGACATCGGGCATGCCTGGCACGCCTGGAATAGAACGTGAGGGTCGTGACGTTGCGAGAGCACTATCGAGACACTCCGGCTATGTGTCCTATGGGGCTGTCCTTTCTTGCTGGTGTTGCTCTCGAGTACACCCAACACCAGCCAGAATTCTGTTACCGATGGCTTGCTACTTCTTCGGTTGCTTTCTCAGCTGGGCTACTTGGTAATCTGGCGTCACCTTGCGATTTCGTACTGCTACGTATGAAATGCTGTGGATTCACGACTTCCACTCTATACCCATCTGTACTATTGTCCGTAGAATTTCACTATAGCTTCTACAAGTAGGTATGCGCGTATCGTTGTTGTCCCATCTGTTGCATCGACGTATCGGAACGTGACTGTTGAAAGACACGTAGCTCTAGGCGAACGGTTACGCCGAAGCCGAAACATTGGGGTTACCCATCGTATTCCATGAATTGTTTATTGCGAGTACTGTTTTGCTGCTTCGTAAGAAGAGAGTTATGGAGCGGAGAATTCCCGCTCAGTGCAAAAAGGGAGATTACATTTTGGAGGAGTTTATTTATGTTGGGTGGGCGGATTCAATTATTATGTTGTGAAAGTTTGTAATGGAGAGGTCTATGCTGATTGTATTTTACAAAAGTGACCTGTACCTTGCTGCTAGCAAATGTATATTACTATCTACAAGACAAGCATATATATGAGATGATACAAGGAAAAATTTTCCTCTTATCTTGTTGGAGAATATACGAACTTTCAACTCTTGGACTTAGAGAGTAAAGTTTTGTCTTCCGGGGCGCGGTAAAAGCTGGCAATTTTTAAGTTTGTGCGGGATATACCATGCGGTGGAGGAACACGACAGCGGGGAATTTTTAAGTTACTATCGAGAGGCGGCTGAAGAGCGCCAACTAAGGCGAACTTCTGATTTTAGCCAAGATAGGGGAAAAAGCCGATAATGATGGTGAAGTTTTATTGAAAAAGATCTGTAAGTGATATCAAGGGATTTTTTTAATGATTGTTGCGGGTTGGGAGTGGTGATGCGGGTTGATGGCACCCTCGCATCGTATAGTGCGGTATCACTGTGCGAGAGAGACAACTGCCCGATTTGTTCCGACAAAACGGTGATTTCGTTTGATTAATTGACAACAATTCGTAACTTGTGCTGATGAATACAACCTGCCCTTGCATGAGCCATTCTCATGCCTGTACCGACACGGTATTTGATTTTTAATATGAATGGTTGCTTTATGAAAACGTAAAAATGAAGGATAAACGGCGACGTCTCAAGCGATGTCATAAGAGGCAATGTATGTACAGCCGCCATCTAGGCGACTTTTTCGATCGATTATCTCAAAAACTACGCTGTTAACTTCGTTCAAATTTTACATGACTACAAAAATGACAATCTTAATTACTTTCACCTTACTTTATCCTCGGAAAGAATTGTTTTCGGCTATTTATTTCATTTCAGAAAGGTTTTGCAAACTTATTTCTACAGTGTCATTTCTTAGATGTCTATCCAATTATAAAATGATAATTTTTCACAAAAATAATCATCCGACGTAATATCATCTTCTCTCTGAAGTGTATTGTGTGCCGCATCGAGGGCGTGAGATAGACCGCATGTTTTTCTCGCCGGTACGTCGGTTCGATGAGAATGCCTGCCGTGATTGATGCAACACGGTACGCGAGAGGCCCTCTTGTCGAATGCTAATGGAGTTCATGCGAGCGAAGTCGTACACAAGTTGGGGGTCACTCGCCAAAGCTTCGAAGGCCGAAATTATTCGTGCCGGTATACTAATGGTATGTAGATTAACCATGGGTTCAGCCTACATGTTGCTTACTTTGGGCGAAGGATGACTCGTGTACGAGCGAACAATGGAAAAACAAAACAGGCTTACAGTCAAACTTTTCGTAAGTTGAATGAAGTTTGCGAAAGATAAATTTATGATGAAATCGAATCGCGACAGAATTGATGAAAAAGGATGGAGTTATTAACTGTCGTAACATTTTTTTTTTTTTTCGTCATCGTCCCTCATATCTCGAGTTTGCTTACCTGCCGAGTGAAGAGCCGGATGATGAAACTTTCTTTCAGCAGTAAGGTGCCAGCTACCAGGTGCGGCAAGCTGAAGACCAATTCCAAGGAAGTGCACGAGGGCCGAACACGTTACAACAACGTATCCCCAGCCACCCTCGGGATAATAGTGTCTTCTCAATGTCATTTCCTTCTTGTGATCGATAGTAGGACGTTGCTTCGTCGGTGATTCGTTCGGATCTCTGCCGTCTCTCAAATTGCCCGCAAAACTTTTTGTTCTTCGTCCAAACGACTTGCCGAGATCGGGACGAAAGTCGTATGTCGTCGATCTCGAGCGAAATCGTCGATCCGGAAAGGTTCCGCTCTCGACGCAATTATTCTTCGTCCGCTGTGGCTGCTGTGGCTGATGTTCTATCGGTGATCGAAATGGATCAACCTGAAGCTCCAGAAATCCGTCCGACTTACATTTCGGACAGGCGTGCTTGCTGCGCCAATTTCTCGCGAACGCCGATGACACGTCATCGTAATCGATTATTCTTATCACCGGCGGTTTGACAATTTCCCTCGAGTTTATGTTGCAAGTCGATATTACAAAGTGCGAAGCTTTGTCAACGTCATTCACCCGGATCGGACGTGTTAGTTCCGGAGTCGCAGGACCGGAAGACAATTTTCCATCAACGACCGTTCTCTCCTCTTTCCGAAAGTCACGTTGCTTATTTAACTTGGACGATTCCGAGGTTTCGCCATGGGTGAGCTTCAGGTTCGATGTACTTTTGACAAGACGAGAATTCTTCGTTTCGTTGCAATCACTTCTGGATTTACTTTTGCCCAATGTCTTCAACGACAGATGAAGGGTTCTCGATATCTGACGATTTCTCCGATCGATCGATTCTCCTGCGTTCGAACACTTATCGAATAGTTTTTCTTCGTCCATCGAAGTGATACAATCGTCCGGTCCCCGTGAGGATGATGAATCGTTGAGTGAAGAATTAACGAAGCTCTTCGGCATCTTCGATTCATTACTCGCATCGTCATTACCTAATGTGATACATCGATCCGACGGTTTTTCATTAAACGGACCTACACCACACGGCGAATTCCCCGATACCTGCGACAATCCCGTGTCAATTTTTTTCTTTTTGGACAAAACGAGTTCCGGCGCGCGTTCGTTTATCTCACTTTTTGATGATGTCACGTCGAGGATCGGTTCGTCGCTGAACGTTGGGATAATCGTGTAAGCACGTGACACAGGATCGACACGAACTTTAACGGTGACCGCACGATCCGGCCAAGAACTGCTGTGCCTCATATTTTCCTTCGGTTCTTTGCTCGTCGGCACTGTCATGTCGCATAAAATTTAATTATCGGACTTTCAAACCGTTTCCTATTCTTGAAGCGTTAAAACACTAAATACGAGAATATCGTCGATCTTTTTGGAATTTTTTTTATCCGTTTATAACTCCGATGGGCAGAAAAGGCGGTGTCTCAAAGGACTCTTTTGTTCTTCCTTCGGCGTCTTTGGTTTTTTTTTCTTTCACGATCCAACAGCCTCGGAAAGACCCAATTATTATAATTCCTCTTTCGTCTTGAAAACGTTGTTCTTCACTTTGCCAACGAATTAATTAAGAAATTCCGTCTTTTCGAGTTTTTTCGTGAAAACTTTGTGTATCCTCGGGTTATCGCACTGGGCGTTTCGCATGCCGGTGAAGCGAAAAATTCATTGAAACTATGATGACCCCCGGGCAACTCATCTCGGCGAAGGTGATGCCGATGGTAGACTGAGGTTGCTGCACGGTATATTTTATAAGGTTCAACGTCGCGCGGCAATTTCATTTTCGTACCCTTTTTTCCCGTGTGTTCATAGGAGCTCTCATAGCTCAGCAGACAAAGTTTTATGCAAGCGGATTGGTAGCGCGGGATATATCCCCTGGTGTACCAGAGCTTCCGGTATTTATTTACAATGTATACGAGCGAATAAACAAAATTGAACGTACCGGTGGGAGCCGTCGAGTTTTGCCTCCGAAGCTTGATAATAAATTCTTACAACTTGTTACGAAGTTCTTGCGGTTAGTAAACTCGCTATTTTATTGAGTTCGGTCGACGTATCGAGAAACATCCGGCGGGCAAATATAGAGTTCCGTTCGTTTTTGACGACGAGAATATTAACCATTTTTTTTACATTCGATAACCTTCTTATCTACGATTTCGATATCACGTAATGAAAAAAAAAATCTCAACTTTATACTTCCAAAGTTTGCGCTATCCCCGTTATCCTAATCTGCTCACCTTTCCACAAAAAATACTTTCATTATCTCGCGTCCACTTTGAAGTTATCTTATCATTGTTTCACTCTTCTCGAATACCGCTATATTTTACATGAATTGTTAATCATTTTTATTTTCTCTCGACGTAATCGTAGCTGAAAGCTTAACGTGACGAAAAAAATAGTGTAAACCCTGATGTAGACTTTTCAAGCGAGTATAACCGGCACAGATCGTGGCAAACGCGCCAGAGTGACTGAAGTCCACGTGTCATCCGCGCGATAGCAACCCCTCGTACTCAACGAGAGAATGGTACATTGCACAGGGGGCGCATGCCCCGAAGTTCCCGTCGAACTACATTCAGCGCGCGCTGAAAGGGCTTTCCATGTGTGGATGTAAACCTACTTCTGCGTGTTTAACACGAGGGTAGCAAGACACAGAAGCACACGGATACATTTTGGTCGAGTAGACACCAACCCTCAGCAACGAGGGTATACATATGTATGTATACTATATATATATATGTATGGTTAACGCACTCATCGACGCCGCTGCCCCGCAGACGTCTCGTCGCGTGGACCTACCCCAATGTCTGAAGAGTTGAGCGTGTTATTCTCACCCACGATAACTCACCGCGCCAAAGCCCCGGGGCTCCTGTGGCCAATTGCACGAAGCTAAAGGGAGAAAGGGCTAAAAGGACTTTCGACGAGCAAACCCAACGAAGAGGGCTCCAACCGATTGGGGGGATTAAACAATCTCGGTCAAGGTTACGAGTACCCAAGTGAAACAGGTACGCATTAGGGCCAAGTCGACGATCAACGTTCTTTCGAGCAAACAATAAATTCAACGTATCAGCAGATCGAAAAAAAACATTTTTTTTTTACGAAACATTGATTTTGAATATCGAAAAATCAATGTTTGAGTTTGTAATACACATTCATTAGTCCAAACTTTCTATTTTCTTCATTATACGAATTTTAACGCGAATTCCGATGTTTTTTTTTATTGATTTCATAATAAATTGGTTTGTCGTATTAAAAACCTGATATCCAAACGTCCATATTAAAATTATGAGGCAAGTTTTGAGAGAAAGCCTTTACTAAGTAATTTGATGGAAAAAAAAACAAATGGTTCGGATGAACAGAGAGCGACGGTAATATCCATTGGGATAATTACACTATGGTAATAGCGTAAATTAAGTCGCCGATGTCAGGCGATTCGTAAAAACTTCCGTCAAACGTCACACGGCATAATAACTACGTGGGAGGGTTATTATCTCATTGCGACATCTACCTACAGAGCTCCCTTCCACAGGATATATTATTATTATTATTGTTATTGCGAAGAAGTAGGGCGATCTTGATGGGTTTGCGTCAAAGGTGGGTGGCGAGAATGCCTGCGCACGTACGCTGCCCTTTATATACATAGTTCTGGACGTACCTTACGAGTGAACCGGTTAATTCATTGTGAGTTTTATCTGGTAAGGTGGTAGTTCGGTCTCATTCTTGTTCAAAGCGTCGTCGAGGGGTTGGCTTCGTGGGCATAGCAATGGCCCAACGAGTCGACAGAACACCGCGTCGTCTAATCGGGAAAAGTTAATTAAATTTATGCGTTCCGCGAAGCCAGTACCAAAGTACTGATAAGTATATGGCGTACAGTCCGTATATATTCCGTTGCTGCGTGCGTAACGCCTAATCTCTCAGAACGAATGGATTGACCGAGAATTTCGTTCATAACTCGAGTGTAACACAATGTGGATTCTTCGAAATCATTATTTAAGCGATTTTTTTCATTATCGTCTCCATTAACCTTTCTTTTCTTTTGAACTCGTAATTTTTTTCGTAAATATCAAGTTTTATCTTTACCAATTACTTATTTTTACGACCGATCTTATTTGCTTCCTTCTTTTCTGTTATTGTCATGTGATAAAAAAACAACAAAAAAAAAAACAAAATTTCGCGAAAATACGAATAAATTTCGAGGTATTTTGTCGTAATAAAAAACACACACAATATATTATTTATTTTAATTTAATATAGGAAACTTGTTCGCTATCTTTACGACAATAATATTGGTGTTTATTTACAAGAAAAAAAAATGAATACTATCTTAACGTCGATAGTTGCGCCAAAGCGATATTTATTCTGGCCTTAAGTTCGTCGGCGTATCTCAACGCTGACTTGTCTATAAGTATATCCTCCATCATGAGATCGCAATCTAGATGCCTGTCATCGCATATTCTGTGATGGTGCTTTAGAGCGTCCCGTGGATCGAGATGATAGGCTCGTCTCGTCGATGGATTCAGGGTCGTGAGAGCATAGTGGTTGTGAACGGTGAGTGCGCGCTTCGTCGACACGAAGCTCTTCACCGAGTCACCCTCCGGTGACACCGCGGCGGTTCTCACAGTATCGAGATAACACGGCGATGTCTCGACGGTGTTCTCTGCGTCGACAGATGAAACGTATCCTACCGCGGAACTTCGAAGATTAACGCGCGTCTGCAAATCCGGAAAGAAATATACGTTTCTCACGGCGTAGGAGGCAAAGTCCTTGAAAGATCTGCCGAGTTTCATTCTCTCGTCGGTCAACAGCTGTGACCAATTCTTTCGTCTCACCGGTATGATAGTCTCGTCTATGTCGATCGGCATGACGAATTCCGAACTGTAGAGATTCTCGTAGAAGCAATGATTGTAAGGTATAAGTTCCATTCGTCTCTTTATCCAAACGTCTTTGGCAAAGAGTTCTCGTCTCTTCGCAACGTCGTTAGGCAAAATACCGGGCAATTCAAATGCAAACCATCGCACTACGTTTGATTTTTCATACATTCTCAATACCCGCGAAACATTTTCGTGCACATTGAAGACATAAATGTATATCATATCGGCCCCAAGTATTCTGTTGAGTTCGATGAACGCCACGAGTTTCTCGCTTATGTCCTCATCAAAGTCGAGAGCCTTTATGCAAAGTGTGAATTGATTCCTATTTCTACGGGGCGCTATCGATGCTCCGGGGATTTCATTGTTTTCTCGAAGGAGTGTTTTATCGGAGGGTTTGCGAACTAATAAACTATGACTAGGATTCTCGTAGCACGATTGGAGACCCACGTAGACACTCTGGAGATTGTTCGTTGTCGGCAATTGACATGTTATTAAGATCCCCGTGTAACCGTCACCCGAATCACTCCACTCGTCCAACCAGATGTCCGAGATCAGCGCCTCCACGGTGAAAGATCGGGTTCTTCCATCATCGTCTTTGTGCCTTGAAACGAAATGAATGGCATTCATTATTAAGTACACCAAAACGCGTCAACTAAAACCGAAGGCTATAGATATTTTAGTCATTTAGGAAATAAAAAAAAGGGTTTTTTCGTAATTGGCAATATCCTGATCCCTTTTGGTTTTTTTTTCAATAGAGCAGAAAAATGCATGAAAACATGTACTGTAGATAACTTTTTTGACCTCATAGACTTTTGCGCCAAAAATTTTTATATTCTTGAAACAGCTGTAAAAAAACGTGTCTATAATGTCGTAGTGTATCCTCTCTTAACTATTTTTTTTTTTCGTAAAATTAAGGTTTTTTTTTTCGTTTTCTAAAAAAATTATTCATTAAAAAGTGATTTATCGATTTTTCGGCGCGGTTTTACGCTACAAAGCTTTTTGATGATGCGAAAAAAAAAAAAAAATTACCATCATGTAGCTTACGAGTTCGCGAGTAAGAAAAAAAGCGTACACGTCGTGATTGAAAAAAAAGTGAGAAATATCGTCGCGTGAGGTCTGGTCGCGGTTTTGATATAAAAATCCACCGACTTTTATGACACGTCGTGAGCCCACCGCTGGGGCTTTAACGGCTTGGTGACTGCACACCGTTGCCCCGTACCGTATTCCCTAAGGGGGATCCGCACTATACGCAGCGACAGGCGAACGCAATTACTCGCTACGTAAAGTACGGGCCCACGGTAGTGTAAAGCGAAGACAGAGAGAAAGAGACGCCCACGAAGATCGGCGCGGCGTCGAGGTACGGCCTCGGCGGCCGGCAGCAGCACCGCTACTAATTTAACGAAACGGCGTCACAGTCCCACTCTCTTCGTTCATTCATTTTATCTTTTTTTTTGTTTTCCCTCTGCTCTTTCTCTCTTTTGTCACAGTGCACGGGAAGTGCAGTCACTTCCGCGGATTAAAAACTCATTTGGATTGCTCGAAGGAACGGCCATGCCTCGTCCGTAGCCGTATCTTTTGGTGAACGGGAAGAATAGAGCGAGAAAGGCGCACAGCCAATTATCGACGAGAACCTTGGAGATTTGTGAAGGTGACTCGACCGACAGAACAATTCAATCTTTTACTCCCCTTAACTTTTTGTTTCTCACAAATCAATCTGACGATCGGTGCCGTGAACCGTGCATCTCGTAACTTCAAATCTTCTATAAAGATCAATATTGGTAATGTGGATCAGTAAAGGTATATTTCACAAAAAAAAAGATGTCAGTCGAATTTCACGAGTCGGAAAAAAAAAAAATGATTCGAGATTACTTCGTAATTTTATCACTTTTTTACAATTTTTCTAACGGCACCCTTTGATGCATTTCATTATAACGATGATCCGTATTGTCCACCGAGCCTCATTACCCTCATCGTCACGTCGCATTGATCGCAATGTTCTATGCCGTGTACAGAGCCGGCACGGTGCTTACACCCGCATGGCAACTGCACACCGTGTTTCAAGGAAGCGTACTAGACCTTCCCTTCACAATGGATTCTACTATCGACAAACTGTATATGCCTCATTACCCTCTGGTGTGCGGTACACACCGTGCGAGGCAAAGAAGGGGCCCTCCTTCTCCTTTATCTCTACCTTTTTATTCCCCTCGCCGAGACCTTCGGCCACCGCACGATCACCCTTCGCTGTCGTTTATCCCGCGGTTCTGTTCATTCGCCATCGGTAGCAATAGCGTTCGTAGCTCGCGAGCGTCTCGTATCTCTGTGTTTTTTATTTCTTTTTTTTTTCACCACTATTTTATTTTATTTTATTGCATAAATATCTGCCTCGCGAAAGGTTCGAGATTGCAGAGGGTCGCCAACTAAGACGGTCTTTGCATCGCGACGACACGTTACGTCCGATTGCCTGTCGTCGTGGACTCAAAGCCTTTGGCCTCGTCTCATCCCCTTACCAAATAGTGCAGAAGAGTGTCCCGGCGGTTAGAAGCGGCGGCGCCGATTCTCGTTTAACGCCAATCACCCTGACGCTCGGATAGCCGGTGACTCTGATATCCAAGTGAGCACTGTAGAGAAATAGACGTTGCGGTATAGTCTCAAGCCACTTCTTCGACTCGTTCGATTCGACGATACCGCTGCTCCCACTGTTCGTTCTCGTGAAACCGGTGGTGTTTGACGCGATAAACGACGAGGAGGCCAACAAGGACGGTGATTCCATGGGTGTTCTATCGAAACGAAGACCGCTGTCGTTGATGTCGTTGTTGCATTCCCGTGAGGGACGATAGTCGAGCGCCAACCTTCGAGCCCACGAATATGCGACTATGCTTCTCGGTCCTGGTGGCTCCATACCTGAAACACACATTCAAGCGACGCTGTCATCATACACTCTCATTGATTTGTTTTCTTTCACGGCGCAAAAATAAAGTTCGAACAGATTCGTTATCGTCTAATGAGAACCCAGGCGTTCGCCAGTTCGAAACTTTCCGACAGCTCGAATAGCAATGAAATGCCGCAGAAAAAAAAAAAAAATTGATGAAAGAATTCACAGAGGGATTTTCAATCGTAGTTTCTTGACGAGGAAGCAATTTGCCAGCTCCATGAAGGAAGCCAATGTGAACACATTATCCGGTAATTTTTTTTTTTTTTTCTGAATAGTCCTCAATTGCACTTCTCAGCAGAAAATTCAATCAATTCTCTGACTCGCTTGCATACATGCGGATGAGCTCGCCGTCGCTATATTGATCACATATTCGCATTAGAATCGATCGAGTTAGGTTATGTCAGAGATATATCTTCGTGAGCAGCTTCACGTACTATCGCGTATCGAACGGTGCAGGAAAACGCCATTGAAGCCAATCAATATCGGACAAGAGACTGTAAGATTCTTCTTCAGCTTCGCTACGTATCGTCGGGAGATAGGTGGATGAGAATTTGAAGTACCGAGCCCTCGCATACTTCCCGGGGAGTTCCCAACGTGTGTGTGTGTGTGTATGTGTGATATTCAAGGAAAAAATTCCATTTCCGGGATTACAGTGTACGGTACACAGGAGTCGGAGGAAGTGACTGGTGTTGGATTGAAAGAGATTCATGAGATTTTAAGATTCACCCGCATCACCAAGAAATTTTTACTGGTACATTGCTTTATGTTCGTGGATATGTACTCGAGGGGATACATTTCTCCCGTTGCGAACGAAGATGAAGCCCGTCAAGGAGAGAGCAATACGCCTCGTCACTCTCTCTCTCTTCCTTTCTTCGCGTATCTTCGCTAAAGCATCTCATACGTCTCTCTCTCCCTCGTCTCTCGCTGCGAAATCCACTTCGGGCGTGAATTGTATACACGATCGTAAAACCCTGCGATGGGCGAAAGGAAATATCCCGTTGCGAGAACATTCGGTGCAATTCGACAACGAGCTGTTGGGAAAATAAAATACCGTACACACGAGGCAATTTCATTCAAATGATCACTACGAGGTGTGTGCATTTCCGGCTACAAAAAAATAAAAAAAAATCTAAAAAAAAAAAAAAAACAAGTAATGTATTATTTACTTTGCAGTATTGCTAAAGCAATTTTCATACGTTCGTCTGTATTCAACGTAAAGAATAAAAGTTTTTGACTTCGCTCGATTATTTTTTTTAATGACTTTTATGACGCACCGAGAAACGCATCAATGTTTTTGCACCGTCATCTGATTACCGTGCTGCGACTTTTTAATATTCTTTCGAAGATAAATTATCCCATAAACTTCTGTGTCTACTTAATACTTTGCTGCCCAATATTATCTTTACGCTCGAAGAATTAACGAGAGAAATAATCATTTCTATCGGGTTTAATTTTATTTTTTTTTATTCTCGCAGGACGTTCGTCCAGCAGCCCGTTCATACCGGATGAGAGCTAAATGTGAATATCTACAAGCCTATCGTAAGTATTAAATTCGCCGTTTACACCCTGCAACATCGCTACACATAAGTTAATTATATCGAAGTATGGCATTCGCGAGTAATTTTGACGATGTTGGTTCAATCTGAAGCCGCGCAGAGCCAGAAATACGCGGATTGATGAGATAAAGACAGGGTAACAGCGTGTCTCACGTCTCAATTATGCGGGCAGGTCTTGGCAATCGTAATCGCGCGCGTCCTTCTCACTCCGTGCGTTTCTGTTTCTCTCGAACTCTGTTACCGGATATATATATACATATATACACATATATACAATATGTATATACGAAACGGAGACGAGAAACCACAGCTCAACGGATGCGTCCTGAATTTTAATAAGAGCCCATCGCGATGCTTCACCTCCTCGGATGCACTACTCTGTCTCTCTCTCGCAGCGACGATTAAATTATAATTTATTGGTAGTGCCTGGATACGTTTGCGTGACAGCGATAAATTCGCGATTTGTACGAGTTGTCCCGTGTCGGATTAAGCCGCTTGCGTTTCGCGAGAGAAACAGACAAAGATAACGTGTGACTGTTTTCTCCTTCGCGATTCACGTCTGCATCGAAGAATGCGAACACAGTGGAATCGTTTCTCCTCTCCAGCATGACGAGTATCTCCTTCTTTCTCGGTCAATAAACGATATTATTACGGTGTATCATGTGCGGTGATGCAGTTATTCACTCTCGTATATCGTATTGTAGATCGCAACACAACGAGCATGCGATCTTGAATAAACGACATTGTCCAACAGAATAATGGAAAAAAAAAACATCGATAAATTTTTCCAACGTTTAATGCTTGAATACCGATGTATCAAAAAGTGGATGCAATGTTTTGTCGAAACATTGATTTAACGTGGCCTTCTGTTAATTTTACGATACGCGCAGCTGCTTCCATGATAGCGAGTAAAAAAAAAAGAACGATGAAGGAATTGGATGTAAACAGCTACACGCATATCACCGGCACCATCTTCGTGATGGGTAAGAGAAGAAGGGATTCGAGGCGAAAAAAAAGCCGCGTTCCACAAGGACGTTTCGCATTGCGATACGGGCAAACGATGAGGAGGTTGAAAGCCTCGAAGACAGAAGAGAGGACAGCCAGGCTGCGAGCAAAGACTCTCACTCGGGAAAGAGAGTACGTACGGACAGTGGGTACGTTCGACGAACGAGTGACCGTAAATTATATCCAAGCTAACGAAGTTGCTTCCCCGACCGAGTTGAGAGAAAGAGAGAATCGCGAGTAAAAATCTCAAAAGATTTATAACAGTGACGAAAAACTACACTGATCCCCTTGATTATTTACGGAGTTTTTGCGTATGTGTTTGATGCGGAGAGCCCGACTTTGTGGAATTCTTCTCGCATCCACCTCTCGCATTTCTTTATTTCATCTCGCGAAACATCGGTCCGAGAAGGAGATACGCAGAGCCTATGAATCGTATATAGCCGATCCTTCGATCTACGTCTGAGCTCCCCGTGAAATCCTCTCGAGATCTCAAGATTTTTATATACTTTTCAACGTAACTCCCTTCGGGATATACTACGAAAGAAATTCTTTCAGGGAATTCGAAACGATTATTCGTCGGATATAAGAGGTCACGATTGCCGGTATCTCAACGCGTTCGCGAATACAAATAATATTACGATTTTTTGTTTGTTCCTCATCAACATTTACGCATGCGTGCCAACGCACCATTACTCCACGTGACAGATGTCCCGCAGTTATACTTTACACACGATGCTGTAGTCGTTTTTTAAACTACTTACGTTCTGCATAAAGACCATTTTTTACCAGATTTTTTAACGCTTCGATACATTTTTTTTCGTTTCTCGTAGTTGTAATTTATAATAATTTAACCCTTGGGTTGTGCAATTTTTAACTGGCCTTCGTTAATAATTTTTCAACGCGTTCCTTGTAATGTAATCTTCTCTAATTCATATGTAACGAGTGTGCATCCGGGTATAAGTTACCTGGGGTGGGTGGCGGATCGGTCGGTGGTTCCGGTAGCTGTGGCGGCATGTCGACGAGAGTAAGTACGCAGAGTGCAGTAGCTAGGACAGCGGCAAGGGCAACTCTGCATAATTTTCTCATAGCGGCTACAAGCATCCTCTCTCCTCTATTGTCTTTATCCTGAGTCGACAATCGTCCCGTACCTTGTACACGTTTCTTGTTTCTCGCACATGTGAGATCGGGCACTTCGAATTTCAACCGAAGACAGAAAAAAAAACACCACAAAAATTCGCGAAGAACTTTCTTCCGGAAAAGCTATCGTTACGCGAAAACTCCGCTTCTTTTTTCGCTTCGCCTTTTCCGCACTCTTTGGCGTTCGAAAAAAAGAAGATCAACGTTTGGCTGACACGTAACAGCTGCACGAGCATACAGACTCAACGAAAACCAGTGGGGGTCACGCGGAAGCTTCCCGAATTACTAGGGGATGCTGGTCGCGTGAAACTCTTACATTTTTCACTTCGAAAAAGGCGTCTGGCATACACTCCGCGAGGAGCTTTTATCCTTTAGCGCTTGAGCGTGTTCCTGCATCTGTACCCAGACCTGGATTTCTCTTTTAACGTTCCCGGTATAGGTGCTGACTATACGTAGTTGTGGTAGTTTCACAGTGCTGCGGGTATAAGGGAATACCGAAAGTGGTAGTCTCGACGTTCACTCTTCCCTCGGCGCCGTTCACCACTTGAGAGCGAAAAAGTTTTCACGTCCTACTTATTTTCATTCGTACTCGAAGCACTGCGCGATTCGGTTTTTTTTTTTTTTGGCATCCGCAATAGTCGGTATTACTTCGATGATCGATGGATCATTAAGAAAATGTTGGACCAGCGGTAGCCGTTTCGACCATTCGATGATTTGAAAAGCCAAAAAAGAAATCTTGTATTCCAATTAATGAAGCGACAACCGCGACCAATTGAGATCAATCAAATCCCATATCTCATGAGGCCACCGACACACATACACACAGATTTATCGTTGGTTCCACCTTGAGGATCGCAGCGTAGCTAATAGTTACGTTGCGCTCACCATAATCATCATCATCGTAGGTTGCAGCGGCGATTAAACTCTTGGCCTGCTGCCTGGTCAGAGCCACTCTCGGCGAACTTTGAAATCGTGCACTTAAATCATAGTACACGAACGTTGTCTATGAGTCAGCTTCCGCGTTCCATGCCCGTAGCGTTTGAGCGCGAGGATAGGCGAAACGGTGAAGTGATCGAGCGAGTAACTCTCTCGTGTTGTTGCGGATAGTTCCCCCGGGATCTCGAGGATCTCGAAAGTGACCTGAGAGGCCAGAACGGATCAGAGAGCTCGGAGTCTGAAGAACTGTGTGTACTCCCGTTGAGATTGAAGCTCATAGAACGAACGGCAGAAGAGCGATCGAAGAGAGAGCATCCCAGTCTCCGTGGGTATCGCGACGATGCAACAGTACCGGAGACCCACGCGCGACGACCGTAACTGGAGAAGAAACCCACGGCAACGGTGTACCCCTCCCCGTGTATTCTCTATGTAAATAAGATCTTGTCATGAACCGTTTCACCAATATAAACCGCGGCGAAAGGTAACTATTCGTTCCTTCGTTCGTTATCCAAGTTAGACGAAGTTCGCTTCCAGCGTCAATCGCGCCAATTCCGCATGAAGATCTTTTGATCGGATACAATAAAAGAAAAACACCGCGATTTCTCGGTACTGACTGTGGGTGAGGATAACGCTCGACACCGCTGAACCGTCGGGTCAGACGACGTCCCACGCGATCTTGGTACCAAGGACCATTTATGGATCGGTGTGCGCTCCCCGATTCGCGATTTGTCGCCGCCCAGATTCTGGAAGGAGACGACGCCGATGACTCGACTTTATTGCCCTAATTAAGGCAAAGTCCGTGACCAGTCGTTACCGGCGACACCGTCGATCTTGCCTGATCGAAGTGTCCTGCGAAGGAATATAGTAGAGTTGTCTTGGAGCCGCGATCTGTTACCATAAAACCCGCTGCCCTTTGCTTGTCCTCCGCTCTACCTCCTCCCGTTTCTTTTCGCACACCGTATTCACTATCTTTCCTCTTGTCTCCTCCACCTTTACATCGGTTTGTAATTAAAGTCGGGAGGCGGATCAACGATTGAAGTACCCTCTGTACTGGATGCCGCGGCCACGTCGAGAAGTAGATCGTTCATGGCGAAGGTCTTTCCTCCTCTCTCGGCAACGCAGGCAACGAAGGAGTCTGCACTCTATCGGTAAATTACGTTCGATTATCCGTAGCAATGCTGGTCTGGTTCGTCGACGTTCGCGGGGTCGAGATCTTTTTCGTTGTCCGAGACCTCTCTATCGTTTCCGCGTGACCCTACTTCGCTCTCTTCCTTTCCACCGCTTTCGTAACCGTTTCTCTTCTTAGCGATTTATTTCCGCACACTCTCCGCAACGGTTTCGAATCTTTTATCACTGTCTTTGGTGCCTATTGTAGTCGGTCGTCGTTGCGTTGGATACTTTGGTCAATTGGAAAATAGAGGTCATCCTTCGATGCTCGACCGTGTTTCAGTACGATGGTTCTTCAACGTTTGAGCGCCGATGAAAGAAAAAAAACCGACGGAAGGAGAGCAACTCGTGATCGCGAGGCGCTAATGGACCGTTCGAGGAACCATCGAGCTGCCTTCTTGCCCTCTGTTCTTCGCTCGCCTCGGTGCCGCGGGAGTGCTCTTAATTAATTTTCTTCGATGATCGCTTTTTCTTCCAGGGTCTTTCTTATTCGTTTTCCGAGTCACTCGGACATCGAACGAAGTTCAATCAACTCTCTCGTCCACATTAAAAGCTCCAACTGTAATTTGCTACTTCGTTGTTATCCAAATGTTGCTTCTTTGCAATCCATTATAAGTTTATCTTCGATAGTTATCACTCGACAAACAGTTTGAAGATCGATAATCCCGAAGAATAATTGAAAGTTTTGCGAAAGCACATGAGTTTCCAACGCCAGGGTGACAGAGTTTAGAAGCGTGGCACACGCGGTAGAGACGCACGTGGTTCTAGCTATGAACACGGCGATTGGCGCAATCCGGCTTGCACGAGAGACGAGAGCGTACTGTGCTCTCCGTTCGTGGAGACGGTTAACACGCGACCCGCGAGCCTCCACCGCGGTAGCTCTCTCGTCTCCTCGACTTAGGACGAGAGAGGCTCTTTCGCTTTCTCGCTTACTTGAGGATACATATATATAGCTCGCTTACTCGCCTTTGGCTGGCCGTGTGCCTTGGCAATGCTCGCAATTGCTGCCCTACCGCCGGCTCTACTACTCCGTACCACTACTACTTGCTCTCCTACTAGCCGCGCAACTTTGCCTCCCGTGTTACTCTACTCTCGCACGATGTCCAACTGCGTACCTTCGTGTGTTTTGGAAAGCCTTGTTATAGTGGTCCAAAGATCAGTATCCAAATTATGGAATATTTTTGTAGATGTTGCCTAAAATTCAAGATTCTTTTTTGCTTGTGCAAATGTGGAAGATTCATGTGGAAAACCGGTAGCGATTCCTGTTTACTCGAATTCTTCCAGCGTTCTAAAAATAGGTAGAGATTAATGCGTCTGCCTTTGCGAAACCGGCGGCGAATGAAGTCTTCTCGTGCGCTATCTCTGCAATCGCGACTTTCCTCGCGCGTTGTAAACTCAACGTATGGACGTAACGTATAAACTCGACAAGAGAAGGAGGAATCGGGGTATAGTTAGCTTCAGGCACTGCGAGGACAAGCGATATCTATCGCTCCAAACTGATTATTGACAGCAAGAAACTCATGAATGTCTTATGCGAGTTCGACTTGCCCCGGCGGACTCCTGTGTCCGTGCAACTTTTTGCTTAAAGTTCGCCAGTGATCAGAGCTGCTAAGCCCCGCGTGGACGAGAGAGCCATCGTGCGCGCAGGTAAGGTTTGAGGATGGGCGATGGGTACGCACATGATGCTAGCGGACGAAGCAGAAGAGCGACGAGATAAGAAGGAGAAAAAGACGCTTAGGGAAAGGGCAGAGGAGGGACAGAGAGAGGATCTAAGAGTCCGAGACTGAGCTATCCGTGGATGCCACGACGTCATTTGTAATGCCGGGCGGCCTAATGATGCGACTGGTCGTGACGGCATAAGAATGAGAGCTGCCAGCGAACGAGAGGGTTGCGATCTCGCGGGGCAAAGGAGGAATAGCAAGCCCGCAGAGCAAGGTCCGGCCTCTCTGCGGGCGTCGTGTCGTGTCGCCTTGCGTTTGCGAGCGCGTGATCCAAACCTGAGGCACGAGCGACGGGGATACGAGGCTTATTGTATCAGATGAACGCTCTTCTATGGCAAAAGTGAGAACGCACTGCCATTGCGATTTCGTGATGAAACGAAGATCCAGACGTTTTCATGACTTGCGAAGGGTATTACAGGTGGTTTCTCGATTGGAAGTCATCTAAGTTGAATGCTTTTGACAGGATGCAGTCGTACCGGCGTTTTCCTCATGCGGAGGATAACAGGGGGAGCTTTAAGTTTGAAAGGCTCTTCTCGGAACTTTCTTGTCGGGTTATGATCGTTATAGCGTGTGCTCGAGATAATTAAATCGAGACTGACTTTTCTTTACGAGACGGAATTTGTAAGTGGGAAGCTTGAAACACGCTCTCTGGAAGCAAAATAACGGAACAAGAGTTTAGACACGGTCACGCGTCTTTCTCACACCTCCGGAATCTAAAATATACTGTACACAGAGGACGGATTTTTTGTCATTTTTTTTTTACCTTCACAAAGATCAACTATATTATCTATGTCCGTTTCGAAGGTTATTATTGTGTATGTTCAGCAAAGAAAAAAAATGCTGTACCAAAGAAGGTCCAAGTGTTTCGCTGTATAAAGCCAGAAGAGCCAACACCGGATCTCGCGAAGATAACGGATTCACGTATCTAGTAGGAGAGTGAAGATAGGCGACGGGAAGTAGTAAAAGTCGAACGAGAACGACGAAAAATAGAAGCGCACAACGTCGTCAACGAACAGAATGCGAAGCTTCGCGATAGGGCACACGAGACGAAAAAGGGGACGAGAGGCGAATGTGTCCCGTGAACGATTTCATCAGTCGTTCTCTTGTATCTGTCGCTCGATAGACAAATATGACCATTGGATCAGTAACAAGATAAGAATATACCGAGATGAATCCTCCTTTTCGTGTGCTCCGCGCAACGCGTATTTTCTCGACAATGCAATGAAAAGTCTTTGATATCTCCGATATGAATTGATTCATAGAAATTCGGTTCTTAAGTTTTATCTTCGAATACGAAGATGAAATTCGAATTAAAATCCAAATAAAATAGCATAAAAAAGTAGTGCCGGATATTTGGTGGTAAAATTTGAAATATCACTTCACTTGCAAATCTTTCATCAATTTTGGTGCAAAAGAAAAGGGTTACTCCAATTCATGATAAAATAGCAAACATCAGAACGTCGAATTTGCTTCATACTTTCTATTTCCACATAACCTTTTTTCGCCATATTTCATCGACGTTCCCGAAATTTCAATTTCCGACTGAACGAAAATAGTAGAAAATCATCGTTTGCGTATAAAAGATTCCACCAACGAAATGCACGATCGGCATTTTCTCCGTCTTCTCTTAGTATTCCGTGAGAGGAAGGCGGGAGTATTCTAAAGTTACGATCAGCGTCAACGGTTCGAGAGTCTACGATGGATCGAATGCAAATCTGAACCGTATCGCTTGGCGCGCATCAGTGACGCATTCGATGCATCTCTACCCTTTTTCTCTTTCGCGTCGCGCTCGTCCTCTCTTTCCTTCGTGGAAACTTAACCGGCCAGACCAACGGAAGTTTATTTCCAAGTGGCTCTCAATGCGGCGTTGGAGAATGCGAGACGAGGACGCATAGGTAAAACTGGGAAATAATGCGTAAACACTTTCCATCACGCGTGCGATTTTTCTCAGGCTTCGAAGTATCCGACTGAGCTTTGCTCATCGGTCCGTCGTTCCCCCCGTAGACATTTCCCTTCCTCTCTTCGTTACAAACTTTACGTACTACATATTCTATGTTGCCGAGTGGTATATACATATACATACAGTATAATACTCGTAGTGTATTATGCGGCTGAAAGTGCAGCGATGGTGCGACGACCTTGCGGAATGTGCGGAGCTCGAGCGAAACAGATAGGAAACATCCAATGGGGGTGTGCGCGGTGCAGCTTGCGAACTTTCAGTCTCGATACGTTTTATACTTTACCATAAATAGATATATATATATACATATATTCGTATATATACGATGATAGTATAGCCACTCGTCTCGTGGGAACTCGGTAGACCACGCAACGGCTCCGCAACGAGATAATGCCCGCATTTCCATAATTTCTCAAGCCATTATAACTACAATGTACTATAATATGACTAATTTTATATACTGCCGAGTGAATTCGATCGTGAAAGCAGAGTGCAATACAATGTAATGTAGTTGCACCTGTCGATACACTGACCTGGTTATAGAATTAAGTCTGAACGCGCGTTTCGCCTTGAATTCCGGCGTATCTTATTAAAAAAAATAATGGATGAGGCAATTGTTATAAAATTCCAAACGCCATCTCTCATCTCTCTAGAGAGAGTAATGCATCTATGGTTTCCACGTACACGTGTGCGGTTGCTTAAAAAAAATGGAAGAACGGTGAGTACACGAGAGAGAAGAGGACAGTGTTCATCTCCCGCACGTTTTCCAGCGATGCAGTCGTTAAATTTTATGCGGACCGGTGGGCCGTAAACGGTCTTGACTACATAAATACTGGCGCAACAATGCTACCGGGCGGCCGGCGTCGTGTTATCGGTCGGCAGAGAGAGTGCTGCCGGTTACTCGGTGCTGCTGCCGTTGCCGCTGCCTGTCGAGTAGAGGAGGTGCACGAGAGTGCAAACCAAGAAGCCAGCGCAAGCATCTTTTCTTTCTCGACTTTTTTTTCCCTTATTTCATCTCTCTTACTCACTCTCGATGATTCCGCGTGCGGTATCTCACCGCGGTAACCAAATGAAAAAAAAAATGGCGAAAAACAAAAAGAAGGTCGAACGAGTATATGTACGTCGTCGTTTGCTATACCAGCTGTACATTCGCGAGTTGAGTACCTACGTGCGCTGTACTCAAAGAAGCAGAAATACATAGGGCACACATTGATGTTTCTCTTCTCGTGCAAAACCCCCAAGCGATATAGCATTATATATATATGTATTCTGGAGCGTTCCAGAACTCCGCTGATGCAGTAGACTCACGCGCCGTACAGCGATCGCCGCCCTTTTTTATCATTCTCAAACCTAACGTGAAATTATGCAATTATGAGAAAACTTAAACTACTCGTGTGTAAGCGTCTACCGTGCTACCGGTGGAAACGTTTTCTAAAAATGTACTTCGTTCTCTAGACCTTCCTTTACGGTTTTTGCGGCAAGTGCACTTGTGGCCACATTGTACCTCGGAGATGTTTGTGCGCGTAAGATGTTAACGCCGCGACGAACGCGTATGCCTTGAGACACGTGTGAAAGTATTCAGGGCATATGCTATTATATCCTGAGAAGGTGAGAGCTCTTGGAGAGAACTCGGTGAACTGCGCCGCGAGCAATCCGTGAAACGTTTTTTACCGTAACGAAATGCGTTGCATTGCACGGACGTGGTATTTGTACGATGCTGTGCGGAGTCTGTACGGTATGTACACACCAGTCGATGAGCAGAGCACACGCGTGTTCTACGAGGCGTCATCACGTGTATATAACGACGTCTCGTCGTACCTGACCTAACGCAACGTTATAGGATAATGCGTGCATATTACTAACTCGCGGATATGCCTCGACTCTGCCAAAAGTCGCAAATTCGCTCGTGTACCCGGACGAAATTTTTTTGAAAAAAATATGCTCATTTTTTCGGTTTTTGATGCAGCAGTTTTCGATACGCATCGTTAGGAAACATTTACACTGAAAGAAATGATGAGTTGCGAGATTTAATAGTTAGTCGGTTACTACATTCTACGAAAAAAATTGTTGAATCGAGTAACTGTTAGTTCTCTTAAGTAATTGTTCATTTTTCCAACTCATGATTTTTTTTTTTAGTGCAGTTACGTTTTATCGTTGTGGTGTTAGCTTGTGTTAATCGAGTTGAAAAAACGCGTCTACGACGCTTGATTTTCGACGAGTCGAATCTCGCGACGTCATCTTGAGGTCCAAAGGTCGACCATTTTCTTCCGACTCATTGAACGCCTTTCTTCTTTCTAAACGCCTTGGATCCCTTTTTTTAATACGTTTTAATCGGATCCAATTGAATTCAATCGATGACTCGATCAATCACATCCGACGCCGGCACGTCCCCATGCCTGATCGTCGGGAATTATCCCCGACCCCACAATGATCTGAGAATATCGCAGAGTAAAACGAGATACATTTTTCTTTACCGGTCATAGATGGTCGTTTTGTTAGACGTGTGTGTTGGGGTGCATGTTACATTAATTTGCGCTACCGATCGCACGTTCTATTTGTATCGCAAATCGAAAAATCAATCGAAGCACAACTGGTTCTCTTGTGATGACAAACAGCTGGTCATCTACTTATGAGCGCTGCCTTCGGAAGCAACTTCAAGATTCTCGATCTGCAAGCATCTTGCCTCTTGGCTACTCGGTCGAGATACATTAATGTATATCCAGGCGCTCTTTGTGCTGAACACAAGGTCCTCGCGATCCACATATAAGTATCCAATGATTTATTCGCTCTACATTTGCATCTCGAATCTCGCTGTTGTTCGATTGAATTTTGATCGATGCACTCGTCGACTCTGGATCCATAACTCGACGGTGGTAGCCAATAACGGCTATCCAGAAATTATCTTACTATCTTGCACAGTCGCCTCTTGCGACCGCATTGAATAAGTGATATATGTATGCGATATCCTGCAGTTTTCTTCCCAGGACGCCGACTCGCTACGATCACGAATCGATCGACGCGCGAATCATCCCGTTGCGGAGTGCCGCTGATCGAGAAATATCAAGATCGCGAAGCACATTGCACGGCGAAGCCCCAGAAGAGACTGATATTGTAAAATAAAAGAATCGAAGAAAACTGGTGTACGATCATCTTCGATCGAGATCACGTACGATATAGAGTTCCGAGAATTTTTCGCGATACAAATAACTCCGTGTATTATAATAATGGTATCTGCGAGAATCGCGGTGAAAAAAGAGTTGGATGACGAGGAGAAAAAAAATTGTCGAACATCGTCGATAGACGACAGAAATCTAAGTTGAAGATGACTCAAGTATTTCCGTCATCTTGTCTCTGAGAAAAAAAGCGGCTTTGGTATGAAAAAAAAAGAAATTTTAAATAATTTTTTTTCCAAACCGATTTTTCGTTTTTTTTAACATAATGTCGGAGAGTGGGAAGAAATTTTTCATGTTTTCTCATGCATAAACCTTGGCTTCTCGTGACGTCGAGGACAAACTTCAACAAGATACCACCCGTTCGCGAGAATTTATCCGCTTCTTATCGATTCAACAGCTGCCTGGCTAGCCGTGCGAACGAATCGTTGTGATGCGCGCATGCATGCATTCACCAAGCGATGCATGTCTCGTGAAAGAGGAGGAAGAAGAAGAGAAAGAAGAATAAGAAGCCCCCGCACGATTTGCAGCAATCTCCGACACTCGCTCCACGGCAGCCATCGGCAGCAGAAGTCGAGACAAAGATCCGAAAAACTTCTAAAGTGGTAAAATCATCGCATTTGTTTCCTGAACTCTCCGAGAATTCCAGACGATCGAGCGATACGATAAACCGCTCGTTTTTGTTACCTCCAGGCTTACGCAGCTATTATATTTATGTGCTGTTGCAGTCTATCGTTTTCTTATGTTGATCTTTGAGTTCTATTAGAGAACTTGAATATTATCATTGATTTTTGAAAAATTAAAACACCGACGTGAAAGTATTGAACGTAAAGAGTGTTGAGTTATGAATATTTATTTGCGCGACAGAAGTTTCACCGCTTTTGTGAAAATACTTATATATTCGAAGAGACGAAGTGTTCGCGCACTTTACGGTTAAATCGACACTTCGATCGGATATCCCGGATTAGCCGGAACTTTGACGGTAACTTTGATGCTTTATCCGCTTTCCCGATCGATGAGAGGAGAGCATCGCGGTGGTATATCTCGTCTGTAAAACTTGTTTCGCGAGCAAGAAAAATCTAATGGAGGATGAAAGAGTGCACGCCGCCTTTGAGTGAAGCTGAAACGCTCGAGATATCATATCTCGATACGTGATAGGCGAACGCCGACTGCCGGAAGCGTGGATTCACGAGAATACGACAGGCCGGAGAATGCGGGGACAATTTTTTCCATTTTTTTTTTTATCAACAAAGCCGGCAAAAATCATTACTCTTCTCGGTATGAAGTTGCGGTTATAGCTGTGTGTATAGCGAGCGAAAAGATGGTATAGATATGAAAGAAGGATAGAGAAACAGGACGGTAAACCGGCCTGTAGATATAGGTACTTGTGTCTCCGTGAACTCGTTTTCACGGGACCTCACTGACACGGGGGAACCCCCTTCGCGTCGTAAACTTACCGGTGCACGCGCGCTTTTGCTGCTCACTCGTTGAGCCCCGCGAGTCAAGAGCCTTCCCCACGTCTCGCTCTCCGGCGTGAGTACCGGAATGCGTTTATTAACGAACGAGTAAACGCTCGAAGAAAACACACAAGTGAGCACCGGCGAGCCTCAACGGAGAGCGAGAAACGCCGCCGGTGGGAAACGAATAAAGAGAGGTCATTCAGTTTACCGTTCATCGCCGCTACCGCATTTAATAAAAATCCAAAGGATTAAATGGATTATGATGGCGTGGAGGAATCCGCCGACTGCTTGGCAAAATAATTCTGTAAATGACTTCTTGAACGAATCTGAAAATAATGGTAAATCGTTTTAGAATAATAATATAGAAATTGGAAAAACTTCGAGAATCGTGTGCGCCGAGATATAAAAAAGAAAAATTCGAGACCAAATAAAATTTAAAGTGACCTGACAAATAAGATTCGACAAGATTCGACTCTTCTTATAAAAAAAAAGTTTATTAATGAATTAAAAAAAAAAGTTTTTCAACACATTGGAAAGGTGCGCAACCCGTCGTAACGCTTGTTGATAAATGGACATCAGGTGCGAGATTAGTTTCTCGAAGGTAACCGAAACGAATCATAAACAAATTATCTACGGAGATGTTGTTCACCGTCCGCTACGATCACAGTCTGCATACAGTGACTCTCGACCGCCCGTAGCGATTCCCCCAACAGCCTGGTCATCGCCATGAAGAAAGGAGAAAGAGATTACAACGCTGTGCCACCGTCGAGTTAAACGCTCATTGCCTTTGATAACCCCGTAGGTATACGAGTGTATAATTGATAGCGGTACCCGGAAGCCTTCGGAGTCAAGATTATCCCTCTCGATATTCGAACGGTACATATTCACGTAGTGACCTTGGACCTCGTACACGGTACCACGGAGGCCACAGTTGTAACATTGAGAGTGTGAAAGGAAGAAGCAGCCGAAGAAGAAGACGAAGAAGAAAAGGGAAAAATAAAAGAGTTACATTTAAAAAAAGAAAAGCCGCCTAAATGCAAATGCATTGGAACAGGAATTGACGAATTGCCTCCGACTTCTAAGCACTTAATCTTAGTTTACCCGACATGTTTCGTTGGTTTTTGACGACTTTCAATTTTTCATTTCTTGTTCTGAATACACACCGTTGTGATACAGTAATGTGTCGAAGTAGACGGCGGCCCTTTACCTTTCGGCTCAATCGGTTGTAACTGACGCGAAGCTACCGACACTAACGGGGATATACGATGCCGTAATTTTCGAATGATCTCTCGGTGCGGGTTCGAGGCACCGAGAGCGTAGAATGTATTTTCGTTGTACTAACGTTGGAAGATCATCCGCGTGCCCTCAACTCTGTTCGATCGGTGTGGCGAAGCCTGTAATTCTCGTGAGGGCTCGTTCGCCGGAACGAAGAGCGACAATATAGCCGAAGAAGATGAGAGTGAAGGAGACGGAGAGGAAGTTGCTGGGGCGCATCATCGTCCCACTGACACGGGTATTCGCCCCGGAGGTTGCAGAGGGATCAGGGATAAGGGAAGAGGCGAAGAAGGACGAGGAGAGAATAGAAGAAGAAAGAATAAGAAGAGCTGAACCACTCCGGTTGCTGCGGGGGAGGAGGAGAGAATGGGAAACAATTCCTCATCCTCCGTTGACGTCCTGACCTGCGCCACGGTCAGGGATCATCGCCCCTGACGTCGATGCAACTTTGCTCGTCGTTCTTTCTGTTACTTTTGCTGGTCGCTTTATCTAAGCGTCTTATGATGATTCTTCTGCTGGTTCATAGATACGGAAGAAATACACAACACGCTTTACCATTCGCGTTCATACGCCGTTCCCTATCTTGCAGCCCTAGATGAATACTTTACGATTTTATTTTGTACCATGTGTGGTTTCTCACTGTGGTTTTCATACCGGACAGGTCATGCCACGGGGCAATATCCTTCGCTGGATAAATTGCAGAAAGATCTGCCGGTGAGGATTACTGCATTTCTTCGGTAAGGAAATGAAATGGCTATCCAATCCTCGTGGTATGATATTAACTCCCCCGCAGCTAGGAGAATAGCAATATACGATCTTCAGATTTACGAAGATTTTTGCATCCAAATTTCTTAATTGTTATCTGTAATTTTATAATGTAGAACCACTGATTATTAGTACGCCTATAGCACATCTATATGTATTTCAGTAGAAAATTCCATCCATTACAGACATACATTCCAGTTTTTTTTTTTTTTTTTTCCGAGAATATATTCCCGACAGAAGTAATGCGTCTTTGGACGTTGCGTTTTGTGTACGATGCACACGATGTTCGTTATAAAAACCAAAGTAAACTTGTCTCACTGGCAATTTGTAACAGCAGCGGGGAATTTCGAGCAAAAAGTACTTATATTAATTGATTAACGAAGCTCGTTTTTATCAATGCGTTGCTCCGTCTCGCTCTCTTATCCGCGTAACGAGTGGTGGCTCTCTCGTTCGAAGAGGAGCGAGAAGCCGCGTTGTTAAAGTCAGAGGGAGCGCGGACCGGGATGCGTACGCCGAACGGCAGACGCGCAGCAGCAGTTCGTATAAGTAGTATCGGAAAGTAAGAAACAGACCTCTCTCGGTATAGCTCGGCGAACGGTCGTGCTTGCTGTGCGAGCCGTAAAGCAAACACGCAGACATATCGTCATCTTTAATTACTGTATCGATCATCCCAACGAGTTGAGCTCGTGTTCGACTTCACTCTTTTCCGACTGTACATACTATCTCCACTCTTTCGTTTGCACAGCGGGTGTATACCGCTGAGTTTTGTACTAAGCGCGTGCAAACTGCGCAACGTTCAAGTTACCCCGCTGTATGTACACCGATCAATTAGCGAGAAGGCGCCCGCATCCCCGCTGTTCACTGTATTCCGCGAAACCGCATACTTGGCCGTATACGAAGGATGAGGGAGACACGGGGAGGAGGAAGCGAAAGAGGAGAATCGAACGATGCGTACCTTAACCTACGTACTTACATGTACTGTACCTCGGGGCTACTGGATTCAATGCTGCTGGAGATGTTTCTACCGATGCCGTGGAGTCGATTCGCGCGAACGAGGGTCGGGAACGGAAGAGAGTCTCGAGACAAGACGCCATCGACAGTAGCTTGTATCGCAGGAGCAACATCGGGACAAGCAGGATCCGGTGTCGCTCGTATGTACAACGCGCACGTTTTCCGTTATGGTAGAATGGAGGGGAAAAAATTGATTTCAAAGAATATATCGATAAACTTGAATTTTCGTTCGAATTAACGCAACTTCGATGATACGCTTGACGTCAGCGATTAAACAAGTTCCGAGCTATATAAGAGCGACGACTAGTTCTCGTCGGTCAATGAGCTCTCGAATTCTAACAGTTTTTTCGACTCTCGGTAATTATCGCAGTCTGAATGACCGTTTAACTATTTCGGGCAGGTGAGTCATTCATTTTGCGGCTCGTCGTAATTAGCATTTGAGTGAAGAGATGAAAAGGAATTCGCTACAACAGGATGTGTTTTGCGGTACGATTTACAACGCTTCTTAAACACCGCAAGCGGAAAGCTTGGAGTGAGAGAAAAAAAAAAGGTTTTACTCAGTATTTATAGTCTCTATATGATTATAGTTGTTTTCGGCTACCGTTGTAACGATTACCATTAATTCCACAGCGAATGAGTACAAGTGTACGGCTAAACGTCCGTTTTATGAACGTTTCTGCGAATGATTCATATCGGTGATTTAATAATCACGGCCTCAATCGACATTCCGTCATTAAAAAAAAAAAAATTGCTTGCACATCTCTTCGTTACAAAAAAACAAGTGTGGCAGAATAACATAGATTATTCCACTTGAAACAGTTGTTTTCAGAAAACGATAGAAACATGTAAAAAAAATGTATCCATTTTTTTTCGAAAAACGGAAAATTCTCTCATTTCTTTTATCTCTCATTTCGATATATTTTTCGCACCGCATAAGAATCTAACGGTGTTTTGGCCTGAAGTACAAACAGGACGCTGATAATCGCAAAAAAAAAGATTTTTCTTTACTTGCTTCCGGCGCCTCTAATCGTCATCATGCATAATAACATATTCTTCGAATGATCCGCAGAAATGACGTATAAATGGATGCGCGTTGCATATCCGCGTTGTGCCACACGTTCGGGTTCCGCGAAGGCCGGGAACGGATGTAGCATGTCTGTCTTTCGCGATCGTAGCGAGTTGCGCACTGCACATGCAAAAGTGTAGGTGCGTTACTCCGATGCAGCTGCAACGATTCCCCGGAAGCGAAAGAAGAACTAATTTATATACATCAATGTGCGTTTCATTTTTTTTTCTTCCTTAGTCAGCATCAACACGCCGCTCGCGCAGTGAGTCGCACGCACTTTCCATGCGGAAGAAGTGCAGGTATCTTACCCAACGAAAGGCAAAGTGCTCATATACGTATAACTAATGGCTGGAAGTAGACGTGGAAAAGCGCAATAATAAAAGACTTTAGACTCGAAGTCGACTGTAGAAAATTATCATTCAACCTCATTTCTTGCGGCTTCTCGCGACAACCGAATAAAAAAAAAAATTAGCCCAACGGTACAAGCAAAATTAAAAGAACGCATTCAAGCAATGAAAGTCGGATGGTCTTTCGTATGTGAGAACATTACGGAACAAATCCGAGCTTTTGAAGTCTTTGGAAGAAAGAGAATAAAAATTCTTGTTTAAATCCCCGTGACTCGGGTTGCAGTGGCTCTCGGTTCGCCGGCGAGGATTCATTATCTCTCGTTTGCAATCAGATCGGCGTCGAGTATTATCGCAAATCGATACTAATGCCCCTCGTTTATAAGCCCTTTACGCGACGCTCCGCAGCCCGAGCAGCTCGGATCACATAGGATGTAAATAGATATAATGTGAGGGAAGACTCTGTATATACATAGGTATATGTAAAGTAATACCCCTATGGCTTGCACGCAGGTAGCATCTGACGTAAGTACGTTAAACCGTGATCACGAGACCCCGAGTTGGTCTGAGTTTTGTCGTTCGAGCGATTCGTACGACTCCAGAGAGCATACCGCGCGCTCGATACCCTGTGCCGATCGTATTAATTACCCAGTTTCGCTTCTTCCCGCCCGGACAAACGGCGACCCGGAGGCTGTACTCCTCTCACTCGTTCTGGCTGAGCGTTCTGCTCGTTTAGCTCGTGCAAACATGCTACCGCGGAGAGGTTTACCTCGCTCTCTCGTATTCCGCGATATACAAGAGCGTGGAACTATTTTAATTGAAGGGTGCCGGTTATAGTATAAACGCACGCGCGAGCTGTTATTTTTTCGAAGGTTTGCCGGGCGGCATAAGTCGGTGAAGCGAAGGAGCTTCTTCACTCCCATGACGTGGATGGATATTTTCCTCGAGGCTTCGATCTTTCTTCGGTTATATTATTATTTAATTCGCATTTTTTTGCAATTTATTTTTGCAATGTTGTCGGAGCTGTGTATTAACTACGATACTGTTGATCTACTACTCTACACTCGTGATGCTTCAAGCTCTTCTGTAATAGCTACGTATCGCGATGTTAGCCTGGCACTGGTATTAAGACGCGACGATCGAGGCACGAGTACGCCTTCTCTACCAGCGATCGAGCGTGTAAACCTGATTAAGCTATTTCGAAGCTACGAGGAAAATTCCAAGATTGTTTTTTTTTCTTTTTTTGTCATTACAGCGAGACGCGTCTGTCTCCGATTTATGTTTAGAACGTTGATACAAATATGGAGTATGCTATTTTTGTGTGTTTTATTTTTTTTCCAGGCATTAGACGCCCCTAATGAGCTATTATATGGTATATGGCTGTTCACTTAGCGAGAATTAATTATCGGAAGCATCGCCATTCCGAGACACGGAGGGAACTGTGATCCCGATAAACCTGCATAGCGAGCAGCAGGCCATACGTACTTCGAGTCTCTTTAAATTGAAGTTAATTAAACTCTCGTAAGTATTTATTTATTTTTGTTTTTGCCCCTTTTTTTTCCCCCGTTCAATCGCGACTCGGCAAGGAATGCTTTTTATTATTGTTTTGCGATGGTTTCTTTTTATTTTTTGGATAGACAAGAAAGTGTTTCTACCTGCGTTTGCAATATGCAATTCAGTTTGGAAACGGCATTATTTTTCTTCACCCCATTGCTCAATTAATTATGGCATAATAACGAATAGCAAGCTTCGTAGTCTCGTTCTCTCACGTGAAATCAGCGCATATACATTACGGCGTTGTGTATTATGCGCTCGTAAAAATACCACAGTTTTACTTAATAAGCTTCGAAGGGAGCGAATGAGAAAGATAATTCTGTTTACTCTAACGGGCAACTCTTGAAGTAGCCGCGCGAGTCGAAGTACACCGGCATATATACTCAACAGAGATAAAACGTCGTGTACAAGAATACTCGTTGTGCCCTTCGGTGAGAAATTCATACGGTGGTTATTACATATGGATTTGTCGGAGATAATACTGTTTTACATTATACAATGTCCATTTAATTGCACAATTTTTTTCATTATACTCATTCCTCGGTGATGTTATTTCAACGTCCAATTAAGAAATATCGTGGGATAGTTTGGAGAATCAACCGAGCGGATAACGCTAAAATTTGACCTGTATATGCATCGTCATCGTGACATTCGTTATATAGCAACGATTAACTAAAAAAAAACCGTAATTCGTTCGTTTCTACCCAAAAATTATCTGTCTTAAGGATCGTCTTTTTCGACGATGCATTAACATCGAGTTAAAATTGATGTGTTTATCAGCCATAACTATTAACCAAACTTCGCGTGTAGTACTTTGCGATCGATTATACCCGCCAATAACGAAATAACCTCCAAACTCGATCGTGCTCGGTACCTTTAATAAATTCCTCAACTACGTACAATTTAAATTTTTTTTATTATTTTTTTATCATAAACGAACGAAAATTGATGGACGCAAAGTGCATAGATGCGGTGCCGGGCGCAATCACGATATATTTCTACCACACTTACCTACATACGCACAGACCCGCGTGTATCATGTTTTGAGATACGATCGGTCACCGGTCAGCCGAGACAGCCCGCCAGATTACACGTGCATTTTGCATATTATGTCAGCTTATGCAAAATACACTTGCCCGCTGGATGAATGCGCGCGAGGGATACCCTCTTACTACAGTATATGCTCTTGTCCGTTGGACGCGCAGCCTCAACTGCAACAAGCAACAGGCTTGCAACTTCACGTTACAACGACGAAGAACGTCCGTTACCTCACATTCTAATGGGGCAAGAGACCCCACGAGGAGCCAGCGAGGTTTTCTCACGACGAAGAGGTGCACGCGCTAACTCTCGGATTATACCTATAGTGTATCTTCTTACATTCTACAGTGAAACGAGCGTACAAGTACGTAAAGAAGGTACGAGCGCGCGTTTATTGGGGTAAAGCTAAGAGAAGACTATACGAGAAGCTCGACCATTATGCTCCCGGTACGCAATGAGGAAACGAATACGTAGCTCTCGAAAGTCCATTATTGGTTCGTGATTTCGAATAGATTTTTTTTTCTTTACCATACTAGAATTTCGAACAATAAATCGTCAATAAAAAAAAAAACCAAATATTGATTGTTATTTATTAGACGTAAATAACAATCATGACGATACTAATTTAATATTAAACGTAAATATCGAAGATAGAGAACTATTTTTTACAAGTAGTATTAAAAAGGCAAATGGGTAAACAACATCCTGGAGTTTACGGATCAGATAAAACCGCTACTTTTTTTTTTCTCTCGTGGGGTTGCGAGGGTCTCTCTTGACGCAAACACGTATCTATAAATCAATCGGACGCTTCATGGAATATTTTCTTCCTCCCCTCTTCGAAGTCGCTGGCTAAGACGATTCGGTTTGCTACACAAGTAGGAATATATATATTTTTGCAACGATTCGAGTGTCCTTCTTCGGTATCGCGCTTACCTGATCCTCGGGTAATATCCGTCGGGTTGTACGGTAAGACGGAAGAAAAAGTTGGCAAGTGCGAAAGGTGGAGACACGTAGGAATGTATCGGAACTTAATGAATTTAGTACTTGTGTCTGTCGCGAACGCCCGGCGGTCTCTCGCCGGCGCCATTTGTAATACCCTCGCGCCCCAAGTTCCAACAACGAAGATAGTCGATTCTCATTTCTCTTTAGTTGGGTTACCCTCGTCAAGATTTTTCTTTCTCCGCGTCTCTCATTCTCTCTCGTCCGACGCAATTCAACGAGCCAAGCTTCAAGTCCGTATTGAAGAAACTCTCGGGTTCTTCTTCGTCCTCGAAGTCTCTCGCGCGAGTGAGAGACCGCGTTATTTTTAACGCCCAATGACAAATCCTCGCTGCGTGTACGTGATTCTAAAAGACCCCATTTATACGAGATTAATGCTGTCCTGTACAGTATTCATTCGATCCTTGATTTCTCGTTGGCAAATTGAATTTCTTTACTAAGGACGCGCGGAAATAAGTGAACACCCTTCTATTAACTCCGTTTGTGAACAATCACAATAAACACCTCAGGAAAGTATGTTGATTTCACAATAAACACCTCAGGAAAGTATGTTGACACGATTTAGTATGGGCACTTCTACTACTACGACTTTACTGTATGTACAGCAGTGACTGCCGTCGTATTTCCTATGGTAGAGTAATCTCTCGTTATGTGTATCCTCGTCCGATGTATTATTAGTTCGCCTAGGGTGCAACTTGACGATAAATGAGATGACAAACTCAGTCCAAGGAAGCGAATGTTCGTAGCGTGAGTTCTATGCTCATTCGTTTGTCTCCTGGTAGATTCGCCAGTGGCGTTACTTCCATCTCTCGCTTCGTTTCTCTCTCCAGGAACGTAAAGTCTTTGGTTGCCTTCACGCTTGGACAGCACGAAGTTCCAAGAGAGAGCCAAGCGCTCGTCGTGACTAGCTGCGGAACGCACGTTCCACAGCGTTCCATCACTTCCGCACGTGTCGTCCGGCAAACGACTAAGGTTTCTTTCCGTTTAGTTTCTATTCGCGCCTTTACTTTCCTACTCCGGCATTCCTAGCTTCGGTGTGGTCAGTTTTTTCCAGAAGAATCAGCCGAGTTGAAATTTCAAATCTTCAAAGCGCAAGGATTTGAGAATATAAATGTCTTAGCGAATTCGCATAAAAGAATATTGTTGCTCATCAAAAGCCGCAGCGATCGATCAGAAAGATCGTTTTCGTTCCGCATCCGCATCGGAGGAAAAGATAAAATTATTTTTCATCGTCCAAATCAAAGTTTGATCAAAGAAGCGATCGAGGACTCGATGATTCGAGACACAATTTCGTTTTATCGCATAAGAGTGACCACTTTAGCAGCGTGACTTTGACGCTGTCATTCTTCGGCATTGGTAGAAAATAGCTGCGTTCCACCACGAGCTTGACGAACACATCTTTACCCTTTTACCGAGTAAGAGAACGCCGGCCATTCCTCCGGGAGTTCCATGGTCTGTACTTGTGTCGTTCGCGCGAGACAAGCGGAGCCCACCTTGATGCACTGCACCTGCAACTACCGATGCACTGTACTCCGCGGAGAGTAGTCGAAGAAAAGAGTTTCTTTCTCAATGAAGATAGACTGACACCTCGAACGGCAAGAAATACTCAACGTTCTACGTGTTCTATCATTAAAACATATTCTCACGTGCATATTTAGTCGACTGTAGGATCTCTCTACATCTTCCGACTCGGCATGCCATCGGTAAAAAATTTGACGTTGTAGCAGCGTTAATTCTTAAAAATAAATCTACTTTTTTCGTGGTAGAGATCGATTGCATTATTCATGTAGAAACGTGTTCGATCTTGTGGGGTTCAATAGTTTCCTGCCGATCAGAATGATGTTTCGCAAACGTTGCGGTAGACGAAGCGGAAGTTTTGACGAAGAAGAGAACAGAGAGAAGTAGAGCGAAAAAAGTGATGTAACGGACATTACGGAATCTCGGATAGAAATAAGGAAGAAGCGCACACTGCCGGCACGAGATAGTCAAGCATCATTGGACGCCCGCTGTAGATCGTCCCTCTCGTCGTGAATTGAGGTTGACTACCTAATGTGATTGACTATTACCTTACGACTACCGGACGGGCTTCGCTAGCGGAAAATTGTGCAGGTATTCTGTTGCTCGAGTGATCTGAATCGCGCATCGGGAAGTTGAGATAACGTGGTTTATAGGAAAGTTAGATATCGCTGGATGTAGGCGTAAAATAACTCCCATTGTTTTGCCCGGGCGGGAAATCGGGAGATAGAAACGTCAAGACACTGAATCTGCGTTCAAACAAATTTGAACCGGAAGTTATTTTTCTTAATTTAAATGGACCGTCATGAGGTCAAGACGAACATCTGGTTATGGATTACGTCTATAGATGTGCTGTCCGATGTTCCGTTGAACTTTGTTAATATATCTTCGAACGTGACAAGAACGAGGAAGAGACGAAGAAGCCTTTCGCAGAACAACGACATTGCGAAGGTTATTTTGTACAAACTACACAGAAGAGGCTACGCTGAGACTGCCTGGTGGTTTCGCTACGTAGGTATACCTCTCTGGCGGACTAGCGGAGCGTGAAGTTCCACGATTCTCCGCGGCGTGACGACCAAGATGACAGGGATCATCCGGAGGCGACGAAAGAAAATTTAATGACGGGGTAGACGCTGAGCCTGTTGATGGAGACTGTCGACGAACCCGGAATTCCTGTTCTACACTGCCTTTTTATTGCAACCGACTTTAGTCAAGCTTTAGTTTAGACATTCTATTTAGATACTTTTGCATTGTCATCCAGCGGAATAAATTTTCTGAAATCAGAATAGTCCTTAGCTTCGTCTCGTGCGGTGTCATTCGAAGACAAGGTGAAGTGGATAGTTATTTTATTGATGAAGTGGACCTCCAGAAATCGCTTCAAACTAAACATTTGATCTTTCAAAATATTCTACAAAGTACCAATTTGGGAAGCAATTCTATTTTCTTTCGTCATTCCTACCGGTAGTTAATTTTTTGGCCCTCCCGGAGGGTTCGGACTAAGACATCCGAAGTCCAATATTTATGACTTTGACGGGCTCTTGTCAGCGTCGTTGTTTGATCCTTTTTTCCTACATTCTACGGTATCTCTCGTCTTCGGCGCATCCAAGAACGGCTCACAATTCCGCGCTTGTCTTCCATAACGAGAGAGCCTACAGATAAGCTGTGGCGAACAGCCGAAGAAGCTGGACCCGCAGCAGACGATGGCGTCGGGAACGACGTAAACTTTGCGGCTGATAGTTTCCCGCTCGTAAATCGAACGAAACCACTGCTCTCTATACTAGTTATAAAGCATCTCGCTCCCCCGTGGGTCTGTATACCTAGACCTCTATATAGAAGTAAGAAGTCCCCGCGCCCGCGCACTCGAGGTGATTGCGGTTTAACGAGAGCGCGAATTTTACCTTCGCAGGCACACGGATGCGTTCAAAAAATGTTCGTTGCCCTTTTTATATCCTCCTCTCTTGGCGTTAGAGATATTCTCAAGCTACACAAACTCTTGAGACTCACCGATGTAGCCATTAAATTCGTTTTTTTGTTACGCTGCTTGAAAAAAAAAAACAAGCGCCTGAGAACCAAGAGTAGCGGCGAGTACCAATGATAAGTCCATATTACGGAAACAACTTGTCCCTTGAGAAAATTTTGCAAAATTAACCCAAATTCCTTTATCCTTTAATACCGCCTCATACTTTATGCCGCCAGAGCCTTTAATAATTCTCACACCGACAGAGGCCCAAAGAGCAACGTATGGTCATTTTAATAGGTCCTCTGCCTATTTTTGAGTGCCTAAAAAAAATAGCGCGAAGCATCTGCCGCTCGATTGCAGGATGAAAAATCTTGTTCGTCGGGACGATACACCAGACTCTCGCGGACTTTACTGCTTTATGCTTCGCGTCCGCGCGGGATTACAGTAAGTGCACCGCTCCCTAGTAGACGTATACAGGTATGTCTCGATTATCGAGCAAGTGCGCATACTCAGCAGATCCGGCTCCCGGAGTTTCATCGACGAAAGTGTTTTGATTTTTTTTGTTTGTTTCTTCATTGAGGATAACACACCGCACGGATAATCGGTACAGGTATTACACGTCGCCCTTAGTACACACGTACCACCACACTTTGCGGGTACATATAGTCGTTAATAATATGCGAAGCGAGAACCTCGCGTGACCGGCGTACACACGGCGAACGCATACACGATTCTCTCGCCCGCCCGAGCATTGGCGGCCACCTGCTTCAAGGATTTAGTGAAACGTTCGCTCATTAATCGAAAAACTTATTTATTTTCGCTATTGCGATATCAACCTTCCGATAATGCATTGCTGTACTCGGCTGATGGGTGAAGACCCAAAATTGGAACTCTCGGTTCTTGTAAAACTAAGACGTTGCCAGAAATCAAATGGCTGCCGATTTGTAAAGATTAATCTAATGCTACTTCGGATGAAACGCGTGCCAAAATGAATCCATTAGCAAAGAAACTTTTATATTTTCCACGCGAAACGTCTGCAAAGCTTGGGAAATCTCCATAACGAATACATGGATTTACGAAGTCTGAGTAATCATTGGATATATCTATGTTCCAATGGATCCGAAATCGATCACGCGAGAACGAGGAACATATCTCGACAAAAGCATCGAGAACGCAACGAACGTGTTTTCGATGAGAGGGACGTACCGCCGTTAAGCGAACCTCCGATAAACTGTAACGCGGAACATGTATCACAAATACAAACCGAGAGCGAGACTTGGAAGCATCCTCGTTCAGCCCAGCTGGAGATTCATTGTTGGGTTAGTCTAGTCGGATCTCCGAGAGAGGCATTCAGCTTCTATTCGTAGCTCCCTAGATACACCTTCTCTCTATGTACTATCCACCCAGAGCCTTTAACTGTACCGTAAGTAACGTGGGTACTCGATCACCGCGATAAATTCAACGCTCCCCGGCGAAAGAGCGTGTGCGCGGCTTGTAATGCAACAACAGCAGCAGCTAGCTAAGTAACGCACATACCCGCTATGACTATTATCGAGGAGATAGATACACCCGCCAAAGGTATTCAGAATACAAGCGATTTACCAGTCTGATCGCCGACTATTTTTCCACAAGTGTTGGAAAGTGAACCAAAGCCTAACGTTGAAGTTTAGTAGGATACACGTATGGCGGTAACGTTCCAAATTTCGGTTTCAGATGACTTTGTCGTAATGACCGCCTACTTTTATCCAGCTACGAAGCAATATTTTCATTTACACATTACTATAAGGTTAACGATACGTAACGATCAACAATTTACTGTATTGCAAAAGGGGAGCGCGATCGCAGACTCGGCACGCGAGAACTCTGGAACGTTTATAACATATGGCTACAGCGTTCGAGAGTTTAAAACAGTGCGAAGGTGGTCGCAGACTGGTAGTTTGCGCGGACCGCTGTATAGAGATCTTTCATCCAGCTGTTATGCGAGAGCTCTTTTCTATCTGGTATCGCGTTCACGAGGTTTGCTCAGTTCCGTCTCTCACACGCAGCACCGGTAGAAATGGACAAGCAACGTAACGTCTAGTACTATATCTACCGTATATAATACCATGAACGCATGCGTTCTGCCCGCGAGACATCCGCGTGCTCGTAAATTGTCGGCCTGCTGTTAAGAACGCTGTACTGTTCAAGCAGCTTTTCCTCGATTCGAATAACGAATGCGTGGGAGAAGAAATGAGGAAGAAAACAAATTATCGAAGATTGCATTAGAATTGAAGGACCACCAAATTTGCAAATGCTCGACGCGTTTGATGATTACTAGTGCGGGAATTTTGAACGAATTCGAACTTCCGGGTCTTAGTTTTTTCTGCAGGTCGATTGCTAAAAGGTCAAATTGAAACTCGTTTTTCGTGCGAAGGGCAGCGCCCAACGTGATTAACTTCGACATGGAATGTTTTTGTTGTCAAAGTTCATTCAATAGTTTCTTTTTCTTTCTGGAATTCCTGGCGACAATCTACCTTCGTGTTTTTCTCCGGGCATACAACGAATACCTCATACCAACGTTTTCCTGGCTTAGGTCAACATCAACGCGCAAGAAGACTGTTGCAGAGGAGGCTTTAATGCATGTAAAACGCTGTACATACGCCCGCGAACGAAGGTACCAAAGACCGAACATCAGAGAAGCAACAAAACCGCTAAATTATCGGCTTGTCCCGTTTTTCCCTCGCGGAGAGAGAGTTCTCCCACCTTCGCTCTCCATGTAACGTAGGCAAAGACGAAGGGGTTTAAGGGTGTAGCACCGTAGGTTTGCCAAGGAGTCTACAACCACAACATCCAACTGGCACTGTTGCAGTCGCCGCGTAATTGTATAGGACGTCTCCTTCGCTGCACCGAGCTGAAGATCCAGTGGCATTTTCTCGCTTGCTGTTTATTCTCTTCCCGGTGTAAGATACTCTCGTACTCCCTATCCTTTGGTGCCGCGAAGAAGGCAGAGAAGGCAGCGAAGTGTTTTCAGACCTTTTGTACCTGGAATCCTTCGTTCCGTGCTGCTTCTGCTGCTACTTTTGCTTCCTCGTTGCTGGCTGCACAGAGTCGAACGCGATGCGCCGATAGACGAGTGACGATGAAATTGGAGGAAGGAGGAATGAGAGTGGCGTGAAACCTTTCAGCCTTTCGGGCAAATAACGGTGTCATGACAGAGTGAAGAACGGTACATCTAACTTGGGAAATATTGGAAGATGTCTATCAAGGTGGACAAGAGGTAACTGAATATGGCGACTGTAATTGTCTACCATGAACGTGTCGAGGAATCAGATCAGCAATAGATCCTCGTGTCTTCGACGCTTGGAAAAACTATCAGAATCGTCAGACTTCCCTACTTCTGTTACCCTGATGCTGAAGTCTACGATTTTGCAATTTACAGTCGAAATAACCGCTTGGTTATAGAACAAACGGTACATTTCAGGTTATACAGATCGAAAGATAAACGTTCCTGTTAAAGTTGATCCTAAGACAGTATTTCAATGAACCCTTCGAAGATTTGTCGAGAAAAAAATGTTAAATTATCCTCATTTAATGTACGGTACATCACGCGGCAGGGTTTGAAGATCGCTGGTGCAATCAAAGCTGAGAAGACGCGTACGCGACCCCACGTTTCTGCTATTTAGTCGAGGATCATACGACGATTACGATAATTCGTTGTATGCCGGCGACCGCCAACCGTACCAAGTCCCTGAGCTCGCATACGGTTCATACTTCTTACCGCCAGCGAAAGGATAGATCGCGAAGCTGCTATGGGACTCACTCGGATGATCCTCGCGTGAGTTCCATGCCGCGGCTTTGCCTAGCATTTACAGTCATGCACGAAGACCCTCTATTTTGCCTGTTTCTCTCTTCCGGTGTTCTCGGGCCTCATCGATTCACACGATCGTGCGACACGAGTTGGAGGATTGGTCGGTGAAAGAGAGACGGCAGAGGAGGAATAAAGGGTCTCGGAGCACGCGTCGATACTTCCTTCTTCGTGCCGTTCCAATCATTCACTATTATATTTCCTGGTTTCCTGGAGAACAGCCCTGAGTAAGATGCTCTATCGTAGAAATATTCTCTGTTTCTCATGTTGAGAGGTTGTCGGTTTTCAGGTAGAAAGTTGAAGAGCCGTTCGACATAAACGCTAATTTGCCCTAATACTAAATACAGTCATCACCCGATCGTTTATTTTCTTCATATCATTTCCCAGAGAAATGTTTTACGCTGTATTTACTTCCGCGTACATTGAACTTTGTTATTAACAAGCTGGAAGATGTTCCGCGTCGTTGGCACATCGATGGGAAGACCGAGAAGGACGGTCACGCGATCAATCGGTGGGATAAAACCTCGAGGCCTTCGTTGAATGGATCGGTTAGTGTCATTTGCATCGTCGCTGTGTCCTCGAGACGAGAAACCTCAGGCGTTTCAGTTCAGGCGTTCAGCCGGAGAGGAAGTGATTAGAGTGCAGAGTTCGTAAGATGCGTTGACTATGTACCCTAAGTATATGTCGGCTATTAACTGGACTGCGTCACATTGGTAGCCCCGACGAAGCGATGACTTGTCGGAAGACGTCAACCCGCCTATGTAGGAATTCGCATCGGCCGCAAGGGACCAATTAACACAATTCTATGGTTACTATACATACTCCATACACACGCCATGGGATGAGTTTACGATCTGCTCGAGAGTTTATTCTCCATGTCGGTTTTCTGTCGGATCTCGAAGTCAAGTTAGTTCTCGGAAGCCTCATTTAGCAACAAGATCATGCAACCAGCAGATACGTCTTCGCGTAATCAATAATAAGCGTTATTTTTCATTTATCCAGCATAAGTTGATGATCTCTTCTGGTGAAGTTAACGTTGGCCAGATATATCTTCCACTCGTTTCCCGGGAAGAATGTTAATTGTTCGCTTCCCTGTTTTCCGAGATATTCGTGCGCATCATGTTGGAGATGCTGTTTTGCTTTTCCTAGGCGACGATGACAATGACCCTGAACTGTTCGTTGGAAGTTTCGCTATCAAGGCAAACTGGCTATACAAATTGCGTATTGATTAGCATCTTAATACGTCTCGTGTCCCTGAGGTTTATAGCCATCCCTCTCGGGGCGCAGTAGAGTGGACAGCAAAACCACCAGGGGCACAATCCCAACCACCTCCGAGCCTTTTCATCGCTGTTGATGTTTCTTTATAGTTTTTTTTTTATATCTCTACGTCCAGGTTACTAGTCCCCGAGGCTCTTTATCTTAACACTGCGAGAATATCTCGTTCGTCCGGCGAATGGTCAACTCGCATGAAGATTGCGCGTTTCGAACGAGCTGTTTGCAAGGGTTCGCGATGTCGTAAAACTCAAGTCACGATGTTTGCGTAGGTAAAGCGAAAAGCTGTACGGGACCGAGCGAATAGAAGGCGGAGCTTTTTAATGACCATTTGTTTCAGCACTCTCAGCATCACCGATCGTAGCGATATCGAACGTTGTGAATCATTCATCGCGATGAATTATTGCACAGTATAAGGTTCTAGTCGAAAGCGTCGATATATCAATATTGGTTCATTCTCTGCGGAATTCTGCAGTTCAAACACTTAAAAAGCATATTCGCCCGATAGCGCAGAGAACATTCTTCTTGATACACTCAATTTTTTTTCTCGTTAACGATTATATTGGAATAGAAGAATTAATTAAAGAAGTAAAGAAAGAACTTCAGTTCCAATCCAAGCGGAAAAAAGATCATTCTCGCAATTACCGTCTTCAAAATCCCGTTGTTCTCATTTTAACGCATCAATTTCAATCCAGATTTCTCCTTCGGTTCTGAAAGCCCTCCTGGCAAAGCCCTGTCATGTCATAAGTGTTCCTATATCTGCTTTGCATGGCAAATAGTATATATTATATTACAGAGCATAACGTTCCGATACGACTATCTTCCAACGATGCCAGAACAAGATCCTCCGCAGCCGTTGAATTGATTTATCAACGGTTAAGCAGCATAAATTGCCGGTTGATTAATGCTCTTAGCTATGCTCTGGCGATGCCGAGAAGATCCGCGCATAAGACGAGAGAGAGGTTAGGCAAGAAGAGAGAGACGGTGAAGATAACTGGAGCGACGTGTATATGCACCGAAAGATAAAACTCGATCGCATCTCGCTCTGTTCCACTCGATGCAAAGATGCGTAACCATAGTAAGGCCCCACTTAGCCTCTGCAACTTCCAGACGTTCGTAATTCTCTCGTTCCGTCGGGACCGAAGATCTTACCGATCGTTTATTTTTAATCGCGATACGAATCTCCGATCATGCTGCTGTGTTACATCGTGCATATACATACGTATGTACCTATAAGAGTATTGAACATAAGGTTGAATATACATGCGCAAGTAGTAGGATGACTATAAGAGACGTGAGCCCAGTGATTCTCATAATTGGCGACCGATTGGCTGCACTCTCGCGCGCACTCTTCCGTGCAACCAGCACAGGGAAAAATCGAGCTAAGCTTCTCTTCTTCTCTCTACAGGAACATCCGATCTGGTAAAACTCGGATAAACGTTCAAACATAAATATCAACGATAATGAGACGAGTAATCATCGGCTGCCACGTACAAACTAACCAACTTGGAGTATAAAACTCGTAAAACGATCAAACTCTTCTGTATCTACCCAGTTTTTTTCATCAACCGTAATTCATACTTTATCATCGTGAGTTATTGAATCCATCATCACAATTTTTTTTCACCTGCTTGCATCTATCACGAATCTTCGTGCTCTTTCTATATTCAACAACCGTTTTAATGTAACTATAGCTGTTTCTTCTCGGGTATAACAACATCTCAATCGTGGTAAATAAGATTTCAATCGTCTAACACGCGGAACCATCAGTCTTACCAAACGAAGAGACTGAGTTATTCTTGCGTGCAGCATGCGCATTTACAATAAATATACTAACAGTCATTAGTGTCATCATATTCTCTGTACTGTGAGATCGTTAGTGGAAATTTTATATATATGTACATAACATATATTCCGTAAACTTTTTTTGGATCATCTTTGATTGGTATAAAATTGTCTCGAGCTGTTTATATTGAGATGTCTATAAAGATACATTTACCTCGACACGTATTGGCTGCTGCGCGTTGAATCTGTGACGATCGGCAGGCTCTCAGGGATGCCAGAAGGCGCAGTTTTGCCTTTAATGGATTCGTCGATGCTTCTTGCCGTTGCTTCTTCTTGGCCTCGAAGGAAATCGCCAACTCTGGCCCCGTGCATGCAGTTTAATTTACGAGACACGCGGTAAACGCGCGTGTTGGGATATAATACATTATCGAACGAAAGGGCCTTATGCGATAGATCGTGCAAAGAAGAGACAAAGATGCCCAGAAATGTTTTTTTTTTTTTGTTTTTTCCCCTCGTTCACCTTCTCCATACCTCCCCACCCGACCACCACCTCCCGATAGACGTCATAATTACGGACATAACACGAGAATAGTAATTTGCCGCGGTAGCGCTCTCGGATCTCACCGTAAGGATGTATACCTGTACCCATGAAGAAGGGGCATTACCTATAGCGAGGATCACGAATAATGAAGACCGTTAACCCTTTCATGCGAAGGCAGATCGTTAAGGCGACTTTATGCCGAGCTCCGGAACGCCGGACGCGTCTCATCTTCGGGGGAGCATCGAGCGACTCTGCGCTATCGTATTCCGATTATAAACTTTTGCCTCGTAACTGCGACAATTTACTCGCCAACTATCCCGTGTGCTCTCGTTTTTATTATTTTATATTTTTATTATCTTTATTATTATAAAACGCGATGAGAGAAATCATTGGGCGCGGATAAGATTTTTTTATTTATTTTATTTGCCGTTTTTCTTTTACGACGATCCTCAAGGGCTCGCGTTCTGTCTTACTCGCCACACCTTTGGCACGTTCGCGCATGAGGTAAAACTAATCTCTCGGAGACTCCTCGAGCACCAGGACCGATCCAATTATCGTTGTCTGGAATAAGTCGAGCGCGAAGTGCGCAATAATTGCACCCACGTCTCGCGGTTCCTGCCATATTAATACGATTGTAAATCATTACGATGGAGTCATACATATAACCGAGAGATTAATAATATACTTCATCCGTATGTCAAGAAAATTTCGTTCATTAAGAGCGAAAACAAGAAAATGCTCATTCTTCGCCTTTCACGAGAATTATTTTTTCATGCACCTTGACGAAATTCAGCGTACATCTTCATATTATCTCCGACTCCGTAACGTATGAATAACATTGAAAATAAACGAAAGATCCGTGCGAGGAATGCGAGACGAGAATGTATACAGAGGCGCAGCCCTCGTATATAGGAGTCCGACGTTATTGCCAGGCAAGTCGCGCAGTCGGCCGCGTTCAAAGGTGCCTCGTAATAATACTTTGACACGGTGTGTGCCGATTATGCGACGCGAAAGGGGAAAGAACGACGCGCTCGTTGTAATACAGCTCGACGAAAAAAAAAAAAAAAACACACACACACACACACAAAAATGAGGCTGAAGAGATCGACGAAGATGATGAGAAGCTGCGGGACTGAGCGCAATAATGAGAGGGTTGAAAAAAAATGAAAAATAAGACAAAGAGTCCGAGACAATGGTGTGTCTAACACGGTATTGTTGGATCTCTTGAGAGCCTCGCGGTCCTCGCAATGATTGCCGAGTGAAACGTGACTCGAAGTAAAAGATCTTTGGTTACGCCAATTCTATTGATACGATAGCAACACTAAGAAATAATTCATTAATGATTTAATAACCTGAACGTACAGTTCATCGTCCGAACGGTCTGTCGAAAGTCCTTTTAATTTCAAACACATACGAGTAGATCAGGGAATACTTAGTTCGATGCCAAGAGCTCGAGGGCATCGAGCGTAGTACGTGTAAACTACCTGTGTGGTAACCAAACTCGGAAACGAGAAAGGGAAATACAGAAGGGTAGAGTGAGAGTGGTGAATCCCACTTCTAGCAGTTGCTAATGCGTTTCCGATGTACACCCTTCTTCTAATCGACAGATTTACACCGTCTAGCCGCGACTTTCGGTTTGTTTTAGCTTCGAACCGATTCTCGCACTGTCTCGACGTTGAGAGTAAAGTCCGATATTCCCTCCACAGCGGGATATATTTTGTATACTTTGCTATAGAATAAACGAACTTCGATAGTTCGTTTAGTATACAAGTCGATAGTATACAAGACGGGAATGATAAAAACTTTTACGGTTACTGTTTATTCGATGAATTTCAATAACTGTACTTTGCTGCATTCGGCACTGAAAAATGTCTGTTTTCTACAATGTTTACTTACCCCTTTGAAATAGACACTGAAATCTATCGATCTGCCGTCTTCGAAAGCGTCAATCACGATACAATTTACTTAATTAACGAGGAATCAAAGTATTTTATTCTGTTCGAAAGAACAATCCACGGAAAGAGCGCAAGTGGTCTGTTCGTTCGACTGTCTCATGGAAGTATCCAGCGTAGAATCGTTCGCATGTTAAAAGGCTTGGAAGTGCACCAGTACAGCGAGTGAGTCTGTACTTCCGGCTCGATTCTCTCCGGAGACTTCGTTACGAGAGCAACGACCACCTTGCGAGTACCTATCCGGCTTGCTAGAGACTTCTCTGACTCTCGACTGTTATACGAAGAGGCGAAGAGAGGAGCAGCAGCATCACCGTTGGCTTCAGCTGCCTTATTCCCATTCGTTCTTCTACTATACTAGGATATAGTCTCTTATCCCGAAGGGCTAACTGCCTCGACGTTGCGAGCTCAGCAAACTTCGTGCCTCGATCATTTTAAATCCCTCACTCCACCGTCTCCCTCTTTCGCTTTTATTCTTCATACTACCATCTTCTATTCTCTAACGCCTGATATTTTCGCTTGTTCGTGGATCGAGTCTCGGCTCCGTCGCTCTATTGTTCCGCGAGCAAGAATTCCGCTAGAAGCTCTTTGCTCGCTGGTGGCTTGCGCGCGGTACACAGCGAGATGGAATAAGAAAATTCTATCACCGATAGCGTTATGCATTTGCACACGGTGGATAGCGGCCATACGGCACATCCTACCACCGCAGAGCGGCGTCTTATCTCCTGCACGGGGCATTATTTCCATAATTCTTTCTCCTTATAGACCCTTTCACCTATCTATAGTATTATATTATATTTTTCGTTACTTTTGTATCTTGCGTACACGAATGTGTGGGTGGAAAACCTGATAACGTTGAATATTAGCCACTACAGCAGTTCCGGTTGAGGTTACGCGAGCATTATAATACAATGTGTTATCTATGCAACACGGTGCAATGGCAATCCAGGGCTGCAAGGCCTTACCCAACGAACGCGAATATAATATTTCGTGCATCAAAACGTGCACACTGTGCAGTAGTGCATATTGCATGCATGCAGACTGCGACGAACGCCGATTTACATCGTCACTCGTAGAGACTCGTAGTTGCAAAGGCAAAAGGCAGCGGATAAGAGATAAAAAGAAGACTCGCGTCGTGACGAGATATACGGGAACATGGCGAAAAAGACCACAAAAATCTCGGCAGCTTCAAAAAGTATTGGACGCATATGCCAAAATCATTTGCATATGAATCGAGATGTTTTTTTCGGTTTTCGAAGAAATGTAAACGACGCATAGAAATTGTCATTATCGAGTCGGAATACAAAGTGAGATCGAATAAATGGTTAAGAATGTTTGAAAAAGCGTACAATGTCTGAGAAAAATGAATTTTTCAAAAGATAACAAATTAACGGAGGTAAACACATTTTTTGAAATTTCACTGATCTTCGATTGAAATTCAGTGGTATATTATTCGAGAAAATGTTAAAGAAGGGCGCAAACAAGTTTATTTTGCGTGAGCAATATACCCCGCGCCATGCTTCCATTCGAGAGAAGTGAAACAACTGTTTCTTTGAAAGCCCGCGTACCTTTCGTGGTATATAATACTCCTTTCTCGGTCGATAGACGCCTAATTGAGATTAATGCCTACGAATACCTCTGTCTTTACTTCGCGTATATACACATCCTTACCTCGAAACCTTCAAGTTTCCGCTTGAACGGAATAATTACGGAGATACGGATCGTTACACGGTCACGATGTTCCAACGGGAGGCAGCAGCAGCAACAGCAGCGACTAGACACGCTGCAGGGACAACGTATTTTTGTTTGACATGATTGAGGGTAGAAGAGTGTCGCGCTGTACCTGTTATAATAATTCTCGACTTCGTACGCGAAAAAAAAAAGAAATAGTTAAAACAAAAAATATCAGCAAGACGCCCGACTATGACGAAAAGTGTGTCGGTGTATATTCCATGTCGGCGATGTGATATAAATAAATTTGGAAGGAAACGTCGTTGACGCGAGGTATAATATCTCTGCCAATCTTAGTCGTATCACCACCTCAACAATTTAGCACAAACCTTGCCTTGTCACCTCGAGGTTTAACACCATCAAGAGAGTCCCGCCGCACGGCTTCTGGTGGTAGTTTAATTAAGAGAGACGTGTCGTTCTAAGAAACTTAAACGTCGAGTTTGAGTAAATTAGCATTGGATTAGCATGAAATTAAGTCATGGGTGAAGCATCTGTCCTCCCTTCGCGCTACCGTTCTAGACTGCGCTTGAGAACACATACACGAGGCAAATATATTCATATTTCTCAAGTATAAAATGTTCTTTTAAATTCTGAAGTTTTAAGTTGCTACAACACGTACGTCGCTGATAATAACGTTTAATCATAATTTCTCATTAAAAATCAGATAAATTGCCTAATAAAAAGCTGTCTTTTAATTCGAATTCATCTTGATATGAGAAAATGGATCCTCATCTCTCTCGTTTGCTGTATAATGTCATAATATCAGAGTTTCATATGCGCGAAACGATTTTTTTTGTTATGGTTAATAACATGATTCATCACCACTTTTATAAAAAAAAAAAAAGAAAATATAATTTTGCTCGTCTAAAATCGATTATCGAGTAAGAGAGCAGCATAAGAGCTGATTTAATTATCGTCGCGCCACGAGTATTTCTCATCGCGTGGCAATCCACTCGTCTCACGGTTTCGTTATCTTCTGTGCCTTAATCGAGGCCTCGTCCACGCATCTACGTGATCTTGGGATTTGCACCTCTCGCGCATAGGGATTGTAGCAGTATTCCTCCCGTAGGCGCCACTCCGACATGGATGGAGAGCCAAAGCATCGTAGCACACGACAAGCATGCAGAGTATCGAGTGACCGCCGCCAGGAGAGAACGCCGAGGCATGATTTTGCGACGATGCCACAGAGCTATCCTCTCTGTGATTTTCACAAGAGTATGCGCCAAGATCGTGGCGCATAGAAGGGGGTGGTGGAGGTATACTTAATGACTGTGATTATCAATAATAACCGCGACTTATCATCCACTTTTTATGCGGCGATGACAAGGAGAATGCGCCGAGCTTCATATACCTCTAACGCGTTTCATAGAGTCTCCAATAGATTACAACGATTTATGTACATCACAGAGGTAAAATAAAAAGATAATACGAAAGTCGACAAAAAATTTAAAACGGAGCATCGAAAAAAAAAGAAAAAAAATAATAAGATTGAAATGAGGTGAGAGAACAAAAGTTTAACCTTGACTAACCAACCTAACCATGACAGCATCTAATTAGAACTCGATGAGGGCGAACGTCTGTACCCTTAACGCGTGTTCTTTATATCGCACCGACTCTTCGACCGATCTGTTCGCCTCACGCTCGCGTATACTTCAAGCGCAATAAGCGAACGATGATGCTCTCGCAAAGCTACCGGGAGATATCGGTGTAGACGAGAGAGAACCCATAAGCCAGAGTCTTGCATGCGGTATATATAACGTGCGCAAACCCCGGCCTACCAACGCAAAAACTAGTTTATTAATATGGGTAGCACGCTCGGGCGTAATCTGCGCTCGAGAGTTCGTTCCAAGAGCTATCGTGCGAATGGAGGAGAATGCGCTCGTCTCTCGCTTCTCTTACTGGTCTTCTATTCCAGATATCCGAAGATGTGCAATTTGGTGTATTACCTACTCTACGCAACGTCTATTTATGCGCGCAACTATTGCACTTTCTATCACTACATAGATACTATATTTAATACAAACATCCTGTAGCAGATGATTATTTTGAAGGAATTACGAAAAAAAATATTGTATTTTGTTGCCAATTTATCTAATTGGATTGACAATTTAATAGATCTATGTACTGCATGTAACCATTCATTAGTTCATAATAACAGCGTACTGATTGTACTGCAAATATGCTTTGGCACCGACCAGCGAGATCTAATCCTCGTGGGATCATCACAAAATATTGTATTTCCTTTCTAATTATTTATCCAATTAGATTGACTATTTAACTATTCCTTTCCACGTGATTGGAACGTTCACGGCATTGCAGCATTCAGGTTTATACAGTATACCGGTTAGAACAGTGTTGCAAATTTACCGCACTTGCTCACTCTACATACGAGATTGCGATTGCAATTCACATCTTTCCGATTCCATCGTATTCCAGCAACGATACCAAAGCCGACGTATATTGCTTTAATAAAGACTTGAATCGTTCGAAGAAGTTCTGTCGAGAACACGATACGATACGATACATCCTGTAAATCACGAGCATCGCAACATCCAACGTCGAGTAGCATATCTGTACTGCGATGACTGTTATGTAACGCGTTTGGTGTATTACAGTAGTCGATTCGTTACTATGTAGCCGATCTGTTATCGATTGAAACATGTAGTCAGTCGTACGCCGCGGCTCCTTGGCGCTAAGCTAATCTCGGCTTTCTCTTCTGACACCGACTCTGTTAAATTGTATTACATCGGCAATAACGAGATCTGTTTTGAATATATTAAAAGCGTCTTGTAGTTATTAACAGGACGGGTTTTACCGTGTAGGCTGACGTGAACATCGAAGATGCATGCCGATTATGGTTGCCGATTCGTTGTATTCACTGGGTTATTAAAATGCTTATCTTGGCGGAGAAACGCGTTGAACGCGGAGAAGAGCTTTTTAACTGTCGATATGTCGTTCGAGAACCTTCGATTTAATCGTCTCGTAGAACATAGTCGAGAAATCGGCTCTTCGCAGGGAACGGGGAAAAGGTCGCGAGTGACCGGTCGTAAAGTCCGCCGAAGGGTAATTTCGGGAACGAAACGAAGATAGGAACAACGGATGACGAGCGTGAAAGTTGGGAAGCTCTCCGAATACGACACGGTCGACGTAAAGTGCAGAATCTTCCGGAATCTGTAGTTGACCAATCGAATGGCCGGCATCTCAAAATGCGTCCGAGTGAAATGGGGTTAAGGACCAGGAACACGAGGATTCTACTGGGTTATATAAGGGTAGGATTATCCGGGCAGCCGTATAGTCCGAAGGAGAATACGAGCGTATCGTTCCACGGCGTATTAGATCTCCCGTGAGTGTGTATGTACCTCAACGAAGAGCGTACGTACGCAGCTATGTATTTCTCGAGCTCTCAAGGTGGTGTAACTAGCTTTTGGTAGATTCGAACAATGAAATCCACGAGCCGTGGACGTACGTATAACTTGCTCGGTGCGTTAAACCGCGGAACCCTCGGGCCCGGGATCGTAGGTACACGTATAGTTGTGGGCGAACTATAGAGCATATGGGAAGTGAAATTCAAAGGACATTTGCCAGGGGTTTCATTCAAGCTGTTAGCTTCAAACACGTAAAATCGCGATTAAAAGACTCCCATCGCTACAACTATATGAAAATTCGTAATAATTTCTCCGAAATTTTTTTTATTTTTCTTTAAATGTATTCGTATTATATTTTATCATAATTCGAACAGTCCGAAGATTCTAAAAGCATAAAAAATCGGTAACTGGAGATTCGTATCTTGTGAATGAAAAATCATCAAAAATGAAGGATGTAACGCATTCTCGCATCGGTGATTCGTTTTTCACCGAATTTAATCAATGGAGAAAAAAACGATCTTTTATACGTTTGCTCTTGGTATGTCGTTTTCACGTCCACATAGAGACATGAGCTCTTCTTCGTCGATCGCTTATGCCATTCCGGATTAATCATATGTGCGTATGACTTGTTTCGTTGATGCGCCGGACATCGAGTAGCATTCAGGTCTCTCTATTCACCGCGGTGTGTGTTTCGTCTTTGGAATTCTCGATGAACGAACACAGGCGGTGCCGAGGATCGTGTTTGCTCTTTTGCTCCGTTCTCTTGATCGCGAACAAACGGAAACGGAGCATTGGCGTTACGGCCAGTCAAAGATGATTCGTTGGCCACGAGAGCGCATCGATGAGAAACGCCAATCGTTTACATTCCCTATACACACTCACGGCAACTCGTTTTTTATTCTGCGCTATCGCATTCCGTGCGCACTCTCCATCTCGCAAAGGACTGGCACGCGACTTGAAAAAAATAGTTCAACGTCTCCTTTGGCCACAGGCGGCATAACTGAGATCACGCAGACGTGAGACAGAGAGCTTTGTCTCTCGTTCGACGTTGAATTAATTTTTGCAAAAGTAATATTAGTTCAGAAAAGTTCGGCATTGGAAATCTTACGGCAGATAAATTGCAATAAATTTGAATCATCCTCTCGCGTACGGGAAATTCCTTGCGGAAATGGAATGGTTACGGAAAATCGTATATATACATCGGAAGATCCTGTGATGCATCAATACAGGTAGTGCGGTAGAGAAGCGAGGGAATCACTGCGGCATCCGGGAAACGGGGCTCGGGTCGGATCGCGGAGTTCGAGAACGATTAATCTCCCGTTGGCCTCTCGACGTTATATCCATTAAATCCCACCTGTCCCGAACAGCTTGTAACTGTATATAACACAATTGTAGACCCCGTATGTCAGACACGTTGGTAATAATTCTTATTCCGCTTTTTTTTTCTTTATTTATTTATTTTATTTACTGTTTTCCCACAATTCGACAAGTCACGGCGGTAGGCTGCGGCCGATTTGTCGAGTAAAAAAAGAAGCGTGCCTCCTTAATTCTGAGAGGTCTCACTGGTACGATTATGCTCTTGAGATACGTATCGCGACGGAAGACTCCCCACTGCGACATTCCCGCGTTTCTCGCGCACCAACGCTTGTTCACAGTGCTTTATTGTGTTGCGTGTAAAACAGAAGAGAAACGATCGTGTGTACTCGGAAATTTCGATTTATGGTCTTTACTTCGAAACGTGAAAGACGGATCGATGAAGATGAAGAACGAATATCAATCGGCGCCGGAGCAATTGAGAATGATCGATGTATTATCGGTATACAATGACGGACAATATACGTTCGATACGTCCGACGAATAATAAACGAAAATTGCACCCGAATACCCATCGTTACTTCCGAGGGATCTAATGTGAAACAAGTATATTTTTTTACATTCCCATCCCATACAAATTCTGGAAAAAGAGAAGGTATTGTTTTATACTTGGAGATCATCGTATACCCTGAGGGACTTTTACGGACCCTCCCCCTCCCCCCGTTCCGTAATAAATCTCCGATTGGATCCAATTTTACGAAAAAAAATTCGAAAAATTGGCGATTTTTATCGTCGCGTATTTTTGTTACGTATATAGATGATTTAACGGCACATATCCTATGGAAATATATGTCAGAATATATGAAAATGTATATTTATATATAATAGAAAAAACGTCTATATCTTGTATGCATTATTTCAATATATAGTTAATTTTCATGGGAGGTCCTACCGAATTGATGGATTACACGTGCCATTGCCATTAAATAATCAGTCCCCAGTCCCATACATGATTAATTTCCAAGTTTGTCGTGTCATCGTGAATTTTTAAAGAAAAGAAAACAACTCATGACTCGAACAGCTGCTGGAATATCACAAAGAGCACCAGTATCTCGTGCGGTGACTCTCGCAAACACAGGGAAATGGGAAGGTACTTGCACCGTTGCATGCAGAAGAGAGTCCGCAAAATTTCGCAAATAAGTTGAAGAAGGAAAAGAGTATGCGAGAGTGTGCGCTGCCCCCCGTTCAGAGGTTGAACGATGCGATTTACACCTTCCGCAAAGGGCGGAACGCGAAGAGGTCGAATAAATCACGAAGCCACATTGAGCACTGGCCGTGCCATACCGAGATATACATACACGTATAAATTCTCTGCATGTACATCGGGCGTACCGAGTATATGCATGTTGCGGTTTGCATCTCGGTGAACTTGGGTGTTACTCCGTCGTACACCTTTTGCAGACTCGTTTGCCCGGCGGGCCCGGCCCGTCGTTCGGAGCCCCTGAGTTTGGCTTTACGACGATTCTTCTCCGCGAGACCAAACCGAAGAGATAAAGTACCTATGCCCGGAGTTATGAAGGAAGCAAAGGAGGAAAACGGCCCGTGAACGGTTGGAAATAGAGGAACTCGAGAAGCTTCGCAGCGAACGCGCGACGACGACGTGAACTCGAAGAGAACGTGCGAGGAAAGAACGGAGTAAAGATAGGGTATGGTATTCTTTGCCTTTGCTCCGCTCTTCGTACTATTGTAGACGGTGTTTTCTCATGAGCAATTCACTGCGAACATTGTTGCGAACAGTAGACGATTTCCTCGTATATCCAGCGGTCTTATTCGTTCATCTTAACGTTCCCCACTCACCGCAGGGTTATAAAATCCAAAACCCCGTCGATCGTTACGATAAAATTTCGCTATCGAGACTTCCGTTAGTCGTAAAAGCCTCGAAGACTGTATAACGTTTTCATGAAAATCCTGAACGACGAATACCATCGATGGGCGACTACACGGTGTTATTGTAATTGGAAGGATGAGGGCAAGTCGTGTACAACGTTCTAATCGTTTTTCTTTTTAACTTTTTTTACCAATCGGTAGTTAAGAAAGACTTTGTAAGACGACAGAAAGTCGAGCAATCTCGGTACGACTTCCGGTGACCGTGAACGTTGCAACACAGATGCGTTGTTCTCAGTATAGAACTACACGTATGGCTTAGTTTACCTCGGTTTGCGTCTTCCTACGGTGACGAGACTAGCTTAACAGGAAATACGTCGTTAACTCGCGAGACATACAAGACTCACGCACCGTAAGTCGACTGCCGTAAAATTACTCGTGAGGACTCAGTTTCACTTTATCCTTAAGAAAGTAATTTCCTACTTCCTCGGTACCTTCGATAACCGTTATAGTTCTACGTGTACCGTAAACAAATTGTTAGACGCTCTTATTCTCGTCTCTTCCCTATAATTCGAACCGGTAACAATTTTTCGAACTGCGCACAAATATGTTTTGATAGTCTCTCGCGTGCGCATTGGTTTGCGTAGTTATGTTTGCGGGTGGAGAGGTGCGACGGGGTTGAGGGACTTTATTCGCCGTACAGACGAAAACTCCGAGAGCGGCGAATAGAGAAGAGCAATTGCGTTTTATCACTCACCGCGCGGACGAACCGGAGAAAATGGTCGTTACGTAGCTCTCCCGAAGTTTCAAAGTGTTCATCGTGTGATCCGCAGAAAAGACGAGATACCCCTCCGAGAAAATAGTACCAACAATGTCGAGAGACGTCCAGAATCCGGGAATATTCTCAAAAACTTTGTCGCGGAAGTTGTTTCAGCGCGTGACATTGGGGCGGAAAATTCTCGGCTCGGTTCAACTTTTCTCGAGAATTCGCGATGTAAATTAAAACTAATAACGGCGAGAAAAATGAATGGAGAACAATTTCATTAAGAGAGAATTACGGTACTTGATGGATTTTCTAATTTTGCATTCCATTTTCCGTTTTTTTTTTTTTTTTTTTCGACTCTCGAAAGAAAAATCTGTTTCCCTGACGGACAATTCCATTTCGTAGTACAAACCTGCGACGGCAATATTTTGAGTACTTTTTCGCGCGGAATGACTTTCAGAAATTTAGAGCACATAAAAAAAATGTTCCATGAATACACGACGAAGTGACTTAAACTGTTGAAAATTCTATTACGTTTTTAATCATCTTATTCGCGTACGACATATTATTCATGAATCTCATATAAGTTTAGTTGGACTATACGTTCGCGAATCCGTTACGAGGCCGAATGGCCAATTATTCATTCTCTGGCAGTTGCATCAGTGGACCACTCACGGGTCCCTTGCAATATTTACCCTCTCGCTTGCATGCTTAAGGACAGTGGTATTAGACGCGAGCACGTATACGAGCCCATCAACTTGCCACACCGAGAGTCTCATGAATAATAGCATTGCGTACACGCGGGTTTTGACGAGGCGGAAGTACCTACGTACTCACAAACGTATACGCGTGGTATATCTTCCAAGGCAATAACATCAATCTCGTTTTGGTTTAAGATGATTCGTCAGTCGTTTAAGGACGAAAATAATTTTTTATGCGACCAAAAGATATTGAAATAATGAAAATAATTTTTAAAAAATTATATTAATATTTAAAATAATTTTTAAAAAATCATATTAATATTTAAAATAATTTAATATTGATAACAATTTTTAATAATAATTGAAACCATTTGAAAAAAAAAATTCATTTTTTTTCTATACGAAAAACATAAAATTACTGTGAATTTTTAAAAATCGTAAAAAATGAGGCAATTGCGGTACGGTGGACGTAACAAGACTCAAAGGGATTCGCAGACGAAACGACATGTGAGAAAAGCACGCGGTGTTTATCCTACGGTGGTGGTTGGTGTTCTCAAGATTCGAGATGTATATATATATATATTGTTTATGGCTTTCACTGGAGACAACCCGCTGTGCGCCACACCCTGCCGTTCCCTCGTTATCGGTGAAACGAGCATTGCCGTAGCCACGCACCATCACTTACATGTACAAACCCTCCCAACATTGGCAAATGTGAGCCTAGAGAACTCCAATCTTGCTTCATGTTCATGCGGCATTTGCGATATTATTTAATCGCGTGGTTCACCCTCGGGAGGAGCGCGCGCGCGTGCAAATCGAATCTCGTTGCCTCTCGCGAAGGCCGTGCACTGTCTCAAGGATGAATCGCGCGGCTCATTAGTTCAAGTGTTTTTGAAGGACTTTAAACAATTATCAGCTAGAAAATTGATGATCGGTCGTTGAAAAAAATATTTAAAAAATTGTATCCACAACACCGCATAGATCGTTCGTGGATATTCGTACCGAAGAAACATCCTAAGGTGTATCGTACGAATGTATGTTTGCCTACTAAACGTTACATTTTATCGTTTTATCACGTGCGGCCTATAACATCGTGATGAGATGCGAGAATAGTTCCTTACCCCATGAGCGTATATACGCAAAAGTACCGCTTTCGCACAACCGCAGCAACACGTAATTTCCTTCTGACTGTGGCTCCTCTTCTTCCTCGCGAATCACTTAAGCCTTTCCCTCTCTACCCTTCTCAACTTTTCCTTCGGGCGATTCTCTGTGAGCATCGCCAGGGAATAATCTTGGTCGCCGGGCTCTCGCCTCTCAGACTCTATCATCTTCCGGTGCTGGTGGCCGAGTTTCTGAAGGACGGTCTGAGGTAATAAAGAGTTTCAATAAAGTCTACCGTTGTTTCTTTGCGCACTCCTGTTCGCGTTACATTTTCGATAAAAGTTAACGTAAAAAGGAAGAATTAAAATTCTTAAAAAAAAAGTCTGTGAAATAATTTAGTTTTTCGTAAATTAATTATTTGTTTTCCGATTTTTGCGTACAAATAAAGTCAAACTTACACGCGTAGGTGTTAAATCCTGTAAGATGTCTCGAACGAACTTTAGTGATTGTGTTCATTATAGATGATCGTCGCGACATCCATGTTACATGACGCCATAGGTGTTCGAATACATCGATAACGCATCGACGCATTTCGTATTCATAATCTGTTACAAAGTCAAGCCATGCGACACGACTATCTCAAGCCGGAGATGCATCCCACGAGATCGGTTACTTCTCGGTTGTTAAGCGCATTATATGGGTGTCGATCTATATCGCAATTTTGCAGCGACCTGAACCGTACCGCAGCATAGTACCGCGGCATAGTACCGTTACCGAGATCGGTATAGAAGATCTTTATACAGACTGTCGACTGTAATGAGAAAAAAAGCTCGAAGGGTTGGTTTCCTGTCCGTCATTGAACAGATGCTTGAACTGTAGTAAATTCTGATCAAGTCGTGAAGAGTTATCTTCGTCTCAGCGAACGGATAATGCAAAAAAAAAATACATTTTTTTTTTTTTTCGTAAAAAAAACTGTAGAGAACGATGAGAAAGTGCTTGGCCTACCGCAATCGGTTTTCTTCACGAAGATACCGGTCTTTTTACCATACACGTTCGATACGGCGGCGTCGCCACGTAAATTTGCATGTTTCAACGATGTCCTGGAGGCAATAAGCTGCACGAGGTTTAAATACTACCTTTGTATCTTGCATATAATATAAACCCGCCAAGGACAAGTGTACGTCGATAGTTATAAATTATGGGAACGAGAGGCCGCGGAACGAACGAATTACTCCCCCACACGTCTCTCACAGATGTGTACAAATTGACATAATGATGAAAGCCGAATCATTAATTACCATATTAATCCGCATCCGCATATTCTTAATGTAGCGATGCGAACAAAAAAAAAATTGATTGAGATGAAGTATCGAGCGAAGATTTATGATAAAAGAAACTTCAACGTGGTTGAGATTTTAGAATTTTTTAAATCAGTTCAACAAAACGCATTAACGGCTCTCGGAGCTCGAAGCTTCGTAGTTCAGACGCGAAGTCTCAGGCGAAGAAGTCGGAACATCTGGCGCGGATGCTGTACAGTTCGCATCGAAGAATGCATAATGATACATCTCGGATGAAGGGCCTTCCGGCGAAAGCGGGCTATCAATTGGTTTCTCCGGACTTTGCCTCGCAGCGCGGCAATAGCTTGTACCCAACGTATTTTACTATATTTAGCGTACGAGGCACTCGACTACCGGTGTACGCTCTCGTATCGGAGAATATCTAACGCATACAGGTACGATCGCGCTTCGCATTAGTTAGACCGCGATATCACGTTGATATAATCCGTAGTATATAATGACGCAGCAGAAGGATAATGCGCCGACGTGGTTGAGGAAATTAAATGCTCACGCCGATCATACTTTGGAATCGAATCGAATGGATGCTCTCATCGTCTTTCACCCTATTACCGCTTTGCGGCGCGCATTATGCATCGCAAACGCACCTGTATCTTCTGACTTACGGTCGATGCAACCGGAGCTGCGGCTAACTATCGAGAACCACGAGTCCTCATAAGCCGATAAGATATCGTGATTTATGATAATGTTGCAAGCAATAAATATTTTGTCTTCTTACACTAATCGGGTGTAAAAAGAATGATATTATTTTATTACTCATTTTGAATAATTTTCCAACGTTCGGAAAATTATGAAAATTATAATGGCAAAAAATCATATTAATTTTGAACTTTCGCTGCATTTTTTTAAGATCTGTATAAATAGCATCGGCTTTATTTCGTAGAAAAAGGCTAAAGGGCGAACGTCGTATGCTTAAATATAGCGCGTGAGGCCTTTAGCCTTTAGACTCGCGATTATTATTTAAAAAAAAAAGTAAATTGATTCAATCCTTTGCAGACTCATGAAATCATTCAGCGACGAAAAAAAAAAAAATTAAACTTTTTTTGTTCGCATTACCGATCGATCAGTCTAACGACGATGTTCTCATTTTGTCTGATATGAAACAGCGATAAGGCGTGAAAATAAAATGAAGAAACTCGAGCGCGGCAGAGCACAAAGAGATATCCAATGAAACAGAGTGGTTTCTCAAGAACGTTTTTACTATAGTGTCGCGAGAACTATTTTGCATTTATAGTGCTTAGTCCCCATCGGCTAGGCGACGACACATCGCCTTTCTCCCTTTCGTTATCTTCCCTATCTTACTCGCTCGCTCTTTCTTAACTGAAGCTCGGCGAGATGCTACCGTCGTATTTACCCGCGTCGATAATTACCGGAGATAACGTGATTACCTTGCCGCGAGGATCCCGAGCCACACGGGTGTGTTCCGTATATTCTTCGAGATTCGCTGCAACGCTGTGCTTAGACTTGAGTTTGCCGAGAGACGGGACTTTCCTTTGCCATTCCAGAACTATATTGACTCCCCCAACGATAATAAATTTAAAATATATCCATGTATATATAATATATATAGATTTTTTTTCTTCTCTTCGGCAAATTCTCGACGTAGTTAGCCTCGATAACTTCGATATTAAAGCGCCGAGATGGTCTTCGAAGCGTGTGTGGTTGCGCGGAGTCTCAAAAATCACGCGTACGAACATGGAACGCGTGCAAGGAATGAGAATCATGGGGCATTGAATTTTTCCTATTTCTCTAGAACGATAAATTGCAAAGACTAAGGAGACGCTGTCTCGAACATCCAACGAGACTTTATATTCGCCTCGAACCTTGCCGGCGGACGAAATGATGGTTTTACTGTTTTTTTTTTGCTTTTTGTTTTCGCTTCCCTTTAAGCCGCACGTAGTCTCTTCGATGCTGAACACCGAAAGACTTGAGACTCCACCTCCCGCATTCGTAACGAATAATAATAATAAGGTTGAATCTCTCGTGTCCGTTGACGCTAGTGGGATATCGTGCGAGTCTTTCTCTTTGTACCGCGCAGGCAAACGATAGCATAATTCCGTAAATGGTACAAAGGGACGGCGAGAGGAGAAGACTCTCCAACTCTCGATCCCTAATACCGCGTGTGTTGTAGGTATATCCGTCGGGGCATCGTCTACCAGGCTTTCCGTTGCATCTATGGCCTCTATTCAATTTGTATGCCAACCGTGTTTCTTCCAACTTCTCTCTTCTCTCCTCTCATCGACTACTGTACGCCGGCACACTCGCTCGGTTGCCCTCACGGGGGGGAAAACCTCTGATTGTTGTTTCTAGACTCTCAACCAGCCACTCAACTACAAGCCTTCACTTTTACCCGGTTGTCTTCGATCCCATGTTGTACCGTACACGCAACGCGTATAAGACAGACCAGTCATTATTTTACAGACATTCGTCTCATTCTCTGCCGTTCGTTTATGAACTAAAAATAAAAATATATGTATAAATATACAATTAGCTATGGAAGACGAAGGACTTCTTGTCGCCGACGCGACATCAGCTTTATGAACTCCGGATCTGTATTGAACTAATTATTATTATTATTATTATCGTTATTTTATTGTTATTAAATAAATTAATATAATAATAATAATAATATATTATAATATCATAATTTTTGTTATTATTTTTATTCTTATTCACAATTCAGTCTTTCAGGTGAATGTCAATTTTTTCTCGTATTTAGAGAAAAAAAAATGATACGATTGATTTGTCTGCAACTCTTGATAATTAGAATAAATGTCTACATTTTTTCTCTCGTGAACTCGAATTAAATTCTGCCGTACATTCACGAAGTTTAATTTCACTGACATAAAACGTTTGATTCTCACCGTTCAATGAATGACACGAGCTGCACGAATACGCGCGTTCATGAGCTCCGTAATCGCGCGAACTCAGCGAGCGGGCGGAGCGCGTAGATTGACAGCGAGCACATTGGCACTGAGATAAAGAGATGGTGTAGCAGTATGATAGAGATAGAGTTGGATGAAGGCGATGCCGCGGGGCAAACCGGCCGACAACTCGCCGCAAATGAAGATAGTAATCCTCGTCAAGTAAGTACCACGTTCGTCGCCGGGGCTTCGCCACATGGAGTCCAATTCAATGCGCAAGCCGACCGCATCGAGGGAATCACGCCGTGCCTACTGCAATTTGTCTCTTGGTACACGTCAAAATTGTATACCCACTGCGTACCTAAGGTACTCCTAAGTAAGGTATAGGGTTGGGACGATGGTATGTTTGAACGTTACGCCAGTACGTAACTCTCTCGTTTTTCTCACGACGTGAGACTCTCGTCGATTTATATGGAAGATCATCCGTGTATAGGCCTGGAGAACTGATGCTTCATGACTCTCGAGAGATACACATCAATGTTTGTTACAACCCCAAGATACTCGATGCTTCTCTTGTTTCTTTGCGATGTATACTTTCGTTTCTTTATTTGTCTTTTCAAATGTCGATCAGCGGGTACATGTTTCATTATAATTAGGCTGTACATCGGAGATTACTAGAATTTGTCAATCCCCTTTAGACAGTTCAAACTAAGAAAACAAAAATCCGTGATTGAGAGAAATCTTAATATATTCATTGAGAAATGAATTAATAACAAACATCTGTAGCTATAATTAAATTTAAAAAAAAACAGCAAGGTGAATTGCAACTTGCGTCAGCGAATTATCAGCTGAATTTGAAATTCGTTTTTTAATGCATTATTTTACTCTCAACTGTCAATGGATTCGCGAAATTATAGGTAAATTTATGGTGGGATTACGTTGGTTAAACTGTTAGCTAGTGGTCGACAAGTGCAATCCGTGATCAAGAGATAAAAGCTCGTAAAATATAGTCCTCGATAGCTTGAATCCTCACGGCGATTTCCACCCGCGTCTTCTTATTATCGCTATCGTTTTTCTCTCAATTAAGTAATTTTCCACTGACGTTCGAGTTCAGCAAATAGCATCGTTGAAAATAGTACACGATATCGATAAACCGGGTAATTGATTATTTGAATAATTTTCCGCTATGCGGGCGAATGTATGAGACGAAGAAAAATACGAGAAATCGCCATGCGATCCGGGAGCTCAAAGTAATGCCTAGGATCATGGCTCGCTTGGGCGTTTTATATATGCTATATAAACGTGAAGTGGATTTCCGTGTACGCGTTCTGTGCCCTGTCGTCTTCATCAAGTCGTTAAATCCTTAACGGGGTCTAACGGCCCTTTGGCGCAATTTCTCAGTTGCTAGACGATTACAAAAAAAAAAAACGAACAAACAAAAAAAAATAAGCCTTTCCGGAACAAACTAACGTGGCTTACATTTTTTGAGTCGCAAAATCAGGTTTCACCGCTGCGGGATTGCCTGTTTATCTTCTAGAAAATAATCCAGCGAATCACGAGGCAACGTTGAATTATTCGTTATATTTAGATTGCCGTTAATAAAACACTGTCGATAACGTTAAGGCGTTATGAACAATGGGTATTTTTCTTCGTAGTGACAAGAACGAAAGGATCGTCACTGTTGCGAACGGTTCGCCGGAAGATAAAAGATGATTAAGCCCGTGATAAAAATCTCTATCGTCCATAACTGACACTTACTACTCGTTTATCCACCACCATCTGATATTATGATTACTGGCATCATTCTCAACCGGCACGAGACTCTCAGCACGTTGTCGCTGCAGCGAGCAGTGTATGTGTGCACCGCACAATATCGTAGATTGATCAAACCATAAAAACAAGAAAAATTAAACGTTCCGTGGGTTTGCACCTCGTTCTTGGAGGCGAAGATTGTTATAGTATAGACGATAAACATCATAGCTTGAAAGATCTACAGCCTGGAATGACTATGATCGTTGCTGTAAGTGAGGTGTACCACGTGCGGGGGTTGAATTTTTATCAGACACTCGAAGCGCTATCATCTCCGGTACAGATATGGTTCATCTCAATCCCACGCCTTTTGATGTAACACGAGATTGAATCATCGAATTACCAACCATAGAGTCCGACGACCCATACTCGGCCCACCAACTGGGGGTACACCAGAACGCAATATTAAACCGTGAAATCGTCTCCGACACGCTCCAAGCGAGCAGCTCGCTTCTTCGAACGTTCTACCTTTCACGCCCACAAAACAACATTAGCTCTGTTCGCTACAAGATTTCTTTAGCGCGCGGTGTACCCTTTGCCATAAGAACGTAATTAAAGGGAGAACGTTCCGGAAATTCTAAAGCGGACTTTTATATACATCGAAAATATCCTCCAACTTGTTCACAGCCTTGAAAAATTGATGACATGTATCACTGAATATGATTGAGGAATCTTTGTTTGAACAAAAAAGGTATAGTCCAAGTTGCCGTTGTAATTTGTCCCATTTAAAGATCTTTTTTAGCCTACAAACCAGTCGGTCGATTTGAAAAAACAATTGTTCTGCTATTAGAAGTTTAGTATTATCGTCAATCCATTTACTGCGCGTGGAATGATTGTCGACGTAGTCGAAGCAATCGTAACCTTCGCGTCACTTTCCGTGATATCCAGTTCCTCGTCAACTGTCCTCCTCTGCCAGATACTCTCTTTAATTCTACCTATCCGTGGCTTCCACTCACTCTCGGGTATCCAGAAGATATGGCTTAGTGTTCCGATGGGTTGGGTCGTTAAACGTGTGCCGTCCTCGTGGATGAGGCCGGAGGACGTGAACGGCGAACCGAGACAGATCGACACGCATCGTGTCGCTCGAGCCGAGAGGAGTCCCGGAAGTAAACCGTAGTATATTCTCGTTCTTTCTGAACTGCCGTCGCAGGACGAGAGTAATCTAGGTGGTACCCGGGAGTACCTAGTAGCTATTCAACAAGCTGAGACATCCGAGTCCACAGATCACTGACTCGGAGACCAGAAACGTAGACGTTGCTGTGTAGGTATATAATGGCGTCGTATATCTACTCCGCAGTACTTGTTTTCTCCACGCGTCCATAATGTAAGTTGAGCCTCGCGGTTACTTAGTTTATCGCGATTATTCTTATATGATTTAGGTATTACCATTACTTTTGGACAGACTATTTACTTTATTTTCGATGTATCAAAAATTTCCCTCGTCAATTCAATCCAATTTCTTGATCATATTTTTTTAGGTTATGACTGGAATCATTTTTCTCGATATCATTTCATTTAATCATCGAACCATTATCGATTTTATCTCACAGGGTTTTTTTTCGCTCCTTTCGTTTTATTACCACAAAATGAATTATGGTACAGTTAGAAAAATTGCTATGATGGCCGGCTATGTGATACCGATCCTCTCGTTCGTATTCATCCGGATGCTGCCTGATGGGCGAAGGGGCGCCACTCTTAATTAGTAACTGATCTAATTGAACGTTTTGTTTTTTTTTTCTTCGAACAATTTCGATCTCAAAGCGAGTTGAGTCATTCTGCGCGTTGCAATATCATCGTATATGTCGGGGTTGTATCGTTATCTTCTATACGGTACATACAGTATTCTTTTTGTATCTGCGGTTTTATAGTCCTTCCCGTTGAGCTCATGCACTACGGGTTTCGAGTTAAACTATACAGGTATATTGTATATGTGCTCCAAGGTCGATACCGAGAGAACAGCCCCTTTCAACGAGTGTGTCTTCGCCATCGTATATGCCACGGACTAAAGAAAGAATAAGAAGGCGAAAGGAGAATAGAGATAGATACAGAGAGGAGAGAAAACGTTACGGTATGGGTACCAATGTATAAGAGCTGCTCGGGACGGGATCAGATAACGTTAACAATTTAATAAGAGCAACGAGAGCCAATTCGCTTCAGTACGCGTTCGCCCTTACTTTCCTATGGGCGTCAAGGGGGCGTTCACGGTAAATTGTACAGGATGTCTCAAGCATTACTAGGACTCGAGTGCAACGAGTGCAATCGCGCTTCGTTGAATCTCCTATCTTTGGGGGGTACTCGCCAGGCGCCCCTTGACCATGAAAAAAAAAGTTAAAAGCGCGAGGCAAATTTCTGTCTCATTTTTTTTTTTCACATTGAATTGACTGGATATGCTAGTTGATTTTTTTTATTTCTCTGACACATCAGCAATGGAAAATTGTACGTGAGACGCGTATGACTCAGGACCAACGAGAATCCGAGCAGAACGTGCCGGAGAGTAAACGGCATAAATTATTCTCCCTGTTCAATACGCAGAATCGATTCTCTGTACGATATATACGTTTTACGAGTTTATTTATATATATATATGCCAGTCTCGGTATACAGGCTTTGCGTCGGATCGTACGGTCAAAACACATTGTAGCATTGCAATTAAGCACACGGGTCTAATTAATATTCTATCAATGGTATATTATCGGTGTAATTAAAAGAATTGAAACGTTAATGACGCCCGAGAAAGTCAATTAGAGGAACGGTGTTAATTATATTAATGGATAATGCATAGCGTCGATAGAGTCTCGTTGCACTTCAATTGTACGGTATGACATTTATGCTCTTTCTTTACGCACTTGATTTTTTTTTTTTTTAAATAAAAAATCGATTGTGACATTCAAAATGTGAGACAATCAAAAGAGAAATTTGACAGTTAACGATTAAATAAAAATAAAATCGTTTATTAAGGAATCGACTATTGTAACGCTCTGCTTATTTACAATTTTTTTCCTTTCTGTTTTTTCTCATTTTATTCTATTAAAAAATGTGATGAAAAAATTTTGAAAAATTGATCAAATCTTACATTTCTTTGATGGTAGAATACCAACATTTTTATACCATCGATGAAATCACTTTAAGGTTCGACCAATTTTGTCAATAATTTTCCATCGCGTTTTTTAATAGAATCAAATTAGAAAAAGAAAAAAATTTTATTATTTTATGCATATTCTATCTTTTCAATTCAAAGTCTGCATACGATTACCTGACCATATTATTTCGCATCTCTCGTGCGTCACGGGCAAAACTCGTTTGCAAACTGCTGCTTTGGCTCATCCTTATCCAATAATTTGCATGCTGCACCTGTATCGAAGCCACATTACGATAATGAGAATGAATAGAATAAACCAGAACTGCAAGCATACAAAAAAAAAACAATTGCGGCCAAGCGTTCTGAATATATGTAAGTAATCTTACAACAATTCTTTCGACAATTTTTTCTAATACTCCGACTGTATATATACCTAGAATGCATCGAGAGTCACGTGCCGTAGCATTTATCACTTCTCGTTTCTATTTTTATTTTTTTCTGGTCGATTTTTCGCGCTATTTGTAATTAGCATCGTCCATATGCGAGAATCGAAAGGCGCTCTCGCCACGATGTGGCTCCCTGCTTACTGCAGTTCGTACACATCACACGCACTGGCATATCTATGTGTCCGAGTGTAACTTCTGTTTCTCGTATCGCTGCTAACGCGAGAACCAGTTTTCATCATTACATCCACAACCGCGACTCGTCTAGTGAAAATAAAAATGGAAAAAAATCAAGTCCGCAGAGTCACCAATGGAACCGCCTCGTTTCCAGTCCATCGATGGACTGTAAATGGTCTATTTGCGAACCGATTTATTCATATAACAAATATCCTCGTTCGTATATGAGAAACCGTGACAAGCCTTGTGCATCGGCATCACGAGAAACTTGTATGCTGCATCGATATTCGATTCGCGGTTTCAAGAGCTATTCTACCGAAGGACTCTCGGGTAAACCTGCGCGCGATTATCGTCAGTCTTTTCCGCTTCTGCGGTTGCCGATGAGATCTCCTTGTCCTCACGACAAACCTATCGTCAACGAAGCGACGTTTAATGACGCGTTGATAATTGCAACTGTGCGTTCCACTGTCCGCAACGTCGACGACAACCACAACGACGACCATCTGGAGCCGGAAGTCGTTACAGTCATTCGTAGTATTCTTCTTTGCAAGATTTTCTTCCGAGTCTACGCCGGTTGGATTATCGTACACCTTGAACATTACCAACAACGCGGTAGCTCCTTGTGGATATGATGCTCAACGGCGCGTCGGCCGAGTCACAGCGCGGCGCGTTGACAAATGAACAGTTAGAGAAGCTGAGACATACCCGACGGAGATTGCGGATAAGAAAAGACTGGAGAATAAGGCAAAGCGAGGAGTCGCGCGACAAGATTCTATACAGACTTCGCTCAACCACGTGCCGACGTGCTGAACTCGTCTGGTTGAAATCCTTCCCCCTTTTCCTCACGGGACTCTAATTAAACGAGCGAATTATTTCACTGCGGGTATGCGTGTTTTAATGTACAGCTGGACGGTCAAGAAACGTGAAGAACTGCAACCGCTACTACAGATGGCTAACGGACTTTAGGAGGAATTTATTTCAAGATTCCTTGTCCGTTATGATATACCAGGATGGAAGATTCGAGATATTAAAAGGCCTACATCATAACATACTAATAACAACAACCCTCAATCCAGCGTGATTTTTAATTAAAGTGATTTTCTAAAAATAAAAAAAAATCGGAAAAGAAATTATTCAAATTTCCGGAGACTTTCTTCTACACTGAAGAAACGCTTAAACGACACGCGCTCGCGCGGTAGTCTTGCTGATTAAAAGGCAAACTTATCGTGACCCGCTACCTAATTCCGGTTAATTGTATGTGATTACCGCCCTCGACGAAGAAGAGCAGCCGAGATCTGCCGGGGGGAAGCAGCAGAATCTTCTAGAGTGGCCCCTGCCCTCGCTCGCGCCCGTGACCGACACCGGCTTCAATACCAAGGAATAGAGCGAAAGACGCTCGGGTTTTCGCAGCCTCGAGAGCGAACAGTGTTGAGGTTCGCCTCTTTGTCGTCTTCGCTCGCTCTTGCTTCTCATCTCGATCTCGAATGTGGAAGGGGCGGATGAATCCTCCGGAGGATTACCGAGCGGCTAAACGGAAAGCGAGAACGAATCTACGGACTCCGAGGGATTATCCGGTATTCTCTGCACGTTTTGCGACCAGGCGAGCCACCGGCAACGCAACAGCAACAGCAACATCGTCCACTACTGTCGATCCTTCTCTTCTCGCAGTACTGTTGCTGCAGTTGCTGCCGTTGCTGATGCCTGTTCGAGAAATCGTCTGTTCTCCACTGCTTTTTATATCCTCGATCGCGCATCCCCCTCCATGTACAGTCATATTACTACTATGCTACATTAGACCAGAGCGAGGAAGCAAGGATGAAACTCGCTGTACGTTCAAACTTATCTCGTACGATTTCTAAAAGTTTTGCCTCCATCGGACTCATCCTTAGCTCCGACGAGCTCTGATCTTCGATTTCCCACCGTTGCAATCCTCTTTTTACCGGAATGCCGATTGTCGATAACGATTTTTTAACCGCGGAAAGTTTAAACTTTACGAGCCGTAGTTGTTAATTCTTAACTTTGTTTTTTTTCGTATCTGTATTTTTTGTAGCACCTTGAAAAGGAAAAACGTTTCTGACGCACAAGATATTGGAAGCTTTATTGTTTCGTTGCAATTTTTACATTTTTTTTCAGCATCACTGTACGCCATTATTGAATAACTTTACGTATCGGACCTTTGACTTGGAACTCATTATTCCAGCGAAAGGTCGACCTCTCGATCGAGAATTTGAATCCAAGGTTTCGCCGCTCGCGTATATTACACGGGGTGTGTGTCTGTGTGCACGTGTGCGTCTAAGTTGAATCCTTTAACCTCCACACTTTGCGATAATCTAAACGCGCGATACAAGATTAGGGCGTCCCGCAGCTACATGGTGGTCGACGCCGTTGATGCTGCGAAGGGAAAACGTTGGGAATCTTCGTTCCCACGAACCATCTCGAGACGAAGGAGAACTACGGATCCCTCGGTATAATCTAAGTATAGCGTCAGTCCTAAGCGCACTTCGGAGATATAACTGTACAAACTGTGCGCAGTTCTGCAGCTTCGCCTGCATCTCGCTGCAGCTGCTTCAATCTCCTTGGAAAAACTCGGACTTCTCAAACTTCTTGCAATCTTTTATGTATCCAATAAAAGTTTCGCGCTAAAAAGACTCCGAGAAGAATTTACTTTTACCCTTAAGGCAATTTTGAGTTGTCCGATAAAATTACGAAATGATGTCTGTTTGATAAACAAATTTATCAGTTTTTCGGAACTAAAAATACATTTATTAAAAAAAAAATCATGTATTGGAGAACCACCAGTTGGTTGGCATTAAAAATGAATTGTACCAACAAAATTTCTGTTTTTCTAAATCGCTCTTTAATTCTTTCAATTGGTAATTTTTCTCGGAATATAATTTCGACAAATTTTTTGGGTAACGTGATATCATTTTTCCACATTGCGCCTTTGAGATTCATTAAAAAAAATTAGTTGTAACATCGCGTCTCGGAAAAACGTTGTTTGTAATAAAGCGTGTCTTCGGGGTTCGCGGTTTTCGAGTTCTGTTGTAATGTACTCACGCTTCGGTGTAACTACTCGAGGGAAAAGAGGGATGGAGGGAGGGTTAAGAATATCTATATGTATATATAGAGTCAAAGGAAGAGGACACAGATAGGACGTTTATATACGTACGTTATACACACGAGTTGCAGAGAAAAGCCGCTATGTAAATTCAGTTTCTGCGAGTTCTCGAGCCACGGCTAACCTCCATCTCGCTCGCGCGTCTCTGTTCGGTCGTGTACTGTATCTACTGCTCTGACGCCTCGCAATTAGTGCGGAATGCACGGCCTGGCGATCCTACGAGCCGCTTTAAGCCTTTGTGGAAAAATATAGGATATGTATATACATATATACGTATAGTATATATAGTTGAGATAAATAAATAGGTGCACCGGAGACTATCCATTGCCGGCGAGGCGATCGTAAAATTGCGTACAAAGTAGAAGATTTTTGTTTTTGTTGTCGATGCGCTTTATTTTTTCATTCTCGAAAAAGACGAACACGCGTACTCTGTATTCAAATGTGGAATCGATTATTTTCCAAGTACCTCTTCGAACGAAACTTTAAACTGTTTCAAAGTAAGTTATTTGAACATTTAACATTTCGCATTTTTTTCCGTACTCGCGTTACGATGGAATGCAAACGCGAATATGAAATTCTCCACGATTCTTATCCTTCGACAAAATGTATTCAGAATATCCAGCTTTCGATATGTCTCTGATGGAGTTTAATGGTCGAAACGAATTCCCATATCGGGAGTGTAACTATTGAAAAGCCTGAACGATTCTGACTCTTCGCCGGCAACTGTCTTGCAATTAAACTCGATGGCTCGTAAGTTCGAAGCCAAACATATATCATCGAGATAATGCGTTAGACGCGGATGGACTTTTCTTTCGCGCGTATTATTACTGCGTTGCACTCACGAAACCATACGTACATTGTTGCTAAAGAGTACAGAAGGATTGTAAGGAGAGATTTAATTATCAATTTATCGTTGTCGGGCGGATAACCAACTTGTGTAATTTTCTCGTTGCAGTTCCGTTCCAACGATAGATGAGACCTCATTACGGGTAATTGGATAATTATATCGGGAAGACTTTGATTGAGGCGAGCATTGAAGTTACACAAGCAGATTCATTGTGCGAAGATTAACGATTGCGATATGCCTCTCCGCCTCGAATATGTATCATAAAAATCTACGCAACGAGGTATGTTTTATCGGTTTTTTTTTCCCCCCAAGGCGCCAATAGATTTTGCATCCCGCGAGACATATTTTTGCGGTTAACTCGCGCGTTCGCGTAAACAAAAGTAAAAGGCAACGTATATATCTTGTGCCATATTGTTCAACGGAGTGTGTATATGTGTTGCCGAGTCGAAAAGTTGGAGAGATAAAGAACAAAAGGATATAAACGTACGGACAAACGAGCCCAATGGGAGACAAAGGCACAGTCTGCGTATAACTACTGCAACCTTTGATGCGAGTCGAACTACACTCGGGGGCGCCATTTGCCGGCCACATGATATTTTTTTTATTCTCACCTCGGGGTTGACAATTGTGATACAGACGAAAAATTCTCGTTTCGGCATTAACCCTTTGAAGTACTACATTTTGTCTATCTCGTTAAAGTCTCGTGGCTTTTAAACGGCTTCATAGAACACTCGCAAATGTGTTCCACTTACTCGGAGGTTTGAGAATTCTTTAAAATTTTTTTGGAACGAGCAAATTTTTGTTTTTTTCTTTTTTTTTGCATTTTCTTTTTTCCAAAATAATTTTTTTTTCACCTCGGACACGTTGTGGATTTCTATTAAAAAAATAAATAAAATCTACGGTTGAGCGTACAGATATAATGCACATTACGGTGCATTGTCACGTACCGAACAATTTACACGTAGCGGGCAAATAAATTGCAGCATTTGTTCAGTGTCGTGAGTAAGAGATTCACATCGGTTTGCGGTAACCCACAGATCTTGAACTCTCGCAGTAAGAACACAGAGAGAAGGAATATTAGATAGAGTTCTACCGCTACGTGCATCTGCCGTGCATGTCGAAGCTGCGGATCTTTAGTTTCAACCCACGCTTGCAGGCGCGGGTACGATCGAGATTCTCACGAGATGCGGCGAAGGGCCAACGAGTAGAATGAGGAGAAAACGTAATATGCTTCGGGGGTCTGCGTTGCCTCTGACAAGTACAGACGTGGGATATGTATACCGCGGAAAAAGTCAGAGTAAAGCGTTAGGGTACCGGAGCGTGCATCGCACAAGTTGATACCGAGAGTTTCACCGAAGGGTTCGAAAGGTTAACTCGGAAAACGGTTGCATCGACCAAGTTAAGATCGTCCAACTCCCTCAATATCCATTCCCATCTCACTTACGTATCCAATCATCTCTTCGTCTTGTGGGAGATATCCATATAGAGTTAGCGTTACGGGGTTACCATTCGCCGCTTCATTTACCTGAGTTATGATCAATTACGGTCGTTGCCTCACCCGTCTCTTGACGTCGAGCGCACAGCGTGTGTCCGTGACTACTGCGTCGCTTCCACGTAACCACTAATCCTGTGTGGGAGCAGGAAATCGTTCATTGACTCTGCATAGTAGTTATATTACCAAAGAGACTCCGTAGCAGTCGCTTCGAGCCGTCAAAAGGATTTTACTTCCGTTCCTGGGACATGAATACCTCTCACGATTAACCCTCACCAACCCCGAAGCGTTGGCAAGGGTTCTTACACCTCCGGTTTAGCTTGGGGTTCGCGAGTTCCTCAAACTTCTCAGAGGATTAAGCGAGCGCGCGGGAGTACGCCAAACGCCCACGAGAAATCTGGCACTTCAATTTAGACCAATTATCAAGTTCAGATATATTCGCGTCATTAAATAACTTCGTTCGACGATGAGATGAATCCAAAACGCCTTCGGTTATCGACACAAGAGGAAATTTCTCCCGTTAGATTGATCAAGGAAAATCGAAAATTTGTTTTATTATTTTGTTCCGTATCTGAGATCCACAGGCAAATTTTTGTTTTTTATTTTTCTAAGGTGTTATTGTAGCGTAAAAAATTGATGATTGACGACTGAAATAACAGGTCGAACTAAAATAATTCTTGACAGTACAATTTCTCGATGTAATTTATCTCTACCCATATATGCGTCGTAAAAATATATGATATCGATACGAAAGCGTCTGTCGTAGAACTCCTCTTTCGTCCTTTTCACTCGTAGTCAACTCATGCTACAGAGTGTTTTATGCATATAGGATAATATAGTAGTAGTACTGTAATGAATGATATTGCAAGTAAGAAAGAGGTAAAATTGCTGGAGGCAAAGTTGGGATACAGGCAAGTAGAGTTTCACGTGTGCCCAACGTGTTATACAGCGCATATATCATTTCCCTTTTCAGTTTACATTTATGCGCTGTGATTTATCGCGATAAGAAGTAGACATATATATATATATTATTTTTTTCTTTGTTTTCTCTCGCACTTCGGTGCCGCGAGCTAATGGGAATTTATTGATATCACAGTTCTCAAGGTCGAAGTGCGCGAAAGTCCTTTATATATGGTTGAAATTGCGATAGTGCAATTTAGAACGAAGGTCGCTCGTTGCCCGATCGTGTATCGTAGGGGTGGAGGGAGGGTGGGGGGTTGTAACGAATAATATAGCTACGGGCGCCGCCACCACTGTATGCATCACAGTGAACATTCATTTTATTTTGTGTGGTGCATCAAGCCCCACAGCAGGTTCGCGCCGTAGAATTGCAAGTCATAAGATAAAGGAGTCAGTACTTGGGTACACATGTGGGACGTTGCGATCGGACCTGAGATAAGGTAAGACCGATCGCCCGTAGCTTGAATTTATTACAAAGCTACCTATTCATATGTTATTTCGATCCCCAGCGCCATATAGTCTTCGAGTCTTGTTTTTCTCCTCTTCGTTGACCAGCGTATAACATCTCGTCGTGAACAACGTACCTTTTCTCGGTTGTGAAATACGCGAAGTCATTGGCTCCATAAAAAAAAAAAAAAAATTGCACCACCCCACCTTTTTGCCGAATGCAACTGAAGGCCGTTGGTGAAATTACGATATTTAAAGAAAAATGTAAATTCAGATTTGAACTTATACGCGATGGTATTAAAGTAATGATAATTTTACGGGAATTGATTATCTTATCGTATCGAATTGAGAATCTAAAATGATTGCGTATTTGCCCGTTTCTCAAAGGCCCAACCACTGTATCTTTAAACCTTCAAAAGCTCACACGCATGCGCGACTACTCGTTCTTCTCGAACCACGAGAGTAATTAAATTTCACTTCACGCCGTGTATGTGCGCGCGCGCGACTGAGCTGAAAAACGAGCTCATGAAATTGACCTTCAGGGTAAATAAATTGGTTTGCCGTGTGTGTGTGCGCATTGCATGAGTCTTGTACTCTTCAGGCGCATGTACCGTCGATAGTAGCCGGTGAGGTAGAACTCGCAGACAAGAAAGGTGGAAAGATTGAAAAAAAAAACAGAAAAAAAAGAAACAACGGTACGAAGAAAGAGGGAAGACGAAAAAACGAGAAAAGTGACGTCGGCGTGGAAGGGGAAGTGTACAGACGGGTAGCTAATAATCTTCGAGTTAAATATCATCGAAGATTTATCCTGACAAATCACTATCATTATTCAAGGTGGTTGACTGGGAAAGATATGTTTTTTTTTTCACCCGCATGAGACACAGAAACGGCGTCGGCTTCCGCTCTTGCGAGTTTATAGAATGCGCTAAACTGGTATATTAGATCGCAAGTGTATGTGTTGTATAGTGATAGTACATGCATTTGTATACAATTTCCGATCGAGTATCGGCATTCGTATATACTAGTATATTAAAATCATTCAAGGATTCCATTTCGAACCGAGTGGCCTGGCGATGTACAGTTGGTTCTCGCATAACAACCCAATTTTTTTTTGTACCTCAATTTCTTTAATTTTTATTAAACTGACGAGATCTCTTCGACTGAATGAAAGAATAAAAAAAAATGCATTATTAATCATTTTTCTTCATTTTTGTAAAATAAAAACGACTTATACGAGATTCTACTGTAGTCGAACAGTACTGTACGGTACAGTACGAAATTCCAAGAGAATGCTTGAGCCGATAGACCGAGATTATTATAAGGCAAATTTACGCAGAAGATCGAAGCCTATGGGCTATTCGGCATTGGTATTTATCGAAAGTTTTTACTGTACACGCCTATGTGTGTCTGTACGCGGTAGTATCGCTGTACACAAAGTCTGCGATCCTCTGCCGCGATGCATTGCCTCGCGGGATCAGAATCTTACGAGGCATACTTATCTCCAATTACGCGTATTAATCGTACTCGAGGTGTACCGTTACCTTTCTAAAGACGCCTGCAGGGTTTAAGAGAATCGCGTAATTGTCCTATACTTCATAGCTCGCCTGACAAGGTTACGACGATCCTCGGCGTATTTATCACTTCTAAAGAATCAGATGCTCCTGCGTGTCTCAAACTTTTTTATTCCCCCTCGTTCTCTTTTCACCATCGTTTCTAATTTCAATGCCGACGTAAAGAAAAAATCAAGTTTTGTCTCCTTAGCTTAGTACATTCATCCAATAATTTGTGGCTAATTATCGGCGATTATTTTATTTTGGTTTATTTATCACTTTTAAGACGAAATAGAAATGGTTCATCGAACCAAAGAAAAGGCTCTCGAGGTAAAGCGATTTGCGAGAGGGATGTAAGATTCCGTGTATCGAGCTTTGGCCGCTCTGCGAGACACGTAGCGTTGGTATACAAGCAGAAAAGACGTTCGTCAATCTGTTTCTCTGTAACTCGTAGGCATCTTGTCCCCTCTTCTCGTCGGTTTCATGTCGTCAGTCTCGCACGATCTTCGCCTCGCAGACGCGTATAAGGTCAGGTGACACAGTGAACGCACGTTTATACGGTGCTGCGTCAAGACCCCCGCGTATACGTCGCATTGTCTCGTCGAGACTACCCGGGGACACTCAATCTTCACTTCTTTCTTATTCTTCTTCCTCTTCTTCTTCTATCAAACGGCCAACAAGAGAGGCGAAGCGAGTATCTGCTAGCAGTGTTGCAGCGCGTATCTGTGTGTCTGCTTAACCTTCGACAATAAACCCGCAAGCTTTTCTACTGATAATCGCGAAAAAATGAAAGAAATTGTCTGTTTTTCTGTTTACTTGTAAAAATTGGTTAATAAACATTAAAATCGTAACTTTGGAAGAAGCAGAGTAGTTTAGGTACGGTGAGGGGGCGGGAGGCTAGAAGAAAATTGTTCGATAAAGCTGGAGAAATCCTTCTCGTCACTTCGACAAGCTTTTCGAATGCCCACTCGTTCAACACGTCCCGTTAGTCGTTGTCGTCATTTCGCTTGCGTTCACTCGTTCGGCTTCTATCGAAAATTGAATCTAAATCCCTCTTCAGCCTGTCGTCCTCACGTTTCCGCTGGCGTGAGTTCAAGCCATTTGAACATCGGCCCCTTGCCACTCGCTCATCGTGGCCTGATGCACATAACTGCATGCTGATGCATAATTTTGTTCGGTACACTTTGGACCGTCATTTCGGACTTTGTTCCGAAGAAAATTAGATACGTGTCTAAAATTGTGTGATTTCGCGATAAAGAAGTTTCCTATCGTACGCGTATGGATTTATAAGACTTTCAGTGTAAATTCGACAATAACGTCGATTATAATTTCTCAATCGTGAAACAGAGAGCTACGGGAGAGGATCGTCCGCCTGGCGACAGGACATGGTGTTAGCCATTAGGGGAATATTCATGAACCGGAAGCCGGGGTAACGCAACGGGAGCTCCATCAAGCGTTATCTCTCTGGCGCCTCCCGGGATTCGAGACACGAGGATGTGATAATTGTGATGTTTTATGTACAATCACCGACCCTTATCTATTATAAGCTCGCATCGACGGATTGACCGGAACTCGTAGTATTTCGCTTATCATTTTTCCATTAAAAAAGAATCCGATCGCATGATTTAATAGAGAAACTTGCCACCTGCACTGTTCACTGCAGCATCTGCTGTGTGCTGATTACTGTTTAAAAATACCGACGATCGTAATTTTTTCGAAAATTAGTAAAAAAAAATGGACTTTTTCTTGCCGATGACGAAACGATTATTTATTTTATTTTCGTCTTAAAATTTGGTATCGCGAGTTATTCCTGATAATCTAACTAACAGAATCGAGTCATTATCGCACGACGAATCCTCTACCCTCTGGCCGATGCATCGCAGAACGCGTGTGCGTATACAGCGGACCAGCGCCTTGTCACGTTACGTTGGAATATCAACATAAATCTGATCCAACGCTCACGGGCGCATGATGGCAGACTAATTTTCGTTCCGGACCAGTTACATGGTCGCCAAGGTCCAAGACGTCAATTATAATGATGATTAACGAAGGATTCTCTCCGTTCATTGCGGTAGCGGCTACTTCGCACCGCGGAATGCTCGTCGTATAATTAAGGCCCTATGTAGACCTGAGAAAATTAGCTTCGAATATACGACCTGCACGGGTCATTCCGTGCAATCTTGAATCGTTCGCGAGCTTCGATTTTATTTATTTTCATTCACCACATTCTGCAGTACTTTTTACATTATATTCTCAACGGACTCTATAATCAATATTTTTATCAACAAAAACTTCGAAATCGGTTGGAAATTCAGTAAAAATTGAATACTTTAACAAAGCAGTCGACCTTATCAAAGCTAATAGACATTATTTGACATGGAATCTCCCATACATCGAAGATGTATCGACTGAAATACTTCTCGGAACGAAGTTACAATATTTATCGACTAGACTTTTTTTTGTTTTATTTTCTATCGAACTAACTATTCTTCGTCGTTATACCATTTATGAATCTTCGTTGATCCTGATGACGTAGCTGATCTTTATTCAGCTACGCGATCGTGGTGGATGAGCGCTCGCGCGGTGGTACATACGCGTGCTAAGGTCCTATGTCGTGAAAGATTCATGACATCGTGCACGCATCAGAATTTGTAGATCGTATACGTTTATACACTCGATTTATCCGGTAGACGTCGAGCACCTATGAGCACGCGATCCTTAGGCTATAGTCAGCGCAGGCACTTTACAGTGTAATACTAATGCAGAACTCACGCATCGTGCACACCTGCGAACACGAACGCGCATACACACAGTATGAATATATTCCATGCTACAGCGAAGCATGAAGTTTGCCTGTAATTTTGTAATTAATCGGCATTAAGAACTATGCGCTTGAAGGGAAAAACGATCTCTACTATGCGGATAAATTGGCTATAGTGATACGGCGAGGCACTTGACGTAAAATGAATATTAAAAAAATTATGGTCCAGTTACGATATGGCAACGATTATCACTCGTTAAAGTTTATCAATGAAAAGATTGCGTTTTATAAGCTTGATAATAAATAATTAGAGCATAAGCTTCAACTGATCGGATGTAAAATTCAAAATTTATATATAAATTATAAATTCAGTGATCAGGATCCTCCGGATGCTGATTCACGTGATTAAAGCTCGTCTGCCGAACGATTATCTCGCGATGATGTACGCGCGCGGATTACTAGGATGGGTATTTTAATTAATAATGTATGTATTCTATTAATGATTGATTTTTAAAATTTATTCAAATCAATCATTTTTCGGTTGTTCGTTTTCCGTTTTTTCGGTTCGTCGCCATTTCGACGACGACGATGATGATTCATCGTCGTGAACTAATAATAATAAATAATGACATAGAAATTATATATTTGCGGCAAAAAGTTTTACTACTTGAATATATCACTGGATACACTTTATTTCCATGAGGAAACCCGATTTGTTCAGTTTGCCCCGAACTCGTAAAACACAGGAACGAAGTAGGTTAGTAGAGGGTTAAAGGATACGAAGATTGCAATGATAAGTAAGAAGGCTTTGTTGAATTCGTTCGACGGTGAGTCGAAGATCGGATAGTAGAACAATGTCGCTGGACGATCGTGAACAAATTATATACCTTGTCCCGATCTTTTGTTTCTTGCGATCACCGTATATGATACGTGAAGCTTACTATAAGACATCTTTCAGCTGTTGAAAGTATGTTTACCCGTATACAGAGAATGTTATATCCACCAACACAGCTCGCCGCAAGATCGAAGTTATTCTTGCCGGTACTTACTGCGGGTTCTAAACTCTCGTGCGATAAATTTATTCAACACAGTGATCGCGAGATCTTTTGCTCCTCTTTGACGATTTTGCCATAGTCCTGACCCTCATTGTTTCTCCTTCAGTCTACAATTGCCTCACTATCGTATTGTTTGTACACGTGATCTCGCAATTTTTTCAAATCTCTACTTACCGTTTCATCGGTGAACTCTGCACGTAATGGAAGAATTCGCGATCGCGATCGGAACGAATCCTTTTGCGAAGCTATACAATCCAAGCTCGTCGCCGTCGTTGTCTCGTTCCCTCGTCGCCGATTGAGTCGTGACTTCTTTCGCGTGGCGTCTCGCTTCGTTTCTCTCCTTTCTTTCTTTTCACGATACGATCGAGATGTATATACGCGGAGCGGAGCGAGCGAGGGGAACACGAGCGAGCGCACCACCGAGATAAATCTTTCCTGCGCTCGCTGTCACGATTCAGTAAGTTCATTCTTTGCTACCCCTTCTCGTTCGCGTCCTTCGTCGCCTCTTTGCCCACTTCAAACGTTGTTTGTACATCGATAGTGTACGTCAAACGAGACTAATCGCGATTTTACACTACAATGATACCCTGAAACCACATCGGACGTGACCTCTTTTATTTTATTTTTTTATAATAGCTCTGTGATCATTTCGAAAGCTACGGAAACTTGGCGCTCGATTTGTTTCTCAAGCAATTGAATTTTTTCCATGTTTGCCGAGGCAATGGCGTTCGTATAAAATAACATTGACTATACATATTTTAATTTTCTTTCTGAATGAAGAAGTTGCCATTTGAAATAATTCAAATATGTATTTCCAAAACGGTTGCTTTCTTATTCTTCCCTGTTGTCTGATACATTTTGTTGTCCGTTCTTTCCCTCGAATCACTTTCCATCTGCGCGATCTTTGCATACGAACGAGGCTCGAGTATCGCGAAGGTTCTTCGAATGAAAAATACCCGCCGTCGCATGTCGGTGGGATAAAATTGTTCGGATGTATGTACATCTTTACAAAGAGGTTGAAGCGCTAGAGGAGATCCATCTCGAACAGGACCTTCGTCGCCCGAGCGAGGGAAGCTCTTCTTGCTTGAGATTCCTAGCATAGCGAGGCTATTATACTCTCGTGGAATAGCGATTACCATACCAACGCTATCCCTCCTCCCACTGTTCGAAGAGAAATACTTCAAGGCGATTTCGTTTGTTCAGCGTGCATGGAAAATTGTTCATAGCTTTCTCCTGTGTCCAGCGTGCTTCGTTTCCACGGCGGGTTACCCGCGAACACAAGAGGCTACATGTCGCAACTTTGGCGGCGGATGCAAAGTCGCAAATGCATCCTCTCCGAGTTGTGGTCTGACAAACGCGAACAGGATGAATGCGACGAAGCGTTTCTCTTAAACGAGCCGTATTTCGTATGAGTAGAAAGGTACTGTTGTGCGTCAGACAAGTGAGAGTTGAACTCGTCTGCAAAGCGTCACAGCTTCTCGCATCTCGACTGAGAACAACGACAATTTTAACGCAACTTATCGCTAAAGCTCTCGTTACTCTGTCAACGTTATAACTTTATCTCTATTTCTCTTCGATAGCCGTAACACTGTATGTAAAAAAATTACTTAATTTTTTTTTTACTCGCATTGCCTGACATTGAAAAAGACAATGTCTTCGTCGCAGAATACAAAACGGATTGAAGCATTTAAAAAAATTGTTAATGGTTTTCAGGTATCGTTGTTATGACTGTCGGTACGAAATGGTAAGGCGGTGTATCGGTTCCCGTACTCGGCTCGGTAATTTGCGATGACGCTTTTCGTTTTCTCGCCGGTTTTACGCTGCCTCTCCACTTCATTATGAATCGCATTTCTTTCATGAATTCTTCTCGGAAGGATAACTGAAAAATTAGATACATTAGATTCGTACTGAAAGTTGAAACTCGCTAAACCACTCGCAATTAACTCACGTTATCCCTACGAGCGGCCCAACCGATATCCCAAATCAATTCCCAGAATGTGATCGGCACTGCGAAGGCTATGCAGATTCCGAGAACCAAGAATACACCACCGACGTGATCCAATGTCAAGTGGGAAGCTGCGGCCGATGTACTGCCACCGATTTCCTGAAATCATTATTCAATTTTATTTTATGTTTCTTTGCCGCTGAAACAACAAAATCAAATGATTTTTATCGTAATTTTTTTTTTTTAATCTCACGTTACACTTCCCACCGTCGCGGCTCTCCTTCCACCATTTCGTATACAATTCCGAAAAAACACCGGTCTCTTGAAGTTGCAGTACTGCACCATTAAGATCGCCTCTATATTTGTAATCTGTAATAAAAATCACACGGATAAGAAAATTACTTGCAACTATGTGCGGTAGTCAGACGTATCCATTCACTTTTTCGCATTGCGATTCCGTATCCTTTCGCGTCCAATAGACCACCTATTTGCGAAAGGTTGCATTCTCTCTGTTGAACGTATTGAATCGATGACGATTCCATGAGAAATGCATAGTTTTGATTTGGATCGAGTACTTTCAACTTTCCTTGATCGTTGTCGTCAGTCATAACGTCCTTCGCATTTTCCTCCATATATTTGTACATCCTGTAGTACGTTGAGTGATTTGAATTCTACAAACAGTCGAACAGCAAAATGATCATCATGTACACTCAATGATTGAGTAATAACGATACTTGCGAAATCGATTGACTTTACTTTGAAGAAGTTAAAAGTTGCACCGCCCTTCTTAGCGCCGTATTTGATGGTGTCGCTTGCATTTGCAAGATCCTCGGCCGACTTGATCGGCTTAACGGTGGTCTCGACAACAAGAAAAGCCGCCAGATTCGCCGTGTAAGATGCCATTATCGTCATGCAGAAAAATCCCCATGAGGCACCCATTATTTTCGTGCAGCCGCCTCTACGTTAATCATTTTTGAAAATTACAAGTGTACCCCGACTTTTGGATTAACAGTTTGTGATGAAAAAATAAAAAGATGAGTAATACAACAATGGTGAAGCGCTCACATAGGCGATATTTCGGAACCTTGTTGCGTTATCGTGCCGATAGTGCACCAAAGTGAATTCGAAAATGTGAATTGATTATCGAGTTCCGTGGGTTCCTCTATACAGGGATCGGGGCAATTCCATTCCAATGGACACATTCTACCAACGACGGTATACAACATCGAAACAATTATCCAAGCTGCTATGAGACAAAGCCATACTTCAGGTGCCCATGGCGATAAAAAAGCAAATAGACTTGGTGCCGCTTTCGTTGGCTTTCTGTAAAGTATACTTATACCTGGGAAATTACAAGTCGGTTCGATGGCGTTAATAACAAAAAACGTTTCAATGTACAGTTTAGTGGAGAGCAACAATTCTTACCAAGATTCATAAAAGGCATTGTAAAATCGACGGCACTTTCGCGCTCCGCTGTGATTGTCAAATCGGTTATAGCGAGATCTGCCTTCTGTATAATGAGATACAAAATGTTATCATTCACATTGATGCCATTAGTTATGATTGTATGATATAAACAAGAATAGTAAGCTTATCGAACTCACGCCTGCAATAATATCGCCCAACATTCCGGACCATTTTCCGTCTTTTCCTTTACTTCCGTAGTCAGGATCAGTCTCAATGAATGTGTAATTGAAGTGTAAGAGCTTTGCGAGCTGGTGAATTATATCAATAGCGTATCCCTCGTATCGATCATTTCCGGTTCTCATTGTCGTTGATTCTTTCAGCATGTTATACGGAGGTGACTGCGAAATAATTGGACATTAATAGACTGTTTTTTGACTGACAGAAGTGTTTATCATACGCGCTTTCTTACCAATGAGATCAAAACTCGAAGAGTCGTATTTCGTAAACTTTGTTCTGCGGCCGATGATGCGGGATTCGCTTCGATTTTCCAATCAATTCCGTTCGTGCTGTTGTACACTCCAATTTTCTTCAATCCCTTTGGACTCAATTGCAGTATATCGAGTTCGAATTCACTGCGAAATCCATCCGTGGAAAGTTTCACCGTACCGGTTAATCCTCTCATTTCAGTCTATAAAAATCCAATAGCGTAAATTTATCGTCAATTTATACGCGACGAAATGGCATTGCCATAGATGGAAAACTTTATGCGATCGCATTGTCGTCGATTTTAACGATTATGTACTCACCCCGCGAATATAGTTACTCAAACTTGCGCCATACTCCCAGTTGTCCGACTTGTCGCAGGCTAACGATCTCACGTTACCGTGTACACCGTCCTTAAACCGTTTGAAACTTCTTGCGAACAATTGAACTGCGTCGTACGTTAGAGCCGCTTCAACCCGTAACTGCGATAGGCTATCGAGACCCATATCGTACAAGAAATCGCTTACTGCCTCAGTGAAAAAACCCCCAGTGTTTTCCACATCGACGAGGCGCACACCGGTCAAATTCACGCCGGAGTATTGATAAGATTCCAGATTGATAGTTTGGAAATCCTGTTTTCAAAAATACCTTCAATCTGAGTATTTATCAAATTTTATGAAATAGTTATTCGTAATAAAAAGCACTTTTTGCTATTTTATTTTGGAGTAGAATCGAGTGGTGAATTGATAATTGTGCTAAATCCATTTCTTATCAGTATTTATTAATTTTTTTTATTTCGTGAACGTTTACATACCAAATTACTAACAATGACGCTGTACCGATCGGATAATATCCCAACCTGCAGTGACTGCTTCAATACTTCGGCGAGAATCTCGTAGGAACAATCGATAATGATGTTTTTTTCCTCCGAATGTTTGACTTGATTTAAGACGGATCTGTACGATAAAGAAAAGACATCAAGAAATATTAATTTCGTTCAGTAGAAAATCCTATAGCTCGTTGACCACACCTGTAATTTTGACCGGATCCCAAATGCCGAATAGTTACGGGATATCCTTTAGGGTCCCATCTTTTGAGTAACTCATTCATGCGCACGAGACTCTCCGAACTGTCGTACAATATCGTGCATGTTTCCCACTGCATGTCAGTCACCAGTTCAAGAAATACCTGTCGGATTGGGATCGCTCGCTTGTGAATCACCGCAGCATCTTTTGAACTTTGGAAAATGCATTTAGAGTCGTATCCATTTATAGCTCACCGTCGAGAGGGCCTCGGCAGTGGGATAAAGATTGATAGATTTGTCTCTACGCGGCTCGTTATCCCAACGTGTAACGATATTCGGCACAATCAACGCTTCGCATATGCTATGCACGTGTTCAGCGGCAATTTTTTCGGATGGACCGAATATCGCAGCTACACCGTTTTCCAGAATGGAACACGCTGAAATAATTGAATAAATATTGCACCGTAAATGTGTGTTTGAAGACAATTAAAATTTAAAGCAAAGCTAAACCACGTCAATGATTATTGCTCACCACTATTTGAAGCATCGAATGCATCGTCGGTGATTATATAGTAATCCGGTACGAAACGTACATTTGCTAAATCTTTATCATTGCGTTTCAATCTGTTTACCGTTTCAACGGATAAGACGAAAGCCTTTTGACACGGATCATCTTCCTTGAACAGACCTCCTTATTTTTTTTTCAAATTTTTTTTAGTTTTTTCAATTAATGTTATTTTTGCGAAATTAATACCGTAACTTTTCTTTACCTAAAACAATTTTTTTGGAAAATCCCATAACACAAGGTAAAAACACCGCGATGTGGTAAAGGACGAGAAGGCATGAAGTCGTCAACATCGTAGTATCATTCTAAAAATATTATTATTAAGTATTAGAAGTTCGGTCGTTATTGCAAAACTTTGAGTGCGAAGATGTGTACGTCTTTGCAATGGAAACTCCGAGAACTCGGAGTGAAACCTCTCAACGCGTAAACATTTATGTGTACTTCTCAAAGCAGAAAGCTTTCAATGGTGGATTTCATTCATTGCACTCAAAGATTCGAAGATTTATTGTGACTATTTTATTGCTTCCGTGTATCGATTTAGTCTTAAAAAGTACCATCAAAATCATTTTTTTAAAAAGAATACACTTAAAAGAAGCGCCATCTGTCACTTCAAAATGCCGGGCTATGTTAAAGTTCGCGAATATTCGAAACGAAACAAATGGCAAAGAAACTGATCAAACAGATCGTCTACTCTTCTTATTTGAACAACGATTTGTAAAATAACAACCATCTTATCGCGGTTAGAGGGGAAAGGTGTAAAATTAGAAAAAACTATAAAGTATCGGAAATATGTAATCGATGTAAAGATCAAAGTCTGTCTTACCTCGATCAGCTATATCGTACTAAACGTGCTGACGAGTCACTCGACGAAGCGAATACTAAACGAAAACCAGCATCGTCTATCGCGTTCGAAAGAGGACGGCGTTGCAAATGCACATCGCCCGAAAGTGCCAAAACATCGCAGGCCTTTGGCGCCCCACCACGTCAACCTTCTTCCTCGTCGTCGTTTTACGCGCGGTTTTATTTTTGTTTACTCTGCGTGCTCTAAGGGCGATGGGAGTAACTCCGGTCGGTACCTAATAACTGTCATCTTCAGTACAAGCGATTTAGTATACGAGATAACAGATCTGGAACTTGTGCCAACATTTCCACAAATTCTAGGGAACGTAACGAATCGTTATCTCGTATCCTACATCTGCTCGTCAATACATTAACTCCGACATCAATTTGTACCAATTTGTTTATCTCATTTATGTGTTGAGTTCTATCGAGAAATAGTTTCTCCATCTTAACAAACGAATTTTAAACTTTACTTTTTCATTCATATCGAAAATGGCACTACTGACCACGTTGTTAGACTTAGCGGGTGGAATGGCCCACCCTCTATTTTTGGAAGCGTGATCCACTCTATTTGGGGAAGCACGCCCTACATTTATTGCTTACGAGTACTATGTGCGATCTTTGGACCGACATGCAGAGAAGTACACACGGAAGTATTAGCAGCCACAATCACGTGCACAGTTTCGGTTTTGTTGTCGCACTGAGACCGATCAAGACAATTCAACTCAATTTCATCGTCCATTTTTCTACCTTACCGACCATTTTTTGAAAAAATTTTGCCGCTTTTGTGATGTATTTTGCGATCAAACAATTTGTTACGAGTTATATTATAACACCGCCGACGAATCAGACGTGTGATATAAATTATTTCAATTTAAATCTAGAAATCCCATGGCTACGATATAAACGAGAATTATATGTGGACTATTCATGACAGGTGTTCTGCTACAAATAATTCTTTACAGCACGTTGCCAGCTCTTAAAACTGAGAATGTAGCATGCAAATAACCCATAACGAAAACAGTAGAGAAAGCGAAGCACGATGCATAAATGTGCGAAACGCTGTCGCCCGCATATCCGCTTTCACGTTCGAAGTCAAATATCAACAGTGGACTCTCGTTTTTGCTCGCAAACTAGCCGCTAGATGGCGAATCGATAAGCTTGCACTTTCGGCAACTTCATTTAATTATATCGAAAGTCTTCACAATTATTGGAGTCCAGAAAAATAATAATGAGCTATCATTTTGGCATCAATAAAAGAAAAAAAAGTGCCTGAAAAAATTGACTTGAAGAAATGATTATTTGATGGTACCGCGATGATCATACTGACCTTTCTAGCATGTTTTCTGCGCAACGTAGTAGCAGCGTTTATCTCTTCGCGAGACCTTCAATCCAGATGTATTTTTAACACAATTATAGCCGCAAAAGCGCTTAAGCTCTTGGATCGAATTCCTACCATAACGGGTGTATTATACGATCCGCGTGGAACAGCGATTACTATTACATACGATTATGATTCATTTGAAAAAAAGAAGAAGTTTCGTGCAAAATTGACTTCAAGGATTGATAATTTTACGCTATTGCGATGATCATATGTACTTCTCCAGCACGTTTTCTGCATAACATAGTAGTGGTTGGATGCAACTATCTCTTCGCGAGGCCTTCAATTCAGAGGCCTTTTTAACGCCGTCATAGCCGCAAAACCGGTGAAGCTCTTGGGTCGAATTCTTACCATAACGGGTGCATTATACACTACAGGCAGCATACCGATTACCATACTACCGATTTGGTTTCGCGAGCGTGGATGGAAAATTGTTCATAGGTTGCTACTCGTCTCTCGGTATCGAGGTGCTTCGTTTCGCGGCGGGTTACGAGAAACACAAGGCGTTGGAACGAGCGCTCCCCGTGTCGTCGTTCCGCCGGCGGATGCAAAGTTGCCATAGCTCGGCAAGACGAGTGGTAAATGCGGCGCGGGCATTCAAGCGATTCGTGAAACTAACCGCCCTTCGTTCTTTAAGTACAATAAAATGGACGATGCAGATCAGACTCCGCTGTGCGAGTTGCGCGTATCTGTCCGTTGCTCGCACCTCGACAGAGGACAAGGACAGTCTTGACGTAACCGATTGCCATCTTTTGCAACTGCCTTCATGATTTTCCCGCGATTTCTTCCTTTTTCTATTCCAGCTGCTTTTCAATCACTTCTTAGTTATTTCGTTCCATTGTATTCCTATTTTTCTAATCTGTATATCAAGATTTGAAAACGAAAGTCATATACTTGCCTAAAATAAATGTCACGTCCATTTATTTTTTATGTCATGCAAAATTCATAAAATTTGACAAATTTTATGTTCCGTAATTTTTTTAATCTATATTACTATCAACTTGTTATTGCATTTTAATCAATTCGATACCAAAAGAAACGTTCCGCTAATTTATTAGAGTCGGGGTCTATATTTTCATCGGCGGACCAGGTTTCTCTTCCCTCGGGGATAATACATTATCTTCTATTCTTTGGATTTTTCTTCTCTCGTCAGCAATGCAGAGATTTCGCATAGTTCTGGCCGCGCTGAATCGCCGCTCGAAGGCATGTGGCGTCACAGACGTAACGTGAAAATCGTCGAAGAAACGAGCGTAAAGGAAAGATAAAGTAACAGCGTTGAGAATAGAGAATGAACGAACGTCCGCGAATGGAAAGACAGAGTCACTCGTGCGAGCGCAAAGCTGTACGTCATGTCGTGCCGTTTAATGGGCTTTTAATACTGCTTTACGACCACCGGCACCGGGGTCTCTTTGTGATGGGGAATCCGGCACCACTGAACCGCGCGGTACCCGAGCCCTCTGTGAACTACGTACGGACACTGCTGATGCTTTTACTTGTTCTGACTTTGTTGTTTTTCTATTTTTTTCCTTTTCGTCTACATTGCCGTGATGACTCGATGCCTTTCGAGGCGACCGTGTCATTGTCGAGAATGTATTATAAGCACAAAACTTTCTATCATGTAGCGATTTCAATAGACGTCTAATGTAATCTTATGAAGTATGAAGTACAAAGTGTTTGCAAAAATGTATTTTTTTTTGCGTCCCTTCCAGCGACAAGATACAAACTTTATTTATTAATTTTTTTCAACGATAGACGTCAACAATTAGCCCCGAAAAATTGGCAAAAAAAAATTATTCACAATTCTCAAGTTGTTACGATTGTAGGCATCACATCGTATTGCGGTGTACTCGCGCGCGTGCTGGTTTCAGTTGTTTGTCCGGATACCTTTTGCTCGTCGCTCGTCTTCATGGTGCCTTTGCATTTCATTAGAAACTTGATTTCTCTCTGGAATTCGTCTTTAAAGATTACCTAAAATGGAGATAATTTTTATGAGAGTTAAATTCGCTTTTCATTTTCTTTAGGAGTAATGAGGCATACAAATATCGCACTTACGTCTTTCTTTTTAACATTCGAACGGATCGCCCAGTAAAATTCGCAAAATGTGAAAAATATCGCTACGACAATACCAACACCGAGAGTCAGAAATACTCCACCGACGTTCGCCAACGTTAACGCCGGCGCCGGACCAGTGGCGTCTTTGTCACCCTAAAATTATTTTAAGTATTCCTCGTCATTGCAAATTCCAAACATTGCTAATTCATTTTATTCCAGTCGCCTCACCTTGCAGTCTTTAGCATCGCCCTTCCGTTCCCACCATTCTTTCTTTAAATCAGTAAGCACAGAGTTCTCTTGAAGGGTGAGTACTGCCTGGTTGAAGAGATGTCTCGTGGTGTCTATCAAATAAAGATTTTGAATAGTAACGAACGCTCTTTTTTTTTAAATTTTATGTAAAAACTTCTTTAACGAGACTCTTAAATGCAAATGTCCTCAAAAAGCGCTATAGCACTTCTGGAAAAAACGTGAAAAAATGCAAAATGAAGTTAAAACTATTGAAGATGTTTTCACATACAATTTCCGTGAATATGCACAGATGTACTCATTACTTTTTTTCCATATTGCAACAACTTAGAAGACAAACTGATTACCTTAAAAGAAAGATTAATTTCTTTTTTGTTTTTCAAAAATTAAACTACATGTGTACGTACTTTTTCGCATTGCTATTCCATAGCCTTTGTTGTCTAGTAGAGGACCGACGTTCGTAGTTCTGCATTCTCTTCTTGTGATATATTCGATCGTCGATGATTCCATGAGGAAAGCATAATTTCCTTCCAGTACTTTATCCCTTCCCGCATCGTTGCTTTCGGTCATAACTTCCTTGTCGTTATCCACCATGTATTTATACATTGTCTTGTATGGCTCAGCTTCGGATTGCTATAATAGAATTCGATGGTTCGATGGTGGTAGACCTTGCGTCCAATTCGCATAAGTTTCAGAGAAATGAGAGGGGAAACTTATGCAAAGTGAACACTATACGCAAGGACTACCTTAAAAATGTTTATTGGATCATTGAATGGGGGAAAACGAATGAAAATCACCATTTTCAATGGGAATTCATGAATATTCATGAATATTCCGGATGTATTCATCCGGATTCATTGGATATAATCTTTCGGAAACATTGTTAAACTTACTTTGAAGTAGTTGAAAGTTGCACCGCCTCTCTTCGCGCCATATTTAATCTTAGGAGGTGAGTTGGCAAGATCTTCAACCGATCTGATCGTTTGCACGGGTGTTTCAAGGATCAGAAAAGTCGCAAGATTTGCCGTATATAAAGCTACGATGATCAAGCAGAAGAAATACCACACGGACGCTAACATTCGCGTCGATAGTCCTCTGAATTCGTGGCAGAAACGTTGAGTTTTTATAAATTATTTTAAGCATTTCTTTGTGATTTTAGATAAAATAAGTGCGGAAAAACTTACATAGGTGCGATTTCTGATCCCTGCTGCATAATGGAGCCAAGTGTGAACCAAAATGAATTTTTCAGCGTGAATTGATTCTCGAGATATTCGGGTTCCTGTATGCATGGATAAGGATTGGTCCACTCGGCTGGACAAGATCTTCCGATAATAAAATGACACACGGAGACCAACACAAAGGATCCACAGAGATAGAGCCAAATTTCAGATCTGAACGGCGAGAGAAAACTGAAAAGAGTCGGTAGTGCTGGCTGTGGTTTTGTATAAAGGATCGATATTCCTGAAAAATTATGTCGGTTATTGATCAAAACATATGAAAAGAAAAACACAATTACTATGTTATACTTTACGCAACGCAAAGCAATCATTTACCGAGATTCAAAAACGGCAATGAAAAGTCCACAACGCGTTCCCGATCTGCCGTAATAGTTAAATCCGTTATAGCGAGATCCGCCTCCTGTGAAATCAAATTGATGTTTAGAACTTCCAATTTCATCTAAGGTTGGAAAGAACGCTGGTTTACCGGTAAAACTCCCTAATAAATTCTAAAAAGCTGTAAGAGATAGCAGCATCGTTTGGCTCATGCATTTGCCAAATTCGCGTGTACTAATTATTTATTTTCGTAAGTTGATTTTTCTTCGACATTTAGGATCAAAGGATCACTTAGGATTTTTGTTTTTTGGGATAATTTTATTAAGTCATCAAAGTCTTACCCCGCTAGCAATAAGACCGAGCATCCCGCTCCATTTTCCGTTTTTCCCTTCGCTTCCGGGTCCAAGATCCGTTTCGATGAATGTATAGTTGAAATGCAGGATTTGGCTTAGCTTGTGAATAATGTCAATAGCAAATCCCTCATATCGATCGTTTCCGACTTCCGTTTGCGTCGATGTCTTAAGCATGTTATAGGGGGCGACCTAACAGCAAAAATTGAAAATCATTTGATTTTACAACTCGAATTTGTTGCTGCCGGTGTACTCTCGTAAGTGCCTACCAATGATATCAAAATTTTGTACGTTTTGTTCATCGGCATTGCCGAATTGTCTTCGAGTTTCCAGTCGAATCCAAAAGTGCTGTTGTATTTACCGACTACCATCGTTCCTTTGGGATTCAACCGTAGAACGTCAAGTTCAAATTGTCGACGAACTCCGTCGGGGTCAAGCGTGACCAGGCCGGTCAATCCTCTTGCCGCGATCTATAAAAATTCAATGTCGAAATTGAAGAGATTCGAGATTAACAGTCGTTCGAGTGTACAAACGAATGCCTTACCGTATGCATATCGTTGAACAAAGATTGACCCCACCACTCCACACGGGGATCAATTTCGTTTTCAACGGATTTGTAAGCTCTGGAGAACAAAGGCACCGAGTCGTATATGAGGGCCGGTTTAACGCGCAACTTGTCGAATCGATGGAAAAATTCCCCGTCGCTCATGTGTTTGTCGAATGTATATCGCGCATATGGATTGTCGACATCTACGAGACGTACACCGGTGAAATTCACACCGGAATATTGATAGGGCTCCAGATCGAGAGTGTGGAGGTCCTGCGGAGTACACAATGATTAAAGAAGAGAAAAATCATATCAACTGTTTTTTTTTATGAATTCTTTTTTTCGTGACGACATACTAAACTGGTGACGATAACTTCGTAATCGTCGATCAATATTCCAACTTGTTGAGATTGTTCTAAAACATCTGCGAGAATCTCGTACGAGCAATCGATCACGATGTTTGTGTCCTTTGATGCCTTAACCTGACTCAATACTTCTCTGTTTAAAGCAAAAAAATATTTAAAAAAATGTATATAAGTAAATTATAAGATATTTTGCCGACTGCTGGCGGATTTACGGACCGATAATTGGGTCCTTTGCCCAAATGCCGAATGGTTATCGCGTGCTCGAGATTTTGCCATCTCTTCAATAATTTATTCGCGATTATGAGATTTTCGGAAGTGTCGTACAATATTGTAAATTGTTTCCATTTGTAATCAATTACCATACGGACAAATAACTGAAAAATTAAAAGTTGCATAACGGGTTTTTTCTTCGCTTCGTGAAACAGTGCTTAGCACTGCTTAGCATTGGCTGACGGCTCACATTCGAGAGTTCCTCACTGTCCGGATATAAATTGAATGACATCAGTCTCGTCGTTGGTTTCAAATTCAAACGTGCAACGACATTCAGCATGTCCGTGGATTCGCATATGCTCTGCACGTGTTCAGCCAATAGCTTGTCGGACGGTCCGAAAATTGCTACCGTTTTGTTTCCCATCATAGATTGCACTAAAATGAATGCAAAACCCTTTTATTTATATTTTATTCTGCCAATATAGGTTCTCTTTGAATAAAAAAAAAATATCTTCGATCGCTCACCAGTTTCCGCTGTTGTAAATATATCGTTCGTAATAATTTGAGCATTTGAAGCGAAATATACATTCGACAACTCATCGAAGTCGTGTCTTACGTCGTTCATTGCCTTAAGCGACAGAATGAACGCCGCTTGGGACGCTTCATCCTCGAATAGTCCTCCTTAATAATTGTTTTTCTATGTATCGTACTGAGCTTATATCGAGAGTGGTTCATTTCTAATTGATTGTTTATCACTCACCTACGATTTTTCTTTTTGGAAACGCCAAGGTACATGGCGTAAATATCGTACAATAGTACAAGACGAAGAGACATTTTTTCAGCATCTTAAAATCATTCTAAAAATAGTGATTATTAACATAATAAACAATCATCGCTACAGTACAGGCGTTGTACCGCGTTCCCATTATTGTTTACGCGCAGTCTAGCCGTGCAAGCATTATTGCAAAACTTCGAGCCATTGCAGTCGACGAAAGCAGACACACTTAAAACTTGGACTTTGTGTATAAACGCTGAACAACGAAGACTCTGTAATTTTCAAGTTTCGCTCTCGAGACATAAACATTTATGTATACTTCCCGAAACAGCTGGCATTCAATGGTGTTTTTGATTGATCACAATACAGTATGCATGTTGATTCTATTGGATATCCAATCCAACGAACGAAAAACAATTTTAATCATTTTAAAAATAAAAAAAAATCATCGTACAAATATTTTTTTTGTATAATATTTCCGCGCTGGAAAAACCCATTCTGAGATTCTTAGAAAAAGCAACGTCCGAGGAAGGGGTACAAATCGAAAGTTATATTCCAAAAATAACTTTGAAAATATTCTCGAAGTATTTCTTCGAATGGCAGAGCAGGAAAATCACATAAAGCCGAATATTCGGGAAGCCGTTTATTGTTAGTCGAGAAAGAACAAATAATTCGTGTAGGATAATAAATTTTTGTTTATTGAATATTTCGTTCGTTCTCTTTGCAGCTTCGTGCGTGTAGTTAGAACAGTATGTTTGTTCTCAGTCCTTCTCGTTCTCAATATGACATGGTGGAGGAGTGAAAACACAGGAAGCGCATAAAGATGCTGATATTTTTAGACTACCCAACGTGATGCTTGAACGACTTTATTTTTCACGATATACGAATGGGGAGTTCTTCTGATAATCATTCGCTTCAACAGCTCCGACTCATAACTGTAAATCAATCGCCTTCAATCTTTGTAACTTTTCAAGTCATGCATACAAAAACGTGTCATCTGACACATTGTTCATAGACAACGGTTCCCAAAAAAAATCAGCCGAACCTTCGATAATATTCTATTCGCTAAACTCGTGAAAAGGAAGCAAAGCTTTATCAACAACAAAATAAAACATCGATCGTTGATTGATAAAAAAAAACCACTTTTTTTATGAAGACACGAAAAAAAAAAGAAAAAATCGCATTTTAAAACATTGATCACAATTAGTGGGGCAAGTTGGCTTACCTAATGTAACTATATCGATTAGAAGTGCCTAAAGTCCACTCCAAAAGGCAAATTGCAGACGTATATGTGTACTCTAAAATTTTTAACAAAACCGACTTCAAACTATCGTTCACAGCGTGAGCAGCGTTCCCGATGCGCGTCGTTCTAGAAGTGCACGAGCTGCCGTTGTCGAGTTCTTTACCCCTTCTCTTCCACCGTTTTCTTTTTTCATAGTCGTCGTTCTTCGCTGTCTCTTGTTTTTATTTTCATTCATTCGAAGACGTACCATAGTTCGCTACGAACAGCCTAAAAAAAACTGAGGCCTCAGCATCCGTTGCTGGCGAAGTTTTTCTTCGAGCGGATCCATCGCACGTGAGCCACGATGGAGTTCAATTTTGTTACCGAAAATATCGTTTTATTCGTGTCTTTTTTAGATCTGCTCATTCATTCGATTTATTTATGCTTAACTCAATCTTACACGCTAATCCGCGTTAATTTTTAATGCAAATTTAGGATACTACAGAGTCCAACCGAATTTTAATTTGGCTGTTTGCGTGATCGACGGAAAATTATTTTTTATCTGCAGCGGTGGTAACTATTGTAGGTACGAAGTCATAAGGCGGTGTACTCCCCCCAGTGCTCGGCTCCGCATCGTGCGAAGATCCCTTACGCTTTCTCGCTGGTCTCTCGCTTCCTTTGCACTTCATAACGAACTTCATTTCTTCCATAAACTCCTCTTTGAACGATACCTGAATTGACGTTGTGTCGTTCAGATCGAGAAACAAATTTGTCGATTTCGTAGGCATTTCAAGGTGAACGACATTTTTGTTACGTATTTCACTCACATGTTCTCTGCGAGCGATGCAACCAAGTTCCCAGATGGCTTCCCAGAAGGTAAATGGTATTGAAAGACCGATGCCGATTCCAAGTACCAAGAAGACTCCACCAACATGTTTCAACGTCAGTTCGGAAGCCGCAGCCGATCCACCTTCCTCCTGAAAATATAATAATAAAATATGGATTACGTCGTTACCACGATATTTTCTTTTTTTTTTTCGGAAAATACATGGAATTTTATCACTCACGTCGCAGCCTCCACCTCCGCGTTTTTCTTCCCACCATGTCTTCCGCAATTGCGTAAGAACGCCGGTTTCTTGAAGATGAAGCGTAGCCGTGTTGAATTTGTTTCTGTACTTATAATCTGAAATTATCAATTGGTCGTTTGATATTGTCGTATCATTAAACTTTTGATTCCAATGTAGTTATGGTTGTGAATGGACGTTCGTGTGCTCACTTTTTCGCATGGCAATTCCGTAGCCTTTGGCGTCCAGGAGACCGCCTATCTGCGTGAGGTTACATTCTCGCTGTTCAATGTACTGAATGGACGTTGATTCCATGAGAAATGCGTAATTTTGGTCTGGATCGAGAACTTTTAATTTGCCCTCATCATTGCTCTCAGTTAAAACGTCTTTCGCATTGTCCTCCATGTATTTATACATCTTCGCGTACGTCGTGTAATTTGCACCCTAAAATTCAGACTTTCGTAGTATTTTTTCTAATTTTGAAAACAATACTCGTAGCATTGCAGATGTGACGATTTCATAGATAAAAACAATATATTTAATCGATAATGACGATCTATTGTAGAATTCATGGTCGTTAGTAAGCAAATAATATAATACATTTAAAAAAAATTGGAAAATCTATCTGACGCACAAATCGACCGTTAAATAAAAACCTATCAAATTCTGTTCTTCATTGCTGCAATCTTTAATCGATACTAATAGAATAAAGCACTTTTTATTGATATATTCTTAGAACAATTCGAATACTCGCGATTGTGATCTCAAAAATCCACTGTTATCCCCTCAGCGTGCCGCACAAATCATTTCATTCGGATATTTCGTTGAACTTACTTTAAAAAAATTGAAAGTCGAACCACCTTTCTTCGCGCCGTACATGATTTCTCCGTTCAGGTCGGCGAGATCTTCAGCCGATTTAATCGGCTTGACGATCGTTTCGACGACCAGGAAGGCCGCCAGATTTGCCGTGTACGATGAGACTATGATGAGACAGAAGAACCACCACGAGGCACCCAACATTCTTGTCGACATTCCTCTACATTTACATTGAGATACATAACACACATTTATGAAATGTTTTAATGTATTTTCTTTAGGTTCTCTCCCTCGTCATCGATTTAATTCGCGTTAATGATCGTGCAAGTAGAATAGTCAAGTTTACGGAAACTTACATGGGCGCAATTTCGGAACCCTGCTGCATAATAGCACCGATAGTGAACCAAAGTGAGTTTTTCAGGGTAAATTGATTCTCGAGTTGCTCGGGATCCTCTATACATGGATAAGGATTGTTCCATTCCGCCGGACACATTCGGCCGACCATAAATAGCAACAGCGATACCAGGATGTACGATCCGATGAGGTATAGCCACACGCTGATCGAAAATGGCGCGAGAAAAGAGAAGAGACTCGGTGGTGCTTTCGTGGGTTTTCTGTAAAGTATACTTATGCCTAAAAAAAAAATGTAATGTTGGACGCAAAACAGACGCAAAGTGATTTACGCGCATTTAATATATTTATTATTATATATGCAATATGATTTATACGAATGCGTTTATCAATAGAATTTTTTTTACCGAGATTCATGAATGGCATCGTAAAGTCCACAGCACTTTCACGCTCCGCTGTGATCGTTAGATCCGTTATAGCGAGATCGGCTTCCTGAGAAATTAAAAATCAATATTTTGAACTTTCAATCATTTTTAACAGGACACTGATATGCTTCGGTAAATATCTCAACGAGTTCATCACGTTCGTCGGTATCGCGGGTAATATCCGTTGAGGCAGTACAGCAGATATCTTACGTACCGGTAAAGCTCTCGAATGAATTCTAGAAAGTTATAAGAGATAGCAGCATCGCTTGGAGTCGCGAATTTAAAACGTTTCGAGGCTTCGATATCTTCCACCGAACTAATTTCGTGAAAAATTTATATTTTTTATCGAATTCTACAAATTAATTTTCATATACAACAGGCAGCGTTTTTTTGTACGTATGTGTACCGTATGTAAAGAACTTGAGACCTATAATAGACTTTAAAATAGAGCGATTTGCCTGCAAAGTTCTTTTTTATGAATTAAACAATTAATATGTTGGTTACTCACTCCGGCCATAATAGCACCCAACATGCCGCTCCACGATCCGTCGTCTCTTTTGTTTCCGTAATCCGGTGCAGTCTCGATAAAGGTATAATTAAAATGCAAAAGTTTGCTGAGCTCTTGTATCATCTCTATTGCGTAGCCTTCGTATCGATCGTTACCCGTTTTCATTGTCGAAGATTCCTTCAGCATATTGTACGGAGGATTCTGAAAATTCAATTGAGCAAACGATAGTAAAAAAAAAAAACAAAAAAAAAACAAAGCTTGTTTTAAATGCTATCGTACTAATGCGATTAGTATTTTGAACGTTTGATTAGCGATATCATCGCCGTCAACTGCCGTCAGAGAAGACTCGTCGACTCGCCATTCAACTCCAGTAGTGCTGTTGTATTTGCCGATTTTTTTCAATCCTTCGGGTTTCAGTTGAATTATTTCGAGTTCGAAATCACTCCGAAATCCGGTTGTTTGAAATTTCACGAGACCGGTTAATCCTTTTGTTTCAGTCTGAAAAAAATGTCGTTTCAGGCGATAAATGACGAAACTCGATTTAACGCATATACTCACGGTTCGCATATGGCTGCTTAAACTTCCACCAAATTCCCAGCTGTCCGTCCCGTCGCACGCCAACGATTTAACGTCTCCCTCGACATTATCCTTAAATGTTTTGAATGCTCTGGCGAAAAATTGCACGGCATCGTAAATGAGAGCCGATTCGGCGCGCAACTGTGTTATACTCTCGAGTTTGAGGTCAAACAGGTAATCGTCGTATGTGCTGAAAACATCAGGATTGTCGACTTCGATGAGGCGTACACCGGTAAAATTTACGCCGGAGTATTGATAGGGTTCTAAATCGATAGTCTGAAGATCCTGCACATCCAAAGACGATCTTTACATTCGGAAAACAAAAACATACGAGTATCGATCGGTACGAGTAATTCTCTTTTTTTTCAATCGTAAATTATAACACTTACCAAATTACTAACGATTACGCTGTGACGATCGGACAATATTCCAACTTGCTGCGATTGCTTTAGAACTTCTTCCAGAATTTCGTACGAACAATCTATCACGATGTTTAATTCCTCTAACTGCTTGACCTCGAGAAAGACATTCCTATTCGTGTTTAAAAAAAAAAAAACAACAAAATGACGAGTTTTTTTCATGCGATAAAAAATGTCACAGGTAATTGATCTTTACTCACCGATAATCCGGACCGTCGCCTAAATGACGAATGGTAACTGTATGTCCTTTTGGATTATATTTTTTAAGCAGCTCGTTCATGCGGGTGAGACTGTCCGAACTATCGTACAGTATCGTGTACGTTTTCCAGTTGAACTCATTAACAAGCTGTAGAAATACCTAAAGAATTTGTATGCTTATTATGCAATTTTTTTAATACGATTGCTTTTTATTTTGTATCGACCAAGAATATATATAATCTAACCACTGGTAGTGACTCGGCGTGTGGATAAAAATTGAAAGTCTTTGCCCTCGCCGGCTCGTTGTCCCAGCGGGCAACGATGTTCGGCATCTCGACATGATCGCACATGCTGTGCACATGCTCCGCCGCAAGTTGATCCGATGGTCCAAAAATCGCTACTACTCCCTTTTCCAGAAGAGAACAGGCTGAAAAAAGTTAATGATAATCGTCTCAATCGTAATTTTGAATCGTAGCATATGAAACAAAAAAAAAAAAAATGGGCTCAGCCGGGATTTGAACCCGGGACCTCTCGCACCCAAAGCGAGAATCATACCCCTAGACCACTGAGCCACTTTTTGTTGTTTGTCATTTAAGCCGACACTTGTCCCGCATTCGTATTCTTGGCCTCAATAATACATATATATTTTAACTGCTCACCACTCTCCGATATCTCGAATGCATCTTTCGTTATGGGTCGCACTTCCGGTACAAAAAATACGTTTGCCAATTCATCCGACATTTGCTTCAATTTGTTTACCGCATGAATGGACGCTACGAATGCCTGTAGCGAAGGGTCATCTTCTTCGAAAAGGCCGCCTGAAGATAAACAGTTTTTTTATCTTATATTTTTTTATTATTACTATTTTTTTTAATAAAAAAGTGTTTCTTTATTTATTTGCTGCACACAGACACTCGCAGTCTCCCTGAGGCACGCGATTTCGTATTTTCACTCAATTAGTTATTTTTTTTTTTTGTTAAACAATTATCCAAAAATGCTCACCTAATCTGATTCTTTTGTTGAAACCCGAAACGCACGGAGCTATTATCACGATGCAGTAAACAGCGAGAAGACATTTCTTCAGCATCGTAAAATCATTTCTACAAAATGTTATCAATCATCAGAATTTATGAATCGTAGCGATATTGACGTTATGAAGATTTAGGAAATGAAACCGTAGCAATTATGCACCGGGGGATAATCAAAGCGTGTTATGTATTATTGCAAAACTTGGGAGTCATCAGAGTTTCCAATTTCAGGAACTGAGCACTTGAAAACGCTCTCGGCGTTCTGTAAACGTTCAATGAGGTGACTTCGCGAGTTTGAAGTTTCGTTCTACTTGAGACATAAACATTTTACTGTATATAATTGGCGTACCGGCGCGCCATCAAATGCACTTGTTTCATTGCAAATTGCATCGTTCACGAGTTAATGTTGATATTTCGTAACATACTTCGCGTTATTCGACCAAAACTATTATAAAAAATAGTCTTCCCAATAATGTACTTCCTTTGTGAATGTGATATTTAGAAGGACACAACCCAATTAATTTCAACCCATCGGAGTGGTTTTTTTTTTTTTTTTTAATTGCGAAGTTTGAGAAGGTTTATCGATGAAACAAAAAGAAAACAATGTGGATAGCATTCGTTTATTGATTATTTCATTCTTCATCGTAAAAAACAAAATGCAGTTAAAACAGCAAATCTCGGTGCGTATGGGTACTCGAGATGACATGGTGGAGTAGCGAAGAGGCAGGGAGTAGTGCATAACGGAGGCCGATATATTTAGACTACCAGTTTCGCGACGCCGACGTACTTCGACTGTGACATACTTTTCTCCGAAATGCGACCTGCGAAATCTTCGGATAATCGTGCTTTTTCGAGAATCGTATTACATATCATAATTCAATATAGATATAGTTATTACGTTCGGAGTCCGCTGCCAAATTCACTATACCCCCAAAGAATTCTTTCTGAGAATAAAACGACGCAAGAATTTGAAATATTTTTTCTTTGAAGTGTATATTTAGGCGTTGGAAACGATTATTCTTCGATTTGGCATTGAATCAATATTAACTTCCGGTCAGTCCTTGGAATTCTTCAAACACGAAAAACAAAAAAACAAATGTCTTGTTTCGCCGCATGGCTTGCTAAATCGATGCATACTTTCGAGAATATTCTAACCAGTAACAGGCTTATTGCGAAAGTTGGGGGAACAAACAAAAAACTAATACATTGTTGATTATTAATTAAAAAAAATAAAATTATGGAGTAAAAAACGCGAAAGAGGAGAATAAAAAAATGGTGAATTATTGAGGAACTTTTATGCGATAAAAGGTGAAAACCTGGCTTACCTAGACGAGAGCCCTATATAAAATCGAAAGAACTAAGGAGGCACTCCGCAAAGTAAATTATAGACGAAATTACAGAAAATATCCTCGAGATTTTTTTCTTAATGAAAAAGAAAAAGCGAATAAAAGTTATTCTCTCTATCGAACTCGGTGCGAGAGGAGCGTTTCAGATGCGCGACGTCTTAGAAGTGCCATCAAGTGCAGTTGCCGAGTTATTCCCCCCACCACATTTACCTTCATGTTCTTCTTCCTCTTCGTTCTACATTCAGGTTTTCTCTTGGTTCCTTCTCGCTCTATGATGCTCTAGGAGAGACGGCAGGTAATATGGGTCGGTCGCTAATATCGGCCGGTTGTATCAGAGAGAATCTCTCAAAGACATTTTTTCCAATTATCACTGAAACCGGAACTAAGTAACCGAGGCATTTCCTTGCCATTCGCTCATCCGAGTTTTTATTTTGCCTATAAAAAAAAATTATTTTTCTCGTTCTTTAAATTACTTAAAAATTCAAAATTACGCAGAAAAAATTCCAAGATGACTTGCATGCTTCATAATTTTTTTTGTGAAGATTTATTGTAGTGAATGTCTATCAAAAGCAATAAGGATCGAAACAATAGCTCGAATTTTACTTTTATTTTTTTTTCAATGTTTTTCCTAAATATTCTCATGATTATTACCAAAGTTTCGAGTACAAGAGGTCTTATTCTACGCGGCGCGTAACTCACGAATTTCTACGAGTTACACAGTTCCTGACAGAGAACTTTTGAATAAAATCTCATTATATTACTGCGAAATGCGTTGAAGTTTGTTTCGTAGAGCAATGCCGGCAGCCGCTCCGTCTGTATATATACCATAAGATGGTTGAATAGAGGAATTTGTTATACAGAGGGAAGAAGGCGAAATACGACGACTACTACGAAGCCTTTGTCGAGTGTTGCGCAATAGTTCGCGCTGTCTGGCAATCATACCCTTCCATTGCTTGTTCTTCCTTTGCTATGGCAATGGTAAATAAGATTGTACTACCACCTCGAACTCGTTTCCGGACCTCTTCAACTCTTATGAAAGTTACATTTAACTTACGTTTTCTTCGCTCTCTGTTTAACGTTCTACCGGTACACAGAGCGTAACTGTCGAAAGGATCAAGTGCTCTGTGGTTAATTTCGATATAAAGTAATTACTGCGTATCTGCCCATCGAACAAAGAGCCAATTGGTGAATTATTGTCGATTAGCTGTATCTATCACGAGAGCCATAAGTATGGCGCCGTAAAAAAAAAAAAAAAAAAAAAAAATGCACAAGTACGTGGCGTCGAGAGGCGTCCGCGTCTCTTGATAAATGTACTTATTAAATATGTTATCGAACTATTTAAAAAACATCGATTATACCGAAAAAAAAAATATTTTTCCACTTTTTCTTACCTTTTTCATAAATTCTACGAAATAATCAATGGGGATTTGGTAAAATGAGTATAACTCTCGTTGTGACGTCATTCTTGAGAACATACGGACGAATAGTTTATTTACGTTTTAAACGTTGTTCGTAATTACATCAGGAATGAAAATTATGAATTAACGATCTTTTCGATACGCTAAGTCTAAACTTATGGCAAATTTTATTTACAAGTGAGTCTTTGTCGATAATTTATACTAATCAAGAGTTTCGTTTTCGTGTGAGCGTTACAGTCTTGCGCTCGGGGCCGTCGTGAAATTAGAATCGATGAGAATAATATAAAAACTGTTTATGCACGCGTCTTCGTCGATCGAAAGTCAAGTTCAGTGTCGACAGCGTGTTTTTTTTTTATTTATTATATTCACTCGTTCTTCATACTCGCACAGTGTCGTCACAGAGCGCTGAACTACGAAATATCGGACCATTCATTTTTTACGTTTTTTTTTTTTTTTTTTTCCGTCGTCACAGCGCCTCAAGGAAGACAAACAATTAATACTGCACGGTCCGAAGAGTTTGTACGAAATTTAAAAGGAGAATATTAACACATGCAACGCAATATCGAGAAATCAATGCTCCAGTAAATATAATTGGTTTTTGTTTTTTTTTTGTTTTTTCATTATACATCTCATAACTCTGTGAACTTCGCCGTTTATAAATTCAAACTTCCCCTATCACTCGTTGAACGATGAAATATACTCTATATATGTACAATGTGTCTACACGTATCGTTACAATAATCTCTCGATCGCGATACTCCGAGTGAACTTTGCGACGAATAAAAGAAAAACACCAAAGTTCGACTCTCGATGCGTCTCGATTAGGTTTTTTTTTTTTTTGGAAAAGACTTATATCTTTACGACTTAGACAAACACGATTGATATACATGTACATTATGTATATATTTTATTATTTACTATTTATATTATAAATCTGAAACGTAATGAGAGATTTATATACATTCAACTAGTCCCGTTGATCTTATGAATTATTCACACTCTCGCATCGACACGCACGTCACTCTTGTTAATTAAAAGAAACAAAAAAAAATAATAATGAAGTTCATTAACATCACTAGTATCTCGAATGATTCATTTTTTGGCGAAACCGAAATCCCGAGCTTACGTGAGAGGCGCTTTACCAATGAAATGTCTATATTTCGTGTAACCCGGCGCTTCGCCGGCCTCCGAAACGATCGACAATGAGTTCGATTGTTGCTTCTGTCGTTTGCAGATGATCGGTTTTGATGGTTTTTCAGCCTCTTCGATGCTGTCCAAGGCATATCGCAATTCGCTCGACATCTCCGTTCGCAATGTCTTCTGCAACGTTAATACACACCACGAAATGCGGACTTCATTTATGGAAAATTCATGAAATTATGTCGCAAGGTTTTTCGTGAAGATTCAAAGATTCCGATGATTCTTTGTTTCTTCTATATATTTTTTTTAACAGTTACAGCGAACATGAGTTATGAGTAATATGAATTACGACATAAAACAAAAAAAAAAAAACAAAAAAAAATATTCGCCGTCGAAAAATTAGTTTTTGCAATTTTTATTCCTTGTAGTAATTTTATGTAATTTTTATTCGCTTGTAGCTTGCGAAAAAAACGATTGTTTTTTATTTACCTTAAATGTAAACGTTGAGATGTGTTTTTTTTTTATTAATTTTTTTCTTTATTTCTTTACGTTCAAAGAATTTTGAGGAACAAATTTTGCACAATCCAATTTCGTCGTCGGCTTTCCTAACTTCGAGGACAGTGATGTTCATGCTAACAGATACTTTGACATTGATTTCTTTTTTAACGTGTTAATAGTATTTGCTCACCTTCTACGGATCCACGGCAAGAGAGGCAAGAAACATTGCGACACAACTAACAATGTCATACTGAACTGTCGCACCGAGCGTTCGCATGTGACGCAGTGCTCGTTTTTTTTTATTTTTTAATTTTTTTATATATATCTAACGCGCTGTTTATTAATTTAAGGTGATTGGCGAATGGTATCTATTAATTCTTATATTCTTTTGCAACATTCGAGTTTTCAGACTCGAATATTTTTCTAATAATCGGAATATGCAGCATTTTTTTAGCAACACATTTTTTATCGTATTCAGCGAAGGAATGAAAAAAATTGTTATTTTTCGCATACCAACCACCTTAACGTAATCACAATGACTCTTATAGTATACATGTTATTTATGATACATGAAAACGAATGCTGTATCGAATGACAGTATCTGTGATTTTTTTTTCTCTCTCTCGTGGGTCCATCGGTTTCTCACTTCTCACAACTAATTCGTATACGTTAAGAATTTTCGGTCGAGTGGACTGGAGACGATAAATCGTTGGCCGGAAAATTCGCGAAGTGGCATTTAGTGTACTGTTTATACATATATATTTTGTATATGTGTATTGTAGCTTCTCGAATCGATTTCCCACGAGGTTACTTCGCGCGATTTCAATTGCAATTGTAATAGAATATTTGACTACACGCTCGTGATATTTACAATAAAAATGTCTATCCGTCAAATACTCTAATGCATTTATCTATCTACTTTGGTACAAAACGGTGATTGTTTATTTTATTCTTCGTTTTTTCTTGTTTTTTTTTTTTTCTTCATTGTCTCTTTCACTCGATTCAACATCAATATTTTCATAATCGAATCGTGAAGCAAACGAAAAACACTCGCGAATGAATTTACTCGTTTTCCGTAGATATCGAAGTGTCTCAAGGGGCGGGGGGCGGGAATCGGCTCGAACTTTTCGTCGATTAATCGAAAGTTTGATATGAGCAATTGGCAGTCGCGTCCGTCAATCTTTACATCTTATAATCCATTTTATGCTACATATATATATATATATATATAGCTTCTTTTTTTCTTTCATTACCACAGATGCATAATGCTTCATGTCGAAGGGACGAGAGACACGATCGATTGCATAGTTTTGTTTCTTTTTTTTTTTATACATCAGCTGCATCTCGACACTATCACTGTTCGTTTAGATAGATGGAGTTCCGTCTTCCTGGTTGTGCAATATCTCGCGTTATTCTTTTTTTTTCTTTTTTCTTTCACGTTTTTCACGAATGTTCGAGTGTATCGACAACTTGAACAATAGTACGGTGTATATTAGTACGATTAATCGCTCTCGGTATTCAGTGAAGTGAGGACCGCTAGTGAAGATCGGTGAAACCTTCGCAGATCGGTTTTCCCGATGATTTCTGCTTCTAAAACAGATCGAGAAACAGAGCCCGATGTCAATTTACAGCTTAGATATTCAACAATTTGTCGTTCTAATTTTGTTTGTTTTTACGTTTTACTCTCTGCAGTAATGCTAAAGCGATAATGACGAAGCGAGGCGAAGCGATTTTTAACTACGGCGCGTTGAGAATGTTGAATCGCGTATTGTTTTTAAAAAATTCAATGAATGATTGCAATTAAAATAAACCGAAAACAGAAGGGAAAGCGTTAGATTATATATCGCAAATAATTGATTTAGTCGAGTTGGCAAATAAATGGCGCATCGACGAAATACGCAAATTAATTTTTTATTTGAAACATCCATTTTAATTTAATTACGCATTGGTAATCGTCGAATCAATTGTTCAAACATATTAACGAAACTCTATAAAGTGCTTTGCGGCGATTCAACATCCTCCATTTAGTCAAATAAAATAGTAAATAAATTGGTGAACGAAGAGAGTAATTAAGAGAAAAAAAAATTGACTAAACAGTGAAAAGAGCGTAAAAAAAAAGTAAAAGAGGTGCTTCGACGATATTGAAAATTCCTGTAGAATGTGGTGCGCATTCCTGGATAGTGAAAAGCTGGACGCTTTAAAAGAGCAATCGACCGGCTGAATCACTACTACTCGTTGTCGCACGAAATCGTTTGATATCGAAGGGACGTGGGCTCGTTGAACGCTCGGCAGCACCGTTGTTAAAGCGTTCCGGGAGCAAAAATCAACTGCTCTGTGTCTCTCTCTCACGGTCTCGTCACACCGACGATCACTAACACCCGACGCGACTCTTCGACGAGTGATCCAAAAGCACTTGTAAAGTACCAGACGAACCGGGTGGGGCTTCTGGTACGAATTTAATGCGCATCAACGACTGGTCGGAGATGGAACGAGAGAAAGAGAGAAAAAAAAAAAGAAAAACGAACGCGTTGCATTGATTCATTGAAAACTCGGGGAAACATCGCTCGCACACTCGCCTTCTCACGTACCGATTACTCAGAACAAAAAAATATCGTAGATCCAAGAAATTGAAAAAAAAAAAAAAATGCAAAAATGTAGGGCAGAGCTGAAGAACGATTTATACGAAAAAAAAAAAAAAATGGTAATCTACGTTGCTTTTTTTTTCAGAATTGATTGTACTAAAAGTAAATGCCAACCTGCGAAACCGGGTTTATCCCGCCATCGATATGTACGAAAGCGTTTTTTTATCTTTTTGTTTCCATCACTGATAAAATAAATCCGATTAGAGTCAACAAAAACGTATCGAGACTGGAAAAAAAAAGGAACGGCAAAAGCGAATTTTCTCTTCGAAGAGACATTTTACACGGAAATAAAGTTCGATCTACGATATTGCTTTGTTTTCAGTGGTATGAAAAGTAATAATTTATAATATCATGCTGAATCGGTCTTGAAAACTGAAAGGCATACGATGATATCCCTAAAACGACGTTTAATCGTTCAGATAAACGGCGGACGATTGAACGTTGCGTTTATCATCGTGTCAAAGACATAAAAAAAAAAGAACTTCACAATGGATGCGGAAAAACTATTAAAGAGAACTGTGAATGAGAGACGTGATAGAAAAAAAAAAAAAAAAAAAAAAAATAGAACATAGAAATGGTGATGATACGGCGAGAACGATTATCACACCCGAGTGCTTTTGAACGCGTCGCGCTGTAACCGTTAAAGAGGAACTCCACCGTCGTGTGAGCATCAGCTGATGTATTCCCGGGGTATGTCGGGATAAATTGCGTCGGGATCGAGGTGAGTGTTGTTCGAAGGCGAAGGTGGAGAGTAACCGGCGAGTACACAGCCACCGGTTTCATCCTCGTGTTATCTGACCGCACTCACCCGTTCCTCGACGGCGACCTTTCGGCTCTTCCACACGAACTCGCACACCGCTATGACGCATGCGACTCCCATTCCGCCCATCAGAACGACGAATACACCGCCGACATTGGCCAAACCGAGTTCGTTCGCTGTCGAGCCGCTCTTCAAATTAGTCTCCTGCAAAGAGAAAAGAAAAACAAACTAAAGCGTCACAAATACTTGTTACTCAATTGTGTATAAAATTCAAAATGTTTACACAATTAGATCAATGAATCATCAAATTATCGGTATTCGTAACTACTGTTAAACAGACGATACTTTAACATCAGAAAAATTTAATCTCCCGTTGCCTCGTTTCTTGAAAATTTCAATATCCTTTATTCCCTCGTATGCCGCACTCTCCTTATTGCGCAACATCTCTCGGATAATCTCTCGCATAATAATGATGCAGAATTTCATCACACGGTAGTTGAAGATCGGAATACTCGCGTCTCGCATAATATCAGCAAATAACTCGCGAATGAGATATAAAGCAATGAAATATTATTATTTGTCACAACGTCTTTGCTCTTCGCGTTGCATCGGTCTGCGGAGAGGAAAAACACCTCGTGAAAACTTATTTCCGTCATACGCAATTTTAGTTACTCAGATAAAGAACGTTGGGTAATCTCGGTTATGCACGGAAGACGCTATTCGTCGGGGCTTTCTGTATCTTATCCCGTCTTGTCTTTCTTCCCGACTCTTCTTCTTCTGTTTTAATGTTGGAAGACGGAAGAAAATTACTTCTACGCGCGTCGAGACTCCTCAGCAATATAACGCAGTCGGATGGAAAGCGAGTCGAGATGGAAGCTATAGGTATGAGAGATGCCGAGAAGGCTTTTGCCAGCGTACAGAGAAGAAGCTCGCCATTTCGGCCTGAAGACTATCTCGCGAAGATAAGGAGTTGTGCCACCCGCTGTCTCTCGAGTTCGTTCTACTCTCGTCGTCTGGTACGCGTATACGTATAGATTTTACACGAAACTGGTTGGAGAGAGAGACTTCTCTCCCACGGTGAGAATTATTCTGGATTCTCGGTCACGTAGGGCAAACTTTGCCAATTCGGAAGACATGCAACGAGCGAGAAATCCTCGGGAAACCCGTGGTACAACGTCGAGAACATTCACCCGACCCCTCTGTGGCACGAGAAGCTCGCGCGCGACAACCGGCAAAAGCAGCGCCAGATACTGGCACTTTATCGACTCGGGAGAGCTACGTTTCTCGAGACTTTCCCTTTGCACAACCCTCAACTATCGAGGTCTGGCAGTCACGAGGGGTACTCGTGACTTATGAAAATTTGTGTAAACACACGCCGCGGCAGCTGCTGCCGCGAAAGACAACGTGCGTAGCATTTCGTTTTTTGACTCTGCGAAATCTTACGCTGCGGTATAATGTAGAAAAAAAAACGAAAAAAATTGTTCCGACTCTCTACAATTTTTTCGCTTTCCTTGGATCCATTATGGACGATGCTTTTACGATAATTAAAATAAACATAACGTTGAACATAAATGTCGAAGAAACATAGCATTTTTCTTACCCTGCAGTCTCCGGCGCCCCGTTTTTCCTTCCACCATCGAGTCTTCAGCGTGAGAAGTTTTCCTTCTTCCTGAAGTTTCAGAATCGCACCGCTGATGGCTGTTCTGTACGGCGAGTCTGCGGAAAATTTCGGAAAATACATTCAACGTACACGTGAAATGAATATCCCGCTGGGTAGCGAGATAAGCTCATGCTTCTTGAAGATCGAATCTCGCGTAAGATCTCGAGTGCTACGGTAGCGAATTCATTATGGTATATATCTGCATGTGCTATTTCTCTGGCGTTTCCAAATCGAATGACGGCTGCGTGCCGCCGGCTGTGCTCTCGTGCATAGAACCACAAGAGCCCCAGCTGCGGAGTCAGGTATTTCGAATGCTCGCACCTTGAAATTCGTTAGGTTTACCTCTCTATCTCGCGAAACACCGTTGATAACCACCGAAGTTAATACACTGAGATATTGGATAACGCATCCCGATTCAATTTATTACTGCGCTTGGTATACGAGAGAAACTCTAAAACGGCAACGCAGAGAGGATAGTAGTATACCTCACAGACGTATCTATAACTCTGCTACGTTACGTAACTGGTGAAAATTTGATTAAACGCTTACTTGGTGGCATTGCTATTCCGTATCCCTTGGAATCCAACAGCGTGCCGACTTGCGTGAGTTTGCAATTTCTCTCGATAACGTATTCGATCGATGTTGATTCCATGAGAAAGGCGTAGTTACCATTTCCCTTGACAACACGATCGACACCCTCGACGTTACTCTTCGTGAATACCGATGGCTTCGCCGACTCCATGAAAGACCACATACGCTGATACGTGGAAATATTCGAATCCTGTCGAGGAGTACAATTGCAAATAACGAATCTTCGGAAAAAGTGTACGAAAAGCCAATACCAATTAGAAGAATTTCACGATTCTAACAATTGTAGAGTTGCGAAAATCCGATAATTTCAGTGAATGCCGTTGATTCATTTCACTTCTATTTCCAGCGATAAAAAACACGATTTTATTTTCCCGTGGCAAATTTTTTTTATGGAGTTTCGTGAATATTTTGCAATTTCTATGGTACCGAAGTTGTTATTACTGGATACGGGATTAATAGTGATTTATACAAATTCGTTAATCAATTTAGATTCGAAAGTTACGGGACTGTAATAACGAGGTTCGTTAAATTCTTCTTAATGGTTCGGTGGAAGAGAATTGTATTATATATAGTAAGTTATTGCTAATCGTTGGAGAGACTCTGCTCTACCCTTTCCCCGCCACCCTTCTCGTTTGAGTGTTGTATAACCAATTGCAGGTGCGGAATATCTCGAGTGAGTCGCCGTGAAATTGATTACGCAAATGAGAGACGGTAGAAGTCGGCTTATACTACTTAATTACGCGAAGAGACTGCCGCCTCGGGAAAATTGCAACGTGCATTATACGATGAAACTATCTTCGGTTCTATGTGGAGGTCACGTAGACGTGATCTCTACCCCAAGCTAATCAAATAGCTTTATCCGTCTTAATTATGAATGCCGCACCGACGAATGCGCGATTGTCGACAATTGGCACCCCGCCGGTCCAATCGTCGATTCGGTAACTAATCCTCGGAACTTTAACGACTTGGATATCGAATTATTTCATCGATTTTCAATTATTCGGGAGAAAATAGTTAATTAAGTGAAATCACGTGTGATAAATTAACACGATAAATAATCGTTTTTTTAACTATCAAAATGACGATTACGATCAATTTTACGCATTCTACTCGATAGTACTAAATAAATATTTACGAAAATATATATCTTTTTTTTTACTCACCCTAAAAAATGCAGCTGTGCTACCGCCTTCGAGAGCTCCGTACTTAATCCTCGTCTGTTTGGCGAGATCCTCAGCGTTCTCGATAGGTGACTCCATTCTCTCGACGGTGAGAAAAGCGGCGAGATTGGCAGTGTAAGACGATATCATGATGAGGGTGAAGAACCACCACATTCCGGCTACCATACGCGTCGAGACCGCCCTGAAGAAAGTTAATCGGGACGGCGGTGCAAAGAGGATATCTATTATCGATAATTCTACGATTTTGTTTTCTCGAAAAACTATCAAAACACTAATCAAAACAATTACTGTGAAGTTAATTCTATTTTCTTTGTTTTTTTCGAATAAATTAAAGTAACGAAAGTTGCTCTACGTGATTTTTTTGTACGATGCCACGTGCACGTGCACGTGTACAACTATTAAAAAAAAAAATGAATAAAAATTGGTGTCACAGGGAGATACAATTTACCAAAAAATTAAATTAAACAAAAATACCTGTTGCTTTTACTTTGGCACACAGAGAGATAGACTGCTAGATGCTGCTAGAGCTAAAAATCATTTGTTTTGTTTTTTTTTCTATACATCTAAATACGCGAGTAAACGCGGGCGAAGGTGTCAAATATGAGAAATTGTCTTTCGTCGCTGCCCGGTCATGATAGCTGTATATAAGCGCGAAAAAAAAAAAGTATTTTTGCGTTTTTGTTATCGTGACTCGGAGACTGACAAGGCATCGACGACGACCACAGACTCGCATTTGACACAAGCGCAGGCTACTGCAGCAAGCCTACGATATAGCATCGACGGACTATTGTTGATTTCTTCCATTTCATGAATTGTCTCTCTCGTTATTAAAACAAATAATATTCCTACAGCGGCGCGAGAAATTTCTTCCACATGTTTAAATTATTTCCGTTAGTTGATGAAACTGCCGTGGATGGCGGACCGCAAGCGTATTTTTAAAAAAATTATGAAAAAATTTAAATTGGCCGCCGGAAAAAACGAAAAATAAATTTGATGTCGCAAAACATCAATTCGATTATCCATTGATGGAAGATTGATAATTATTAGATTTTTCCCGAAGGCCAATTTTTCCAATGAATTAAATTTATTAATTTCGGCACAGCAGATTTTTTTTTTTTTTTTTATACCGATTGTTATTTATCCGTCAAAAGCCCCTATTCATCAAAATAAGGCGATCGGTGGCTTCGATTGAGAGAAAAAAAAATAAATAAAAAATAAAGTAATGCGTCTTCGGTCGTTGCGTGATAATAGTGACTTACTTCGGCGCTATATCAGAGCCTTGCTGCATGAGCGAGCCTATGGTGAACCATAGCGAGTTCAGTAGTGTGAACTCGTTCTCGAGGACCTCGGACTGAGCGTTGCACGGATGGGGATTCTCCCACTCGTAAGGGCTGAACCTGCGGACATGTGAAAGGAAACAGGGGACGGGATTAGATCTCAGAGCCGCAAGCGTTACTTTTATTTCGAAAACTTTTTTTTTTCCTTTTTTTTTCTGCTTCGTTTGCAATCTCTATTTATTTTTCTCTTCTTTCAGATTATCCCTTCGCCCTTCCGATCGCACGGATTTTCCACGAACTATCGACTCCACAAGAGACCCCGGGGTTTAGGGACGACGAGAAAGGGACGACGTGTTTTGCTCGCACACTAGTGAAGGTAACAACTACGAGATAAAATAAGAAGAACACGCAAAAAAGAAATTTCGAAATCAGCATAAAACACTCGCGAACAGTTCGCAAATCTGGTGGAAAAAGAACAAAAAAACAACAACGAAAAATGTTGCGAGACTCGTTTCGGAGACTCTTACTTGGGAAGAATGTCACAACCCTGACGCATCAAAGACCCAATGGTGAACCACAGACAGTTGAGCAGCTTGAAACGATTCTCCAGATGATCGGGATTTTTGTTGCACGGATATGGATTGTACCACTCGTACGGTGTAAATCTAAATTCATCAACTCTAAGCTTCTTATTCTTGAATAATTATAGTTTTTTTTTTTTAATATTTCAATTGATAAGTCAAGAAGACAGAAACAATAACGATTTCTGCTTTTCTCAGCCGTCAGTATGACCTGTGAAAATGACTTATTCCATCCTTTCGCGCCTCTCGGCAAACGATTAATCGATTCACGTAAAATATTCAAGTATAATTCATGCCGATTTTTTTTTCTTCCTAATCAGATAGAGTTTTAGTTTCGACATTTGCAAATTGATAACAATATTTGCTCATAATTCTGAAAAAAATATACACTCGAGTCTCGTATCTTCTAAATTGTTTCGACAATTCATATAATTTATGCTGAAAAAGGATATCCAAATGGACGGCGAAAGATAGCGAAAATGTTACTTGCCTTGCAAGTATGAAGAGAAGAACGGATACGCCGAGATAAGCAGTCGCCATGTAAATCCAAACGTCGAGACTCAGAGGACTCAGGAAAGAGAAGAGATTCGGTGGTTTCTTGATGGGCTTCCGGTAGAGAATACTGATACCTGTGTTTAAGCAAAAAAATCAATTTATTAAACTTCTTCTACTTCATCGATACTTTGGCTTCGCATTGTCTTCCGTAAAAAATCGCCGCGCAAAGATAACTTTAAACTATAAAGTATCTATGATAAAAAAAAACGTGCGATCCATGAAGTAATCGATTATTTGCCGGTTGACTTTAACCGAAAATGAATTATCGCTCGACTCACCTAAATTCATGAAAGGCATCGTAAAGTCGACCGCTTGTTCCCGATCGTACGTAATGGTGAGATCGGCGATAGCGAGATCAGCTTTCTGATCGAGTAGTTCCTTCATCATTCCGTCCCACTCTTTGGTCTCGCGGTTCAACGAACCATAATGATCGTCCGGTACCAATCGAAACGTGTAATTAAATCCAAGGATACGCGATATCTCGTAAATGAGATCGATGCTGTAACCTTCGAACTGTGCGTTACCTACGAGCTTTTCGCTCGATTCCTTTCGCATACAATACGGCGCGCTCTGCAAAATATTTCGCAGTTTTATTTACAACGAATGAATGACCAAAATCTATTCTTAATTCTATTTTTAATCTCAATATCTGATTCGTTGTAAATCGCAGTAAAAATTGATCGGAAAAAGTTTGAGAACAAAATCGCGTATTTCGCGGAATAAAAAGAATAACAATGGAATATTGAGAGGTTTCCGCGCTCGTGCTGAGGTACGTTAAGCACATCGTAGGTCTAATCGTGTCTCATGAAAAATCTAACCGAACGAGAGCGTTAAGGGTACCAACGAAAGAAAGTAAGAAGAGTCGTAGAGCTTCGGTACTTTCGCTGCTTACTGCTCGCTACTGTCGGCGTCTTTCTTCGAGGCTTTCACGTCGGTGGAAAAGTATCCCGTAACCAGACCCCGCGGCCTTCCACAGGTATATTCCAAAACTACTATGTGGACGATACGCCGACGAGATGCAATGAAGTGCAGAGCGAAAAGCGCCAGTCTCCCGCACTTTACTTCTCGTCCTCCTCATCCCTCTCTTCTTCCTTTCTCCCCAACGGCGTGCATGCATCCCCATGTCACGCTGTTATACTTTTACGGTCGAAATTTTCACGAGGAAGAAAGAGATTCAAAGTTTATACGCAGCACACTGAGACCGACGCGACGCAACGTTTGTATTACCTACTTGGCGTGTACGTAGCGGCACTCTGCGCTATTATACACAAGGAGACCTCTCGGCGCGTCCCCCGGGCGCAAAAGTTGACGACTTCGTTAAGCAAGATTTTTTTTCTTTTCTTCCGCCTTCCTTTAATTTTTTTCCTCACGGAATCGCATAAACGATGTACGAGATGGAAAAATCCGACTCGGTTTGAGATAAAAACTACCGGACAAATGTCTCGTGTTACTTTCGCGAACGAAGAACGATGAAATTTTTTTTTTTTTTTTTTTCTTAAGTTTTGACTTTTGGCGTATCGTTATAAACATTGTCTGACAGACGGAAAACTTTTGTACGTCGAATTTCGAAGAAGGTACACATTTGCCGGAAGTGTCTCGAGATAAAGTTTATCCTTCGCGGCAGTTTATAGATAATGAAAAAGTTTTGTTATTTTGCGCGAGAAGAAATGTCCGCGCGAATGTCGTTTCGAGATTTTTCCACCTTTATTTATTTCGATGCTAAGAATCCCGACGAACTGGGGGCATACGATTTATACGACGCCTCCTCTATCCTCATTCTTCGCTGGCAATGAAAATTACTTGGCGAATAACTAACGAGATTTCACGCGGCCGTATACTTTTCAGCTCTTCGGGCATATATTTTGAGTTCGGATGAAAGTTGATTATCAAGTTGAGGAATGGACGGTGGAGAGGGATCTCCGTGTGGAAGTGGATTCGCGCGAAAAGACGTTGGAATTTCGGAGCAAACGAAAAATTATGTCTCGACACGATGCGCACGAAGAGTTTCGGTTCGAAACTTTTTTCTTTTGTTCTCTCTTTCTTGTACCGCGCAAAATTCAATTGATAATGCATACATTATTTATGTATAATTTTTTACTCACCAGTATAGTGGTGACAATGAAAGTCTTGTTCTGCAAACTCTCGACGATTTGCGTGTATACGTCCCCGAAGCTTCGCGTAAAATTGACTCCTTCGGTGCTGTTCCAAGTGCCGATTTTCTTCAGTCCCTCCTTACTGTTGAGTTCTATTATGTCGAGAGTGAAATCAGACCGGAAACCTTGATGATCGAATTTTATGACTCCCGTGAGACCGGTTATCTCGACCTACGAAAAAAAAAAAAAAAAAAATTCGTCAGTAGACAAAAAAACGTATAGATCGAAACTCGGCGGTGTGCATTTTTGAGTCAAAAGTAAAATACTGATTCAGAACAATGAACCAAAGATTTTTTTTCTCACATTTTGGTGAACATGACGAGAAAAAAAGATCGTACGAAGGACCAGGAAGGCGACGTTAGTTCGTGAAAAAGATATACAAGGTTTAGACAGACGTTTTCTCAACGACGGGGGAGATAAAGCGAGGAAGATGAAGCAGGAAAATCAGATGGTGGGAGAAAACCGGCTGTTCCGAGTGATGAATCGGGGATGAAAGTGAATTTGTGAGCAGGTGGTAGTCGCTGAGTCTCAATCTCGGCGGCTAATGAAACTCTAGGAAATTGCTATATCTCAGTCGCTCGTACTCACGAAAAATGAGCATTAAAATGAGAATGTGAATTTTCAAAAATGATTATGTAGTCTATTTCTGAGAAACAGAACAGAAATAATTTTCCTGCGGTCGTTTGTTGTCTCGAATAAAAATAAAATGAACTCGTTAACATAACCATGAAGTTTTCGATATAATAAAAAAAACGCTGTTTGTAAGACTGATTACGAGAAAAAGGGGATCTATATCGTACAGAAATATATTTCGAAACGCTGCGCAAGGTTATTAAATTCATTTCCCGTAACGGTGAATGATTTTTAATTAGAACGAAGTTAAACAAAAAACGAGACGGCATTTGCGTTCGATAATATCTCGTTCGTAAGGGTTCTTTTACGCTCTGCACGGCAGTCTCCTACTAATTGCAAGCATACCTCTTGCATAAGCACGTTTCACCGCGCAAAAACAAAGAAAAGTGAATAAAAAAAAAAAAAAGTGCTCAATAAATATTCTCTCGCGAACATAGCATCGCGATAACATTGCAAAAATTATTCCTGTAATTCGCCAGCAGTTCGAGGGAGCGTGGGGTAGGTAAAGGGAGTTTATAACGATAAAAAGATTTATTAACCTTCCGTCATAACTGTTGAGCTGATAAATGCTGCGGTCTCGTCGCCCCCGCCCCTCCCCCTAATGTTTATCGTTCATTAACTTGAATATACAGACGGAGGTGCGAGGAATTAAATTCTCGTTATCGTAGCCCCGCAAGATTTTCTTTATTCGTACGTAGAGTTGCCCCGGTTATTCATACTGCCCCCCGGTACAATGTACACTACAGTTGGTATTATACGTACGTATAAATCAACAAGGGAGCGACGCGCTGCCACCAACGCGTTAAAATTACTCCGAATAATATATAAATCATACGCGCGTAAACTCTCAAATTTTATCGTACTTCTCCACACGCGCGAAAAAAAAAAAAAAAAAATTCCGAAGCTTTGTAGTCAAATATTTTTCGAGGGTAACGGCTATTCGAGCACAAAAAAATTATTGTATCTATTTTTTTTTCTTTTTTTTTTCATTCGACTATCTTTGACGATGAAAAAAAAAAAAAATTCCGACACTCGCATATTTTTCTTATACTCACGATTTTCATATAATTTATGAGAGAATATCCGTGAGACCACGTGTCCGTCGACTCGCACGACAAAGGTTTGATGTCCATCAGCTGCGAGGTATCGAGAACGTGAAGGGCTTTTGCGAATAGATGAACGGCGTCGTACATCAGCGCGGTTTCAGTCTGCGAACGAGAGAAGAAAAGCGTCGAATGGATAGCCCCCTCCAAATGGGTCTTGGATATTATTTCTCATCACAGACTAAAGCGGGGGCTTCTTCAAGCGCAATATTTTCATAAGAAATTGCTTCGACGACATTGAGAAAACCATATTAAAGTATACACGATGTATGTTGTTGATGTACACATCGTATAGCCGTTAGAGATCGTTTCATATACATATACGATAAAAACTTAAGCTATAACACATCGCAAGCTTGCATAACCACTTCCATGCCTGATGCTATCCCCCAGTGAACGATGAATTCTTCACCCGGGATGAACTACCTTCGGTGCTTTTATCCAGGCTTATCGATACAATTTACGCCGTTGCATTACCTTTTGTCGCGAAGCTTCTAGTTCGCGAGTGTATAAAGAAGGTTTTAACTTTAAATCCCACTAGACGCCATCGTAAACAGGAATCAGCCTTTCCGATCGACTTCTTCGGAAGGCATTTTTATTTTATTTATATATGTATATATTTTTTTTTACAACTGACCTGATTCATTTGTTTACTCCTTTTTATAGGGCTTTATAGGTTTACGATGGCGTACTCAGTGAAGTTTAAAAGCCGACCGCGTAAACGTGTTGATTTCCATATAAGAAAAAGACCGATAAATAACGAAATAAATTTCGAATAGGAATCGTTCTTTTATTGAACTCGTTTTAAATAACGATGCAAAGATAAGAGTAACGAGTGAATATACTTTTTGTTTATTTCCAATGCTCGATTTATTTTATATACGAGTTACGCTCGCGTTTAGTGTGGAAAACGAAAATTTTCGCAAACCCGCCAATTAAAGTGCAGTTTTAGTTTTCGAGAACACCGGACACCGAATGTTGAATTCGGCGTGCTGTGGAACGAGTCAATGAATATATGGATTATGAAAAAAAAAAAAAAAAATGAATTGATAGCCGATGCGAGGATTCGCTGAACGGACGACCATCATCACGCTGGAGGGATACGAGAGATTGTGTTATGCAGTCTGTATATATGTATATATATATATATTCATGCCATCTACGCTCGATCCACTTATGCTATATAGTATATATGCGCATGCATATCGATAGCGTCCGTGAGCGAAATCGAATGAGCATAATCTATAATTATTCCGATCAATTCGTGTGGCTCATGTCCCGAAGCTAGTGGTAGTACACGAGGCAGAAACTCGAGGATCTACTTCCACTGCTGATCCCTCTGGCGAGCTCTATCGCGCAACTATCGTAAACATTAGCATAGATACTACAAATTCGGTCTCGTTCACCGATTTCGCTCACGGATTAAATGCTTTACGATTCGTGTTTCGATAAATTGAAACAAAGATATCTCGGCGCTGTTCGGTTTGTACAAATCGAGACAAGCGATATTGTAATCAGTTCGCATCGACTCACCTTTACAAATGTCAGATTGTTCTGTTGTACGATTGGCAGCGTGAAATAAAGAAGAACCACATATTTAAAGTATTGATCATGGTGCGGAATGCAATGCGCAATGACACGCGTTATGTTTGGCGCAGAAATTCACAAAAAAAATGTTGGCTTCGTTTGTATCGTCTTTTTTCTGGCAAACAGCATTCCCGATGGATTTGTCAAAAATATGTAATGAGGGAATAATAATAATGATAATTATTCATTATTATTCTATCATTACACAATTCTCAGAATTCCACTAATATATAATATTATAATAATATATAATAATAATAATTGCAAAATGTTATTGACAAATTTACGAAAAAAAAAAATTAACAGACACCCATCAACCTAATTTTCTTTTTGGATGAAAATTATTTGTTAATTTTTCTGAATACGTATGGATTTTTTCCGAATTTTGTCTAATTCTGAAGAAAATCGGAACGGGGGCACTGTAACCCCTGTACATCGTTAAGCAACACATGTTACTGCATTTTTGCGCGGTAAACACGAATCTACCAGCAGTTTTTTACCGAAAGTCGAGTGAAACATTGCTAATTGGCAAAAAGATTGTCGTTTTTTCTCATATCGACTTTAACCGAATTTACGAAATATAAAACCTCCACAAAAAAAAATAAAAGACTTGTAGATTTTTCTCTCGAGTTCGACACAGACAACAACCCCACAGTCGATTATTTCAGTAAAATACGTAAAATTTATTTTATTTTTCTGTAAGAAAATCCGTAGAACAGTGAATTAATATTTATTCTATATTCTGTTATTCCGTAAATCCCACGGTATTCGCAGCTCAAGCCAAATAGTTTCCATTGAAATTACTCCGACTGCGAAACAATACTCCGCGCATTCCTCCATCCGAGTAATGCGGAATTAATTGAACTATAATACTGTTATTATACGCTTTTCGGAATCGATATTTGCGTTGCCACTTTATTGAATTTTGGTCCTTAACCTGTATTGTCCGTGTTACGCGAAACATACTGATCTTTCGGATCATACCGAGCGGATTATTTGACGTACATGTATTTAGTGATATTCAATGAATTGTCGATTTATTTGTCCCGGTCGTTTATGTCGAACGGCGGCGAAGGTTACGTCTGAACCAAACACAGCCGACGATTCGTTGCTGTACCTCCATATACATGTATATATAATATATATATAATACCGAGAACCACAAATAAATCATCGTATAATTCGGAATGTATGCCGGTGACGTTCGCCGAGTGCAAACATCGACATCCTAGCCGCCGGTACGCTCGTGTTAGAGAGAATTTCAGAACGTCTCGCGGAAGTGTTGGTTTATATTATCTTCGATTCGAATCGATGTGTAGCCAACAATCGTTGTTCACTATCCAAACTGCAGACCACGTACGGTCGGATAACCCTTCGACTCTCTCTATACACGCAACGCGGAACATACAATCTACATGCAGATCCTGTAGTTTCTGTACGCATGAATTTATACATAGATAGATATATGCAATACATGTATATCTACGCGCGTAATACGTGCTGCTGTGCGAATGCATCGACAGTGCGGTCGTGGCGCGCGGCAGCTGAGTTATACTCGAACCAGTCGCACCGGAAGTGCGACTGCTCGTAGTATATACGAGTGAATAAACACTTTAATGGCCCGAGAGCGTTAACGCGGCGGCTATATGGTAAAGTGAAAAACACTGTTGTATGGTATACACACGTATGACCTATGGTAACAGTGTTGGAATTTAAGTTTATGATCCACGAAATTCGCAGCGAATTGTTCGAGGTGTACAGTGAAATATTGAATTAAAAGGAAAATTGGATTACGGTGTTACAAATTTCTTGTTTGTATTTATTTTCCATCTACACATCAACGATCGGCTCACGGTACAGTCGGTTTGCACACAACGAGAAAACAAATTTAGCCGCGAAGCTGCACTCTCGGCTGGGACGTGATAGACAATCTATTTTCTTACTTGCACACACCTCGACACACATTGAGATTGAACACGCGCCGTCCGGTTATCGCGAACGCTCATATTTCAGAAAAGATGCCAATGTCGAGCTGATGATTTTTTTTTTCCGCCTGAGGTTTATCAACTTCGGGATGTTTGCACAAGGCATCGAGAAGAAAGTCAATCGATCGATTTTTTTTTTTTTTTCATTTAATTAATTCGATTTAAAAATAATCGGAAAACTATAAGCTGTTCTATCCTCTCGAACGATTTAACTTGATTATTTTCTTGGTCGTTTTACGCCGTTTCGATCCTCTCTCGATGCAAAAAACGACGAGTAATTCCTTTCGAAACGAAGCGGAAATCAGCGCGTTTTCCTTACCTGGATGTAAAAAAAAAAGAAAAAAAAAAAGATCGCGCTATCTTTGACTTTAGTTGGGACGTGAGTAAAATCTTTCTGCGCCCGTATCGCATTCGTCTTATTTCACGTTCGTTTGTGACTCTTTCTCCGGAGCGCAAAACGTTTGCAAGAGAGAGAGAGAGGAGAGGAAAAGAGGCCACGTCGGTAGGAGAAAAGTGACTCCGGTAGATCAACCGCGGGGTCACAAGGGTTTGAGATTTCCGAGTTCTACGAAATGACGGTTCCATGAGGGTGTGGTACGGAACGTTATCCGGTGAGCCTCGAGGGTACATGCCAGGGTCGCCCCCCCTTTTCCCGCCGACGCACACATATCCTCCCCTGTGCGACTCTTCCGTTCGCCATCGAGCCATATCCACCACGCGCTACCGAGCGACTTTTCGTACGTAGAACTCGGTTATCCACGGATCAACGATCAAAAGAGAAGATGCGCAAGGCTTTTGCGAAGAAGAGGCGGAAAAAGAAGAAAAAAAAAAAAGGAAGTTCGATAGAGCGGTAAAGAGAAAACGAGGACGACGACAGAGAGAGGGATAGAATAGGGAGCCGAGGAAAAGGGAAAAATGATGGAGAGAAGCTACGTTGAGAGAAAAATTATTCTACCAACTTCGAGAGGTGTGTATATATAGATATGCGGAATGGAGAATCTCTGTATAACGACGAAATGAAGCCAAATATCTCGGGAGATACCGTAACTGTGAACCTTTGCCACCGAATTGGAGTATAGCACACTGGAATCAGTTATTCAGCCCTCCTGATGGAAAAACCTTTCGATCTATTTGCCGGAATGCGAGACTTTCGATTGCACAAAAATTCACACGTAACGGAACTAGTTGCAGGCATTTCTTTCGTTGCTCTGCACCATGTAGGTTTCGTCGATCGAACGGAAGTGGCCAATGATTGGGGAAATGTTGGGGCGACGACTGTCGCATCCCCAATGTTTGGGTCAATGTTCGGCTGAGTATATTACGTTGCCAATCGTTCGTTTGCGATTTCATGCCAATGCTTGTTCGATGATTGAACCAAATTCGCGTGGACTCGCATGGTGGAACCATCGATACCGCGCGCAGCCCGACCATTGGCTTCGACCGTTCACTCTTCATGGGTGTAGAACTTGTTTCGAATATTAATCAAACTTCGGAAAATTATAATTGAGTCGGTATCCGTGAACACGGCGAAAAGGGCGAGTTTGTAAAATCAACGATAGCAAAAAAAATTATTAGCGCGCTCGTTATCGAAGCATCGTTATCGTTGCCCGGCGATATTTGTTCATCTGCTTCGAATATAATTAACTCGATCGGTTGTTGCAAAATCGGGCCTTCGGCGATGTACGAGTAATAATCATAAAAACCATACATTGTAATAATAATAATAATAATAATAATTAGAGTGGTACTGTTGTCGCGGTCAGAGTACAGGTGTTTCATTTATTTTTATTTTTTCGTTGCTTCATAATTACTGAAAATTGGTGTCCAATTAGTATTAAAACCTCGAAACTTTTCGAAGCTTTTGCAAGAACTATGTGGCCAGTTATCGACCTGGATATTGCTTCCGCCTTGACGGTTCGAGAGCAGTAGCGAGAGCCCCGGCAACTACGACGCGAAAGCACCGAGAACGGTGAAACTTGGTGCGAAAAGTTTCGTCGAAACGAGGGTGGCAATCGCGGTCTTCTGGGGTCCTCAGCCAATTTGCTTCGTTTTTCGTCGGTGTTCACGGAATGATAGTAACGAAAGAAGCGGCGGAAAAAGAAAAAGAAGAAGAAGAAGGTTGAAGAAGAAAAAAGCTCCCTAAAGCTCGAACGAGAGAGAGCAGGTGCTGTGAAACTTCAAGTTACACACATATACCATATAATACGCGAGACACATACTCGAGTTTTCTCGCTCTTTCAGCCTCGTTTAGATTCCCATTCTCGACGAGATATCCCACGAGCCGAGCTTTTGCTCAACTTTCGTTCGCGCGTCGATATCGTCCCGGCCAGATGTTTCAGACATTTTTTTTCGTCTTTTTTTTTTTTCGGCGCCCCTGAAAGTGCGACCAGTTGGATTATATGACTTTTCCGTGGAAAAGTGGATTCCCTCCGTGGACTCGCAATGGCAAACGACCCGGAGGATACTGGCAGGTGATCCCGAGAAAATTGACATCGTCGGACGAACGAGCGAGTAAAAAAAAAAGCTTCAAGGGAAAAAAAAAAAAGATATTTCGAGAACTATACTTCACTCGGAGAGGAGCCAAAGACTCCGTGGACCTCGACGACGATGCCGACGACGAAGAGATTTTTAGATAAATGTACGATCGATGAAGTGATCAAGACAAATTGTTCAACGCTCCAGGGTTGGGAAGGGGGGATTGTGAGAGGAATGTAGAGCTCAAAGCTTTGCGGAACCGGATTCGTCGCGTTTAATCGCTTCTTCATCCATGGGCTATATACACGCTATGGCAACTCCGTAACTGAATCTCTGGGTCTACGGGCAATTAACAAACGTCCGAAGTGGAAGGGATTCCGGAACGACGGAGGATCCCGAGGACCAGCAGGGATACTTACACACTTACACTGGGCTTCGCCTTTTCGCTGCTGCTACTACCTTCCAGCTACATCGTTTGTCTTCTCCACGCGCTAACGCTAACTCAATTTGATATAGTTACGAAAATCGCTTCACTTAATTTGGTCGATTAATCGACTTTCGCGTTTACTCTCTCGTCGAAAGCGGGCCACGCGAATTCATCGGGTTTTCATTGGGAGACGATAAGAAGTGAGATAAAGCGATGGTTGTTATTTACTCGAGTTTCGACCGATTATACTCGAGCGCATCATTTATAATTGAAAAACCGCATGAGGCAACGAGGTTAAATATATTTCGATTTTCGTTAAAATTTCCTCGTAAAAATGGTCTCATTGATAAATAAATAATATAATGATCTCATTGTACTAATATTTGGGATATTTGTGATCCAATATGAAATTAATATACGCGCACGATGCGTGTGAAACTTGTTGAATAATTCATGTGTTATTAGGCACGCGTGAGAATATACGGCATGTTAAGGAGATATGTAGATTTGGAGTAGCAGCAGCAGCGGCAGCAGTGGCGGCGAAGTATTGTAGACGGGGTCTAGAGTTCCCACTTGCTTTCCCGCAAAGAGCAAATTATCTTGCTGCGTTTACGTTTAAATGAAATAGCTTCGTACTATATTAGTACTGTAGTTATCGTAGGTTGTATGTAACAACGGTACATAATATGTCGCTGTGTGTGCCAAGTGTGACTCAAGGTATTAAATTCAGCAGAACTCTGCTCATTTCGCGTATTAAGTTTACGACTACTTGACAGAGGCTCCCTTATCGCTCGAAGCAAGAGGCCCTTGTGTCACTAAAGTACCTATGACGCAATTACCGTTGGGTAGACAGTTTATACAGCTCGAGTAATCCTCGGAAATTAAATTGCCTAACTTCAATTTTTTTTTTTTTTATTGACAGTGCCGCGCCTCCGAACAATGTCTTTCTCATCGTAGATGGAACCAATAAAACGTTTTTGCCGATAATTTTACTCTGGCATACAAACAGTATCCGATGAAAAAATATTGATGAAATTTGATCCCCCAACGAAAAACATGTTTGTCACCGTATATTATTATTATTATTATTATTTTTTTTTTTTTCGACTCACCTTATTGAAGCTCTGTCCCATGTCGAGTTGTCTCCCGTATCTCTGCTCGCCGTAGATCCAATCTTGGACGACCTTCTGAATCTCCGGCTTCTCCGGATCGACCAATCGGAAGGCAGTAATATTGGTCCCGCCGTACTTGAATTCTTCCAGGTCAACGCTGTTCAGATCCTGAAACAGGGACGAGAGTATAGAGAGAAATGTGCGAACCTCCGAAGAGCGGTTGACGTTTCAAGTTTCGCGAAGGGAATACCCCGCGAAAAGGGACGTCGTTACAGTATTTACGCACAAAGATCCAATGTTTGCGGTGCTTTCCGAAAGAAAAACTATCTGCTTCTCCGCTTCGATCTATACGTACGAATCTCTAACAAGATTTTTCGTCCATCGACAATTTTACGAGGCAAAACGATTGCCGTCCACTGGTCAGCTTCCCGCGTTTCTCAACCGGAGGAGTTCCCAGTCACCAAGTACGTCGCCCCAATGAATTTTTCGCTAGGTAAAAGAAGCCCGCGTGTTACTTCCGGTTCAGCGGGATTTACCGATTTCTTTCGAAACCCGCGGGCCAACCACGGCTTACGCCAACCAACCCAGTCGCGGTCTCGAGGCCAACTTCTATACACTGCAAGCAACTCCTCCCGCAAAGACTTCATCCACGTCTGTTACAACGTTCGGATGAAAAATAAAGAGAGCGGAAGACAAATGCCTCGAGGACATTCGACCGCGATTTTCTCAAGATATTTCGTGGTGAGAGAGAAGTCCCTCTGCGTCATAGAGAGCCAAGCGATGTAGCAATATAGGTTTATGAATGTGGCATTTCGTTTTCTTTCGTACGAAAAGCTTACAAAGAGCTGAGTAGTCGAAACATTGCAACTTTGAGGGAAACGTGGGACAAACCGTGTACCGTAGATCATCAGCTCTGATCCCTCTTTAGCTCATCCGAGTTTCGAAATAACCCATTAAAAGGCTTTCAAATAAAAATTATTAAAGTGTAACTTGGAATTATTTCGTAAAAATGATATAACATGATGGATTGGACGCACAGTCAGTGCATTCATCTTGTTTGTGGATCTGTTCGGATTGTTCTCATCTCCCAAAAATCTTCCCCCCCCCCCCCCCCCCCCCCCCCCCCCACGTAAGCTTCGACTAAATAGATGTCCTCATTTATAAGCAAAGCAACGTTGAATTCTTGATAGATGCGCGAAATCCCTTTCCGCCTTGTCGTCGAGACGCCACAGGGATATACCATCGAGGAGTACTCTATCAAATATTCCCTTCTATGGATAATGGATATACCTTGTAGAAAGACGAATATTCACGGATTAGGATGAGCATTTTACCCCGCGAAAAAGAACGATTTAGGGATGAAGAAAGCGGTGCGGCCATTGTGAATACAAAGAAAGCTCCGGTCTCATACGTTGCCGTCCAACCGCACGATGCATCATTGTCCGGCAGGATCCATTGTATCCCTGGACCACGCGTACAATATGACGAAGGGATAGATGGAATTTTTTTTGTTTTTCCTTTTTTTTCCTCCATAAGCTTTTCCAAATGCTCCGTAAGCTCCTCTTCGGTAACGAGAACGAATGAAAAAAGTCACAATATAGAGCTGTACTCGATGCTTTTCGAGAACGAAGCGATGACGCATCGATGCAATATCCCTGAATTCTTTACGCGCAGGATTTTTGAATTAATCATTTTTCGAGTCGACCGCATACAACTCAATGTTATCCATGTAGATACGTGTATAATATTAATGGATGAAAAAGCACGGTGAACATAAGAGGAAAAAGATATTACGAATTTTATACTCTCATACGTTTGCCAATTACGACACAGACTTCGTTGAATAGTGTCTCGTTTCCTCGTTCGCGTTTTCTCTGACCAAATGGATTTCGGAGCGTCGATGCGTCTAGTGAAGAGAGGGGGCGCAACGACTAGCCGGAGAAAAAACTTCGGAACGATACGTCAACGCGGTGAAATCGCGGTACAGTTTGTTCTATGGTTGTAGAAAAAGCGTCACCGACAACGACGATTCTGTCCAAACTACGAGGTATATATGTGCGTAAGCAAGAAAAGCAGCCAGGGAGTGAATGAGTCATCAACTATACAACTGCTGTGGAGTAACGGGGGCGAAGAAGCGCCAAGGGTGCGAGAGACTTTGGTGGTTAGTCGACAGGCAAGTCTACCAAGTAGTAATGGGGTGCAATGACCCGGTCGGTTCACTCTGTACTCCTTTGGGAATTGTCTCCCTCACTCGCCCTGTGCTCGTTGACCTCGTGTCATATCTGTGTTTACGAAGCAAACATTGACAGTCATAAGCGGTGCATCGTTAGCTATAATCTTAACGGTGTTTGCAACGATCTAATTATGCTAATAAGTAACAAAGGTCAGCCGGCTTTATCATTGCACTGTTGTGAAGGATAAAATGCAAAATACGAAACAACAAAAAATACGACGATAATATTTTAATTAAATTTTCAAATTTGCAAATTAAAAAAAAAAAAAAAAAATGTATTCTTACGCGAGATACCTTGTGTACATTTTTTTTAATCATAATAATTCGATGAAATTCGAAGGCAATAATTACCGGTGAGCTTTGAAATTCGTCACAATCGTCTTGATGAAATTTGCATTTTTCCATTGACTCGTGAGAAAACGAGAAAATGTTTTCTTTTCGTCGGCGAATGTATACGCTGCATCCCGTCGTGTCGTTTGGATATGCCGCGCTTTTCGTATAAACGAGCGAATAAACAAGAGATTTATGAAGCCAGAAAATAGTAATAAACCGTACGGGGACAATGCAAAGAGAGTATAAGCTGAAAATGTCGAGGATAATGTAAAGTACTGCGAAGTAGATACACAATGAAAATTGAATGTGTAAATGAAAGAGAGATCGGGGAGGCGGAGGGGAGGAGGGATGAGAGTTAAAAGTGGTAAAATTCGATAATAACTAACGCGGCAAAAGATCCATTAGTGCTTCGAGAATGACGGGTATACGGGGGACGGTGTACATATAATAGATATAGAGAGAGTAGGATGAGAGTGCGGAAGGTGAAACTGGACGAAGTGCGGCGGGGAGCGTAGGGACGTATACGGAAACGCGTACCGAGAGTAAATTGCGTCGGGGGTGAGAGCAAAAAGGTCGGGACTTGATGGATCACTTCGTTTCGCGAAACGTAGCCTTTGACCGGGTCAACTCTATATATACATCCACTCGGTACAACCCGAAAATAAATGAAAATAAATTGGTTCCACTTGACTTCATTTGTTACCAGTGTAGAGAGGGTTGTGCGTTGCCAGTGTAAGGCGGCCGAGTTGGTTAGACTGATGGGCTACAGACATGTTTTTACTAGAATCCCCTCTCTCTGTCAACCGACACGAATAGCGACAAATTTTCAATCGATTTTCAACGATGTTTGCACAATTTACGCGACAACACACGGGGTTTGCGTAAGCAAAACGACAACGATGTTTCGACAATGGGTCGTCGTTGATTTTTCCATTGCAATGCATCGATGACCCTACGCGCTCATTATCGTACGATTGCCGATTTTCGTTAATTGAGACAGTACCGACGAATACCGAGTAAATTGTATACAAATGAGATTTTATGAGCGAAGTACGCGAACGGGAATTGTTGCGAATGAATTCATGAATATCAATTATTGGCCGAGGGATCAATATTTTTGTAGAACGGTGAATAAACATGAATTAATAAATTCGTAAATTGTCCTCGTTTTCCGTAATTTTGCGGTGCATCGGTTGGGTTACACAGTGAATCGACGAATACAATTAATGGATTCGATTGTTCGGGTCAAATATAATTGTACCGACTGCTCGGATGATAATCCTAATGAAGCTTCGAAACATTTTGTAACCATATAGAATTTCAAACGTTTCGAAAAGCCTTCGCGAGTCAAGGTATTCGACGAGAGATCGAAGGCCTCGTGAATATCTGGGTCGCGGGAGAAATTATTCGAAACATCGTAATGCACTATGCATAACTTGTTGCGGCTTGAAATTCCTCCGGTACATAGTTTGATACACATCGACGCGGTATAAATTCAAATTCGAATTGCGCTCTTCGTGGAATAAATAGAAATTAGATTGACGCAGAATACCTCCAAATGAAATAAGGAAGTGAATAAAAAATAACGAAAATATTATATAATTACCAAGGAAGTGATGAGGTAGCTGTGGTAGTCGCTCATCATTCCGATCTGCTGCGCCTGCTTGAGTACGCTGTGAATCCGATCGGTCGAGCAATCCAACACAATGTGAGATTCGGCTGAGTTTTTTATCTGTTTCAGCAATGGCCTGAAAAAAAAAGCATCGAATCGTTCGAAATAGAGAGATATATATATGTATATATATGTAACGAGGGGAGGAGCGTAAAAAAGTCGCGTGATAGTTTACGTCGAGGTTGTGGATTCTCCGGAAAGGATATAAAATCTCTAACCGACTGAAGTTTTAAGGCCCTGCGGGTAGAAAAGCGAGTTGGGTATAGTGACGAAAAGAGCGAATGTAAGAGAGAAAGCGTTGGGTAGTAAGATATGGAGAGAAACGAAAAGAGGAGAGGTGAGATAAAGGGCAGGACATGTTTCTCGAAGGAACTTGCGTCGCGCATCCCTTGCTGGAACAAAGGACAAAAGATAGAACCTCTCTACCACTGTTCCCTGGGGTCGTTCGGGAAGTTTTATCGAGTCTTCGTCGTCGTCTTCTTCTTCTTCTTCTTCTTCCTCTTATTCTTCACTCTTTCCCCTTCTTTCACCTTGGTTCACCGAATTCCTCGGTTAAACCCTCTATTCTTCGCCAACAAGCGGTTATTTCACTGTACCCCGCAAACCCGACGTTTCTTATCTACCGCGATTCGAGATTATGAACGTCGAAAGGTTTATCGAAAACGGTGCACTCCACCGCAAACTTGGCGGACATTCGTATACCCGCATAGATGGTTCGCTTATATATATTTTGAATACCATTGGGAACTGAGGGTGGATGTGTGAACTTGGAATGAAGGCCGTGAGATAGAAACCAAACACTACCCTGGAAGTTGCCCGTGATCTATGAGCGTCAGTACTGTTAATCCTCAATACCGACTCCAAATTGGTTTTATTTAGATAAATTTCCTTTGATTCCAGTAGTTTATTTCTTATAATAAAAATGTTATGCACGAGTCATAATGTCCCGAGCGTATTTATTTATGGCATTCACATTTGAAACATTGGTGTACATATTTTAGAGAGAACAGAGTTGGGTACTGTGTTAAATCGAGCATAAAGCATCGTATGCGCCTCTTATTTCCGAACGGAACTAGCGAGAGCCTTCCTCATTGTAAGAGAAGAAGTATAAAAGAGTACACGCTACACTAGCGGTACTTTAGCGAACTCCAACGCCGTTACTGTACACACGACTGATCAAAATTTCACATCGTCTCCCATCCCTGAAGTCTTCGCTATATCTGATTCGTACCTTAATGCGAATCTCGTTATGCATCTCGTGAAAATTCTACTCAGCCTCCGCCATCATATTCCGACAAAATTTGCTTCATTCACCGGCAGCAACGGCAGCAGCAGCAGCAGCAACACCACTCCCCCTAACCGGAGGATTCTCGTCTTCCTGCCTACGCGTTTGCCTCTTGCCGAGCTTTACTAACCCGACCCAACCATCCAACATGATCCTCTGTCGTGGCATCCTCCCCTGGAATATTTCATGCTCCGGGGACATGCATAATTTATCCAATGTGCCGCTCTTTGCGCCGGTAAGTTGCAAATCTCGTTTAGAATTTTCGGTCATGAAAACTCGCACTCGTCGTACGGAATCTGCCGAGGTGAGTCGCATCGACCTTCGTCTACTAAGCTTCTACGCTAGATTATCCGTAGGATAATTCCGTTCGAAACTATCTTTGTATGGTGAACAATTTCAACTATTTTCTCACAAGAATGTCTAAATCCTAAAAAAAAAAAACCACGAAAATGAACCCAACAATTTTTATAAAATTTGATTCTATCGAAAAGAAAATTAGAAATTTATTCCAAGTCACCAAACAAGTAGTTAGACTTTAAATTAAATTTATGGTTAAATTTCACTTTTAGCAGTTTTACATATAACTTTTTTTCAATCTAAATGGCACGATATCATAGGCATCCCTTTCCTGAATTGTTCTGCGAAATCTCGAACGGCAAATTTCTGTTGATCCATTTCTAATTTTCGATAATTTTCGTCAAGTGGTTCGTTCTTTGATGGATAAATTAGTCGCAGTCTCTCCATTGCCTTCGAATATTTTACGCTACTCGTCTGCAAATGGCGAGGAGCGGAATAAAAATCTATATCACTCATTCATGTCAGATTAAATTATCTCGCTTTCGATATTCCCAAGTTATTCGACGCCGAGCATAGCACTGGCTGATGATTGAGTTTGGAGTGAGAGAGACTCGGTGAAGCGTTTTGTCGTCGAGTTTGCGCTATAAGACGACGGTGCCAAGAGGTTTTATATAGAGCTACAGAAGGGACGGCGTGTCTGCGAATGTTGCCGGTGTAAGGAAAATGAGTTCCGTGCTGTTCGCGAACGAGAAACGTGACGAGGACGAGGATGATGTCGACGCTGCTACGTATCCTTCGATATCCGCCCGACGGTTAATCATTCAAGTCGTGACGGATATCCGACGCCATCGAGTTCCCATCCTTTCTAACACGCAGACACACCATTCGTTCGAGAACACAGAGCGCTCTTTGCCTGTGTTCCATCTCGTTTCGCTATCGAGCTGCACGGCTCATTCCTTATAACCTGGTAGCTTCTCTTCTCTTTCGCTTTCTCTGCACCCTCACCGTGTTTGGTTCGTTCGCCTCCGCAAGCTACGTTGGTAATTGGCACTTTTCTTCCGCTAACGTTGATTACGATTCGTTGCTCAGAAAAATCGTAGCAATCTCGGATATATATGCTCGCGTACCCGCTTCTGTACCAAGGGGGGAGGGGGGGGGGGAGGGAGAAGAAGAATCCCAAACGGTGTAAAGAAACGCCCGGGCGAAACTCCAAGGGTACTCGGTAATTGACTATCACGAATTTATCAGATTCTTCTTTCCGCCGAACCGAGAGCGAGTTTTATACAATGGAATGTGTATACTTTATTGATGACCATGGATTATTCAATTCCACAACGGTGAGCGTCTGAACGATTGCTGTGCTTCGTTTTTTTTACTTAGAATTTTTTTTTTTTTTTTCGTGTAGATAGAAAAGCCATGTATAGTGTACGAATAAAATAAAGGGAACGATGTACCAAAAAAATGCTTTTACTAGCAGAATGTTTTGAGGCTTTTGTGCGAATTACCTTCATTGATCGGCGCTGCGTGAGTAAAGATTGAAAAAAAATAAAATGTATATGTAGGAAGGCTTAGCGAACGAACTACAGGTATTTCAGTAAAAAATTTAAATATTGGACGATTTAAATATTGAATTCGCACTTTGAGAGTCACAAATAAAATAAATTTGGTAAACGCTTTTGGCGCAAAAATTCTTTTACATTATAGTATAGTTATATTTTTTTCAGGTATTTCAATACACGATAACAATAATAAAAAAAAACTGGAAGAACAAAGTCGTTCGATTAAGAACGAATATTGTAGGTTATCTTTTGAGAGTTAACGCTCCAATTCCCATGCCGTTTTTTGCCATTGCATGACTCTAACATCGTTGCTAAACGTCGAACGAACGAAAAAAGAAAATAAATATACAGTAGTTGATGTTGAAGCTTTCGGGATTTTTATTTGGCACAGGGAGGATTATTGAAATGGCAAAAGTGCAAGCTCTGCGTTCCGCACTCTCGTCGATCGATGCCCGATGGACAGATGTGAAAGAAATAAAAAGCTATAAAAAAAAAAAAAAAAAAACGTAAAACCCGACGCGGATAGACTAGCATGGTAACGTACTCTCGTACTGGTAGTGATGGCGCGTACAACTCTATTCAACATTCCCATGCGAGTGCAGGGTTGTTCAATGGTTCGAAGAGTTAGCTACTTTCATCGGGAGGGATGTACTTCTCTCTCGTATGTTGCCATATAGCGCGCGCAATTTGGCCGTCCAGAATATATCGTTTTTTGTTCTTCGGCGTCAGTCGATATATGGTAACGACGAGTGGAGGGTGCAATTTTGTGTAATGGAAACAAGGACAGGATTTTACCAAATGAAACGGTGCTTCTCCCCCGGCATTCGTCGTTTAATCGCGGAAGGCCCTGAGAGCTCGATTTTCCGTTTAAGCAAAATATCGAGTAATATCCGCGTGGCCCATCGGCCGCTCAGTGTATCTCGTTAACTAGAAACAAGGAATAAAAAATAAATAAAAAAAAATAAAATAAATATATACATATTATTTTCACGAAAATATTTAACCGATTTGTGAGTCAAATTAAACATTTTTTTTCTATCTCTCTACCAACCGCGCTAAATGTACTATTGAAAGTATTGATATCGTATTCATATCGGATCGAGCAATGAATGAGCTTTTTTCACGAAACATTTTAAAGCAAAAAAGGCTGCTATGCAAATAATTTTGCGTGCCGTTATACCGGCAGTATATTTCGCGATTATTTCGATCTCGTTTAGTAAGCGCTAAAGCCTACGAATTATTATCCAATAGATATTCATTGTCTCGCGTACACAGAATTACGCGATCGTTTTTTGTTTCATTACACGAAGCACCGTATAAATGCATTAATTAACGATCGCGTGAAAATACTTCTGTTCAGTGATATGATTAAGCGTGTGCATACGATATTCAACGGAAATCACGTTGAATGGTAAACGTTCGTCATTGTATGCCGTCGAAGTAACAACATCGATTCTCGACTATTGCCGCAATATCCGGGATGCCAGTACGACTTTTGCATCGTTCAATATTTTCCTGGCATCGTTAAGGCTGTATAACGTAACAGTGGAGCTTACGACTGAATGGGACTCGAAAAGCTCTCGATATCGCGTGCATTGAAACTATGTATGCATTACGGTCCACCGGAAAGTAGCGAGAAAGTCTCCCGTGGTAAGCTTTAGTGAAGAGTTGCTTTGGAGTGTTATTCCGGAGTACTCAGCTTCGTGCATCAATCTCTCAATCTATCGCTCTTACCTATCATCCGCCTAACCCTTCGAACCCTTCGAACAACCTCTCCTCGGCTTTCTCTTATGAGATAAATACTCGATAGATGGTAGGGGTTTAACCCCCTTTCGTAAACGAGGCGCCCCCTTTCCCGTCTGGAGACGAGGAGAACAATAATAATTGGTTAACGAGAGTGCTGTTGGCATCAGCCTCGATCGAGTGGACGGTAGCCACAAACTTTGGATATATATATTCTATACATGTTGTGTTACTAGTGGTATCCGAGAATCGCTCACGAACGAAGCAGCCCTGCATTCAATTCCCACAGCGCCCTCGGGTCGATGGCTGACCAATGCTGACCGTAACTACTGCCCGCCAGTGCCCCGTTTCACCTTCCTCCCTCGCTCTCCCTTGTGGCAATCACACGTCTCGTTACGTAGAAACCAAACTTACACCGCAATTCAATTTTCGACATTAAAACTTCTGTTTAGCGTTGCAATGCCACGCAAAAGCTTCTGAGAGTTTTGTACATAAAGGATGCTGGATACACTGCACTCGAGATGTGAAGGTTCGATTAAAACTTGAAATGTAAACAGGCAGAAATCTATTTCGGAATCGACAAAAGAGTATAATTTTTTCTCAATAAAAAATTCGTATTATTCGCCAAATCATAATACCATAGGGAACGGAACTTTTTTTTTAAATTAACGAGAGCAGAAACGACGAGGAAAAAAATACGAATTTCAATATAAAAAACCCGGATATGCGATGATATTTTTCCACTCGTCAAAGGAACGAATAGGAATTATGACGATAGCTATTCATACACAGGGTATATTCCTGTGGCAATTAGTATTCAGTTCATCAAACAAAGTCTGCAGAAGCGAAGGAGACGTCGAACGACGATTGGTGGAAGCATCGCGACGTTCGTATAACCGGGAAATGTGCAATACGTATCACTGACCTCGATGGAAGTTCTTGCCAGGGGAAAGCGAGGTAACGAGGGTGAGGAAAAGGGAATCAGAGTGGATAGGTCGACGGGGGAGTGAAGGATGGATATATCTATACATATAATACACATACAAACACAGTGGGGGACGACACGGTAGATCTGCTACTTGAGCGCCGCCTGTAGCATTGGGATACGGTCGTTGGACGATGGGGAAATTAATAACTCAGAGATGCTGAGGACCGTAGAAAGCTTCTCACTTCCTCTTCGGTCCCGGAACGAGATGTTTCTCCTCTTTCGCCTAATGGATTTGTACACATTTACACGTCATTTGCAAGTCAATATAGTAGAACTCGAATACGAAACTCTCGACGCTTCTGGCGGTCACCCTCTCTGGCTCTTCCGATCCCTGACAAGGACCCTGTCAGCGAGGTCGCACCAAGGGGCACTGACGCTCTTCATGTGAATCGAAGAAACTTTAAGAAGACCTCATGAATATCAATAGAATCTGAAAAACCTCCCCACGAGAACCGCGAATTCATTATTAAGCTCGTTATAACGGAACTTTTTTTTCGACAATATTCACGGTACTGTAGAGTGGAGAATGAAGTTTTTTGTGACCTCATTTTTTTAGCTTTGCGGATGAAGAATTGGGAAAAAGAATCATTTTTTTATGTATAAAAAAAGTCTATATCTTTAAAAGTGCCAAAGGACAAATTGATTCTTCCTGCAGTACCAAAAATAAAAATTACAATCTAAAAGTTGAAATCACGTTTTTTACACAATCGCAAAGCAAAATTAAGCTTAACATTGCCGCAAGTACCCCGGCTTTGCCGCAAGCTACCGGACGGCAAACTCTATTGTTATTAAAATTACCATTTTCCCATCCCGGCAATTACAATTTCAATGATCTAACAATCCTACAATCATTGTTGCGTATACAACAATTATCAGTGAAAATGGAAAGCGATGAAACCTCGAATTATGCAAAACGAATTCTAAGCGACGGTTTTACAACGTTAAATCCCTGACGATAGTGCAAGTGATATAAATGAAAGCGTCGGAGGGTAAGCGTGGCGTGAACTCGACGCAGGAAGGTTTAGGAGTCTCATTGTTCTGCATTAAAGAACACTTTGCCTTGTGTAACTATGGGGAAACGGGCGATCAACGGGCGGTATAACGATAGGAGGGAAAAACGCAACAGCCTCGTTGTTCGTGCGTAAAGGAGTTCAATTCACCGTCAACCCTTTTCTCCTCCTCGTATATATCCTTGTATCGTGCTTTTCTCTGCTTTTGCGCTCTCCCCTCTTTTGTCATCGAAAGATCGTCGTCGCAACGGCGAATTACCCGATTCGCGCCTTGAATAATATACATCGCGTGTTTCAAAGCGTGTCCCGAGCTTCCGGTCGTTTCGTCACCGCTAGAAATTTCGCAGGGGGAGTTAGGGGCAAAGATATATATCGTTCTCCACCTGCAACACATCGCTGCCGCTCGGCCGGCGGCGACACCCTGACTGCGTTGCGTTCAACCCTCATACGAAGAGGCGGATGAGGATGATCTACGATGGCAATAAAACCATAATCGTGACGTGTTATTAAGCTCGAATACCGACGCCATCCATAATTCGCGTGAGAGAGGGAAGGCGCGAAAGGGGACCGAAGGGTATTGTCTCCGGCGTGCGGCGACGCACGTCGTGCCTCGAGTAGAATAAATGGCTGGGAATGGCTGAAAGAGCTATACGAAGATACCGTAAGAGGAACTTGGAAGAGACGAGGCGGGCATTTCGCATTAAAAAATACTGCAGCGTCTTTCGCGACTGAGGGGGATGAAGAAGAATACACCCCGTTCCCGGATGTCGACAATCCTCTCTCGTTTTTTGTATCCCTTTTTTTTTTGCTGCGTAGTTGCCTCGAGTAGGCAGGGTGAAGTATAGCCGCTGGGTGTATATAGGAGCTTAAGTGTACTGTAAGGTAAGGGCGACTTATTTGCTTTCTCGGAACGCTTGACGACACGAGAGTCATTCGGGAAGGGTGATAAAAAAAAAAACAAAAGCTCACAAACGAGAACGTATCGCTTCGTGTCGAAAGCGACGATGGGCTTTAACCCTCGCTTCCTATGAACGTATGGGTACAGAAGAACTATATCCATGAGCGCTCGAAATGTTGAGAGGAAAAAGACGAGAAATATATATATATGTACATATATAGAGCTGTTGAATCTCTGCGAGAGACGGTTATACTCGATGAAAAATAGGCGTCAGCAAGTATCGACCGGATACTCGAGCGACAGACAACCGGTACAGTTAATAATTTATTATTTTTATTTAAAGAGGTTATAAAAGTTTCGTAGATACGAGAAATGATTGTTATTAATAAATATTAAATATCAATTACTATTTTTGTCGACAAATGTCATTTATGTAAAATGCAAAATGCAACTCAAATTTGAAGAAAAAAAAATAATAATTTGTGAGGATGAGTATAGGTATGAATTAAGTACGCTGTAACATGGAAGAAAAATGAAAAGATAAAAAAAACATTTTCATGTAAATTTTTGCAATTACGGATAAATCGCTCCTCCAGGCATTATCTTGACTTCCGTTTGGGGGAAAGGGGGCAATTTAGTACTCGTATAAAATAATCCGTGGGATGAAACGAGGACATCCGCGCGAGTCCGCGACAATGCGATAAAATGAAAGCCACGGCGGCCGGTTAATTTAGCGGCTCTGTGTCGCTCTTTCTAGTTCATCCTTTTTTTATCATTCTCTTCTTCTCTTTTCATGAACAAAAAAAAGATATATATATGGTATATATGAGTATATACTGGACGTGAACAGCCAGTGGTCGCATTAAAACTCAGTGAACTGTCTCTCGTCTCTCGCTTCGTGACCCCGTCATGATATTCTCCTCTGCATAAGGATTCAAATTACCGAAACGTGCGGCTTAGTTTGAGACGCAAACCGCTACACAACGTACCCACTTCGCAGTACGGAGTCTTTTGTGCTCCATACCGTATTTTACCGACTCTAATGCACACACGAGACCTTCCATAAGCCGGGAGTAGGGGGCCAAACGGTCAGAGAATCGCGAGCCAAGTTGCCGAGCAAAAGAAACATCGCGGATAGAGGGGTCAGGGAATAGAGGATGAAAGAGACGAGAGACAGTATTTAATAACTGCGGAAATCTGTGGACAAATTCCAAGCTTCACGTTATTACTTTCCTTTATCTTCGTCATTTTCAACTTCTTTTTTTGCAATAAAAAACCTCCGAAGGCAGGTTGAACGCATTTCGTAAACTCGAAATGCGTTCAACCAAATTTTATGTAACTGAAAAATCATTTTATACGCTGAAATTTACGTTGTTAAGACGGATTTGAGCGATAAATCTTTTGTGAATAAAGCTTTGTTTAAGCTGCATACAGCGATTTACAAATCCCTGGTAATATTTTTTCTTCTTTGAATTTTTGATAATTACGGTGAAGCGTATTATTATATAAAACTCTCTTTCGAGCTCTTATCCACTTCTTTCACTTCATCTATCCGTGGCGATTCTCTTCTTCCGTTCTCCATGCCTCAAAAGTCACTTCACAGTTAAATTTTCATATGAAACATAAAGCTGTATTTTATTGTAAAGGCTCTCAACCCTTTTTGTTCTCAGCATACAAAACGCACATAGAGTTATATATCCATAAACTTGTGGCCTTTATTCTTCTTGCCCGCCGACCGGCGCTATTACTGAAAGGACGCAGTAAGCGGATTTATTCGCGTATACATGTGTTACGCGTTCGCGTTTGTTGCGCAAAGCGGAAAACTCATGGAGAAATGACCGCAGCCGCAGGGAGGGGGCGGGAGGGGGGGGGGGGGGCAAAGGCAGGAGTACATTATTTAACTCTTTCACCGAGTGATGTTAAGTCAGCGCTACCCTCCTGTTATTTTACTTTTCAAATTTGTTCTCCAGCCATTGTTTTTTTTTTTTTCATAACCGCAGAACAGCGGTTTCCATATAAAGGGGGAATACACACTACGATAGCTTTGTTCATTTTTTCTCAGTTTATTTGACTTTAAAAAAAAAACCTTCTAAATTGCAAACTGCCGTTCACAGACCATCGAAGCGATATGGTATTTTTCTTTGAAGATGCTTAAAGCTTATTCCGGAATATACACGAGTTTCTGTTCCCCTATCGTTGCTTTCGATCGAAGCGGACCTTAGTTTTTCTTACGTCTAGTATACCTCCGCTACTATTACCCCCCGTGCAATGCGCTTCTCAACTGCTTCGAGGCAATGCCGAAATACGATTTTCCATTGCATCCGTACTATAGACACGGGACAGGTCGATATCAAAGGGGTCGAAGCGGCAAGGCATACAAGTTATAGACTGGAGGTCCTTTGAAGCTGCACGAGGAATCACTTTCAGACAATCGAGAACGTTGATGGAGGTTGGCAAAAATATTATTATTATTATTATTATTTTTTATTGTATAGAATAATTATTATCGTTATTATTATATATAGTGATAATAATTATTACTCTTTACAACTGCCATGTTTTGTTTTCGATGTTTTCGATGTGTCGAAAATTTAATGCATCGCGCCGCCAAATTCAAAAAAGCCTATATACATGTTTTTCCATTAAGACACGCGAAGTATTTACAATCCGACCATTAAAAGCAATTTAATTTCATTCGTAATTGTATTTATTCCATGTAACCCGATATTCGCGTGATACAAATTTGTATATAATAATCATTGAATAAAATTGATGTACGATAAGCGCCGCGTACGAGCCACCAGAGTACCTCAATATCCACTGACTGACGCGAAAACAAAATCGGTAAATCCAATTTCGTTTTTATTCGTGCGTAATCGCCGGATATCTTGCACAGCCCCCTCGACCGCGCGATATTTTTACGAATCAACTGTCGCAATATAAATTGCACGGTAGAGACCATCATATACAGCGGAACCAGCGCCGCGAACCAACAAGTTTGACAATTAATTCATCGTTGGCGAGCGGCATCGGATAAAATTTCCCAAATATGATATATAACTCGAAAAACCGTCATTGATCTATGAAATAAAACGATGGAAACAAACGAGATCGTGTATATTGGGGTACGAGTGGGATATAAACATACGTATGAATACATATTCCGCGCCTGTGCCGTGAGCAAACACCGTTTCGAACCCGTCAACATCTATTGACTTCAACCCGTCCGACCGTCCGTCCGTTTGTGCGTCACTGAGTCCCACCACCTAGTTTGCCAATCTCTACCGTCCGCCGGAACGCATCGCGTACATACAAAAAAAAAAAGGAAAATTCCGAAAAAAAAGGCAACAAAAAAACATTTCCTATCGATTCTCGTTGTGGGCGGCATATCCACAGCCGTGGGTTATAAAACGAAGTTACGCAAAAAAAAAAGGGGGAAAAAAAAAACGAGATATCGAACTTTGCGAACCGTTCGAGCGACCGACGTGTACCATCCACCCACTTTTCCGCATACGCTTTTGCCCCACCAGATCGTTCGACGATCTCGCATAGAACAGCGGGGGATACACGCTTAATTACATTTGCTGCGAGATAGAGCGAACCGAGATTTGTTCTCTCGTGACAACGAACAGCAATTAGAAATGAACGCATGAACGTTTTCTGCAGGGAAATTGGCAGCGAATAGCAGTTTGAGAGTCGCACGGATAATGCGAGGAACTCTCTGCGTGAAATCTAACCTTTTGGGATCTCCAGTTGCAATCAAACGCCTGCTGTGGGTAATCAGCATTTTAATAGAAATCCCCCAGATCGATGTCCTTCGGGCAACACACTAACACCACGGTCTCGACGCTGGAGGTTAATTAAATCGGTTTGACCTGAGAATCTCTCACGATTCGTTGAGCCTTCGAATTAATTGCAACTGCGCGTGACTGTCGTCGCGCCATCTAAGGGAGACCGATGGAAATGTATTATTGACGATAACGACGGCTAAAAATCGCATTATTTTTTAAAATTTTTTTTTCATTTTTTCAATTATTTTTATCCCACTTACAACGCTACTCTTGTCTCTCTGTATGCGTCATATTTATGCAAATATACAATTTCCCTGTCTGAATTTTGCAATAATGCACTCAGCTATTGAATGGAGTATAGAGGGGTTCGTAAATTCGATGCTGATTTCTCGGATTTCTGGCCTCGGGGAATATGATCCCCACCGGAATCCCATAAAATATCCGTACTAAAAGCTCCGCGGAGTTCGATATCAACCGTGAAAGCGTCTCTTTGCTGGGAACGTCTTGAGAAATACTGAAAAATACCTTTGGCGAATCTTATCTCAATGTTTTGTCTCTCGCTCGGTCCGTGTACCCAATAATACTATTTTCCTGACATTGTACCTCATAGATTCGAAGCTACTTTGACGGCAATACGATGGAATTCCCGAGTTTGAATTTCCGATGTCTTTGGCTTCAGCGGGAGAAACATTGCACCGTATTTTCCAGCAGAAGTTTCTATATTAGGACCAATATTGCGAAGAGAATTTACTGAAAAATGAATGTCCGGATACCGTAAATTTTAATGCATAAACTGGTCGATTAAATTTAACATTCGGTTACGATGAAAAATTAATGGTCCGTATAGTAAAATGGTGCAAATACTGTTCGTTTAATAATTTAATTTAATTTCACTGTAAAAGTACCTATATTAATTTTTCATCGCTATTGTGCATTAAATCCAATGTTACATTTTATGCATGAAAACTTTCAGTACCACTGGATTACATTTATTTTTTTCCGTTCAGATTAAATATACATATTTTAGCAGCTTTTTTTTTTATTTTTAATTTTAAAAAATTTTTAAACTTTCTCTTTATGAGTGGAAACTCTATTGAAAAAAACCAGAAAACTTCGAGATTCGAGACAGCATTGTTTTGTGGAGATGAATTTTATTGATGTCGAAAGTTCGCCGAGAATTTATTCATCAGTGTGACCAGAAAATGTCCATCTTTGTGGATTCTTTTCCGTTCTTTAGCAGATAAAATAAAATTAACGAATATACTTAAAAGACTAACTGCCGCAGCAATTAGCGCGAGTGAAATTGCTGCTCGGTCGGTTTTGCCTTTTCTTTCTTTGTTCGCTTCGCTTTTTCATTTCGTCTAGTGTATTCTTTAAGCGAGGGTAGGATTGGCTTTATTCTAGGCGTCTCGTCCGCAGCTACTTGAATAAATTTCGACGGTTTAGGGAAGAAGGAAGATAATGGTTACCGAGAGCGCAGAGGGATCTCGTGAAATTACTGGTACGAGAGCGTATATGCTTGTGGAGCTGAGTAACGAAGCTACTTCCGACAGCTGCTCGGACTGCTCGTTTCCACTTCCGTCTATTCCATAGAATCGACGAGATAATAGGTTTTCGCTGCTCTTAAGTGAAATAGTCAATAATTCAGTCGGTCATAAAGAGACGTCGCGATGGAGAACACCGTGTGACACGTTAGTTGAGAGTCCCGCGCGAGTTTATTCGATTTAATACCATCGAAAATTCTTATGTACGCCAATAGCAAGTAGTGTCACATAACATTGAGTCTCGCGTTCCGTTCCAAAGGACTGCTCCCCATTTCAATGTAATTTTCTGTAATAATGCTTCCATTATCCCCTCTATCTCGCTTCCAATCGAAAGAAATTCGCGTCACGGAATCGATCGAAATAATCGAAGGTTACTGGTCTCATCTTATTCGTTCGATCACCGATCGAATAGAATGAGACAGAAATTGTTAGCCCGCCACTTATCCTTGTCGCACCCAAACATTCAATACTAAAACTCGATCTAAGCACGAAAAAACAACCTTTTTCACGATGTATGAGAGGTTAATTGGGTATGAAAGGATTGACGTTGAAATTTCAATTCACGCGCAAGCGACAGGGTTAATTTAAGTTATACAATACAGCGTTACACACTCCCCCACGTTTAACGGAAGCGAAGCTTGGGATCGGTGAGATATACTTCCAATCAATTTCACTCTGTTGGCAGGGTGTTAATCCAATATTTTACAAAGTTACACAACGCCACTACATGCTAGGAATTGCATAACGTACGCATATGCACACATATATATACATATACTGCAATGCGGTATACACGAGGTCGCGATAGGCGATGATAAACCGATAGTTACATTGTTGTCCGCGTATAGTTACGCCGGATATACAGTGAAGGGTTGTTATACACATTTGTCGAACTATGGCTGAAGGTTTGCACGTTATCGAACGTCTCTCATCGGTAAATTCGAAGCCCATCGGTTGATTTGAAACTTTCCAGAATGGAAATACACGTTTCACGGTCGTTGGCCGATCTATAGAGCGTGCAAATGGTTTGGCCAATAACCCGTCCATGCATGCGTCACGTGTCAATCACTGGGCTGTAACGCACGCGCTTACACGGTTCGATGTAACCGATGGATTACACGCCTTCTAGCCTCAACCCCTGTGTCGACGAGACTTCGGTTCCTTCAAGCATTATCGGGAGGATCGAGTTCGCGCTTCGTCTTGAATCTACCACCCGTTTGCGCAACAACTTGTCCCATCGAGTTTCGGCATTGCAGGATCTTCCGCCTCAGCGTCAATCTCTCACTCGTTCCCGTTTCACGACTGCCTTCTATAGTTGAACTTTGCTCGGGTAAAACTTTGACGTATTCGAACTGCCAACACTAAGCGTCACTCTCGTGTACGTAAACCTCAAGGTTTTGGTATAAGAAGGGCGCGAAAGCGAGAAGGATCCATCCACTAGGAAAAGTCTCGAAACTGGATACGGAACGACGCAATAAATAATAATCCATGAGTGTGATTGATGAAGAAAACTTGGGGGTGGAAATGATGTACGCATAAATAAATATAGCAGATGGAGAAATAAAGTTTGAGGTAAAATTTTATTTCTCTCGACTATCGCGCGCTGTGAACAATAACAGGAGAAAACAAATGTACACGTATTTCCGATAGTTTTCCGAAAGCGATATATGCGCTCGCGATCTAAAAAACCTATGCGACCCGGAGCTTCCGATCTATTTTTCACTTCCAGTGTCTTTTTTTTTTATGTTACATGATATTTTTATTTTTTATATTTACGATACATCGTCAAAGTTTCGAAAGAGACGGCGAACCAACGACGAAACAACAGAATTCTGTAAATGTTTTTGCGGAAATTTTAGACCCCCGTAGTTTTCCATGCGGTTGAATTGAATTTTTTCCGGATGTGAACGTGAATGTAAAATCGAAAATGTACGAAAATGAAATTTTGTTTTTTTTTTTTTTTAAAACGCGGTCAGCGAATGAAAAGGTCTTTTGTTTTCAACCGGACGCTTGTTGCGTTTTACGTTGTAGTTTAATACAGCTACGATGCGACGATAAAATGTCTACAGTGAATTTCGAACTATAACGTAATTAGCGCTTTTCTATCCACCATGTCTAACCATAAATGTCTGAAACATGAGTGCGCGCACGATAAATTCCATACAGCCGCGTAATCTCGTTCCCCCCTTGAATTGCCGCGTTCCGCTACTCGGTGGAGAAAACACGAAATTCGGACGCGAAACTATTAACTGCCAGTTATATTAATTCCATTTAAGTAATACATCTACTCTACGACGAAATTTTCCTCGGTCGTTTAATGTTCCGTTTCTATAATAATAACCACTGACCATTGGAGGTTATGTGAAGCAAAAGCGCGGAAGCGACTAACGGGCATAGAACCCGCGGAACAGACGATGACGGTAATAAATTTGTCAAAAGATAAATTTCGTCGAATCGGGAAGAAAATTACGCGGTTATAAATCTGCTCGGGTTATACGATCTGGACGCATTCATGACCGTGAGAAGGGTATACGAGAAAAAGGGGAGGGAGGGAGGGAGGGCGGGAATGAATCGACCATTAATCGATGAACTCACAACGGCGGGGTGGGAGAATACGATAGGAAAAAAAACACAAACTGAGACGTTTCTTTAGCTCGCTTTCGCACGTTCGAAGATCCAGCGGCAGTTCCTGAATCACGTTCGTTGGATTTTCCACGGATCTAAACTCTCCCCGCTTTCTATCCGGCATTGCTACCCCTTTCTCCCTCCCTCCCTCCTTCCCCCACCCCATCTTACCACTCACCCTTCGCAACATCGCGCTCGACTCCTCATCCTTCCTACACTAAATCAGCGGGTCCTTCCGCGAAGATATCAGGAACTCGTTAAAGCGAAATTGGCTGGCAATCAATAGACGTTCGGTGGACCTCTCTCGAAGTTCATTCAATTCTCGTCTGTATGTAAGTACGCGAGATCGACACGAAGCGGGCAATTCTCATTCTACAATTAACGAGCCTCATATCCGCAGGAGTTAAGGTTGTGGATCTCGACGCGTCCGCGAGGACAACAGATTTATCGTACCGCCTGTGAAATAACTCGTAAAAAGCGGGAGGTGCAAATTTTTCACGAATCGAATATTAATGGAATAAAGAGTCAAGCGTCGTAAAATTTCGATCAGAAGTACGAATATTTTACTGCCTCATCGTAAAACTTAATATCACCGAATAACCGACAATATTTTCCACGCCGCGAATAATGAATACGTAATTTTTTTTTATTTGTCTTTGTAAAACAATATTACGATCTGTTTTACGTTATTTTTTTTTCTCCGACTCTTTTATCTCTTGTCTACGGTTGTCAGTGGCGTTGACGAGGGACAAACTGAATTCTCGCGCCTTTCACGGTACAGTGTTCGGACCGTAGCGGACAAGATGGGCTCGTAGCATTCTATGCGTCGGTATCGGACTCAGTTGGCGACTGTGTAGCATTCATGACTATCTGTTCCCTCTTCTCCCCCTGCAGTATCTTCAAAGGCGTTTCATGCATTTCTCAGTGGCACTTTCGGACCCTCCCAACGCTCTCGTGAAAGTTGCAACAACTCCATTGGGAAAACGTCACAATTTAATTTCCCAAGTGTTATGGCGCACTATCGTTCTCAAGGTTCTTCCCGCTTGTTCTGTTTTTTTTTTTTCTTGTACGGTAGCTTCGTTCTCTCTGACGTCTTTTGGTATTCACCAATTTCCGGACTGAATTCTATACGAAGAACTGACATTGCCGGAGAGTGTATATCGATAGGACAAGAGAAGCAGTTTGAAAATAAAATGGCGAGAAGAAGAAGCGCGCGGAAATAACGTTTCTGCGTGATAGAGTAAAAACCTTTACCGGCGAAGCCTTTTTCGTACTCCCATCGGGAGAGAAAGAACACCGATGTATTTGTACTCTGGCCAAAGGCACGTACTTTCCACTCGGTAAACTCGAACACAACGCAACGAGCTGTCCGAAGCGAAGCTTGTAACTCACACCTCCGTTTGGTAGAAAGCGGCTTTAATGCACACACGCCCTTCGCTCTATCCTTCGGAGACCGCTTTTCATACTGACTGCTCTATGGTCGCTTTCGAGAAAATGTTTCCCCGCTGCCGGAACAAAACAAAACGAAAAAACGGGGGAAAGCGGTACATTGCGCCCCATATCCAGAAGACTTCACGTGCGATGTACATTTCGTACGCGAATACTTTACCTCGCTACATGCGGTTGCGTTATAACGTAACGGCGTTCTCTCGCGAGTTCAACGTCGTCCTGGGAATGGAGACTTATTATCGTACAGAGAACTGAGAAACGCAGTGTCATTGCACATTTTTGACTCAACATCGAAATAATATTTTATCGCACTTTTAATTCTTATTGTATTCAATTATACTTATTTTTTCTGCTGAAATTAGATTCACGTGATTTTAAGGGATTCTTTGTAAAATGCAACAAAAAAAAATGAAATCATAGTTCGGAAATAAACAATCATAATTTCATCGCACAATTCACGGTTTATAAAAAAGGTAAAAATTTTAAAAATCAAATTTTATTTTATTATTATCACTTAAAATTTTTTTATTTATGCGAAAAAAATTGATTAATTTATTTATAGACCAACGTTTTTGGTTGGGAAAATCTATCAATAACAATGGGAGCATCGAATTATAATATAACAGCGATAAAAGATCATCTTTTTTCAAACTCCGTCCTGAATCTATCATGAAAATAGGATCACAGGTCAAACTTTGTCAATGGTGTATGATAATAGGCATTGTGTGTGAGGTATTCGCACGTTCGATTGTTCGCATGCGTTGTCCAAAAATATGCCATTCATCGTAAACAATCTTTTCACATCTATCGACATTTCAAATACGATAATAATTGGCTGGACATCGAATTTCTAAAGAATCCCAAAGCTTTCACGGGTCGTCCAATAGCAAATGTTCGGTATCGGAAGTGATATGCATTTTCATTGGCCAATTTGGCGTAAGTTACGCGTGTATATGTGTATATCTATGTACACAGCTTGGGTGGCGAGAGAAGAGAAGATGAAATAGAAGGGAAACGGGTAAAAAGACGAGACTCAATGAGACTTCCTTTTTTTTTCTTTTACTCCGCGAAGGCTTTCCGACGAGAAGAGGTCTGGATGGAACTAGAGTGAGAAATACGTGTCGGCATGTTGAATAGCGGTGTTACTCGCAATGGAAAAAAGGCCATGAGATGCTACCGAGAAAATCGTCGAGAAAGATCGCTCGTCTAGCTTGTCTCTCGTTTTCTCCTTTCACCGCGGGAGTCGTCGCGCACATTTATGAACGAGCTATAAAAAAAAAAAAAACACAAAACGAAGAAAACCCGACGGGGACGCATATTTTTTCGCCATACTACCCCATTCACGTGCGAATCAACATTTATTTTCTAGATTCACGCTTCCGTGAACGCTGTCGGAAGCTTCGTTTTCTTTTTTTTTTTTCAAGTTTTTTTTTTTTTATGCACTACACCACGATGAAGTCTGAATGCATACAAAAAACGTTTTTCACGGAAATAAATAGCTTTTACAGTCTCGATGAAAGAGACTTTTATAATGTATTTGGAAATAACGTGAAGAGGTATCGTTGGCGTAAATGTTCGAAAAAAAAAATGTATTTCGAACTTTTTTTTTTTGAACCTCGAACTCGATCACCGACGGCTTGAATAACGATAGTTTGTAAATTTTGTAGCGCCGATCTCGATATAAAAACTTTTGAAATTTTTATTCATGAAATATTCATCCGTAGTCGAGTTAATCAAGAGAATCGTTTGCCGCGCGATATCGAAGTATTCGATGTATCGCCGCAATGATTCGACAATCCTTTTAGCACATCGAAAACCATTAGTCACGGGTCAGTTTCATTGATCATTCTGGATGGTCCGGTGACAAGGAAATTTATTGCTCGTATAGCCCGGAGCGCAGATCGAAGCTTTGCGGTGTTAGAGGATTCGATGGGTAATGGTGATAGCGGTGGCCATTGGCCGACGTACGAGAGTAAACATCCGAAGTCATTCGTCTATCCATCAGTGCGAAACGACGTTTGCCATCCACGACGTTCAATGTTTTTCGGCGTCTCGGCTATCTGCGGCTTTCCCGCTTTTCCCACCCCCGCTATTGGCAAAGATTTTCTGTTCCCGCTGACGAGCGGCCGGCTATGTTTTCAACAACTTTTCAAGAATCTACGAACGGAAATACTTTTACTCTCGAGAATTTTCAACGTCTATTTACAAACTCGAGGAAAATTGCACTTTGGTCTCGTGATTGCGTCTACTCACGGTAGCTATGGGTACCGACAAATCTTAACGAACACTCTTCACACTTCGTCAAAGTAATCACTGCGAAAAGTAGAGAGGCTTTTTGAGAGCATAAGCGGCTAGTGAAATGCAAGTAGAAACCTCGCGTTTCTTAAGCTTCGTCTTTGAGTTACAGGAATGAATGAGCGAAACTTGTACAGGTAACGTTTGCATTTCTCGAGAAACACTTTGCACGATGAGAAAACGAAAACGAGAGGGAAAGGAGTGGGGGGGGGGGGGGGGGTAGGGAGCAACTCGAAATTTCTTAAATTTTTTTTCCCCCACGAAAGTATATTCAAAAGTTACGAGCCAAAAGATGTTTTTCGTCATATATCTCATAGAAACTTAAAGATACGACTTACTGCTGTGTAAAACAGCGAAAGTTTTCGACACCGAAGATGTGAAAAATTCAACGCGAAGTGTAACTCCAAACGTATAAATTATTTTGAAGCTGATGATAGATAATTAAGAAAAAATAACAATCGGTGTACATATTCTGTTGTGCAATGTCGATAATTTTCAATTCTCAGATGGTAACGTCACTTCGATCTCTAATTAGGTACACCATTCAGTATAGAATACCTATATATACGCGAAACACTATAGCAAACTCTCGCATTGCAATAGATGCCGATAACTCGCGATAATATTGATCTTATATACGATCTGTGGTTTCGGTCGCACATGCGAAACATCGTAATACGAGAAATACAGTAGATACTCATGTTTAACGACAAATCGAATGTGAGCTGTTCTCGAGTTCGGACGCCGACGACAGCTGAGACGAGTGATATCCCTTTCAAACGGAAGATACTCATCACTACGATATGTCTAAAGTTATATCTATATATTTGTCTTTAGTATCTATAGTTACGTCTGTGGATATGAGAGATGAAAGCCCTCACAGAGCGGGCGCCGTTCTCAGTTCAAGGATTCAGGTAGCTGAAGGGTCTTCGGTAGAGTCAATGTTAGAGAAATTGTAGAAACATGGCGCCCAGGGGACTTCCGCTACGATATATATATATATATGTACATACGTAGCAGACGTAAACTTCAACAAATGATTCTACGCGAGCGCAGCGAAATAGAAGTTTATCGACTTCGTGAATGGAGGCATCCGTACAGCCATTACACTGTGGATGGAAAGTTTTCGATATCTTACGGAAGTTTCTTTCAAATTCCGGTTTTATAAGAAAAGGTAAAATATTGATCGCCGATCGAACTTCGACGTATAGTTTTATATCGCAAATAATTGTTGAGATTATTTCTTCCTCTGAAAGTCGATCAACTTGAAAATACATACTATCGATAGTTCGATAGTTTTGAGAGTTTTTCTTCGCGTTTTTTCTTTATTTTGTTGCGATTATTGTTCAAATTAATTCGCTGAGAGTTGATAAAGTTTTATATTCATAATATCGATTTATTTCGTTCGATAGTTTTCAGAATGTTTTTACCGCTTTTTCAGCAATCCGTTCGGGCGTTATACGGGTCGCAATTTAATGATTTATAAATTAATAATTCACGAATCGGAATAATAGATAATTAATTTTGCATTTGATGAAAAATATATCATTTGTCGAATGACTTTCTTTAGCATATGGAAAGAGGCTTATCGATAGTTTTGTACGAGAATTAGTTCGAAACTCGACACAGGAGTAGCCTCTTGCAATGGTCAATCCGCATTACGCATAATTGATTATCTCTCTCGACCATTTAATAATCCTTCACTTGTAACGAGCTTATTGCGCATGTAACAGTCAAACAGCCGCGTCAAACTCGATAAATTTAATATTTTTAACAGTCGATAAAAAAAAGACTGTCCTTCAACAAAAAAATCTTTGACATTAGAAAAGCATAAACGTCTTTAATTGAAAAAAAAAACGCTTAAAAATATTTTAGCTAATATTCGATACATCGCGAGCCAATTGATGAAGTTTAAAATTGGCTTTGTGATTCGAAGTATTAAAGCCCAATGCACTCGAGACAGATTCATAGGCATTGATTCCTCTCCCCGGGAATTCTTGAGTGGAGTTAGTAAACGAGCGATGCGAGGGGATGAGGGGGAGGGGTGTGAGGCAACGCTCGTTGGGTCATAAACCCTGTGAAGAGGTGGAGAAAAAAAGTAGAGCCTTCCCAGTCGGTTCACGCCACTCGGATCGTTGCCTGTGTATTCTTCGTACTCGAAGGGATTACTGGCCCCTGCGCGCGGAAACGAGGTACAACTACTTCGTATCATCCTCTTTTCTCTCTTCCGTTCGATGCCGCCCCGCGCTCCGGGCTGAGGGAGCGGTGGCACCAACAGCCGAAGATGCGAAGCATTTACGGCTCCCTTGTTCTTTCGCAACGCTCTTACTTCGAACGAAAGCCCAAAGACTCTCGAGACTGTATCGAAACTTTCTCGCTCGTCTGTACGATCGCACTTACGAAACCCTCTTGCGCTCTTCGCTTTCCTCTCTCTACAGCTCCCTCTCTATCCTTGTCGTGCTTAGGAATTACCGGAAAAACGAACTCCTCGAATCCGTTTCCTATATACCTTCGAGACTGTGAGAGCTTTTCATATTCCAGTAGATTCTTCGAAATAATTCTTTCGACGGATTTTCGTACGTATGTATTCTTCGGATGCGCTTGGTCATCTCTCGGCTTTTATAGCATCGCACCGTTTCACCGTGAAATGACTCGATCTACTTGCATCCCTGTATGCGGCTCTCGTTTTCTCATTCGTACTGTTACCCCTTCTCGTAAACCTCAACCGATAAACTATACTCGATGTATTTTCGATAAAAAATTATAATAATAATAATAACAATGCAGTGTCAGTTTATGCAACATGCGAAATGGAAGAAAAATGTCAACAAAAGATTCCGGCGAAAGGAAAAGAAATATTGGGGTTGAGATAAATAATTCTGGCGACTGTTTCGGAGTGCAGATGTGCAATCTCTCTTATTCTTTCTTCGGTCGCACATACGCCCGCATGTATAGGGGAAATAAATATACAGTCGTGGGAGACAGTAGCGTGTACATAGGAGTTACAGTGACGAAGCGATGTGGCACGATACCGTATACACGACAATACTTATTCAAATACCAATCGTTTCATCCGATAAGTCACTGCCACACGGCATACTGAATAATGCAAGCCGAACGAGGAAGTAGGTAACTTTCTCACGTCGGACAGGATAACACGACGAGTCGCGGAGGATCGTAGCGAGAGGCAGCCGGTAACTGGAATATCGAAAAGATCTTCCTATTGCTACTGCTGCCGATGCCGCTGCCGCTGCTGTTGCCGGGGATTCGAGACAAATGCGCCCTCGAGCCACATTCGTATACCTACTGGCCGTTAGATAGAAGTGCAAACGCGAAACGATTCTCTTCTCTCTCGAGATCAAATATTTTCCGTCGAATGCGATACTCCTATCGTTCGTGAACGTTTATCACGGAGTATACAGCATATACACAACTATTATGGACGATTTCAATCGATAGATATAACTGTTATGTTACTTGTCGAGACCATCGTCTCGATTTTTCTTGTTATCATTCATTTTTTTGGTAATTCAATTGGCATTTTTCGTAGTATTTACGAACTCAATTGAAAATTCGATCATGAAAAAAAAATAGTATTTTTTTGTAATCGAAATTGTAATCGAAAAAAAATGTCTTATTTTTCGTGATAATTTTTTTTTTTTTTTCGCGATGTAATTTTTTTCTCTTTTTCATGATCGAAATAATTGAAATCATAAATTTTTCATATTTTTTAAAATTGGGCTTTGCTGCTTTTTCATTATGAATGATGTTCTGTTATTCGAGTGCAATTCCGAATTTGGGGTTCAATTTCGACAATGACTTACTTATAGCTTATATGCCTCTTCGCTATGCACCGCGAAATATTGTTCTATATATTTCCTTAACAATCTCGTGAATAGTGCCGAGTTTGCATAGCTTAGATCATAGAATTCGGACATTCCATGCGGCAACGTTTATCCCCTTTGCAGTAATGCAAACTAAAATTTAATGCTATTACGAAATAGAAATTGGTGTTCAAGTGCGGTGTAAAATTTGGTGTTAATTATCGATACTTGGGTGTAGGATTGACCGCAATTTGAAATCGACTTATAACCATAACCCCAAAAGCTTGTTATATGCGCTTATAATAAGCTTCAAGGAAGCCGAGTTTGCAGCTTACATTATTTTGCAAAGCAACGAAATTATTTTCGTACGCTTGAACAATGCACAGCTTCATCAAACAGAATGTCGTAATCCAAAGTTGGTATCGTTATTATTATTATTATTATCATCATCATTGAGTTAGACAGTTGAAATTAGTTTGAAAATCCATGGAATATTTACCGATAGTCATCCCCTTCGCCGAGCTGTCTGACGGCGATTGGAAACTCGCTTGGACCGTGAGCTTTAAGCAACTCCTGTAGCCTCACGAGACCCTCATTGTTCTCGTATATTATCGTGAAGCTTTTCCAGCCCCACGCTTTAACCAGATCCACGTACGCCTGAAAGAACAATCAATTTTCATATTGTTTTATTCGTACGTTTATATTTTAACACGAGGCGGATAGATGAAAAAACATGATTTTCCGAGTATAATTCGATTTATTTAAAAAAAAAAGCGTTCAATGAATTTTCAGCCATTCTAAATTTTCATTCTTTTTTTTTATTCTTAATTAAAAAATCAATGAAAGTCTTGTAAATCTCTCGGTGCTTTTTATTCCTCGGCACCGAAAGATTTTCTCGTGCGCCCTGATAAGAGTTACGTAACCTCAACTACGGGTGGGTGCCGGAATAGAATGAGTAGACCCCCCTTTCGCGAATACTTTATGGAACGAGCCTTACGTGAGAACGCATTTGCGCCGCACTGAATTCCAATTCAATGTTGCCTAACCCTCTCCCCCGAAAGCTCTCTCGCTACGAGTCACTCGCCTCTGCCGTGCGCGTAAATTTGGGTTTTTTTTTGTCCTCTCCCCTCTTTCGTTCACTCTCGTTTCTCGTCTCGTACGAAAGTGCGACTATGGACCCCGCTGGTTACTCGTGCGGGGCGTTGCGCTTCTCTTGTCGTTGGCGCCTTTCGACGGTTATTTTCTCCCAAACATGTACGAGCAGCGGCAGTAACGGTCGAGTTCAACTTGTCGAACCTTTTAGCGAGCGCGACAACTTTAACGCACCGGCCTCAACGTGCTTTTCCACCAACGCAACAATTTCAATGAACTGAAATTTCGCAGACACGGCGGAAAGCAACGGGAGCAAAATTTCAACGAGCTTTTGAGTCTGTCGCTCGAGTGAATTTCGTTTGCTACGGGCTATAATAGAATTTTCGAAAGGGAACCGAGTTGCAATCTCCCTTTGCGCGTTTTCCGAGACGTTTCGGTGTTGCTGTAACAACTCTGATTTCGTAATCACGGACATCCTAAAAGCCTCTCGACGCGTTCTACATTACTGACGAACAAGAGTCCTCGGGTGAAAAAATTGAAGTTAAATTCAGAAGACGGCAAAAATATACTTTTTATGTCAATAACTGGATATATTTTATCGCGATGTTGATACAGCAAATTTTTTCGAAGAGAATTTTTAAATAAAAATTTAAATTGAATAAAAATTCAATTCTAACAATGCGGTGGGTTTTTGAAAACATTTTTTTGTTGCTATTTCATTCGGCGCTTTTTGCCCCGTGTAATATACGCTAAAATAATTATAAATTGAGGGAACTAATATTTCATCGGTAGAAACGATTTTTTTCGTAAAACAATAGTTGTCCCAATTAATTATGAAAATTAAAATTAACATTAAATAAAAATTAAATTTTACTAAATCAGCGTTTTTTTCATTTTTTTGCCGTTTTATTCGGCAATATTTGCTACGTAATACAAACACTAAAAAAATTATAAATTGGGAAAACTAATAATTAGTTGAAAGAATCAATAATTAATCGGCAAAAACAATGTTTTCATAAAAAGTAGTTGTCTCAATTAACTATGAGTTTTCCATAACTCTCTTCGGTGTAATTTGGGTGAATTTTGTCCAAGAAATGGTCCACCTTTCCTATAGATGCTTTGAATTGTTATACCGTCAAATTTTATGAAGAAACGTGCTTCGCGCGATCGGCAGATGTTAGAACCGGATGTACGTAAATCGCGAGTCATTCGCTTGAAAATGTTATCCGCGAAATGTGTAAGAAATGCTCGTACGGCTCCATTACGAAGTAATGTACAACACGTATCTCCGTTTAATTAATGTGAAAGGGTTGGAAACATTCGTGAGGGGGGAGTTAAAACCATGTTACCGTGTAGCACCGATGGCCTCGGACTCATAAATACCGGAAGCCCAGAACCGCCGGCCTATAGTCAGAGATGCGGGGGAGGAGGTCTCCTCCGAGCCTCTCTATCCCTCCCGTACTCTTAGCCGAGTTCGCATTACGTATTCCCACGACGTGACGAGAGCACGAGGTATAACTCGAGAGAGAACGAATGGAAATTGCGGCATAGTGGAGAGAAGGTAGAATAGAGGAAGAAGAGAGAAGTAGAAACGGATGCAGAGAGGTGGAGAAACTCACCCTTGCGGGCAATGTAAATTGTGCGGAAATATTTCAGACTTTGCCGCCGCACGAGCACGCGCCCGGAGGGGGTAGAGGCGAGATCCTCTCGCTTACTACGGAGTTCGTAGCTTCACCGGGTTTTCCCTTCCCATCGCGCTTCTCTCTGTGCGCCTCTTGCTTCGTCACTAGTTCCTCTTCTATCCTCGGCTCTTCTCGCGACTACGAACTGCGCCTTTATCACGGTATCGGCGAAATTCAAGCCCAACATCGTATTATACATGTATATAGGTATAAACTTGTATTACAGATACATATAGATACATATGTATTCATATATAGATATACATTGCGCGTAGGCAGTGCAGCGCTGTTCGTATGTGTATCGCCGCGCAAGTGCACCGCGTAGAGGGCGCGCGATGCGGAATTTATCTTTGTTGCACCGTTACCATTTCAGGCACGTATGTGACTGAGTGCCTTATACCCTCGTCCCCGCACTACCTCACTCTTTGCTATATTCTATGGCATATAGTAATACATATAGTCTTCATGCCAGCAGCTTCTATCACTCTTCTCATTCCATCGTTCTCTACGTTCGAGTTATACTCGTTGTTTCGCCCAGAGCCCCCTACGGCTCGTACAACATTTTCTCGTACGTGTAACGAGAGACTCTTTAAATGGATCTGCCCTCAAAACGGGCTGTTTTCGTAGCAATTTTTACTTTCTTTTTTTTTTCCGTCGAGAATAACGACAAACGTTTTGATGGAACTCGAGGAAAAACTCGTTTCGTTATCCCGTGTAACTAGTTGTTGCAAGCGAATTTTAATGTGAATCTCGCAGTTTGTACCACAAATGTTTGCGTAACGAAAAAAACATTAGTTTGTAGGTGATTTTGTGAAAGATTCACTTTTAAATTCTCCACGGAACTGCAATCTCTTTGAATGTTTTTTCGTGACTTTATTTTAATGCGAAATTCAACTCCATAATTCGATGGATTTTGTTTTTATTTATTTTTAAGTATTTTCGCGTGAATACGGCTATGTCGCACCTTTTTTGACGCATTGCTCGATAAAATGTCAACTTTAAACAGTTCGCTGATACTTTAATGAGATTTGTTGTTTTTTTTTTTTTTTTTTTTTTTTTAAGTCCATCGCTCGCTCTCCTTAAACGCGAAGCTTTTCAATCTCGACTGCCTCCTTAACTCGGCTAACACTTTGAGCCTTCGCCCCCGCCCCCCACCCCCCCCCCCCCCTCCTCTTCCGCTGCTCTTCTGTCTCACGGCCTCGTTAACGCGATACAGCAATTAAGTGTACAAGAACCTTCGTTATGCTACGAAGTGTATAAAAATGAAAAAAAAATTCTATAACACCTCCTTCTCCTCGTCAAGTCTGAAAATTCTGTGAGCGGCGGGCTTTTAGTCGCGAATAATAAACCATTCGGATAATATATGGAGCTTCGGTAGTTTGCGCAGCGACAACATTATTAGCAGTGTATATGTCTGCGCGCGCGCAAAAGTAAGAGATGCTTGAACAATTTATTACTTCGCTTAACTAACGAGGCTCGCATAATCAAGTTTACTCTCAATTTTCGTCGTTATTCGTTCTCTTTTCATTCATCCCTCGTTTATACTCATCGCATGAAAGTGGATACTCAAAAATTCCTGAGTGAAGGACGAGCCTTTTCTCTATCTCTTTATTCTATTTATTTATATATATTTTTTTGTTTATTCTTTTGTATTCATTCTTTCCGACAGCAATTCACGAACCACTCCATTCCATTTTGTCGCTGGTTCACCACGAGACGGCACGTTTACGCTCGTGAAAAGCAGCGGCAATTGCCCCGCGAGTTCTCCCCATGTTTTTCTTCAAAGTTTTTTTTAGTTTTTTTTTTTATTTTTTTATTTACCCCTCGTCAATTTACTCTGTAAAGTAGAGTCTATGGTGAGAGTGCGGGCCGCGTAGAATAACCCGGATTTTTCTCTTCATTGGTGAAATGTCTTGTGCACTTCATCCACTTCGTTACTTCACTTTGCTATTGAATCTTTTTTTTTTCAGTAAAATTGCCTTAACAATAGAGAAAGATAGGGAAAGGGCGGGAGAGAGAGTTGAAGGAACGAATGTGTCAGGAACGTTGTTCCCGGTACCGGCTTCTCTCGACAGCTTGATGTACGAGCATTGCTCACTCTATATATCGTTGCTTCTTTATCGTCGTCCGGAAACCGTAGGACGCAAAAGACGGATTCGTGTGTAACCGTCCCTTCGGTCTGTGCAATTTTTCGAAATTTTTCGCTTCTAACATTCCGATCAATTATCCCTTTTTATCATTGTTCTTATTTCAATTTAAAAAAATATATATATATATACAAAAAATATGTTTTTCGACTTTTTCCAAAAACCATCGCGATATTTCACGCTCTTTTGTAGATTTGCTTCGACACTCTTTATACAACTTCGCGCAATTGATTTTCCAATTAAATCTGAATTTGCGTTTCTTTCGCCCCGTTTCCAATATCGAATGAAAAAAAAATTACGGAGAATTTTATGTGAATCGGTTTTCGCTTGTATAATCCAACAATGTCCCACTGAGAAAAGGCAGAGAAAAAAATACCTATATTTTCAAAGTTACGACGCTAATCGTAGAAGTTTCAGACTCGTCTTGTAGCGTAAAACGCGTCGGTGGCGAGAGCCGGCGCGCGGTCTCATTCTCTCTTCCACTCGTCGTCAAAAAAAGTCGACGGAGGCGGGTAAACTCAGAGAATGTTTCTCGTCAATTACAGTTTTCCGTGTGTTCCGCTTGTGGGGACCACAATTCGCTTGGGGTGTTGCCGCTGTTCCGAATAAAGCAACTCCTGTATAACGGAAGCGAGCGGACCAGTGAGAGAGTACTGCGAGTGCACGTTGCACAGAAACAGTTGAAAAACTTTTCTCGTACCGTAGACGTAAAGAATACGACGTCGGTCCTTGTAATATGTCCGCCTGTGTTGCGAAGGAATGGAAAAAAACCAGAAAAACGCGGCATATAACCCCGCGAGAAGCTCGAGTACCAATTTGTTCACTGTTAGGGAACGCGCTGCCGTTACGATTGCTCCACCGCTTTGCCGTTCTTCAATCCGAGTTGTTTATATTTTTTATTTTTTTTTTCAATCTTTATACATTTTTCTACGGCAATCGGTATTTCGTCAGACTATTCAGAGATTTTTTTAAATTCCAATAGACAAGTTATTTTTTTCATAAAAAATATCGATTAACTTTTATCCCATTATTGATCAACGCAGTCGCAGTTTATTATGATTTTTTCAATCAATACCGATTTTTCCATTGTCATTATTATTCTTTTATTGTTTCATTGTTCTCAGATAATAAATGTCTTTTTACTTTTTTTTTATCGGGAGGATATCGAGATTACAGTGCGATTATAACGAGTATAAAGTACATTTGAGATCGAATGCATTTTTGTCGAAATGCGAATGAATCGAGATTATTCGGTATATACGCGGGACACACATTTGATCATTAATAAACCATGTGCCGTTAGGTACGTGCCGTATAATCCTCGAAATATTGCATGAAGTTCGAAAGCCAACGGGGCTCGAGAGACCCGCGATGAGAGAGTCGTTTTTGGCGTGTAAAAGGGGTGAGAAGGTGAGTTTCAAAACGTGTGTGTGTATGCGTAGTTTTTTTTATTCGCCAACCGTACTACGCGTTAAAATCAAAATTGGCCGCATGCCACGTATTCAGATAGTCGGGTTGGAGGTTCTGCTGCCACGACACTGGCGCATTGGCGTTGCGCGCGCGAAATTTCAAGTAGATTCGTCGATGTTTCGACTACACGCTCGGATGAATAGATCGTCGGGGATTTTTGCTCTCACATCTCGCGGAGGTGGGAAAGAAATGAAAAAGGCAAAAAAAAAAAACAAACTCTACGAAGAAGCATTGAGATGCATTCAAACCTTTTGGAATTTCCGCATTATCTCGCGAATAGTTTTTTAGCTTTTGTCATTTTTTTTTTTTTTGGGTCGAACGATGCTTATTGTGCTTTCGAATTTCGGACTCGTAGCATTATATTTCGGTTATAGACGTATGTGGGTGATGCATATACGTATATATATTATACCGATGCAGTTTATACGAGACAAAAAAGGATATATTGTACAGTAGATACCGCTATCCTCGAGAAAGACATTTCGACGTAGCAAAGAATACGAAATGTAAGTTCTTGCCTGGCGCTCTGAACAGAGGAGCATAAATGTGTGCGACTAGAGGGCGGCGGGGGAGGTAAGCGTTGCACTCAGCCACTTTTCCGCTCGCTTTATATCGAGGCGCTAATGTACTCATTAATAATGTATTTTTCGTCACTCCCAGATCGCGGAAGAGTCTCCACAGGAAGAAGCATCAGAAATTTCTATGTCTTGGCTGTTACTATCTTCCTTTTTCGAAGTCTTTTCGCGACGTAATAAAACTTCCCCTCGTCCGTAAAGTCTAAGAAAATAATGTTGCTATTCCATCATTTATTCATATTAACTCTCAAGTTTTTCGAAAAAAAAAGTTGATCCACACATTCACGGAGAATTTGAAGTAAGCAAATGTGACGATTTTTTTGTCATTATGATTATTCTGCTATTTGAAAGCTATGTAATAATTTAACTCTTGGAGAAATTTTTGGATCTCAATTTAGGTCACCTACCAGCTGCGCGCAACGTTGCGAGTTCGAGAAAAAAAAAAAAAATTGAAATTGCTAAAAAAATTCAACATTTTTTTTTAACGAAGGATATAATGATCATAATTTGATATGCGCGAAAAATCAGATTAATGATCGTAATACCAAAAATAATATTTATATATCGGAATAATTTCTCGTTTTTTTGGGGCTCATATTTCCCTTTAATGGCTTTAATATTTACAAGGTGAACTTTTGCACCTCTTTCCGGTGAACTATTCGTATATCTGTTTCATGGAGTCGTTCTAATATACGAAATTTCGTGCGAATTCGTAATATCCAACTGACTGGCGTGACGTACACGAATATAGGCCACACACACGCGCGTATTTCCGAGCCACTGCTCCACAAATGGGAATATTTCCAATATCATGACTTCCTCTCATTCACTGCTGACCGCTTCTACGTACCTCTCACCATTGGATTCTCTCTATATCGACTAGGATATAGAGATTCAGCCCCCGTTCACTCAACCTCACACCATACGAGACTCGTCTCTTTCACGTGAAACTCGTGGAGGGGCCGTCCACTCGACTCCTGTTATTGAATATCGATTTCCAATCAATTCAAACAATTCTGTCGAAAGTACGAATCGAATGAAGGAACATCGCGTGAATTCAAATAAACCGGAAACGTTTCGAACATCAATTGCCACAAAACACAATGAATACCAGTCGTTGCTTTGATGCGAAAGGAACTACTTATCAAATTAATTAAGAATCCACCGTATAAGAAGGATACAATTGCGCGCATCTATAATAAATTTGATAAAAAAAAAAAAAATTTAATTTCGCAAAACATTAAGCTTTCAAAGAGTCACCGGCTTCGCTGATATATAATGTTCCAATTACATAACTTCGCCGTAAGAACTTGGAATATAAAATAATTGAAAAACATCTCCGGTCCTCGTACATCTTTACGGCTGAATCACATTTTAATGAGACACAAGTACCCCGACTCTCCGTCGCTGTTTAACTTCAAAGCACATTTTTCTTCATAACTAAAAGGACGGAAAGAAGTACGCGATGTATTTTGAATTCTCAGCGACTTGTAAGTAAAAAATAATTAACGTGACCGGCTGTATTTACAAGAGAATTACCGCCGAAACGTCCGCTAACGAAACTCGGTCGTTCGAGGATACGAGCGTTGCAGAGAGTCCGGATAAGTGAAGAAAGACAAAAGCACGTTGGGAGGTAAAAGAACTTTTTTTTTAAATTATTCTCATTGCTGTCGAGACGAACAGCAATATATCTTTCTTCTTTATCCCGCGTGCATTTGCGGGGTCCAATGGTCGTTGGCGATGCAACGGGAATGGGGCATTTTAGCTTTCACTCCCAGTCGGATATAAATTGAATTCCGTGCGGAGAGAAAACCCCATTGGCTGATTTAACGAATTGCGACGTGCCGAGATATCCGAGTCACGGAGCAGACGGAAGCTGCGAGAGATTGGGACGAGAGCGAGGATTCTACGGTACGCAAGGAGCGTCATTATTATCGTCGAAATTCGTTGCAGAGACGAGATATGCGACAACGAGAGAGAGAGTCTTTGCCATTCGATGCAAATATACTATACGTATGATCTATAACGATCATTATCCTCGGGCGTTTTCGGATATTCAACGAATTCTTGTGGCAGAATTCTACGGTTACTGCGGATAGATATATCTGTAAATATTATATTTGTAATAATCCAATAGTTGCGAACCCGTAGCTAAATTCTCAAGCACGAGAATGTTCGAAGTAAAATTCCGCGAAGTTTTTTCCTATTTTACATTTTGCGCAGAATTGCTCTCTGCGCTGAACGGATGTCTTCTTTCCTTGATTCGTGGATAATATATTTATTTTTTGCCCTTAAATCACAAAACTTTGAGAATTCACATGAGCCGCATTGACGCTTTGCTACACACGTACAAGCGAAGAATTTACTGAATAAAATAGTGAAAAATTGTTTTCGCATCGTTTATCGATTCTATTCGCTCGGCGAATTACGGTGCGGAAGTAGGATAAGTGCAGCGAGGCATAATCGAATGAAAGACCTTCTCTAAGTAATTTAAATGATTCTTTGATCAATCGAAAGGCCGACGAGAGCGCTACTGCAGGTAGAGTAACGGAAAACTCCGTGAACACTCGCATATATATATATATATAGTGTATACATCTATTTGTCTACAAGAGAAGAAGGATTCTCGAGAGCTCGTTTCACTTCCTGCAGCTTTTTACCACTCTGGTATGCACCTCCACTCTCGGATGAATCGTCGAATAAAAAAAGAACTTTCACGGTAGAGCTTCGCCGCATCGAGAGCTTCGAGTTTTTTTCCGGCAATCAGAAATTCTCGCTGATGAAGATAGATAGACGGTGAGGGAGTGCAAAGAGCCGGAGAGACGGTGGAGAGTAGGAAGCGAAATAAAAGTGGCGAAAGGTTGAGGCAAAGCATCGGCGAGCGTCGTTACCTCAAAAGAGGTATTAAATATTTGACCTTTCGTTGACGCGATACAACCGGTAAAGAGTCAAAGGGCAATGGATGAAGCGAAGATGAAGGGTGAGAGTACGGAGGTTGCGACCACTGAGTCTGTATATCTGTTTTGCAGTTCTGTGTGGCGAAAGTCTGAACATAGCAAGGAATAGGCGGGTTGTGCAGTGGTACCACTTCGAGCTTCCGTTCTGCTTGGATTGTATACACATATTGTATATATACTTTTTATATGTATATATATATACATATCATCTACCGGTTGAAGTGTACCAAGTTGGAACAGCGATTGGTTTACTTGGGCATCGCTGGAGCCCAGTGATTCCTTTGATCTTCAGATCGGATTGAGCTCCGAGGCGCATTTCCGATTCTAAGGATGAAGGACAGCGGTAGATGGAAAAGACATATTTCTCTGCTAGTTCCGAATTTTCTACACACTCTGTTCCAAGCCTTTTTAGCCACAACTTCACGAATTTCTTCACTCTTTTTTTGCTTCTATTTTCCATCGGCAAAGAGCCGCAGTGTGACTGAACATTGAGAGAAGGAGGCCAAAGTTTGAATGAGTCGAATGGTTGATCTGGAATTTCTATGCCGATGAGAAGGAGGCGTGACAATGAAGAGAAGAAATCAGTGAAGCGCGAGCTCCGGATTTCTGCGTTCTCCGGTAGAACTGCGAAAGGCACGGACAAAGCATTCTTTAACGAGAATGCAGGCACACATCTAAGTGGAAACGCGTTATAGCGCTCATAAAACACGGCGAAGTGTTACGGGCGTTATACTTTCTTGCACAGAGGCTTCGGCAAAGTACGTTCGTGGAAACGAGAATGATCGCTCCCACTCCCTTTGAAGTATAGTTCTGAATAAGATACCCTTTCGTTGACGATGCGTTTGATGAGAACATGACGACACTTAACGCGCTCGTTTGTGCCCTGAAATTACCTTCCGTATACAGGAAATTGCAGTATTAGCTCGTTTTAGTTACCATCAAGAATGCCATTCGGTTTTACGAAAAAAAAAAAAAAATCTACGGAATGAAGAGTTTAAGTTTATCGAGGATGAGAGGCAATGAATAAAATACCAAGTATACCCATATAACACGATGAGACTACGGAATTTTGAATACTGAAGAGTTTTTTTTTCTGAACTAAAACTTTACTATTTATTTATTAGATTTATTAAATTCATTTTTCGTCGGGATTTTTTCGATTTTTTGGGAAATCATTTATTTATTGATTGACTGCGCAAGATTTTGCGTAGAGAAGCTTTGATCGTATCTTTGTCGCAACGTCATTGAAAACGCCTCAGCCTAACCTCGACGCGGCCTCGGAATTTCGGTTTATTTTATTTAGACCACTCGGCTCATTAGTTCAAAAGTGGCTGACTGTCTAATCTCTCCCGCGTACATACCAATCAACCGACACCCGATGGAAACTCAAGAGGAGGAATCGTATCATTGTAATTGAGTCTCCAAAACTCGGTGAAACTGTTGTTTCTCGGAGTTTCCACGAGAAGAGAAGCGTTTGTAACTGGCTGTACAAGTCACAGAGGAGGGTTAGTTTCGCTCGCTTAGAACACCGACGACACACAATAACGCAACTAGACACGGAAACGCACATAGATACCGCGACGAAGATAGCAGGAGTGAATTTCAGAAAGGGTTAAGACCGCGAAACCGTAACAAAGAGACCGCCAGTGTGAATCGACTTACCTTCGACAATGTCGTAGGGTGAGGATAGAGGTTGACGAGACAACTTTCGCGTCTAAGTCTGTAGTCCCAACGAGTTTCGAGGTGTGGAATCTCCATCGTGTCGCAGATGCTTTGAACGTGCGACGCCGTGTGAGCACTTTGAGGTCCGAAAATCGCTGCTACACCGGTGCTCAGCAAGTGGCATACTGAAACCATAAGATGCGCATTCATTGCGTTAAAATATGCCACGGTACTACGACGAAGAACAACCTAAAATTGAATGTGAGAAAAAAACAAATGACTAACGCTTTATCAAATTGCCTGCACATTTTTTTTTTCGTCGTGAAATTTCGTCACAAATGATATGAAAATACGACGTCGTTTCATCGAAACAATAGGCAGATGTTAAAGAATTCAACGACGAAAGCTCTGTTATATCTCTCGTACGTTTTCATTTCTCGCGACGGCGTTCCTCAACGAAAATGCTTGAAAGTAACAGTCCTCGCGACGATCCCTTCGACTTTCAAGATAGCCCTCTTTCGTATGGGGAAAGTCAGACGGTTATTGAGGGGCTGCCAGACTTTGCGAGTGAAAAACGCAATTTGTATTCGACGAGGAAGGTTCCCGCGCACTTCGCAGTGAAATGCCCGGGCAAACGACGCAATATAACGAAATCAAAAATAGATCTCGGCAAGGGTTCAACGTTCTCGAAAGCGCGAGTGAAACAAGTACGACAAAAAAAAAAAAAGGTAACGAGGTCGAGAGAGATAATAATATGGATCAGCGATGGCAATTCGATAGTTAAAAAAAAACCGAAAAAAGAGATGCTTTGTAAAAAAAGGAAAAAAAAAATTAATCAAGATTCCCGCAAAATTTGTCGTAGTAGGGTGGAATCCAATATGATTCCCGACGGCCCGTCAATATTATGTAATGAATATTTCATTTAAATTTTAATTACACGTCCTTTCTATCCCTTTTCAGAACGAACTTTTCTATTCTGCCCGCATTGTCGACTTTATTATTGAGACATAATTAACGTAGATTTTTTTTTAATTATTATTTATTATAGGCGAAACTCGATATAATTACCCATAAAGTTTCGAACCACGAAGTTCACAACAGAGTTTATTTTCCCTCGTTTACATCATGTACTTGCCTCTGGCGACCGATATCGTGGCTTCAATTTAAAAATCTCGTGTAAGCAACTATGTTCGACTATAGAACGAAGTTTCCAGGATGTAAAAAAACAGCTCATAACGCGGTAATATAAATTCCAAACTGTTTTTTTTTTTTTTTTCGTAATAACGACGACTTGAATTCATCGAAGATATTCCGCCATTTTTCCACTCATATTCAATCCGCGCGATGGTGGAGAAAGAAAATATTGCTATAATAATCTCGACCCGATAGTCGAGAAGCTATTCTCGCATTATCGATTTAATCCGCATGGCATCAAGCTTTCACAATGCAAATTATATTAAACAGATAATCGTCGCGTTATCGAACATTGGCCGTACATATCAAGTACGTCGTTTAAATTCGCCCCTTCTCGTCCCTCCCTTCTCTCTCCTAATCGACAAAGCTGCGCTCGTCCAACGTTATTAGTGTAATTTCAACGATAATTCTTCGATACTTTCATAACCGATGCGATCATTGTTCATATAATTTGATTAAACGAACGAGGCACGATATCGATATCGTTAACGATAACAGTATCGTAAATTTTCGACCCCGCAAATCGTCCGTTACATATTCAAAAATTAACTATCTATTACACAAAACCTGGATAAATAATGTTCACCGAGACATTTGACACATCAAAAGCCCCTTAAAATCGAAAAAGATCGTTATTTCGCAAAAACGTAAGAGAAAAAGAATAATAATTTACCGAGAGAAGAGTAATAACAGTTATATAAAAAAAAATGGCTTTTGTGCGATAGACTTTTAGTCAAATTAATTTCTCATTTGTGTAACAACCTTCGGTAATTACCTATTTTGTTTTCAAACTTTCGCGCTGTCTCTCGACCTCTTTAATAAGTTTCGCAGTTACTTTGCACCAAACACTGTCACACCGGTTTCTTTATCAAAGTGTCATCGTCTCAGTTGTCTCGTTATGTTGCCGTTTGTTCCAACAAGTTTTAACTCCTCCTGTATTGCTGGTACAAGGTATATACATCTATACAAATGGCGAGAACCGAGGCGAGAACCCACGCAAGACGGACAACAAATGAAACTTGTAATTATTCTAATCGTCCCGCCGGTGCAAAGCGGAAATGACCGTGGCACGTTGATTACTCAAGAGCGAGACGTTAATGGGATATAATTAAGATAAGTGGGCTCGCCTATCCTGCCACTTCAGTCCGTTAGAAAATACAAACAGGCGTAGAATTTGTATTATTTGGGATACTTACAAGCGAAAAAAGTCGACAGTGGAAAAACATTTTTTTGCATGAGCTATTTTGTCTTTTTCGTTATTACTTTTACGTATTAGCCGCAGTATGAAACGGGTCTTCATCATTACATTTTCCTTCTTCGGTTAACTTCCACTTCGGGAATCTCGTGCTTGTCGATCGTTTGCTATCCTAAGCCGATGTACCCGTGAGCACGAAGTAAATTCGATCGTAAAATAATTGTTGCGAATTCTCTCATGCGTTCGACAAATTAGGCTCGTTTATCGTAGAATAGAGAAAATAAGTATAAAAAAAAGTACAATATACTAAAAAAAAAACTGCAAAGGAATATCATTAATATTTCGCGATACATCGCAAATTGGCTACCTTTGAATTTCAGACGAACGATTCCGTCTTTGACAGTATATTTCCCTTTTCGCGACTCCTATGAATTCCTATGTGATATTTTAACGAGAACTTCAGCTTGGTGATGGGGACAAAAAACCGATCGATGTACTTATATACTCGCATACTTGTGTATACAGGATAAAGCGACCTCTGCGCTACGTGAGTGCATCATTAATCGTGATACTCTGTACTCCTTCGCATCGTCGTAAAAAAATCATATAAAACTATAAACTATGAAAAAAAACCTGCAATATAACATATTATTCCACTCGAGGGATCGACTTTTAGATGACAATACTTCGCTCGTCGTTAAGCCTATCACAATGAGTTAATACGAGGACATCGAAAAGCTTCTAATCAGTCCAACAAAAATTGAATTGTCACAGATTTCAGGCCGAATATCGTATAACACCCAAGCCACACGAGAAATCAGAAATGTCTGTTGTATAAAAATAAAAAGGTACGAGTTTGAAATAACAAAAGTCTTCAGAAGTGGTAACAATCGTGGACGCGGTCTGTGAAACGTGTTTCACGAGTGGTTACCAGGAGAGAACACTTTCCGCAAAAATGATGACTACGGTCCTTGACCACGCCGGACTTTACCTCATTTTCGCTAGCATGCGTCTTTTAGTTTCTCCTCCTACTCGCTCTTCTTTTGCCCCATAGCTTTTCTCCTTCTCACCTCCCCTCCCCTCCCCAAAGCTTCGCAGTTCTACCGTGTAAAATTTACTGCGAGAGTAACTCCCGCGCGGCAGACACCCACTCTTGTCACGGACATAAAACGCTGTATATCACGCCGAGCTTCCGTTCTGGCAGTGGACCATTTTCCAGGGTGGACCACGAGGGGCCTCCCTCGTGTGCGCCACGCGATTTTCAGTTCAGTTCAAACCGTCTCTCGCCTTCGCACAGTAGCGAGCAAAAGCCCCTCGCCTCCTGACCGACATATATATAATGCGAAACGATGTTTTATTCAGAATTTCCCCGACGCGGATCAGGCCCTGTTACTCGCGCATCGACAATTTCCCTAAGAATAATACGCCTAACGCAGTATCCTTCATTCATATATAAATCATATTACCACCCCGAAGTGTCGAATTCAGATTGCGCGCAGGTGTTGCTTCAAATTCGTTGAAATTTTAAAAGAAAAAAATAAAATAAATCTATTGTGTCGATTTAAATTTGTATCAAGAGCTCAAATAGCACATTATACAGTTTTCTTCTCCGCGATAAATTGTAAGAAGCCTAATTTGCCTAATTTGTAGTTACGGGAAAAGTTGCTTCTGTGTCCACAGAAGGCATTGCAATTATCATAAAATCTCAATCGGCCATATTGATTATCCACGGACATCGGCGAATGATGAGCGTTTCATGGAATATTACTTAACTCCGATATGAAAGCCTCGATAATCCCGAAAAGCAAATGAAAATAATCTCCGATATGTTATGTGCATACAGCTCTTTGCTAATGGACTACCAACGTTACCTGATTTTACTCTCCCACTCCCCTATTACTGATAGAAATTTCGCGGCAAACGTTCGACAACTATTAGGCAAAGCGAAATCGAATCACAACCATTCCATTAAAATTATCCAACTCGATCGAGGTTATCAGGCGTTGGGCACAGTTGAATATTATACTGTCGAGCGAAATGATTACGATGATGAATTTGTTATTAATACGCCAGTAATACTAACATTAAGGGTTCGAAATAAAATGCTTAATTGATGAGCTTTCTGTTTCGATGAACTAATCGGAGTTGAATCCATCATTTTAACCCAATAACTCCATCATCCGATATTTAAAAAAAAATGGTAAATACTGTAGAAAAAGATTCGAATACCCCTTCTTTTTAATGAAAATAACATTCTCTTCCCAACTCTCTCCGAAGCCATTAATAAACGCTTCGAATTTCACAGTAGGGATAATAAAATCGATTCGTACTTTCGACGACTTTCCCGTTCATCCTATGCAAAGTCAAATCCAAGAGAGCTCACGCAGCAATTCTAATTCTCTCTCTCGTTGCCTTCGACACCCATTCGATGTTGAAATGGTCGGAAAATTTGCGATGTAGATTTCACCGCCGAAAATGCGACGTCGAAAATTGGCCACCGGCCAGTTTTACCTTGTCGAACATACACAAAGTTTCCTGCGCTTTTCGGCGTCAAACTTTTAGGCACTTGTGTGTGAGTTAACGCCGCTGATGGAAACCTCAACGAGACTAGTAACGCTAACGAGCTTAACAGCCCGAATGACTCAAAGAAAAACTGATTTAATCGGAAAGGAAAACAAAAAGATTAATTGCCGTATATGCTTTGTAAAGTAAGCAAATATAAAGTCGGCGTATAAACTACGTCTACCGTAATTGCCCCCATGTTGAAAAAAAAAAAAAAAAAACGTTTCACCGGAACGTCTCTTTTTCTTTTTGCAAAAAAAAAATAATTCTCATTGTGACCGTAAAAGATTTATTTCCTATTTAAGCTTATCAATGGTTCTCTATATACCCCGATATATTTCAGTGGTACATAAACGAGCCTCGAGCTCCCCAGACACATGGGAATCGATTCTCGCAATAATTTATCGGCACTTCGATCGCGGTATGGGAACGTATATATCCGCGGACCATAGCAGAATGTTCGAACGTTACGAATTTCCGGATTGCCCATCTCTCGCTCGGCTCTAAGAAGCTTAGGCTCTCCGCTTCGGGTACTATGAAATTTCACTGTCTGTCAGATCGCGCGCTGCTGTAAGCCTTATCCGTTCTGTATGTTCAGCGAAAAAGATCGCGGAAAAGAGAGAAGTTTCGAGTGTAGGAATACAGTGGACCCATGTGGACGAAGCGGCGGAGAGCATCATCGTTACTACGTATAGTCGGACGACTGAGGAAGGTAAATAATTGCCCAAGTAGAACGGGTCTCTGCACGGAAAGCTGAGAAAAGCATAGTCGAGAGGGTTTCGCGGCTTGGGGTGTTACGCTGCAGAAAACGGAAGTAACGAGGGAGTTTCTCTTTCGTGTGTATCTCGGCGTGTGCTATGCGTTTCTCGATGGTTTCTCTTCTGCCTACTAGTGGCCCAGAAAATCTGCGCCCCCGTTTAGACCGACTATACATATATATGTATACACAGGGTGAGAGGTCTCTTTTGCTCGTTCATCGGCTTATTTCTACTTAGTTGTCGGACGCCGAGGATACACCGAGAGCTTATTATTTATTTTATACAACGGTCGGACGAATATGGCGCCGACGAACTCGCGTGAATATCTTACACGCGGAAGTGTGTATATACAATGACACTGTGTATTAACCCAGTCTTGGGTGGTCTCCCAGGGAAGCTAAAAGAGCGAAATAATACGCATGCGGCATAAACCATGGAACGGAAAGCTGACTTGTAATTAGTTATCAAAGTAATGGACGCTATTACGCAATTATGGAAATAACGGAATGCAATTTCAACTGTAATAATAATCATTTTTGAAATAACCAATGGTAATTATAATTTCAACGAAGAAAATAAATACGTCTGAACGGCTTTAGTTATAGTAAATAATTCTACAGCTAGAAAATTATACCGTGTCAGGAGAAAAAAAGCGGAATACAAAAAAAATATCGTCAAATTAACTGTTAATAATGTTAGAAAGGCCAGACGTGTATTTGGTCACTGAATTATACCGGAAGACGTGGTCGTAAACGTCGTTCAATCAGCGAAAGTAATTCGCGTCACGACTACGAGAAGACCCGAGAATCCTCCCGGGAGGGTGGTGAAGATCGGGGAGGGGAATGTCGCAGTAAACGTTTCGCACAGTTCGTCGGGCACATCACAGGACCACGTGAAATGAAGCGTGGATGCTACGTGCAACCATCGTTTCAGATAAGACGAGAAACGTCGCGTCAGCGGGTTTTCTTCCGTCGGTAAAAAAAAAAAAAAAAAAACGAAAAAGATCCCGAAGGTTTGTCGTGTGCGATGAAAATGAATTCTTTGACAGATCAAAGTTTCGTGTTCGTCTTATAAAAAAAAAAAAATGTTTGAGAAATTATCGCAACGACGGAAGTTGAAATTTCGATCAAAGCAAAAGTATAAATATCCATTTAATTAATTTATCGTAAATCACTCAGTATGCTTAAAAATGTTCATGCAATTTATTTTTTCTTTCGTTGAATTTATATCTGTTGAAATAGTCCCGCGTTATTTCGATTGTCAAGCAAAAAAAAAAAGCAGATGCGAATATATCACGTTACGAGGAATTATAGTCGACGCTTATAATATCCTTATCAAAGTTCCGTCAAAGACGATCCGTGTTATAATTATCGATGAGCATTAAATTCTTGCGTAATGCAACAATGGGATAATGTGTCTCGAAGTAGGATAAAGACGAAGCGTTTTGGTTTGAGATTCGCGGCAGAGGATCGGTTAAGCTTCCGATTTCTCCTGTTGAAGTTTATACCTCTATCCCCATCATTATTGATAATCGAATTTCTCTTCCATCTCCACCTTGGCTTTTCCTCCTTGTCGCCGTCGTCGTCGACAAGAGACCGAAGTTCGAATAATAATCGTTGCCGGATTCTCTGCGATGATAAAGCGAAGCTTCTCGTCCTCGTCGTCGGGTTGCAACATGGAGGAGACGCTTTTGCGTTGCCTCCTTCCTCACGCGGATATCGATAAAGGCGAAGAAACTTTGGTACACTCCGAGATCTCTTACCTCGGTCGCGACATCGTGTACTTCGTTGTTCAATGACAAAGTTCGAATCGCACACTGGTGGCCTGTATCTATGGAAGTCGCGTTCTGTGTGATCGCGGATATATATACTTTCCGAAGTTATGTATTGTCTCGCAACGAGAAATGGGTCTCTTGAGAAAAGCTGGAGGCAAGAAAACGCCGTAAAGTAGATGATGTTCTTTCCGTAATGTGTCTTGTCTCGTTTGCAGCTCACAAAGAACGGATTCACCTATCGACGATCGTTGTGTACCGATAAATCATTCAATACGATTATATATAAAACGGTTTTAAATGACAGTAAACCTTTCTATACAACGAAAAATTAATGTTACACAAATTTCGAAACTTCCAACTAAAAAAGGAGCGCAATATAGATATTTTATTGAATAAATGAGAGTGAAATATTGAATAATTATTCGTACATTATAGTCGGAAGATTCATCCATCATTGACTGTTGGAATCACTCGACTATAATACGCGAATAATAATTTGTTATTTCAGGTCGGAATAAATAGAAACAACATATTGCAAATACAACGATTTCAATAACACAAATCAAAAGGCCATAAAAAAATTGGCACTTTAGTATGTGATTCGAAACCCCTATAAATCGTCTTTCGTAGTGGTTATGGTTATTCTTTCGATCGATTGTCGATGCAATAAACGACAAACGATTTTCGGTAACGGCAAAGACGAGATCAAATTTCAAGCGATATTTCGTTGGCTCTACGATATCGTATAGTTGTGTTCTCTCGTAGAAACTGCGTTCGAATCCGTATCTTCACAAAGGATGAAAACAGTTGGTACCGTGCTGTATCACAGTGTATTATGTACCGTATATATTATATTATGTACCAAATGCAGTAGTAAAGCTAGAAGAACCGCTGGAGCTCGAGAAACGCGAACATTTTCCTCATTCTTCCGCCTCGTCCCCTTTCTCGTTTCTCCATCATAATTTGTCGTTATGTGCCCAGTACAGTGACCATTTTACGATCACCTTACCTACCATTACGGGCATTATCGTTCCACCGGATATTATACTCCGGCGTGCAACTATATTTTTACAGTATTATGTGTCTACCCTTTAACCCACACCACCAGTTTTCCGCAAGCGCAATGACGATGCAACGCGGTTTGTATTCTATCCCCCAGTTTTCTCGCTGGCGGGAATTGCCGCGCCAGATATCCTCTTCACCCGCGTCTGTAACCGGCACTGAAGCGCAAAACTCCAACTGCAATATCCTTGGCTCTACCGTCGGTATAATGTCGCATTTAAAAGTTCAAAACGACAGAGGATTTCTCAGCAAACAGATGATAACAGGAGAGGCACAGGAGTCCGTTCGGGTTATACTGATTCTCGGTAATAGAAATACGCACTCGAGATTAAGCAATATGCAAATGTTACTTGTTTCGCCGTTAAACGTTAAACCCTTTCGCTTGCGTCGCAAAAAGTTTCAAAATTACAACGCATTTGTACACAAATCCCATATAAATCGTGTGAATAATTGAATCGATCATTAGCAATGTCGATTTAATGCTCCGATATGTTAACTCACCGTAGTCTAGTCTACAGTTTCGACGATTCGTCGACCGGTTGCTAATTACACGTAGTCAAGAATTAATGTCCAACGAAATATTAATTCATGCCGGATTGTACGAGATATTAATCGACGCACGAACGAAACTCGGTACATAAATACAGATACGAGGATATATATCGTGCTCGGCGATGCGCGTAATGATGGCCGATGTTGGTACGCGCGGACGGTGGTGTTGGCTTGGTTTTTCGATATTCATCGCTGATTCGCAAAAGGGCGATTCCAGAGAAACGAAATATTCACAAATGACGGATATGCCACGATATATAACGTCAAACGATCGTGCGACATCGAGCGTATAAACTGGAAAATTCAACTCTGTTGCACTTGTAGATTGTGTATTACTGTATCTGTCGTGTAGTACCGGCGCTTAGTATACCGATAGTATCTGCGTGTCGAATTTTGTGCGCGCGTGGGTGTCATACGTGTGCGTAGAAACGTGGTATCGAGCCGACGAAATCGTTACGTATAGGCCGAATGAGAGAGCTTGGGTGCCTGTTTTTGAACGGTGGTCGATCGGATCACGGGTCAGGGGCTAAATCTGCGGTATGCAAATACCGTCGGGTGTCCTCCCTCGTGCACGGATCGCTGAGCGAGACCACCACCGGTTCTCTCGGTTGTATTTGCATCGGACGAACGACCGGCTACATCCAGCAGAGAATCTCCTCGCTCTTCCGCCTGTACCTGCCGCGGTATGTGCATGTCTATCCATGTACATACCGTACATCGTATACGAAATGTACATTTACCGCACGTTCGAGTGAACGACTGGCGAGAGTGAGAGGCCTCGGCAATGGGTTGCTACATGCCATCTCTACGCCGGGACGGAACTCTAAGCCGCGAGCTTATTCTACCTTCGGTGGATGGTGATAGTTGGAGGTAAAAGAGAACAGTGGGATCTCGTTAACCTCGTCACGATCGACTTTTTACAAATTTACGACGTTAAATTGTTCCTCGATCTTCGAAAGACCCAAAGCTGGATCGATGTCACCAGCGAGAATGGACGATGAGAACGGAGGACAAATTTGGTTAATGGATACAGTTGAAAATTAATCATTGCGCAATTTGAGGTATTGCCTAACGGTTATCCCTGTTGGAATTTAACAGTCGGGTAACTTTAGTATCGAGGACTTTCCGAGTCTGAATAAAGAAGAGGTAGCAACTTTCAATGTCGGTTGCGTAAAATGGTCTATCGAAATAGTTAACTCCTTTTTAGCACAACACTAGCGCTTGATTCGGATGAAGTTTGAACTTTCGTCATCAATCGATGAATAAGGACTACCGGAAGTTGAGCTTTGTAGAGATTAATCATATCCGTGTTTACCGCTTACCGCAATATTAGATCGCGACAGATACCGGGACAGAGTTGGGATACTCTGGTTGTATCTTCTAATTGTAATCTCTCGAAGAACAGTCACGTATTTCGATAGAACAGAAGGGAATATCAGAATCCTTGTTTGCGATTGAACAACCGAACGTTTGCTCAGGGTGTTCCGTAACAGTGTTGTCCCAGGTTCCGGAGGCTACAGAGCCAATGGTTAAGTCGTGGCACTGTGGTGGGAAGCTCGACGACGGTTCGGTCGCGATACACGCAAAGATCAATGGAATTGCGAGCGTCTCCGTGTTCTCTCTGTGTATTGTCGTTTTGCCCCACTCTTGATAACGCAGAGGAACCCATGGCTACTGGAAGCTTTTGTATTATCGGTGCATTACACGCAAGAGAAATCAACTACCGGTGGCTCAGTGGCTCCCTCTCTCGTCAAAGACAAAGCCGAATGTCGATAGTTAGAAATTGCTTTCTGTCGGATCAATCGACTTATCTTGCTATTTCATTTCCGCCATTGTACATACGCACAAGCGGACACACAATGAAGGTTTACCATCAAGCTGACGGTCCATTTCGGTAGATCAACGTTTGTCCCTCTGATTGATACCGAACACATCGACATACCATTACTTCAATCGCACAATGCAAAAAGAATAGAAATTAATATCCAACGCCCCAAAAAAATAACATAATCCACTACGATATTTGACAATTTTCATAATTTACTATCATTTTTGAAGAATTTAATCGCCACTATGATATTCGTCATCAATCCGTCCAATGATTACTTTGAAATTTATACATCATCTATCCTCCATCTTGGATCTCTCGTGAATTGTTTGAATTCGGGAAATTTCATCTATTAAATTACGCGAAAGCGACGTATATGAATCAGGATACCTTTTAAGGAAATTGATGTTCCCGTTGTGTACAAGGAGTCGGGATAAATGGATTTTAAAGTGTGGCGAAAGCCTCGAGCTTGTGAGATTGACGATGCGAACGAATGTCGGTGATGGCTACCGTGTTTTCCTTCGCTGATTTTTTTTCTTTTTCTTTCGTCAATCCATTTCATTTCACAACCACACGAAAGCGTTTGCGTATAATTTCGTATAAACGTTTTTTCCTATTCAACTTTAACAGCTAAACGAAACAGCTACCGTCTATGTTTGCTACTTCGACGGTGAGTAAACGCGTCTACAATCCCAGTGGGGGCGGGGGATTTACAGTCGTAACGTAACCGTGACAGTGCAAGCAGATCTAGCGATGAAATATCGTTACAACAGGTATAGCGAGTAAGCGCGAACGGAGATGCGAAGATGGTTTCTCTCACGTTATCTCTCGCATCTGGAGAGCGATAGAACGGTACGGATTGTACGGTAATCTCGACACGCGCCATAACCGTGCACACGTGAAACTGTGCAATTAGACGATGCAAACTATGGCAACGTACTCAATTTCCGCTACGGTGATACGTGACATTCGAGAAATTCTCTCTAATTCACGGTAGAATAAGCGAAACTTTCCGAGGAAATAACCTTGAGACACTTTCGACAAAACTTGGAAATTTCACGCTAATCATAAATCAAATTAGTCGCTCTGTGTCAAAATTTCATGTAATAAGTTAGATATATACATATAATCTATCTATTTACCCGGTTAGGCGTATATTGCATATGATTTTTTTCTTGATGCCCGTTTTATCCCGTGCGTTTATAACCTCAAATTTAATTAAAAATCAATGCCCAGGTCACCAAACGTTCCCGCTTTACGTACAATACTGTCGAAGCAATTTAGAGATGATCGCAAAGTTTTGAAACTCGACTATCCGGTTAAGTTTCGAAGGTAGCAGAGAAGGTTGTTACGCGTGTCATTCTACACTAGCGGCGACTCTATACACATCGGAGAGCTGCCGTTGGATGCGCTCGCTGCATAATTGAGTACGAGGTCTATACACATTCGGGACAAACAGGGTTAGCAATGTTGGCTATAATCGAGCGTTGAAACCGGGCTATGTCCCACCCTGGGTTCGGTCTATGCAGAGTTCCGCGAGAAATCAGGAGTTTCTACAGCCATTGCAGCCAGCAACAGTGCGAGGCTTAGAGCAACCGGCAATCTCTTCGTTCCACGACAACCATCGTCGTACCATTCACTCCGGCGGTTGTTGATCGCTATATAGACTACTCTGGCTTGTGCAACGCGAACGAGACAATGCGGAGCGTGATAGCGAGAACCTCCCGCTTGTATCGAGAGCACGACGACAAACATTATACGCTCGTACGCTATTCGACGTCTATGCCAAATTCAACGGTGACATACACATATAGTTCTCGACCATTTACCACCCGAAACAATTACGCGAGAGGCTCTCCGATTCACATTACCAGATACGAGACACGTGGAGTAATAGCCATGTGACGTGCTCCACCGCCTTTGCGTATGACGAAACCGAGAAGCTATGGTCTTCCTCTCGATCAATCCTTCTCATCATCTATCCAAACAGCGCACTGCGCTTGTAATTCGGTTAACGGTTTATTAGATCACATTAGGCAATCGCGGAGCGCCGTATTACATACTTTCAACTTTCTCGATGCTGGCGAAGGATATAGTCAGAATTTTAATTGAACCTATCGATTCTGCATTATTATGGGGGAGAGTTTACAGGTTTTTCCATTGACCAGCGAGTTGATAAAAAAATTCATTGGAAACAACCCCTATTCTCCACCCCTATGGAAATTCGGGATTAACGAGCTTTTGTTTTTATATTCTGCTATATATTGTTCGGTTAATTCATAAAAGTACTTTAATACCGTTGTTTCCGGAGATATAAAATTAAACGGTAATAGAATTTCTTTCCTGGTTCCCCGAAATTTCATTCTCACCGAGGAACAGCTTCAAATTCAACACCTTAGATTTAATCGTGAGTGAAAGAGAAGCGTTGAGTGAACACCGACCGCGGATCTTGGCGGTTAGCAATGAGGTTGATTCTATTCCGAACATGGATGTTCCGCGAACCGTATCCCGAAGCCTCGAATTCATTGCAGACAGAGGGGCTTTTCACGAGCTGCAGAATCTCGTCTTGCGTTACCACAATGACCGGGAGGAAGACATTCTCATTATCAATTCGCAATTAATTATATCCCCGCTTCTCGTTTCTCGTCGGAAAAGCAAACCCCATCGTGTCGCTATCACCGTCTATCGTTTTATTCATTAGCGTGTATATTTACATCGTCTCGAGTGTAACAAACCTGCAACTAGTTTACTCTATTTACTGTGAAACTCGGCGAATAAAATGATAAGGTGGATAAAATGTATAACGCCGCAAAGAGTAAAGGGAAAATGTATAAAAAAAATAAAAAGAGCGGAGAATATCTAAGGATCAGAGCCCGAGGATGCAGCGAGAGCTCCGGCAAAGGCTATACGAGTCAGAAAAACCCGCAACTTCTCGATGCTCTCTTTTGAAATACAACTGTAATGGAAAAGCGACATAAAAGTTGGAGTGCTTACCGGCGGTGACGAGGCGAAAGAAATATAAGAAAAAAAAAATGATAAAACAACTTGTCACATTTTGCAAACTATGAAAAAAATAAAATAAAAAACGAAAACCATCAGCGTCTCGACGGACGATGCCGAGATGGAAAGAAAAATATTATGAATATCTAGAAAAAAAAACTTGGATTCTCGTACCTCTCGAGAATTTTATTTCGTTTCTACGTCGGAGATATATACATATATATCAGAGAGCTTTTCGAAACAAGGATATCCTTTCGATGAATCTCATTCCTCGGGACTTATCATTCATGTCCAAAAGTTCGCACTGACAACCGAGAGATATCTCGAGTAAAACTATTATTATTATATACGATAATAGAAAAGTTTTCTCGATAGATATATATTTGTACCCTTACAATGTTCGTGAAAAGATATTGCGACGATGAAACGAACGAAGAATAGTCGAAAGTTCAAATTTTTGGAAAAAGAGCATTTCTGAATCCGGCGAAACTTCGAGTTCGAATAAAACGATAAAACGGATGAAAATACGTTGTACGAACGAAAATGTATATTGCGAATCAGTGAGCATTGTTCGTGAAAATTACCATATAACATCGAAAACCATCATATTCTACGATCTAACGGCGATAAATCGTCGTTAAAGATTTTTAACGGAAGATACTTTGGTATAATCCAATTAAACTCTCGCTCCGTTTACCTCGATTCCGATGGGACTCTAACTGCAGTGAAACAAAAACCGTCCCAAAAAAAGAAAAAGAAAAAATAGCAATCGAGAATAAATCCCAATGACTGCGTGCGGCCGGAAACGTTTAACTCTCAGTCCCGCTCATTCCTTCGTTCTCGTTTGCTTTTTGTTTTGTTTTTAATTTCATGCTGGTCGACGATTTCGCGCATGAATGCGTTACGTCGTGGACAGTAGGGTAGTCGAAATGAACGCCTCTCGTGACAACGCATAAGCATATATGCAAAGCTTTGAGCCGGTGTGGGCGGCGTCGCGGCAGAACCGCAGCAGCAGGAGCTTTCCACCGGGATAGAGAAAGAGATGAAAAGGGAGAAAAAAAACGACGGCAAGAGAAAGAAGGGAAGAGAAGAGAGCTTAATGAAAAATCGATGCACCGAGAGAGCTCGCGTAACCAGGACCACCAGTAGTATAACGACGGCGGCGACGGCTGGAGAAGTCGCCGAGAGAATACGGCGCATAGAAGCCGCGAATGAAATCGCGCTTCGGGGGTTGGTATATATATGTATACGGTCTCTCTTTCTCCCTTGTTCTATCCAGCAGCTTTTTCTCTCTTTCTTCGTAACGGTAGCAAAGCTGCGGACCTGCAGTCCTGCCACACCTTCCCCTACGGCAACGCTCCTTCTCGCTCTTTCTTCTACCCCATCTCCCCCCCCCCCCCCTCAGCCTTCGCGCGATTCTCACCGGGGCGACGATAAAAATCCCGCAAGAATGCAAATTTCTCTCACGGATCTCCGCGCTGAAAATTCCCAACGGGAAAATTAACAACGAGTGTGTAGCTGGGGAAAATGGTACCGGCAGCTTTCCCACCGCACTTGGCTTTTCTCTCGAAGCGTAACGGAGAGCCGCATAAAGCTCCGGACGCAGCGTGCGTTTCGTTTAGTTTCGTTATCCCATATCTTCGCGAAGAGAGGGGATAATTCTCCAGACGCGGAGATGATACGCGATGATGGCTTCGCGTATTTGTGGAAAGCTGACACTGATTTATTCGCCGTGTTGCGCGTTGGAACGAGGCGAAAAAAAAAAACAGAAAAACATTACGACGAGATTGCAGAAACAACGTCGTATTCCGCGTGTAACTTGTTCCATTGTCATTCACTCTCGCGTACCCGAGTTTCAATATGAGAGGAAACACGTCGGAGCGTAACAGACGGACGCGGGATTTTTTTCGCACCTCGAAAATAACGTGAATATGAAAGGATTTGCTGTGGTTTTCTGTTATAAAAAACAAAAGCTCCGTTGCGTACGTGTAATTCACGAGAATATAACGAAAAATCGTGCGAAGGCGCAATGACGCTTTCACGATACGCAAGTGAGGGGTTGAAAAAAAGAGACAATGAGATGAAATATACGAGAGTCTCGTTAAGTTTGCGGTCCAATGGAAATTCCGCTCATTAGGAAAAACTATGTTGAGCTTTGAAAAATATGAAATCCAAGCTCGATATTGTTTTTACAGCGAATTCTGTAATGTAATACGAATCAGATACTTCTACATAAATGTTTCTTTTCAGTACACGTTTTTTTGTTGCCTCGCAAACGCGTTTCGTGGAGACAATGCTTCTATTTTAATTTTCGGAACGTTAATTTTATCTTCTTTACAGAAAACGACGCAATAAAATTGCCGTGTTAAATATAAAATAATTTTTAATTAACAGAACGCAGCTAACAAAAGCCAATAATTCCGTTATAGTGAAATTTTATGCGTTATTTTTCTCTTTTTTTTTTTTAATTGACATATAGAGCGTGACGAATGAGTAGAAACGGACTACAAAACCAGCTGTACGTGCGCGTAATTAACACTCGTGATTAGCCCGTTTTTCACAAAGAGACACGGTGAACCACCGCATTACGCGGTGTTCGAGAAGCATTACATCCCTCGGTGTAGTTTTATCGATTGACGCACCGTTGACGCTTTTGTTCCATTCCCAACAACATTCCTTTTTTTTCCGCCCATTGTTCATTCAATCATCGATGTCATTACTCTTCTGTAATATATTTGATCGCTTTGATCGTCCGAGCGGACGGCCCCGATGCTTTTTGTATGTACACGAGAACTCACACGAGAGCATTTGAACGGGAAATTAACACAGTGGGCACGTCGTACATATATATAGAATCTGTATTGATACCGTTTCTCATATCTATAGGAGTTATTACTCAACTGGACGGAATATATACGTTATACTCTCAACCAGAATCGTAGATATGAACGGAGGAATTAAGTTTTGATGAGGGAAGTTTCCCCAGTTGCAATTGGGGCTCTGTCTGCTCGAGATCGTTACAGGTCGAACTTCGCTGTTACTGCAGTATTGAAACGAACCACCTTTGTACATTTCGAAGCTATGGTTATTCGCGAATAATACTTAGACGGTTCGACGGGTCGTTAATCAAAGTTTCTTGGATCGTTGTAGATCGAGCCGCTTTTCGATGGGTGGACAGTAGGAATTTCCAAACTTTTCACAAAGAACGTTTAACAATAAGATTTTTTTTTTTTCTTTTTTTTTCGAATCGCAAAATTAATATACGGGTCCGGTCCCGTCGAGTTAAGAATACGGAGCTTGGACTGTAGTTAAATGAAGCTGTTTTATGTTTAGTTAATTCGATTCTTCGTCATTGTTATATAAGCTCATTGTGAGCAAAGCAAATTTTACGGCCTGTTTGAAATATTCAAGATTTAACTATAACAGCTCCTTAACCTACACGGGTCACGGGATTACCGGATGTTTGCGCGCATACTGCGGACTAACTGATTAGCTTAATATTCAGGCGTTCGCGGGTGAGGTTTCAGTAGTGGGATATGTATATAGGAGGACGTTGCAACGCTTACGAGGCCGGAAGGATGCTTACCCAATACAACAGCACCGGGACAATGTAACATGGGCTCTATTACCTCCCAGGAGTCTGTATTATATATCGCCCGCAGTGTATTTCAACGATGTTTCTCTGGCCAGACAACAGGTATGGACGAAGTTGCCTTGAGGAAAATTGCATCCGTTCTCTTTTCCTGTAACACCCCTCCGCGCACTAGAGTTATTCGCTGAACAGGCGGCGCCTTCGGGTTATGCGAATAATATCACTTTCATTAACTACGATTATCCAGGTTTGTTTCTACATTAATTGCCTTTTGAACGCAACTTCCGGTAACATTCCGGAAATGTCTAGCAATCAAGTAACGTGTTATTAATACCTACGCATTTTACATCGAAGGAGGAGAAGCAGTTTGCGACTATTAAACATTGATATATCAACGTTTCGCGGAAAAAATTACAGTGATTTATAATTTTTCCGAGAATTTATTTAACTCGGGAAAATACTCAAATGTTTCGATTGTTTTACAAAATTCTGGGTTTGATGGAGTTTAAAAAAGATTTGTAATGAATGACGGATTCGAGAAAATAAAATTACGCGATGTCGAAAAAAAATTGAATTCTCACGTTTGCTCGATGTTCGGTACCAAAGAAATGTATACACCGAACTCGCGAAACCAAGTGAATTCTACTAGTAGATTCAGCTGGCGTTGAATAACCGAACAAAACTTCTACGGAATCGTAAATTTATTTTAATTTCCACTCGAAAAATCCCTCGGACCGAGTCGCATGGCCGTACACCATGCAGCGCTATGCATCGCGAACGCAATGTTAGAACGGAGAGAGTTCCCCGCTCACGTACCGCTCATTATCCATTCAGTGCAAATGAATTTTTAATTTTACTTACGAAAGATTATGCCGCGCGGATTTCTCATTCCTTCCTTTAGCCATGAGATTTGCATTAGGTGCGTTAGAAATAGCGACACTGGTGAGGAACAGACGAGAGAGGGAAAGAGAACACTTTAATTCGGTGTATCCGTAGGGAAGGAAAGACCGAAGCGCCGCGTCTGACCACACGCGGTTTCTACTACTTGCAATGCCATATTTGTAGCTCCGAGTCGTTCGAATGTTCCGCGGTAAAATGCATTAACAATGACACAATCTAAATTCTCGGAGCATTACAAACTTCGAAAATTATTCGGTGTTTATTAATCGACAAAAAAAATGTTTCCAACTTTAGTCTCGCATAACAGTTGATCGCCAACCAAACAAAAACACCAACAATGTTTCTCAATATATTTTCCGATAAAATTTTAGAGCATCGTAAATCATCGTCATCGAATGAGCAAACATTCGCGTAACTAATTCGGCTTCCATCGAATTCGATGTTTCGAGTATTTGTTTTCTATTTTTTTAACGAGCGCTAAGCTGGATACGCGAATCATTGGTCGTAATTCTTGTAAATTAAAACAACGAATGCTAATGAGAAGAAAAAAATCATTGAAATCCTCGCATTCGAGATGACGGGCACCGGAAAAACATATTTTCGTATTTTCATTCACATTTTCCGCTAACGAACATTTAGTCTCGAGACTAGTGCGCAGCGTATATGTCGAGAGTATACATGTATATGAAGCTTAATTAGCGTAGAAGAACTTTAAACTCGGCGCACAAGGCGAGAGAGCGAGGTCTTTATGCGTTCAGCAGGTACATTACGTCTCCGTGTTTATTTTTTGATGGCTGACTCCGGAGGCGTGCACATTTCATGTGGTAAAAAAAAACATATTATCCTGGAAAACCCTGAGCGTCCACTGTACAAAATATCTCTTCGCATCAGGCGAATCTAGTTGAAGCTTTATATAAATGTAGACGAGGACGAGGTAGGGACATGCCTTTGGCTAAAGAGTACCGGTACAAAACATCCGTTGACGTCACAAACGCAAATGTGCATCAAAGCTCATGAAAAAGCCCTGCGGGGGCCTCTTGTGTTGTGCGTATCAGCTTCGCCGAAAGGTTGACCATTATAATAGTTTCATTAACTACACGTACATCATCCCTTTTTTTTATTTACTCGAGAGCCTTCTTTTAAACGGACGAACCTACGTTTTTTCTTGATAAATTAAAAACCTCTCTCCAGAGTAATACCAAAAATGGTACATTCGTAGACCTGCAAATCGACATTAAAACTCGACATTTTCATCAACTCTGAAAGCTCCCGTCGACACTTGACAACACCGAACTTTCTACGGTTGTATAATCAACATTGCACTCCCAGAACCAAACCCACTTTTAATTCTCGCATGGGGCCGTTATGAACAAACATTTTATCAAAATATGAATCAACTTTTAACCACTCCATTGCAATATTCACAAATGAAACAATAGCCCGTGTTTATCAAAGGATAAAAAAGTATATTTAATGGAATTTTATTGTCATTTTTCGTCCTTTAAACATTTTTTTTTATCACAAGTGTCAACGACTGGAAAGTTTGACCAATTTATCAAAATATGAATCGGAATATAAATATTTTATTGTAATACTCCAAATTCGAACAGTAGCTTATCGTAGTTTATCGAAGAAAGGGTTTTTTAATGGAATTATTTTTGTAATATGACTCTTATCCCATTTATTTTGTTTTTCCATCTTTCGTCTTTTTAATGTTTTTTTTTTTTTTTTCAACCTCGAACATCAACGACTAGAGAGTCTGAGTATACAGGGAAGCTAGTTTAGTCAGGGCTCTTGGAGGAGATTGGGGTGGGAAGTGGAGGGAGAAAAGCTCTGACGAGCTGTAGAACTGCCCTACATCCGTACCAGGGAGGCTCTTTACTCTCCGTTCTACGAGTGTTTTCCCTTCGTATACATATGCACGCATGCAAGAGGCTACCCGCTGCTCACCGGATCGTTACACGTCCGCTCGCCAATGCGAAATGCTTTCCGTCGACACGTGAAAAGCATTTGCGTTATTCATGGCAGGTGCCTCGGTACTGCGAACTTTAGCCAAAGAAAAGAGTCAGTCCCTCGTAACTGAGAAAGGCAACGAAAAAAAAAAAAAAAAAAAAAAAAAAAAAAAAAAAACTTACATCGCGCGTCCCCGGAGTTCTGTTTCTCTTATTCGTAGTCGCGAATAATTGAAACAGTCTCGTGAAAACAAATCGCTCGACGCTTCGAAAATTTTCTTCACTCGTGCTTACAGGGTGCAGAAAACAGCAAAAGGTGTTTAACGGCTATTCGTGAAAATTGTCGAAGGAAAACTTTTGCAAAAGGTGTTTCCTTCCTGAGCAAATTAGTACAACATGTGCCACGGCCGGTATACGACGAAAAGGAAACGTTGGGTGGAACTGGGAAACGGGAGAAAACTCGTCGTCGCGTAGCAACAACCCTCTCGTTAAAAAGCCGTACCTCCAAGCTTTATCACTCAATTCAAGTTGCCGGGATTTCGGATTAAAAACGATTATTCTTCATAGCGAGGTGAACGCGCGTTGTACATTTAATTTATCGTAACTCGTTATGCAAATTATACGAACGAATAAAGAGACGAGAGATCAGATTCGTTGCGACTCTGTTTCGCATCATGTTTCGCTCTGTTTTGTCGACTACAATAGTCACGACAGAAGCCTACGGTGAAGATGTATATAAGAGGCTGTAAATTGAAGATTTTACCTGCATGCATATTCATTAAATTCGTTGGGCGCTGTTACGGAAAAGAGTAGGAGATGAAGAGAGAGAGAGAGAGAGACCCTGTCCTAGTGATAAACATAATACCGAAGTACCCTCTTGTCGGAACAATAAACGTCTCGGAGCGTAAAACACTACGACCAACGCTGTTACACTCCCCGGTTCTCCCGGTTGAAGCTGCTTTCCTCGTTATCATTATACCCAAGACTGTTTTATTTGCTAAAGTACTCTCGGGCACCGGCTCGACGAAGACGTTGAAATTGAAAAGTCTGTATTAAAATACACATGCCAGTTCCCCACCCCCACTGTGAATGTATCGCGCAACATTGTTTTCTATGTTTATCTTTTTATCCCCTTTTTTTCGATCGTTCCTTTAATGCCCCTAATTAAATATGTTGCTCCAGCATCGCATTGCATTTCATTAATTTTCTGTAACTCGAGCCAAAAAAAAAACAAAAAATTCAATAGCAAAATGTGACCTAAGCGAATGTACGAAAAAAAAAAAAAAAAACGGCGGTCAAAACAATTTCCGGGGCAATGAGTGAACGTGAACACTGCCGCGTGTCCTCGCCATCGAAAACTGGACGGCAGAACAAAATGAGGTAAATTCAATATGCCGCGACACTTTTCAACGCTATTTTCGTTCCTCCCTATCACCCCTCCTCATACCTCGGGGCAAACCCAGCGGCAATTTGCTTAAGTTGGCAATTAGCTATGATTATATTCGCTTCACCAACGGTGAGAGTAGAGCTGCTCGCGTATTCACTTTGAAAATCAATGCAACTAGACGCGTACACGAGTTTTAACCACGTAACTAACCTTCGTTTCAGAGAAATTTAATACAACTACGTAGATTTTATACTCTCCCGAACATTTTCATAATAGTACAACAGCGGGAGAACTTTGTTGAAAAAAAAAAAAAAAGAGAGAAATGAAGTTTGTAATAACTCGTTACTTTGACGCAGCTGTTACGGACGCCGGCGTTACTAAGGCAAAGTAAAATCGCATAGTTACAGACGATAAGGCTTCATAATAGAGAATTCCATCGAGAAACCATTGTCCGTAGCTGACTACACTCCGAATAATGTAAATTTTGCTTGAAGATCTTCAATGAAGTTACTCAATGGTTCACACTCGATTGGTGATCTCATTCTTTTTTTACTCGCGATTAAAATAAATCATTTCCAGACTCGATAGCTACCGGGTGGCTTTTTGCCCCTCAAACTACGTGGCACTTTGACCGTTTTAGGCATCTAAAAAGTGTATTAACATAGGAATTCGCCCGAACGCTCGAACTTTGGAGGTTACCTAACTATTTCCGGGTTTCTATTATCTCATGTGCGTACTGCCTATTCAATGGGAAGAGATACAGCATGAAAAAAAAAGCCAAACGGAACTGTTTTGTATTCGCTGCGATAACCAAATTCAAGACGGTTTTTGCGTGCCAAAGTAATCTGCTGCGGGGGATTTTCTAGTCGAGTTTCAGTGGCTGAACTATCGTCGTGTACGACAAATACAGCACGACCTTACCTATCTACTATTGCTGGTATTGCGACTGCGAAGTGAAACGAACGAGAAAGCCGAAAACGCTCACGCTTGAGCACCACCCCCGAGTTTCTCCGAGTTATATACCTTTCGCGGAAAATTACTTAGGATCGAGTTAGGGCGCGCGGCGCGGCTGACTCGGAACCGCGAGTCAACCAAAACTCGTTTTGCCATGCTAACCCGTGGTGGATGTTGAGGGCTAAAGCCAGAGCTCTCCAAGAGGGTACGAGAAATTTCGTCTCACGCTCCTTTCACTTCTCCAGTTGCACAGTCACGAGGCAATACGTGCTCGACCGCGCCTGGCTCAGTGCGTTTAACTTGGAAATGTTAATTCCACACCGAAGCAACGCTTCCAGCCAACCGAGCCGGACGATGCTCGTTGCCTGCCGGTGACTTTGTTTTACATCATGAATCCAAATGCGCTTTTCATTATGCTTCGGATAGCACCTTGCTATAACGCAAGCGCACGCATAACAAAATATTATAACCGAGGTTATCAATATTTTCATCGTAAACTTCGTCGAATTCGTTCCCACGATTTTCCCGGATTGCTTAGGTTAGGTTAGGTAGTATTCCCCTTATTCCACCGTATGTATTCCCCTCAGGGTTTTTACGGTTATCGCGAAAGATCGCGAACAATAGCGCCCAATCTTCGATATATCTAAAGGACTATTCCGTAAAATGCTTTTTTCTCTACGAACATTCAACTAATTTAAATTCTCTATTCCAAACTTCATTGACCGGACGTCATAGAATCGCTGTATCCAATTCTGTTAAGTAATTTTTAGCCGTTTTCGTGAACATACCAGACAATGAAATCGCTCGTCTCCGTGAAACGCGTAACTCCCGTTACTTTTTTCCCGTAACTCCCGTTTTACTCCCGTAAAAAAGAAACGAATTATTACAATCGCGAATATAGTTTTCTACAATCACAGCAATGAAGATGAGCTTTTTTTTTACTTTCACAAAGGTGGTAGAACATTAATGGAAAATTAATGACAGTCGAGACACATTCGCCACTGTATGCGCAGCTACTAAGCGCTTCGAGCCACGACCGCCCAGACATCAAACGCGTCCGTGCGCAATTATCTATGATATATCAGCTGGAATGACACAGCGATAACCCCCCGGCATACATGACAATCAGAGGAATTCATTGTGCATTGGTATACCAAGCAGCTGACGTGCCTCTTGATGGTACACCGTTTCGTGTATTTCATCTACCGTAAACTAATTGCGTTGGGACATAGCTTTGGGGAGCTGAACCAAGAGAATTGTCAACTATGTACTCATTGGACAACGCAAGAGTCAAAGGGAATCCAACATTAACTGCAAGTAAACTTTTATCGTATCCCCAATGAATGCAAATGCGTTATTTCGACCTTTTTGCAATCCATTCCTATATCCGTTGATGTTACAAAAAAAATTAAATCAGTCGAAAAATAAATAAATAAAATTTAAATAAACTTTAGGCAAAGTTAGGAGAACTTGCAAGATCACGACTTCGTCTCTTTTCACTTTATGTCATCGTATGTTGAACAATTCATAAGTGCAAAAGCGGGCGCCCCGCTATGTCAACGTGCGCCCCTTACTTTCGAACTATTCGTCGACTATGCCCCGTAGGTTGTTATTTAATCTACGAAGGGTTTAAGTTTTCACGTTGCCATCAACAAATTTTCGACTGTCTCGGATATTTCGAGTTTCTAACGCCATCGAAATTCCTCCCGTTCGTTTACGCGCTCGTGAGGGGTGCGTTTCCCTCTCTACGCTATTAGCGTTTATATCCAAAATTGGAAACTCGGAATGCTTGCGTTACGAGAGAAGCCCGGTCCGGAATACCGCACTGACTTTTGTGTCGTCGTTAGGCGCGAACTTGGGGGGTGGGGGGAGGGGCACCGGCGTTATATATAGTAAAGCGCAGTTCTCGGAGCCTCGTTCCAGCCGGTGCAACATCACCGGCAGTTGAACAAAGTTTTGCATTGCTTCGAGTCCCGTCCGCTCACCCCCTCCCATCGCCCGAAAGCTCACCTCGCGAAATACACCCGCACGCGGTACTCAGCGAGAAATTTAATAAAGTTTTGGATAAATAAACACAGGCGGAAAGAGAAAGCTACGGGTGTATGCCTCGATATACATGCGGCAAGCTGTAAAACAAAAAAAAAAAAAAAAAAAAAAAAAACAGCACAAAGTTTTAAATACAGAGACATAGGAAAACAGAGGGTGTATATAAATACATATGTACGGATGTACGAACGATATTACTGCAGCAGCGGTGGACCGGTGGTCCAGGGAGATTATTATCGTAAAAAAAAAAAAACACCAAAAGATACCTCTGACAATTTCGCGAACGTTCGTGACCTGCATCGATTGTGAAATCGATGGTACGTGACACAATATCGCATCGTCGAGAAGCAAAACGTCTTTAGCCATTCTCGTGGCTGTTGCGGTGTCGCGCCGGCGAGTAAACAAAAGATTGTGGGAAAAATCGGCGGTTTAGCTCCACGGAAAAGGATGAAGAGCAGAATCTTTTCAACGCCGTGGGAGGTCTCTCCATAGAAGTAGGAAACGACCGCAAGGTTCGAGCCAACTTGCTGTCCTTTTTTCCTGTTTATACCGTCTGACGCGGAAGCAAACCGTCCGAAAAACACAAAACAAAAGAGGACTTTTCATCGGGTCGCGATGAATGAACAAAGAGAATTCAATTTTTCTTCAATATTTTCATAGCTACGAAAGCTTATTAAAATAAAGTACAACGAACGTTTCTTGACTCTCGATGATGTTGTTGTTGGAGTCATTCCGCGCCGGTCTGATGAATAACGATAATTCTACTGGCTGCATCCCCGACACACCGATTCATGAGTTACCGGTTTTTTTTATTACGAAAATAAATAGAATTTTGTTCACTTCGAAGGCGCAACGCCGCATTATTTCTTCGAAAGTACACATTCGACAGAATCGGACCTCCTCGATGGTTTATCGGTTCGGCAATTTCAATTTTAACGCTTAACGACGCTCGGGATTATATCGATGATATATCGTAACGGTGTCATTCTGTCGAACTATTGGGTATCGTTTCGATTTTCACCAAACAAATTTATGATCTGAGGTTGGCATACAAGTACGTTGAAGAAGAAGAGCTATTCGTTGAACGTGATCGGTACTTGGAGAAACTTAATGGGCCAACATTTCGGGGTGAACGGGTGATTCTCTAGTCCCTTGTAGACCGCAAAACCATTTCATCGATATACATATGTATATACTATATACTATATATATATAAAGTATATATATAGCACGACTATAGTACGTAGTGTATAGTGCATAAAATCGGCCAGCAAAAGCAGAACACTTATTCCATTTTGTTGGAAACTCGCCAAGTTTCAACTATAGCGGGGTCACGCGGTTCGTCGACCAATAATTTGGCTTTCCCTCTCTCAAACACTCTTCGACCATCTCATCCCGAACTCGCGATATTAACTTTCGCCATTACAATATATTTTAACGCCGATATAACGCGTCTGTAACGAGGGATCGATCGCAAAAACGTGAACCGTCGTTTCTTCCCTCCATTAAACCTATTAATTTTTTTTTGTTTTTTTTTTCTCGGCTCACGATCCCAGAAAAAGACTGAAACATTCGCGGAAACGTGATCGCGCGAAAGAGGGCTAACGAATTGTATGGAAACGTAATGAAAACGGGCGAATAAGTACATAAGTTCGAGAGAGATAAGGGAGAACGAATCTTGTCTCATGCATCGAACATACAGCACTCAGAGGGCTCAGGTGTCTCTATTCGAAATGGTATGCACAGAAGGAAGAGTAAGAAAGTTGGCCACCGGTGTACAGAACTCGTAGCTATAAACTCGGTTCTCGTGAATTTCAAACCGGAAGTTCAGATATACCTGATGTCACTACAGGGCCTTCGACCTGCATGCAGGTCGAAGCTGAAGCTGCCGCAAACACTTCTACCGTTTCTACTGTTCCGTTTCACCCGCAGCCGCGCCCCCCTTCCGAAACATTCTTTTATTCCCAGCGACTGTATCTCTCGGCTCATGCTAAACTTAGTCAAACTTTCGGGAATAGTTTGAATAGTACGCAGAAGATTGCAACCGCTCATAGATATTCTCTCCTATAACCCCTTCGCCAGGGAACTCAATGTATTTCGAAATATTACGATATCCATTAAAAAATATTTTTATATATTTTTCATATTTTCTTTCATGGGAAAACAATGAAATTTGTTAATTATAACCGGCAAAAAATCGGTCGAAAATTTAATAAAAAATTTTTCCGAATCATTGTCTCGTCAAAGACAATTCTTCTGTTCATTCAATTGCCCTCCAAACATCATAGAGGACGTTGATTTTAAATCCGAAATGCATCCGTCAAATTTCTCGCATTCCTCGCGAAATGCACTCGTAAATTGATCGAAAAATGCGAAAATGATATGGTAGTACCAGTGGCATTTATGATTTTACGATTGCTCGCTTGTAAAAGCAATTCTCCGCTTGTCCGGCGGATTTAAACGTTCTGCTCGCAAAATTCCGCATTGGTAATTAAAAATCGCGATTTTCGATGCTGGCGATATTCTGCTCGCTACCAGAGCAGTTGATACAGGATAATCATGGAATATTCAGTGATAACAGATATACGTGTAATATCCGGCAATGGCGTCGACGCCTTTCTCATACGTTCGCCAATTCGTATTAATAATCATATTTTGCCGAGAAAAAAATTAGTTTAACAAGTTTCGGGGAAAGTTGATAGGACGATGCGCACTAACCTCTCTTGGATGCGTGAAAACTGTCCTGAGGCGATATCTCTTCAATCTGAGCGCTGAGCCTCGACCTCGGAAGTATGTCCCTGTTGGCGTTGATCTTTTCCACTGCGTAGCGAAAAGCCACCGCCTGCTTGTTGTCCGACGGATGAAACAGCCCACCTGGGAAATCACGAGTATATATATGTATATAGAAAGATATATAAACACATGAAAAATCATCTGCACCGCGTTCTATAGCCTGGTAGCTTGTACAGCGTACACTTGGTATTAAAGTCCGTATTTTAACGAGCTGATCTTTCCTCCGTCTCGCCATACTTAGTTTCTACTCCTTCGTGTGCTTTTTCTCTTTACTCTCTTTCGTTTCGTCATCAGCCAACAAGACGATTCGTCGTCGGGACTTTTCTTTGGCTCTTCGACGTCGAATGAATGTCGACGTCGAGGGAATAAAGAGTGTCTACTCGAAAAAAAAAAAAAAAAAAAATGGCTACATCAGTTTCCTAATGCCAGAGACGGAACCGTCCAGAACTCGTACCGACTCATCTTCAACACAATCTTGCCTCGTTAATTCTTCAAACATTCCACTCTGAATATTTGCATGGATTTCTGTTTTTTCTCTTTTTCGCGACTGCTTATGATTTGTTATTACCACTGCCACTGAGAAGGGTAAGAGCTACTGGTATACGCAAGCATATCGATTGAACGCAGCTATGCAGTCTCGATGTGCAGTTACAGCTGTAGGGCAAAGGTACGAGTAAAAAAAAGTGCATGACCCTCGTTATAACCTCGTCGAGGGAAATCTGTCGAGCGAGAATTTTTAATAATATATCGACGGAAATTGCATGAAATACCTCCGTCATCCAATCGTGATATATAGTCCTCGTGACTGAAATCAGAAATACGTCTTTTTCCGTCGGCAATTTTGTAAATGACGTTTTTTTTTCTTTCGTTTATTCTTTTACATGAAAAAAGGTTTTTTTTTTAATATTGAATTAAGTGTTCATCCTAATTTAAAAAAATTAAATTTACATTAGTTGCTGAAGTTTTCAAAAATCTTTCCGTTTGTAAATTCATGAATCATTTTTTTATTTTTCTGCACCGAAAATTCCTTTTTTAAATTGTAATCAGATTGTTATTCAGCGTTTTTTTAATGAAGTTTAATTCATTTAGTTGACAATTTTTTATCGAGTCACGTGTCAGGGAAACACGTGCGAATGATATAAAAGCCAACGAGGCTAAGTCGTCGACCTCGTTGAATGGAGATAAGTCGTCGAGACACAAGTGGAGAAGCACCCAAACACAGAGAGGCATAGAAGAAGTTCACGATTCTGGGGAACGAGAGACCCAGAGAAGATGCGCGCACGGAGTGTTCCGTGTTCGCGGCGTGTTGATTCAATAGTCTTTCCGTAACGGTTGCGGCAAGAGAGGCGAAGTAGAACGGTTAGGATGGTTTTGGCCCGAGAGGTCGTGAGCTTCTCTATGGTACCAATGTGCGGTACGTTTCGCGGTACCTGTCGTCGACACGTAACATGCCGGCAAGCGTCTTCCCGAGCAGGATAAATCGTTCTTGGAACATTTGCATTCTGCCCTCTTGGCCGACTCGACTCCAAGCGCTTCTTCTTCCGCACCCCCCAACACTTCTTTGTGTATATCTATGTCTCAGGCGAACCGAGGCTCCCCCGCAGTGTTGTCTCAGGGGTAGAAAACACAGTCGTTCGCAGAACCATAGTGGCGAAAGGTTTGTATGATTCGAAACTACTGGCAATGGCCTTTCGGGTCAAATGGAGAAAGGGTTTTTCTTGCATGGTGCACTGACTCGCTGGTTGGAAGATATACGAGCTTTTCGATCTATCGAATCGAAGTATTGGTTCAGTCGAAGTTTATTTTTATTTTTCACGAGAAAAATGTCCCTACCTTCGATAAAGTACACTGTTGACAATAATTTATGAAGACTTTGTAATACATTTTTTCTGCATCAAAGCAACGCGCACAATAATCTATTGATGTGATTTTAAAAAGAATGTCCGCGTTATTCAGCAAAATTTTATCAAGATCTGGAACTGCAGTTTTTTAAAAATTGTCATAAAAACGTTGAAAAATATTGGAAATTTCTCAATTTCTTTCGGTTGTTTCCCATTGGACGCAAATAGCCAATAATTTCAACAATCGCGCTACTCGTAGCTCGTATATTTTGGATGTTAGACATTTTGCGGTACGCAGTTAATTTCGAGTGGTAATAGAAGGCTGCTGGCGGGCTTCGATATCGAATGGTCGGTTCGAGTAGTTACACGGAAGTGAGGATTGCATGTGTGGCTCGTCCGTAGGTCATCGCATCAATTATTGGACGGACAGTAGATAGAAAGAGAGATAGGTAACAGAGGCTCTCTGTCGTTGTTCGACGGGGGCCTGGAGGCTCGAGAGTCAGTAGACGCCGCTCTCCCAAACGTTTCCAGATCGCGCACACCTCGTAACTGGCCAGATGGGAAAATTTACCTCGTAAATCGAGTTTCGCCCGGTATTCATCATAGCAGAGGAACGAGAACGAGGGTGGAGCATACATAGATATAGCATATACATTTATCAATATATATATGTGCGTATATATAGATAGATATGTGATGCAGTGGAGTACTAAACGCGAGCTCGCTGATGCTCGGCCCGTTGCCTCTGGACCACGAATTATAAGCGAGGTCACTGAGGGATTTATGCATCTCTCGGCACTGAACAGCACCGCCCGTTATCTGCCAATTACAGTCAAGGAACTGTGGCCGGTTTTCAACTATTCCCAACAATCGGATTTGACGCTGAAAATTTCTCGTTTACGTCCGACGAAATGAAGGAACGCATGAACACAGACGAGAATTTCGTATGCATAACACGAATATCGAAAAATAAATGAACGTTAATGTTTTTTTATCATTATTTTCATTCACTTTCCGTTCATCTTCGTCAATCATTTCTCTCTGTTGAATATTTCATCGGTAGGTTTGTTGGAAATTCTTTATTACGATTTGCCAAAACTAGTTCTGCATCGTTGATGGAATTTCGGAATGTGACGAAAATCAGTGGAAAATTGTTACGGATGCGGTGGAATATTTCATCAACAAATTTAACAGCTCATTTGATTATGTCGATACAATAAATGCGCGTTGATGAAAAATATTACATTTTTTTTTTTTTTTTTTCATCGAGTTTGAAATGTCGATAATATAGATCTCCGGCTGTGAAAAACGCGTTACTTCGTTTCACGCCGGATATATCAACATTTCATAGGTTTAATAAAATTTATATCTATGATGGAATTTAAAAAAAACGCCAACAAAAATCTACTTCGTTACATTAATAATTGTCTACCTGCCACAATATTTTTATGAGCCACGCTGAGGTGTCTCGTTACATCTCGAGGAAAGTCCTCTTTCGTGAGTGGATCACCGGGATGTAACGAGAGCACTCGGGAGGCAGTGACGCGCGCTCGGGATATCACCGTGGGAGGGACGATAAACCGTCCAGCCTTGATGTAGCTGCATCCGGCGTGCTACTTCGACTGGGGAGGGTTGGTACGGATCCTACGGTAACGTCAGCAAAAATGTATAGGAGCCATAAAAGCTGTGCTGGATGGGAAAAAGTGGAGCGACGGCCCCGAAGCCTTCTATCTTTTGATTGAAAACTCGTACCATCGAACATAATTCAATAGATTTTTCCCATCGGAGAGTGGCATACCCGAGTGACACGCGCATCAAATGTACCAGTCGCTCGCTTCGCGAACTCTACGACTTATATTCGCTCGTTACTTTTTAAAGACAGATTCTCCACGAAACTTGGGGTTTCGGCGGAGTGATGAACAAAAATCAGCTCTCAAATTCGGCAAAATTTTTTTAAACAAATGTGACTTTGTTAAAAAAATTAAAATTTCAGAGAAATTGAGAGAAATTTATTAGGCACCCTTTTGATTATTAATGGAGAATTCTCGCGGGTCTATTATTCTATTTATCTCGTATTGTACATACTCGGCAAAATAGAGAGGGTCGTCCGGAGGCTGACGACTATAGGGACAAAGCTGTGGGAACTATCGATCCATAACTCTGCTATTAGTCGCATATTAACTTCGTTAATATGTCGCAAATGTGGTTTACCTCACGGTACAATGTGTCAGGTGGAGCGATCGCAAGGGAGTATTGAATCCCATCCATGCTTCGTAATATCTAGTACTCTCAATGGTCCTAATTTGCCGCGTACTTCGATTCATTATATATATATTTCCCTTTGGACGACACAATAATAATAATGAACAAGTATACCATGTTACTCGAGCAAATGAAAACCGTTTCGAGAATTCCACGAATATGTGTAATTGAAGAGTTGGTCTTTATTGTGGCCCTTCGTTAACTCTCCAATTTACAGCAATCAAATGTCTATTGAGCAAATTTATGAACACATTACTGTGGCGTATCGATGTAACAAATTTTGATCGCAATATTCGTCAGAGTTAATACGACTAATGAAACCAATGCCAGAAAGGACGAAGTTCAATATTTGGTATTAAACTGAGGGATCACCATGTAAATTAATGGCACCGAGCCGCATGAACGGCCGTAATAATTTATAAAAGGTCAATGTGCGTGTATTATTACATCTCTATAACGCCACGCCACAGCGCCTAGAATACAGCAACTCTCAAAACATCAATGTATATTCTGAGAGTAAAGCCCCAACCCGATGGTTAAGGGAAGGAGGATGCTGAGGCCCTCATACATGCGGTCTATAGATATTACAGATATTTTCCCAATTCTCTTTAATGAAATTTCATTTGACTTTCTGTTTGAATATCTCATCGAATAAATTTAATCCGGTGAATTGAGTAGCCGGAACAAATTTTAGTAGGGAATTTTTGTTTTTTTTTTTGGGTTTAACGGGTTCCGTTAATTCCCCGAAAATTCCGATCGCATTGAGCACGAGACTCGGCTGGCGTCCTAAAAATAATTCTGTGATCTTGAACGAATTTTTGTGGCCATTCGGGATACGAGTTTTGGTTTTTCGTGAAAATTTTGAAAATAATATCGCGCAGTCAACAATTCATTAAATAAATGAATTGTTTAGTTTCTTTTCCGCTCGCAATATATATATGGAAACGGAAGAACTTATTGGTCCTATTATAATTGATTACAAATTTAATATTTTTTTATTTACATGTATAAGATTTTTTTTTAATAAAAATGAAATAGAAGAAAATTTAGAACGAATCAAATTTTCGAATTTATATTTAATTGCAACCTAAGATCGTGGACAATAAGATCGTGAAGCTGAAGAAGCTTGACGCGACTTTATAATTCGGAGCGTTTGCGGATGATAAAATAAGTTATTCTCGAGCTGTACATTTTTTTTTTTCTCGTCGCTCGTTTGCGATCGATAGAACGAATGAAACAGCGAGAAGGATCGTCGACGGATAAAAGTTGGAGAGAGAGGCCGATACTTGCATAGCTCCTCATTCATCGTGAGAGTCTATATCTCGTTATAACTCCCTCTTTTTTCGCATTGAAAAAACGTCGTGGAAGATACTCACCTATCCCAATGTGCTCAGGAAGAGCGGTGGCGTGGATGGCGAAGAGCCCCAGCAGAAGCCACCTCACGGCCATTTCCGGTTCCGGTCCGCTGTTGCAACTGCACCGACGCCACCGCCGACGTTTCGCCTCCTCCGCAGCCTCCTTTCACCTCGCAAACTCGCGACGTTAGCCCAGTGCACTCCGGCGCCGACGCCGCGAAGCTCCTTTGCCACCCTCGAAAGAGGCTCACGCCACTGGAAAACAAGGTAGAAATGGCAGTTCATTAAAATGCACGTTGAGCACTCTCCATCCTTCAACTTCCTCGCACACAAATATTCAGCGACCTTTCTCTCATCCACACCCTTGCATATAACATCGTCGACCCGTGAATGTGAACTCTGTGTCTGTTAATAATATATCATGAATTATCTGCTGCTCTTTTTCATACGGCGATCCCCTCTTTTTTCTTCATTCTTTATGTATATATTTGTTTTTATTCTCAACGAAGGCTGTACGTGATGAAAACATTTTTTTTTAACACAATTATAAATTTCCATAGACCGCGCAGCCACGCAACTGTGGAGTGCTAATGAATTTTAGGCTTAACACGTTATATCGAGAAGGCTTGAAATATGGCTTCGAAACGTCGATCATAGTCGTTCGTGGGCAATTTACATTTTTATCCACATCAACCGTGTACAAAGGGAATGTATAGATGAAGAGACTCGAAATCTATCGATAGAGTTTCCTTTGAAGCGATGATAATTGGATAAAAGCGATGCGATACCCCACAGATCCTGCGTAGAAACTAAATTCTCTGTGTCGACGGAAGAAGGGAGGAGGCGTTTGGGGGATTATTCGTCGACGCGTGGTATTTCCGTCGGGCCAGTAAGTGAGAAAGCGCGTTCGATAACGGCTCAAAGTCGACCGAATGAAAAAAAAAAGGCTAAGGTTTAACGGTTCTCTATCGATTTGTGATCGTGTATTGCGAATGCGCGAATTTCCACAGTTGGCCAATTGTACGCGATCTCAATCGCTGATACAAACGTGCCGGGTTCGTACTATTCCACCGATCGGCGTTGTCTACCGTATGAATGATCGAACGAACAATGTGGTGAAACAAAAGAGATACAGAGTTTCAGCTACGTAGAGATGGAAACGTAGAAAATTCGGTAAAGGAAATACGAACGTTGTACAAATGAAAAAAAAAAAAAACGGAGCACAGTCGAGTAACGGGAGAGCTGCAGCGACGCCAGCCGCACGTATATGTGAACTGAATTTTAACGAATCCTTCTTTGCCTTTGTGTCCGACCGCTAATCCCTCTCTCTTGGCGACCCCACTGTCTAGATTCTGTTTCGTGGAAGCTACGCTTAAAATTTATATTGTACTCGAAGTACCGAGCGCGCTTTTGCGGAACGCGAATTCAACCCCTTTTCACCCCCATTCCCCCATCCCCCGTAATTCATCCTCGCTATCTTTCTTCCTGTCTATTTTCTTTTCCAACCGCACCTATTTTCCTCACGACGAATCGTGCCTGAGAACAGACTACGGGGCTTCGCAGCGAACGGCGCCACTCGGGGAAAACCAACAAGTTACATTCTATTCTTATTCCCCGTTGGACGATACTGTCTGCGAAGAATGTACTTGTCGCGAGAATTTTAGTTTTTTCAAATACAATATTTTTGCGGTATATATACGCGATGAGATTGGAACGCCTACGGTGCACAATTCTACGGAAAGCGTTTTACAAATTTTTGACACTTCATCTGTTTGTGAGATTGGAAAAAAGTTCTTTTACAAAAATGGAAAAAATTCCCCACTGAAAGATTCTTCTTCCCGAAAAAGAAGATATTCATCGATAAAACAAAAAAAGGAAAATTAATTTTACAGCTTTACGGCACGTTGTGCGTTTAAGTGTCTATAGCACATACGCAAATTTAACGTAAGGAGTTTAGAAATGTATATTGGCTGCCCTTCAGGTCACCGGATGAAGGATAAAACCACGACGAGTAATTGGATAGGTACAGAGAGCATACCTCGGAGGTACAGTAAGGATGGAATCCAGTTGCGGCGAAGTAATTTAAAGCGAGCAACGAGTTTAACTATTTAAACGGATAAAAATAAAAGGGAATATAGGATGACGTTGAGAGCCCGTCGAGAGTCCATTTTTTTGCGCCTCCTTCCTACGATACAGTACTGTAAAATTTAGGAAAACCACCATCCGTTCACTATATTTCTTTCCCTTCTCGCTTGTTTCTCTTATTTTATCGTACAACTGGGGGGGGGTGTAGGAGAGTCGAGCGAAGAAGAAAAAAAAAATCGCTTTCCACGCGCAAAGCTCTCGGGAATTCCAATACCATTCGTTGCCTCGCCCGAGTGCACGTGGGAGACACCTTTTTACACGGGGAAATTCTAGTTTCAACTGGAAGCCAAGCAACGCCGGCGATGTTTTTCCTGTTGAAAACGTACCGCCCGCACGAGAAACATATATACACACACCCGCCCGCGCTCTCGCTCTCCCTTTCTCTCTTTGTATACTCTGCCAGAATACGCCAACTGAATTCCCATGCAATATACTTTGGAAATAATACGACGCGGGACAGAGCGAACGAGAGACGACAAACAAAAAAATTACCCACCGGATTATTAATTCAACGCAAATTTTTTTTTTCTTAATCTTTGCTTAATTTAGCGACGCTCCGCGGCTATTTAATTCATATTTCGAAAAAAAAAATGATAAAAAAGAAAACAGCCAAATGAATTTACGAAAATGTATGGAAATTCACGCGATTAGGACGTAGAAGAAAGAAAAAAAGACAACACCAGCAAACAATGGCAATAACGACGAGTACAATTCCACTTGATCCTAATAATAATAAACGTCTTCAATGTACTTTAAGTGTAATAAACTTTTGTTTTCCACTGTGGCGTAATTTAATAAAGCGTGTGATGCATCGTTAAGTTAAAGACGATGCGAACTTTATTGCGTTGAATTTCCCTTTTGACGCGGCAATAGCGGTAAAACGGTGTTCTTTGAGAATCTTCGAGAAAGAAAATTCGTGCGCGAAGCATTTCGTTGCATCGATGAAACATCATGGAAACGAATTGCCTTCGAGCGTATAGACCAAGTTTGTGTCTGAAATGCATGCGCAGCCGTGCAATATAAATTCGAGTAAAAAAAAAAATGAAAAATAAGACAATTTGATATACCAATTCAACGTGTGGGCGTATCGTGTACGATAGTATATTTATCGAAGCGAAAGTCTAGTTGAGGAAAATTGAAGGCGTGCGTCATGAAATTGTTGGTATAAAGTATCGCGGCAGCATGTCGTATTACCCGTGGATTGGAAGGGAGGGATGGAAAGCAGGTAGGAAACGCCACTCGTTGTGCGCTCTCACATATTAGAATATCCCGCGCGCGATCGTTTCCATCGACGAAAACCAATTTTCTCGTTTACGCGTATAGCCTGGTAATCCTTGTAGTACGAAGCGAGCTACTCGACTCCGCTCGTAGATATCAAACGTGGCGGTAGATGGCGAGGGGTTGAACGGGGGAAGGAGAAACTATAGAGTGCACAATATACATTCGCGTGCAACTTCGTTCTTCGTGAAAACGTTCGTAACCGTAGAAAATAGCTTTCCGTAGGTAGTGCAAAGCTTTCCCTATCTACATCTCGATGTGAATGTTTTGTATTTCACAGGACGTTCCAAGGCATCGTTTTCTCAATAAAAATCCCATTTATCGGGTAATCGCGGCAAGAAAGAATGATACAGATAAACATGTTATATTGACGATTTCGCGCTCTCCCCATTGTTGTTCCCGGGCTTCTTGCGAACGCTTCCGCTCGAGACCACACTTTGTCTTCCGAATTATCTTTCGCGATCGCGAGGCGAATGTGAGATCGATATGCACGTGTCGTTTAAAAAAAATAATCGGGGAAAAAAAATAAAAGTAGAAAAATGTGATCATTCGCATAATAAATTTTAGTATACATTATACTATAATATGTAAGAAAAAAAATTGGGAAAAATAAAAAAAATTTCGTCGATGATAAAAAAAAAGACGATATATACGCAAGAATGACTACGAAATCGATTCACGTAAATGGAATAAACAAGGGACTATTGGTTTATTTCGTTGGGCGGAATGTGAAAGGAGCGTAGTTGAAAAATTCCACGATGCAACGAGAAATATTCGAGAAAGCATGTGAAACGTTGCTTGGGTACGTCGAGAGAAAGAGTCCGACTCGTCGTCGTCGGGTTCTCGGAAAGGTTGCAGAGAGCGTTTGGTACGAACGACATCGACTATATCGCCTCTGCCAGTATCCGCTGGTGCAGGCGCGCCTCTGTCGTCTTCACTTCTCTCGAGACAGGGCGACGAAGACAGGGACGTGGACGAGCAATTTCAAGAAGAGATGCCGCTCTTGCTGCTCATCCTCCTGGTCGCGAAGAGCGGCTGCTGCTGCTTCTGCTGCTGCCGACGACGTCGCGCGCCTGCATACCCACGGGAGACGTATATTGACTTCACCGTGTACCACGCCAACTTTCCGCATTAAGTCGTCGCTCGTATGCCACCGCCAGACTCACTGAACAATGCGAAACTACACCAAGAATTTTTATTTGACGGTGTATGCGTTCGTACAACCGTAGGAATAAAACGTACATACATCAAACGGTTTATTCATCCTATCGGAACATGTGTTGCATACAATGGTGTATGTTGTTGTCTTGCAACGATCAAATAATTTTTTTTCATTTTTACATCGATTAACTGATTACGCTTAAGAAGAAAGAAACGTGAGATAAGAGAGTATAAGTAAAAGAAAGTTACAGTGAAAAGTGAAGTTAAATTAAAAATCATAAAATTATTGCACTTGGTAATTCAAACATATTTTTCTAATTTTTATAATTACGGAAAAGCAATTCGGGGAAAAAAAATCAAATGAAAAAGCAAAGAGCGACATGCGCCGCGATCTCGATGTAGTAGTACCCTAAATAAGTAGTGTATGTCGGTCCGTACCAATATTCATTGCACGCAAATGCAATGAACTTGATTTGCTTAAAAAATGCTTAAGTCTCGATTTTTCTGCTCTTCCGCGTCTCTACTACCGTTTGTAGAACGGGTGTCGCAAGACACTGGCTACCCAGGTGTCAGGGACCTCCGACTCCCGAGACACAGGTCGACAGCGTCGACGTACTTTGAGAAACTTTTATTTTCCGTCGTATACGTGGCGCGCATCCCGTACGATCTTAGCTGCCGCCACCGTATATCGCTGTAGCAACGAGCATCCGAGTATAAGATCCGGCTAAGGGAGGGTTGAAACCCCCGCGTCGCTCTGTCATTCGCGCGTTCCACACGCTGTTCAATTTGCGATCACCCGAAGAGATGGGCGCGCATATTACGCCGGCGGGATGCAAAGCCAGGGGGACAAAGAGTACGAGGATCACGTACGTCAAGGGATTGTGAGGGACGGGAAGGCGCGACTGGAGCGTCATAAAAGCGCGTTATGACCGAGATACGACGTCTGCCTCGTTCAGCCTCTTATTTCTCTCACTCCGTACAAAATACTTTTCGTCGAGAAATGGAAAAATAAGAAGGATCTCCCTTTCGTGCCCCGCATCACTGCACCACGCGATGATTCCTACCCATCGCGCGATGGAATTTCTCAAGAATTTTTCACTCAACGAGATAAACGACAGACGCTTAAGCATCGTTGATAACAACTGCATTAACGTTGATGAAAAAGCTCCTTGTGGAACACGAGTTGTCGTACTAAAATTCAGGTAGAATTCTATCAAAGTGTATCGAAGTCTCGTAATGCCGTTAAATTAACAATCTCGCGCGCGGAAGAGGATAATCAAAGCAACGTATAGAAGCGCACCACTCGTGTATCGAAGATAAATTGAAGTTGCATCGGTTATCGGACCATAAACGTGCGGGCGATGAGATTCTTATGGGTCTAATTAAATTGTAGAATCGTTTTGCAGCTACAATAACTGTATCAACTCGCATTCCTATTAAAAAAAAATCGCTGTCCGGATTTTATGAATTGCCGCGCGTTTAATGGCCCCCGAAACATTTTTTTTTAATTTCTTTCGTCGGTGTAGGGAAATATTCAATAATCCGTTTGTTTGGCAGTTATCGGGTTATTTCAATATCGTTTGAGCTTTACACGCTTCTATGATTGAATAATTGATATTTGCAACGATTCGCTATCACCGTTATTTACTTATATCAATACGCAATACTGTATTGCATTGCGCTTATTACTTGTTCTTGGAACGCAACCGGTAATTAAAGTTTGGAACTGATATTCGAATGTATTTTCTAACTGTATCGAATATCCTAGCAATCTAGTAGTGTAACAATGATCGCGATAATCCACTGATAATACATGACGTCTCGTCATTCGTACGTGCGATTCACACCGGTTTCATTGGAATCTCTGTTTGTCCCGAAGCTTCCTGCTGTTTGCAATTCCTAAATCTCGGACAGTAACCCCGGTGCTTGATCACCGTCGCGCGTGCGTCGACACACATTGCAAATAACAATCAATTCGTAAATCGTCGGATGATCGGAGAGCACCACTGCGAGGCATTTCAACGCCTCGCGCTTCCGCTCGAAAACGATATAAATTAGATGTTACGTGTTTTGAATTTCAATTCACTGCGTTGTATTTGTTATTGCGATAAATTTTCGTCTCCTAAATTTACTGATTTTCGATACAAAAGCGATATTATTTTTGTTATCTTTGTAGTAATGTCAACATATATATATATACATTTTTTTTCATTTTTATTTTTTTTAGAATAATATTGGTGGACAAAATCGATCGTAATGGGGATTTTCGATTTTACATGGCATTGCGCATGCCGTTGAACAATCACATTCAATTTTTAATAAAGATTTATAATTGGCTTCCATTGGCGAGTGATCGAAAGATAGAAAACGAAAGAGTAAAAAAATGGCCACTACACCTTTGGAAAATATCATCTCCCTGTTCGATTCCACGTATCGCCCGCTCGATGGTGATCCCATGATGTCATTCAGATCCAATCATTTTTCAAAAGACACGCATTCCAATTTAGCAAAATGAAAAAATATCGTGTTTTTGCACCGTTGTTTTTTTTTCTGCGCTTGACAAGCCTTTTTGTTTGATGACAGAGTATTAACGTACCGATATGCCGATGAAAATAATAAATATCGGTGAACAAAATATGATATGGTATCGCATATCATGCGAAAAAATTGCGTTCACGATACAGAATTGTGTGCGATACGTCCCCTTTTTTCTTTTTTTTTGTAAACAACGCATTTAATTTTTTTTTTTTCGTGAAAATATGATGCGAATGTTATGGATACGTCCCCCCGATGGATCAAATAAGAGATACCGAGTCGAAAAAGCGTTTGAACTGAAAGAGAACACGCTATTGGTATCGATCCCGTGTACCTTCTTCTTTCACCTTTGCTTTCACGCTCGGGGATTCGCATAAAAAAAAAAAAAACCATTCATGCGACATCGAAAATTCCTATCGACACGATACATGGAGTCCGCGATTTTACATTCATGGAATCATAGTGTTTCATGCAAATATCTTCTCGTCGTTGACACGAATGCGGCTTTCATCATTGAAGTTCGACGACACTTCGCAATTTCACGGGAGTCGCGCTTAGTGAGAAGCGAAAAGGATTAATTAGATTTTTTTCACGGTTCCCTGAAGTCCGGTGCACACAACGAAAAATCAATTTAATAAAAGAAAACTAGAAATAAAGCTATCGCTCTGTAGATCGGAGGAAAAATCAAGAATAATCTTTTTTTTTATCATTTTTTATCACAGTAAAGAGCATTTAAACAGTTTGGTTAATCTCTCGTGAGAGATATTTTTCAAATAAATTTTCGCGTTTGCTTATCCCAAGCTAACAAGTACCTTTGGAGCTTTGGGATTGGACTTGAATCGGTAAAATATCTTTAGTTCAAATATAACAAGCGTGTTCGAGGGGCAAAACCCGTGATATTACGAGAGCTCGAAATAGAATGAATTTCTCTGTACCAAACTGATAACTTCCCTGAGTTGCGTCGTTCCATAGAATCTTCAGACATTCCATAGGAATCATTTGGAAAAGGTTACAGTGTATACACGGAGATCTACCCGGAGGCAGGATTTACTCGCGAAGTAAATCTGAAAACCGAGGAACGTGAACGCGTGGGAGTTCGGAAGGGAAGGAAGGAACTTGAGCCGCCGTACAGTAGCTGGACGAATTACGATTATCCGAGATTCAGACGCGGCACCGAATAGACCGACCGTTACCACCGGCTTCGAAGCTCTTTCTGGCGGGGTACCGTTGCCCACTGAAATCGTTACGACGAGGACAACGGGACGAGCTTATAGCCATATATTCTTCGATACAACCATCTTCTCCCCAATACGGTAAATCCTCTCGTGTTTTCCCATTCGCGAAATTACATTGTACGATATAGCGTCTCTCCTCCCTATCCGTCGCAATATAGAATCGCGGAGTCTCATATTCACGACACAATGTAATTGGATTTAATTACATTTTTACGACGATTTTTACAGTTTTTTTTTGTATAAAACAGACATTTTTTTAATCGCATCATTAAATGAATTGTGAATAATTGAATTTATGATTTACGAAAACAATGGTCATGTTTCAACATCGCGTTGTGCTCTATTCACATTCAATATAACCATTCGGGATTCTCTTCTCAAAAAGTGTAAATAACGGAAGACTCGTCAAAGCAATTGAAGACAATTTTCCGCGGCCCGAGGGACGATAGAGACTTCAGATGAGGAGTCAGAGAAGGAAATGATAGACGCGCAAATAGCTGTCAGTAGAAATTTTCTACGGCAATATTATTAGTGAGTTGCTGCGAGTTGAACAGCGCGCCAAGGAGCGTTAAAGCACTGTGAGACCGATGCGCATATACTCCATCTCTCGATGGTCTACAAGTATCTAACAAAAGTTTGACGCGCTCTCTCTCCCTTGACGAGAAAATTAAATTCCTTCTTTGCGTCTCGTCGCCTCCGTTATTAGATATATGGCTTCTTGCCGCTCGGCACTTACTTTCGCAACTACGGATAATCCAACTAGCAGTCGCGGGGGCGCGGTCTCTCTCTCGCATGCAGTCCAATATATAATTTAGGAAGGATGAGGCACCGCCGCGACACACTCGAGAACTATGGTACTTTGTAATTTTCCTGATACATAGGCAATTCGCAAGTTTGCAAATGTTCGCCTCCTCTCTCGCACTATATCACGCTGCAACGAAGTTCTTCGGCGAAGTAGTAAAAGTTTGCGACATTCCCGAATTGCTAAATGACTTTTGATGCTCTCACGATTTTCCAGTTTTATGCGAAAATAAACGATAGCATAGAGCCGAAGCTTTAATTGCATTTTTTTTTCCTTTTTTCTCGAAGTTATCGATAACGTCGAGAATAAAAGGGGACTTTTCATCCACTTTTTATCAGATAAAAAATAATAAATAAACAGTAAATAAGCAATTCTATAGTTTGAAAAAAGGAACGACTCGATGTGTCAATAAATAGCTTCTGTCCTCAAGAATCTCGCCGTATCTTAATGCGGGACCGGTCGTACGTGCTCACCGGTGGAAAGATCGAAATGGAAATTGGATCACGGATGAAAGCAACTTCGTACCGTTCCACCGCGCTCGCGCCACTCGATAGTCCAAGATTTACCGTTAATTCAGATCTACGAAGATTTCACCGAGAAGAGAAGGGAAGAGGGAGGGTGGGGGGGAGGGAGAGCCCACTGGGAGCTCGCGAGAAGTAGTCAAGTGTTATTCGTGCAATGGGGTCTTCGTGGATTACGACCTCGACGGGGGTTCTCCCTACTACCACCTCTCCTTCTCCCTCGTTCACCCAAGAAAGCGAGTAGCACAGGCCGGCTTCGGGAAGCTGAGGCTGATCTGAGACGTGAGTAAATTTATCCGAAGATCGTACTCCAATATCCGATCGAGCGTCCGGCCAATTTACGATAAATCGATTTCGATCGGGAGGGCTGCTGCGCGACGCGTTGGACGACAACGGCAACGTTCGATCGGCTTAAGCGCGAAAAATACTCGTCGACTCTCAACGATCGGGAGGGGTCCTTTCCCCGACGCTTTTTCCCGCGAACTTCGCTTTTTCGAGGGGGAGCGGGTAACGAGAATACGTGATTGAAGTAAACGAAAGAAAAAAAAAATAATCATCTTTTTGGTGCAGCAGACCGGTGTAAAAAAATAGATGAAAAAGTGAGATGAATTTTATAGCTCGCTAGCATTTCATGTGTAAACCTACGTGGAACTTGTTTCATTTTCATGTACGCGGAATTTTGATTTCTAATATCGTTACCGCGTCCACAAGTAACGCTTCTTACCGTTCCTTCGTGTAGAGTTGCACGATAAATTGATACGCGCGAAATGCGAATACGAATGATTACCGTCGTTATCTTTTGATACGATAACAATAACAACCACCAATAGTTGCCCTTCGGCTTGAAACCCGAAACGTTGAGGTCTCGCGCTCGTGTTGTTGCGCGGTAACGAACGAGAATACTAAAACGTTACGGAATTCCCAAGCGCACAACCGACAACTCCCTGGCGATTTTTCGGCTACGGGTAATTGAATCATTTTTAATAAAGTTTCGGTACGTTTTCCGCGAAAGCCGGGCGTCTCTCGGTCTACCGTTACACGAGAATAGGATAACGCAGAGCAACATGAGTGCAACACACACCGATAGACTACATCCGATATTCAATTCAACGTGACGTCGGACCAAGAGTATTGCGGAGAACGCGGTGTTTTGCATCAGCTTGGAGGAAATGAAACGATATCCGTAAGGGTATATACGGGAGTTCTCCCAGCGGGGTGAATGAGAAAGAGAGAGAACCGCGTACGCGCAGAGAGGGAGTTGCAACCAACGCTGTTCGGATAGAAAGGCAATGGTAATTTCACATATAAAATATGCACACGTGCGAGACTTTTTAGCATCCAATATATTTTCATCGCTAGCTCTCGAATATACCTCTCCCCCCTCCCCCTCTCGTGTACAAACCACTGAGAATAATTTATATCTTGACTGAATTTTTAATTTAAAAAATTCGCCGTGCACGTGCGCGCAAGGGGAGGGACAAGAGGAACAAAAAAAGCGCAGAAAGAAGCGCAGCGAAAAAGAATAAGTTGCAAAATATCTCGAGGGGATAAAAAAAGCTCAAAGAGGATAGATGAAGAGTCTACGAAAAAAAATGATGCTTATTGAGCGCGTAGTTTTGTGTACACAAGGATATCTCATTTTTTCTTGAACGATAGAGAATCGTCGACCTACATTTTTTTTTTTTTTTTTTTTTTAGACTTCCGGGTTTCTCGGTAGTATATTAGGCACAGCCTAGTGCCGGCGGAAGTTTATTAAGAGGAAGAGAATGTTTACCCTCTGGGCAAAAATCCTTCTGTCTATATCTGGTACTCGGCTTTTACCCCGTTTCGAGGATCAGCAGCATGGAAGTGGAGTGCAAATCGATTCGCGTGATTGGGGAAATGCTCCGGGGCATCGTCACAGTTTCGGTCAACTAGAGCCCGATGTAGGTACCCCTCTATCCGACCGACCAATACTACCCGATGGTGGTACTATCCACCATCATCACCACAAGGACCTTCGACCTTTGGTGATTTCGCTCAGCCGGAAGTCACTGTGTTTATCTCGCGCAATCCCCCCTTTCTCTGTTCCTCCGCTCAAAAGATATAGACGTGAACCCCAAAATTCGCGTTCGACTAAAGCGCTTATTTGGTCGCTTGTATATGTGCGTCATATGTACAGCTAATACATATATATATATATATACATAGATATGTATATGCTATATGCTACGATATATACAGGCTGTCGCGCAGAAACGCAAACAAGAATTTCTAGAGGAAAGCCCCTTTTTATTACTCCCATAATACGTTCCACGGGACCACCTTGGAAATCTCTCGACTTTATTGCTCGTCAACGAATTCTCTTTCTCCATTTCGTCGCTTTAACTGTCCCGCCCGTCTATAAACCTTTCCAATTTTTCGGAATTAAGATTCGCGATGATAAAAACATCGTCCGCTTTTGACTCCATTTATGAATTCACCTTCAACATTTTTTATTTTATTTCTTTTCTATCGGTATTGTATTCATTTAATCTGATTTTTTCGTCAATCCGGGTGTTTAATGATTGCTTTCCGAAGCATCGTGTATTTTATTTATTTTTATCGATCGCGTAAAAATACGACTTGCAGAATTCATTCATTTTTCGTTATATTCACTCTGTGCCGGAAGTAAAAGCCAGAGTTACCGAACTCAATATCTCTGACCGTTATGAGACCCCCCCTCCTCCCGGAATTGGGAAATAGGAGAGACTCGGCGAGGTCCGAGGAGGCCGATAAACTCGGGCGAATCGTCTTTTCATAGCCGTCCGCGCGCTTTAGTGTGCGAGAGCAACACGACCAGAATGGGGCATCGAGACGGATGAAAAATTTCCCGTTAGAATCGACGACTATATGCTTATACTATATACATATAGTGGGAGTGCGGTGGAACAAGACCGTTTGGGAATTGCCTAGATATCCGCTTCCGGGTTCTATCGAGGACTCTACCCCCTTCCCCCTCTCTCTTGGTCTTCGCCAATAACTCTTTTCAGCCTCTACGGCGAGAGTGAAAGTCGAAAGAGCGGAGAGAAAGAGTGCTAAGAAAAAACAAAAAAAGGAAAAAGAAGAGGAATCATCCAGATCGTTCTTTCACTCGTGAAAGCTCTCTCTTTCTCTCCCCTTCGATCTTTCACTGTGACGTTTTTTTTACTCCCATCTATGGAACGGCAAACGTTGAGGCGAAAGAGGATCCACCGGATAACCGGGAGAAAAGGAAAAGCAATTGTGTGTGTGTTTGCGTGTGCGCCTACTTCATTTCCCCGGACGTCGCACAATTCAAGAAAGCGAATAAGAGCCGCAATGTCCACGTAGTCTCCAAAGCGAAACTCCGCGAGATCTCGAAATCATGGAGCGGCTGGTGTATAAATATTTGATCAAACCTTTCCGCTCCCAAATGAAGATGACCGTTGGCTCGCTCGCGTGGTACTACACAGAGAAACCACTCCGAGTCTTTTTCTCTTTCCTTTCGTTGTCTTGAGAAACCTACTACGCTTCTGCATCTATTCGGTCCCACAGCTTCAATGTCATTTTTATATTCTTCTGTCTTTTCCAGAAGCATGTCGTGCTACTCTACAGGTTTAGTTTTCTTTTCCGTTTATTTGGGGAATTCGGTGTTGTCGCCAATTGGCGATTTTCCATTCGAGAATGTATACGGATGCGATACAATTTTATATGTTACGCTGACCAAAAGTGTTTTCCCTGAGGGTAAGAAACAAAGGCCGCGTAAGAGATGAAAGATTAAAAAAAAAGGCGCGGTATTGCTCTCTACGGACTGTGACCGGAAGTATTCGAGATATATTGCGTCGAGGGAGTGAAAGTACAAAGAAGATGAAGCTTTTGCGAAAGAGAAAACTGTATTCGTTAACTTTTCGTCTCTTTTACATACACGTCTATCTCATGGTCTGTATACCGTTATACTTTCCATGGCAAAGACGCGCCGTGGCACGGTCATCCACCAGGGAAATATGTAATAGATCCCGGGTATACCTGGCCGACGGTATCCACGAGACAGTATATCTTGATTCACGAGATAGCCGAGTGTAACCTGATGAAAAATTCCATGAATCTTCGAGCGCGTGAACCGCAGGTATATACACTCCGTTCTCATTCTTTCTCGTGCTTTCGCAGTGAAACTACAAATTATCTTTTCACTCGATGCGTCCGACAAAAAGATTCCATTGCTTAAAATACAAAGTTCTTTCTAAAGTCCAAAAAATAAAAATAGACGTTACAGAGGTAACATTTTTTTAAATTATTCAAACTTTAAGATAACATTTGAAAGGAAGATAATTAGAATGAGTTTCATATCTCGAATTTTTAATCGCACACTATTTCACGAAACTTTTTTCACGCGCAGTGCAGTGAATAAAAAATGTCTACCGCCCCCTCTACGATGCGCCGAGCTTGAATTTTTTTTTTTTTTCTCTGCCTAAAGAAATAATTGACTTTGCAAAACTCGAATAATTATAAATACGCGCTTTGGTATTTGCATGATGAAAGTACGTGAGCCGTTAGTAAACCGAGTGACTAATTTGCGATCTTTTCGCTTCTCGTCCCTTGGTAAGTGACTTTTAATTGAGGGGCCCAGTCCCAACGCTCGTTGGATACATACAGTGTGTATGTGTGCGGGGAGGGGGAGGGGGGGGGGGGGGTCAACGTATATGGCCTCATAACTGGTTAAATGAGGTATCGCATACGTATGCATACTGCATAACATATCCACGTGAGTCCAATTATCGCGACGTTGAAATTTAATTAATTTCATCCGATCATTAACGGGGAAGCACGATGAAAACGTGAAGCTGCATTAGTTTCTCATTATATCATCTACCAATATGCGTGTACTAATGATTCTTGTTTCAACGGAAATAGTGTTTTATGCCTCGATAGTTGACGAATTGTTGTTGAATTCTCCACGCTGGTTCCCTCCGAAATTGTACGATAATTACGAATTGAGTGCGTGCGGCCAATGAATTACTACAATCATTATTATCATCGTTACAATGAGAGATTCTCGAGTAAAATTGGAGACGAGTTATGTATTTTTTGTCTCTTTTTCTTGTCGAGTTACTGCAATTATCCAGATACGAAGTTTTGACTACCCTCGCGCGAAACGACACGTTTTCTTAACGCGGTACGTTTCCATGTAGCAATTAAAAGTTCCGGTTGTTAACCGCATTGAAGCGATGATGAAAAGATATCAGGTATATGACGGGGAAAGTGTGCGAGAGTTTCGAGTGGCAACTTGGAGCAATTCTACTACGTTGCCTATATAAGTTCGTAAAGACCCGAGCGATTAAGACTTCGAACAAAGCGTTTTCGCGAGACTCCGCACAGAAGTCCTTTATCGGTTTCCATTACCTATTGCGTTGTACTTCAACAAATTAACTCACACAATTACTATCCTCTATATTTGTTTCTTGATAGAGTGAAAAATTAGGAGGCTATCTGTTAAGGGTACGAAAAAAAAGTTAACATTAATGACTTCTTATTGGGTTCTTATTTGTTGGCATCGTTCGAAGTGTTGGGGGCCGAGGCGTTTGCCGAAAATCTTCTTGCGTTCTATTAACTTTTGTTAATAACATCTCGTAAGAAAAAAAATAAAAAATCGAAAAAAAACTGTGAAGGGCTATTTTTTGTCGGTTTGGTAGCTCTTATTTTTGCTTTGCTCTTCGCCTTTTACGCGATACAAGAAGGAAACCCGAAACTTCTGTCGATTGAATCAAAGACTCGTTCGACATGGGTTTCGGCCGCGTTGAAAGATTTTTATGCCATGCCGTTTCGCGAGAGCCCTTTTTCCCCCTTCCGCGTTCACTCTCTCTCTCTCTCACCCTGATAAAACGTGGAAATTCGATATACTTCCGAAGGGTAAAAAAAAAAGGAAAGAAAGCACTCGACTGGCTCCGATCTCCCGCGCGGCTATCTCCTCTTACCGTGTCTGACGTTACTCGGTAAAAGCAATTAACGTTCGCGCTGTTCGCGTATCCTCTCTGTGGTTCACTGAGGTTCTCTCGCTCTCGAACGGCACTCGAAAGAGCTCTGTGAGAAAGAGAAGAAAGAGAAAAGAAAAAAAAAACTTTTCTTGCTCGTCGATCTAATGGCTGAACATTAATGCGGTGTCGGAAAGAGGGTGAACGAGAAAATAAGAGTTCGCACCTTTCGTCATAAATCAGCGATATGAAAGAATCGTGTAAAATGTTTGATACTTGCGTGCAGCATGCTAACGGCTTTACGGTATGAAGAACCGGGCTAAGGATTTATATGAAAATTTATTATGGGTTGTACATGTACCGCTATATAGAAAATTAATTTAATTTATATAGCAAAGGAAAAGCGGGGGAATGCCAAGAGCTGCGAAAAATACATTAGGAAACGAGGGGGAGAAAATGTTAACGGGAGGAATTCGTAAAGCTTCCCTCGTCGTGAACGAGCTTTGGCAATCCCTCAGCTATAGCTTCCGCCCTTTACCTTTCTTCACTGAATTTCAAGAACAGATCAAAGAGAACTTCTCTCCAATTTAACGACCTACCGATTATTAGATCCTTCTTACGAGTGAAGGCCACAAAGTCGACTGTATATATGTCTATACATATATACATATAGACCGGATTAAGGACGCTGTCGAGGGCAACGATAACCGAGATGAAGGAGAAAACCGAATTAACCCCGAGGCAGCGAAGAAAGAACAACAGATTCTCGTTTAAAGTATAATTTTTTATATCAATCTCCTTGGGCTGCGAGTAATGAACTTGTATCACACTGATTGCGTCGCGATTCTCTCTTAGCGATTCAATTTTTTATCCAAAGACGCTGGAATTTATTTTTAAACGGTCATTAAAAACCGATTTTTTAACCCCCAATTATCGCGCCGTTGAAGAAAGAAATTTACAAAATTAAAGCATCGATGATCTTAATGATCGTACTTAAGTACGATCCTTACAAATTAAACCTATCGATAGATTGTGACGAGGCGTTGATATGCGCTCGCATCCACGCCTACGCGACAACACGCACGAGAGTCTAGATATATAGTCGCGCGCGTTATAGAATCGATCCTGGCTGGAGGCCGGATCAGTTGTTGCCGAAAACCACTAAAAAAGCCCGTCAGAAGATAAAAAAATGATTTTTTCCTTGCAAAGAAATTAAATATAAAATTTAATGAGCAATCAATCGTTGAAGACTAAATAGCTGTGTTCAATGGATCGCGACACAGTTGATTTATTCGACATGTACACGATTACGACTACAATGTATCTCGTTATTGCATTGTCGAGGTTCGTAACGACAAGAAACTTTGATAATATCGCAGAGCAGGGCGAGTTGATCGACGATAAACGTGAAACTAATGTGATTAATTACCATACTCCTTATCTACTCACAGTCAGCGTCCCCTCCGCCGGGCCTTAACCTGACCTTTCCCCCGCTCGTTGTCCGGTGGACACTTGAATTTACCACGTTCGTGTGGCGCATATAACATCCTAACCGGAACTCCTTTATCAGCTCTTCCATTCGTTACGGTGCGCAAGCTTCCCGCGTGAGCTCACACACGTATATAACGTGTTATACGTACCGCACGCCAACGTTTCCAAAACCGTATTCTATCTCCTCGTACACCTTCGTCTCTCGTTTCTCTCCACCTTTCTCCGCGTCCATCCTCGCTCCCTTCTCGCTACCAGTTATGATATCGCACGTAGAAGTAACGGGAGACTCCGTGGCCAACCGTCAGAAATTCAACGAAATTTATCGTCCAAGCTTCCGCTTCCCCGAGCTTTTCATTCTCACCCGTGCCTTTGCCTGACCGCGAGCCATTCACTCGCTGACGTGATATCTCGGTGAAGAAGTGAAGAACTACGAGGCGAAGAGATGTTAACGGTTGACAACCGAGAGATTGAGATGTTGCCCAATTCTCACGGAGCTCAGAAATAATGATCTGCTATGACTTGTTCGGCGGCAAAACGTAGTTGCAATGCATTTCAATTAAACGTATCCATATCTCTACGATTTAGACGACTCGTCATTTTCGTTTGCGGCAATTACAGTTCATTCATTCGTACTTAAATCAAAATTATTTTTAAAAATTAAGGGCATTCCGCGTGACCTGTTATAATCAAATTGATAGGTTGGCAACAAGAGCCGGAAAAACCTATTCAAAGAAATTGCAATAGGAGTATCGGTCCCGAGAGTGATATTATTGGTGTATCGAAGGTTGGAGAATAGTATCGGATCGATGACCCTCTTGATTTTGAACGCGGGAGTAAAGCCCTTCTATTATCGGGTGTATATAGTTCGAAGCCAGAGCTCGTAGAACCGTTGATTCATTCGTGATTGGATAAACGGGGAAAAGAGGGGGGAGAGGGTTTGAGAGAGTAGGAAAAGCGGTAACGAGTGCCCAGCGGGCTTCCTGCCCTTCGGTAAGCCAAACGCGATAGAAAAGCCGAGATGCGGAAACGAGGTTAGAGGAAAAAAAAAAGTTGCTGAAAAAATGGAATAAAAAAAAAGGGAAAAAGCGAAAGAGGAGATGGCGTGATGAAGATGGGCGTCGAGTCCGTGGAGAACGAGCCGTGGATTCACAAGACGATGAGGCGCATACACACACCAAGGAAAAATTTGTTGCGCAGAACAAACTGCAAAATTCGTTCGAAAACGAACTGACGAGGAGGCTGTCGGGTCGACAGTTTCCTACTGTCTCGTTGAATCTATATTGGATGCACAGATTCCGCAGGACACTTCCGCCCGTTCCAGTATCCGCTCGGAAGAGAAATGGAAATAGGCGAAAGAAGAAAAATAAAACGGAAAACAAAAAAGAATAAACGCCGGCAAGGCGGAAAGTACAGACGTAGGGAAGACCGAGAGATAAAAGAGAAGGGAAAGAGAGGGAAAAAAAAGCAGCGTCGACTTTCAACCGTTTCCAAGCGGAAGAGGCATCACCGGGCCGAAGGTAGCAACAACGACGACAACTGCGATAGTGGAAAGAAGCCTTCGAGTGGCACACCGCTCGTTTTTGTTTCTTTTGTGTGCTCCGTTCGAATCCTCGTCTGTCGGTTGTACCCCCGTTGAACGAAAATTTCTCTTGTTTTCAACCGGTTATTTCGCGACTCTGTGTGCACCGGCGTTCGCTGTTGACCCGGACGCGAAAGAAGAAGACGAGAACCGCAAGCAAAACGACAAGTAGAGAGATGCAAGAACCAGATTACAGCAGAGTTCGTGAAACGAGAAACCGGAAGTCCTCTATGGGATTGTTACCACTGCACGACACACTTGCCACGTCCAGAGAGACTGCCAACGAGGAAATTTCGCAAGAGACAATTCGAATCTTTCGTTGAGTTTCGACAAGTCGAAAATCTCTTTCATTGTATGGTCGACATTCGGTTGTTCGCTTGTCAAATGGGGAATTTAATCAAAGTCAAGAGATGCGCGCGCTGTTTATAGACAGTACGATAACTTTAAAGCGTTGAATTTAAATGAAGCCGAAACACGCTTGTTAAACTTTACTCGATCGTTGTCGAACATTTACAAGCGGGGAATGTTGCTTTACAGAAAAGCTACATAATTCCGGCTGATTGGGAAGTCGTATAGTGAATTAACTGTTAATGGAACAAGAGCATCGAATACATTCGTGCATAGAAGAGGGTAAAACGGCGCGTACGCGGCGCCAAATCGGAATCCAATAAACTCAGTGACCGGCATCAACGAGAGGCACGTTATTTTCATTTCTTGTTATAGTGTATCTATGCGCGTATACGCGCGTGTATAATCGGAAGGGAGTAGAGCACACGGGATGGGTAATCCTTCGACTCTAGCCAGTCAAGTAATTTAATCAATTGGCTATGCACATCGAGCGCTTTTCCTCAGCTGTTTCAACACAGCCGAATCCGTTCAAATAACAAAGTCCAATGGGACGAAACGAACGGTGAAGAGGAAGAAAAAAAACTTTACTCCCTCTTTCTACAAGCCGCGGTAGCTAAATTTTTCACTCTTCGTGACCCCGGGCTTTGTTTTTTTTTTCTTTTCTACTCGTCGTTTGACCTCCGACTTAAACGGACTCGGGGCTTTCATTTCGAGACAATACCGTCTCTCTTTGGAATAGTGTAGCGCAGTACCTTTTCTCGTGGTGGAACAATGGGTGTTTCTAGTTGCTTGCGAAAAGCTCGGTAATGAGAGACTCGCGCAGATCTCAGAATTTAGGATCTCAGATTGGTGGAAGTTTACGAGAACTTGTGCGTAGTAGAAAAATAAACGATGATGCGGTTTTTTATTTATTTTTTCTTTATTACGATGTCGCTGATGCAACGTTGATTGCGATGCTATCTGTGCAATCGCGAGTAGTGAGATAAAAAAGAAAATTCAGTATGATAGAACGCGAAGCCAGATGTCGAAAGCATCAAGTCAGCGTTTGCAGAGTTACTATAATAACCTTCGTTCACCATGTGAGGGTAACGATGCCTCCATTTTCCCTGAAGTGGTAGTTTCGATACAAAAAGGGTCGCGCGCGCGTGCCGCTTCATAGGAAAACGAGGTGAAGCGGGGAAGAGTCTGAGGAAAAATACGAAGAGAAACAGAAGATATCCCAGAGGCAAGAAAAAAAATCTCATCTCGCGGACGGAGTTCAAGCGTGAAAGTATATCATACTGTTACCGCTGTTACTGCCGGTAAGCCAAACCGGCGGAGGAAGCAACAGTTCAAAAATTCGGTAAACTAAAACAGAAGGCACAGAAACTCGAGAGAGCTGTGCAACCCAATCTCAACGTTATGACCTCTTTTCTTACTGCCAATGTAGGTAGTGCGAATAAAAACAGTAGACAGTGGGCTCCGTCGAAATATGTAAAAAAAAAATGAAACGAAAGCTGTAAAAAAAAGAAGATCCGTTCGTATGGAACCAGAAGAAAAATATGCATGGGCCTCTTTTTTTATAAATTGGATGATGCGCTATGTGAACTTCTAGTCGAAAAAAAGGACGTATCGAACGGACTGTGCAGCACAGCCCTCCGCCAAACCACCAGCAGCCACCTCTTTCGAATCGAGACTTTTTTTTTCGTTTTATATATTGAAAACCGCTTTTCGACGGTTAATCTGTGGCCACAAGTGTACGGTTCGAAGCACGCCAGGGACTACGCGTGCAAGTCGTGAAATAGTTGCTTCGTGCAGTCACTCAGGCAGCACTTTTCGTTCGACAGAAAAAAAATAACAAAAAATAACTACTGCTTGTTTTGCGAGAAATAACATTCGATAAAATATTTTAACGTTTCGTACGAATGCGAAATTATTTATATTCGTCAAAAAGCTTTTTTTACCATTGACTTTGGTGAATAAATGTTCTTTCGTTTGAAATTTCGCTTAAACGGAAATTCACTGCTAATATTTCGTACGAGATCGAGTTTACAACGCATTAATTCTTTCTATCGCCTGTCCGGCGCTTGTACACGATATGAAAATAATTTTCTCGGTAGTGAAAAATAAACCTGCGATGAATTCACACACCCCTCCCTCTCCCGTATCTGTGGTGTAGGTAGACTGGCGGCCGAAAACGCAGAGGGAGACCTCCCCACCCGCACATTTTTGCTACGCGCACTGTCGGGGGTGTCGCTCCACTCGTTGCAGAAACGACACTTTCTACTAGCGTGCCTACATCCCGCATACGGTAATTTATGTTCGAATGGACAAGCATTCGTTGCCTGGTGCGAACATCCAACACGACTAGCTGCGTGTATGCTTGACGCTCTTTATCTCGTTTTTTTTTATTTGCTTTTTATTTTTTTCTTTTTTCTTCCAAACTACAAACATTCCGGGCAGCTATTTTTCATGTTTGTTAATTACTTCGCCAAAAATACGTGTTTTAGTGAAGTTAATCGAAAGTTCGTTAAATAAAATTGTAAAAGAAAACCGTATATTCTAAGATAGGTATTGCGGTTAAAAACTTTACGGAGAAAATCTACGATCAAAACAAAACCTGTTCTGTCCTGTTCTGTAACGCAAAATCAATTCTTCAAAATTCGCGTGGCGGCGCGTGTGTAGCTGCAGTAGCTGACAAAAAACGAATGAGACATAGCTTGACATATTCTCATGTGTCTTAAAAAGCGAAAAGTTGACAACTTTTTTTTTATCGTCTTATAACTACATTTTTGCTCGAGTGACAATAGAAAAAAAAGGAATAGAAAGAATTGAAAGGTACCGTTATTATTATTTGCCTTCTTATATCTCATCGTGCGTTAATCGTCGGAATTAATCGCCGAAACGAAAGCGCGGATTTAGAGTAAAAGTAATTAATTTTTACATATTGTGATAAAAAAAAAACAAGTGAATTTTTTCAAAAAACTTTTGCCGAATAACTTTAAAAATGTTTTTAATGAAATAATGTTGAAATAATGTAATGACACACTCTCGTAATCTCGAAATAATGGAGAAACAGTCAGTGAATTCGCCGACATTACAAGCGCGTGTTTGATTATTACCACTTCGTGTCCTATTGATCCTACGATAAATTTAAGGTCGAATCGGGAATAATGAGATGATGAAGTTTTTCGACGCTGAGCCGAAAAATCGGATAAGTCAGCTGGATGGATAGCGACGAGGATAAAGTTTGGCTAAATATTCAAAGAGATTAATTGACACATCTATAGTAATTTTATTTATCAGGAGAGAAAATGCATATGTATACAAAAGATCTTACAACCTTAAGAGACATAAAAATGGTCGTGATCACGTTGCGATAAAAAGTACAAGCCTCATACAATAATGGCAAGTATTTTGTGTGTTGTGTCGTTTGAAGAATGTCTTCGAATATTCATACAAGGACATTAATATAGGAGTGAAAGAGTTACATTTCATTGTTATAATCTATGAAATTGGTACGAGAGCCTTTACTGGGACAGTTCCCTTTCTGTTTCTTTTCGTGTCGCACAAATGGTCCCCCTGTGCTGACCTCAGGTTATCACCGACTCGGCTAATTGGGATAGTTTTTACTTTTGAGTGACGTCGGGCAACCGCAATTTCAGCGATAAAAGTTATCGAAGCAAAAGTTAAACCAATGGCAAGAATAACAAATGCAAAGCGCAAATCCATCAGAGTCATTACTCTTGCATCCGTGTTACTCTTAACGAACTCATCAACCGTTAAATCGGCAGCTGTTACTTTTTTCAATCGAGATTCAAAAGGAGTCGTTATATCGGCTTCGAACATTGAAATGCCTAACTTTTCGATCTTTTCTTTCAGGCACCAATTGTTTCGGACTAACCAACTATATTCTATCACCGCGATAGGCTCAGCGGACAGATGTAATTTATGCGTCTCCGCTACTTCTATGAGATATTCTACCTCGACGTGTATACAAGCGGCCAATGGATCACGTATTACGTATTTGGTACAATTTGGATCGCGAAGAGTGACAAACCGTTGGTTGAACTTGGAATCGTCGAAATAGCCAGCATACGTTACAAAACCATAAATAATATGGTTACTCTGAGCGAGATCTTTGAGAGAATTGACAATTGGAAGAGAAACATGCTGGGTTAGTAGGGAAGCCAATACGCCCTGATAAATGCCCTGCACGGTTACCACAAAGAAGAGTACACCGGTAAGATAAATCCTCGATGCGTTGTTTTGTGGTACATTTGTAAAACCCGTATTACAAACGGCACGAACAATGTTCAGAACTGACGGAGTGAATGGTAGATTGACGAAGAATTTAAAGAAAAGCACGGTAAAAAATGAAACCACGCCAACGCCGATGCGTGAGTTAAAATCGAGCACGTCGACAAGCTTCTGCACTTGCGTCTTGTGCCCAGGATACTGGGTCATAATATACAATCGATATCTGTTGAACGGATAAAGCGTCATGGTTGCAGCATTTTGTTCACTGGGATTCGTACAGATATCGACGAGTTCCCGTTGTAGAAAGTCATATGGAGACGCATTTTTCGAATAATCGATAACTCGAGTCACTAATCTCGACGTAACGTTTAAGTGATTCTCAATAGAACAAAAAAAGTAGTTTTCGGGAAGCCTAGTTATCTGGGTTTCATTGATACCAGCTTTATCTGTTAAGACTAGATAGGTGATCTGGTAACCGCCCAAATGTTTTAACTTGTCAAAATCGAGATTCTCGCAGATACCCTTTTTGTACTGTCGCACGAACAAGGACCAAGGATGGACGTCTGACGCCGTGAATGTCTTTACGAATTGCCAGGGCTTTGGTGCATAATTCATATAAGGATTATAGCCGAATATAATCATCCTACGCGAACGGTAGTAACATATGACTTTTGCATGCAGCGCATCTAACTGCCAGGCGTCGAACAAAATGCGTGGGCTGTATCGGCATGATTGGTCCATCTTCGGCGACCAATAGATTATTAAAAAAAATCCCATATGGTTCCACCACACTGACTTTTTCAATCTTATCATGGTGCGGGTTAATTCTTCAGGGGAAGAAGTCACTATCACAAAAACCTGCAGCTTGTGCGGCCTGTTATTACGAGATACAAAATAGACTTCGACCGGGGTGGTTGGTACGGAGAACAAAATTCTAGGAATTAGTTGATTCGACTGTAGTGTCTTGAGAAAATGATCAGGCAAATTCCCGATGATCGCTATTGCGTGGTCCCGGTTTGAGTAGCAAGATGTTAACATGTCAATCTGAAATCCGTATTCGGTTATATTTTTTCAGTTTTTCAATTATTTTTGGATTAATAGCATGTTTGAACAAAACGTTAAAAAACTTGCCGTCACTTCCACATAACGCTGCATCAAATTATCATCTTCGGTGGACTTAATTATTATTTTAGCGTCACATGTTCCCGCAATGAGAATCAAAAACAGAACGAAAAACTTGGCCAGCGCCATTATTTCGTATCTTTATCAATAACTATCTTCCGCTACGATGTTATCGATACGACACTTGTTCGAAGACTAGACGAAACGCTCGTGTCAATACGTGTATACTTTCCAATGTAATATTGTTCAGTGGTCAGTGTGACCGTCGATTAATGGGGGAGGGATGCCGCTCGTTTGATAGAAGCTTCCATTATATTGTCTAATAAGTGTCATGACGTACGCAAGCGTCAACGTTCATATGAAGTAAAAAGAATCTTTCCGCGCAACACCCAAATCTTGCGTTTCCTTAATACTGTTAGTACAGTAGTGACATACCTCCTCCTTAAAGTAGCCTCTATTATCTTGGAATAATCTCGAAATAATGGAGAAATAGACAATGGATTCGCCGACGTTACATGCGCATGTTTACAACTTTGTGTCCTATCGATCTTACGAAAAATGTTATGTCCAATCGAGAATAATAAGATGATGCGGGCTGAAGGACTCCGATCAATAGCCTATTAACAATGAACAATGAACAAGGAACATAAAATGTACATAACTAATTTAAGATTTAGGCATAAGTATTAATGTAGTGCACTGTTAATAAATTTTCCTTTACTACTACTACTAAAATAACGAAGTTTTTCGGCGATAAGCCGAAAAATCGGATAAGCCGGCTGGATGGCGATGAGGATAAGTTTCAATTGCAAGCAAATATCAGCTTTTTATTTGATAGAATTTTTATAGGATAGCAGCTTGCCCTTCATTTCCCATGTATAGTTCGCACAACGGAGTGGCAACGTCTCCCTTATGAATTCGCATGTGTCACACGCAACGATAGTTTTAATTTATTTTCGTCCCTCACAGTTCTCTTGTCGCATTTTTTATGCGCATATTTTATCAATCTACTTGGAATCGATATTTCGTAAATACCATTGCAGAATCTATAGTACTATTCAGTAAACAAATGAAAAAAAAAAAACAGACTGAACGAAATAGCAAAAGAGCAAAAAGAGATAAGTCACTTATAATTATAATTTCCCAAAAAAATGTTTTCAAAACAAACAAAAATTTTCAAGAAAAGGAAATCGTACATAAAATACTTGAAAATTCTATTTACAAAAATTATAAAAAATAAATAAATTTGTTAAAAGAATTTTTAAGTACTTAGCATAAGATTTTTTATATCTTGACAACATTTTTTTGGTCATTTGTCTTTACCAAAAACTATCGCATTACGCGCTACGATAAAATCGAATCACGAACGAAAGTGCGGGTCTCGAATAGCGTACAAACAAAACGTGCTTTACATGCAGAAACGCCGCGCGATCGTATATATGAAGCGTGGTTTACTAGCGATAAAAAAAACGGGGGAAAAAAAATGTCAAGAAACCGAGAACTTTTCTCGCAAATGGTCTTTGAATCGTCGAGGGGTTGCTGCTGCCGTTCGCGCTGGGTCCTGCACCTTTCGCAAATCGATCTTTCCGCGACTTATCGTGAATAATTCATTGAAGTCATGCCTAACAAATCGCGGCAGCGACCGAGAGGCCCCTTGCGTTACTATAACTCTGTTGGTAGAAACGCGAAAAAAAAAAAAAAAAAATTAAATTTCACGCTGAATATAAGATCGCTGGATATGAATAGAATGGAAACGAAGTTTCGACGGGAAAAACTATGCAAGCTAAAAAAGTGTATTCGTTTTTGTTTAGAATATCGAATTTCTTTTAAGCGTCCAATTGAAACTAACGCCGCTGCTTGGTGACTCGAAGTCGAAATACTTTTTATCTTTAATCTCTCTATGGGTCGTGTAACAGTCAACCGAGCTTCGGCTCTGTTTCCTCACTCTCTCTTCGTGGCCAGAACAAAGCTCAAATAATTCTGGTACTCGAGTGGGTCCGTAGAACTGGCATTCACCGCAAACGTTTATTGCTAGCCGCCCACATCCATTGGTACTCTTGCCTGGTTCATGCATATAAATGGATCCAATACCCGGGAGAACGATACCCCGTGGCAGTAGCGCCGATGCAATTCGATTTATGTACTGGACCGTGGTACGCGTGATTCGTCAGGGAAGCCCCGGGTACCGGGTATTCCGAACAGCGGGACTATCGAGGGGCTCGCGAGACCCGGACAAATAGAAAAAAACTGCGAGTTGTAATATCTACATTCATTCTCGTGTGTACAGAAAAAAAAAACATTTTCGTGGTGATACGATTTTTTTTCTTTTTTTTGTTGACAAATCCTGATATAAAATTGAATGGACAAACAAACGTGCAACGAGGCATTTCATTATGAATAAGTAATCGGGAAATGAACCTAATATTTTAAAGACTCTTCACGTTTATTGGAGTAAACTGACTGTGAATGTATAAAGATTAACATGGAAAATGTATCGTTATCTTTTCATATCGAACGTAAAATTAAAGCAAAGTTTTCCGTTGTATTTTCAAAAGCTCGATGAGCAATATATGTTTTTTTTTTTTTTTTAAGCAAACCTCGACGATTCTATACGCCATGGTTCTCCACGCGGTTATCTAATGTCCCGGGACGTTAGGTTCTTCTTTTTATCGCTTGCTCTTTCCTTTTTTCCCTATAGATATATGGATATGTATCTAATATATATATATGTGAAACAAGAGGAGAGAACGAAGCTGTGTTATAACGCCCGGCGGGTAAAATAAGAGAGATGAAATATGACCGTCGAGAGTTAGGTAAGCCGTCGACCGGCAGTTTTTCAGATAGTGTAGACTGCACACGAGTGTGTGTGTAAGAGTTCCTTCTCCCCCCGCCTCATACCAAGTGCACTAGCGGCAGCAGCAGTCTTCAAGAGCGTTTCCGTGACACTTTTCAGAATTATTTCTCCCACGACAATAACGCGAGTTGTAAACGCGCGTCGCTTGTTGTGCCCGCGATAAAGTCTCCCCTCTTACTATTTTTTTTCTCTCGTAAAACTTGAACATTAACCATAAATCTTTATCGCTGTGCTTAGTAAAAACAAAAAAAAATTATGTCTGACGTTATATTGATATAGAGACCAAAATATCGTGAACATTTGAAATGATTGAATTTTTTTTAATTTGTTAAATGTACGTCACGCAAATTTTTTTTTTAATCATGTTAATCATTTGTCAGCACACTGGGGATCGGAAGGCAAAGTCGAAATTAAAATTTAAAAAATGTTGCTAAACATCTTGAAAAGTATCTCTGGCATGGCGCTCTCTTTTCGTTTCTCATTTTCGGTGAGATTTAGAATAAATCTATATGCCTAACAATTATGAGGATCAGCAAAAACGTCAACGTCTTTTAATTTGTGGAAATTGGACGAGTTAAGGAGACACCGCAGTTTGCACGGGACAAGTGCTTCACGTTCAATAATACGCCTACTTAGGAAGCTTCCGCGAAACACCAGGAAGCTCGTCTCATCACATTTGGCACAATACGTGTGCCTTGCCGCCTCGCGGATTCTGCGGAATCTCCCGTAGTTGGAGTCTTGCTGTGGGCAATGCCAGTTGAAACGCTCCAAGTACCGGCGAAACTTGTGAGAAACTTCGTAAAGGACGAGAGAGGTACCTCCGAGCCTGCGTTCGCTTGTCCAACCCCCCGGCAGTGGGGTTGTGCGGTTTATATGCCAAGCGATATTGTGAGAAACGACGCAGCGGTGGTACCGGCATCGTCGACGTTACGTCGACACCCAACGAGACAAGTGCACCATAGCCGCACGCTTAATTCGACGACAAGTGTAAGACAAGGAGTAAACTCCGATTAATTTCCGGCGCGAACCGTCGGTCTCTGCCTTCTCCTCCAACTCCTCCTTTAAAGATTCACCTGCTTCTAAGCTCCTTTCCCGAAACTACGGCGCTCGGAAACGCTTTGCTTTCGTACATAGCGCGAGTAAGCAGCTTAATCAACCTCAGTCAACTCTACTCCGAAGTTTGAACTTCGGACGATGAGTCTCAGCAATAAAACGAAGTCTGTTAACTCGAAGAAAAAAATTTTATTGGCTCTTAAAACTGAAATTCCAGACGCCATTGTAACTGTTAACTGTTTTCTCGTTCTGCAAGTCGCCTTTAAATGAATTCCATGTAAGACAAATTGCGAAACACACATTTGATATTTTAATCAAACACGATATCCAGTTGCTGCAAGATACTGTTGTCTAGGTCTCCCTTTGTTTTTGAATCCCTCCTTCAATCGAAATTCATAGCTCGTACCGAAGCTCACTCTCGAAGATACTCTGGACTTGTTCTGGCAACGCTAGATAGTTAGGTATCCAGGACTCTCTACCGCGGACCACAATGTAGCTACGTGCATAAACTGACAAACGTTTTCTACGTTACACCATCGCGTCTCGACATGCATCGTCATTGAGAAACTAAATACTACCGGCTTGTTTAATCCGCAACAAAAAAAAACTTCGCCAAACTGACAGTCGCGTCCAGCTTTCCGCGCACGTACGAGGCATGCATATAGGAAATTGATGGTATCGAGGACAGGCGTCATATTCGAATGGCGTCAAGCGAGAAAAGCGAGTTACAACGCGAACCACGGTATTGCGTAACCGAGGGTGTTAGGATTCTCAGAAATGAAGTTGGGGAGCATCTGCAGAGGCAGAAGCGCAACTTCTGCATGACCACACGAAGCTTTCGTCCGAAAACTTCGCATCGTTAGGTAACGCACGGCACTCAAACGCACCGCAATTACTGGTCACCACAAGTGGTTTCACCCCGGCAGCTTAGTTTGTTGTTCCCCTATTTTGACACTTTCGCTTACGAACAACTCGCTGAAAGTACAATGATGGTACACAACGATATACCGTTGAGGATCAAAATTAATAACAAATCCAGGAATAATTTCAACTTCATTCGAAAAGTACCTTTTTGACAAATTGAAACAAAAAAGTTTGCTAATCGTCAGAGTTATTAAAAAATTGATATTAAATTCTGAAAACTTTGGACAAAAGCCCTCTTTAGTAAAATTAATCATTTTTTTTTATTGTTTATCAAACTTCTTCGACAAAGTTCAAACTTAATGCATGAGAGAGAGTTTGGCTCGCGGTTATCCTGTGGGCGATCGATCCTACACAGTAGAACACCGTATACCGTATATATTATAGTGTACTGGTACAGGCTTGGCAGGGAGCTACGAACAGAAGCGGAGAAACAAAGATGTACCTTATACTCCTGTCTAGTGAAAAGTTCAACCATGTTTGGCGACATTGCCGTGAGCTACGAGACGATAGAAGATGCGAGAGCATTGTTCAGATTTTCGCCATCGTCTCTTGGATGTTGCTTTCGATTTACTTTCCGCTGTGCGGATTTATAGAACAACAGCGACGCGTTTGTATGCTATACTTGCGTAGATCCGTTTTTGATTCACTTTTTCGTTCGAAGAGAAGGAAGATACAAAGGAAAAAAATCAGAAGAGATGAGAGTTGAGTTGACGAACGACAATGAAATTGATACAGTTGTCAGCCGAAGTCCTTGAGTCGAGACTATTGACACAGCCATTGGCGAAACTCGTTCGAAGATTCGACTTTAAGCAAAGAACTATCGTAAGAAAAAATATGCCCCGTCACGGAAAAAGAGGTCTCGCCGTTCTCATCCATCAATCCGGTCGGAGCTCTGCGAGGCTCGGGGGTTCGCTTGTCTGTCGGTAGCATCGTTTGCAAGAAACTCTCGACCCCGTCGTGGAAAATGGACTCCCTTCGACAGTCCAAGGGTAAAAGAAAAGTAATAAGAAGAAGGATCCAAGAGATGACTGTATTATCGATGCGAGAGAGCGTCATACTGCATACACACTCTTGAAGTTTTATTTGTCAAACGCGAGGGCGACGATGGTGCCATTGACAAAACAAGTTGCAAGAAAGATAAAGAAAAGAATCTCTTCCTCGTCGCGGCCATCAGGCGATGAGAGAAAGCCGCACCGTTCGGCTCCGTGGAGTGCTGGAGCTTCGTATTCATTAATCAACTTTACTTTTTAAATGAAGACGGTCTCTCGAGTCTCTCGACGTTGCAATATGCAAAAGACAAAAGGTAAGCCTGAAAATCGAAATGGGCCGAGGAAGAACGATGAAACGCAAATGAAGCTACGAAAACCTCTCAATTCTCAAACTTTCAGACTTCTGCGACGCTTCCCATCGCTTCGATTAAGCTTACAGTTATTCGAACCAATGAACAAAAAAAAAACAGTAAAATTGCAGTATACAAGAAAATACTTTCATTATCGATTTTTTTTATAGATCATTCTTCCACGATAATTGAATGGGCAAAATAATGAAAAATAAATCGGAACTATTCTTCTAATTCTTCACCAACAAAAAGATTATCCAAGATTCCAAATTATTACAATTGGACACTCCGGTTATTCTGCGCGCGATATGCAATTATAGATACGATTTGGGGAACGTAATAACGAGTAATGCCGCAGATCGATGTTCGTTCGATGTATCGTCAAAGTTTGAACGTACCCACATCCGTAATTCACGGATTGCCGGCTATATAGAGTAGGGAATGGAATAGGAAGTGTTAAGCGTGAGGGGGGTTAACCGAACCGCACGATGCCGATGCATTGGTGTGTATCTCATGGTTCGTCGTCTGCGGCCTCGATATAACCCTCACGGCGAGGATAGTACAAACAATTCCCGGCGTATAAAGGGTGAGAAAGGGGGAGGGGTGTGATAGAGGGGGAGGTTTCGGTATCCTGGCTATCGGTGGTGCAGAGCTACCGCGCGTGGCCGACCCCTTGAGCATTGTATTCCCGTCACAATCGAATTATATACACAGGATATCTGTGTCTATAGGTCAGAATCGACCACGACGTGTATTCTATCGCGCGAAGCTTCGAATAGTGAACACCCTTCCCACACACGCATACACGTGGGATGCTCCCGCCGTGATTCCGTTGAACGTTTCTGACTCGACCGACTGTCGGGTTCAAACGTTGAATTAAACTACGATTCATATCTAATCGCATTTCATGATTTACGATCCTTCATTCCTCGTACAGTGAATTAACTTCGTAGCTTCGAAATTATCAACTAAAACTAATTTAATTCAGCTGGATGTCGAGTGCAGACAATGATTATGACGATTTCACGACTCTGCCGTAGCTCTCAACATTATTGTACGAACTCCGGGACAAACGTGGCACGCGATATAAGAAACCCAAGTCCACGTTTAAGATTGAACACACGTACACGTATACACGCGAGCGTCGACAATATGAGAGAAGAATTTCTCCCAGCGGACAATCACGAGATTACGAAGTTTGTTTTCTACTCCGTCGACGAGTCAGGGGATGAAATCGAAAGTTTGCAAAACTCTTCGGAACATCTTGCACACGCAAGAGAGAGAGAGAGAGCGAGAGAGAGTGGAGGGGGACATTCAACGAACGAGAAGGAGAACAAGAACTTTGAATTCTGATTCCATATCCTAAGCGTAGCTTATCTTTCGTGATGGTTTTGCACTGATGAGAAACGTTCTGTTCTCTTGTATTTCAACTCCCCGCGAAACTCGCAGGATAGTTATTGTAGTACACGCGCTTTGATAATTTTTTTTTATACAAATGTTTCACGGATTCGAGCGTTTCGTTGGTACAGCAATTTCCCGCGTCTTGAAGTCTTCGTCAGTTGCAATTTAATCGGAGCATTCGAACGTTTCCAAATTTCATCTTGCAGCGCCAACACTTTGCGCCCGATAATTTCCTCGGCTTACCTTCGTAAAGTGTAAATTACTATCCACGTTCATCCGTCCCAAGTATCGACGTTTATACATAGATTCACGGTAGCTGTGGGAGAATCCGGAGAAGGTCTCGTTGAAGCTATAGAGCCCTGGGATTCATCGGTGATCCTACGTGTGGTACAAGACCGGTCTCTCAACACATTTGCTGGAAGCGGTGGAACGATACTCGTCTATTAGGTGGAAGACAATCTCACGGGATTAACGGGCTAGTTACGTGGCCAGTAGCTATCGCGTACTACGGTTCCCCGGTCCACGGCCACCGCCCCCTTTTACTCTGGCCGTTTGGTCTCTGAAGACACCTCGAGTACCATGCGCTACGCTATAGAGACGAACCAAGAGCCGCAAGCCGCTTCCGTAACATCGTCGTCATCCCTTCAATGCTCTTATACACTACTCTTACCCCCACCCCATCATCCACCTCTCCGTTCCCTTAACTCCCGCCAGACTACTCTCTGCTTCTGTACCGTAGGAGCGAAGATCGCGTCTCTCTATCCGTTTGAAGCACCCTCTCCTGCCGCAAAAGCTTATACCACTTGTACACGAGCAATCGCACCTACACCAACGTTATCTACGTCATACATTGGCACACACATGCGCACGAGGTAAACCGTAGCCAAGCTATTGTAGTGCGTAACGTGAGGTGGATTGGCGTTGGTCTCACGGACATGTTACATTCCGCGGTCGAACTCCAATGGAAATTAGACGAGGCATCCGGAAGATCGAGGTGTGGAGGATACATAGATGTACCTCGAGGATTCGAATCGCAGCGAATACGACCCTCGAGCCCACCCTCTTCCACCTTCTACTTATGTGATCCCGTTCACCAAGGCTGCGTAATCTCAAATTGAACATGGGACCGTGTGGGGACTGCGTCGTTTCTGCGGTTGTTGGATATACAGTGAATGCCGGATTTCGTAGATCGAGTTATCAAATGGCGGATTTTGGAGGTTCGAAAGGAAAATAAATATCTTTCACTGGAATGCAGCTGCGAACGATTTCCTAATCAAATTTAGGCTTAGACTTCGTTAATATCGAACGAGTAGATAAAATACTTGATCCGTTATTTCAGTTCTTTTTCGCTGTTGGATTAGTCGTTTATGTAGTGGATATTGACACTGGTTGCTCGATAAATGTACAAAAGATTTTTTAAGACAGAGGAATAAGTGGTATTCATCAATCTCAGCGTGTCTCGAGGGGTCCAACTCTCGATTCAGAGGAAACATTTTACTCCATCCCCTTTACGTATGCCCCTGTCTGCTCACACGGTCCGTTGGACTCGGGAGGAAGAAGTTACGAAAAGCAAGAAAAAGGAGAAGTAAAAAGGAAGTAAAAAAAAAGAATCGCGAAGAGACCAAAGTACAGAAGAAGCTGAAGAAGCTCGCGGAGGAGACCGTTGCCCAAGAGAATCCAACAAACGCCGTTCGTAGATGTTTCACGGTTAGGAACTACTTTCTCTCTCGCAACCAATGTCCGCCCTTTTCGCGTACTGTATCTCCACTACCCACGGGGCTGCTACGAGGGTTCTCCGAGCAATCCGCGAAACACAGATACACATACTTACAACGCGAGAGTAAGAGGGAGTTAGCAGACACAGAAACGGCGCCGCTCCCTCGCATCCTCTTGAGATATTGCAATCGACCAGAGAAACGTACGTGTTCTATATACTACGTAAAGTAAGTACGTACGAGTGGGTTGAGGGAGGGGGCATCAAGGAAAATGAATCACCACGTCGAGAATCACGCCAAACAAATCTCTCCATTCTACGAACGGAACGACGAATGTGTCTGCCAAAAGTGCCGCTGGTTTTGAGGTCGGGCACTCGGCAACCAAACGATTTACTCGAGATACGAGAATCAAAAACTCGAAATTATTCACTCCTTTTTATCCTCTTATTTTTCAATTTAATTTTCATTAAAATAGCCAATTCAGATGATAGTATTATTTATTTACTTTATTCATAAACTCGTCACAAATATTTATCGTTGATTGGTCGTTGATGGTATGAAAAAGCTTTTCAAAATACACTGTACCAGGATTTTTTTTACAGAGGGTGAACGAGAATTGTAAACTACAATTCTATCCCGTAAAAATGTAAAATTCGATCGTGCTTTGACCTATTTTTTTTTTTTTTTTTCAATTTGGTAATCTCCTGCGACCCGCCAATCTTTTTTTTTTATTTTTCGTTTTATTCGTCTAGTTCTTTTTTTTTTTCACTTCCAAAGCTCGTTACCGGAAGTATCCTTTTCCGAGGTGAGACGGCTAATCCCCTCCAGCCAATTTTATAGCCCGCTGCTATTCAATCCCTTTTCATACTCTGCGAGGGTTGATAGATGTTTGACGCTACTGTACCAGGGATTTGTGGATATATATATATATCTATACGACATCGCGGTTGCTACGACCATTACATTTTGCCGGATGACGAGAGACTCGCATATCTACCCCGCGGGCAAATGTCACCCCTTCTACCCCCTGTCGCTCTTTGTGCTGTGGCTAGAGATGGAGGTGATGCACCGAAAAGCGCACGGTACTGGCACGATTCTACCCGCGGACATGATATCGATTAAAACCCGTCCCCCACGGCTTTTCCTCGCTCTCACGGTGTACGTCCAACGGATCGCGACATTTTACCGCTCACCTCTCTCACGCGTTCCACAGCTCTGAAATATAATTCATTTTCGCAACGTTGAAAGTGCCTCGCGACGCGGAAGAATTCGTCACTTTGACGCAACAGAGCGTACGTCCTATAACGTCACACCCCCTCGTCCGGCTCCCTTATACGGAATATGTAATTTACTATAGGCACGTTTCACCGATGCTGTATCGACGGAAATGTCACGCAATTTATGTAAAGTTAAAAAAAAAAAAACACCAAACAAAACACAAAAACGTCTGCTACGAAGATTTAATGCGATTTCGAGCGCTTGTTTGCGCTGGTGAGCGCAGAAACGCCAACGGATGATAAAGGTGAATTACGTCTAATTCAACGGTAGAGAGCACGATAGCAAAACGCGCATATATTCGTATCTTGGACCTTTCATCATCGACCTCGGCTCGGAAATTTTCAGGAACCTTTTATCTGCACTCCGCAATTCCAACCAACGGGATAAATTTCACGGTCTAAAAAGAACCAAAAACGAAAAAAGCCCCCAGTTGAGAGCTGCCTGCTCTGCTTTCGCACCTTTTTTTTTTTTTCTTTTTTTGTTTCATTCCCTTTACTTCATTTTTCATTTCATTTAAATGTATGAGGAGCATGTGGGCTGCTCGTTGTATAATGCTCGTCGGAATTTATCATGACTTTGGTGTTTCGTGAGATTTTCCAACGTCGTTAAAACGAAGATGCTTTCTACTATTTTTTTGTGCTTTCTCATTTTTTTTTCTCTCTCATGACTCTTTTTTTTTTTTTCTTTAACGAAACCTCTTTAGAGACTCTCGAGGTCCAGAGGCTTCACCGTTGTCATCCCTCGTCCTCGGGCATCGCCGCGACTGGACAAAGGATTCGTTAGTGACACAGAAAAGTAGCCCAGCTAGAAGTTTTCTCGCAGTGCTTTATCGAAGCTTTGTCGTTGTAGTTGTCGTTGTAGCGGAGGAACGAAGTCTCCGCGCACACCCGTCCGTTGTACCGCTGGATTAACACCCCCCCTCCGTGTTGCCGCATCCCCTGCCACGAACTCGTTTTTTTTTTTCCTTCTTTTTTCTTTAATATTTTTCTTATTTCTTCGTTGCGCGCGCGACACGATCCCAGAGAGAGTCGACCGACTTTTAGCCATCTATTTTCACGTTACACTATAGAAGGTGGATAATAAATAAAAAAAAAAATAAAAAAGCAGAGTCGGTCGCGGCTTTTCGTCGCGACAAATAATGGAGAGATCCTTGAGGAGGAGCTTTGAGTAACGTAAGCCCGTTGCCGACGTGGAAGAAAAGACAAGGCAGTCATTATTCATCATAAAACTTTATCTCACTCTCGACCCTTCTGGTAAGAAACTTACGGAGTTTATTTTCTTTTTTTATGTTCGTCTCATCGATAATTTATCGACATAATCTTGCAATATTCAGGAGAAAGGAGTATTACCACGGAATGCGTGTTATTAATTACGATTTAAAGATTATTTGAGGGTCAGAAACCTCAATTAAAATTGCATGTCGACAATCGCAGATAACATTGAGTCTGATAAATATTTACGCTTTTTGTTACAAATTCGTATTCCACTTTCCCCAAATATATTTCTTTATCTCTTCTACACTCGCGTCCTTGTGCTCTACGTACTTCAGTGTATCCGCATAGATTTTACTCGTGATTCAGATCTTCCAATATCCTTAATTGAAATACCATTCCTCAATGTATTTAACGATAACAATGCAACGATAGCGATATACGTTCGATTGGTAGGGCAATGAAATTGTGCATACGGACAGTTTGATGAAAAGAGCGTATCGTTATACAATCCGACAGTAGAATAAATAAAAGAAAAACAATCGAACGCCAGTGGAAAATACGGAGATGCCCCTCAGAGAAAATGAATCGAACCGAAAAAAATAAATGAAAATAGAATAAATAAAAAACAAAAAAAGCGTTACCCGATTCACGATGTGCGCGCCTCGGGGTGATGTAGCCAATTCCATGGAAAATCAACTGAAGCAAGTCGGGAATCGGCTGCTGGGAACACCGAACCGAGGCATACTGCTTTTCGTAGAGCTCTTAGCGCTCCCGCGATACCGGCACGATAGATGTATATCGTATCGTTTATTCGAACGATACGTCGGGTATTCTACACACACATAGGGCAAATGGAACTGCAGAAACGATAGTGGAAGAAGGGAAGAGAGAAAACAGTCGAAAATCGATGGTCGCAAGCCTCCACTAAAACCGAAACTGGCTGTAGACAAGGAAGGCTTTCGCTTAATCTGGAGGACGTTGTATAGAGCTCTTCACGAATATATCCAGTTGAGAAAGAATGATACAAAAGCGAATAACGCGAAGAAATAAACAAAATCGTGAAAGGAGAGACAAGGGTTCTTGAAAGTTTATTTTTGCTCCTCTTTTTTTTTTGAATTCTCCCCATTCGAATATCACCCAAATTCTTCCAAACAAATCCTCGCGACGAGAAGGGATAGTAGTCCCTCCCTTCATCGGGGTACTCCTCACTCTTTCGATCCCTCGTGTCGATATAATATATTCAAAGCTTCGTGTATCGAATGCCTGGATTTTCAACCCTCCGATTTCGCACTTTCTCGAGAACTCGTCGACTGCCTCGTTTTCGATTGATGGAAACTCGAGCGGCGATTCCCGCGAGGATTTGCCGAAAAAAAAAGAAAAAGAAAAGAAGAGGCGACCCTCGAACAAGTGTCTAATGGCTCTATACGATTCCTCTGAATGTGTTGTATTTATCTACCGAATCTTGACAAATTTCCACTATCTTCTATCCTTTGCTTGATACTTTATTTTATTGTATACTCTCTCTTGTTTTTTTCTTTTTCGAAGGCCGCCTAGACGGCTGAATATATAAAGATTTGCGTTTTTTTTTTGCCGTTTTTCGATCAATCTTCTTTTTAGATCATATGTCGCGTGCATCTTTCTATAAAGTCCCACGAGGTTGAGCCCCAACGGCGGAGAATGAGACGTAGCGTGTAGGATAGGTCTCGTCGTCGAGAAGATTTATTTGAGGCTGCTGGGTGGATCTCGACCTTCGAACTCCCCCCGCCTCGAAGTCTCGGCGAAACGTTGGGGGATCGCCTGGGGTCTCTCGAAGCTCGCGAACGAACTATCCAGCTTCAATGTACTACCACGATAGGTACATCGGCTAGAGTTCAGCTACGTCGTTCGTCTCTTTTTATTTCTCTGTTTTTTTGTTCGTTTCATTTTCTTTTTTTTTTTTCATTTATTTGCCATCGTCGGGGGTTACATATATTCCCTTTTCCCACGACCGCACTCTCGGCTACACGAATCCGTGGAATACAAGAGAATGCACGGAATAAAAAAAACTATAGAAGCGAACTACTTTTCGCGAGAGAGTTGTCGCGGACAAGAGATTTTGTGACAAAAAAAAATCGAGATCGCCGTCACGCGCTTCGGAAAAGAGTTTGAAAGCTCTTTTTTTTTTACTTCCTTTCTTTGATGGTCGTCCCGAATGACCGTATCTTCGGCAAAGATTTCCCTCTTCTTCTTTTTCTTCTTCTATCTTTGCAGCTTCTCTCCGCCAAAGTCGACGGGCTTTTGGAGTAATCAAACTTCTATCATGCTCACCCGGGGTGTGTCCCCACTTACCCGTTCCGTGGCACGAACCCGATTTTACCCTCGTATAATTCACAAGGGTGAACGTAATTAAAATACAACTTTCGTCAAGCCATCGCGTGTCCACGGTCGGCAAAGAATATTATTCTACGGTGTATATGTATAGTCTGAACACAAGAGATGCTCCGGAGATGAAAAGAGAGAACAACGCTTTTCTCGAAGCTCCCGGGCGAAAGTTTCGCCTCCGCTGTTCATCGTGCACGGAATTTGTTATGCGGCTATCTCGGCCCGCCTGGCGCTTGGGGAAAAAAACCCCCGTGGGTTATACCCGCCCGTTGATACCGATCTAATAAGGATTCGATGAGAAAATGAAAACGTGTCCGCCTTCCGGAGTACAAGAGGTTCAATCGGTTCTCGACGAGAATTTTCTTTTGTCACGCAAATAACATTACAAATATATTCGCTTTTAGAGGAAAATTCCCCGTTAACCCTCTGGAAGTCCATGAAAATCTTCAATTGTTATTTTTAAAAATGAGTACCGCAGTCAAATACGACTATGATAAAGATTATTTACATGCCGTTGTATTTTTTTAGCCAAAGCTAACATTGTTAGCAAATCAACAATGCACTGGAAAAAATGATTAATTGATAGAATCGAATTTTTTCTTTAAAATCCCGTATAATAATTTTTTCTAAGTGCACAAATGCTGTGAATTTTTTAATTCGAAATTCTATTGATATATATCGTTAATATTTCAACTATTCGAATGTTGAAAACCAGCGAATGTTCCACAAATATGTAGTTACAAGAGAATGTAATAATGCAAAATTGAATAAATTAACATTGTAACAAATTACTCAAAGGAATTGATTATCAATTATCGATATTACCGCGCATGTTGCCTAATACAGACTTTTGTTTACATTAGCTAATATTACCAGAAACCGCAGAGTTTCCATGTTACGTACGCAACCCCCATACGCTCCGTGGTATCAATATTTGACCGATCGATATTAGGTATACCTCGGGTTAATTTCACTTGATGTGCGACAACATACAATGTGCCATCGTGTACGCGCCCCAGAGTATTATCTAATTTCGCTCTTCTCTAATCAGCCCTCGGAGATCTAAATTGAAGTTGCCGCTATATGCAGGTGTGTCTATCGGACTGTATGTATCTTCCGAACGCTTCCCCAATTCCGTTTATTTCGAGCTTTGTAATTTCTCAGTTTCGATTTACGTTAAACCATAAATGTATCTTCTACAAACATAAATATCTTATATAATCACAAACCGGTACGATTCTGAATCGGTACACTATTCCTGGATTATATGCATCGAGATATCACGGAATCCGACATTGCAGTGATGACATCCCGGTTTGCGTAACTGTGGAATAGACCGAGAATTATTCAGGGCGTCATATCGGATAAGGTCCACCGACCGATCTTGTGAAATGCGAGAATCTCGCAAGCTCCCGATGTCTCGGGTATACTTTAGCGGGTTTCAATGCTATATAATGCCGAAACGTGGTGGGTGGGAAGTGAAGCGGAGGCAGTATTGTAAGCTGCAGGTACGTTAGCGCGGGAGTCTCGGTGGCAAGTACTCTCGGGGGCGAGAGGAGACCAGGTACCCGAGGTACGTGGAATCCTAAACTATCTTCCCTAGCGTGCCATTAGCATGTATCGTATTCCCGTTACCGCTTGCGCTACGGTTTCGAATACTCTCTCTCTGCCACGAGTACGTTTAGAACGTACACTGGATGAGAACGAGAACCACGTTAACCCGGCGGGCTTCACCGATGCGGCATAGGCCGCCGGCATTCACGGTATTCGTGTTCGTACACATAAACGAACTCGAGTAGTCGTAGTTAAACTGAACACTGCATGGATACATTGAATATACTGTTTATGCACGTATGTAGAAGCAAGTGACCACGTCCTGTTTGCCCATATGTGGACCATACACAAATTTACATATGCGTAGACACGCGAAGCTGGACTACAATCAATTTTGATTAAGGCATCTCGTGGTGAACCTGACCATCTTAAACCGGATGATCCTAATGACGTTCAGCTTAGACATTCGTTAAAAACTGAGATCCAAAATCTCAAAGTCATCTCAATGAACCTATTTAAACTTTCATATGCATAAGCACCCGAAGTTGGACTGCAATCAATTTTGATTAAGACATCCCGTGGTAAACCTGACCATCTTAAGCTGGATGAGTCTGATGACGTTCAGCCAGGACATTCGTCAACAACTGAGACCCAAAACCTCAAAATAATCTCAATAAGCCCATCGAAACTGAGCTAATCGATGTTGAATGATTTTTGCTAATCACATACATGATCCATCGTGGAAGTTTACCGGTCCGATTAAACGGGATCTTGCTTTCAAAGGTATCCAAGGTGGGTCTCTCCTTTCTACAGTTAACCATTTAAGCTCCTTTTACCTATCAAAACGTTACCTAGAGACTGCAAAGGAAGCTGCAATAAGCGTGTTAACTTTACGGTGGCGCAGCAGTTGGGTGAGTTTGCATATATTCCCATTAATACGTATGCGAAGCTATGGAAACGCTCCATGAATATGCTGCCAGCCTCGGCTTCTCATCGGTATGTAACCATCCGCGTATGTCGTAACGCGACTAACGCGTACGTGTAAACGTGTTCTGTGTACAACTTGATGCTGTAACGGCCGCAATCCGTTTCAACTGCAATCCCTCCCGTATTCGCCTGGCTAAATCAACGTGGTGGCCTGGATTCCGTCCATGTTGGCGCTACCAACGATTCCTTTGGGATTGTTCGAATGAATTTGCCGATTTTGCAATGACTCTACAACGCCTGACCGGCTCATCGCGAAAAACGTGTAACTCGCGAAACGCTGTTGAATATATCGCATATATATTCTATTCGGTAAGTAAAGATCGATATAAATGTGGTAAAACTGAATGTCATCTGCACGAGCCACTCCGCAGGGCATGACGTTTTGTTTCACGCTAGTTTCTGTGTTTGCTTTCACTCTCTGTGTCTCTCTCTGACTGTTATGCAAGTGCGGAACCTCGAGGCATGTACACGTCACTCAGTAACAGTTGTAACGTTTCTACGCAAACGGTATGATTGCATATAGTATTATGATCCAAGATATCCTATCCTATGAAGTTGGTACTGGAAGTTGGATATTCTTGACGGAAACCCGAGCAGAGCTTAATTCGCTGTGTCCGTTACGGAATAGTTCAGAAAAGCACATGTTATGCTTGAAGTTGAACCGGCGGAAAATTTTATCCGAGAAGGAAAATTATTTGTCAGAAATTGCAACGAAATAATCGAAGGATATTGCTTGTTATCGATACGCCATCCGGATATTGTCTGTTTTATGGTGTTACAGTTAGATTCTGTTTATGAGAATCTTCATTTGTGCCGAATTCGAAAATTCATGTTCGTAAACAAAAAAAAACATTGCGGTAATGTGACTTTATTATACTTTCGACGTTTTTCATTCATCCCGCAACGGTTCGTAATAACGGTTCTGAAACTCCACCGAGTAACCAGTCGATGTCGTGTTTTTTCCCGCAGAATCCAACGGGCATTTGGTTTGGTCATGAATTTGATTGAATTTGTCTCATGAGTAGTTTATCATACTCCATGTTTGAATATTCGATACGAAAATTCATCACGGAAATGAAGCAAATTAACTGCGCAATATATTGTTCTCTCTTCGGACGTATTACGATAGCCTTGAGCCTTTAGCCTTTGGGACCGGAGATCAAATTTTCCGCTCGAATAGACCTCCGGGATTGCGGAAGATTGAGCCAATCTCAGGTTGGGTCACGTCAGTCTCATAACTCGTAATCACCTGTCGCTATGTACGCGATATGAAAAGGTATATAGTATTATATGCACGAGTGGGGGTATAGACGAGGGTGGCGAGGGAATATACATGTTCGGCTCGTTCACTTTCTCTCCGTTTGCGGTAACGCCGCACCCCCAGAATTTATGTGAACTCGTGCGCGATCAGTTGTTCCTCCGCGAGGTTGCGTCTCCCCTCTTGTCTTTCTCAGCAACTTTTTTTCTCTCTCTTTTTTCCTTCATCGTTTCGCTCTTTTTCTCCCGTTGGTCGCACACCAAACCCAGCATGCGCTGAGCCACAAAGCGGCCTCACTTACGTAAAGTATATCCCGTTTCTTCCGACTCTATGATATTGTCAAGGGTTTTCGCCTCACCGCAAAGAATATCGTGAAGGGAAAGAAAATGCAGAAAGATCCCAATGGGACCAAAATGTCTGCAAGGTTTCTGTCTGCGGTGCCTCTTTCTGTTCCTTCACAAAACATTTTCGCGAAATCCGAGTCTACAAAATGCTTCCTCGGAGAATACCAATAAAAGTATATTGCATCTCGTGTGTTTTCAACCGTCGGCGAAAATTTTCAACGAATCGTTACACGAAAGCGCTTCTCATTCATTGGCTAAGCAATGAGTCCCGCAGGTGCGCCGTATTCAAAGTAATCGTGAAATTTAATCGTTAACAATCGAGTTAACCGATCCTCTCAGCGTCATAATTTTTTTTAATAACACCATCCGAAAGTTACAATATAGCGGCGTACAGGAATTGGCAGTGACATAATTCATCCAAAAGTGCGCACACTTGTCCAACGGTATCTCGATCCTATATACGTGTATGTATATCGATCGTTTTTGCGAGGGACTTCGGTACTTCGAATTCGGGGGGTGCGGGCAAAACGGTTTTGCCGATGGCAGGCCAATTTCATAGAGGCGCTAGTCGTGAATCAAAGCCCGTTGGGAGAACTGGAACGCGTATATTATAAACGCCGTTAGGAGGGGAGGGGGAGGGGGGGGGCATATACGGTACGGTTCACTATGCGTATACGATTCGGCTGGATAGGCTTTCTGTACTATACCAATAGGGCATATATACAGGTAGTACAGAGATGATAGGATATAGGGGACACGGGGGGCGCGAAGAGAGGGCGAGAGAGCGCAACGGGCACGGCCTACTAACCCGGCTGGTACATTCAACGAGGCGATTGTATACGACCCCGAAGGCGGGCAATCCGTTGAATAATTACCCAATTCAATACGTAATCACGCTACTTCCCGTTAGCCTCGAGCAGCCGGCTGGTCAACGCGACGCAGTCTAGTCGCTTCTAGTTATATATAATCACATCTCGTTTCGATGCTCCCTGCGGGCTTCGTTGGTCAGCTTATTCTCCATATTCAACGAGACTCAATCAGTTCTTCGAGTCTTCATTCCCTTTAAAGCTCCTCTTGGATCCTAATAAACACGTACTCCGTTTCGCGACGCGATCGTCTCACCTATCTGCGGCTCAAGTTGTCGACATCGGACGGTTAGGACGGGCGGATGCAGTCCCGAGGTTATCCATGAGAAAGTTTAATCGTCGAGATATCCCGAAGGATCTACTTGTCCGCTTGGATTTCGAAGTGAAAATAGATTAAAGACTTAGCTAATCTGTCGCGACATTTCATGTGTTTTAAAGTCAAATTACGAACCTGTGCTTAATTATGATAGAAACTGTGGCTTCAAGGAAGTTTTTTTCCCTCAGTATTAGGTGGTAGAAATTCATGGATCAAACTGACTTGTGTATACAATGCGGAACTGAGGTTTTTGTAAAAAAAAAGAAAAAAGAATGAATTCAGTGGTTCGTCGAAGAGTCGGCGATCTATCTATATCCACTAACTTTTTCACCTGGCAACTCGTCGAGTTGCCAGGAAATTGGCGAGTTGCCGACTGATGGGGAAAACTCATTAATTTCTCGCTCTAGTACTCAGATTTCCGATTTCCCGGAGATCGTGAAGTATCGAAAGGTACGAAAGAACGAGGAAGGAGAGAGGCGGGGAGGTGGAGGAACAGAAATCCGGTGGCCTAGTGCTAAACTGAGTGCCGCCGGGGCTCAGCGAACTTAATTGGTGGATTTAGTCCGCGCAGCTTGATGACGATCGAGTCCAGAAGAGAAATTACGAGACTGGCGAATTGTGAGAGTGAGGAGGGGCTGTTCTTCGAGCTTTCCTAGCAACGGCAAAGCGCTTGGTGTATTGCATATCTATATGGTAACGTCGAACGTGATCGAATCTTCGGTGATCTCCATATTTTCGATATAATATCTTTTCCATGAGCTAAAGCTCCGGCTCAGCATTCTTCGAGGGCCCGAAGAAATCATCTCGACGTTTTGGAACGATCATTAATCCTCTTTCCAAGGCTATTCCCCGTGTGATATATTATTCCGGGGACGAAGAAAAACTAATTTTACACGGAAATCAAAGTTTTCCTTCGTGTTCTTTTTTTTTTTTTTTTCTTTTCCAATAACATTCAACCGTAGGGAAAGTTCGTAAACCGGTGTCGACAATGTGTCGCCAGGCTATTTCGAAGCTCGTACCCGGAGTGCACAAGGATCGTTTACAACGTCGCGAGAAACGTTTCGCGAATAAACGCGTATAACGACCTGACAGGAGAAACGAGTAAAACGGGGGAGAGGAAGAAAGGTACCAAAGCGGACCAGAGATGGAAGTTACAGAGTAGAGTAGTAACGGGCATAGCGGACCATTTCGAGTTAGCGACCGGACGTGCCCGAGACCGCTCTTCGTGTACTGTGCAAAGTGTTCGCCTCTCGCCGCGGTGCTACCGCCGCGCTACTCTACTGCTGGTGCAGAAACAGCGCAACCGAGACGAGAGGAGCGAAGAAGTAGCGACCGGAAGCTCTTTTATTCTTTCGTACAGTCGTCAACCCCGCGTCGGGGTAATTAACGTTACCGCAGCAAAGAGACATCGCACAGACAATGATCCATCCCCGAGAGGCACTCGGCAGGAAAGCTTAAACGGAAGAAGCACCGAATGAAAAGAAAAATTAACTATCCCCGTCTTGTTGCGCGCAGCGCGGGCTCCGTATTCCTACTGATTAATTGAAGACAATTAATCGCATGAAGAATTAAGTAAAAAAAAAAATAGCAAAAAAATACATCCAATCTTAATTATCCTCGAAGGAAGCGGAAAGAATGAAAAATAAATTATAAATTTTTGTTCCCGGATGACCAATGGGTAGAATATTTCTTGCGGCACACGAGGTTAGTACATTCTCGGAAAATAAGTCGCTTGCACTTGCCTCCGCGAAATGACGGTTAACGACGCGGTCTTAAGCTCCACCGGCGAAGATAAACGTCGAAGAGCCTTCGGTTCAATGTTCGATCTCGGAGATCTTCTTGTGGCTCAGACGTTGCGGTATTGCACCCCCGAGGGTCATCAACTCTCTAACTCCTACCCTCCTTAGTGTCCAACACACCAGCGATACCATACGAGCGATTCCTCGCTCGCCGGTGGCGCAAAAATTGCTACCGGAAGATCACTGGTGTTAAATCCGTTTAACTGCTTAACGATCGTCATTCGTATGATATACCGTCGTAAAGTATTATCTGCCTCGGTGAAAACTCCGTAGATACAATTTTATTCTCTATTTTCACCGTACGTTAGTCTCATATTTTGCCGGATAGGTCAACCAATCACACCGGCGTCGACGCGAATATCGAAAACGATGAATGAAAGGGATATTACCGTCTCGAGAAGTATCGATGAAAGGAGAGAATGAAACTTTAATCTCGTTCCTCGTGATTTCTCTCGTTCGCGATATAAATTCAGTGAATTATAGGTTTTTTTTCGTGATAGACGCGATTGTATCGAGTATCGGATATCGGAGGTTTCGCATGCAATGCGAACTTGAATGTCGCAAGTTTGCTGGAGGGAAACTTGGTGAACAGTTTTGGCATTGCGCAGCATTATTCTAACCGTAATGGTAACGTTGTACTATGAGAAACTCGTGAATCCCTGCGGGGTGGCCATTCGAAGGACCGAACGACAGGCTATCATTTCGTCATCAACGCATACGAGACGGATATATAAGTGTACGTGCCGCGTGTTGCTACGGTCTGGTGATACAGCGGCTTACGATGGTATACGTAGAAACGGGAAAAAGGATGAAACCCCGAGATCTCGGCGTCGTCGCGACGATCCCCTTCCAAAGTTATCGTTATAACACTGTGCCTGCTGCCGCTACTCTTATATGGATATTGTAACGACGCGACAGAGAACGTACCCCTCCCCGAGGATAAAATGGCCGACCTATTCCTCGTTTATAACAGAGAAAACGAGGAAGGGATATTCATTTGAACGTATAAAAAATAAACAGATATTTTTTATAAGCTAATCACAACTGACACGCTGACGTACTAATATTGCGTCCATAATCTCCCGGGAAAGTCATCTACGAGGTGCCAACGAAGTAGACGATAAAAACAAAAAAAGGGTATTTTTCCCTATGGTAATCAGTATGCAAGGCAATTCTAGGGGAATATACGTAGCGATTTCTTGATAGTGTAGTCTACTGCTTTGCTTTTTTTTTTGGGAACTCCCTAAATACATAAAAAAACCAAAAAAATATATTTGAAATATAATAGAAATATATGAAATTCGGCGTTTCATTTTTTTTTTTTCATTTTTTAAGGTAGAGATCTTGGAAAACAAGGTAAAAAAAATTGGAAGTAATTCTTGAAGGGTCAACGGGCAGAAGGAACATACTGAATTTAAGTGTAACTTACGCAAACGTGTACTGTACAACGTGTAATACTAGTATTATAGTTTGCGAGACCTCGATGCAGTCTCTCCGCCGGCTGATACTTTCGTGCTCTCGCTCTATCATTCAGGCTTACGTGGTAGAGCTTACTTCTTAGCTATCTGGCGCATCTCCCATTCTCTCTTCGTACTTTAAAGTCTCTCCCTATCCTCGCGCCACCCGTTCTCGTTCTATCGTATCTTCTCTGGCCAGTACCACGAGAGTCCGCAAGCCCAGCACTTACCCCCCACACTGAACGACATGCAATCGTGGGTGTACGTGCATATGCCGTGAAACGTTTCGTACCGTGGCGACCGGCAGCAGACGATTTTCGCTGCCTCTCTCTCTTTCGCTACCTCCGCCGCTCGCGACACTCTCACATACGAACAATTTCTCATAAAAGTAAAGTCTGATCTAAAGTTCTCTCTATATCGCTTGTCTTTCGAGCGAATTCACCTCAAGTTCTGTCTTCGAAAGTAACCATCCAGAAACAGAGAGATTGCCTCCGGAATTCAAATTTCCGCGGAATATAGAAAAATGTATAAAATAATGAATATATGATAAAATTGTAAAAAAAAAAAAAAATTATATTTGTTTTCAAATTTTTCTTTATTTTCATCGAGAGAATCGTGAAGAAAAACGTTTATATTATTTTTTTCAACGTTTCAAAGTTCATCGAACAGTTTATACTCGATGCACGAGAACTGACTCCATATACCAGTCGCGCGGGAGCATAAATTACATATACGTTTGGTATGGGGCAAAACTGAGTTAACAAACTGAGCATCTGGGTCGGTGCCTCAAAGTTTCTGTTATATCGAGTTTCGTAGGTAGAGATAGAGGACTTCCTTCGCGAGTTTATGCTCTGTTCTTCAATGGAATATATATCTAAGGAAGTGGGAAAGGGACACAAGGAGCGCGCGCGAGATTCTCGGTTGGGTGCGATGTCTTCTCGGAATCTAAATACGGTCGGGTCTACAGCGATGGAAAATGAAAATGTGAAAATAAAGAAATCGTAAAATTTCGCGAGTTACATATATAGCGGGGGGTATGGTGTATAAATGTACTTCATTCGAGAGACTGGTAGAAATGAATAGCATTAAAGTTTCAACGAGATATTAATTAAGGTCACGAAGGGCGAGTCGGGCGTTGAATAAGTCGAGAGATATACTTCATACTTTACATAGATATGTATATAGCATATAATATATATACAAATCCGTATATATACATGTATATAACGAAGGAAGTGAGGGGCGGGGGTGGGGGGAGTTGTGGGCGCGGCGTGCTAAACATATACTGCAAAGTATATAGATACACATATATATGTATATAATGTATACCTATAGGTACGGAGAAACGACACAGTACAAAAGAGTGAGGCGACGAAACAGAGAGCTCGAGAGTGCGGGTGTAGGTACGCGATGAAATGATTCCAAGCTCGTTGGGCCGGCGGCGGTCTTCTTGCTCTCCGTGTCGTGTCCCCTCTTCTCTCGCTGTATATACGAAACCGCACAGCGGCTCTCCGCTTCGGTTACACGAGAGACAACAAAATGAAAATTCATGAGCATACCGTAAGAATAAGTATTTCATTTTATTCGCGTTACTAAGAAGGAGAAAAAAAAAGAGAGAGGCAAGAAATAAGGAATAAGAGAAGTTTGCGCGTAGCTCTTTGACCCTCAGCGCTCCACTCGCGTTCCGTGGAATAGCACGGTCGGTATACTGTGGAGTTACACTGTAGAAAAAAAAAGATGTAGCACCAAAAAGGTGGCGGAGTATGAAGAACCCGAGAGAAGGAGAGAAATATGAGAGAAACGAAGAAATGAAAAGGAAGAGGACGACGAGAGTCGGGTCGTTTGCGTCTGCGAAATAGAGTTACGTAGCGAGCTGCGCCGGGCAATAGTTCACCCTCCCTTTCCCCAACCGCTCCTTTCACCCCCGCCCCCACCCCCTGGTAACTTTTTATCGCATGCAGTCACCTGAAATAAAATAATGAGAAGGTAAAAATTAAGAAAAAAAAAAAAATGCACCGGCAATGGAATAATGTGATCCGCACTGGGATCTCGTCTTCCTCGTTTTCTCTTCACCATACTGAGCATCCCTAACCCGCGACGCTCTGATGGAGTAGTCTACGCGAAAAAAAAAAATCATATTATTTTACTGCAACGCCAGATGCGAGGAGGTCCTCCCCCCGACCCTTACCGACTTTATGATCCTCGACTGCTTCTCCGCGTTACTATTCTTGCCTCGCAACACCGGTGTGGCGAAACTCGCGCCATCGCCATGGCGGAACAACAACGAAAAGGAAAGAAAAAACGAATGCAACAAACTCCGCAGAAACGACAAAATAAAAAACAAAACATCCTTAGAATCCCTTTGCGCGTTCTGGAATCTCGACTGCCATAAAAGCGCATACTCCGGGTATTGTGTTTGAAAACAACGACGTAGTGCTTTTTGCTCCCAACGCGAAAAAATAATTAGTGGCGTTTTTTTAATTGTTCGACGAAAATGAAACGAAATGAAACGATAAAAAAAAAATCCCAAAATATACCGTATTAATTGGTCAAACATAGTTCGTTATTTTCTGTAATTCGTACGGCCAGACACGCCAATATTTCGGAGAAAAATTTTAACGTATCGCCATTTTGAGATTTTTTTTTTGTTCTCCTCGATGGAACGATGATGAATTTAAATTAAATTTACACAGTCGAGCCCTATTGGCGGATGGAAACGAGAAGTAATTAGTGACCACGTCTGTCGTTTGAGCGATCATTTTTTATTTTTTTTTCGTCTCCGTCGGTGTGCTTTTTTTTTTTCATTTACACAGACATATAATCCTCAAAGTATATTCGACACGTATACTATATTGCAAAACTGCGCATACCGCCTTCCATTTGAGCATTGAACACCAACGCGAACATATACACGGGCTTTTCGCATCGTAAACGAGGAATTTTCAATTAGAATTTTCACAGTTTTTCAAGAGAGAGTTTCGAAGCACCGCCGAGAGTTCTCTGTATCCGCTCTGGCCTTGTGACTGTGTTACATTGACGAGGGTTGAAAAAAAATTCGTTTTAACGAAACCCATTTACATCGCCGTCGAAGCTGGGGAAAAGCTCTCGGTCCTTCGTGGAACAGCGATATAGCGGGGCGCGCGCGCGCGCTTCGTCGAGAGCATAGCAACCATCCCCGTCGAAATGTTCTGATAAATATATTACTTTGTGTACGGTAACTCAAGCACGAAAAAAATATCGACGAAAGTACGCTGAAGGGGAACAAAGTACGTTGAAAAAAAAAAGAAAAATAAACGAATTTTAATTAATGTACATAGTCGGGAATCGGTGAACGTCGACGTTTCGACAAATTCATTTAATTGCGGACAAATTTTAGGTGTCCGTTGTTATAACGTCACTACGACACCCACGAATAAAGTTTGTGACTAATGCGAAGACTGTATAGGTATATATGTATATTATTATGACTATACTAGCCAAAGCGACTGTGCACGAACGCGCACTCGGTCTCACGCGAACTTTGCACTATGACAAATCCCAACGGTACTCGTCGAGACATTATAACCACACGCGTTTAACCAAGTTGAGCGTTCATACTTTTTACGGATGAAGAAATTCATATAGTTGCAGTGTCATATTAAAGGGGTGCGAGAGAAAGAAAAAAAAAAAAAAGGGAAACAAACTCGTTAACACTCCGTCAACGTCGCAGCGCGTCGCTTAGTTATAAAATTTTTACGGCGAGTTATTTATTATCTGTTTAATAATTTAACGCATAATTAATTCGAGAATAAATGAATATGCGAAAATGCCGACATCACAAAGGGATTCGCAACATTTTTTTGCTTCTCGTCTTATTATCGTAATAATTGCGTCGCGTAATATATCCACTGTATTTATGTTTTATATTTAATTAAAAAAAAATACAGTGGTGTAGCAATGATTAGCACTATCTTTTACATGGTATCTTTCCGAGTTAAGCAACTCTCGAAAAAAAGGTGCAAACTTTCATCGAGTACAATAAGCCATGTTTTATGTGGCATTTTTTGTTTTTTTTTTTTGTTTTTTAACGTCCCACGTTATCGTCTTTTTTTTGTCGAAAAACCAGCAAACGTTGGCCGAATACCAACAGCATTATTCGAGGCGTTTTCGCCGTCGAGTAATTAATCGAAAAAGAGGAGGGAACGGGGTGGAAAGAAGAAAAAAGATGAATAAAGCATCCCGATCACGAAAGGGACGCCGGTGGAAAAGAGAACGAGAGGTTGGGGAGGTCGGGATGGAGAAAAATGTTGGGAGGACTTTTGCCGAACTTTTTCGTAGATAACTAACGCGGCAGGCCAAACGGAGAACCAATTCGGAGCTTAATGCTTGCGAATGGGAGTGTCTGGGAGAGCCACCACTATTCCCATCAGCAGCACTCGCGTCATAGCAGGGCCAGGAATTCCCTAGTGGCTACTAATCCCTCTGGAGATTAGCGTGCCGCCTTGCTGCTGCCGCTACTGTTATACTACTACTACTACTACTCCTACGACTACTGGGGCTGTTGATGCTGGTACTGTGCATCTCTCGATCCATGGAAGCTCGTCGTCCGATCTGTTGTTACGTAACTGCAACGCTCAAACAGTTAACAAACAGGTCGCCCGGTACAGCTACTACCGCAAATAACCCCGACGTGTTTTCAATATACATAGTTAATGTGCTCAACACTGTGGCCTGTCTGGAATTCTCTTTGGCACTGACAACACACGGAATATACTATAAGCTATAGGCAAATTCACTCCGCACTCAGTGTCTTACAGTATCTGTTTTGCACTCCGTTACGCAAGATGGTCATTAACGATTCACGATAAAACGTTAATAAAAAAGTGATAAAAAAGTGTTAATAAAACGCATTATTTCACGGTTTTAATATCCCTTTTTTTTTGCGAAATAATATATTTCACCACTGCGCTAAAAAAAAAAAAAAATATCGAAAATAATTTGCTCTTTATCGTCCATATGGAAAATATGATAAAACAATTTGTGAGAAACGAAGATAAAACTGTGCCAATATTTGTTAATTTTTCGATTACGAATTGCTGGTAACCCTCGCCGAAGCCTAATTTTCCTAGATAAGGGGACTACACGAGAATGGATGGGGGGAGGGAAGCCAATATTTTTCTCATTCTTATCGGGAATACAAGGTCGATAAATTTGCTGTTCGCCTCTCACGCATTAATAACTCGGGAGTGAACTACCCCTCTCCCATCAGCCGCGATACAGAACGTGGTACGAGGGTGGCTTTGCTATATACAGTCTTCCGCCTCATTCTCTTCCGCACCCACAGACGACTAACGTAGTTATACACATAGATAAATATATACATATATATCTATATATACGTATACAGTCACGCTATTCACCGGGGTGGCTTCGCAAGGTTTGCCTCGTTGGACCACTACCACACGGTAGAAACAGCGATGGTGGTCGCACGATGGATTAAGCACCCCGGTGGAATACTAATTTTCTTGACACACACCGACCGTAATTCTAAACGCGGCGGGCACGCGTTCTCTCCTTCTCCCACGTGCCCGTAAGTTCGCCGAGGACGTACGGGATCGGATGCTACGAATTTCTTACTCTCTCCGTCGGTCCCGGCCGCAGCATGATATATTACCATTGCTTGGATAGCGTTTTCCCCATTTTGCCAGTAGCTTCGTTCATGAAACTGCTGTATATAGTAAAAGACAGAGAGAGCTTTCGCACCCTTAATTCATGAGCTTTGAACGCAATTCCGACAGTTGGAAATTATAAACTCTGTCCATCGTGCGAAATAGTCAACTTTTCGTTGAAACTTTGTTGAAATTCAAATTTGTGTTGAAGAAAATAATTGCCAATTAGGTGCTGTTGAAACGGATTACGTCTTTAAATGGATACGACGAAAAGACGATGGATACGTTGGAATAAATATATAGTCTCTGTCGAGTCCAATTGAGAGACTCGTTGAAAGAAGCCTCGTAATAGCACGATTACCGTCGTCTTTCAACTTTGTTGCAATTGAAACTTATGCTAAAGAAAATAATCGCCAATTAGCCGACAATTGGAAGATTATATCCTTAAATGGATATTATACATATGGTCTTTGTCGACAACAATGACGACTCGTTGAAAGTAGCGTCGTAAGTGACACGATTAACTGTCGCGTTATTTGCTTTCACGATGTACTGTGCAACTGGAAAGTTGAGGGCAAACGCAGACATTAATAGTAACTCGACGCTTCAAAACGATATATTTCGTATGACACGTAATTATCCACCGTTTGAGAATCGTGGGATTTCAGGAAAAGGGAATTTATGATACGACAACTCATTAACGAATGCATATACGTAATTTCGCGCTAATGGACGTCCAAAATTCGAAATTTCGCAGTTCAAAGTTCTGAATTTTCTCCAGAGTGCTGAGTCAATTTCGTTGCATCTATGCGCTACTCGCAAACTAACTATCGGCAGTAATTATCTATGATGTTTATCCCATTCAAAAAACGACTGTTGCGTTTCATATAATAATTAACGTAAGACGCAGGTGTCGAGGTAAACAAAAATTCTGGCGCTTTTACAAACTCTTTGACTCTTAATTAATCGATTTCCTGACTGGGTCAGTATAAGAGGCCAATAGCCTAGTAAAAGCCAATATCCGTATCGGAAAAAAAATTAATTGGCAAAATTTGCTTAGCTGACGATAGATCATTATCGACGAACGATCTGAAATACTGTTTTTTTTTTTTACGAAACACATCTCAATAGGGTATCCCCCCCTCCCCTTCGGGTACAGTTTAAGTGGGTCCCGTGGCTTTTACTCCGAGAATTTAGCGCCTCAAGACTCGTGGTCGCTCGCTTGTTCACCGCCGTCGGGGGAGGTCTACACTTTACTTAACTGTGCACTCTCTGCCACTGCCGGGATGCACTTTATCGGAGGCGAGGGGAACACGACCGTAAATAATTGACGGAGCCATTAGTTCAAGCTTCGGGGTGTTTGTGTGTGTGTGCGCGAGTATTTCGATGGAGACTGTCCTGTAGGAGCGATCGATAAGGGTTCTCAGTGTTACTCAGATATCATCAACACTGTCGTAAAAAGAATCCATCTTTCCCCTTCAATTAACTCTAATTGTAACCAGTCATCATATAGACCTTTCGCAGGTTTCGTTGCTATTCAACCAATCAGAATCAAATTGGGAGCATTTTTTTTCAACCGAACAGAAATTAATCAATGCAAAAAAAATTAGGTTTTTAGCGCTTCCGCAAGATGACGTTACATTCCGAACTTCTTTTCCGCAACGTCCACAAAACACAGTTTAAAAAAAAGTTCTAGTTTCCAATTAACGAATTGCTTCTAAATAAACACGCTACATGCCAAGGTACACGCCATCACAGTTGTGTTGTTGGAACGTATAATCGATCTCGCAAAAGATCTAAAAGACTTTTGCCGACATTGAGGCAACTATGACGCAAAGTAGGCCGCGTAAGGAAAGCACCGAAGCTTGAAAGATGACAGCGTTCGTTTGTTCTTCACAAATACGGAAGAATACGGAAGGAAAGACGATATCCATCAGTTGGATTTAATTGCAAGTTGGCCATTTCGTAAGTGGTCTTGTACGGCCGACTTAGAGGAAATTCGACTTGGCATACCATTCGTTCTAAAAGCATCCACAGCAACCAGGCATTTAAAAAAAAAACTGTCCAACCGAAGGAATTAAAAAGCATTAACCGGAAACTGCAAACGGCGTTCCTCAAACGCGCATACAGACATCTTAAAAGTAAAAAAGATTTAGTTCAGAGAAAGAGAGAGAGAGAAAGCGACAGAGAGAGCGAGAGCGAGAGAGAGAGAGAGAGAGCGTCGAGGCTGCACAAGGTGGATGGAGACTTTCGATGCTGCCGTCGATCCCAGGCGGCCAATTAATTAAAAGCTAATCGTTAGCGCAGGGAGAACGAGGCGGAGGATGGAGGAGTTCCTCTCTCTCTCGTCGAAAATATTCAATTACATTTTCTCGAGTTTCCTATCGCCCTCTCTCGACGAAGTCCTGCCAGCGGCAACTCACCTTTTATCTACATATATCCAACTTTTGCCGCCCGTCCGGCCTGGAGAAAGAAAGAGGGAGAGATATTGGGGCGCCGCGCTCGCCAAAGGACGAGTAGCCGTCTACTTGGTGTCGGTATACTTGGAGAACTAGGATGAGAAGGCCCTCTCTCGCCTTGTTCATCGGGTAAAAGTTAATATAACGAAGTAAAGCTCCACCGGTATACCCTCAGCCTCCGGGAGAGCACCTACCAAGGCTTGGATCTCTATAGTTGGACGCGCTTACGAACGAAAAGGTGGAAGTAGAAGAAGAATCGTGAGAAGAGAAGAGAAGAGAATTGGCAAGGAAGTGAAGTAAACCCCGAGAGCAAGTGTTGGGATGGCAAAAGTATAGAGAATGCACGGTAACGAGGAGAGTCGAGTGGAGAGAGAGACTGAGAGAAAAGGTTAAAAGGTAGCCGGGCAAAACCGGGAGAGTTCTCACCGATAGTACCAACCTCCGCGGACTAACTGTTTTCCGTAATTAAGCCGGCACGCTAACGAAGGTTGTATGCGATCTCCCGCATCGCTGGTACGCTATATATAGATACACAGATATCTATATGTTGCGCACGCGCACGCGCCTGGATATCTTTTATATAGATACATACATATATCTCACGGTACTAGTAGTCGAAGACAAGCTAACTGAATCGGAAGTACTCTCACTTCCTCGGTTCTTTGATGAATAATTTATTACATGCTGTACAAAATGCATTGACGGCGAAGTCGTTCGATTGAGAAAATTCGAAGTTAAGTTTATCCGGTTCAGCGATAACGAGTCCATCAACAGGTGACATTATAGATCGAAACCTTCAATGGAAATAGTATTTTCGTCGCTTTTCATGATGAAAATCATGTTAGCGAGATAGATAGATTATATAATATTTATTTTAAATTTAATAAAATTTCTACGAAAAAATTATGAGCCGAAATCGATTGGTAATTACAGTTCAAACATCTGTTCGAGTTGTTTTACAACTTTCATTAACGAAATAGGAATTCTTTCCATTTCCTTGGATCTATCTTTCTTTTTTTCTTTCTCGTTCCTTACCGCGGTGTAATTTGCTCGTTGTAGCAGCGCGCGGTGATCCAATAGCGAGCAGAATTAGTTCCTCGTTTTTTTTTGTTTGTTTTTTTTTTTTTTTTTTTTTCTTTCTTTCGTTCCTTCTCGTTCGCGAAATGGCAAAAAGGTCGAGATGAGGTTGATCGCACAGCGGGTCGTAAGATAAAAATTGCAGAGAGAGGAATCGTGGAGAACGTGAAACGAGCGAGCGCGCCCGGGGTTGGCGTCGGCGAAGGCATCCACACAGGATTCCCGTGCAACTAGAGCCTCCGACACGAGGGATACTCCATGTCCGGAAGCAAACCTCACACCCTCCGGAACGCACCCGTACACCGTCTCTTCGTTTCGCTCGATCTTTCTCTCGCTCCGCCCACACAGAGAGAGTGGCGTACCTCGGACTTTTTATTTATTCATTTTTATTTACCCAACAGATACGATCCGTAGTGGTTTTACGAGAGAAACGACGAGAGATGGAGCCTCAGTACTACTTGGTTTGCTCTATATTCGGGTCGGGGATGAAAGAGTAGAGAAACTCGGGGCTCAGTCCCGTGCCATCCGCTACTCTCTCGTCTTTTTTCTCTCACTCCTTCGTAGCCTCAACCATATGAGATTTTTATTGTTTGCTTCCTACGTCTGTTCGATGCTTCTAGTCGTTTTGTGTGGCGTATACAATGTTTTCTCTATCCTCCGCAAACGCCCGTCAGGCCCCGCAGCCTTTGTGGATACAGCGCGACCGTATATGGAGACATTTTTTTAACGAAACGAGAATTATACACATAGACGATTATTTACTCGCTGACGCGATAAATATGAACTTTTATAAGCAATTTTTTGTTATTACTGCAAACACACTACGCTGTGGAGTATTCCTGTGAATTATTCACAATTCTTTTTTCGTCCCATTTTGCTACTAGTTTCATACAGAAATAAGTATTTCTAATTAATATTCAACGGCTATTAAATTTATGGTTAAATCCGACAATTCCATAAAATTATTTTTATTTATCGTCAAACTATTGGATTTGTGTACAGTAAATGTATTCTGTATCGAGCGAAAAGAAATCGAATATAAAAATGCAGCGTTCGAGAATATGACGAGTAAATATATACTATTGTGATTCGAAGAAAAGGCTGATTTCGCTCTGTGAAGAAGAATCCGTGACCTTTGAAAAATCGGTTGGTTTATCCGCGTATGAGATGAAGTCTACCGTAGAGGTACTCTGCGTTAGTTTGCAATAGCGTGGCTCTCTATTTGTGCTGCCGAGGCGCCGGTTAGCCTCAACTGTTTGAGTTTCAATTTGTGCTTAATAAATGCGTTCGATTAATATTCATTGATATGCAAAACGTTCCTCGAAAACGGCAGCTTTACGAAACCACTTGAGTATAACTATACATATAAATGAAACTTGTATGCGTATACATAACAGTTTTGGATTGTATGCGAACGAGTCGGGATTAGTGACTTTACTGGTGATGGTTTAAAATATACATAAATAAACTATATATATAATATACATATATACGCGTGTATATATTAATAATGCATTTATTGTGGCGAGGCGATGGAACACGAATTCGAAGTTAACGCAAAATTAAAATGTGATAAAAGCCGAGAGAAAAAAAAAATATACAAAAAAAAAAAACAAGAACGATATCATAATAGCTACGAGTACGAGGCAAATTAAAGAGAAATTCAAATATAAATAGTCAATTTTAATCGAATTAGCGTTAAACGATTTTTAAAGCTCTTAAACCGATGCGATGCGAATTAAAGTAAAGCTGCGTATATTTTATTCGTAGAAAAATAGAATATAGATATAAATTGATGGAAAAACAACAGGCCACTGTAAGTAGAGAGTTATGGTAATAATAGAAGGCAGAATGACATGGCATGGCAAGCATGACTGTTGCCGAATTTGATGAGAGGATGAAATATAGAGTCTCATCGGGTTTCGACCATTTGGATAACCACTGCGAAAGATACTTCCAGTTTCGCAGTGGTGTTTGCGAGTTTGTAGATCGAAAAACCATCACAGGTTGAAAATAGGGCAGATGGGACGGATAAAGTGGGGCGAAAGATTGAGAAGAATGCAATTACTCTCGAGTTAACCTCCTCCAGGGAGATGGAAAGATCTATCTGGCTTTGCCGCTGTGTATATCATATGGATGTGTGTAGGTCTGTTCATTTGTCATCCTTTTAACGCGGCCGATGGATAAGGCCATGGTAATTTCGCGTTGAGTATGTCCGTTGAATAATTTCGTGCTTACAAAGTACGTGAGCGGAAAGCGAGAGACGATATCGCTGGATGTTCCTATATACGCGCGGTTACAGCCTCACGCGACCTCTCTTACTCCGAGCCACCGAAAGGACATCGGACAAACCATCCCCGTATGGTCTGTATGATATAGTATATTCACGTAATTATACGAAACGTGCAACGCAACCGCAAACTTTACTGGATCGCAAACACAACCTTCTAAACTACGAGTTCAAAGAGTCCGTGTTTCATCAACAAAGTCAATGAGCTTTCAGATTATATTTGACATTGGATGTCATTACTTTGCTGCACTTAATATATTTTTGTTATTTACAATTGTAAAAGAAAAATACGTTAAAGAAATGATATTCATTTCTGTAGAAATCTGCCATTAGTTGGATCATTTTTATGCGATGTCTTCGCATCTGGAAACGTAATATACCGCAGATATATTCGGCATCGATTATTCGATAAAAAATTATTTGTTTACCGAAGTGTTTATTGAAATTGTAAGATGTAATAAAAACATATTTTCCAAGAAATCGACAATCTTGAAATATATGCCAGAGATTTAAATCAGAAATTTACGTAGTTTCGTAATGTAGAAACTCGTGTAACCGGTAAAAATTTGAGATCGAGACTGTCAAGTGATGCGAGTAAACGTTAGAGGCGGCGAGCACGTGTGGCGTTGAGGAAAGGCAAAATGTCGATTTCCAACGCTCTCCCAAGATTTACAGAAACATAATGAAACTTATATACATTTTGTCTCGACTATCAGAGTGAACTTAATGAAACTGTGTTGGTAGAAACATCGGCACAATAGACAGAGTAATGACCTATCAACTCACCGCTCAAATCCTTCAATGGCCCAACTCTTCAACACTGTTCTCCTGTTACCGGCACCGGCAAATCTTGTAAACTTCTCAACTTTCACGGACAAAATTTGCTACAATAAAAACTGTGGATTTCTACGAAAACGTCCTCATGTCATGAATGTCACACAAACTCCAACTGCCATATCATCCTACCGAAGAACACTATTCATGAATCTTTTCCGCGGAAAAAAAAATGTATTTTTACAGCTGTTGCGAACTTCAACTCATGTCCACTTCATACGACTCTATTAATTCATCCTTGAAGATGAATCACCGATGACACTCTTCAATGATCACCATGCATAGTTGCCAAAACATTGTTATGAACGGGTATCACCGTCGAAGAATACGTAGACTCCCGTTGAAAAAAAACCCTGTAAATCGAATAGCTGGACTATGGTTCAACGTCTTTTAATCACTAACCGATAAGAGCAGTGAGCTAAAATGAGACGTGGTTAACACTCTACGAGGAGCCACGGACTGACAAACCGGTTTGTCCGAACCGCGTACGTTCCGCCGTGAGAGAGGAACGACGACTGGAGTAGCGTAGAAGAGCGTGCGCCGATGGAAGCTGCGACCGCGGCAAGTTTCGCTCCGACGCAGAAATACTAGCTGAGCAAGAGACGAGCATAGCACCCACATTCTCCTCCCAGCAGCAGCAGCGGCAGCAGCAGCAGCAGCAGCAGCATCAGGATCGTCCACCTCTGCTAGTCCGCGCGGCGACCCAACCCGATCCTGCTCTTGGCGCTAGCGTTGCTGGTGCTCGTTGTGCGGCGTTTCTCTCTCCGCCATTCTCGCCGCCGCCAATCCCCTGCCCCCCAACTACTATCGATCCGTACTACCCACCCACGAGGGCTGGAGTTGGAAGGCAAGCCAGGCGGGTGGCGATGGTGGTAGGTTCTCTCTATGCTCTTGGGCGAGCGGGAGTAAAGCTGAGGACGGGAATGTTGGAAACGTCGTCCTACTTGCTCCAGCAGCCAAGCCGATTTTGACTAGACGGAGAACGAGGCGACGTCGTGGAGTTTAGAGAAATAAAGACGGGAGTTCCCAAGGAACTTGAAATGGAATAGTTGGAATGACGAAAGAGTATACTATCACTATGAAGGAGGAGAGCGCGGGCGGCGAGAAGATGAAGAAGGCAAAACGAGAACGAGATTCCGAGATGGATCAGCATCCAAGCAGCTTGGTGTGAATGCCGAGCTTAAATCGAGGGGAAAAGAAAACGGGAGCGAAATAAGATGAATCCACCGAGTCATTGGGACATCAGGCAAAGTGGCTGATTTGATACAGTTGTCAGATGTAACTTAATCCGAAACTACACATGCTACGGAATGCGGCAAAACGAGAAACGAGATTTCTTATGATCATTGTCCTCATTTTGTATTCCGGTCAATTGCCGATTTCGCACTTTGGTTTACCACCAAACTCTAGAGGACCACCTCTAGAGTCTTGAAATGAGATAATTGGGGTACGAAAGAGTGAACTTAACAGAAAGTCGAGCCGACAACGAGATGATTAGTTCCAACTGGACCGTCTATCTGTTGGTCTGACGAGTGGGTTAAATAATTAAGAAGGTATAGAGATCTTCGACGTTGAAGGACGAAGAACCTACTGGCCAAAATAACGCCGCGTTCCCTAATTCAAAGACTACATAGAAAGTTGTATGTAACACACATTATTAATCTGGGAAATACCTTTTTCTAAGTCGAGAGATCAAAGCAGTCAGATTCTTGTGGTATATCGAGGCAATACCGCGAACGAATCGATCACAAGAAAGGGAGGAACGAAGGAATTTGGCAATAATAGCGTATACCGAACGTAAAAGAGTGAAAAGCAACGAACGAATCGTAGTGGGGTGCCGTATAGCAGGGTAAAGTCAAAGATCGCGAGGGTGAGAAAATTCGGCGACGATGAGAATAAGAAGAGAGGGAGGACAGAGTACTGCACGACTTGGCGTAGAGGTCGGTGTGAATGCAAGGGATGATGTAAAAGTGAGGGGTGAAGGTAAGAAAAAAAAAATTGAGGCACGTATGAAGAGGCTTGGGGAAGAAATAAAATAAGAAAAAAGCGGCGCTGGAGGAAGATGAAAGTACAGTAGGAGGGCGTCAGCGGAGTGGAAAGAGAACGATCGAGAGTGTGTAACGAGGGTACGATGGGCGAACTGGGACCGATCGGTTCACGAAGAAAAGAGAGGGGGCGCCTACTGAAACGACTTTTATCACGGTTTTATCGACGCACAAGAGATGAAAGGAAAGCCGTGGAAAAATACGAATAAGAAAAGCGAGACGGAGCGAGATATTGACACCGAGGGGGTCGCCATATGATCATATACGGTTGAATCATGCATTACAGAATCTTTTTTTTTTTTTTCTTTCTGTCATCTGTTCCTCCGACGTCTCGACGATCCAATGTAGCACTCGAATAGAACCTCCTAACACCGTGATAACATTGGGATTAGGTTTCGATGCGGGACTTCCGCTTTCTGCACAATGGCCTCAAGGGGGTAAAAGTAATATTGAGAAATTACTTCGCGAAGGAGATCAGCGAGCCTCTGATGGTTTAAGTCCTTTGATTACCGCGGATTCGGAATAAAGGTGAAGTCGACAGATTTTCCAGGGATAGAAAATTTCGAGCCGAGAAGAAAAAAGATAATTGAAGCGATAAAGTTCATGCAGTGAATCCGAGTCAATTTTTTTTATGTCGAAAAAAAAAAAAAAAAAAAAATTCAATGTCTATTGAAGAAATTATCCTCGAATTCATTTATTCCATTCGACCCTTTGCTCTCTCTCTCTCTGTGCCTTATTCTGTATTACGAAAATTTCATGTCGTCGGGAGTCGAATATAGGATTGGCTTTGATCAAAGTCGTCTAGAGATGACGAAGGCAGTTTGAGTAGATTGAGACCCAAGTAGAAATTGAATTGTGATAAGGAAGAAGCGCGGGGAGTTACAAAGGTGAGGAAAGGAGACCAGAGATTGAGTATATAGAGCCAAAGAGCAGATAGACACGGGATATATATATCGGGAGATTCTCGCGCTTTGCCACCGGTGAAAGTTTCGTCGAAGATTCCAAAATCGATTGGGTCCGTGGTGCGCGCTCGGTAAACTACACATAGGGATCTATCTCGATGGAATTGGCGACGCGGTAGAAAGCTCACGTATTTCGATGTCCCCACGTCTACGAAACTCGAAGTCTTCGCAAGACTAGAGAGAGAGAGAGAGAGATATCTCGCTCGCTGCGCGTGGCAGCTGATATGGCCCGATCCCGTCGCGTAGTTGCCGCGGTATAGGCGTTGTTAACGTTTTTCGAATTAAATTTTCTCGAGTTTTAACAACGTAGGATTGAGTTTCGCTGCGCTGGATAGTGGGTTTCGCGTCTCTTTTTCTTGCGTTTTTTTAAATTTTATTTTTTTCAAGTATTAACGACAGAGAAGTGGCTTGGCTTTTCCAATTCGTTTTAGGTGACGCGAACGGGGATAAACTCTCATCGATAAAACGTAGAGAGTCACAGCGCGGGGAAACTAGAGAAAATGGATGAGAGTAGAAAAAGAGAGGCGAGATGAAGAGAACCTTTGCCTAGAAGTAGAGACGAGAGTAACGCGAACGTCAGCAGCCGTGGGAAGCCGACCAGTTGCTCCTGAGACCTTCCTCGACCAGCGTCACGAACTTTTCCTTCTCTCTGCTTTTCCGCATCCTTCTATATCCCCGACGACGAAATAAAAGTCTGTAGACCGTGACGTGTGCGAGTGCTCTCTTGCTTACTATACTTGGCTGCGGGACGAAAGCTCACTCACTCGTCCGACGTCCATGGTCCGTATACCGCGTACGGGTATAAAGCTTTCGTTATCTTTGCCTTGGAAAAAGCAAGGCTCATCCAGTGGACGAATGTACACTCTGTTGGAGGCTTTGCTACGTCCCGCGGTGATAAGATTTTTATATCTTTCGATTCGAAAAACCGACATGTTATTTCGACGAAACGCACTCGCAATCCTACTAGAAATCACGATACCTATCCGAGTTTTAATCAAAGTATAAACAAACAGACCACCGGAAGAACAAGTGCAATATCATAGTTTTTTTCAGTGGAAATGGATGTCGAGAGGTATTAAATCGGAATTATTGCCGGAATAAATCCCGATCAATATTTTCGATTATTACGATATATCGCGGAATTTTTTTGAATGTGGGAGAAAAAAAGTTCTTCCTTCCCCTTTGTCGTCTGCAGGAAAAAATGCTCGAGCTTTTCCTCTCGGCTCTCATCGATCACGTATGCTTATAGCCCAAAGCCCGCTAATTCCGGGTCTCTTCGCCCCCAAATTTCGTATAAAACTCTGGTGTTACGCGGCAGCCTCTCGGGCGTCCACTTCGAGACGGATAAAGCGAAGTGATGTTGGGGTATTGTCCGGAGGACGAAGGGTCGAGGAGGAAAAAAAAAATAGACATTTTTCTTCCTCTCAGTCTCGTCGAACAAACAGAATAATGAATTTGACGAAATCAACGAAAAAAAAAAAAAAAAAAATGGGGAGGGATTCGCTTTCTCTAACGAATGGACAAGCGGTCCGCGGCCGGTCAGCCGCTGTTTGCGGAACGTATGAAAAAAAAAAATTCTCGACGAGCACGAGAAGTTATCGCGCACGCCTCATAAATCATCCGCGAGGAGAAGAGATGCGGCCAATGGCAAAGCCGACATAATAAACTCATTTCCCTTTCCCAAGGGCGCTACTGTATGCGCGGAGCTTAATACGAAAAAGCTTTACGTTATACACGCCAGTTGTATACGGAGGATAGCTCCACAAATTGCATTGGACCGAAGAGCGCTTCCGCTTTCCGGTAACAGCGGATAAAAATTTCTATTTTTACTTTGATTCAAATATACATCGAGTGCCGTATTAAGATCGTTTCTTTCACATTTTTTTTTCACTTTACTTACTATAAAACAACTGTTATACGATTTTTTGCAATATTTACGTCGGCATTCGCAAATATCAATATTTTCCGCTCAATTAATAAATCAGGAATTTTTTTGTTTTCCGATATTGCATTCCGCGCAATGAAAGTTACAGATTTTTACGTACTGTGACTGAAATAGTCGATGCATCGAATAGAAAAAAAATCGAGAAAACAAAATTCATCGATGCGCGAGAGTTCGGGTTTTTTGTTATTCGCGGCACAAAGAATTTTGCAGCATTGTACTTTCAATTGAGTCCGGTGATCGATTGACCGTTTACAAGAATTCATTTCTAGCAATATATCATTGGAGGATCGTTTGCACCAATCAAAAGGCGATGACGCGTAACTGACTAAGCGAATGATGCGCCAGCGTTACGCAGGTACACGCCGCAAATATATCAGGACGTTCGGGGTGTGCCGCGAGATATTTGCATACAAGAATGAAATAAAAAAACAAAATATATGAATAATATTAAAAGACTTCGCGACTTCATTGCATGACTCTCGTTGTGTTACACTCTACAATGAAATATCTCTTAATTAATCCGCCTTGTTGAGAAAGAAAGAGTGCGCGAGTGGAACGAGGCGGACGAAGAAAGGCACCGGGGGCAGCGGCTCGGTGGTGAGAATTAACAAAGCGTAAATGTGAGAAAAAGAGTCAGGAGAGCGAACCGAAGTGTGCGAGAAACAGTGAACAAAAAAAAAGCAACAAAGCAGAAGGGGGAAAAAGAAAGTCGAGACGAAGTTGCGCATCTCATCTTTCGACGTTGAACCGACCCGTTCGCTTTTTAATCATTTCTCCTTTCACGGAAATTATATCAATGAAGCGACTAAAACGAGATGAAAAATGTTTATGGCCCTTTGAACGGCGAACAATATAAATCGGCTTTGGAAAAACTTGTTTTTTTTTTTTTTTTTTCAATCTTTTTCGTCGATGCGAAGAACGAAATTGCAAACTTTTCGTTCGCAACAATGAAAGGATTATATTGCTCATATCTTGTATATATATATTATTTTGTTTACTTTCTTTTCACAATTCGTTATCCATTGCAGCAAATAGTTAACGCGGATGCCGAATATATTTAAAAAAAGGAATAATAATTCTCTTATATAAGTAATACTAAAGTTGGCATCGATTGATCGAAGTTTTTCTCTAAAAATCGGAGGCCTTCCGAGGTTTTTTTTATCGATTCCTGCAAGTGTCTGACAGTCACGAGTAAATTGACGTACTTGAGCTGATCATCGAATTGGAGCCGAACACGTCAATTTATTCGTTCGCGCGCTCACCGCTCCTACCACCACCCACTGCCACTTCCTCGTCAGACGAATGAATCGACACGCCCGCACCGAACGTCAAACCGAAGCGAATACGTCCATTTACAATCAGCGATAGTTCGGTTATGATAAAATCCAAAAAATAAATAAGCGTCTTTATATTTACCAACCGATCTGATACGACGTACGACGCGTGAGATAGAATATCATATTTAATGTTGCGTCAACATCGAGACCATTGATCATTGATTTCTCGGGGCTCATCTGATCCTCAAATAATATTCTCCGATTGTCACAAACGTTGAGCGTTATCTCGTACGTGTCAGCATTGATATCTCACGGTGAAATAATCACGATATGATATTCTGTGAGAATAGAGGCTGAAATACATCGAGCCGAGTTTTGGCTGAGCTTTCGTGCCCCGGGGGGTGGCTTCACGCAGTTCCCTCCAACTAATCCTACCCTCTCATGACTGCCTCTCGTGACCACTTTCCTTCCTTCAATGGGCTAAATCCTTCGCTACCAGACTATCTCGACGATGGGATATATGTTTCGGCGTCTATACCCCATGTCCCCAGTGTGTCACGATGTCAACATCTGAACTGGACAGGTACTTCGAGTTCGCAAGAGACGTTACAGGATAGTCAATTTTCCCGAAGAGTCTTAAGTGAGATCAAGAACTTTCGCAATAAAAAATCCCTCCCCTTGCGAAAAGTTGGACTTTGCAACGACGTTTGTCGAAAGTTCATAAATATCTTTGCCGATCATCTTGAAGATCATTATTATCATTTAATAATGAAATCGGGGAGTTATTCGAGTTTACTGGGGTTGTCTTTCGAAATTAAACAAATAGAGGATTGTAAATATGAAGACGGAACAGCGAAATTTCGCGATATCGAGATGAGTAACTTAATCCCGTTGAATTTTTACGATAAAGTGACTAACTACGTTTCGGATTACATGTGGATCCATTAATGGCAAATGCCGGAAGTGTCAGCGAGGCGAGAACGACGCGAGAGCCGTTCGCCAACGTGACGTTTTCCCCTCTAATGAAAACGGACCAGTAGAGTGCGTATGTGTATAACGCTTCTCTGCCCATAGGAAATACCAGGGACGATAGCCTGTCGTGTACGTCAACCAACAGCGAGAGAAGGGTATATAACCAGTGCGAAGCCAGTATATCCGGCTGACCAGTCACCGCTCCCGCCACTCCTGCCACTTTTTAATTAATCGAGTATCATATTCGGCATCGTTTACAATTTACTTTAGCATCGCGCCCGTCAGCCCTCTCACCTGCAGTCACGCTAAGCTCTTTATTACGCCCCGAGCTGTTCGTACACAATATAATAGAAAAAAGCCTCGTTGAGGGAGGATTATATTTTTTTTAAATACATTTAATGGGAATTGGATCTCTCGGGATTTAAATATACATGTAATCAACGCATTGAGGCCACGCATTTTCTAGGAATCGACAGAGCCACAAGGGTTGTGAAAAAACATGCGACAACCAAAAATATTTTGCAAGCCGACGACGTTTTTTTTTTTTTTTTTTTTTTTTTTTTTTTTTTTTTTCGAACTTTCCAATACCTTTGTAATGAGCCGCTCCGGCCGGTGATATCTTGAGCGGGTCGATTTTCTCATGCGGAAATAAAACCTCATGCCACGACATTTCTCCGGGTCTGTCTCATTCTCTCCTTCTTCTTATCTGAGCTTTTGGACGTGAAGAGCTGAGCTTCCAAAAACCGATACGATTACCAGAGGTTCTAGTGCACTTCTTGGAGACGCCCAAGCTATTTGATACCCTCTATATACCGGTGCGGTTATAAACTATAGTGTACAGCGTCGCGTTATGTTAGACCGCCAATGTGTATGAAGCCCCACGGAAGTTAGTTGCCACAACGACGACGACGACGATGAGAAGGGAGAGAAGCGAGATAAAGTTTTTGGCAGGAAACGATTGAGATAGAAATTAAGAGGCTGAGTAGTTCTCTTCGAGTCAACGGTAAAAACAACCCTAAAAGCTGAGATCAAGAGGGCTTATCTGACTCCCTCTCGACGACGAAGTGGAAGACACGGAAGAAGATCGGTGTCCACTTTCTTCTGTATCGCTCTCGAAAAACTCTTCGGCTATACGTACCAAAGTATCTACCGACAGATATCGCTGACTTTTTTTTCGTTCTTAACAGCGGGCGTCTCCATAAGAAGATGAGAGCGTGGGGCGGGGGGCGTAGATTACAGTTGCGAAAAGCGAAACTATGGAAAATTGTGAAGAGGAAGATAAAGATGTTCGCGCTGCGCGAAGCAAATAATACTCTTATATCTTACGATCTGAATAAAATGAGAGGAAAAGAAATGCGGTATGGCAAGAGTTTCAGCAGCCAGTAGTGCAGACACTCGCACGGTCAGACTTCACTGCGAGAATACGATTTCCGTCAGGTAGTATGTGCAAAAGATGTTTGATTTATCGTCAAACAAAAACGTAAAACTTCTGGAATAGAATTGCATTCAAAGTGACCTGTCTGTTGATACATCTGTCTGTAATAGTCAAACACAAAGATCTCGAAAAAAGAAAAATCGCTCATAAAATTGAAGTCAAAGAGTAAGAAAAATAATGTTTTTCAATCTCAAACACTTTTTTTTTCGATCGAAACTTTTCTCGCGAATTCTTTTACTCATTTTTATCTTTTCGTGATATCGCATCGACTCGAAGAATCGAATAGACGATTTATTGACGTAAAGATACATTTTTACTTCATCGTTCAACATCCCTTCGATAGATATGGGTGAATCATCCCATTTTATGAATTTCATCGCACAAATTCAACTTCGCGAGACGTTCCATATTTGATGCTCTCCATTCCATTTGTGATGCTTTCGGAGATCGCGATACCGGGATGGAAACAAAACTCTTTCGTATATGATAGATCGCGAGATGACAAAAAAAGAATAGATATACATATAACAGTCATAAGTAAATGGATGTTCCGTCAGTCCACGTTCGACAAACTCTTTCCACCCCGTTTGCTTAAACGTGTCGAGATTCTCAACGTCTAGAATATCGAAAATCCCATTAGCGTGTCGATCGTCGCGCGTTGCTGATGGCAGCGGGGCTGACGGCGAGGGAGGGGGGGAGGAGGAGGTTCGACGAAAGCGGGAGAGGTAACTGCGAACGTTGGTGACGCGCGATTCAAATGTAACGAGGCGGAATTGACTCGGTCCCGTCGGTGCAAAAAACGCTGACACCGAAGGATAAAACTATGCAAAAGAAAGAGAAATCGAAGGGGTTCGTCAATCACAGAATTCCCGATCGTGGACAGTGTTAAAGTGACAACGCAAGTGAGATTATAAACATGATTTTCGTCACAATCACGAGGTGTTTTACCAGCATACGCGAGGTACCTGTGTCCGTGAATGTAAAAAAACTGATTGCTCATTAATATCTAAATTGCCTGCAGATTGGTAGTCTTGATTACTTTAAAACAAAAGAACATTCCACAAAAGTTGCTTCCGATAGGTCAATTTTGATAAAATATTAATATTGATTATTATTATTATGATATTCACGAATTTTTCATAGCGTAAAACCTGAATTTAGTTTTAAAAGTAATTAGCTGGCCAATTCGGAAGTTTTTTTAGTTGTGCTTTCCTTTCGAAGTGATTATCAATTAATAGTCGCACGAGTAATGCAGTTTTCCTTTATAAGATTACCTTGAGACATAGATTGATGTTTTTTTTTAAATGAAAATAATCATTCACAAATGATGATTGCGCTTTTAAAATTGATCAAAGTAATTTACCGTGTTTTTTTGTTCCTTCGTATAATTGCTTTAATAAACTTTCTTCGTCACTGTTTTTTTTTTCTGAACGGTTTATTACCGGGTTTTCCGGGCGCTTTTTGCGTTATTAGTAAACGTGTCCCAGAACGACAATAAAGGTACAGAGACCCCCCCCTCCCCCCCTTCCATCCCTGATGTTCGTTTTTTCTCTCGATCTTGTCGTCTTTTTCTGTCTCACGCTTACTTGACGACAGGCAACGAAGTGAGAGACGAAGGGAACGTTTGCCGGAACGAGCCGCAAATACCATCGTATAATTACCAATCCGTCGTTCATTTATATCGATCGATAAATTTTCACCCTATCGGCGGGGCGGGTGCCGTTTGGCTCGGTCTCTCTCTCTCTCTCTCGACATCGACGGGCCGGGAAAGCCCACGGTACCATGAATCCCACCGCTGTTAGCTCGTTCCCGAGGAAATAAAGTGCTTGGCAATTTCCACGCTGGCCACGGATAACCCGTGGGGCACGTAGCATCGCTGAATTACACGTTACAACCGACCGAGCGGTGACAGCAGCGTATAACGCGGCCAAAGCCACATGGAATATCGCACTCGACTACATGCATCGCCCATCCTACTTTTCACCTATACCTGTCGTCGCACACTGCCCTATACTCTTAACTTTATATATATATAGTTTATATACCATGTACACGTAACAGGCTATCCGACCATCGTCCAATATTTATTGGATATATGCGTATTAAAAAAAAAAAAAAAAAAAAATTGATTGGTGACCAAGAGCTTTCCACTCGTGACTCGCGTCCGAGGGTTGAAAAACCTCGAAGCTCCCAGCACTCAAGGCGTACTCGGTTGCAACGTGTTTTTCGCGTTCACCGCTATCAGCTCGGCGCTTGCAAACTCTCGTCGTTCCCACTGAAAACCTCCACCTTCACGAAGATAAAAAAAAAAAAATTTCCCACCCCGGAATGAGAGTTCAACGCAGTTCCGAGTCCAATAGAATTTTTATTATTTTTTTTCTTCTTCTCTCAACTAAACCTCATTCATACCCCCGCGAGATATAGGTACGAGAAATGTAATACGTAATTCAATAGCACGAAGCGCAGTTCCATTATAACCTGTTCGTTGGATTAAAGGCTATTCGTATAGTTCGAATAAAAGCGGAAGGGTGTATCGTCTATATTCGACGGCGGAAAATACGCTCCTCTGTTTTCACGGGCAATGTTCGAAAAAGTACAATTTTTTTTTTAATTACAATAAAAGTGCAATCATAAGGTGATTCATAAAAATGTTAATAATTTTTTTTCACAGTTACGTATCACGAAATTTTTATGGAAATTTTATGGTTTTACTAGGGAATAATTTTTTTTTTTTTTCGTATAAATTTGCTCGGCAAACGTACTTCGATTAATCGTGTTTTGTCACATTGGAAATTGGCCATTCTTCACTCATCGACGTCGCGATAATTCATTTTATCTCGACTTCGAGATTTTTTTCATTTCCGCCAATACGAAGGGTTAAATATACTGTATATAGTACAATATTGGCTTATAGCTATCGTCAATGTAGATTTTTTCTTTCTTCAAGGAGCTCGAAAGTCGTCGACGACGAGAGCCACTATTCAACGTTTTTTTTTTTCTTTTTTGTTTTTTCACACTTTAGCTTTTTCGATTCTCTATCCCTCCTTTTCCCCGATACCCTTCGCCAGCAGTACTTTAGCTGAAAAGAACGGATGATACTACGAGTCCGTGTGGCGCTCAGGCGAAGATGTGTACCGCTGGGATTAAATCTATTTTTAAACGGTGAACGAGAGAGTGACCGAGTTCGAGAGAACGGTAGAGCGAGAAGCGAGAAGCGCGTTGCGCGAGAGCCGGTAGCTGAGAGAGAGAGAGAGAGGCATCACAAGGCGGGAGAGAGAGGCATCGCGACGCGAGAGAGATAGGGACAAAGATTGAAAGAGGTGGAACGGGTGGGAAGATCGAGAGGGTGAAGCACAGCGTTGAAGGAAGAATGGTAGGGCGGCGCGGGAAGCGAAGAGGGGAGGGAGAAAACTCGTCGAGTGGAAGACTGTGAAATAACCTTCCCGTAAAATTAAGATAATGCCGAGAAATTGCCCGGTGGTGACTTGAGCCGAGTTTTCAAGTTTTCCGCTAACCTACCCCGGGCGTAGCCACTAACGTTATATATAGTTACTTACTCACCGCCGCTGCTCATCTCGCGCGGCGCAACGGAAACCTGGGCGCCTCTGGAATTTGGTAATTTTACTCGACTCAAGTTCACAGGAAATTTGATTAAAATACACGGATAGAGGCGAGGAAATATAACTCCGAGACACAAGACACAAACTCTCTTGTTACATATTATCGGATAATTTTCCTCCGGGCCTCACATCCTCATTTTTTTCGGCAACTCGTAACAATGGTATATCTCAGATTCAAATTAATTTAATTCAAGTAAAATTTATTAAAATGAAAACGAAGTCAATTTCTATGATAACCATTCGTGAACTGATGAATTTTAAAATTTTTAAAGAATTTTTAATAATTTGCAAAAACATATATTTAATAATAGCAATTTAAAAAAATTAATATTTGTGAATATACATACACTTAAGCCTCCGACTGGAATGACTACCAAAGCAATTATTGGACGCGATCAATCTCCGCTTCTATCAATATTAATTGCACGTATGCTGACAAATACGATATGTACAGGAAACACGTGAAATTTCATCAATATTTTCGACGTCAAAGCTACACGATAATACTGATGTATTAGCGTGAACTTTATGTGGCATAAAGTTATCGATAAACCTTTGATATTATCGTGTAGATTTAACATCCATTTCGTGAAATATGTTTTTCGATATCCCATTACAAGGTTTATTAACGATATGAAATGCGATTTTACGAGTTTGCCAGTGACGAATGTATTTTTAAGGGCGAAAACATCATATAGATGGAACGGGAGAAGAGTCGGAGACGGGGAATGAGTATAAGAGGACGAGAAGATAGAAAGGTGAGAAAGAGGGTAGAAGTTTGGTTCGAAACAGGATACCAGAGGGACGAGATAATTTCCGGTAGACGTTATAGTTCAGACTCGAGTATTCTCTATATCCTGGTCGGGGAAAAGTCTCTCGCGGGGGGTCTGGCGTACTCAGCACTATGGCAACCATCTTGGAGCATCGCGAGCGCAGAGTTGCATATAATGCTCCGACGCAAGTATATACACGTAGGAGAGGAGGCGCATCAGCCAAAAGTTGCTCAAAGATTTTAGTAGCGCCAGCGGAGCTCTATTTCGATATAAAGCTATCCTTGTTACACTGACATAACGCTAAAGGGAGTAACAGAGAGGCAAAATGACTGGAGAAAAGTTTTTGTCTCGGGGCGCTAACGCAGCAGAGATAGTTGGGGCCAGACCTCTCGTATCGTGAATTCGAACTCTCACTTCGCTCGGTAAGTAAAATAATAAACTAAGACGGCATACAATAATATTGCAAACAAACAAAAAGCGGAAGTCAAAACTTTTAACATTTTCAAAAACTTATAAAAACGTAAAAAAAAATAACCGATCTTTAAAAAAAACTATGATTTTTCAAAAGGGAAGAAAATAAGGGAAGAAAGGGAAGCGCGTGGTTTTCGCCGAGTATGAAGTTTCCAAGGGGCGAGAGAGGGGGTTTCCTCGTTTCGACGAATTTTCCAATCACAGTACGGTATTCATTGCTCCCACCGAGCAGAAATTTACCGTTTTTCTCCTCGGGGAGTAGTGAAATCGAATTACGCATGCGCAGTAGTCATTAGTTAAAAATGAGAAATTTTGCGATCGCGTTGCGCGTACGAAATGCAATTATTTTACCGATCTCGAGGAAAAAAAAAAAATTTCAATAACCGTCTGAATGTGCGTAAAAAAATAGTTGGAAAAACGTGACAGTCCGACCGGTTTGCCTAATGGATTTTTTTGAGTACGTAAACAAAATTCCAAACGATACACCTGCAGGGAACAGTAAAAAATTTCATTGTTTCAAAATTGGCTTTTTTTTTAATCTCCGTTTGCTTTGCTCATTCGTGTTTTTTGTTCACATTTGACGTAATCGTAACGGAATGATTTTCACGAGATGGTACAAGATACCGACGGCAAGCCAAGTTGCCGCATGAATTTAGGCTGAGTTCACGACAAATTTAGATCAGTAGAGAGAACGTAGTAGAACGGGACGGTTCGGGACGAGGTTTCTAGAGTCTTGTTTCCCCACGTCGGTGTATTCACCTACTCGGGCAGCACGTGCGAGTTCTCGAAAGACCAAGTTTCGCGTTCATGGATGAAACTACGACCGAGTTGCTCCGGGTTCCCTAGTGAAATTTTCCAACGGAGTTATGCGCCTCGGATTTCGCGCGGAGCGGTTAAATTGTACAAGGTGCGAGTTGCCTGCGAGTGAATATTTGCGAGTGTCCACGTTGAATTTCATTTTAGTCAACCAATTGCTAAGTCGAAGCTACCGACTAGCGGGTCATTCGATTATTTTCACAAAGTCCCTTTTGTACGCCGAGAAATAATGCGACGTAAAAATTCTGGCTACGAATCTATTTGTACCAATTGCGTTGGAATTCGTTTAATTGAAAAAAGAAACGGAGAACGAAATTAGGTAATATTCTTTTTTCGATGCTGTAACGAAGCACCAAATGGAAGTTAATGGTATGTTGCGCGACGAGAATCGGTACGGAAGGCAACCCGGAGGCTATCCGCTTAGTGACAAGAGTTAGATTGCTATTGGTTGCCCGGCATGGGCAAACATTGTACACGATCAAAGGGGCATGTACTTGCCGGTTGGGTGCAGATAGGTATATTTGCTCGTCGATATTGGATGGAGTGGGCTCTGCCGATGTGCGCAGTGTTGTTAACCCAGTAAAATCGCCTCGAGAGTCATCGGCCGCATCGAACACTGACCCTTTCGGAGTACGTACGCTTGAAATATTTCGTTGATGCGCTGAATATTAAAGTCAACATTATAAATTGGATCGCTCGTGCGGAAAATAAAATATTCGAGGATTTTTCGACTGTAACTATTACAGGGTGAAGTATTGTCGCGTAGTGGAAAATTCATACGCTAAACTTCAACCGATCGATCCGTAAGCGAAACGATAATCATCGATCGTGCGGAATGACGTGAAACATTTTTTTTTAATAAAATGCATTTAGTTTTCAACTCGCCGAGGAAAACAAATTATTTCATCAAAATGTTCATCGATTTACATTTGATTTCGCTGAGCTGAACGCGGTGACCTGTTGTGTTTGGTATTTTCCGGATTTTTTTTTTTTTTTTTTTTCGATTACAACGCGTGATTGTAAAAAACGGTTCACAAAAATGCTTAATAAAATGTATTTCGCGTTTACATCCACGGAGAATAAATTTTTCATCAAATTTCGTGCCAACGAAACTTGAATTCTTGTCGGGCGATCAACGATAAAAATACACATCGAGTTTACCTTTCATTTTGCGAAACGGGACGCGGTGATCCGTTATGTTTCGCTATATTTTTCTTTTTTTTTTTACATATGTTGACCGAGCCGAACGTTCTAGAAAATTCGAAACGGCGTGCGCGGTTCAAATTTTTTCCTGTGGAAAATGAAGTCACCCGCTTCGAGACAAAAGAATTCCTACCGTTCAAAAACAAATAGTCATTGTCGTAACCCCATCGTGAACATGGAAATCGCTTTGTGCGTCCATTTCGTTCAAAGATCCGTAAATCTCGGGGTATCGTTCAAAAATACAAACGTTCCCAACGTCTGAGGACGCAATAACAAGAACATCGGAAACCATGGAGATGTTACTTCTCGCATAGACAAAAAGAAGGGAAAGCAATTAAAACGACTTTGCTTAAGCAGCTTGTAGTTTTTCAATGAAATAATTGCGTAAACCAGTAGCGTGGACGAGATTCCGCGAAACGTGGTATTCCTCTCGCTATTACGTGACCTTAATGAAGGTTGACATAGATTCTCAACGAGTACGGGTTGTCAGCGGGGCGAACCCGTCGTCGTCGTCGTTCGCTATGTGCCGTCACCGCCGCTCGCTCGACGCGAGCTTTCCTTTCGAACCCGTTATATACCTTTACGTATATTATATATCTGTATCCGCAAGTCTCTCTTGCGCTCTCGCGCACGCCATCCGGATAAAACTCGTGTCGTGTCGTCGTCGCGTCTATCGGGCTTCGCACTACTCATCTTGACCCTCTTTTCACCAAGGGGATGAATCGTTAACGCACGAGAGCACTGCACCTGTCCGGTTCACTCTCGAAAGTATACTCGAACGTTGCTAAACTTTCGAATCGAATCGATGCAAAACTCACTTGTACAAGTCAACCTTTACAATTTTTTTATTCGCTCATTGCACGAAAAGTAACGAATTAATCGAAGCGTACAGCAGTAGTTTTATTTTTTTCATTTATTTTTTTCGTTGATTGCTTGTCACACGTGCGGTTGAAGCCGGAAGCTATTCGCGGAAAACCTCAATCGTACCGGAATTTTGAAAAAAAAAAAAAAATGCTATTGGCTATTATCATTAACAAACCCGTATCACGCTGGGGCTACAATTTTTATGCAAACCAACCCAATCCTTTCCACGAAAATCCTCACCGTCACTTCCGCGTGCAATTTCGAATTCGAAAGTAAATTCGTATCCGGCGGTTTTCGCTTCGCTAATTTCTAATGAAAGCCCAAAGCTTCAAATTCAAAGGCCGAACCGTTGCGAGTGAAGAATTTCTATCGAGGGAAGTGGATACAATTTTCTGTATGGAGGAGGTATCGGACGTTACGAAGAACCCCTAGTGAAATCGTATATCCCTTGCAGCGCTCTCACGGCAATGAATAGATCACTGCCATTAGTGTTAGTTCGGCGAAATCCGCCGGTATTCCCATCGAAAACTGCCTTCAACCGTTCATTCAATCCCGCTATATCATCTACGTATATATCAATCAGCGTGTTTCATCGTTGAACCGTGAGAATTTCGTCAAATCGAACTGCGAAACATTGCGCGAATGGACCAGAGTCGAATACGTTCTTAGCTAAGTGGTAGAGTAGTCAGTATCGAGCTTTTGATGGTCCGATATATCTGTATCTACCATCTGCAGGTTGCCGATGGAGCATCGAAGCAAGCGTTCGTTTACAAGAGATAGAAGATCCTTTCTCGTTCCCGAACCAATTAACGATCGTACAAATACTCCCTTTGTAGCCCCCCGAGGAATTGGAGTCAGAAGTCCGGTAGGTTGGGAAAGGGTGCTAACCGACGTTGGAAAGAAAGTCCGAGGAAAGAGGCAGCGGCGAAAGAGAAGAAGAACAAAAGAAAGATCAAGCAATAGATCCAACTGGTTCTTCTCGTCTTCCTCTTCCTCTGCTTCCCCTTCACTCGTTTTCTTCCCTCCTGGCTTCACGATGTCAGCCTTCCAACGGATTCTTCACGATGTACAAGCTATTTGAACACGCGGGTGAGAAGAGGGCAAATACAGGTTGACTTCTATTCTACGCTGCACCAGATAGAAGGATAGAAATCCCAGAGAGACATAGAGCGAGAGAGAGTCAGAGACACAGAAATTTTCTCGCTCTCGTTGCGGTGAATCGTGCGGCACAAAGGCAACAAGTGAAGCGAGCTTCCTCTATTCGGGACACGGACAAACCACGGACTATACTCCCTCTCTCCCTCACTCCTCCGGTTCTACTTGCACTTCGGGCAGAAAAGCTAGCCACTCGCTCTCGTTGCCTCCGGGTCCAAAGCCCTGTGAGGTTTGTCAAGCGTATCCTACCCTCATTGAGGGAACGAATCAAAGGGAGGAAGAGTTCGAAGCAACGCTTGAGGGAAAAAGGGATCTGAATACACGATTTCAATTGCAATTTACGGAACAGTCGAAACCCAAATAAGTTTGATGCTCGAATAAAAAGGGTGTAACTGTAGGTAACATATACGCAGGTTGGTCTGATTCAGCCGAACCTACGAGGTTTTTCGGGTGAAAGCCGCATTCGTTCGAAAAAAAGTCTGCATTCATGTATCAACTGGTCGATTGATTTTTTGGAAGTTAAAAGCGATATTTGTATTTCAAACGATGTAGCGAACTTAAGGCGATTTCGACTGTACAATCTTGAAGCTTTTATTGATAATACTTGCAACGATAAAACGAACACCAACAAAGCTACCGGAGTGAATGGCGTTGAAGCAACAAATGCCTCTGTTTACTCCCAACTGTTCGTTGCGTTGAAACAAAGAATCATTAGAACAAGGGCACTGTAAAGTCGAGTGAAAGATGTCGATGAGAATACTATGTTCGAAAAAAATTGGAATTTCAAGCACAATCTCTGTGCGGCGAGAATTAGTAGTCGTAGCGCATCGTCGATTTGTACTTTCGTACCGCGTGCGACAGAAGTGAAATTCGTATGACGTTTTGAATGCCGGAAATTTGTAGATCCACTTGGCTCTTCCCCCTCTCTATTCTCTTTCGACACTCGCGCAACGTTTATCCGTGACGCACATTCGTGAAATATCGTCAAGTGTCTGGATACGTTGTTTTATTGCTCAGCGAGTACGCTGTTACGTTGTGATGCGTATGGGGATATCCACTGTGTCTGCTGCAGTATAGAGCTTCATGCCACCCTTTAGCAAATCCTTATTCAAACATACATAGACGCATAGCCCATAGTTTATAACGTACCATAGATATATGGTTACCGTCCTACAATATATATATTTACAAAATATATACATATATATCGCATAACTGACGCGTTACAAGGCAGCGCTGGTTTTATTGCATCGCAACATGCGGATATGAAGAGCATTTACGAGGTTCAACGTTGTGTGGCGAAACTGAAGTTTTCACACGCGCGAGATTGGCGAAAGTAAAGGATGAGACCAGCAGAGAATGAGAGAGACCCCCGTTTACTGTCACAAGTATTTCGTTTAAAAGGACTTGAACAATATGCTGGACGGTCTCGATACGCGTGGTAGCCGCCGGACACATCCTCGCGAAGTTTACAACGAACCGTGAGAGCAACTTTAATCCTCGGTAAATTTATTACTCCTCTCTCGACTGCCAAACTCGACTTTGGCCATTGCTAATTAATTTCCCAGCATGCATTTCGCGTTGCTAAGGTAATCTCTCTCCCTATCTCTTCCTCCTCCAACCTCTCTTTACCAACGCGCAACTCTGGGCTAATAAACTCGCGTCCACTCACGATGGACTCGTTAGTATTGTGTGTCAACCCCCTAAAAAAAAAAGTGAACTTTCCACATCGCGCGAATATAGAGTTACAACGGTTTCAGTACTCACCCCCTGTATATACTTTTCGAAATAATCCGTTCGGACAATCCGACACACTTGACACTCGACCTCTAACGCAACGCCGAACGAACGAAAAATATACATGACACCTGTCCAGCCGACGAAGGGGACGAGAATATATATCGCGAGAGTGTGCCTTTCGTTTCGTGAAATACATTTAAAAAAAATTGAAAACTAAATCGTTGAGCTTTAAGGCGAATGTCACAGTAATTAACCGATCAACCATTCGTATCGATATTTATTACGAATTCAGAGTTATTCGAGATCAAATAACGTTCTATTTTATTTAAATACGCTATTTCTCGAATTGTTTGAATCAAAACTGTAAAAAAGTCATTTGATTTAATATTATGTAAATATTAATTAAAATTATAAAAAATAAAATAAAATTAGAAAAAAATGAAAAATAGTTTATCTAACTAAATTAATCGTTTAGATAATACAATAATCTTCTGTAATCTAATAGTAGACGTTGTGAAGTTGTGAAACTCTGATAAACTTAATGTGACGTTCACCTTATCAGTCAAATCGTCGCCATAGGTCATGTGACCCATCTAAAAACGCAGCATTTTTCATCGCGACAAAAACTCGTCACTTCATGTTTTGCCGTACGAAACAATTTGCGATAGTTGTAGTTCATTGTCAAAAATTTTCTCTGCACTTATCACTGAATTTCTTTTTTTTTTTCACCCCAAATTTCGTTTTCCCTAATTAAAGCGATGAGATCGCGGGGCGTTGCGGCAATTCACCATAAGCTATTTCCTCCACAAACACAATACGCACCCGCGCCATTCACAGCAACAATTTGTATGTTTTCAACAAATTTCTCACATTTGTTTGTCCTCCGATGCAGTTAAAAATCCATCAAACGGTGGATGCAAAAGAATTTAATTTTATTCGAATGAGAACAACCAAATCGAACAAAACATCATTCACCAGCGCGGAAAGATTGACTTGTCGCGTGCTAAAAGGATCTTTTAGCGAAGCCCGACCGTGTCTGATAGACAAACATGCGCGAAATGCACCGTAACACTTTGATGTCAGTGAAAAAATAAGAGTTTCCAACCGGAATAGTTCGCCGCGATGCAGAGATACGGCTCCGTCGCATCGGGGGCTCTGTGTCCATGCCGCTTGGCGATGATAATGGTATTCGTGTGGGAACGTGTATCAACACTCATCTACAATCGACGAGAGTGTATTTGCGTACGTGTGCCAACCAATGTATGGCTGCTTGACTGTATTTACGTAGGTGGAAAAGGGGGTTAGACGTTACAAAAGGTGGGAGTTGAACGCCGCGAGGCAGCGCGGTGAGGAGGGAGGGAGGGGGAGGAAGGAGAGGGCTGGGGGTTGGCCGAGTCGCGTAGCTAGAGAGAGGCTTTGGCCTCTACAGTTCGTTCTCGAATAGCTGGAGTTACCGAGAAATCAAGAGAAGGTTTTGCCGTTCACCGTTACCGACGTCATTTATACGAAACTGCTGCTGGTTTTACTTCTACAGCTGCCGGGGAAACACCGGGGCTTCGCCTCTAATTGCCAGAGAATTTCCGAGGGTTGATCGTCGACCAACAGCGCGCGGCCGGTGCAACCCTCGATCTCTCGGCTTCGTCAATACGAATCCTCTGATTCGCTCTATTTCGTTGTTTCTTCGATTTCTCGTTCTCGGTTTTAACATTTCCACGGAGGAGGGATGAGTAGAGAACACAGCGGAGGGAGAGCTTCAATCGAGTGCGAGAACACGGTCGGTGACAGTCCACTCGACGGTTCTAAAGTATTATACCGCAATACTAGAACTGCTGGTACACCAATAGCGATGTAAAGTGATAGACATGGAGTGACCAAAGCGAAATACAGATTTTAGTCTAATTGGCAAATCATTCATGTCGCTCCCGGATGCTTTGACGTGGAATGCGGCTTCCGCGACGTGCAAAGCGGAAGCCATACTGGGCAATCGAAAAAATTTCAGCGAGCCAACAACTATTTTGGCGGTGTTATCCACAGCTAACGGAAATATTGGCACATTATTCCCTTTTACCGCTTTAAGAAGAGTTTAGACTGTATGTATCGATATTCGCGAAGGGTCTACGGGGCGTCGGAAATCGAGAAGAGCGCTTGGCGATGCCAACAACACTTAGGGGTTGAATTACGGAAAATTCTTGACTCGAGAAATTCTTTTTTTTCAATTTATTTCGACACCCTGTAGGTTATGCCTTCAGGTTCAGGTTCAGGTAATAAGGTTATTTTTTATCCGATATGTCCACCAAGTCAAATTGATTCGTAACTTTATCTCGAAAAAGATTTTCAGACAGATTTGTGCTAAAAAAAAAAAATACAAAAAATCCGTATATTGTACTAACGTTGAATTGTGTGTGCGTATTTTTTTATTTTTTTTCGTTCGCAGATAAACTCTGATGAATTATGGGGTCACGAGGCTGGGCGGTCGTTTTACTTCTCCTAGTTCTACTGTCAAGTGGACGAGCTCTGCCGCGTCCTATAAAAATCGGTGAGACAAACTTTTCTGAATATTTTTATATTATATTCTTTTAAAAGACATGCACCTTGTTTTCCCCCTCAGTCATCCGCGTATTATTTCTTGCCATTTTATTTTGTTCTCGTATCATGCATGCGGAACTTTGAAAGGTTTATAAACCGAGTTATATATCCAGCGGAACGATGAGCGCACCGGTGAATTTTACGGGAAAAATCTCCGTTCATTTAAGAGTCGTACAAGCGATTACGGTAACTCTCGTGCGGTATATACGTATATTCATACGTGAGGTTTATATAAAACGCGCCGGAGCACTAAGAAGATTTTTTAGATTTTTTTATTTTCAACGCCGCAACGCGGAAATGATCGCTAAAGCGAAGAATGATTTATTTAATGAAAAGCCAACGATACTTCGGGGGTCAAAGGTTCAAGAAACTCGTAAAGCTGACGATGTTTTTTTATTTAATTTTTTTGTTGTAAAAACGTTGAATTTATCTGCACAATATAATACAGTCAGAGTTTACGCGAGATTTTCACTGTTTTGCAACGCTACTGGGAATAATCAATGTAGTGGTATATATACTATTCCGTCAGGTCACGACTATTCCTAGTTCTTCTCTTCCTTCCACAAGCTTTCATAGTATATACTGGTTTCGCGTAGCGTTCTCAGCTCGATCGTAAAATTCCGGAGATATCGTCACTCCCGCGAGAGGCTGTGCGCGGGGGCTCTTGCTCTTTCTTCTGGTCGACGATACAAAGAACACCGGGTGCGGGTAGCGGGCACGAGGGCTGCAGGGGGGTGGGGTTAGACGTGAACTGGATATTTTAAGGATCGAGGAGTTCCATTTCCGGTTGGCGAGAAAAAGAACGACCGGGGATTGAAACAAACGCGCGACTCTCGCTCGGTACTGCTTCTTTGTCACCCCTCCCCCCGCTCTTCCATCACTATCATCCCCCTGATTACACAACTTGGCTTCGTTCGACGATGACACGCCCATTCAACTACTATCAACTATTCCGTTCGTTTTTTTTTTCGAAAAAACAACGAAAAACGTACGAATCTCTGTAACTGAAGATTTTACCGAACCCTCCATTCCCCAAATCCAATTTAAAATGTTAATGAAACCCTAAATTGAATTTATAATTAATGCAATTTAATTAATTGATCGCAATTTAATTTAATTTGCTTTGTGATATCCCGATAAATATTAAAAGATTTTTTACGCATTTTTCGCATCGTTTGCCAAACAAATTTTTGGCAATATATCATCCCTCTCACTCACGCGCGTTGGTGGAATTTCACTGTGACTAGAAGGTTAAGCTATGCATGTGACACGCAAATTCTTTCGAGCAGCCAAAGGCCCGAAGGACGATTCTCGGTGAGACAAGCCGGTGGTCAAAATTTCGAGGTCTCGAAGGTCCCGAAAATGTAAGTCTACGATATTTTTCCTCTGACCTAAGCCCCGGTATACGTATGTGCGCGATATTAAATTATACGCATATAGAAGCCAAACGGGAGGGTGAATACGTGATTTTCATTCTTGACCTACGAACGTTAATGGTAAGCGGCGGGAGTTTATGTGGGTTGGTCGGTCGGTGAATTCGTTGGGGGAGAAATTCTCTTATTCTTTCGTTTTTCCCTTCCCTTCGTGTACCTCCAATCGGGGACGTCTGGGAGGTTTGCCGAGGGGGTGCTGCTGGCTCGCCGTTTATTGATATAAAACGCCCGGTCTGCCGGGGCCATCTATCCTCTCTCACACGGAAAAGAATCCCGTAGGATCTTCATCGGTTACAGCACAGAAGAACCCAACCGCGCACTCTCGTAGGAAGTTGAATCGGAACACCCTTCACGTGACGCGAACTAGTCGAAGAGAAAGTACCCGCTGGACAATAGAACTTCGGCATCTTTCTATCGAGTATCGATGCTCTCCCCTTTTTTTGTTTTTTGTCTATTTTTTATTTCTTTTTCGTCAGAAAAATAGCTTGAAATCGTGAAAGCCAATGTAGAACGAGATATGTTGCAATTCGGTAGAAAATACAGCAACACGTATCTCTTCTTGACTTAACGTCGTTTTCGTTCTGTTTTGTATTTCGTATTTCTCTACACAGAGAGAAAACCTGTCCGTTGTATTTCTGTTTATTTTTCTTCGCGAAAACCAGTCATATATATATATATATATATATGTATAAAGGGCTGACGGTGTATGTCTATATTTAAGATCGGCTCTTTGTTGGCGCATCTCTCGATTGAAACTAACCGGACATTGCGACCTCTCTTACACTTTTATGTGTCCCGATTTTTCGCGCGATGATATAAATTTTCCCTTTGACTCTCGTGTCGCGCATGTCCCACGAGATCCTTCCGTCTGACACTGTCTGATTCTGACTGGTTGCGCGGCTCTGCCGGATACGAATTTTCCGCGGATCTGCCTGACGTTGAATGACGCCCGACATGCGAAAACGTCAGGGCTCCCTTGGCCCCGTGGCTTTTGTTTCTATCGATCACTCTAATGTCGATAGATCTATTCTAACTTCGAAAAAAAAAACCTATTGACCCACATGGCAAAACTATTTAATTTCTAGTGTTAATTAAGTTTTTCCATTTATTCTTAATTAATTAATTGCTCGACGATGAGACCGTCAGCCGAAAAAAAAAAAAAAAAAACGAGCCTTGAAAAATAAATTCGCGATAAAATTCTCATCGCCACTGAAAAATAATGTCTCCATTGGGATTGTCCCATAAACCATCCGGGACTTCCGGTGTTTTTTTGAAAATTTTATCATCATGAAATGAACGGACAGAGGAAACGAACAATACAAAATAAGCCTACCGACCCACGTGGGAAAACTATATAATTTCTAAAATTAATTAAAAAAATGTCTTACTTGATTAATTGATGGGCGATGTAACGCGTTCACCGTCTGAAAAAAAAAGGAGTCATGACAAATAAATAGGCAATAAAATTTTCATCGGGATTGAACAATAATGCCTCCATTGGGATAGAATAGCCGGGACTTCCATTGAAAATTTAATTATCATGGAATGAACGGACAAAGGAGATGAACAATTATGTAGCTAAAGGTACTTCGCGATGCAAGCCGTGTCTGGCCAGTGCGCGGCTCTTGTTACGATAATTTGAGACAATTATTGGCTCAATCACTGGCATATTCAGAACGGGTACTCGTCGAGTTTGACGCGTATACACGCGGACTTGTTCGCGCGTCTCTGATGGGGTTCTCTCTTCGCAACTTCGCATCTGCGCTATTCTCGCTATTCTCCTATACTGTTTCTGCTGCTGCTGCTAGTAGTGCTGTTCTACTGCTGATGTGGAAACACCATAGCACCGCTCGACTCTATACGTCGAACTTTGTTTCACGAACCTATTAAAATTCCACTCGGCGTTGGCTTAATGACGCCGCGACGAAACTCCATCCACAAGCCTCTCATGCTATTCGTATAGCGACGGATAATAGTTTTAAGTTTAATTAAACCACCGAGCTGGCGCATCGTTCCCAATTCGATAATCAGATACCAAGTACCGAGGATGAGACGCGCAATAGATACGCCAAGTGCAAGAGATATACCGAGTTATAAGTAAAAAAAAAACGAGAATATCATCAAAGATTACGATGAAAAAAAAATAAATAAAAATGCGACTATTAAATTTTTTACCCGGATTTATCGTTCTTTTGATGCTTTAACAATCTTTTATTTCGTCTAAAAAAAAATAAACGAGTCAATAAAAAAAATAAAAACGGCATAACACGGTTTACAAATTTTCGATTAACTCCGCAAGCGGTTAGTTGAGATTTTATCGTTAAACGCAGAATGTACCGGAATTTTAGTCGGTTTTTTATTATTATTTTTTTTTGGCTTCGTCCGCAATAACCACTAAACGTGGGGCAAGTAAGAGAGACCTCCGCCCGAGATTTTTTTTGCTCTTCCGGCGGCAAGCGCTTTCGAGCGATAAAATGCTTGTTACACGCTTAAGGAGGCGAGTTAGGATTAACGAAGCTGAAAGCTCTGCCACAGCCTCTTGGATAACTAAATTGCAATTATCTTTTTTTTTTCGGGACATTTTTTTTTTTTTTTTTTCACCGGATACGTCTCGTCGTACGTGACTCATCGAAGACATATCGAAACTTTGGAGAGAACACTCGTGCGCCCCCCGTAAGAGTATTAAAAAGTTTTTGTCGTATTTCCGGTAGGTAAACTCAATTAATGTATGGATTTCGCGAGAATACGAATTAGATTATCCCTGCGGATAGAACGCGTCTGGTACGTGGGTATACACCCCGTGTAATTCGAGATCCGAGCGCTCGCATCTTCCCGGCTATTAAGAGTGTTATGCAAATTTCGACGGCGCGAAAGCCGGATGCTCCCACCGAGGGGGTTACCCACCCGGCACGACTGTAAGATGGGTTTTGGGAGAGGCAATGGCATATCTTCCTGTAACACGATCCTTATAACCATTCCGATAAAGATAGGACACGAGGGTCAATATATGTTTACTGTCGTATTTTCAAACCCGCGACAACGAAACTTCCAAGCTTCGAATTTATTGCGCGTATTATGATGAAAATTTGTTCGCGTAATTCTCCCCAAATTAGGGAAACTATGCGAATAATAATAAAAATTATTTATATTTTACACGAAACAAAATTATCATTTAATTCAATCATTCAGACTTTTTGTCGTAACGACGCAGTTCGACTGTTTGAGAAAAACAAAATGTCGACGATTTTTTTTTTTTTAGCCTAATGGGCAAAAAACGTCGATGTAGAATCGCTGATTCAAGAATGCGTGTGGTATATATATGGTAATTGAGATGAACGTATGTACAGTACAATACTTAAAGTGTGTGGACGTACAGAAGAGGAAATCGCGGTCGTAAAAATCCACGCGGAAAGTTTGATCGTTCTCGGATTACTTGGCGTATCGTATCGGTGCCTCAAGTCGTGTCCGAGCCGAGCATATAATACCTATGTTCGTACATGTAGTATAGATATATTAACGGAGACCGAGAGATAGAGCGAAGGGATAGTGAAGATGGGATGGTGAGAAGAAGCATTGGCGTCGAGTTATCGGCGCCTGGTTCGACGACGCCAGGCGTCGTTCGACGGGAAAACTACGTCGACGCAGACGGAATTTATTTTTCATCGAATACAGAAAGAAGAGAGCATTCAAAGATCTTCAAGCGAATGGTTTTCACAGCATGCGCGAATACTCGCAATTCTCACTACCTATTCGGTTGTCCTCTCTCCTTGAATCCTCGTCGAGTCATACGATCGCCGGCTGCCTTTTCCCTCGAATACGCGCGCGCGCGCGCGGGGGCGGCAGGGTATCGGCGAAAGCGGACCAGAGCGTCCGGTAACATTGAAAGTTTCGTACCGTGAAATTGAAGTTTCACGGTTGGCGTGTGCGTATCCATGGGATTCTCACTCGATGAGAGAAATATAATCTCTCTCCCTCTCGTTTTTCTTTTATTTTATTACACTGTTTTTTTTTTTTCTGTCGCAGTCTCGCGTATTTCTCGCTGCGCTCCCTTTTCTCCCCTTCTCAACCCCTCCCGACGCGCAACGCCTGACTGCGACAATTTAATCGAATTGATTGCTCCTCCGCGGAAGGTGTAAAGGGGAAGTAAAAGATCGGAAGACGAAATGTTTCCGCGACACATTTTATTGCTCGGTTCATCACGAAAGACGCTCGCCAACCCCTGTGTCCGGGCGTCCGGTGACGAGGACAAACCTTACCGGACAAACTCAAGGGATCTTATAGCAGCAGCGGAAAGAGAAAACGGATATAGAGAAGTCTCTCCCGAAGGGTACAGACTCGATTTCCCGAGTGGCTCGTTATCGCTTGTACGAGGGGTTCGCGAAAAAGAGTTACGCCTCGTCGACGTGTATTTGTACTTTATAGGTGAAACTTAAAGGCATCTCCGCGCTTGTCCTCTATCCTAACACTTTCTCACGCTAACCATCGCGCCGACACGAAAAATTTTCAAACATTTTTGTTTTCACACTTTTCTCTTTTTTCCCATATAATCCACAAGATAAGAAATAATGTTACAATAACTTTTCCTCATTCTTGGCAAGAAACCATAACAGCCTTCCCATTTTCGTATCGCTTCCATATACTCCTTCCCAATCTCTCTCGAGCGACCGAGTCGCAAAGCGGCTTATCGTTAAGGGATGCAAAAACGTGTTTATAAAAAAAAAAAAAAAAAAATGCATCTCTCCGTTGGTTAATCAACGAGATCGTGAATGCATGTGGGAACGATCTTCCGTCGCGTGGAAACGCCTGGCGATGACCGCGCGCATGCAGAGCTTATATTGTCTATAGCACTGCGCTAAAAAGTTGCTTCGTGTAATGAGAACCCTCGGGTCATGTCCGAGGGTTACCACTAGCATTCTACTATAGTCTCTGCTTACTGTCGCGTCGTACCCAGCCGAGAGAACTCGGTGTTGTAAACTCGTAACCAGCGCTCCATCGAGTGCTACGAGAGAGGAATCTCGCGAACGAGACGGGAGACCAACAAGCCGCACCGCACGCCGAGACTCTCTTTCATTTTTAACTCTCGTTTGTCGGTGTGCAACCTCGTTTGCCACGCCAGGACGAGAGACGAGCAACGCGTTGGTCCACCGAGCGTTTCGCTCTATACATATATATAGATAGATATATATATAACGCCTGTAACAATAAATTGCTTTCGGTGACCTCGGTATACCGGGACGAGTAGCAACGCCGTCTAGACGTGACGATAATGCCGAAACTCCACGAGCTCTCTCTACGCGAGTCCCGGGCGGACTGTAGAAGCTGAACAAATTGAGAAGAGTGATTTCCATCACTCGCACTAGCGGCACCACCAAATTCCAGTTGAATCGCTTGACATACAGAGCTTTTATTGCACGAACTATACACTTATAGACGCACGTGTGTGTATGTGTGTGTGTGAGGCGTCCCGCGTGCTATATACGACCCTCCGAATGAGCTGATAAAACTCAGTGATAAAAGTAGACAAGAACCGAGTAGCTGCCCTTAACTCTTTCATGAGCATTTGGATACGTCTCACGACTTTCAAACTCTTTTTTTTTTTTTCAAACAATAAAATAGCCAATTTCGGAGATTTAAAGCGTAGAATCGTTTGAGCTGCGCTAAAAAAAAGGAATCCTTTCAGCTCTCCCAAGTGTCGAGGTACCTGTTATTTTTGTCTATCTTTGAAAAAAAGAACATTGTTGAAGCTGACGTTCAAAACGTTGGAAGTAACAAGTCGACAAGATAATAACTTCGAATAAAAAATAAAACAAAATTCGAACAAAAATTGAAGTTCAACGTAAAAAAAAAAAAAATTCTCGAAGGAACTCTGTACTCTTCCATGACTACGAGCAGTCGGAAAAAAGCTTTCAAGACTTTTTTTTTTTTAAGTATCTTCCGCTCCAACAGGTTCCTAAGAAAAAGTTGCTCCATATTTCAAAACTTACGGCTGTAGTTCATTGTTACGTCTAATCGATCTTTTCGTTCCTTCTCGCCACGAACGAAACTTTTGCTGATATTACCGTTTCCGTGAACGCGATCATCACGTAACGGTGGATATCGACCGACGCATCATCAAGCCTCGTTAATCAACAGTTCGATGGTTCTAATTACGTGCGATGGCTTCTACGCTGTTCAATAGGTACGCGCGGCGGTTGCATTCAGAAACAATGGGGGGGAAGCATTGTCGAACGGATGTGTATATAGATATATGTACACACGCGGGTAGACGAATCGATGATATGTAACGCGTCAACAATTTCAATACTTGCCACGGATGATTCCTCTATACCGGCGAATCGGTGATCCATACGAGCTTTGCACCGCGAAACAATGACAGTTCGTGTATGTAAGCGAATGCTCGATGGTTGCGGTATAACTGGGTTTACTGTCGGTAACGGTAACATTCGGTGACAGCAGGCGTGCGTTAAACGACTGTATCCACGTACGCGAGTAAATCGCGTCGCGGTTTTGCCGGATGTATATACATATACATATGTATATATATTAGCAGAAATGTTCATCGTCGTTGTTGACGACAGATGTTTGATTCGTTGCAATTGGCAAAGTCGAGAAAAACGATAACAAAAAAAGAAGGGTCATCCTACAAACCAACAATTTTTTTCTCCACCGAGACACGAAAATGCGGCGAATAAAAAAACTGAATCATTTTGCATTCGACAATCGTTGATTCCGTTTTTTTTGTTTACCATTCGCATAAACTCCGGTTCAGTTAATCCGAAAAAAATAAATAAATATATAAAAAAGAAATTCAGAAAAACGACAACAAAAACGAAGGGTCATTCTACTAACCAACAATTTTTTTGCTCCACTCGTATGAACTCTGATCGGAATAATACGCGGAGAAAAAAGTCGACATCGAGACACGAAAATGCGACGAATAAAAAAATAAAAACAAGGTTCGTTCGACGATCCCTGATTTCGTTTTATTTTTTTTTCGATTCGCATAAACTCTGGTCGAATTAATCCGTAAAATAAAAACAAAAAAACAAGCCATCGACATTGAGACGCGAAAGTACGACGAAATAATAGCAATAAAAAAAAGAAACAGCAATAAAAAAGCATGGAAAGGGAAAAACGCGTGGTGGGTGGAAACGTGACTCGTAAAAGTCGTGTGCTTAACGCTCACTTAAAATTAACCTGCGTATATAGCCCCGGAGAGCAAAGCCCCCGGAGACTGCAGCGGTCGGGGGAGAGTCTCGTCGAGCTGCCCTACCGGGCCGGAGCATGTAATTTTCACAGTAGTTACTTTTGTCTGACTTTGTGATGCTCGTGACCACTGCGACCACTCTGCGCCTCTCTCGCGTACCCAACTTTATCCACTGCCGGAGCACTTCTATCTCTCGTATTCAACCAGACAAATTGACACACATGTGGGATACACATGAACATGGAGATTTTGTGTTGGTACCCAGAGAAAACTCCTTGGTATTCTTATCAATAGTCTAGTTCGCTTGAATCCTCCTCTCCGCTCTCAGGCGAGTTTAGCTCGCCGTTTCGTACAGATACTCTGGCGAAAGTGTGTGTGTAGCGAGCGGTTCGTTCTTGCCAATGACCTCTTGCAGCTCTCCGGCTACCAGTGGAACGACCGTCTGACCATTGCCGGACGTAACTACTGCGAATCGTGCCAACCAACTGGGGCGGGAGCGGCACTTTCTACTTTAGCGCAAGAGAACGCGATCTCGTGCATAAGAGTCTCAGCTATCGCGGAAAATTAAACTTTGCACAATTATCGCAGTTAATTTTCTTTCTTTTTTACTATTGTTCTCTCGTCGTTACTAACAATACCTCCCGATCGTTATCATTTATTGCTCCTGTTATCTTATTTCGTTATATAGACAACGGCAAAACAAAAATGCGATGATAAATGAAAATTCGGTATACCATTTGGAGAAACGGATTAAAAAAAAAAACTGTCGGCTTGAAATGTTTATATTTGTATAAAATCTTTATTCGCATATGGTGGACATTAATTCATTTTTTGACTGCGAATTTGATTGAAATCGAAGATCGCAGTGGGTCGAGGCTACGAACGCGAGTGCCTGAAGCGAGATGATCGATTATTCGAGAGACGAGACGGGGGTATCAATATTGCGTTCTTTCTTTTTCATATTTGAGCACTTCAGCTCGGAGAATCTCTGTTTGTGTGCAATTCCATCGATAGATATGTATATATATGTATATAAACACACACGTGACGATAACTTTCAATGTTATCGGTGCGACAGTGCGCTAAAATGAAAGTTTCGTGGAACGATAGTACGCCGGAGGCGAAGAAGCAACGGGCGGCGGGAAGTGGTCCGAAGATCGATGCTGTGTCCTCGGAACACAGTCGTGCGAAGACCAACTTTTCCCGCGGGGGTCCCGCAGACAGAGTGGAAAGAGATTGCAAGCTCGCGAAGGGAACCCATAGTTGTTACACGAACAGAGGCGAGAATCATCGAACGCGAACTGTGCTCTGTCTCGATGGCTACATATGACACATATATATGTTTCCACGTCTACTCACACTCTGGACGCACTCAACAGGTACGATACGTGGAAAGTTCTCAGAAGAAATTAATGATATCTAAAATTCAATTATAAAAATTTATTTGATTCGCGGGATTGACTTTTGGAGTTCGAGATAAAAATGTATCGATCGATCATAGATAAATCTTCACAAATAACAATGACAAAAAAATAAATTTTGCAAAAAAAAAAAAAAATTAACTACACACCTGTAGGGACTGACGTTGACTACAGTTCTTTGAGCAAAAACAGAGCAGTGAATCCAGCGGAAACACATGTTATTCCCGCGGTCTCAAACTTGGTAATACAGGAGAGAAACAAGAGAGAACGTATGATTACAGTAGAGGTTTCCTATGAAAACTCGTAAACTAGCAGCTGAATAATGGGGGATGCAAGAACGAGAGTGAGCGATTAACGATCCCACACAGAGGCGCTCATCTCTCGTCTCTCTTTGCACTATAAATAAGCCAACTGACAATGGTGTAATTTGTGACAACGCGAGACGAGAGTTTAATGATTCAGGGTCCTCTCTCGCCGTTGGTGATACCGCTGCTGACCAAACGAGGGGGAGGGGGAGGACGCGGACGCGTGAAATGTAAGTTGCATAAACCGTAATCGGAGGCGATGCGCGGTTGTACTCGAGAACTCACGTTCGAGCTGTGGACAACTTCGCGAAGTTGCTGTTGGGGACAGTGCTGACGAGCGGTCGGGTACAACACACACTGCAGCTTGAAATTTTCTTGTAAGGGGCAAAGTAGAAGAGTACCCGAGGCCTCTCTCACGACTTGGTTGGGTTTTACGACGTTGGGACTTTTTCGTGAAATACGAGGCGAACGTACGGGGAAACGACGACGACGGCGGCCTCGATGTTGGCTCGTTCTTGTACCTCTACCTATCGACGAAGCTAAAACTTCAAAAGCACCCTTTCTCAACGTGTTTCCCAGCTCGTCTGCTGAATGAGTTCCGCAAGGTATATAAACGCTATAGGGTAACGTTCGCTATAGGCAATACACCGTTTCCCCGAGCGGGCACAGCCCGCAGACTCGTTCACTCGTTCACTCGTTCACTCGCTCATGCCACCCCACCAACGTCAACGTATCGCCAACTACTGCTCTACACTGCAAATCGCCCAGTTTACGTTTTACAGCCTCGTTGATGAAAAATAGAGTTGAACCACCGGGGTATGAGAAAGCGCTAAGAAAGGAAACGAGGGGTTGAAAAAACGTGGAGCCAAACTAAAGCGTATTGCCGGTCTGAAACACCTTTGAGAAAAGTTCTGAGAAAGCTGAGCTTTTGTATCGCCGCAAGGAAACCAAAAAACAGATTTCACCGTAAACAGAAGTAATCTTTATGAATTTAACTCTTTTCGATTATTCGATTCGGCGGACATATTTTAATGATTTTTTTCTTTGAATGAAAAAAAAAAGTGAAGTAAAAAATATTGATGTCTAAAGAACAACAACAATAATAGTAATATTGTTGTCGGATTTTTTTTTTCAACACGAATTTCGTTTTTAAATTTTTGCTCATTCGTTTGTATAATGAGGAGAAGGTGTATAATGAGGGACGACGAGTCTCTCAAAAAAGGAGAATTTTAAAAAAACAAGAAATTTGATTGAATTAAGTGCACAAAGGGTTTGTTTATAAGCCGGGAAGTAGCTATTAAGCTTTGGAAACAACTAATAATAGAGATTTACTTAATCCCACCAACACACGAAATTTCGTAAGTTAAATTACCATGTCAACGAGAGGCAAGGATAGGCGTCGGTCCGTCGTAGTATACAAGCTTCGGGCGATGTACTAACCCGGCAACAGTTTCTCTATGACAGGAGCTGTGCCACTGATGGTTGCTATTGCCGACTAAAGCTCAACCGGTTTCACGTCTCTCGACAGACTTGGACCAAGTGCTATAATGAACGTTTCTGATGTAATCCTAATCAGCTACGGTTCACGAAATGCATTCTCTCTCCCTCTCGACTTGTCTCTATCTCTGCCTCTGCTACTCTTCTCCAACGCTTTACCAGGGCGGTGGCTCAATGCTTTCATCCGGTACAAATCGTTCGTATACAGTCGCTACCACCGCTGAACTTAGTTTCCGCACGCTCGGCTTTCCCATTGCTGCACTCTCGATGCATCGTATGCAACCCCCGAAAGCTCCGGTAGGAGATGGAACTGCAAACGTTGCTTATGTTGCTCGGCTACACCAGATGTTCAAGCGTTTTACCTATTCAGCTACACACATGGTGTGTTACCCTACGAAACTACTTTATTATACACGATGTATAGGACTTTCCTCGCCACATTCAAAAAAATTTTGATCATTGCGAATATCGTCTAAAATCAGGTCGGCGTTTGATTTTGGTTGTTAATTAATTAACCAGATAATCTGCGTGATGCTTGTTTTAATAACATCAGTAACTTGGGTGACTTTTTGTCAGATTGGCCGCAGCTTTTTTCGAGAAGCTTCGCCCACGAAAGACAGAAAAACAAAAGTATTTTTAGAAATGAACACGACGTCTCGCTGTGCCTTTGGACGCAACTACTGTCGTATTCGGATTTATGGCGAAAAAATTCCTGAAAATATGCCACAGAGAATAATTTATGGGAACCTTTTATTTTTATCCAACGAAATAATGTAACCTTGCCCCGTGTACCCCCGAAACTTTTTTTTTTTTCGATGAACTTCAGCGCGAGAAGTCCAATACAAAAATTGTTTTCAGATGCGTCTCGAGTACTGAAAATTGAAGACATTCACACCTGTGTTTTATTCGAATAGCAAATCCAAGTGGGTAAGCGTTGACGAAGAAACTCCTATACGTGCTTTCGCACACGTGTTAAAAGTTTAACGATATCGTATAAACGCGCTATATTCCGGAATTGCAATGTACCAACGGACTGATGGCCTGTATTGTAGCCCATTCGGTTACCACACAGACATTGCTCATGGAAAGGCCGTATCTCTCCAAGCATTGAGCTGTATAAAGTTGGAAGCGAAAACGAGAAGCCGCGAGAGAGATAGATGTTGTATTACGAATTGTAATGTTGCATGTGAATCCTTCTCATCTCTCGCAAGACCCTCCCGGCCAACGTTTCGCGGCCGGCATTGTTAATTCACCGAGAAAGTGGGTCGCCTTACGCCCCTCGCGTACTCAACGTACTAACCCTTTACCTCTCACAACCAAAAGCATCTAAACTGCACACGGTTTATATGTGTATAGGATATATGTATACATATATAAATCGTATAGCATGTGCGTGTGCTAACGGTACGTAAACGAAAGAGCTGTTAACCAGAATCCACCCTCCCGCGGGGGATTCCGACATTGTTTCAAGAGTGAATCGTTTTGAAATCACCGGGGTTTTCGTACTCTCCCAACGCTTCAGACTTGACGCTAAACTCGAGCACCTCTCTCTTCGGATTATACCGTTATATACATATGGAATACAGGCTATTGTACCCTGCAAAAACAGTTTCTCCTCAATCCCTACTGTACGATACTCGCGGGAGAACTTTCGAAGCAAAGGTAATACATAATAGTAATGTCCGAGTTACACAGTTGCAGAATTCGTGTTGTAATTTTACAGTATCCTTTGAAAGTTGGATATCCAAATATGGGTTTTTGCAGAAGTTTCGAGAAAATGTTCCTCAACAAAATACTGTATAACTGCGACCACGTAATGTCGTACAATCGATTCTACGGTATTATTAACTTTAACAACTACGATACATGAAAAAAAAATATATCATTGAATTATTTTTTAAAGCATGACTTTAAGTAATATCACTGAAATCAGAGATAAAAGAAACGGATAATAAAAATATGATTATAAAAAAAATATTATAATAAGAAATTAAATAAAAAATCTCATAATGGTGGGGATTCGTTTTGCAGCAATTTTATTCACACAACGCTATGGATAAAGTAAAGAGGTTCATATATACATGTCTTCATCGATTAAGTTGCAGTTTGGAACGCTTTATCATCTTTCGTCGCAAGCGAATGAATAAACGTTCTTTTTTTAAAATTTTTTTGTCGATGTTACAGGTGCAATTTTTCACACAGACGAGACGGACCACTATGAGGCATTCAATAAAGCACTGTCGGAACTGAGAAAACCGGCCGCTCCGTCTTACGAGCTTCAACCGATCATAAAGTGGGTTAACGTCAGTAACGACAGTTTCAAGACTGGCATTGCAGGTGAGTGAATTTGATATTGATTGATTGAATAAACTTTTCGGTTAAACTTTCTCTTTGAGGATATAGTCGCGCTACCGTGTGCGTTATAATCGAATTACTCTGCGACTGCCTTTCGTCGGCGCACTTGGATAGTTTAGCACAACCATCAAAGTATATTTATCCTCGAGTGTGGATTCGGAGGATTGAATAGAAGTGAGAGATACTTGTTTCATCGTTAAGTTCGTTCGATTCGGATCAAAGTACATTTTTGCATTTGTCCCTTTCTTCGGTTTGCCTCTTTGAAGTTTTGCATGCCTCGGAATACGAGTGACGGTAAGCGACCCTGAACTGTTTCTTCTATATGCCGAAAACTGCAGAGATATGCAACGTGTTACGAAAGCGGGACGAAGAGAAGGAATGGTCGGGGAGCGCGACGTCGTCCTGTTGTCGGTATTATACGTCGAGACGAGTACCTTAAGCCACGTCGACACGCGCTCGACTCACAAACGACACTGCTTTCGCGATTTTCTCTCGGTGCTGCAAACCACACCGTTTCAGACACAGCGAGTACGTAACCGAACGTGACTCTGGAGCACTTTAAAAGCAACGGGGAATCCATTTGGGACTCGGGACTGTAGCACGACGACGGGGCGTATGCCAATAGCCAACGAGAAGTTTGCTTACGACTATCCACCGCATTTACGGTTAGAGAGAAAAAGAGAGCAAAGAAAACGTTAGAATTTTTTTTTTTTTTTTTTTGATACGCCAGCATTTTTTTAATCACGAAATTCTGCGCATTCTTTTGTTCGCGACAATGCGGTTAAAGTTTATTCATAGCGTTGGATTAAATAAAAATGAAAATAGGCAATGAAAGAATGTTTAAATAATTATTAATAATTAAATAATATTAATAACACGGATATTATTATGTTATTACTATTATTTAATATTATAATAATATTATTTTAATATTAAATAATTATTTATTAATTACATAAATAGTGAAATTTTTTTTTTTTTTTTTTTCGCAAATGAGTTCATTAGAAAAATGTAACAAGTTGTTTAGATGCCTTGGGTACTGCTGCAAGATGGTTACTCGAATGCCGTCATAATTCGATCTCCGGTTGTGCAAGCAGAGAAGCAAAATATACCAATCGTTACATCGTGATTGATGGGATATACTGTATTATATTCCACTGTATGCGCATCATACCGGAAGCGCATTATACTACGTAGCCGCGTAACGAACGAGATCAAGTTGCAAGTATCGTAGTTGCCAGTTCGTTAGTCTTGCTTGTTGTTTCAACGAACCCCGTGGGAAAAACGATATATATATACATATAAATATATGTAGACATATACACGGAGTGGCGGACCCGATAGGCGTGCCTCACGTGTACATGCAAATTGACGTGTGTGCTGACCCCCGAAATGAAAGACAGAGAGAACGCGAGAAAGAAGAGTTAAAAAAAAAAAAAGCGACGGATTAAATTGGAATTGCCTATCCGGAAGGACACTTTTTCGTGCATCAATGCTGCCGCTGTTGCGCGACTGCGATGGGAAAACGCACGAGTGTTGAGAGTGTCCCACGCGATGCAACGCATTTTTCACCGTCAAAAAAAAAATACGATTCTCGTTACTTTTATTATCATCATTTATTACTGTGCGCTAAACTCGATATGAAAATATTGCCGTCGAGCGAATCAAACATAGTTTTGCGAAATCTTTTATTTTATTTATTTTTATATCTTTTTTTTTTGTGTCGAATTCATAGATCATATTTAGTTCTGAAGTTTTATGGTACACTATAGATTATTGTTCTTGCAGCGTGCGAGTTAGTCGGCGAAGGGGTAGCCGCTATCTTCGGTCCCGGAAGTGCTTACACTCGCGGAATCGTATCAAGCACAGCGGCGCGATTCGACATACCACACATAGCCTATACATGGCGAAGCGTCGAAGAGTCCGCCAACATACCGCCAACAACGGTAAACATGTATCCGGACAGTGAAAAAATATCGCAAGTGAGTAACATCGGCGACGCGGAATTTTTGTTTTTCTTCGTTGGATTCGCAGAAAAATTCGACCGGATGAGTAATACGGGAAGAATACGTTGGAAATAAAAGTTACGAAAAAAAAATAAAAAACATCGGTTTTTATCAGCGATGAAACTATGCCATTCATCGAATTCTTTTTATAGTACAGTGGAGATACAAGTTTTCTCGGGTATTTCCATCGGATAGAGTGCGTGTTCCTGCGGCAGCAGGAAACTCAAACGCCGCCTACTCGATGGTGCTTTTTTTTTTTTTGTTCTCTTTTTTTTTTCGTTACATCAGCTTCTGCCGGATACACGCACTCTCTCGTCTCGCACCACTGTAGACTGACAATACGGTAATTCCATTTTACCTCTGGGTCCCCCCCGGCCACTCACGACCGAAAACAAAAATAAAAGAGACACGCGTGCGCATACATGCGCGCGTGAGTGTGCGGACCGAGGAATTTCGAGTACATCCATATTTTACGAGAGCGCTTTTTCGTGCTTTCCTCTCCCCCTCTTCGCGCTCTTCGTTCATCTCGTTCTCGCGCTTCTCTCGCATTCGTCAGAAGCCGAGAATCTAGAGATGGAAAATATAACAATTTTCATGTCGCGGCAATAACGCTTTTGCCTATACCGCCGTTGTCGGTATTGTTCACGGAAGAATCTCAGGGTTTCGCGACGCTTGGGGGAGGAGGGGGGGGGGGGGGCACATTTCGGTGTCTCTTCTTTGTCTTCGCCCAACCAACGCGCTTCAAACACAGCTTTTATTCTTTCTCTTGCATTCGTCTTTGTTTTTTTTTTTGCGCTTTAGTTTTTCTCGATTTTTTTTTTTTTTGTCGCGATAGCCTCCGGGGGCTCTAAAATATTTTCACAATAGCGAGAGGGGGTATATTTTCCTGTTATTTCGGGGCAGCGAAGTGTGCAATAATGAATCTCCAGACTTTGTTGTCAAATGAACTTGTCAGGTAGAGACGATGGCTCGAGTTTTCACGGGCAGAAGATAACGCAACCGGAAATGCTTGTTTAGTCGTTCGCAAAGGTCGCGGATATGATGATTTTAGAAAAATGTTATATTTATCTATCGATAAATATGAAAACTATTTTGAAAGTATTATTATTTTGTTTTTTTGTCAGGCTATCGCCGATGTCAGCGCGGCTATGAGTTGGAAACAGTACACAGCGGTTTACGAGACTAATGATGGCCTGTCGAGGATACAAAAAGCCTTGCAAAATCATGGACCGAAAGATACACCGGTGACGGTTCGACAGTTAAAAAGTCCGGATAGAAACGGCAAAGAACCGGATCATCGTCCGTTGCTGAAGGAAATTGCTAATTCGTCGGATTATTCGATTCTTCTCGACGTCGAACCGGAAAATCTTATGAATGTGCTGTCACAGGCCCGAGAAGTCAAACTTCTCGGCGATTACTATGGTTACCTTATCACCGGATTGGTAATTAAAAAAAAAACAAAAAATTATAAAAAAAATTGCCGGAAAAGTATTTAAAAATGACTGAAAATTGTTGCATTTTGCAGCACACACCGGAAATTGAGCTGTTGAACGTACTGAACAGCTCCAGTACCAACATCACGATCTTTCAAATGATTACGGATCAAACCTTCGGGCTTAACTCGGTAATTTACGTTTTATAACCCCTCTGAATGTAATGATATACATATATATATGTATACATCATTCAACGATGCGTGCAACTCACCTATAAACCTACTCTCAAGATTTTTCCGTTCTTTTTCCCTTCCGACGATCCTTTATCCTCCATGATCATCCCTTTTTCCCCGAGGCTTATGCCACAACGTTCAAACGACATCCCTTACTTTTCCGCGTTATTCTCACTTGACTCGGCCACCCACGACGCTCGGCCTTCAACGAAAACCCTCGTGAATTCCACCCGCATACCCACTTATCCGAGTAAAGTAAAACCCTCCTCCGCCTACACGGGCAGATAAATCTCACTCGATTTAACAGTTCCGGGGCACGCAAAGAGTTCTATCCGCTGGTCTCAAAATTTTTCATCGTAAAACGACACGGTCGTTGGCCGTTTTCTTGTAATTATTGGCTGCATATTCTTCAAAATTACGACTAGTAATTGTGTCAAAGTAGACATTTTGTTATTATGAAATTAAAATTACATTTTTTTTATTATTTTCCAATTATTAAAAATTATTGTTCATTTTTTTATTTAATTATTTTTTTATTTAGAAAAAAAATCCCGCCGGTTGCTTGTTTTTGTCTATTTTTTTTTTTTTTTTTCACTTTTCAGACAATATTTCGTCAATGTTACCGAAAACGGAGTGAAAAAATAAAAAATATTTGTATGCCTTCAGGTGGAAAGCGCTTGTTTGTTCGACTCGGTCTTTCTATTCAACGACGCGCTCGAGGCATTAAAGATGAGAAACGAAAATAATGAGGCTCCCGTCACTATCGAGCCGGAGCCGCTCTCTTGTATCGACACGCAAAAGTATGCTGCGGGTCTCAACATTACCAGCATCATGCGTCAAGTGAGTACTGTACATCGAAATATTAAAATAAACAATGCTATTTATTTTATTTTTTTTAATTCAATGACCGAAAAAAAAAATTGAGTTTCTCTTGAACTCTTCCCGCTCGACGAACGAACAGGCATCGGCATTGCCGACCGCTGTGAATAAATTCGCCTCTCGTCCGGACGCCTCCGGATAGTTCTCATGAACTTTGACGCTCTTCGAAGATGACGCTGTGTTGCTTCTTCCTGACGATTTTACGTTTTGTTTTAAGAATTACGATCGAATTATCGCGAAAAGAAATTTTAATTACGTTTAAAAAACGTTACGAAGAAAAAATATAATTTTCTCCGAAAAATTATGCGCGCATTTTTTTTTTTTTTTTGCCATTATAATTTAGATGGCTAGTCAAGGAAAATCAACGGGCGTCATGACATTTGACGAGAACGGCCACAGAGGATTCAATCTGACGTTAAAAGAGACGGGCAAAGATTCATTGGAAACGTGGGGCTATTGGGAAGACGGAGTCCTAAAAATCACCAACGCCGAGCAGAAAGGCGGATTCGGAAAGTTTAAACATATGCCGGATAAAGTATTCCTTGTAACAACCAAACTGGTGAGAACTCTTGTGCGTGAAACACAAACATTTTATAGAAATCGGAGCGATAGTAATTCGAAAGGACGCATTATCAACGAAGAAATTGGGAAATTTAAAATTGAGCTTTTGAAATTTATTAGCTTTTTTCAGCTTTTTTTACTTATTTTTCGGACGAATCCTGTAGGAAATAAATATTTTTACGAAGTAATTTTTATATTAATTTCGATTATCGCATACAGGGGTCTCCGTATGTTATGGAAGTCAACGATAGCTCACCCGGTAGTACCATAATCGACAATAAGAGATACAACGGTTATTGCATACAACTCATCGACAAGATCGCTAAGGAACTCGGTATAAAATATCAATTCGAACTCGTAGCCGACGGGCAATACGGCTCGTTTAACAAAGAGACTAAACAGTGGAACGGCTTAATCAAAAGACTCCTGGATCATGTAAGAAGTATTATTAAATTTAATTATAAATTAGAAAACACATGAAGCGCTAAATCAATGAAAAAAAATAAAAAAATTCAGGAAGCGGATATGGCAATATGCGATTTGACGATAACAAAAGAGCGCGAAAGCGCCGTTGATTTTACGATGCCATTCATGAATTTGGGAATCAGTATACTTTTCGCCGAACCGGAGAAAAAAGTTCCCGAACTCTTCTCATTCTTGTCGCCATTTTCAACGGACGTTTGGATGTACATGGCGACCGCTTTCGTCGCTGTATCCATTATGCTTTTCGCTCTCGCAAGGTACGAAAGTATATATATTTTTTTTTTATGATAATCATTGATTTGATATTATACGAGATATAATCCCTTTCAACATCGAAATTACCCCGTAATTAAGAAATTCAACAATTTCAGGTCTAAAAGTATTTTTTTTTATCTTTAAAAAAAATCTTATCAAAAATCCCATGCGATCGATTCGTACCGGTGATCGGATAATGTGGAAAAATTTACAGGTCGAAATATAAAAACGGGTGGAAGAAGTTTCATTTTTATTATTATCATTTTTGGCATTTTTTCTATTTAAAAAAATGAAACTTCTCCTACAATCTTTAATATTTGGATCTGACGATTTTTTCACGCGATCAGAACACTGTTACCGATAAACGATCGCATGGAATTAGTGATGCCATTTTTTTTTTCAACTCCGTAAAAATAAAACGAGAATTTTTGCCTGAAATCGTCGAAACGTCCCCTGAAAATTATATTATACACTCTAATAACTCGAAATTATTGCTGTTATCATAAATTTCAAAAATAAAAAAGAATCTCATGCTATTTACAACGCGATACTGTTTCAGAATGGCACCTGGCGAGTGGGTGAGTTCTCATCCCTGCGCATCGGAGCCCGAAGAGCTCGAGAATAGTTTCAATCTAATGAACTCCTTCTGGCTGACAATTGGCTCTCTTATGCAACAGGGGTCCGATATTCTTCCGCGGTAAGACATTCGACTTATCATTAGTAACTCACTTTCCATCGTAAAATTTGTCATAATGAATTAATACGAGAGAATTCCCGAACGTTTCTTTATTGTTTCCTTTTTTGAACAATTTAAACGGCTATCTTGTTAGAAATTTGAGTGGAATTTCGCCTCGAAACTCTCGAGTCTCATCCTTTCCATCTCCGTCCGTTTCTCCTCCGGCATTTGCTTTGGTGGGATTTTAGTCGCGCGACTAACAACTCCACGAGATTCGAACAAGTCTTACGGAGAGAGAGGACTCGCAAGTATACCGTCGCAGAGAGGGCTGAGGTTGAGAGATGGGAGGAGAGAAAACCTTTGCCGTGAGGCCGCAAAACAACTCGGGGGATTTTTTTTTACGACAATTAAGCTTAACGAGGTGCTGTTTACGCGTACGTATTCGTGGCGGCTTGGCACTTGTTAGCGGCGAGTGCGCGCGACCGCCTGACGGCGCTAACTCTTCCTCGCGCGGTCTCTCCGCCTCTACGAAATTGAACGCGAAGCAGAGAGGAGAGCAAAGACGACCAAGAGAGAGACTTTGGTCGTAGTCGGCGTGCGTGTTTGCTCAGCGCATACCCCGGCAACGACGCCCGCTTCGCTGTTTACGTCTCGAGTACTCGTAAACTCGTAGGTTACTCCAGTGAGGACCGTCGGTAAACGAGCATCGTTTGCATACGCGAGACCCAAGGAGCGCGCCCTCACGTCCCTTTTACTCAAGTTTATACTGCACACACGATATAAACGTATACTTGCGAGATTCTCCACCTTCAACCCCTGTCGTGAAATATGCGACGGTGCGCAAGAGCTTTCGGGTCCGATGCTTCGATAAACAACATTCGGAACGTTCAGAAATTTAAAAATTTCTTCGTTACAAATTTCCCAATTAATTTTGGATAATTTCCATCGGAAAAATGACTTTTTTCACGAAAAAAATAAATAAAACGAAAAATAATGAATAAAAAAATGATTATTTACTTAATTTTTTAACAATATATTTTTTTTGTAACGCGGTAATTTATCTTTTTTTTTTTTTAATGTATATTATTTTTAACAGGGCACCGTCGATTCGTATGGTGGCAGGTATGTGGTGGTTCTTCACTCTAATCATGGTGAGTTCTTACACCGCGAATCTCGCTGCTTTTCTTGCATCAACGAAGCAGGAAACTACCGTCGAAGACGTGGAACAACTTGCCGCGCAAACAAAAATCAAATACGGAGCTGTTGCGAAAGGGTCGACCGCTGGATATTTTGAAGTATGTATTCTTTTACATATTCCCTTTTTTTCATTGAAATAACGAAAATTATATTGTATATCATTTTTTTATGAACGCGTTTGGATTTTTAAAAAAATTATTTATAACATTATTTAAACAATATAGAATATGAAAATAGAACGAAATTGCGTTCTTATTTATGCATTAGACCCGACGATAATTTTTTGCCTCCGAAGTATTTGTCAAAATGGTTTTATAAAGTTTTATTCGCGAAACACAAATACACATCGGTAACACTGATCGCCGATCAACTTCCTTCAACGTTTTTTTTTTTTTCTTTTTTCTGGTTATTGGTATCTTATTATTTCCATTATCTACAAATTTCTATGATCAACAGGGTTCCAATCTAACGATTTATAAAAGAATGTGGGCAGCGATGTCCGAATCGAAGCCAACGACATTGACAAAGTCGAATCAAGAGGGTGTCGATCGCGTTCTCAAGAGCAACCGGGAGTACGCTTTTCTAATGGAATCGACGGGCATCGAGTACGCGATAAAGAAAAACTGCGGTTTGATGAAAGTCGGCGGTTTGCTCGACAACAAGGGATACGGCATTGCGACACCGCCGAGTGAGTTGAACCAAATTATCAAGAGACGCGGTAGCGTCTCGACGCCAAGTATATAATGTAAAAAGAAATAAGTACCCGCAGTAAGCGTATACGCGGCTCGATTATACTTTTCTTCAATTTCTTATCGTCAAAATCGACACCTCGAACTATAAATCAACGTGTTTGTTGTACCGAACATTACAGATTCGCCATATCGTACGCAAATCAGCGAAACGATTCTTAAACTTCAGGAAAACGGATATCTGCGTAAACTGAAAGACGATTGGTGGGATCACGATAAGGTAGATTGCCCGACCACCGATTCCACAAGCAGCGGGGAGGGAGAACTTGGCATGGAAAATGTCGGTGGTGTATTTCTCGTTTTACTATTCGGCGTTATCGGCTCGGTAATCATGGCGATCTTTGAGTTTATGTGGAACGTCAAGAAAGTCGCTGTCGACGAAAAGGTGAATTGTGATTCAATTTTTTTTTTCGTACCAAAAAATTAAAGGACGATTGATAAAAATGAATGTTCCGTTTGCAGATAACACCACGAGAGGCTTTCATGGCGGAGTTAACGTTTCTTATGAAATTTTGGATACAAACAAAACCGGTGAAAGTCGCTCAGAGCATACAGAGCTCTAGCAGCGGTGAGGGAGGTTTCGGAAGAGCCGCGTCAGCCCCGAGATCGATAATGGAATCATTCAACAGACTAAATATGCTCGATAAATCCGAAAAAGCCGAAAGTCCGCCGAACAACAAAAGCAACAATCATTGAATTTTATAAAAATATATATATGTACATAGTTCGGTCTTAAAAGTGAATAAATTTTTGTTTTTTCCATTGCTACAAACATGTAAAAAAAAAAAAAGAAAAATGAGTAGATTTCCGGAGGTCCGTCCCGTGGAGACTAACACACGACAATCCAAAAAGATGGCTATAAAGCAATAACTTTTTGAGAGTTATTCTTTCCTTTTTTTCTCTCGGAAAGGCAAAGGAAAGAAAAACTTGCCGTATATCACACGCCAGAGGAGACAATGCGTTGTATTTCATTCCTCGGGCGCTTATACGCGATATATCTTTCGTTTATTTCCCTCACATCAGGTGTCGGAAATCTTGGAAAACGTTTAACGAAGATACGAATATGCGATTCTACGAACTTTGAAGTATTCAACGGTGTTTTGGATAATATATCGCATGTCGGTCGGTTTATCATAGCCGCGAAGATCTCTTAGAATTCTGTACTATATTAATATCGTATCGAATTCGAAAAAAAAAAAAAAAAACAGAAATCTGTCCGTCATTTTGCTCACAGCTCCGGGACCACCCGTGACTCTCAATGATTTATTTCATCCATAATGAATATAACCCGCGTTCGCCCACTCACGGTCTCACACCCACGAGTCCTCGTCCTGTACGCACGGAACAACGGGGGTGAGTTTCTTCGATCTCTGGGTCCGTTCGTCGCTGTAGGTCCGAGACGAAAAATTCAACAATATTTGGACTCGTCTCATAATGGCGTTAACGAAGCTTTTACCCCCGTAAAGGTTTAGAGGGATTTGCGAGAGCCCGTCTGTCATTCTCATCTATGGCCTCAAAACGTTTCACGAATCGGCTCCGCTTTGAGAACGGCGCACCGAATAGAGAAGCCGAGAGAGCGAGAGTATAGCACCCGCAAGGGTACGCCTCGCGGTACCCTTTGTGTCATTATTGTCCTAGCAGACGAGCGAACAGAGAGAGAAAAAAAAAAAAGATCTGAGAAGAGTACTCTCCGAGATTGAAAATGATGTTATTGTCGGGATTACTTTACCCGTCAAAGAAAAAGAGAAAATAACGCTTGTTTCGCCGGATTTGTTTTTATAAAAAATAAACAAAACAATTGACTTCGCGTTAGTAAATGAAATCGCGCCGAAGAAGTCTTTCGATTCTGTCGATTTTTGTTTTTCTAAATTTTGACGATTTAAAAATAAAAATTTTAATCATAAAATATTTGATCTCTGAATAAAAATGTTAATAATTATTTTGTTATTTAAAGTTTTGAATGCCAAGAAATTCTAAATTCTGCACCGTTCATCGTTTTTTTTTTTTTTTTTTGTCATTTCGATTTAGCGATTATTACGAACGCAGGACAACCCGCGCGGGTGGCGTCAGAGAAGAAGATCGCCCGGCGCGCGATCTTATGGCTCCTCGTAGTCGGCGCCAAGGTTGAATGATTCATAGAAAAACTTTCGAAAAAAGAAAAAAAAAAAAAGCAAAAAAAAGGCATCGGCAATTATTCAGAACGAGGCGGAGAGTGAGGTGTCGTCCTGTTCAAACAGTGGACGCGTGGGAGGTCTTGTACTAAATTACTGCCGCTTCTGATGCTTCTACGACCGCACCGCCGCTAACAAGGGCACAACGAGTCAGTTCAACCCCCCGTCGATAGTCCTGAGCTGCCGGCGAACCCGGACTGACGCCTCTATTCGACTCGATAAGTACGTCATTCGCTCTGTTCTTCCGCAGCTTAAAACTCTATCTCACTCACCGCTTTTGCTGCATCTTCGTCGGCTGTACTGCGTAACGAACGAACTCGATCCTTGAGGCTTCCACTCCAAAAATGCCGACCTTGTTCTCTGAATTGCGCGCCTGTTGAGCATAATTTACAATATGTTCACCATTTTTGTTTCTTCGTCAAAATTTTATAAAAAAGAAAAATGTCTGGTTTTTTTTTTTTTTTTTTTTTTTTTTTTTTTTTTTTTTTTTCGATTTTAATAAAATATGTTTGGGATTTATAAAATTCCGCGTATCTATCGTGTTTCACAATTCAATGAATTAATAAGAAAAGGTTTTCCGGTCTTATATATATTTTTTTATTTTATGTTTCGAGTCTTGAAGAGAGGCGCGAGAACGCGCGCGTCCGATATGCCTTGAAGCCATTAACTTTTTATCCTTGCACCTTGCCCCGGTTTATGTCAGCAGCAGCAGCAGCAGCAGCAACAACAGCAGCCCTCGCGCGTACATTATTATTACCGGATAGGAGGAAGACGCCTTCCTCCGTCGAACCTGCGCGTTCCATCTTGATTTCTTGCACACACGCGGCAAAACTTCGACCGCTGCATATGCGCCGCCCGAACGATGAATCTCGTCGTCGTGGTCGATCGCCCCACGTTTTACAAAATTTGCCGCGATCTTATCGGGCGCTTAGCGAGAAAACAACAGGTGTGCGAAAATCACTAACGAGAATTTCGTCCAACTATTGATTATTCTTTCTCGTTTAAGGAATTGCATCGCTTTTGTTTTTTAATCTTTCACCGAACTCGTAGCTTTTTTTACCCCTTATCAGCATTAAAAAAAATTGATATTTCGACTTGTATTACCGATCGATTGGAAAAAAAAAAAAAAATGATTCATTAGGAAATGCAATTAATAGTCAAGTATCAACTTCTCCGGTGATATAGCCGCGGAAATGAGGTTAAAATCATCATCACTTCGTATATCAATGCCATTGACATTTTTATCGTCTCGTTACAAATATCATTCGAGTTAATTAAAATTTTACGAACTTGCCGGATGCTCGTTGAGAATTCGGGAATAGATTCACGGCGAAGGGTGGTCTCGCAAGACCCGTTGACGCGATATGGTAACCAGATATTTTATATACAGTCTTCGTCCCCGTAGAACCGAGACGAAGAGAGATACTATTATAAACGGATACCACTTCGTAGAAAGATCGACCATCTATTTCTCTCTCCTCGCCTCGCTTCTTCGATCTTCAGCGTATATATATCCCATATATACATATATGCATCTTACAACTTCGCGTATAGGAGAAAGAGAGAAGAGAGGAGGATTGACGCGGTAGAAATATTATGGGTATGCTAATGAATCCGAATCGGCTCGTAAATAAATTAAACGCTTCACTCCGCGCCGCGCGCGAGCGGCGTCTCTGGCCTCTTATCTTCACGAAGCGCCGCGCCGATCGTCTCCACGGATCGCATGCGAACGCGTCTCTCTTCTCTCACGGCAGAGTGAAAGCATCTTCGGCATAAACGTGAATGATGAGGAACCACACGAGATGATGAAGATGATGATGAAGAGCACGAAGTAGCGAGATGTGTAAAGCAAAGTTTGAGCAAAGAAGCGAAAAACAAAACGAAAAGAAGAGAGAAGACCGACCGATGCGAGAGAGATATACAAAGATTATATACACACAGGTAGTTCGAAGACATTTAATTTTCCTATCGCTAATACGCGCACCTTCGGTCGGCATAATTTTATTATAACGTTTCTTGTAGCCGGCCAATTTTTTTAACGACCAATCAAATTCGTTCGACCGGATAAACAAACAATTAATGCTTCGCAATTCGTTAAATCTCCTTTCGGCGATATTGATGTTAAATTAACAACTGTCTCGCGCGCTGCGTAATGAGATGGAAAGATATTAAGTCCGTAGACATTTGTCGAAACTGTTTTGCGGCATTCACCGTTAAAAATTGGAGTCGAGAAGCATCCAAACAGCACATTAGAGGCTCTTATCGCTTATACGACCAAAAACTGCAATCTCATTGTCAGTTTCAGCGAACATTAAAAAAGCATCTCGGATTTTACTCGTTAAAAAAATGAAATAAAAATAATACTCTGCCGAGACCTGCGAACGGGATGCAGCCATAGGAAACACTGCATTATTATATTTTGCCGCAAATGTTGCCGGAGAATTTTAATATCGATGAATTTGAAATTTATTGTGTCAGAGCGCAGCTAATAAAAAATTATCGGTGGGTAATTTGTTGAGTTTGAAACACGAAAAATCAATCATTGTATTACATGTTTTTTTCAAATCGCGTAAATTAAAATTGGAATAAATAAAAAATGATATCTATAATATAATAATAATAATTTATAAATTAATTTAAAAAAAAAACCTGTTTTATTTAAATAATTTTTGGTTACATCAACCTAATTATTATTTTTATTGAATAATAATTGCGACGAAAGGACTTTGCGAATGACCATAAATGCGCAAATCCCGACAAATTTGCATATATAAATACAATTTTTAAGTTTAAAATCCGTGTTACTGCGAGTTTCCCTGCCAGCGAGTGAGTTTAATACTTTAAACTGCAATGTGGACACAAAATTTCTTTTAGCTTGTGTGCGTGACGACGATGCAGAGATCGTGGAAGCGCGGTAGCCAGTCACCGGGGCACGGCAAGCTTATCGTCCCGACATCCACTAAACCCCGGCTATTTGTACAACAGTCCCGGCCTTTATAATTAGCCGATAAGGCGGTTCGTTAAAACATGAAAGGGACCGTTGGGGTATAACAGCGACGAGAGAAGAGCTCCCGGTGATCTCCCAAACGACTGTAAGACGCGACAACGCTCTTTTGGGACTCGATGTTTTGTGTGTATGTGTGCATTTGAGTGCGTTGGGCGCGTTGCGGAGCCTTAAAGTTCCACGAGAGGTAGTCATATACTATGTTACAGTACGCCTACAGGTACGACGAGTCGAAAACAGTGTCGTTTGGACTACTGTTACAATTTTAATGCTCCCTTTTATCTACCGATCCTCTCGCGCAGCATCCACAGCCTACAAACCACAAACGACACGACTGCGACAGTCCAAAGCCACTTTCCTCATCCGCATCTGCTTCATAGCTTATCGCGTTTTCAACTCTCACGAAAGTATCGTCTTGGATGTGCTCTATGAGATCGTATAACGTATATATATAATATCCCGCGATCTTTCATCGCTACCTACGGGATAGTATTTCGCTCGTTTCGACTTAATCAGCGTAAATCAAACATTGAATATAATATAATAATAACAATAACGATGAAGATCCTATCGAGAGAAACTTCTGTGGATTATCATTATGCCTACTATCTTGGGAATGGTATAAAAAAAAATGTTATAACAGCTATTAGGAGGATAGTAATTATATCGATGGACGACGATAGCGTCTTTTGAATCATGTTAATGTGTTTCTTCTCTCACTGCTTTTTTTTTCCTCTTCTTCGTATATTAATCGGGGATACTCCGTAGATCTGCGCAACGACGATTGCGCGGATCGTTTTTGACGATTTACACGGAGCAAAAACGAGGATCGTATGGTAATTGGGGATGCAAACGTATATATTCCGTGGTTTTTTTTTTTTTTTCATCTCTTTACTTTTAACGATCTGTTTTGATGTGTGATGATTCTAAGCTTAAAAGGGGCGTCTCACCGGCCTCCGTTCGGCTCCTCCCGTTAGGTTATCGTATCGTTTAGTTTTCGAGGTTATAATATCCATACGGCGTCGGCGACGGCGTCTGCGACGGCGACGCCACCGCGTGCTTCTGCTGCTGATCGCCGAAGCACCCTGCTGCGGCGGGTCTGGATGGCCTAACAAGCGAACCGATACCATCGTGTCTTATTCTCTCCTCTTTCTCTTTGTGTGTTTCTCTTTTATAGCTCCTTCTCTCGATTGTGTATATATACCATATATATAGATATATACTCGCGGAGTATTTCGCTCTGCATACCGCGTCACCGATGCCGCTGATGCGACGGACCTTACTACCTCTTCCCTTCTTTTTTTTCTTCTTCGCTTCGCCTTCATTCCATTTCTTTAACTCACCTCGATCTCCACCTACGCACGGATTCTCCAAGCACCTGTGTCTTTTCCGACCTTCTCGCTCGAAATATGACCTATCGATAGGCATTGTTAGATGCCAAGGATCGTCAACTACAATGGTGTTAAGGGGGTCCGGAAATTTCAGGTAAAAGAGCTTTTTTCATTTTTTTTCGCATGAAAAACAAACAGTACTAGAAAATCTTCCGAGTTTATGGATCTTGAAAATGAATTTCTGCAAAGACTCCCGCGTCTCGATTCTCGATTGATCGGAAATACTTTTTCAGTTCTAATGAAGAATACTCCGTCCCGTTTGGTCCCCCGAGTCTCGGGGGCAGAATTTTCGCTGTTCCGAGATCATTCGAAGCGCGATTCTCGCTGATAAGGCGTCGTCGCCGTATCGGAGATTACGGCCCGAAGGGTTTCACCGATTCCTCTCGCCTCCATTTTTCTTCGTCTCGGGGGTCTTTATACCTCTTGGGTTTTGGTTTCATCGTCGGCGGGACAGTCGGCACGCTGGCAAAGGGAGTCACGAATCCTCTCCTGCTGGTAAACACGCCAAGAATTCTCCTTCGAGGAGCACCACGCGTTAGTTCGTTCGCCATGGCTATATCGGCTGCGCTCTCTTACTCTCGAACCGCTTTCGACTATACACACGGGGGCCCCCGTCAGGATTCGAAGCCTATAACCGGAGAGACCAACCTCCGCGGCTTCTTCGGGATCACCAGAAGCAACATCGGCTAAGTAACATCGAACGGCCAACGAAGAAGGGAGCAGAGGAGACACACGGGCTTCTCTCGGTATCGGTGAACCCCGGAGAGAAAGAGAAAGAAAGAGACGAGAGACCAGAGGCTCGTGATCTCGCTTATCCCAGAACTGATCGCTCCTGACTTTTGTCGGTACCTACATCTCTTTCTCTTCTCTCTTTGAGTAATGGAAGTCGACCGAAATCAATTTCAATTCCAACGGACTGGACTCTCTAAGACCCTGCGCGCGGTTCTTTCTCTTTGAGATTTTAAGATATCCCTTGTCCACGAGCGATATACGCTTGTTATATTTTCATGTTTGACTTTTCGTTCTTGTTTCTGGTAAATTTAACTGAATACCTTATAATTTCTCAATTTTTGATACATTCATTTATTTTTTTGTGACTCCGATTTGAAATGCTTGAAAATTTAATTTTATATTTATTGATAAATGAAAGTCCATTACGTAGAATAAAAATCTACACATCCGGTGTTTTCTTCCTTTTTTTTTTTAATTTTTAATTTTTAAATTTTTTTTATTCCTGGTATTAGCCAAAATTCCTTGTAATCTCTCTATATCGCTTGTGACGCGGAAGATTGAATGCCAAAGATGTCGAGTCAAAGATATATAATGTATACGATATGTTCTCGCGGTATACCGCGAAAGGAGGCTTCGCCGACTCCGGGAGTGGACTCTCATCGACGCGGCTACCGCATTCCGCCGAAACTTATAACGAGTCATTATCGCCTTAATTATGCCACAGACGTAAGGTCCCGCGCGTCCGGGAGCCGTGTTGCGGGAGAAAAAAAAATACGGAGTCGACGTTGAGCAAACGGACCATGCAACGGCAGCAGTCGGCAGCCAGTAGTCTCCAAGAAACAAGATACTCGCTTCGAGATATCGAGATTCTTCTTATCGCACCAAAAGATCGCGAAGTTTCAACTTGACGCTATACCCAACGAATCACGAACGCAATATTAAATTCCTATCTTCGCCTTCGTTCCGAAATAACAAGAGTCCCGTGTACTCGCGACGATTTTTTGGTGTATTTCGCGGATATTTTTCACATCTATTTGTCACAATGAATTGAGCCGCGATGTTTAACGATATTTACCGATTTGTACCATAGAAATCGAAGCTAAAGGCTTTTTTGTGAAAATTTAAAATCAAAATATCGATTTACCATTATAAATTTAAAAAAAATCAATTATCCCTCTTTTGCAGTCGAGAGCACCTCGTTGATAATCTTCTAAAAAAATCTCGTGATTTTCTCGTGTCCCGTAAAAAAATAAAAATATCGTTGGAATTTCGCGGTGTTTCTTCTCTTTATCTCAATTCCTAAATCTTCCCGATGTTCTGTCGGCACTAACCGCGGCGTTGGGGTTGACCACTTAACGATCTCTTCTCCGTGTTCCATTCGGGATTCGCGAAAGCTCGAGGTGGCGTAGAGGGATACCTTATGCGTAACCCAAACGGCTCATGAGACCGCGAGAGCGATGTCGAACGAGGCGGCAGGATGAAGTCTGTCATCTCACCCCCAACGAGCCTGAGCCAAAATTCGTACGATCTATAAGACCGTCGACCGTCGAAATACCTAAACCTCGACAAATTTCCGTCCCCTGCGCCGAAAACTAAATCCGGCTATTTTTTTTTCTTGGAATTGAAATTTGTCACGTACCGCGGAGTTCGAGAGCGATATAACGATCGAAGCGTTTCGGGAACGAAGGAATGAAGAAACGAAGGATATATCCATTCTCGCGAAGACCTGTCCAATGAGTGCCGCATATTTGTCCATCTTTTCTCCATCCGCTGTGCGTAAGGCGGGTTATTAAGGGAACAACCGAGAGTCGGGCGACGTTTCTTCCTGGTCGTTCTTTCGCCCCCTCCCCCCCCCCCCCCCCCCCCCGCCCCCGTGTCACCGTCAGTCGATCTCTCGCCGCGGATACTATCGATCTATCACGCGGCGCGTCACGAAGAAAGAAAGGAACGACGAGTGCGTGTTCTATACTTCGGGTGAAATCGCCGATAGAATCGCGCGTCACCCTCCGCATCTCGTGGTCACGATCGCGGGCGGCCACGTTTGATCGATCACGTTACGAACAAACATTTTTATCCAGCGACGATGTAACACTGCGGAGTCTATGGTATTTATACCCGGTAGGTGTAGATTCTTAGTTGTGAATGTTACGGGCTGCTCTTCCCTATCCATCCAAAAGATTTTTTTTTTTTTTCTTAAACATTTTTTGTCATTCTAAATCCTCGAGCTCTTTGTCGGTCATTTGTTCACATGCCTGCATCATCGTCGATGACGTGGTTAGGCATTGACCTTTCATATTTCAAACTAATAGAGTGGATAGCCGAAAAAAAAATCACAAGCAGTGAAATCGAAAGACCTTATTATAATATTGATAATAATTTTTTTATGCATAATAATACATTTTTTTAAATAATAATAAATATCATTTTTATTTTTAATAAAATGATAAAAAAACAAACATTACAATAAATATTTTATTTATAATTTTTAATTTTAATGAATAAATAAATATATTTTAATAATTCATTCAACAAAGTTTGCAATTCCACTGTTTATCATTTTTTTTTAATTTCGCAACAATAATGAATTCTAAGATCACGTTGATTGCATTAATCTCCTTGGCGCCTTGAAGCAGCGATCTATATTGACCAAAGAATCGTTCGCGCGCAGATAGTTAAAAAAAAGTAAAACAGAAGGAAGCAGCCAGATATGAAATGGCAGAATCATCGGCATAGGTCGGGAGTCAAGGCGACGATTGTGCCCTTTATCTTCTTATTGTTTCGGCGTATGAATACGTACGTGCAGCACGCACTATCTATATACCAAAGTCCTATAGTTGACTCCACGGGTTCAGAGAGTGAAGAGGGGAGGAAGGGGGTCGCAGGGTGGGGGGTGGTCGCTAATTATACGGGGTTTCTCGCGATGAGCCCCCATAACCATTATGATCGGTCGGCGTATACGATTACGGCGTTTTTGCTCGCGCTCTTCCTGGCACAGACGTAGAACGGTAATTATCCTCGTATAAGAGGCCATCGAGTTCGCTATCTATCTCTTTCTCTCCCTCCTCTCACGCGCCCAAACATAGCGCGCAGCATCTTCTTCGCGTACATATACATACATATATATACGCGAGTCGAGTTGCCCAACATCTGCGAGAGTGAGAGAGATCTCCTCGCATCAACATTAGCGGGCATAAAAGCATCAAGCAAAACGGATATATACTCGAACGTAACGCAACGGGGGAGAAAACGTTTCGCGGCATCGGTGAGATTCAAGGAAAAAATCACAGCGCCGAGGGAGCAAAGAGAAGTTCATACTAATCGTACAGCGGGAAAGATTCTCTTAACAGGCGACACACCGCTGCGCACCTGATGTGTATTTTCATGCCGATTTCCCCGCACGTTCGACAACGATCTTACGTGAATGGTGATCTCTTGCGCCGCTTCTGATTACCGGGGAGGGGGCTAATACGACGAACGGACCGCTCACTGTGATGACCATCTCGGGACATCACAGACGGACTTCCGATCTTTTGAATATATTCTCTCGTGTTTTACGTTACCCCACGCGCTACGATCTTCTTCGATGTTTTAACCCAAGAGACGTCGAGCTCAGTGAGTTAATCCTCATCGAGACGATGAATCTGTAAACTCGAGAGCCTTATATGACCGTCTCGATGTCTGTGAGCTTCGATTTGCCACATCGGAACCTCGAGTAATGTCGTTTTCTTAGAATGCCACATTAAATACGTGAAATCTTCGATTTTTCTACCGCGTAGATTCCCATTTGCCCAACTAAGATTTTCCCGCGATCTTTTTATTTTTCTCCCTTACAATTTCGGTACTACTGGCCCGGCGCCTCGAATACCGTTTCATTGATACACGCAAACCGCCAAATCAACCCTCCGAAAGATCTACAAAACACGGGGGAGGGAAGGGGTGGGGACTGTTGAAAGCGGAGACCATCGAACATGAAACGATTCGTCAAAGCATTGGCCCGCAAATAGATCGCGAACACTAGACGCTCTCGCAATTGTTATCCTACCTATATATGTATCGCGTGGTTCACAGGGGGAGTATATATGGTAGGCATACAGTAGACATCCGACTGTTAGGGGGATGCTGCGGAAAATAAATGCCTGTAAGATCATTCGTGCCCTACATATGTATATATGTATTTTATATACATAACGTCAACTAAAAATCATACGGACTTATTAACCTCAATAAAATTATCCAAGATACGCCCTTCTGATGTTTGGTAACGCGATATAATAACAATAATACGTACATATTTATACGTATACGCGGGTCGTACGTACGAAAGAAAACGAGGCGGCGCGGTAGGCGGCACGGTTCAAAGCGTTGGTGACATGTGACCGGCATTGTGAAGCCTCCGACATCAGTTCTACATCCTATCTTTCTCTCATTCACTCGGTGGTTTAACGTCCACGCTGCGTTATGTACTTTTTTTTTCTTCTATATATTACCAAACGAATTTTCAACAGAATTTTACGTTTCGCTTTGTGTCGGCGTGTATCACGAAACAAACCCCCATCACGGAGTTCTACTTTTCGAGGGTTTTTCCGTATACAACTTTATCTATCCGCGTAAAAACCCTCCGCCACGAATGTGATTCGTTGTAAAGATAAATATCAAACACTTTTGGGTGCGTTTTATTATTTTTCTCTCGTACAATAATAATACCGCGTAGTCTGTGCACCTCTCTCGATGAACAAAAAAACGTTTCTCGTATTATCGGGGAACGATCTTGTTGAGATAAAAATTGTGAGGATTTTTTTTTTTTTTTTTTTTTTTAAAGGGAAAGGACTCGAAACGTGCACGTGTTCCGGGGGGCACACACGTGTCCACGGGGGCCCTTCAAGAGAGAACTGTGCTATATATACTCGAGAACCAATCTTGAATACATTATGTTTCGAGAGTCGCGTGGAGAGCATGAGGCCTCTCTCGCCCGCTCACGCAGGTACCAACCCCTTTTGTGAGAGAACACTTTTTCACCCTATGCCATTCGAGTGATGTAGAACTTTGTATACTTCATAGCCACACGATCAAACTGACCAGTTTACCATAAATGTTTTCTCTGCAAATTTCGCCCGTGAATTTCGGAGTACACAGAGATGAACTTCACCGCGCGATCTGCTCGTCGGTAGGATACGAACAGCTATCAGCTACCAGTTTCAGGTAGCATTGAATAAAAATGAAGAGGGCTCGACTGCTATCCTGTTCTATCGAGAAAGAAAGAGAGAGAAGATTCGAAAACACTTATAAGAAATAAAAAATCATAATCGTCAATTCCGACGATAATCGTATCCGAGAAACAGCGGAATAATCCCTCTCTTTTATGAGCGTTTCAACGACTCGGCGTATCGCGTTGTCGGCTCGTTCGAAACTCTTTTTTTTTTACGTATATCAATGTATTAACATTATTTTTATTTTTTTTCCGCGAAAGACCCTCGATGCGGGCGATAACTCGTCGCGATTGTCGAGAGAATAAACGAAGGGAATGACTTTTAAAGAGAGTAAAGAGGACGGAGATATTTTGTGAACATTAACGATAATTCATAACGAAACTCGGCGCGCGCATCGGGCATTTTGTCGTACGAAAGCTAACGATAACTATAACTATAAAGTTGAGGCTTACCACGCATGCATACACGCGGAGGGAGAGTGCAGTCTGTTGGAGGGTAAAGAGAAACCCGCGCGATCGCTAAAGGGCCAACCAAAAAAAAAAAAAACACCTTTATCGATATTTATATTCAATGAAATCCTCCCTTCGAGTGTTCGACTACGCCGCGCATTCTCTCTTGACGATTATTCCCCAAACTTCTCTCGAATATCGCGATTATTTGCGAGTTTGTTATTTAACGTTCGGACAAATAAAACGAAACGTAAGAATTGATAATTGAAGAAGATGATTCGACGCGAGAGCGAGCGAGAAAAAGGAACGAAGAGAAAAAAAAAAAGAATAATTTCGAAGCAACTTGTCTGTAATCCTTGCCATTTTATTTTCTCGAAATCGTCGTTAATGAAAGAAACGGTATGAGCATTAAATATGCTTTATTGCGCGACGACAGCGAAAGTTTCTGCGTACCGGTATCTGAAAACCGGAGTCGGAAATCCAATCTCGCGCTTGTATCGTACATTCTCTTTTTTTTAAATTTATTTATTATATCCAATCTAATTTCTTAAATCGGCAAAGAATTGAATAATACCAGAGTATCGGAGTGAACGTTTTTAAAACGGGGGGAGAAAAAAAATCATACAGCTTCTTAAACCTTCCAACTGCATCAGTACCATTTTCGCATATATAGAAAATATCGATATAATGAATGTCTTTCCATCGAAATAATTATATTTCGAGGTTCTCGTAAAATTAACCCAACTTTTTTAAAATTAAATCTTTTCGTTTTTTTTTTGCTAAGGAAAGCCTCCCGAAATGTGTGATTTCCGACAAAAAAAAAAGTTCTATTTTTTTTACACATGAAAAAAAAAAAACGCACGACTAATTGCTATATAAAAACTTATATAAAAAACATGGAACTTGGAAGAGATTGTTGATAAGTTTTGTTTTTATACAATCAAAACAATAAAACACGTTTTTTGCCTGAAATTGCTAAAGCTCCCCTCTTAATGGAGTAAAAAAAAATTGCTTCAAAAGTTCTCAAGGAATTGCGGCATTGTATACATCTCCGAGAATATTTCTCCACGGATAACTTTACAGCTACCGTATAACTGCTGCCGTTCGATGTCTCGCTTCTTCGGAGCGTGTAACCGTGAAAACAAGAGGTTGAGGGAAGTCTTTGAGTCTTAGATTTCTTTCGGTAACGCCGAAAAGGCACGGATTCTTTCTCGACAGCGTAAAACTCGCCATTTTGTAATAGTCTAAAGTTCATAGCTGTGTCCGATGCTAATTTCGCAGATTAGCTTAACCCTTTTTCGCGGTCGTCCGGCCAACTTTTACTTCTCGTTGTGCGTTTTGTTAGCGCCGCGGACCCGATCGAGCGGACTCTCGACGGTAGTGAACGAGCAACGAAGAGCATAGCGAAGGGCCAGCTGGGTCAGTCGTTGTCGAAGAAGAAGAAGGAGAAGACGACGCAGAAGGAAAAGAAGGAGAAGAAGAAGAAGAAGAAGGCCTTCACCGTCACGGGGCGGCGAGATGAAAGGCACGCTGATGTTTACATAATAGTGGTCCACCGCGCGATTCTCCCTCTCTCCCCGAAGGCGCACGGCGGCCGCTTCTCGACCCTTCCACTAGCAGCAGCATCTCGGAACCTCATCCCTTCTTCTTCTCACCACTCAACATGGTAGTAGTAGCAATGCAGCAATAAGGGGTAATAGGAATCGGTGGATAATGCGAATCGCTCTTGTTGCAAATTATTAAACAGTCGTATCGATATAAAATTTGGAATTCGCGCCAAAATCAAAACCAAAGAAAACATTGCCTAAATATGTTACATTCATTATACATAAAAAAAAAATTGTTCGCAACTTTGAAAAATTAACCAACAATAAAAAAAGAATAATAAACATTATTGTTAGAAATTATTAATAATATGAGTGTTAATAAAAGTTGAAAGTCTCTTAGACAAAAAGATTCGATTTTTTTTCGTGAACCCTATTGCCCTCAGTTTTGTATTCTTCAGTTTCTTCCGACAATGGCTACTCAGATTTTACACTACCGTAGTAAATACATAGAGAGGTACTATATATGGTATATTATTATACTGCACTCTATTCTCGATCCTATCACTGTCATACTTTTGCATCAGTTGCGCTCTTTCGCACTCTGTGCATCACGAGGAAGAAACGATGTACTATATATATATATAGACGTATATATGTGTATATATACATCTATACACATAGTACACTGTGTATATATGTATACGCTTTATACCTCGTACTCTCCCACCTTCGGAAAGATCAAAAGAGCCGACAGAGCACCGATGAGCACCTGCCTCCGTCGCGCGCACGCCACCGATCCTCGTTTCTTCTCTCTCTCACCGAAGCATGAAGATTCTCATTACCCCCACGTCCTTTCGCCATTCTCATCCTCTCCACTCACCTCGGCCTCGTAGCGTCTTCTTCTTCTTCCTTCGCCGTCATTCGCGATGTGTAAAAGAGCCTCGTAAACCCGCGACCGGAGCTCGGAAAGGGGTTGGCGAGCATCTCGGGGGAAACAAGGCGCGCGATAGATTCGTAGGTCGCTAGAAAAGAGGGGAATAACGAAAACAAGCGACGATCTACGATAACAGTTTCGTTCGATCGAACGGAACAGTTTTATTTGAGACTTTGACAAAACGACGGGATAATGCATTCGAGGAAAAGATAAGTGGAGGTATTCTTATGGAAGATAGATTCGCAGATCGAGAAAAGAGATCGAAGCCGAGAGCGCAGAATATCGCACGAGATACTAAGTACGCAATAACAAGAATTACTGCTTTTGTCAAGAAAAATCGATTTAGAATTCGAAAATCAAGAAAAAAAAAAACCAAAAATTGCCATAATTGAAGAAGTGTACGAGTGTCCTGATGTCGCTCGACGATCGGTACTTTGTAACCGCAGTAATTTTTTTCGCAATGCAGCATATCGTGAAATTGTTAATTCAAGCGCTCAGCAAATGGAACACACGTGGTCGCGCGCGCGAGTCCAATAACGCGATTTTTAAATGCTTCTCGTTTCCTTATCCATTATGAGGCCCCGATGTTCCGATTGTTTACGGTCGTTTATACATTCTTACTGGCGTTAGCCACAAACGACCGAACGTGACCGCGGCAAACACCCCGAGAGTGCGGCTTCCCGAAATATCCTCGAAAGTGTAGATAGGTATATAGGTAGGCAGGTTAAGTACCATTAACAGTGGTGTACAAGATACGTTATATCCCGAAACGGTATAACGATATAACGGATACATATAAAATGTGAGATATTCGCGACATTAAAAGTCTTTTTTTTTTTTTTTTTTTTTAACTCCCATCGAATTCGCGCGGTTATCGCGTTATTGCGCACTCACGACATTATCCACGAAATTATTACTCATAGGATAATAAAAAAAATGTCTACAATGTTTTCTAATTGGAGCCGATAAATTCGACGCTCCGAAACGCGTTTCCGATTATTCGGCGGTTATTCTCCATTAATCTAACGAATATGAAAAAAAAAAAAAAACAACAAATAGAAACTTTGTCGGTTATCTCGGCCAATCGCTTCGAAGTGATTTTTTTTATCGTACTTTCTTCATTCATTGAATGCCGACATTTCCGGTCCGTCAGACCGTTCTCGTGTTTCTGTTACACAGACAACCATAACTGAAAGATCCATCGCGTAGACGTATCGATGTCCCCCGTACAAGTCGCGCGACGCAGCAAAACGAGATGGATGAACAGATTAGTAGCAGAGATTAAGAAAAAAAAAAAAGAAAAAGAAAGATATTCTTCGAAACTCTTGAGTCTCCTCCTCTCCGTGCCTTCGAATCATTATCCAAGACTTCTCTCAACGCGGCAGCCTATCACTCAAACCTTCGTGGTCTTCGAGGCTTAATTATTTATCGTGCATTCTACTAAACACCGCAATCGATCCGGGACTCCGTTGGCCGGAAAACAAACACGAGACACGAAAAAAAAAAAAAAAAATCATCGACGCGACTCGAAGCTCATCGTATCGTTTTACATCTTTCTCCCTCTCTTCATAAATAGATGCAACATGAACGACAGTTCATTAATCTTCTAGCCGAATGGTTTCATCCCGCAAGGACTTTCCGCCGTGAGTTGCCGTATCATCGCTCTACTAATTTTTATTTATTTATTTTGTTTTACGTTTGATCCTTTCCTTCCTATATTTGTTTTTTTTTTTTTTTCATAGCAGCCGTTTCAGTTTCTCGATTTTTCGGGGCTTTTTTTGCCTTATTTTTTTTTTTTTTTTTACAATAGGAACCGAACATTAGTGGGATTGCCGCGGGGTCCTCTTTATCCGCGGCGATCTGCCGCACGCCAGTCGCGCCAAGAACGACGAGGAGGAAGAAAGAAGGACGAAAGTAGCCGTTGATTGCATTACGTGGCGCGATAGCGTTGATTTCATTATACGCGGACGTCGACGGGGATGCGGGGAGAACGTGAAATAGACGAGGAAAGAAGGAAGGAATAAGATAAAGGATAGAAAGAATAAGAAAAGTGAGGAGGAATAAGAGGGAGAAGACGTTGATATTTTCGAGACCGACGGCCCGCGTACGGCATCACCAGGTGTAGTAGTAGAGGCTAAGAAAGTGGGGAGGCCAGAGGGCAGTCGGCGCCTTTCATCCCTTCCACGATCTCTCTATATCCTCCACCTCCATATCTTTCTTTTGTTTTTTTTTTTTTTTTCGCTCTTTCTTTCTCCTGTGTATCTTCTCACTCCTACCTACGCATTCGCGACTCTTGCTATACCGTTTCTGTTCCCCTCTCTCTTGCGCGAGTTCCGCGCAGATCTTCCGGCTCTCTTCTCATTCTTATCGCCTTCACTCTTGCAAGTTTGTTTATAAACCCTCTTGCGAAGCGCTGCACACCACAGCGTGTCTCGGATAAGACTGTCAAAATTGCAACTTTGTTATTCTCCCTGATAAGTTTTTTGGTAACGATGTATATTTTTTTTCATCGTGTATTTTTCTTATCGATTGAATATCGAATATGAATCTCTTCGCCGAAATTGCAACTTTGGCATTCGAGTTGATAATTTCTTGATATCGATACGCGCGCCATTTTTTTTTGTATTACATTTTCTGTTATCGATATCGATTTTTCATGCCGATTTTTCATATTGAAAAAGAATCGTTTTGACGATATTGCGGTTTCCTGATTCGCGGGTATAATTTTTTTATACCGATATCCTCAAAATTTCGTTCGGATAAGTTGAATCAACGAAACATGTTTTTTGCGTCTGAATGCAACCGATTTTTTCTCTCCATGTAGAGAACTGCGTATATTGTATTGTATTATCCGCTATACCCATGAATTATGCAATTTTGTTTGTACGAAACTGAAGTACACGTTATTCGACAAGCGCGTGTCTATGCTACAGAAGAACATAATATATATATGTATATATAGCTCGCTGTAGGCGCGTGTATTGAAGCCGGAGAGCTCACGGTGCGTTATACATTCTGAAAGAAATCGAGACTCTCGATTCGCCTCGTAAACTCGATGTTGAATTAACGCTTGTGGCCGTACGTCGTGGATTTTATAGTTCTCGGCTCACCGAACCGATTTCATATACACGAATGAGAGAGGAAGAGAGGGAAACGGAGGGCCAAACGTTTGCCGCACCGGCATCGCGAGTGCTCACGCGTGTTTTAGCCCAAACCTCTATAACCAATATTGAAATTATTATCGAAGCGCCAAACGAAAAAAAAAACAAAAAAAATTCCATTGTCAAAAGTGTCGAACGCATCGCCTCCATGTCCGATCCATAAACTCCGAAAAAAAAAAAAAAAAAAATTTGTTTACTACATCGCGGCTTTTTTTTTTTGTTTTCTTTATACAAATTCGAGCGATCAATCGTTTGCAAATCCGCATAAGTCTTTCCGTGAAATCGGCACAAAATAAATGAAAGAGTCGGCGGAAAATAAAAATCGACGAATTCCCTGTAGGAAAAAAGAACAACCGGCTCCAAAGTCCGATGCAAAGCTCGACTGCGTCGCGTATAATTAGTACAAATACGTCAACGCGAATCGCGCGTAAAGATACGTTAAAGTAATTCGCGAACGTAAAGTGGTATTGTGTACTCGGGGAGTATTGAAAACTTATACAACATTAGCCTCGTACACATGTGAGTGGTAAAAGGACCCGACGCCGACTCCAGCTTGGCTTGGACCTCGACGAGTGCGGTAAACCCCTTTAGCGGCAAACGCGACGGCCGCGGCGGCGGCAGTGGGTTTTCTTCGTTCTTTCGTTGGGAGTTAAAGAGAGAGAAGGATGATGTTGGCAAAGGTGCCGATACAAAAAAGGCGGCTCGCGCGCGCGAGGCGAAGCTTTATTTTCTCGAATCGATGGGTGCCCCGCGGACAAGTTCCTTAGAAGCGACGAGCACGCCAAGGCGCACACCGTATATATACCACTATTATAAGCGTGTACGCTGGAGTTAACGTGTACGGTGTACACGCACGTTTGAGCCGTAAGAAAACCGTCTCGTTGCTATAGTTGTGTTGTACGTATCGTAGTACCGGACGCGCGGATCTCGAGCCGCTAATGATCATCGCGGTGTACCGTAACGTGAAGAGCGCCGGCACGAGCGGCTCTTCTCCCGAAGGATACGCGACTATATAAGCGCAAATATACTATATATATACCTTTATATGTATATCGGCGACGCGGCATGTGTAATACCGTGCAGTTGAACAACCAATTGATTGACAACGTGCATAAATAACAAATTAATAGTCAATTTTCGGCATTTAAGGCGACTTTTGAAGAGACTAAGCATACACCGGCCACCTAAGCGAAACGTTTATAATTTTCGTTAGACAGTAAAGTTTCGATTGAAATTTTCAATAGACGTAAACTTTGGGATGTTGACTACGAAATACCATAAATGTATGCTATAAAATCAATAAATTACTTATGAGAAATTATCTAAACACACCTCGGATGGCTTCAAATAAACGTCAAAATTAGTAGCAATTCTTCTTCGAACGAAAAAGATTGAAATTCCCGAAAATAACCGCTATAAGCCTTAGTTTTCATATTCCAACATTTTGAAAAAAATCAGACGGTCGAAAAAATAAATAATCGAATCAACGAATGATTTATAATAAAATCTATCGCAATACAAATCGTGGATATCAATTCTCGAAAAATTTGTCCCTTTTGACTAACGAACACTCGTATGTTCCGACGCGCGTACGGGGTACGATGTTGCGTCGTTGTGTCCGGCACCTGCGAGTTAACGGGTCTAAATGAAGATTAATGATATCAGGTGCCACGGAGATTCGAAGCTACCGGCATCGTTCCGGAGCCTTCACGTCGGTCACAGTTGCACCAAAGCTACGAGGAAACTTCGGTCTCTATTTCTCTATGGTTCTTCGAGGAAAGAATCCGAGACATCGAGCGATTCTGCTTCGTTGTCATTATACGCGTATCAGTGCTTTTCTGCGGCATCCCTCGTCCCTTTTGCTATTGAGTAGAAGCATTAGGTAGTGGAATAGTCGCGGATATACGCTTAGACGTTGAAGGGGGACCTATATAGCTCAGGGTCGTGGCGAATCGGACTACAAGCTACTGCACGGATCCCCCAGATTCTCTCATTGTCCCTCATTCCCACTTTCGTTATGGAGGAGGCACCGACAACACACGTTCGTCCCGCGGGTAAACCCAAAAACGAACGCGAACAAGTGGGGACGCTACCGCAAGATCGACTTGCGACAAGTCCACCTGCGAGAGCTGCTACTGCGCTTCTCCATGGCTTCCTATCCCCTCCCGATCCCCCCCTCGAAAATCTCTTCTCTTATACACTCTCTTTTGTCGGCGCCGAATCTTTCGACCGCCCATTCTATCCCTCCCTTTTTAAATCTTTCGGTGCTTTGATCTCTTCGGCGTGATGTCCACGGATTTCGTCGAGGGAAAAGAGAGACCCGACCACAAACTCCCTGTCCCCACCGCAGATATCTTCGGGTGTCATTGAAATATAACGCAACATCTTTCATTTCAAGATCCTTGGATCGTTCGATTTGACGATTCAACGATTAGTTAAAAAAAAAAATGAAAAATCATCAATGATTTTTATAATTTTTTAAAGAGAGGAAAATATAATAATATCGAATACAGAAGCACATGTACCATGATACAAGCCGCGCAACCCATCTTTACCGATCTTTTTTTTACTCTCCATGTTCTTCGTCTTCTTCTTTATTTTTACTTCGCGTCCACAGGATCCCTCCCTTCTCCTTTGCCTCTGGTGCAAAAATCCCTCCCCGAACTCTTTTGGCTCACTTGGCTTTGCTTCTGGCCAACTTATTCCGCCTGTGGCAGCAGCAGCAGCTTCCCTCGGAAAGGAGACCCCAGGCTAACGTTTAACAGCCGTATAATCACCATCCTGCTGTTGCTGCTGCTGCTGCTGAAGCTCTGTTACCTCTACGACCTGCCGCCACAATTTGACTTCTCCTGTTTCTCGCGCCACCCCCACTTGGGGCCACTATACGCCACTTGGCTTCATAAATCGCGTATTATACCTTCGGTAGCACCGGCATTTTTTTTTCTTTCTTTTAATACGTTGCCCGCTGATTCTATCCTAATCGATAGTATGTAATCGCGAAAAAAAAGAAATAAAAAAACATTTTAAAAAACACAAAAACTTTTTCGTAATAATAATCGCAAACACGATGTTACGATCTTTCTTTTTTTTATTCGCAGATGAGAAGCAGCCATGTTAACGGGCGAAGAAAAAGTTTGAATAGAATAAAGAGGAGTACCTAACCCCCGAGGGAAGGAAAGTTAGAAGTTCAGTGGGGGTGTCCTCTCCCTACCACGTCTTGTACCTTCCTAAGCATCGTGTCGCCGCTACCCAAGTCACCCGAGCGATCACTGCCGGTTACTTGATGCCGGTTGACCAGGGACGTTTGTCAGTCAGTGCCGAACGTCTCTGACGACGAGATCACTTCGTGACAAACCGGAACAACGGACTCCGAATTTTACATTGTTTGAATTTCGTAAAAAAAAAAAATATAAATATATTCATACGATAAATAACGATAAGAAGATTTCTCCAAAATTCTACTGTTTGATATTATACACATATCAACGAAGTGATAAACCGGAAATAGAGCCTAAGAGTCGATGAAAGAACGAGCGGCCTTTTGGTTCACAGCCCGCAAGGTGTGGAATCGTATAAAAAAAGAAAAAAAATAAAAAAGGGAAGAAAAGAAGCAGCAGGCCGGCTGTGGAGAGACCGCGAAAGATACGAGAGCGAGGGAGACGCAGTGTTAGAACGAGTGAGAAAGGAGAAGGAAGAAAACGAAGAAAGCGAGTGCGTACCGGGGAAGCCAGAGGAAAGAGAGCTAAAGAGAGAAGCGACTGAGGCCAGGCAAGAGGAGAAGAGTTGCCCGGGCAATACGAAAACCGGCAGTGTGGTGCGCGCTGTCGTGCAGGACGCACGAGTGCCCAACGGACACGTTGTATTTTGTTGTCTTTTCTCCATGCGTTTCTATCCCCCACGTGACTTATCGCTTACATGTGTCTTCCCAAAAAATCGATGATTCGACAATATTTTTTTGTTTGTTTCTAAATGAAATCTCTAATTTGTAATCATCTAATCGTCTATAATGAGTGAATCGACGAATTCGGCGGTAAAAACCGCTTCCTGATAATCAAAGTTTATCTAAAAAAAAACCTAAGAAAATCTTCGTTTGTTATTAAAAAAAAAAGTTAAATAATAATAATAAAAAATTAACAAGAACGATGACAAGAAACTGTGCGCGATCTATATATCGAGTGATTTAATTTATTTTTCGGTGAACGAATTGTTTTGAAAGATAAACAAAAAGGAAGTGGAAGAAAATCGCGGGCATATCAGGGGATCAACCGGAAGTTCCGGTTTCGCAGATATGAGGACACTGTTGCAGGTACTTTTTTTTCATTTTTATCTATCAATGTTAAATTTTGATCGGCATTTTTTAAAATTATAATTATCACGTTGTATATATATATATCGTTTTAAATGAAAGCGATTAGTTTCAAAGAGGTGACAAATTTATTATGGTCGCTGCAATCGATGTTTCATTAAAAGTAACGATTATTTTTTATTTACGATGCAATGTTACTCTTTGAAGCGGATTTTCTAGCTTCATAAACTCTCTCGCGCGGTGTTACCTCGTACTTTGATACACACTGTGAAAATGAAAGCTCGGAGAACGTTTTCGTCACAGCGAGAGCTTTTGATTTACCAAAAAGCTTTTGCGCGGCACACGTCGCACACGCAGCCACTCCGTTTAGTTATCTCCCTCGCGGATTTATATATATATCGCCTTTGGTCTCTTTCATATGTTCGGAATTCTCACACGTCATACAGGCCGAAACGAACGAGTCTTTGAACTCCGTGTGGCTCTGTGTGGACGAAACAGCAACGACTAAACGCCCCGAGGATGCATAACGTTTGAACCCTCCCACTGCTTCGCGTTGCTACCAACTCACCTTTGAACCCTTTTAATCCCTTTGCGAGCGAAGCGCACACGCACGCGTCAAAACCAATTTCGTTCAACGCGCGTGCCACTGTTGTGTTACTTTTTTCATTCCTTTTTTCACTTAATTTCCGCTTTAACGATTCAAACTTCACCCTGTAACCTCGTAAACGAGATACAGCGCTACATTCCTCGAGAGCTTTCGCGATAAATATCATTTTTTGCAAAATACATCGCGGGAATGTATGCGATTGAATTTTGTTACTGAAAAAACACCCTCCATAGGATAAAAGAAATTTGCGACAATGAATTTTTGCGAGAAAATAAGAATTATCTTTAGAAACATTTCCGTAGAATTACACATAAAGTTGCGTATCGCATCTTTGAAAAAAAAAAAAAAAAAGTCGCGAGAGTCGATCGTCTAGGATTGAATGTAGGACGTTGGAGGCAAAGGAGGTTTGCTACGATCGCATTGTGCCTGCGGGGTTGTGCGAGGCGCGGTTTGCTTCTGCTGCTGTTGCCTCTCGCTTCGGGGGGCGGCGAGCAATTAGCGACACAGCGGCGAAGATCAGAGGCCAAGGGCGGGGTGGGAGGCAGCCTAATTACACACGGTACCGGCCGACTTCAAAAGAGCCGCGCCGCGAGCTCACAGTTCCTCTCCGTACTCTACTCTCTACCGGTTTCTCTCTCTCGACTTTGCTTTCTCGCTCGCTTACTCTATCACATCGTTCGTAAGGCGCGCGCCGGAGAGACTTCCTTCCATCCCCCTCCGAGGACGAGAAACGCGAGCGCCGGACCTCCACTTACGGGCCGAACTTTGCCTCGGGTTCCCGAATGACAAGAAAATAACAAGTTTTTCCTTCCGCCTTCGCGAGGGGTGGAAGAAAATCAAAGCCCGTTAGCTACGACCGTGAAAAAAAAATCATCCCTTAATTCAAAACGAGGCGATCGGAGAAATTCACTCGCTGAGCCTCCGTAGCACTTTGGTATATTATAATAAAATGTAAAAAAAATTACATTTATTATTATAATAAATAATAATAATTGGTATACACTTTTTTTTATATAATTTATCGAAGATAACAAGAATTATTGAATCAAAATAAAATGATGATTTATAAAGTAATATATAATAATTCTACTTATAATAACGTCTGATGCGAAAAAAAAAAAAAAAAAAAAAAAACCACGGTGGTCGAAATTACTACAATCTTTGACTCGTACAAACAATCGGAACACATGTTATGTCGCTGAGAATATACAGTAGTTCCCCGGTGTACATTGTGAACACGTGGACGAGGCACGCGTCACGAGGATCCGCGGCGAACAGACGAAAACCAGTTTTCGATGACGTCTCGCTCGTTGTCGAGTGCGACGGCGTTTGCTGTCTTGGATACGGCGTATGCTTACTTACACATCGCATGTCGCTGTACCGTCGACCAATGTACACGCGGTGCTCGAAGAGACTTTTCGCGCGCCTACAGTTCGGACCCATTGTTTTTGGAGCTGATTTTCGAGGCTCGAGAGAGGAGCATAAAGCGGCTATCGATCGACAGCCGAAGCGCACAATCGGTATAGAGCAACAACTCTCGATGGTGCGCCTCGCGGTTATCCGGAGAAAAAAGGTCTTTTGCCGATCTCCGGGCAATTCTGCGGCTCTCTCTCTCTCTCTCTCTCGCCTCGCCTATTGGCGGTAAGATCAAAAGCCGACGCTTTGCTCACTGACTCGCGCGCGCGTGAGAGAGCCTCGGACCAACGCACAGTCAACCTTGTATGCCGGACTCGACCGCGTGTTGTGTACCGCGTTACGGCAGCGAAATCGCCCATCGGGAACGATACGTGCGTGAAACACGAATGATACAGAAATATCGAAAACACGAATGATACAGAAATGTCGGAAACACGAACGATATAGAAATATCGAAAACACGAATGATACAGAAATATCGAAAACACGAATGATACAGAAATATCGGAAACACGAACGATACAGAAATATCGAAAACACGAATGATACAGAAATATCGGAAACACGAATGATACAGAAATATCGAAAACACGAATGATACAGAAATATCGAAAACACGAACGATACAGAAATATCCGCGATCGACTTACAGAAAAAATTACGCTTTTTTTTTCTTTTTTGGATGGATTAAGGGACGAAGCCTTTGGCCATTCGGAGAACATTTTCTTCTATCGGTATCATCCAAAACTTCTTAATTAAAGAAACGTATTGAGAAGACAAGGTTTGCCCAGTCGTGATGAAAACATGCATTTTTAATTAATCCTTTAATAGGATTTCATCCAATAATAAATATCGTAATAATATTGATATTAAATATTACATTTAATTCATGAATGATATATTAAGCAATAAAATGTTGAGTCAAAAATTAAGATACGAGGTTAAAGACGATATTAAAAAATATGGAACTGGAATGGTTTGTTTAGTTATTTTTTTCAATTTTCTTTACCAATTTCAAATTAGGTTATTCCAAGAATTTGCCAAGTTTTGCACTATACTTATATTACAAATTACTGTTATTCTTATTTTTTAAAATTATTACTCGGCATTGACTACCGAAGCAAAATAATCAATAATAAATACATCGATAACTAGTCTCGTCCGGTGAGACACTACGAATTTGTGATCCAAAGAATCGATATTCAGAAGCCGTTATCGCTTATATTTTCCGTGGGCCAAAGGAGCGAGAGAATCTCGCTATATCGCAGCCGCTATATATCGCAAGAAGCGTGCGTACCTCTGGTCGAACTCGACGAGGCGCAATTACGAATCTCATTATCAGCTTGTCTGACTCTGACCGCGAGTGAGAAAGGGCGCAAGGTACGAGAGAAGAACGAAACAACGACGAAGACGACGACGCGCGAAAGAGGGGGGGAAGAGGGGGAGAGGGGCGTCCAAGTGCACATGCACACGCGGTCCACGCCGCATCCTCACAGGCGTTGCATCGGTGGGCCAGCGAGCAAAAGAGCGATGCTGAACCGCGAAGAGCGGCAACAGAAGCAGCAAGGCGCAACGTCGATCAAGAGCCTCCTTCTCGCGTTTTATCTCTCTCTCTCCTCCGTCTCTCTCTCTCGCGAGCCGCGAGCGCGCGCTGAAGTTTCAAACTCGGCGTTCACTTCTTTATCCCCATTCTTTTTCTCCTCTTCGAACGCTTTGAAGTACCCCGGCCCCACGGCCGCGTGTGCTTCCGCAAAGCGAGCCAAAGTACTAAAGTCCGCGTGCCGGCTGAGCACGCGTGAAGAATCCTCGAGACGGATTCTCGAAATAAGAACCCGTGAAATAATTGCTTACGCGTCGTCTCTCGGACTGCGGCTACCGCGACCCAATGCCGCGTTCGGATTAACTTCGAAACAAATTTTGTTTTAACGCTCCCGTTGTTATTATTGTATTTCTATGGAGACTGATTCGTAACTATTCGCGTATCAATTGTCTATACTACAAAAGGATTGCGTAAATGAAAATAATTTTGACGATGATATTCGTATACACGAAGGAATATCAAATAGGCGTTATAATTGCCTCACGATTAGATCGGCTCGCCGATAAAAAAAAAATTAAAAAAATGCTTCGACTCATTTTTTCGACGACTGAAATAACGAGCCATGAGTAATTAATTACGAAAATCATCAACTCTCCATAGTTGTCAGTCTCGATCCTTGGGACTTCGAAACGGCAACGCAATATTTAAAATTTCCTACTATAAACTAAAATACTTGCAAAATCTTCTCAATAATCAGTTTCACAATAAAAATCAATAATCTCCGAAATAATAAAATTTTATCACCGCATTTATCGAGTGAAAAAAAATTGCTCCGAAAGTTTCTCGACTCCGAAAATTTGCAAAAAAAAAAAAATCAAAACACTTCAACATCTTGATACTCTTACAACTGTTGCGTAGCGTCGAGGTAGTAGCACTCGCGTCACAAGAGGTTCGAGGGGGTGCGAGCTGATGTAAAAAAAAGGGTCAAAAGAGGGAAGGAGAGGTAAGAAAAATAAAAAAAAAGCGATGTACACGGAACGAATTCGCATTGGGACGTAACAAAATGTCCCGGTGTAGTAAAAGGGGTCTCGGGTGTGAGAGAGCGAGAAAAGGGAGAGGTGGATGGAGTGGAGTTAGCGCGAACGGGGTTTACCGGCGGCACATCAAAGGCGCACCTCGGGCGTGAACGAGCGAGCGGGCACGCGGCTCAAGTAGAGAGCGGAAGACACCGCCACCAATCCTACTACCACAAGGGCCATTCTCTCTCTCTCTCCTCTTCTCTCTCTCGCTCTCTCAACCAGCGGGATTCAATATATTTACTCCGATGGACCACCACTACAAGGGCCTTGTGTATTGCCCATAGCCAGCACCAGGAATCAGCCACCACAACAGTCACGCTCACCGGATACCCGATACGCATCGTGACCAACCGACCGAGGCTCCTATCAATCTTCTACGTTGTATATACGGCTAGTTGCAGTATAGTTTGTATCCAACGATCCTATGTTTCACCATTGTACACCCATTACAGTATTATACTGTATGGTAACCACGTATACATGCAACGATCGTAGATTCAAACGCGTTTCTCCCTTATCACGAATATCGCTAAGATTCTGAGACGCCCCGACCTTATCCGAGAGTGTTGAACTCTCATCGTAGATTCCCCTGACGAAAGACTACCAGCGGATATTCGAAGTTAATTGACCAGAGGGTGAAAAAGCTTATCTTATCGGATTTCACCCTCGAGAGATGAAGTGAGGATTTCTTTTTTTTTTTTTCAACGATCGCAGTAAATTCGCGAAGATTTGTGATGTCAAAGAAAATCCAATAAGATTGTAGAACAGGAAAACAAATTGGGGGAATAAGTGAAAAAGTGACGACTAGGGGGTTAAAATTTATCTCCCGAATGATAATTTCTCGTGAAAAATTGTGTTACATGAAATATAGAAAAATGGAGTTATTGTGCGGTAAAGACGACGATTGTAAATTTGATTTGTCTATGAGTTTGAGATCAGATGGAGAAAAATAATTATCGCAATAACAATTCGTCTCGAAAAATGGTCTTACAGCATTAATTATCTCATCAATATGCGTATCGCTAAAATCCTACGTTGATAAGGTTTCTCTAAGAAAAACGAGGGGTTTCGATAATCGATTATCTATTATTATCTATTATCCGTCGAATATAATTTTAATTCCCATTGCAATTAGTTCGGGAAGTATGTTTAAAGAAACGGCCGACTGGCCAAAAATTAACGAGATAGATGAGTCGTATACACACGAGATACTTTATAGAGTCTAAGACAGAGGAGACGTCCAATAAATCCGGTCGCGGCTCGGCTCTTCGCGTTCTGGAAGATATCCTTTCGGGTTTTCCTCCGCGTTGAGGAGACTCCTCTGCTCGCTTACTCTCGTTTCTCTCCTTTCTCCTCTTCTGCTCTTCTATCTTACTCTCTCGTTCTCTCCGCCAAGCGAGAGCCCGAAGCTCGTCGGTGAGCACGCCGCCGACGCCGCCGCGTCGAGGCAGTCATATTTCAGCCCTTGTTAGGCGGTCGGGCCCCCGTCGCGTTCTGGAAGGGGAGAAAATCTCTTTGACTCGCCGACACCGGAGTGGCGCGCGATCCACGCCGCGTTCCGTATATCCTCTATCTTGCCCACCTGCTCTCCTCTCTCTATACCGTTTCATCGTTCTTTCTCTCTTTTCTCTATCCTATATCCCCCTCTACCATCTCTCACTCGCTAACCTTCTTCTTATTTCTTATTCCTCTTATTATTATTCTTCGTCGATCGCCCTACCTCCGCGCGCACATATACACGCGCAAACGCATACGTACATCGGGGGGAACTCCCGCTGATTACAGGGCCTCAAATTTAACGCGAGGAGACTCGAAATAAACTGTAATCAAGAGTTACCGCGCGCCACCGACAATCGACATCTCTTGCGGCACTCGTACGTTCTATCCTTCACGTTTTTCTATATACATACCTTTGCTTATGATCCATCTTTCTCTTTCATTCCCTTCCCTGTCTCTCGACCATCTGTATACCATCCGCCCCCCGGGCGATAGATTTATGATCAACAAATCCATAGTTCGCATTCACCCACTTGTAAACTAAAACATCGCAATGATATGGCGAACTTCGCTCTGTCGAAAGATAGACTTTGCCGAGAACTCCGCGGTATTCTCATAATTTGTTTTTAGTTTTACTTGTTTGTTGATCTTTTGTTACGATCGTTAGAGATGAATTTCTATGAACGACAGTTTGATATTTAGGAAAAATTTAATTGATCGATGAATTCTGACGAAGTTGAAACGATAGTCTCATTCGCCGACATTTCGACGAGTTAAGGACTCTAATTTCTTATTGCGCTTTGGGCGATTTTTTCTATAAAATGTTTCGAATGTTTGCGATTTTCGATGTTTTTAAAAAAATCTTTGCTTGTTAACGGAACCTTGGAAAATAATGTATATAATTTAGAGCCTAAAAATTTGTTATACGAGTCTTGTTATTTCGGGCCGAATGCGAATTCAGGTGTTCTGCAAAATCGTGAAGGAAAACATCGCGGATCACTTCCGGCTTTGGTCGCGTGCATCAATCAATCTCAGTACACGAGGAAAAGCAACGACAGCCAGACAATAGCTGTCCGTTAGTTTTTATCTCGATTTTTTTTTTGTTTCGTAATTTTAATTTCCATTCTAATGCCCACTGTCTCGTCTCTATTGAAACGAATGGTCAAAGTTCTCGGGATCGTTGAACGACTCAATCAGCAGATCGCGAAGAAACGAGAGGAACCCCGCGCGTTCCCGGTGTCGTTTCGTTCGGAGTTTACTTCTCTCATAGAAGGTACGCGTCGCTCGAGACGCAGTGAGAGAGAGAAAGATACCCCCTTTGACAAAGGGACCGATCGTCCCGTTTCTACCGCGGTTGTCGTCGTCGCTCGCGCGCGACCGTCCAAAAGAAAGGAGGAAGAGGAACGTGACGATGCTGGAAGAAGGCTTCAAACGTGCCGACTGGCTCGCGCGACCTCCCGTTCTCTTTTCTAATTCTTCTCCTCTTTTCACCCGTATATACCGATCATATCCAACCCTCGCGTCATCCGCGTCATCTTTCACGAACGTAAGAAAAAAAAACAACAACAACAAAAAATCTCAACGATTTTCCTTGCGTTATCGCACCGTAGATTTTACTCCGTAACTGTTTTCTCTCTTATTGTTAAATTTTATTGCTCATTTCGAAAGGCGTTTCCACACTTCGCGCGTGAATCGCGAATTTTTCCCTCCTAAATCACTCAACTCTTCGCAAGAAAAACGCTACGGCAAGTTATAATTTTGTCGAAACTTAACAATTTTTATCGCACTTTTGCCGACGAAACGCCTATAATCAACGACAATCCCTTGGGAAGGGTCTCCGGTTTAATAATACCAAATTTTCTTCGGAATACCCGCAACGAATTTGAACTTTCGTCGAGGCAGTAAATCAACGAATTCTACACGGAATAGAGAGCCTTCGAGACAACTGTGAAGATCTCGAGAGTTACGAAGCGCGCCGGTTTCGCCAATGACCCGGTGAAACTAATTCGACAAAAGTCGAAGACAATTTTACCGAAATTACGATCCTTTCCTATTCTCACCATTGCGCAACGAGCTCTTTATTACATCGTAAATCATCGCACGCGGCCGGCGGGCGAGTTTTACCAAAGAGTATAATAACCCTCGACCCCCCCCCTCCCCCCTCCAACCCTGAAATACCTAAATTTTAGGTTTTCAGGATTCCATTCCTACGTTCTTGTTTTCCGACGACCCTTTTTTCTTTTTTTTGTTCCTCGAGCTCTCGAAAAGATCATTGCGCTCGTACGGTCCTCGCATAGTTCCGTACTACTGGGCGCGTTGACCGACGAGAGCGTCGAAAACAATTCGGACAGACGGAATAACAGAGTCGAAAATAGCCGGAGTGGATCGACGGCTATGCGTTAGTCGACATACCTTTTACGTTCCGAATTCAGAGACAACGGATCGAATGAGTCACGATTTCGTTTCTCAACGAATTATTAGAGATCAATCGATCGCGGTAAAGTTTTATCGTACCTATGTATCTTAATTAGTTTTTCGACGAAATTCTTTCCTCGTCGAATTATTATTAGACATTTTTTAAAAAATCGATCGCGGTAAAATTTTATCGTACCTATGTACCTTAATTTATTTTTCCACGAAATTCTTTCCTCGTCGAGTTATTAGAATTGTTTTTTTCTTTTTTTTTAATCAATCGCGGTATAGTATTTTTATCGTATTTGTGTTTCCTATTTCGTTTTTCTTCGAAATTCTCGCATTGTCGAATTACTAGAGAATTTCGTTAGTCGATCGCGTTGAAGTTGTATCGTACCTTTAAATCTTATTTTATTTTTCCTCGAAATTCTTGACTCGTCGAATTATTGGAGATTAATCGATGACGGTAAAGCTTTATCGGACTTATATATCTCATTTCGTTTTTCTTCGAAATTCGTACTCTTTTTTCTTTTTTTTTTTTCGAGAGAACATCCTCCGGTAGCTAAAAGTTCCGCGGAAACAAAGTCAGAAGATGGGGAGACGAAAAAAACAAGGCGATCTGACTGAGAGAAGAGTTTTTCTTCTGATTGTTTTGCGAAGCCACTCTAATCCGGTGTTGCGGTGCCTGCCGGTCATTATGCTCCGATCGTATCACATCGGAGGCTCCGTTTCTCGTCAAGCTGCTGTTGCTTCTGCTGCTGATGCTGCTGCTGCTGTTGCTGCTGCTGCATCAGAGCGCACAAGCAGCGGAGGAGAGCTCATGCCGCAAAGCGGCGCCTTTCATCTCTCGACGGGTCCGAGCTTCTGTTTCTACGGTGTTTCCGCTCGCGGCTACCGTTCTGGAACTTGACCCTAATCGCCTTAGACGGTACGACGAGCGAGACTCGGCAAAGATCCCGAACGTAAGGTGGCGAGCCGTCGAGATAGGCCTCTTTCTCTCTTTCACGAGACACGAGAAAGATATCTCTAAGAAAGCCTATTAAATTATAGCATCGTTTTTTCTGTCCCTTAATTGCATCGAATCGACTATCGAATTTGTCGCGTTCCTTTTATTTTAAACTTTAAGCAATTTCTGCGTCGAAATTTTTTTTTTTTTGTTTCCTATATTATTAATTATTATATATATAATTTTATATATAATTATTATTATTTTTTATATTATATAAAATTATTAAATCTTAAATTATAATCATAAAATTAATTTGGATATTTCGATAATTTGTTTTGCAGATATGTCTTGCGGTATAAAATTATTAAATCTTAAATTATAATCATAAAATTAATTTGGATATTTCGATAATTTGTTTTGCAGATATGTCTTGCGGTTGTTCTGCTGACTGTAGTCGCAGCCGAGGATGAACCATCGAACGCGGTATCGGCGTCGACAGTTGCACCGCCAATACAGAGCAACACAATACAAAAATTGATTAAGATACTTGAGAAATACGGTCTCGAGGAACAGCGAGGCTTGAAAAGGGTATATCTGAGCAACAGATCGATCACTTGCAACGACGGCTCGCAGGCGGGTTTCTACTTGAGAAAGTCTCACGGATCGAAGAGATGGATAATATTTCTCGAAGGTGGATGGTACTGTTACGATCAGAAAAGCTGCAGAAACAGGTGGCTACGACTTAGACACTTGATGACTTCGACACAGTGGCCGGAGACTCGCGACGGTATGAATAAAATATTTCGATTAATCAAATTAAATTTCAAATGAAATAAATGCTTTTAATAAATTTATTCAATTTTCTTGGCAATCAATTAATTATTGTTAAACGATCGTTAATCCATCAAAATATTTTTTTTTTCCACTTAATAATAATCCAATTATAATATTTTTTTTTATAGTCGGAGGTCTACTTTCGGGAAATCCTGAAGAGAATCCTTTCTGGTGGAACGCGAATCACGTGTAAGTTATGGCAATTATTCTCAAAATTCGTAAATTTTTAATTTTTTTTTTTTGGATTTTCGACGTTTTATTTTACGAACAATTTTTTATTTTTTTTTTCTTTAGCTTCGTGCCGTATTGCACGAGCGATAGTTGGAGCGGAACCGAATCGTCGCCGGACGAAATGTTTTCATTCATGGGGGCCGAAATCGTTTCTCAAGTTGTTCGAGACTTAGTACCATTGGGTCTCAACACTGCAAGTTCACTTCTCCTCGCCGGTAGCAGCGCCGGTGGCACTGGAGTAATGCTGAATTTGGATCACGTGCAAAATCTCATTAATCACGAATTAGGTGAGTTCGCGATTTCCCAAAACTTCGTTATTATTATTATTATTATTTTTTATTAAGACGTAAATTATTCTTGAGCCTATAAATAGCGCCGATGCTGTTAGCGGATATTAAAATTCTCATTAACCGATGTTTTCGATGTATTTAGGATTGAAACATATCGCAATTCGTGGTGTCAGCGATTCAGGATGGTTTTTGGACAGAGCGCCTTACGAGCCGAACGGTTTATCACCGATGGACGCGGTTCGCAAAGGAATGGATCTTTGGAAGGCGCGAATGCCTCATGCATGTGCGGCTCGACATCCCCACGAGCCGTGGCGATGTTATTTCGGCTATCGCCTGTATCCAACGCTATCCGGTAATTAATAATTGTTAACTAAATTCACGCGCAGGAGAGATGATGAAATTTGTACTTTTGACGATTATTTAAAAAAATCTTTCATTCTCAGTTCCTCTCTTCGTGTTTCAATGGCTATTCGACGAGGCGCAGATGACGGCCGACAACGTTGGTGCACCGGTTACCAAACAACAATGGGATTACATTCACAAGATGGGCGATAGTCTTCGTCAAACATTTGAGAACGTAACCGCGGTATTTGCTCCGAGTTGCATAAGTCACAGTGTTCTTACGAAAAGAGACTGGCAATTGGTGAAAATCGATGAAATTTCGTTGCCGCAGTCGCTTCATTGTTGGGAACAAGCAGCTATCGGCAATCATCGAGTCAATGAGTGAGTATATTCAGAATAACGATGTATTGGATAATTGGATGGTAGAAAAAAAAATTCGAATAAAATGAATATTAATGGATTTTTTTTTTTTTTTTTTTTTTTAGCACGAATACGCAAGTCGAGACGAACCAGGCGTGTGCAAAATCGATTCGTAAGCTTCTGAGATCGGGACCATTGAAAAACAACGGTACCACCGTGACTAGTGGGAAAAATAGTACGAAAAACGGCACGGGGACGACAGTGGTTAATCAGAATTCGGCGAGCCTCGACGAGAAACCCGACGACAAGAAACCGACGAAGGGATCGTCCGAAGGAAAGGGCAACAAGAAAAGACGAAGGAGAAAGCACAAGGGAAAACGACGAGAGAGAAACAAAGAGGGAAGAACTAAGAAAGAGAAGCACGCGAGGAGAAAAGGAGGTGAGGGAATAACAATCCTTCCGATCGATTGATCCAATAGATCTTCGAAGCATTTTTTTCATCCGAGTCTCGATTTAAAAAAAAAAAAGTTTATCTTTGAAAAACGCTTGAAAAAACACCTAAAAACATCAAAAGAGACGTATGGATTTTGTGAGCACGTCGTACATAATCGATCAAAAATTAAAAAAAAAATTTAAATAGTAATAAAATTTTTAAAAATTGTAATTAAATTTAAAAAAATGTACTTAAATAAAAAAAATGTATTTCTTTATTAAAAAATATGAGTTGTTCTAACGATTTGTCAAATTCAAAATTTCAGGCCGTAAGCAAGGAGGAAAGCACAACGGTAACAACCACACGGCAATGGTGAACGGTACGCGTCCCCAGAGATCAGTTATAGCGTCGAACAAGAGAAAATGCTCGCAGGGATGTCAGTATCGTCTGATCGAGCGATGTACCTGGCCACAGTGCAATCACAGTTGTCCAAAGCTTCACAATCCATTTACCGGCGAGGAGATGGACTTCATCGAGTTGTTGAAGAGTTTCGGTCTCGACATGAAGAGCGTAGCGAATGCTCTCGGAATCGACATACAGACGTTGAACAACATGGATCACGACGAATTGTTAAATCTCTTGACGCAGCAGGCGAATTGACAATCGTAACAATACGATCGAATTTTCAACGTCGAGGATCGCACGGATTAAAATTTTCTTTGTCACTCGAGTTGACCGCTGTCTGACAACGGCGAGAGTCTCGCTACGCAAAAATACGATTTTTCTTCGGCAATCTCTCTTCGCATCGGTCAGCAAACAATCGTTAAACATTCCATTTATCTCACCGTAGTGTTCCGTCGCGTTGTTTTACGCGCAAAGACACCAAATATCAAATGAGTCTCGTAAATACAGAAACGAGACTATCGCGACGACGAAGAAACAAAGAGACAAAAGGCGAAAAACCCTCGAAACTAATGGGAATTCGTTAACCCGCGAATTCTATCGTAACGGAGCGTTATACAACCAAAAGTATTGTACATAAAAAAAAAAACGAATCAATCCGGATAAGAAAAAGAAGTTTATATTGTTCACAAAGTCGCGACACCGTCGCGTCGAAAAAAAAAAAGATTTTGTTTTTGTATTTATTTTAGTTTTTAGAGAGAAGAGAAAAAAAGCGTTTTACCGACCGCTACTCGGAGTCTCGGGCGTTATAAACTATCGTAAGAGTTAGAGGATAGTCTTACGGAGCCAAGGTTTGTCGTTAGCCACGTTTTTTTTTGTTACATCGAAAATGAGAAAAAAAAATGAAAAAAAAAAAAAATTAAGATGTTCAGATGCCCAACGCGAGAAGAAGCGTGGAATGCGATTTAATGACTCAAACACGTACCAAAGGTACCAAGATGACGAGGGGCAACAATTTCGCGTATTTCATCGTCTCGCGCGATATTTCAACGAATGATTAAACAAAGAAAACAAAAATTTCCATTAATTTGGTTCGCAAATAATTTCGATCGAACGTGAAAACGTTTGAGAATGACGAGGAAATATTGCGCGAAATTGAGGTCCCGAAGCAAACGATAGTCGGGAGGAAAATATTATTATTGTAACGATAACTGGCCGGACCTGACCCCTCCTGTTTATATAGACTGATTAAATTATCTACCTCAGCAAATCAAATTGCATTCACGTCCTTCGTGTAACACACGGACTTTCTACCACTGAAATGTTACTCGCCACGTTTAATCGGCATTTACACGAATTACAAAAAAAAAAATGAAAAAAAAAAAAAAACAAACAAAATAACGTATATAAAAACAACTAATGATACGATTAATACGATTAAAGTTAACCGTAGAAAATGAAATATTGTTTAACGTTAATTCGTAGTATCTTAAAAAAAAAAAAAAAGAAAAGTAAAGAAAAAGACAAAACTCGTGTAAAATAGTAGATACTGTAAAATTATTTATTTCATAGAAGATACCTCTATTATCCGGCGAAGCGAACAGCCTTGGAGTTTAAGACTGTCGAAAAAGCGCGCGCGGCGGATGGTCCTTCCGATTAAACAAAACGAAACTAATTTATTGTCATTGCAGAAAAAATAGAAAAAAAAAAAAAAAAGAATGTAAAAAAAAGTACATAAGCGAGAAGACAACTGTGTACTAAATACACACGATCGATTATGGTATCGATATATAAATATATATATATATATTTATGTTAAACAGCTATATTTTTAACGTAATAAAATTTGTAAATGATCGTTCATCTGTAAATATTGTATTGTATATCTCACAGTATATCATAAAAAAAAAAAAAAAAAAAAAATGTTTAATTATTTACATCGTCATTATAACCCGAAGCGATGTTTGCGTTCTCTTAGCCTGAATTTGATCCGTAGAGGGAGTTTCTAGTTCGAGAGACTTCACACGTGACGTAGACTTAATTTTTATTATTATTATTATTATTATTATTTTTTTTTCTATCGCGTCGACGTAGCGGGTGATATAATTGAATGAAAACCGAGAGGTGGGTCCTCGCGTGGAACTGTATCCTGAGATGACAGGAAACGTTATTTAATGGTACGCGGAGTCAGGTCGGGCTTCACGGTAAAACGGAGGGGCTGCCGTACATAGGAGAGGAGACACCACATACAGCATCAAGGCATTTCGTGTAGGAGAGGCAGCAGATTGCGAGGTATAGCCAGAGAGAGACACGCGCACTCTCGATGGCCCCACCGGGCAATTGACGCGTCCGAGGAAGTGATGGGAAGGATGGCACGATGCAGGCGATTCGAACCGCGGCTATACGTGCGTAGGTCTCGATTAAACTAGTCCGGTTACCGGTCGTTCGGCCGGTCAGTTGCGTCGAGCTGAGTTTAGTTAGGGTGCCCCGGTTTGTTTTTTTTTTTTAGTGCCGCGTTACAATCGAACATCGAACACAACTAAATACGAACGGATCGAATTATTCGAAAAATAAACGAATAAAATTGAAATTCGGGTTCATTTTGGATTGTTCGGATTGGGGACAACCCCTGACGGACAGAGACTCAGTCATCATGCTTAAGGGGATCGTCGTCTTGTTTTTTCTGAGTGTCTCGTGCGATATCGGTGAGTCTTTCATTTACTATCCTTCGAATTCAAAAAGTTCTTATTGATTTTTCAATAATCGAAATTATCGAATCGAAGGTTCGATTTAATAACAAAAATCTCAATGATAGACGATTCTTCGAGAAATTCTTATATTTTTCGTAATTATAAAGTCAAATTAATGAATTTTATTAGTGGAGGTAAACATAGAAAATCGTAGGGATGCTCTTTTTTTCTAATAATTTGCCATTGTACAGTTTACGAAAAAAAAAAAAAAAAAAAAATCGAAACTCAATTCTTATTGCTTTTCGTGTCGTGTGATTTATTATTGATAGAGGCAAATTGAAAGTATTCTATCGAGTGAACTATCGAAGCAGTAATTCGATAATACCGTTGAACGAGCTTTGGTTGCCTTGAGAGGGAATGAAAATGATCGATCGAATTGATCGACTTTAATGGTTACAGCGGTGGCAACTCAATGTGGTAAAGTGTGGTTGACGGTATCCTCGTTATGGAGACCGATAGCAGCAAGCGACAAGGTTGTTGACGCCGAGTTGGAAATTAATTGGGATTTGGATTGTCCGCCGAGCGTCGAACATCCGGATACCATCAAAGTATTCACCGCCGATCCGGCGCACAGTACGGAATTTCCAATCAATTTCAAAATTCAATTTATGAAATTTTACCAATTTTAATCGTTTTTCGATATCTGGTTTTCGTGTTAATTTCTATTAGACAAAACGCTGGAACCGGAATTAATCTTAATTCTAACCGACTATCCCGAGGGTTATTATCGCAGCAACATAACGGTGGGAAGACCACCATTGCCAGGTGGATGGGACGCGACCGGAGGTGCTACGTTACCCGGACCTCATTGCTTAAAGCATCACGCGGCTCTCTACAAGAATAACGTCATTCTAACGAGTTCTTGTCTACAGATATGGCCAACGTGGATGTACGACTTGAGGTAAATTACAATTTTTCGTAAATAACAAATTTATAAAAAGACTAATTTATTTACAAAAAACAATTTAATTTGTTAAAAAAAAAAAAAAAATTATAAAAAAAAAAATTCCATAAGAAATATCGATAAAATTTTTTTTCTCGTAAAAAAAAAAATGTATGAATAAATTATTAAAAATTACGAGAATAATGAAACGCGTTTTTACGAAAAAAAAAATAGGAGACAACTGGGCAGACTGCCAATCGGTACTCTGATGATCCCGGGTACTCATAATTCCGGATGTTACAAACACGGCGATCTAACGCGCAGGGATGCTTTTCAACGCTATCTTTTGACACAAGATCGCGATGTTTGGACGCAGCTTGTTCACGGTATCAGATATCTCGACATAAGAGTCGGTTACTATCCCCCTATACCTAACAACGCGAGCCACAACGTCGAGGTCGAGCACACGGATAGATTCTGGGTGAATCACGACATGATTCGGATCACCCCACTTTCGGCAATAATAAAGGACGTAAGAAACTTCCTGGATGTTGCGAGGGGGGAAGTCGTCATTATGGATTTTCACAGGTCAAATTTTAATACATATATATATTTTTTATTTATTTTAATGTATTTTTCCACTCGTATTTGCGTATTTTTAAGTTTTCATTAAAATTTTATCGAACTATTTGCATTTTATTTATCACGAAAAAATGGTGGAAATGGCGGACACGTGACTTTTTTTTTTTATAATTTTTTTTTTTAATAGATTTCCCGTGGGTTTCGAGGGAAGACCGAGTCTCCATCGTCGTTTGGTATCGATGTTACATCGAGAATTCGGAAGATTAATTCTCGAACCCGATCGTGGAGTAGACGGTCTCGGACCGACTTTGAACGATATTTGGAACAGCGGAAAGAGATTGATTATTTGTTACGGTGACAAGCACACGGTTAACGGTGAGAATAGTTAAGAAAATCGAAAAAAATCGATAGTTACATTTTTACGGGATTAATTCGTTCGAACAGAGTATCCATGGATATGGCCACCGATGACGCAAGCGTGGGGCAACCAACAAACGCCTCAGGGACTCTTCAACTATCTCGACGAGATTTTGATGGGTTCGAAAAAGCCGCGAAATGCTCAAAACCCACTGTGGGCCGTTATGGCGGAATTGACGCCACGACCATTCGACATAATCTTCGAACCATCCGGTGGTCTTCGGCAAATGGCCGAATCGATAAATCGAAATTTGTCGTCGTTGTTTCAGAACGAATGGTGGAAAAAGACTAACGTCGTAGCGACGGATTTCTTTTTGGGTAACAATCTCATCGACGTTTCGATACAATCGAACATCAAGAAAAGCAATATCGCTCAGTGGAGTCTATAAATATGCGAAAAATTCTCCGCAACTGTTCGTGTATCGTGAAAGAAAAAAAAAACAATAACAACAGATGAAATTAACTTTAAGTCGGGAGTGCATTACAGTCGCGAAATAATTATTTATTTTAGTTGGAAATGTAATTTACAAAAAAAAAAAAAAACGAAAATTGTGAATTGTGGGCGCATTAGCTTATCAAAAAATTGAATAGTAATTAGTTGCCTTTTTATTCCGTTAAACCCATTTAACCCCATCGCATCTTATGCGAAAATAAATCCGCGTAAACTAACATTAATACGCGCAAAGAACAATCGTGAAAAATAGGAAACCGGTTGTGCAACCTTCGTTGTCCGGTCGACCGTGATCTTTTACTCTGTAATACTTTGCGCTTCATATATAGTTACATATACGGCAAATACGTAGATGTCGTACATTTTTTTTTTTTTTTCTTATAAAAAAATCGATATCTCGGTCGTCTCTGCTGAATACCATGAATGAATCTACGAAGAAAAATCAGCGCTCGCGGACAATTTTTATCGTTGGTATAATAATGACGAGGATTGACAAATGAAAAAAAAAGATTAATAGTTGAGGTCAAACTCTCACGAGTTATCGCGCATTCGTGATAAATTGTCATTATCATCGTGCGATTCTCATGCAGTCGTGTTTACGAAACATCGATTACGATGGAGCAATTAAAATGGCCGTTTTTGCCACTCAAAAAAAAAAAATTTAATTACATATTTTTATGTGAAGATAGGATTTATATCGAAGCAAATTTAATCGTGACAACTTACTTTCTCCAAATAATAATAATAATAATAATAATAATACTTAATAATTATTACTTACTTTATGTAAATATTAATTATTATTATTATTATATGATTATATAATTATTACTATTATTATTATTCTTTACTGAAAGATTTTTCACGTTTAAATTTTCTAGTTTTTCAGATCGCCCGAGTCGCAAAGACTTGCATTTCTTGACGACAATTACACAACGATTTATTCCGCGTGCCGTAATAACGCACTCTGTATCAAACTCTCGATACCTTCGCCGGTTGGATTACCCGATCCAAAGTGGCATTAGAGTAGGGAGCACGCGCCATGCGCGATGACGAGAAGGAAAGCAGAAGAGTAAGAAGAAGAAGGAGCTATCAGTTTCGTTACGACGTTCGTTCAGTCAGCATCTTTGAAAAATTAATAATCGCAATGTCGCTCGCCGGTGTAGATATTCTCAATGATCCGACATATCGAATTTTCGCTTGGTGGACCGCCGTATTAGTTATAAAGATTATAGCAATGGTGCCGTTGATAGGAAGATACAGATTTGGCAAAAGGGTAAATCAACGAATATTACTTTTTTTTCGATAAAATTGAAACTTACGAAAAACTCGACAGATTTTCATCTCACCTGAGGATGCGACTATAATACCCGGATCGAGAGTTGTCCACGACGATCCGGACATCGAACGTGTCCGAAGAGCGCACTTGAACGACCTTGAGAATATATTACCCTGGATAATGTCGACGATGCTGTGGCTGACAACATCGCCGGATCCCGAATTCGCCGCGACTCTCATAAAGACCTTTGGCATTTGTCGACTACTTCACACATTCGTGTATGCAATCTGCCCGATTCCCCAACCGGCAAGATTTTTAGTTTTTGTAGGTGGTTCTTTAGTTACTCTGTATCAAACGCTATCGACGATTTATTACTACGCTTGATAGTGTTGTTTCGTCGAATAATACATCGCGCTACCGAAAGCCAAAAATATCCACGTACATTAAAAAAACTGTTCTAATGTCCAAAATGATCGCAATTAACGTCGAAAATGTATGTAAAAGGTTTTTATAACTTTAATAATAATAATAGGCTGAAAGTCATGAGCAGAAAAACAATAGCTATTCGAGGTTATAAATCACCACAAACGTCCTGTACTCGAAATCTCGAGATACTCCTATTGCCTTTTACGCCGTCATCTCGTATGTATTATTCAAGATACGCGACTTGAATCGATGCGTGTATGACTCGCAGAAACCGTGTTACGAGTTTATGTATCGTAATAATAAAGCGTTTTAAAACTACGTGAATATACTTTTTACACGTGACTAATAAAATTAATAAAAACGACGTTATTATATTTGTGAAATTCGCGAAGTTTTTTTTTTTTTTTGTTTCAACTAGTATGTGTTTTTCGCAAGGAAATATTTAAATTTTATTCGAGATCATTATCGACGGGCGTTTGCTTCGATTTGTTTCAACGTATTTTTACGAAAAGAATTTCCTTTGTACGGGCCTATGAAGGTTCCCCCTCCCTTTTTTCTGCTCAGCGAAACCGCATACCTGCTTCAAACAACAGACAGTCGCAGACCATCGCCGAGTGTGCAGACATTATTCCGCTATACGAAGCTAAAATATCATATTTCGCGATAATGTTTCTTCGCGATGGGACGGAAAGTAGCAAAGAATTTACGGCTTTATATTCGTGGTGGGCGAGCTTATTGCTGCTACAGATAATGAGCTTCACGTGGTTCACCGGAAGAATACGAGTGCGCACCGCGGTGAGTTTCATACTCGACGAAACGATAACAATTTGCCAGAGTTGTATAGTTATTTTTCTTATTTTATTTACAGACGATTCACAGTGAAGAAGATAGAATGTGGTTGGAAAATCCGAAAGTAAAACTGCACCCGAGCGGCGGGGGTCACCCAGAATTGGACTACGTTCGATCGGGTCACCTAAATGATCTTGCGATCATATTACCTTATCTCGTAATCGCGATGATTTGGCTAAACACATCACCCTCGCCTCTGTCAGCGAACGTTATGTTACGAGCGTTTCCGATCGCAAAAATAATCGATACTGCTCTGTATTCAAAGGTTGTCACTACTCCGAAGATTTTTCAGCATATTTGTCTTGCGATTGCGTACGGCATTATCGTATATATGATATTTTCATGTATATTATATTTTCGCATGTAAAATAAATCAAAATATTATGAGTTTCTTTGTTGTTACTGACCTGGATGCATCGCCGGTGGAAAAAACACGCTGCAACCGTTACATCTCCTCGCTTCTCCTTTCTTGTTTTGATGGGATAGGAAATCGTTTTCACAGGTTAATAAAGGATTGGTGATTAACATAAAGTTGGCGCCGTGATTCATACACATTTTAATGATACTTTTAGCGTTTGAAACAATTAAAATCATTGTTTTTCTCAACGATTTACCGTTGTACGTTCGTGCCGTTTGTACACGCTGCAACACGCCTACTACCAACTGCCAACCGGATGCGAGCGAGATGCGCGGCCGGCTTGCGCATCACTCCCGACTCGTGTGTTCGTCCCCGTGAGGAAAGAAACACACAACCGTATCGAAACACCTGTGCATCAAGTTACACAAAGCTTTCTCTCGTAGTTATGTTCGCTGGTTTACGTGATCGAGTAACTATTATAAAAATAGATCAAATAATTATTCAATAACCTGAGATAATTATCGTCGAATTATCGCGTAGATAATAAAGTTTCAGTGAAAAATTTCGTTTACGATGAATTATTACTTCGATGACAGTGAGACGCCAGTGAGGTAGAATCAACAAGAATATTTCTAGTTTTTTCACTTAATAAAATGAAGGATGATTGCGATGCAACGCTCGACGAAACGTTTCAAGAGCCGAGAAAAAAATTCTGGCAGGTTAGTTGCATTTTTGTATAATCGAATTACGAAAAAAAAAAAAACGAATATTGCCGAACGTTTGTTACGTTTTTTGTTTGTTTTTTTTTGACAGAGATCGTCGAGAAAACGAACGAAGAGCGATGCCATCAGCATCAGTTCTATGGACGTTTCGCTCGATTCGACGGTAACGAAAAAGAGCAAACGACGTAGAATAACGGAATTGGCGAACAGTTTATTGTTCACAAACTCCAGTACCAGCAAACTTGTCACTGGATTGCAAAGATCCTTCGGAGGTGTGACCAACACGTCAATTTCTATGATAGACGAAGAGGACTGTGCCGATGCAGGAACGTTAAAAAAAAGGTATCAAGATTTTTCGCAACTTTTAGCTCCGTTTTTATTTTTTTTAAATTATTGTTCATTATTTTTCTTTCGTAGAACAAGAAAGAGCGTCGAACGCACGGGAAATCTCACGATCCGTAGCTGGATAACGGACGTTGCTGAACCCTGTGGAAACGATTCACCGCGTTCGACATTAAGTCGCAATCAAATCAAGAGACAGGAAGCCATCTATGAGCTCTACTGCGGCGAAAATGTTTTGCTCAATGATCTCAGAGCTCTGAGAAATTTCTACTATCAGCCGCTGTTGCCTACAGGAATTTTTACTCCCAAAGAGATGAATATTCTCTTTGGGGATCTCGATCACCTCATCGAAGTGCACAGCAGGCTAAGAGACGAATTGGTAGAGTTAAGAGACTCCGCCGGATACACGGAATTCATTGGACCGACACTACTTAACTGGGTAATTTCTTAGGCAATCGCGAATTCTCGTTTTTTTAACTGCATTTTCGTTTTAAATAACGTTAAATAACAAACGACTATTATTCTCAGTTACCAAGCCTTACGGAGCCGTATCTGGATCGCTGCAGGTCGCAAGTATGGGCGCGACATTTGTTAGACGAGAAACGCGGGCGCAGCAAACGTTTCCAAGATTTCCTGAAAAAACGTATGGAATCTCCGCGATCTGTGGATCTGTGGACGTATCTCGATGTCGCGAGATCTCGAGTAGTGAAGTATCCTCTTCTCGTGAACGAAATAATGCGAAGAACTTCGTCCGTGCATCAGGATCGGCGAACTCTTCAACGAGTGAGCGATATGCTGTCGGAATTGTTGAGGCAAATCGATCGAGCAATGGGAGACGCGGAATGCCAATTAGCGAGATCGAAGATACATATCAAAGGGGATTACGATCCCGGGGGTTGCATCGAAGCAGCTACGGAACTCATAACCGAAGGGCAATTAAAGGATTCACGGGGTTTGGTAATTATCCGGTTTCGATCGTAAAATTTTCATCTTTCCGAACATTCTATCGTTAGTTTTTTTTTTACTGATAAATGTCGTTTTACCGATTACAGAAATTGCACTGCTTTCTCTTCGACACATGTTTCGTATTAACACGTCGAACGATCAAATCTCGCGTGAGAATTTACAATCTCACATGTCCGGTAATACCGCGAGAGGAGATCGAAATCGATTCCAACTGCGAGATCAGCGGTTCGGGATTCAAGATAACCGATCGTACGCTTATAACGAACGGCGAACATGAGAAAAGACATTGGATCGACGCTTTCGAGAAAGCCGAACGAATCGCAAGCGACGCATTGTCCAATAGTGAAGCAAAGGAAGCGGTGATAGAGACTGAAAACGATCGCATAATATAAATTAAACTGTTAAAGAAAAAACAAAAAAAAAAACGCTTTCTCGATATCTTTACCTGTGCGTATACGAGAGAGTAAGCGTTCCCTAAGCTAATTTGCATATATATTTTTTTTTACACACTGACCAATACGATATTTTTTATACGTGAAGAAAGAAAAAAATAACAAAGGTGGCAATTACAACAAAAAAAATAGATATAAAAGAATCACGTTGCTTTATTCGGTTTCATAGAGTTACCATCGGGATAACGTTTTCTGAATGCTTTTATAAGCTGCGGATCGATCAGATGCACACCGTCCACTTGATTGCCGAGAGTAATCCAATTCGGCTGAACATTGTGCGGTCTGCCGAACAATTCGATTTTTCTTGTACTCGGACTCATTCGTTCGATTATACCGTAAATCTCATCGGGTTTGTGGCTCGTCGCTCGTACCTCGGCAACGATCACATCGCTGTCGAGTCCCCTATTGACTCGAGGATTTCCCTTCATTCCAACGAGGCAATGCTCCTTTCCGTGATTCAACCAGTGACCCGTTCTACCCGTTCGGATTATTCTTTGAAGTTGATTTGTTTTCACCCAAATGATCTCATCGACTCTGTCGTATCCCCATAATTGCAAACACTCGCGACCGAGTTCCATCGCTCTTCCGGTTACCCAGAGAAACAAGAGACCCTCGTCCTGGAGAGCTGGTATTCCGAGTTGTCGCATCTCGTCGTCCGACATCGTTCCGTATGGCAATTCCATGTGTATATCCCACGGCGGATCGGCCATTATCACGGCAAATTTCCCCAATACAGTCATATCTAAGTAACGAAGATCGCATTGTATCCATTGCGGTGGATACAGCGTTAATTCTCCCCCCGAAGAACCCGATCCCGCGACCGCCGGAATTCCTCCCTCGACTATCGACGGCTTCGCGCTCGTCGCGCTTCCCGCTCCGCTCTCCGTCTCGTTCGGCTGTTCCTTCGATTGCTCCTTCGTCTGCGCCGTCGAACCGTCGACCTCGTAATGCACATATTTGCACGTATCCATGTGAAAACACGTATTAAGAAAACTACAATCGCCGAGCGACTCGTCCGTGTGACTCTGTATTATCTTTTTGAAATGTAATTTTTTGCATTTCCCGGAAAAACCCGTTGAACCGGCATTAAGTTTACTGCAATCGACTCGCGTACCGTGAGGACAAAATTCCATCACTTGAGCGCCGCCCTGAGATCTAAAACGTTCAGCCAATGATTTTTCCTTTGATGTCTGCTTTGAGAGAAGATCGAGAATCTGTTCTCCGACTTTTTTGCTCTCTTTTTCACGAATCGTTGGCATCGATATTAGAGACATTATGTCCTCTGTGTGCTTTCTGTCGTATTTTGCTTGCTTTTCCTGCGGCGCTTCGTCTTCTTCTGCCTCTTCGGTCGCTTCGTCATCTTCGTTCTTATCGTTTACTGCTTCCGTTGCGCTTGGCGTTGACGATTTGTCGGCTCTCAACTGACCGGATTGCTTGCCAACTACAGAGAGCACCGTGTAACCCAAAGTTTCATCCTCGGTGACTTCTTTCATTCTACGAGAAAATCAATAATTTGAGAATTATTTTATTTTTTAATAAATTTGAAAAAAAAAAAAAAATTGTGTTTGTAATTTACTTGAGAACATCTTGGGATGCCAATCTTTCCAATATTAACTTGACGTCTCCGTGAGATACATCGGCGCTTAAATTTTTTCGTAATTGTACGCCGAGGTCTGCGGATGTTATTGGATTGTCTGGAAGATTTTGGTGCAGTATGCACAAGATATCTCTTTCGTATTCCTGATGAGACGACGAAGCGTTACCGTCTGTAAAATAATCGAATAGTTATTATTCATCGCGTTTTATTTTTTATTTATTTGTGAAAATGTTTATTGTCGTTGCTTTCGATTTTTTTTTGTGTATTATTTGATAAATAAAATTGGAAGACACATACCTGTTCCAGTATTTTCAGCGGCATTCGACACTGCGCTCGACGCCGTCGTTGGCGATGTCAATGTAAACAATTCATGTCTCTCTCTCTTTCGTTTTTGCAACTTCTCCCGTAAACTATTTCTCTTAATTTTGATTGCCTGAATCTCCTCGAATGCGTCCGACATGATTCTGCACACTGGCTAAAGACTTTTGTAATTGGTTTTTCGGTTTTTTATTGTCACGAGAGTCAATACTTTTGATGATAAAATTGTCTTTTATTTCTCCGTTTGTACACCAGTAGAATCGTAATATAGGATTCTGGCCGGTTCTTGTCACTCGAACCGATCGATTTTCATAGATTAAACAATCTTTCAGTTTACTGACGAAACGATTTCGCAAATTTTATTGTAAAATTGTCAATAAAAAATGTATAAAAAAATAAAAAAAGACAGCGCATTGTGCAAATGAGGATAGTGATGTTTACGTCCGTTCCGCGCAGCGGACGTGAAGCTACTGATTATATCCCGAAGCTACTTTATCGGCAAGGTTAAGCCCTTCGGTAGGTACACAACGATACTCGCGCCTACGCTCGAACGAAGTGTCAAAATATCGTGAACTAAAACGATTCACCGAACGCGATAGGGATAATAAGTACGCTAAAATACATCACGATAAATATGTAGTAGTAACCGTAGAAAAATTGTTTACTGATTATTTATTAGTGAGATATACGAGATTATCGTGTCGACCACTTTATTTTTCGTTATCAATGTCGACGGACTGAACGCGCGATTTGTTAATCAGCTGTCACAATATTGCGCGTTAATAATTTTCTCTTAAAGCACAAAAACGAACACATACGCACCCCGTTAACCTGTAAGATTTGTTATGAATTGGTAAAAATAATTATTTATCGTAAATGATCGATGCTAGAGTTGCGCGAATGTTTTTTTTAGATCGAAAAAATCGCGATGTCGACTGTCTATCCGACGCTGCCGCGTCTCAGCGTTCGCGACAGCTTCGACGAGGATGATCTCAGCGACGTGGACGACGAAGTTTTCATAAGGGACGGAAAAAACGGCGGTCTCAAACTCGACGACGAGGGTGGAGTAAAGAGGCCTCTCATGGCCCCCAGAAGAAAAATCAAAACGTCCAGAATTGACAATAGCCAAAAGTTGCCGTGCAAAGCATTTTTAGCCCCTTTCTGCTACGGCCTCCTGGCACTGCTTGTACTTCTCGGCCTAATAGTTGTTTGCATATATACGGTAAATCTGTTTCCCGTGCCATTGAACGTTTTGAGAAAATGGCTTGACGACGATACTGATGTATCGACTCCCAATATATCGAAAGTCATACCCTGCACATCGCTTGCATCCTCCGTCGTCTGGACCACAACTCTCCCAAAGTTTACATCCGAATCGCCATTTCGCAGTAACGACGTCAATGGCGACAAAATCGAAGATATCATCGTTGGTTTCAGCACAGGTGCCTTGTTGAATCATTTTTTTTTGCAATCTCATTGTCACTGAAGCATTGTTGTTTTTTTTTTTTTTTATTTCAACTTTCGACTTATTATTTAATTATTATTTCTCATATTTTTTTGCTTCACAGATTCTCGAATTTGATGCATTATTTTTCGTTTAGGTGTAACGAGAGCGCTTGATTTTGCACCCGTATCGATTGTCCTTACACTTTGAGGTGATTCACAATTTTTTTACTTTTTATTTTGCAACACGTTCATTGCAACGTTGTTCCGTGTCTTTCTGTATGTATTTTTTTTTATTCCTCGAAAAAAAAAATTAAAAAAAATATCGTGAGGTTTTTTCGTTCTGTAGGACTCGACGCTATAGACGCGCCGGAATATCTTTGCGATTTGTACTTCGATGGGCGAAAGCCGTGCCTCGGTGGGATAATCGCGCTCGACGGTACATCCGGTAAAACGATTTGGACGTATTGGACGACCCACGCGATATTCAACGTCGACTGCGGTTTAGACGTGACGAGCGACGGTGTCAAGGATTGTCTGATAACCGGAAGAGGCGGAATACTGCACGCGGTCGACGGAAAACTCGGAACCAACGTGTGGAAACTCGAGCCGCGCGATGATATAATTTCGCCGCCCGACGAGAGTATTCTCGATGTTTACGACGCGACGTACATGAACGATGTTGACGGGGACGATATCGGTGACGTTATCGCGTCGCACACCGTGCAATCCGGTGAATTGCGAACGAGTGAAATTCTCGTTATATCCGGAAAAACTGGAAATATCATCAGACGCGTCGATTATCCGAAGAGAGAAGAGATCTTCATCGCGCCTCGGACTCTCCTGCATCCCGATGGCGAAATAATGCTCGTCCTCGTAACGAGTACACCGGAGAAAACTGGAGGACTCTGCGTCATTTCTTACAGCGAATTGATGCACGGAAAATTGGTAATTCCGTCTTAAATCGTTCGGACAATTTCACTATCAATAAATTTCGTCATTTTTCGCCGAAATTCAAACGATTTCCGTGTCTTTTATTGCAGGAGTTACGCGAACTTTATTGGGGCAAAGGAAAAGGTATTTTGCTACCACCGATTCTCACCGATGTTACTTCGGACGGTACGGAGGATATAATAGTGGCGACTGTTAACGCTACGATAATAGCGTTCGACGGTTTGACGCTTAAAAAAATTTGGAACTACACGGTACCCGGATCGGAGATAATAAGTATACCGATTCCCGGTTACTACAACGACGACGACGTTCCGGATTTCATGGTGAAACATCAAATCGGTCCGGGATATCCTCTCTACTATTACACACTTTCAACGATACTCGACGGTGTAACCGGTAAACCACTGCTGGAAGATCCTCTGACCGACAGTATGAGCGGTCAAATGTCCGGTCTATCGGTCAGCGTCGATGATTATGGAAACGACTGGTTTTTGCATTGGTCGTCGAATTGTCTTAATCACGAGGGTTCCCACGAGAGATATCGCTTTCTTCAGGGACAAAGTTTGCTCTCGCAGTCGCGGGCGGATCTTTGCAAATTGCGTTTCAACACGACACTCGTTACGAGACTTTGGGCGCTGAGTCAACACGTCGGACCACCGGGACAATCTTTGTATTGTTCGGAAGATTGGAAAAGCGTCGAATACAACAATTCCATTGATCCCCGACAAGAGGCCGAGAATTACATAAGAAATCATCCGAATTCCGATAATTTGAATCGAATGCTCGATTCGGGTCTCGCATTGGTGTCGGAACGATCGCCGAGGATCGAAAAACCGCATCGCAAGGGCTCGAGCTTTCGTCACAAGTTACAAGAGGTCAAAGATCTCGATGAGACGGATAGATATTACGGAAAAAAGGTACCTGCCGCGAATATTGTCGATGCTGAAACCGACGAAAGTGCGAGAACCGGATACGGCAATCGTCCCGTATCGGTTGAAAGTTACGATCCTTACAAAGAATCGAAGAATTTTCATCTGAACACAGAAAGCAAATCGGAGGAAGGAAATTGGATCGATCCCAGTGAATGGCGAGACGACGAGATTCACGGAGACAAACAGTACGACGGCCTTTACGAGGATAATGAGGATTCAGGATATTCCGTCGAGAATTTGCCCATTCAGGACATTCGACAGCAGCGTAGCGAACAACGCGAATCCACCGATAACGATAACGCGGTGGTTAATAGTTCGCAGAGCGCGCGAAACCAGTACGACCCCAGTATGGACTATACTAACGGTGGAAACGGAAGACCGAGTTATCCTTTGCGTTCGTTGCTTCCATCCGGCAATCCTACAATCGACGACGAGGTAAACAAAAGCGCGAAGATCGGTACGGAGAATGAAAAAACTCGTAAAAAGAGACCCGGAGCTTCGAGTCCCGAGAGGATTTATCGGCGAAGCAGTACTTACGGAAATTTCGAGGAAAACGAAGAATACGCTAATATCGAAACCGTTTTTAAACGCGAATCTATGAGGGTTCACGACGATTTGATTATCGGTCCAAGTGAACAAGAACCGCGAGTAAAACGCTCGCCTAATCGAAAGAGAAAACGTACCAGTCCCGCCGACAGTTGGGATAATGTTTCCAACGCGAAACGAGGCATACAGCGTCAACCGCCGACGGGAATATTGTTGCCGTCGATTTCGCGTTCGAACATCCGAACGTCGATAGATCTCGTATTTTCTACCTATTGGCTGCCACCGTCGGAAGTTTCTCTCGTATTGCTTCAACAAGATTTGGATTGCATACGCAAGAAACACACGAAAAATCTCGAATCTTACGACAACGAGGAAATTGTCGTCGAATGTTTGGCCGAAAGGGGCGTCGATTACAAACTCTATCAGGAAGGAATGTCGAGGGAAAATTTTAAAATTCCACTCGGGCAAATGACCGTTTATAGAATGAAATTGGAATGCGTTTGTCCGGAGGATATGTTACCCGGACAATCGTGTAAAAATATAACGCAACAGCAGAGTTGGCCGGCGCACTTGGGAAACTCGGCAAATGGATTCTTCAGACCGTTGAATCGGCCGAATGCTTGAATTTCTGTGCTCTACAGTTATTTTATACCGTAGTACTTTTTTTTCTTCCTATTTTGTTAAAATATAACGATCTAAAAAAAATATTCTAAATTTTTTTTGTCGTTTTCGCATAACGATCGACAAACTTTCGTAATAATTTTCACAATTTTTTTTCTCGATGATATCGGTATCGATCTATGAAAATTGCACAATCGATGCGACTGAATAAACTTAATGTTTTTGTATGTCTAAATTCGCGCGGTCCGTATAAAGAATCAAACGCGTCGGCAACAGCCGTTAAAATACAGTTAATCATTTTACATGTTCATTGTTCGATGATGTATAGTCGAATACGGATAAACTTTGTATTAAGATGTGATAAATGCGTGTAAGATAAGGCCGCGCAGTATAGATTTGGAAGAAAAGTTCCGTGTGGGCTGCAGCCTTAAAGATTTTGAGTGTTTTAATGAGCGAAAGGATACGAGTGAATATACAGGTATTAAAAGAAGTAAACGATGTTGGAAGTTGTCTTGAATTACTATTATGTATTGCAAGTTCCTGTGGAGAATCGTGTCGAATAAATTATAAATTGAATTATTGCAACATTTCCGATTCTCGACTTTTCGTAAGACTCGTAGCAATTAATCTTTAACTATAGCAACGAGTGTTTGATCGATCGAGTTCGCCGCGCGACTTCTTCTCTGCTGCCTGCGGAGAAACAAAAGCCGATTAGTTCTCAGGGGTTTAGCTTCCATGTTTCATCGCAGCGAGAAATGTTACGAAGATTCGAGATAAAATTTCATAGTCTTAAATATGCCGAGAAACGTAGAAAAATCGGCAAAACCGATACCGATCGTTACGAAAGTCTTCGATAACGGGTTGGTTAACTTTCCGTCGAACGAACGGCGCGATTACGAACAACGAATCAGGCGAGACATTTTATTATTTAAAAACACCGTATAGATATTTTTTCAAAACATCGCTAGCGAACGCGTGAAAATAACTTACAGTTACAGGTATTGTGGGTTTCTAACGTGCGATGGGGCGGGAGGAGACGTTGATTATGCGAGAAAAACGATAAAAGTTCAAGAAGATGGGGACGGCGCCGCTACAAGTAAAGGAACTCAAACGGATTATCGCGAAAGCGAATCGCAAACTTTACCGTGGGAAGCGCCGTACCGGCTGCCGCAGGGAATAGGTGTGAATAATTCAATAAACAAAGAAAATAATGTATTTATCGCGATAATTAGTTTTTTTCTCGTGAATTTTTATTTACGAAGCTTTGATATCAACGATTATTTAGACGAAAATCCTGAGATTCTGTGTCTCGCGAAAACAACATGGGGAGACGGACTGCCGGCCGGTATGCATCAAGTAGAGATTATCAAAAGAATGAGAATGAAGAGAGCGTGGATGGAGGCATTACCGCCGATGGATACTCCGTCGAATATAAAAATTCGAACGGCAATCACAGCGGCAATCGAAGCAAACGAGTGGGCGTTTCGCGAGGCTGTAAATTGCTGCGTATTTCACTCGACGTATTAACTAATATTTAATTTATCGTAAAATAATTATCTCTCTGTATCGCTGCGTCCAGGAAATACAATTTATCATGGACACGCGTATGGAACTCATGGGGACTTTGGCGGCCGAACGAAAAAAGGCAAAGGAACAACTCGCCAACGAGCGAATGAAGAGATTCGCGGAGCGTTTGGGACAACGAAGAGATAAGGAAATTCACGATATAAGAGGGAAGTTTCAGCGTGAATTACGAAAACTTCGTCGCAAACATCGAGCCGCGAGTGCGGCTTCTTACAAAAAGCGGCGACCGGACATTATCGCGCGATACGCCGATCGGACTTCGCAGATATACGCTCCGGAGATGCGTTTCGGCGATCGATCGATAGGTCGTCACGAAGTTTTGAACAAATCGTTGCTCGGCGAATCTTGTATAGACGGTTAAAAAAAACATTTATTCTTACAAAAAAAAAACAACGGGAGAACAATTAATAACACAGTTCGCTTATTGCAGAAGGGTTGCTGCCGGACGACGCGAGAAAGTGGTTACCTACTGATCAGCAATTGCAAGACACGCGACCGGCTCCGGGTCCCGAAGATCTCTGCATTCGGCAAACGAGATGGAGCGACGAAAAGCTGAAAAAGCTTCACTCCGATCTCAAAGCCATAAGATTGAATATAAACAATCGTAAAGATGGTAAAGGAAAACCAACTTTGCTGAAGCGAAAATTCAAAGTACCGCCGCTACCGGTAACGCCGATGACGATTGGGGTCAACCAGAGGGACAAATATTTGGACAATTCCTCGTTATTAATTCAGAAAATAACGAGAGGCCGAGCTATTCAATCAATGGTTCGTTAACTAAGAGATTTTTTGGGTTTAAGAATCATTGAAGTCATTTAATACCGTGCAAAACATTATTCAGATGTTCGAGGGACGCGATAGATGCAGAGAATTGATAGAGGAACTTCGCTCGACTCACGTTCTCGAAGAATCCGCGAAACAATCGCCCCGAGACGACAAAACTACTATGTTCGCAATTTATCGCGAACAGAATGAGAAATACTTGAAAGAAAATCGGCTGTGTGAGATTTTGGATTCTTTGGAAGGAGTCACCGTCGCGGGGATGTTAGATATGCTTAGTAAAGTTAGTCATACTAATGGGTTTCTGAGAACATTAATTCGCTTCGTATTTGCGAGAAATGAAATTTACGATACTTATTTCGATTGCAGGAAGACGCGAGATTGCGAGAAGAAAGAAGAGCACACGCTTTAGTACTGCTCGCCGAAAGAGAACGAAATCGGAGAGAAGCCGAAGAATCGGGCAGACGGCAACTCGAACGCAATCGTCGCCGGGAATTGGACGAAATGTTTAGACAAGTTGTGAAAGTTAATCAAGACTCGGTAGAGACTTATCTCGAGGATATAATCAAAGAGGGAATCGACTGGGTCTCCGACGAACAAGCGAAACAATACGTCGTCGAACTCGCTGACAAAATCGATGAATCGTCAATCGCTAAATCGGCGGAAAATTAGTGAGTTTTCGTAGTTTTTTATAATATCAATATTTTATCCACGAGTTATACCTGTGCTTACGGGATTTTTATCGTTTCAGCGACAAAACGTACCACGATGAAGAAATGATCGCCGATATGGTGCAAAACTTTCTTCTACCCGAAGTCGACAAGCAGATTGTTAGAAAAAAAATGCGGCAGAGTCAACAGCGGTATCTCCGCGACGCGCACAACGCGATATACAACGAAATGGAAAATATATTTCCGGAGGAAAAGAATGAAATGGAAAATATATTGCCGGAGAAAAAAAACGAAATGGAAAATATATCGTCGGAAGAAAAAAACGAAATGGAAAATATATCGTCGGAGGAAAAAAACGAAACGGAAAATATATCGTCGGAGAAGAAAGTATCGGACGAATTATCACACGCGCAGGACGAATATAATCGGGAGTACGAGGACCACGAGAAAAAATCATCAGAACGGCAGGATGAATATCATTCGAAAGATGAGGACCACGAGAACAAACTTCTCAAGGAAAACGAATTGCTATCCGGTCTGTCGATTGATTAAAAACTTTTCGAATATTCATCAAAGACTTTCCTTTATTGTCCGTAAATACTGACGTAATAAATATCGCCTTCGCGGTTATTTTCATCGTTTACTCCGTTGGCGATCTTTACTATTCTATTTATGTCCCTCATTTTTTTTTTTTTTTTTTTTTTTCATTCGTTTTATTTAAATTATATAATTACGAGTATCGTTCAATGTTAAATTATGATTTACAGTTATATCTCGATATGATACTCTTTTATATTATCTTAATTAATCGATCGCACCGACGAAAATGAAATAAAATTAAGTGATAAGATAAAATAGCGACTTATTTAATTAATTCACAACGCGTTGCGGCGCATCGATTCTACAGAAATAATTTTTTTGTTCTATTCGGTATAAGAAACGAATCCATCTGTTTGCGAAAGAAAAAAATTAAATATTTGTGTCAATGGATGAAAAAACAGTGATCCATTGTTACGTGCAATTTGATATTATTGGCAGTGACGGAAATACGTGAAGAACGATATTTCAATTGCACCGAACGCGTGCGTTTAGGCGACATTCGTTGACGAATCGGTGGGTTCAGACTCGTATGAAATAAGGCTTTGTATATATGCGTTTAAACTCAAAAATTTCTTAATAAAATAATACATCGTTAGTCGATAATAATGAGATTGTGTATTGTTGCGAATACAACGCGCTCCGATTTCTATGAATGAATGAGATATATATATATATATATGTAGGCTGATAGAATAATAACGCGTTTTTTTCAGAGATAAAGAAATCAGAGCGCGTATGACAAATATTAGTGCGACATCGGTGCGCAATCGTCCGACGAGTTTGTGCACAAAAGATCGGACATGAATTTTTTGAATTTCATATCTTTCGCGTCGCTCGACGATTTTCTCTCGACTATCAGCTTTCGTTTTTTAGCTTGCAATTCCTTCGACTGCATCGCCTCGCTTTCCCGTGGATTTATCACGTCTATGTGCTTTCTGTTGCAATTGTCTATCCCATCGGTTTTTTGCGTTTCCTCGCGTGCGCGACTCAACTCCGCGGTTAAATCGCCCATCTTTTGTTCCCAATCCTCGAGTTGCCTCTTCATTTCTGCCAATTGAGTGTCCTGATCTTGCAACTTTTTCGCTTGTTGCTGAAGCTTTATGCTCTGCGCGCGTATGTGAAATCCTTGCCTCTTCATCCGAAGACGAAGTTTACTCATTCGGCTCTTAACAGACAAAAACGATAGTTTGTTTTTCTTCGTTCTCCCATAGATTTTTTTGAACGCCTTGTTCCATCTTTCTGCTGTGACGCTGTGAGACACGATGAAAGTGCTGGAACCGGAACTTGACGCGTGATGAGGTATCATCAAACTTCCGCCCGACAAATCGTAAGAACCTCCGCTACTCACGGCTGACGAGCACATGCTGTGCTTCAACGCCGGCAGAATTTTCTCGTCAAAGTGTTCCATAGCCATGCTACTTATGTCTCTCAGCTCTTGAAGTATCTCGTGAGTTCTCGGCGGCGTTTTTGAGTCCCGAATCAGACGGAGCACTCGAAATATCTCGTCTATCACCTAACGCAACAAATCGTCATAAAAAATTTTTCGATTTTCTTTTTTTCAAATTTTTTTTTTTTTTTTGCTACTTACCTTTCCGGGTATAAAGCAACACATTTGCAAATTTATGTATTTGATAAAAGTCATTGAAAGCATGGAAATTCTTGTTTCTATTGCGGTGAGCGCGTCGCAGTGACGAGCCAAAGGGTGATTTCTTCTCTCCGACTCTCGTCGAGGCAATTGCGTTTTGACGGAGCGCAAACATTGAGCGTGATATTTTTCTATGAGGCTGAAACCGCGATTCAGCAATTTTTGGCACGTTTGGTTGAAGTGCTTGCACACCTGTCAAATGCGATTTATGATTATGTATTTTTTTAATCGCGAGTCGTTACCGAAACGAAATAAAATGATTAATACTTACAAGTCTGTTTTTAGCTATTTCGTCGTACGAAAGATTGAAGAGAATCGTCTCGAGTACGACATCGGGTAAGTCGATAATCAGCAACATTTTGACTGTCCTGTATTTCTAATATCTGCGTTTTGTTATCAAAGTTAATCAGCCTTCGTGACAATCCATACGATGATAATTGCGAAAATAGTTGTATGCACACGGGATGCTACTAGAAGATTCGAGAGAATTGCAAAGTCTCGTCCGTTAGTTTTTTTCCTCTCGTTGTCAAAAATCAACGCGTCTTTCGACCGAATATTTTAACACTGCTCGTGTTGCTCTTGTGCTCATAGTACAATTTTTGTACACTTCGCGTAGTTTAATGTTGCGACGAATTTATTTTATTTTTTTCAAATACTCCGACCAACCGAGAACAACTGTGTCTTTGTCACAATGCGTCTACTCGATGTTTTGCGTTCCGAAGTACTCGCGTAGTCACGCGAACTGCACACACAAAGACACAACAAATAGAACACACGAGAGATCTACAAAGCTGCGACAGCAGCTGCGTTCGCAGTATTCGCCAGCTTGCGAGATAAATTTATAATCTCATCACAGGGTAACGAGCAAAAAATGTTCTTCTGTCTATCGCAAAAGTTTATTAACGTTTGTTTGTGTGTGTACTCTCGAGTTGCACGTTGCAGCTGCCCCCTGCACTCGGTACATAACCTAAAGGTCGATTCTGTTTTATTGCAACTGCTGCTATCGGAAGTCCGAACGTTTGAAGAGCGAAGCTCGCCGATTCAAGCCTGAAATGCCCTCGGTAATGACGTCCGGTATGCATTTACGAGAATTCTAATGCCAGTAACAATTAGAATGATTCGACGTCGAAACAATTAGGCTGATGTGATTTCGCATAAAATAATTTCGTACAATCCGGTGGTTTTCAAAGGTGTCATTAGATTCATCATCGTTTTACCGTAAGCGGGCGTTATCCATTTTCTATCACCGCGTATTTGGTTGTTTTTTTTTGTCGAGCTACGTAAACGTTCGTCATAACGAACGATTATTCATATCTAGCGAATACTATTAAAATAATATCCTCAATATTACCGTGGACGGTGCTGTTGCTTCACACGGCAAGCGCATAGATGGAAACTAGCGATTATTCGTATATGATTGCCGTTATGCGTTCATTGTTTTCCGGGCACGCGAACGGCGGTAATCATAACGTGTACGTGCCGCATACTTGCGAGGAGCGAGGACGATAGGCGAAATCGAATTTTCTTGATTCTTTTTTTTATTTATAACATAGCAATAGCAGTGAATGCACAGAGATCATAGGCGATGATTAATGATAGCGCATGGAGTATCGTATTAAATACGTATAAACATTCGCGAAACACGCAAAAAACGGAAGGACGTTAATTATTCACTTAAGGCAACTGTGGTAATTACCGTACTACCAGGTAATAAACTTTTTTTTAATTTAACGACGCGGCAGAAAACCGAAAGGTTTTTTTTACCGTTTGTCATCGTACTATACCACTACGTTTTCTAATGAAAAATTCTAAAGCGAATAACCCAGTTTCCGCGTATCGCGATTAAACATTATTAAACTTGGAGATTCGAACGCCGATTGGCACTTAAGAACAATGTAAACGCTAATGAACCAGTAGTCTCCAATAAACGTTTTTTTTTCATACGATAAAGCATAGAAACCGAGCCGTGTTTACCTTAACGGAATGAATTGAGATTATTTAAATATTTACAAATACTACAATTAACTATATAAATGGATTAACGTGAAATGAATCGGATTCAGCGAACGATGAATCTACGCGAAAATAATTTAAGCTACGAAAGTAATATCTATGCCGTTGAGTAGCTTATAGAATAAGAAAAGATACAAATTACTAATTTTTTTCTTTTTTTTTTTCGGTGTATACCACCACCCATGTAAAAACCCCGAATGTCGCATACGATTTTAATCCGCTTGATGCGCTTCGATTTAATTTTAAATTCGTCGCGTACCTCGCGGTAAAAATCGTACGGAGATTCCATAAAATTTCGAACTTATCGATACGAAGAAAATGTTGCCGATTTATAACATAGCCTGTGTGCGCCGTTGTATCCGCTAATGGTGGCGTAGCATTCTCGCGGATAGATTACGATTCTCGATCGGCAATTGCCATCTGTTGTTCCACGTTTCGTTGTCGTTTTGCTCTCTGTACGACATATGTGTGCACATCGGTAGTCGCGAGGCTCGTTCGCAACGTCGCGATACCGACCAGTAGACAAAGTTCTCTGGACACTTGTAGAGATATCCTTGAAGCGCGTCTCTCGAGTCTTGTTTGCACTTGTAGAACACGTTGCTGCAGCCTTGTCGATAGGGAAAGTGTCCGACGCCGGGACAAAGGGTAACGCCTTGTTCGACTTTCATCTACAAAATGAACACAATATCGAATTTTATTTTTGAAACAAAAAAAAAAGAAAAAAAATTGGATAATTTTTTCTTTTTATTCATTTTTAAAAATTATTTTTCACGATCTTACCAGTGACATTGAATTCGCTTCGACCCGCCTGTAGAATCTCGCGCCTGCTTTGGTTCCCATGCACGGTTGACTGCTATCGCTTTCCGGCAAACATTGTAGCTTTTCCTCGTCGAATATCGTATTTTCCGGACACGCGAAAGACAGTATCTTCACCTCCATCGTAGACTCGGATATACATTGATAGAAGAGATTGCAGTATTTCGGATGTCGTTTGAATCCAGTAGGACAGAGCAATACAATTTGCTCGCCTGTAAGATTTCCCAGAGGACAAGGCGTCGCTCCCGATGGTACATTTTCCGATCCGGCGCTCGTCGTTGTTTGTTCCGTCGTTTCCATTGATGCTGAGGTATCGCTGGTCTCCTCGGTTGCGTTGGTTGTCGTTGATTCCGTTGAAGCTTCCGTGGAAACTTCCGTAGAGCTCTCGGTGCTTCCTTGTTCCGCTTCCGTTGTACTTTGATCTTGAGTTTCGGTCGTCGATTCCGTCGAAGCTTCCGTAGAGACTTCGGTGGAAGACTCGGTGCTTCCTTGTTCTGCTTCCGTTGTACTCTGCTCTTGAGACTCGGTAGTCGTTCCCTGCTGAGTTTCCGAAGTGCTTTCCATCTCCGTAGTCGATGATTGTTCCTCCGGACCGGCGCTACTCTGCGTCGCTTCCGTTGTCTCGGTGGAAGATTCGGCAGAACTTTCGGTAGTTACTTCGGCGGTCGTAGCTTCGGCGGTTGTACCTTCCGATGCGTTGGGTTCCGCGGAAGTTGTTTCTTCGACGCTGCCACTGGTACTCGTTTCTTCGGGCGTCGAACCAGACGTAGGGGACGAAGTTTCGTTCGATTCCGTTGAACTTCCAGCATTTCCGGAGCTTCCTTCGTTTCCTTGACAATCTCGCGCCGGATAAACTGACTCCGGATAGTTGCATACGCTGATACTGGGATCGAATATCGTACCCGGTGCGCAATCGAAGTGATAAACGTTGAAGCCATTTCCGTTGTCGACACATCGATAGAATTTGTCGCAACGCGTTGGATGAGCGTTGAAACCCGCTTCGTTGCAAACTATACCGTTGTTATTGCCGCCTGGTTTTGGTGTGTCGCACGGACGAGGACTACTGCTCTCATTGCCGGAGGACGGTTCGCTCGATGATTCGTTACTCGGGGATGAGGATGATTCGGAACTTTCACTGGTAGAGTCGGGTTTCGTCATATCCACGGGTCTCGCCGATGAAGACGAGTCGCCGTTCACAGTAGAGCTCTCTGTACTTTCCGATGGTCCATTCGAAGTGTTTTCGTCGGGAGTTTCGGAAGCCGAAGAACTTCCGCTGGATGTAGACGACGTTCCCGTTGTGCTTTCCGGTCCTTCTTCATCTTTTCCATCGACGATTTGGTTGTTATTGTTACCCTTGCAGGAAGCTACTTGATTTATGTGATTGCAAGTCAAGAGACTTTGATCCCAAGCTGTTCCGGGCGCGCAATCGAAATCGTATTTTCGGTAACCAGTCGAACCTCCACCGACGCAGCGATAGAATTTTCGACAATTGTTCTTGTTGGGGAAGAAACCTTCTTCCTTACAATCGGAGTTCCCTCCGCTTGGCTGTTGATTGCCGCTTTGCGCAGGTTTAGCTGATTCACCACTTTCAGGCTTATTGCCTTCTGACGATGGCGGAGCTTCCGAACTATTTCCGGTCGGTTGATTGCTTGTTTCTTCTGGTTTGTTCGATTCGCCGGATTCAGACTCGTTTCCTCCTTCCGGTGTACCTTCCGAGGAACTTTCGGTTGGTTTATTGCCACCTTCTTCCGGTTTGTTCGATTCGCCAGATTCGGGTTCCGTTGGCTGACTGCCTTCTTCTCCCGGTTTGTTCGATTCCCCAGATTCGGGTTCCGTTGGCTGACTGCCTTCTTCTCCCGGTTTGTTCGATTCCCCAGATTCGGGTTCCGTTGGCTGACTGCCTTCTTCTCCCGGTTTGTTCGGTGCCCCAGATTCCGGCTCGCTTCCCCCTGTCGATGGTGTACTTTCCGGCGGCTGACTGCCACCTTCTCCAGTTTCGTTCGATTCGCCGGAAGGTTCCTTTCCGCCCGTTTCCGGGGTTTCAGGACCCGTGGAACTTCCGTCCGTCATCTCCGACGTTGGTGGAAGTGATGAACTCGAGTCGGTTGTTGCCGACTCAGAGCTCGTCGAACTCGATCCTTCGGGACCAGTCTCTCCTTGTTCGCCAGTTGAACCGCTCGATGGTTTATTTCCTTCCGGCAAATTTCCCTGCGATGGACTCGAAGCTGAATCATCACCGCAACCGGGAACAGCATACGCGTGATTGCAACTCTGTATCGTATCGTCCCAAGCGGTACCTTCGCCGCATTCAAATTCGTATTTCGTGAATTTTCCACCGTCGCCGACGCAACGATAGAATTTTTTGCAATTCTTCGAATCACCGAAGAAACCTTCACTTTTGCAATCTCCGCTGGACGAAGATCCAACGGTCTGCGGTGATTGCCCGGTCGTTGATTCCATTCCCAATGTGGAAGGTGAATTCGTTGACCCTGAAGATTGATCAGTACCGATCGTTGATTCTACCGAAGAACTCGTGGTTACTTGATTCTCCGCTTCGGGTTGTTGATTTTCGCTCGTCGAATCTACCGAAGAACTTGTGCTCGACGTTGCCACGTTCTCGCCTGCGGGCTGTTGACTCTCCGTTGTCGACTCACCGGAAGAATTCGCGTTCGAAGTAACTTCATTCTCACCTTGGGGCTGTTGACTCTCACTTGTCGAATCTGTCGGAGAACTGGTAGCTGTGTTTGCTTCGTTATCACCTCCGGGCTGTTGACTTTCGCTTCCATTGCTCTCGCTGTGCTCGTCGGTACCTCCGCTGCACTTGGGTACAGCGTATTTATGATTACAGCTCGAAATTCTATCGTCCCAGACGGTACCCTCGCCGCACTCGAATTCGTATTTCGTAAACGAGGAACCGGAACCAACGCAACGGTAGAACTTTCTACAGTTTTCGGCGTCACCGAAGAATCCCTCGGATGTACACGTTGCTCCGGGGGACAGTGGTTCGGACGGAGGTTTCGATGATTCTTGCTGGTGAGTTCCCTCTTCCGGACTCACGGGCGGCTTATTCGGTTTACCTTGTCCCGGAGGTGAAGGAAGTTCATTAGTTTCGCCGGAATCCTCACCCTCAGGTTTCTCGGGATTGGAAGGCAGCTCTTCAGAAGGATTTTGTCCAGAAGTTCCGCTTCCAGGATAACTTCCGGGCTGTTGAGGTTTCGAAGGCAATTCTTCCGAAGGGGTTTCACCGGGAGTACCGGCTCCGGGATAACTTCCAGGTTGCTGAGGGTAAGAAGGATTCTGACTTGGAGTTCCGGCGCCAGGATAACTTCCGGGCTGTTGAGGATTCGACGGCAATTCTTCCGAAGGGGTTTCATCGGGACTACCGGCTCCGGGATAACTTCCCGGTTGCTGAGGGTAAGAAGGATTCTGACTCGGAGTTCCGGCGGCAGGATAACCTTCAGGTTGTTGCGGAGACGAAGGGCTTTCACCCGGAACATTTGCTCCGGGATAACTTCCGGGTTGTTGAGGATTCTGAACAGGAGCTCCCGCTCCCGGATAGCCTCCTTGTTCGCCAGCCGAAGGCGGAGTCTCTGTTTGACACGGTGGCTGTACCATTCCCGCAGACGGATGACTCGGTGGATTGGATGACTGATTGTTCGGCTCGTATCCCCCTTCGTTATTTCCATTCTCCTGAGAAGAACCGGACGAACCTGAATCCGATCCCGAAGAGACACTGCAATCGGCCCGATTCGCTGCCCATGCGTGATTGCAAGCCTCGATCTTCGGATCCCAGACAGTTCCATCACCGCAGTTAAACTCGTATTTCATGTAAGATCCTCCTTGATCGACGCATCGGTAAAACTTGCTGCAATCTTCAGGATCCGCCATGAAACCCTCTCCTTGACACTGAGCTCCTCCTCCATTTGCTGAATCCCCTGGGATTTGATTGCTGCTTTCGGTACTCGAGCTCCAGCCTGTCGTGCTGCTGCTTCCCTGCGGACTCGACCAGCCTGTACTTTGTTGCATCGCTGCCACAGTTGTTTCTCGAGAAGTTTGTCCGTACGAAGGCCTCTTCGTTGATTCGTACGAAGGTTTGCTCGTCGTTCCATAAGACGGCCCGTTCGGTGGTACATACGTTGGTCCATTCGCCGGTACGTAAGTCGGTCCGCTCGGTGGTCGCGATTCCGGTCTTTCCTTCGGCGGTTCTTCCCTTTCCGGATTATTATTCGAGTCAACGTCGTTCGTCTTGTCGTTCTCGTCGCTACCGCCGCATTCCGATCTGCCACTCTCGTTCGGATGGGTACAAATGTCTCCACGATCTTTCGAGAACACCGTACCCGGTCCGCATTCGAATTTAAACTTTGTCAGCGGTGAACCGTTTCCGAAATCGACGCATCTGTAATATATCGTGCAGTCGATCGGATCGGGATGATACCCTTCCTCTTGACATTCAAAATTTTCATTTGCCTGTCTTCCACGATGATTTTCAAATTCATTGTTGTAGTAACCTGCAAAAAGGATTTGAGGGTCAATCGCGGAAGTTTTTGGAACGTTTCGGTCAAATTTTAATCGTAGGGTGGAACGGGGCAAAATGGACTACATGAATTTTCTGCGCTAACTGACGATAAATTGCATTATCCCCGAGTGCTACAACGTAATGTTGTGAATGATAATTTTTATAATAAAGTTGATATTTATTTATTTTTATTAAAAAAAATTTATATATTTATGAATAATGTAAAATAAAGTTGAATTTTTTTTTATTGGCCATCGTACTTTTTTTCTTTGACTTTTGTATCTATAAGTTCAAACAACAAGACATTTGACCACTTCAACTTTAACTGCATCGTCATTCAGGTAGTCCATTTCGCCCCGCCCCATGTCTAATACACCCCGATTATCCGAGGAGTTGCGTTCATGCCACCGTCGATTGCAATGCGCAACGAGCCGCATAGGCAAGCAAAGCCTCGCGATCATCTCGTTTCAATGCAAGCAGCCCGGGCGCTACACGTCGACGGGAACCTGTTTGACGACAACAACGTTCCGTTCTTTTACCGAACGAAAAGCGATTCCTGCAAGACATCGGAGCGGCACGCAGCTCGCATACGCTCCGATCACGAAGAGAGAAACATTATGCGCGGAGAGAGGGCCTCAACCGATCTCTTTCACTCTCCCGTCTGTGCGGCTCTGCACAGCAGCCCAAGCATCTCGTGACGCCCCGCGTGGATCGTCGCAAAAATAGGATCCTTCTCGCCGCCTTCCCGAGCGGTTTGTAAGTATCGATGGGGATCGACGGTGGTCGTGGACTTTTGCACGCTTCGTAAGCCTCGCACGTACATACGTACAGCCCTTCGCGCATTCCGTAATTGGCCTTCCCGCGATCCCGCGGTAAAATGGTACCCTCTACCCTTCCATCCCTCTCCACTCCCCTTTTATACTCTTTTCTTCCCTCGAATACTCTTATATCCCCTTCTCGGATCTTTCTAATTAAGTCGCCTTCGCGCTTGCCATCGAGTAGGCAAACAAATTCCTTTTTTTTTGCTATTTTTTACGAAGCTGATACTCACCACTCTCGACGACCGTTGCCAAAGACAGGGCTACGAGGAGACTCCACGATCGACATTGATTGAGCCGCATGCTCGGTCAACGTATCTTGCGCTGTTGGCAAAAAATATTATTATTTTTTTTTTTCCCTAATATTTTATATATATTATAGTTATGAAAAATATTTTTCGATACATCGATACATTATGTTAGCATAGTGTATCACTCCGTCGCAAGCGGATTGTGTGCTAATAAAAAAAAATAAAATAAAGAATTGCCACGTCGATTATCTATCGATCTCTGGCAGATGTCCGCAGTATTGGATTTCCCTAAACGCGGTATTTTGTTTTTTTCGCAAATGACAGTTAAGTATTGTTATGCGTGTCCCCGTTGGCGACGATCCAATCTGAAATTCCTCGATACTGGCATCGGTCTATTCGATCTCTGCGTGTCTAACTGTCAATTGTTGAGACTCGGACGATCGAACGAACGAGAGCTTAGCGCGCGACTTGGGGATTCTGCACGATGCTCACTCCACCGTATTTACTTTAGTATCTGTTACTCGACTCGTTTGTCGTGCGTAAATGCGCGTAACGAAATATCTTTATTTATCCTTTCTCCCGCTTTCGTAACGAATTCAAAGGCGGCCTTTCCGCGCCAAGTTCATCGTTCCGCGCGGCGCTCACCGTCTCTCTTTCTCGCCGAATGACATAACGCCCGAGAGGTGTTCGCAGGTTCACCGACTCAAGTCGAAGGCGAGCGAGCAAAACGACCGAGCAGGTTCACTGCCAATGCCACACGCTGAGAGGCCGAGTGCGGAAATCTCTTTTCTCTCTATAGAGTCGTATACAGTTGTGGAGATACGATTCTATTCGATCGATTCGATTCTATTCTACTCGAATTTTCAATTCAGCTGATTAATCAAAACAACGGAACAAAAATAATTTCAATCGCTGAAAGACTCGAATTAAATTGTAATGATTTTAATGAAGAAAAAATTATAAAATTTTTATGAATTTTTATCATTTCGATTATTGTTATTTTAATAATTTTTTTTATATCACATTTATTTCGTAAGATCATTCAGACATCCATATTTTTTTTTTTTTTCGAAAATTGTTTAGCAAGAAAATATTTTAATAATTTTTCAGACGTTCCGTAGACTTTAATTTTTTTTTAAACGCGACGTTTAATGGCTTCGAAAAATAATTTGGATATAGCAATTTCTACGTGTGTTAATAATCCTCAACTATCCGTGCGGCTCGCCATCTACGGGATCTGTCGAAGCGATAAATAATCTTCGCCTTGAATTTGGTGAGCCAGTGGAGCAGGCCACGGGGAATCACGGTATTCCCGATGCTCGTGCGCGAATTATATTCGTCCGTCAGCCTCGAGTCCTCATTCACACGACGTAACCTACACGATCGGTCGTTCGCGCGGTAGGCATTCCCACTCGAATACAAATATCGTCGTTAAGGATGCAACTCATGAAATTCGGTTCCGAGATACTTTTTTTTCTTCGACTCGTATCACCGTTCACGTTTTGCGGAACTATCCTTACCGCAGGAATCGTCGTTTAAACACAATAAGCAACCAAAGTATTGTTTTTTCGTCCACTACAATTTTAGGCATTTTTTTTTAATTCTCAAAGATTTTTATCCGCACGCCAGCGATTTGTTTGATTCTTATCGACTTAACGACCGTAAACGATTCACGGAATTAAAGAAAAAAAAGCTGTATATCCTTCAGATAGAACAACGATTGGCCAATTGTTGACACACTTGTGTCAGAAAAAAAAAAAAAAAAAACTGGTAACGGGTAATCACAGAAGGAATTATCAAAGACCCTTGATAACATGTATTTAACGTTAATTGCTCATATCGACGCGTGCACACTTCGCGAAATCTCTTCGTTCGACTATTGTTCATATTTATTATTACCATTATGACAAATTTTTTATATCCATTTCGTAGAAAACCCCTTCTCTTCATTCTCAACGAACAGAAGCGGAAAAACTAAAATAAAATAGAATGACGCAAATGGTTTTGCCGGATAATGGGAAACAATTGTCATAAAAATTCCCTCGGAAAGTTAAATTATATTTTGGAATTCGATGAATGCACTATGCGTGGATGAAGAAGGTATTTTCCGCGAGTACCCCGGTGTCTCGGGAATCTCTCTCTTTCTCTCTCAACGAGAGAGCGAAGGAGATTGGCATCGGTTGTTGTCTTCTCTATGCCAGCGAGATAAATATATAAGGACCACTTTTGCCGCCCAGTTTGCTCGTTCTTCTCTGTCTCTCTTCGCATATACAGGTAGGTACGATGTATAAACTATGTAATGCGCAGTTGTGATACGGGAAGGTCTATACGAAACAAGAAAGAGTCACGCGGAGTGGACGAGATGAAGGAGGTATGTACGGAGCTATATAGTGAGGCTGCTACGGGATGCGGCTATTATAGTGTATATCTCGGTGGTTCAACGAGAGTGCACTGACTAGCTAAGGGGACTGAGTAGCCTTGCAAGTCTCACTTGGCAAGGTCGTTCGTTGCAGAGGTGCAACTTTGTGCGGCCGACTACCTCTCGAGTCTTGTGATCCACACCGAGACGAGGGGATTTTCATTTACGTGTGCGCGAGCGCGCGATCTGTGTATCATTTTGCTGCATACATAAACATATATCTATATAGAGGGAAAAGATGGGGAAAAATGGACCGCTGAAGCAAATCAAGAAGTTCTATTGATACACGTACTTTTCCTCTACTTTTGAAACTAAATATTGATCTCTTACAGTGAATTAAGGCGAAAAAAAAAATTTAGCAGAACGGACCGTAATTGAATTGCATTCGAAAAATGAAACACTTGAATTCTGAGTAATTCACTACTTGGAAGCGATGTGTAATCTATTATCGTCGGAAAATATAAAAATTTTCATGTTAAAAATAATGTGGGGCAAAATGGACCATCATTTCAATTTACTGTTACACCTGCATTTGAAATCTCGTTACAGCGTACGAAAATTGGGGACACACTGGGCGTACTGATGTTGATGTGGAAGATTATTATTATAAATGCCATTTCTGTAGATGGAAGACTTTTTAAACGACAATCATCGAATTATAGTTTTATTTATTCGAATTCGTATTTTTGATTTTGGTCCATTTTGCCTCAGAATAAATGTACCGTAGAATTTTATCAAACGTCTTGAAAATTAGATTTAAAAAAGGCGTAATTTTTAGGGTTGATCCATTTTGCCCCAAAATTCGAGTTGCGCGGCAATCCCATTTTGCCTCACCTTCCCCTACACACATATATATATTCTTGTGGCACGTCTGTTGCAGCATCTTTCCAAGAGATCTCCTGCGTTTCCTTCCGATGATACACACGGGAATCATTCGCGTAATTAAACACGTATATATATACCCGGAGTAAATTGCAGCACATATGTGGTTAAACCTCTTCTCTAGTGTGTTTCTCTACTTTTCTTTCTCTTCTTTCTCTTCTTTTTTTATTTATTTTTCGATCTCTCGTTCTCGCACACGAGATGCACACACGAGATAAGTGTTCGTATATTTTCATTATATTTTCTTCTCTCGCGTTTCTCTCCCCCCATCGAATAAAACCGGTGAACCACCATCGTCGCCGCCTTCGGCGGAAATAATTTTCTTCGCCTACTCATTTCTCATAGCCACTCGCGCGTTCGAGCTTTGCTTGTCTATCTCGAATATGATAGCGGGATAACGCTTCGTATACCGTGGTGTACCGAGAAGAAGAAAAAAAACCATTCGTGGCCAGAGGCTTATGAGGAACGCAACCACGGAGGGAGGTTCAAGGTTTGTTCGGTAAGCGATTATACCACGACCTCCCCCGCGAGTAACAACGCCGCGGTTCTCTTCGGGTTCTCTACTTTGCTATGTACCTCCGATGGCTCGCGCGCACGCGGTCGACTCTCAAATCACGTTTCTTCCATTATCTATATACATATAACGCGGCAGGAGGTTTCAATGGAAAATGAAACTGTCATGTCGCTGTTTTTCCGCGGCGAGAGTGTACAGGTGCTCCAAACAGGTGTCGATCGAAACGACGAACAATTATAGTTACCAATGAGAAAAATATCTGAGAGATTAGTATACGTCTACGTATACGTATTATATGTGTCGTGAATAATACGGAACAATGTAAGATTCTGATGCATCGACCGTGATTGCGTTTCTCGCGAAAAGGAACGAAATTATTACGAATACCGAAGTCAGACGACCGCGAAATTTTTTATTTTTTTACGATAGCGGAAGTAAAAAAAATTACTTCATGTAAAAACTACATTTTTTTATTTATTTATTTTTTTCAATGTATTCGCGTTAATTATTTTTCTGACGACTTTTGATTGGGCTGCAAACAAATCATTTTTGCTCGATTGCGCTCGATTGATCTCTCGCGATAGCATTCGAATGTCAACATTATCTTTTTTTATTTGAAATATTACGCATGATCTTTACGTCTCAATTAGCCCCGCGAAATTCAACGGCCACTTGTGCAAAGATTGAATTCGTTAATCATTCCGAAAATTATGTATTCATTATCTCACACAGAGTCTTACATACCGATGAGAGAATTCGGTGTAATTAGTATTCGATACGGTCGATCTTTTGACGCGAGTGCCAAATTGAATTTGCGTCATAAGACCCCGGGCGAGGCTCGCTCGTGTATGCAAGGTGGAACAAAACTCGTTGGATTGCACCGGCGGTATCGATTTACGAAGGCCGACGATACAATTACAAACGAGTCGTGAATCGATCACGTAATTTACGGATGCAATTTTTTTTTTGTTTAATCGCCGCGCCAAATTTCGATACTCGACAAAACTATTAATCGACACGAATAAATGAAATACGAGAAAAAAAAAAAATTGATAATTTGTCGAAACTTACCCTTTCGTCGAGTTAAGTCGATCTTTTTATTCGCGACGATAGTCACGAGAGACGAAAGCTCTCCTTTGTCTCACACTTCACTTGGCATCAAGACAATAACCGCATTGTCGTTAAATTAATAAAAATAACGATAAGGAGAAATCCGCCGTTAATCCGTCCTCGTAATATATATATATAGATGTCTCGATAAAATTATTCGTGAAGAATAAGCGAGATAGAGACGTTTGGGAGTTCGATACCGAACGATCCGCTTCGATCGCGTATCTGTTGGATATCTTCCTTTCGGTTTTGAAAAATAAACGAGTTAGCCACCGCTCCACTCTCTTGGAACGTGTAGTATTTGATGAAAAATCGGGGTCTTCGATCGTGGAACGTCTCGAGAGGGAGTAAGTCCTCCGGACGCGGGTGGCTCCTACTTATAAAGACTTGGCCAAGGAGTTCGCTCTCCAATTGATGCGTGATAGTGTGGTTGGCCACGGAGACGTAAGTCCCCACACGTTATATTGTGTTGTATGTTACCGTCTACGTACCGGTCGGTATACATACATACATCCACAACGTACGCACGCACAAGTGCGCCCCGTTCTCTCCCCGTATGAAAGAGAGAATCCGCACACTCTCAATGGTGGATGAGGTGGATCCGCGGGATCCGTGGAAGAGGTGCTTCGCTTGGAAGGGGGATATACAAGAACTATGTCCCGATCATTACATCCTCGATCCTCATCGTATAACGATGGGCCTCCTTCGTGAATGTGCGTTACACATTACGCGACTTACGCATACCGGACACCGACAACATTACACACCCCCACTTCGCGCAGTTACAACCCTTCGATAAAAATTCTAATCCACGCGCAGTTAATCAACGTCACGTTTTCTTAAACGCACTACGAAACGATTATTCGTCGTTCTCCGCGTACGGCGAGGTGTTCACCGAGGACGCCGCCGGTATCTCGACAAACGTCACTGCATTATCGCACGATATGCCTGACATGAAGTTATTAAATTTAATACCTCGGAGTCGCTCGTTGCTTTGAGTCATCGATAGATTTTTTTTTCTTAACATTTATTTAATCTAAATTAACAAAGGGATTAAGTAAATTTCGTGACAAATTTCGTCCCTTACATGTGAGTTTTCTATTTCGAAAATTATTATAAATATCCACTCCGATTTTGAAATATTAAAAAATTCGGATTAAAAAAAAAATTATATTGCCTTTGCGTTTTTTCAGAAATTCCATATCAAAATTGCAGATTTAATAACGGAACCCAACTAACTTATGAACTTATCAACCGATTTTCTTACTATCCGATTTTATTTATTTTTTTAACCGAAAATACTTTTCTTCAATATTCGCTTCCGATTGTCAAAAAAGGGCTTACGGGAGGCTGATAAAGGAATAAAAGTCTAGTATACGGTGGACGGGCCTTTTAATTCCTAGAATCTACTTGGTGGCTCGCTGGACCCGTTTGTCGCGATCGCGAAGGCTTGTCGATCGGAGAGCAGCGTGCTTAGCCGGCGCTCTCGCGCGCGGAGAGCGAACGAGAAGAAGACAAAAATCATACACCCGGGCAGCGACCTGGCGCCGCGTCGTTGATCGTGTAAAGCTCTCGAGTGCCTATTCCGTACGTGTGCAATTTTATTCCTCTCACAACAAAACACACCGACCAACACATCCTCTCCGCAAAAGAGACCGAGGGAATCGTTGTCATTGAATTTACGATCCCGAACAAACGTCGAAGATGCGGGCTTCCGTACTTTTCCGTACACCGGTCGCATTGAAAATACGCTATACATATATTTACTTTTTATTTCATATAAATTTTTGTATTCTTCGCAAATACTATAACCCGCGGTGGCCATAATCGTTCTCTGTCGTTGTCGGTTCTCCACTCTCTCGGAGAGAACAATTTTTACCTATTTGAGACAAGCCACGTTTATGGGATGAGAGGACTTGAGAAACGGTCCATTGTCCTCTCTCCCCGGGTATAATATACTCGCTGGTGGCTCAAGAGCGCGTTTTGTATCTAGCAAAAGAGCGATTCACCTCTCTCTACCGCGAAGCACAGCCCCGCGACGCCAGAAGCTTCGCGGTACAATGCTTTACACGGTGGCTGTAGAAGTACAGAGGTGATACTACTATACTACGATACTTCGACTGCACAGTAGTGTAAGTTTGCTGGATATTGCGATGTAAGAGAGAAAAAAAAAAAAAAAAAAATCGGTAAAATAAAAAGGACGAGTTCATGGCGCGAAAGACATTCCCCGTGGGATCTCCTCGTTATCCTGGAACTCGTGAGATGCGACACCAACTACGTTGACTCCCGCGCGTGGAGCGTCGATTAAAAATTACGTAAAAATTTCGTACACGGCAACGATTGGATAGAAAAGCCGCGAATGCTCGTTGATTATACTCGACGTTAACGCCACTGAAAAACCCTATGGTGTAAAGCGTATATTGCCTTAAGGACCTTCCATCGTTTTCTCGCTTCCAACCTACACGCTCGCGTCTTGCTTCTTCCTACCTGCCACCTTTCTCTCTTTCTTCTATTTATATATGTAGACATATATATATAAGTACCCTATAGGTGGTCACTTCATGCCATAGCCTGTTTTATCCTACACTATTGGACAAGACCCATGCAAGAGTTCGTTCAACTCGCGATGTCCTGTGATCCGACTACTCGTTCCAATTTCCGTTTCTTCCCATCAATCGATCTTTTTTTTTAAATTTTCCGATGATTCAAGATGATACGCTTGAAGCTCGCGGAATCATCGAAGTTCATGATGAACGATCGTAGGAAAAAGGGAGTGAATTATACCTCAGTGGCTCTCGGGATTTTCATTTCGCATTCTCGTACCTTACGCAAACAAGTGCTTCTCGTTTTACCGTCTCGTTAGGGTTTTATCACCGATAAAATCTTTCCGATAGGTATATATTCGATAAATGGCAGAAGGGCGAAAAACGAAAAGATCGTAATTATTCTCACGAGAAACAAAAGTCGTGTAGGCATTCAGCTTTTAATGGTTATTCGATAGTAAAAGTTGCAAGAATTTTTTTTTCTTTTTTTTTTTTTTTTTATACCTGAATAATTACATTTTTTTTTGGTCCACAAATTTCGCGGAAGCTGCGCCAAGGCTCCGAGATTAATCGAATTGACACCGAAGCCCTGTGACTCTTTGCTCGCCGCCTTCGAGAGTAAATTGCCTATCGACAAGTTTGTTAACTGCGAATTTGCACTCATCTTTATGGTACCCGAATCGCTTTCGCCCACATTAAGAGCAACATGAGAGCTGAGGATAAATCCTCTTCGGGGCTTAAACGAGCTCTCGCGAGTTGGCAATGAACGCACTCGCGCGCGCGGCCTTCCACCAAACTTTGGTACGCATGCAATAGGGCGCTATAAATAACTCGTGTGATTCTACCGATGACGGTGGTGGTGAATGCTCCACATGCAATGCGATCCTTTATACTCTCGCGTTTAGCGGAGAGAACTCTCTCCCGGGCGCGAGAACAAACTCGGCTGAGACGATTCTTCGCTCCGAGCCAATAAAACCGGTGTTCTGAGACTCGGTAATACAGAAAGCCCTCCCTGATCCCGCATGCTATGCGCACACGTGCTATTCGCGTGGTTTTAGCGAGAAATCAAAAAGAGAAAAAAAAAAAAATACCAAAAAATTTTTTACGAAAAACAAAAAAAAAGTTCTGTATATATGTACGCGAAGGGAACAACTTATAAAAGAGTTGTGTGTGGCTGATACATTGAAGAGGAGAAACGAGATCGTTACCAAGTGCTGCATGTGCGTCGCGTGCATCGCACATCGTTGAGGTATGCAGGCGCCCGATCAACGATTCTTCGGCTCCGGTAACAGGCGCGATGATGCGCAACGAACCCTCAAAACAATTAATCACTTTGACAAGAGAATAAAGAAAAAAAAAAAGCAAAAGTCGCTCTCATGCTACGAAAAATTTGCCATACATTCTCGATTATGCTTATGGAAAAAAAAAAAACGATTTACGCATTTTTATTTTGGAGCAATATTCGGTGGTTCGCGCTTTTGCGTGGTTGGGAATTACGAGACACACGAGAATCGCGTGCGCGTACCGAGAGAATTTCCGAAGATTCGGCTCATCACTTCTGACTCCCCTTGGGCTCTCCGTGGCCTGTCGAAAAATGATAAATCTGTATTCGCTCGATTAACTTTTTAGCTCGTGCGTGCGCGTGTCAAATTCGCCAATCGGATAATAACCCCTCAAATACGCGAGTACGCGACTTTTTTTTTTTAATCAAATTTACGAGAAAAGTAGTACGCGGCTAATGATTATTAGCACAGCTTCGATCAACGCTGAATAGTCAGACTGTCTGCAATTTATTATTACGATGTTAACAAGAAAGAGTGTTTAAAAAAAAAGACGCGCTAAAAAAAAAACAGGTAGTGATTATTAAATAAAAATAACTTCGAAAACGGTACGGCAGATTGTCGGTAGATATATTTTTTATCGAGATAACGAGAGATGGCAAGGAAGTAATAAAAAAAATTAAGGATAAAGAAAAAAAAACAACCGAATGATTTCGGCGTTGGAGAGCAAAGAGTGGCGATTGGGTGCCACGGAAGACGCGAGGCTTGTGCGTAATCGCGGGAGGATGATCGCTGCTACGCTCCCTCGGGTACGCCGCACGCTAATAAATGCCTTCCCGTCTCGAATCCTCTCCTGAGTGCCACTTGCAATTAGCATAGCTTTTAATTAGAGATACAAGGCCGCGCGAGGGCACATCGAGCGTGCGGCTCGCTTGCTTGCCGCTGCTTTACGGGAGCGAGAGAAAGAAAAGGAGATTAGCAAGAGGACCGAACTCGCGAGAAGCATCGAAGTCACCGCTAATAGTATATCGAAGTTGTGCGTATGTACCTATATACCTGTCCGTTCGATTCGAATCCTGCCGACTCGAGCAAACGCCTTTTGTGCGATATGCAAATCACCTGACGACGGATGCCCGCGAGAGACAATAAGTATGAAAAAAAAAGAAACAAACGCTAAAGGTATACAGTGTCCTGCTTGCGGCAGGGATATAACGGTTCCTCTTCGATTAGCATCATCGGGTGAGACCTCGAAGAAGCAACGAAACAAGCGCACTTTCTCATCAATTATACAATCGTCATAATAGTTACATGCAACCGGTGAACATCACTTTTCTAGGCTATGGCGTTCTCCGAGGAAATGAAAATGAAGTATATACTGAGATATTTTCGAATTATATACATTTTTTTATTTTTTTTATATAATCATTTAAAATTTTTTTTTATTTTTATCTATCCGATTTTTATATATTCCATATTCTGATACATTCGACATTTTTACGAGATACGCGAGAAAGCTGAAAATTTACGATTTTTTTTTCGATTTGTTTGATAATTCGGAAAAAAACAAGTCTATTAACGTTAATTCATTGAATGGGTAAATTGCTGACTCATTGTCATGTCGTCCCTATATTAGGTGATACGTGGAGAAGATACAGATGATGATTCTTAACGGTTCACCGACCGATCAAATTCTTGGCAAGGGAATTGGGTTTGCGGATACGTCATTGGGGCAGCATGCGAGCTTCCAGGACGATCGGGAATTTTAAAGAGTCGAGAGAGGTCTGTGTACCTCTCGCTTTGCCTCTCGCGGCTGTCGCGGATCGCGCGAACGTTTATCAATAACTCGCGCCTCACGCGAGTCCGCACGTCCGTCAGTCGTTTCGCCTTGTTATAACGTTGACACCCAAAGATTTAATCGCGAATATATATCGAACCGTTATGTTATGTTAAAACGTTCCGCGAGTCGCGCGAAGAAGCATCAGCATTTTCGGAATGGATATCCATCCGGCGTTTCTTAACGGACATACAGCCAATTCGGACTTCGATAGCGAAATTAACATAATTCGATGCGGACCGCCCGCGCGGTGACTCGCGGTGACAACAATCACAATTTTTCCGTCTCAAACTTATCTCTCGAAAGAAAATAAAAATATATTGCTAAACCTGACGCATCGATAAATCATTTAGCGGTACGAGAAAAAAAAAAAAAAATTCTTGCGTTTATCGTTCAAATGTGAGAAATTATTACTCTAATCTCTATTGTGCATTACGGTATGCCGTCCAAGTTGCAATTGGCACAAGGCTCGTCGTAATACTCAACTCGCCTTATCGTTTTTTTCCCTATTGAAGACACACAGCGATATATAGGTATTAGCACCGGTGGTATGTTTCAGCATCGTCGATCACGTTTCTCTCGTCCTTCGTTCGCGGCGGCGAAGGACGCAAAACCATTTCGTCGACTAGTTGCACAGGATGCAAATTCAAAGTGTTCCTCATCCTCGAATTGTAACACCTCGTGTAATAATTATACGCGTTTTAATAATCGTGAGGATGCATTCGCTCGGAGAAGATGATGATGTACGACCCAAAAGATCGTCGACCGCAAAAATATTAATCGATCATTACATCGATAGCGATCTTTCGCTACCAGCGCCGTTCGGTTCGTTAACTCCAATTCATCGTCAGTTTGAAGACAAAAATTTAGTGGGTATAGTTTCTTACAAATCACGCAAGATATTTATATGAAAATACATCGAAACAAAACAGTTAGAGTCTCGGCACACATTTCGAATACTTCGTACGGGTTAATTTGATTTATTTCGTTCGCGCGTTATGAGAGAAATAGGTATGTGACTAATAAAAATAAAAAAGAAGATATAACGGCTATGGCAATATTTTGATGTGACGAAATGATATGCGGAACGAAGTTCGTGGATCCTCGCGTGTTTATCGACTCGAAAGAGATATTTTAATATTCTAAACACACGTATCCCCGTTTAACTGCGGCCGCAAGGGCTCGATAGAGGCTACGAGAGGCGCAACACAAACGAGATTCAGCAAAATCGACGACGAGGAGGCGCCAGAATCTCTGCTAACCGCGATATAACGCGTTATGAGAGCCCACTAGGCGGTTGGGTCATGCGGTTTGGGGAGTGTTTGATGCCAATCGATCGATTGGAGAACTGTTCGCTCTAACGTATGTACCGCGCGAATTCATTGACACACATGGACGATTTTTCGGACTGAGGAGTCGAACACTGGATTGGGGCCAAATACCTCTATACGGTACTTTAACGGGGCGCCTCCGAATCCTTCCCCCGATATACTATTAACGCTGAGAATATAACTCGAATCATCGATATTTACAGAACCGACTCATCGCACATCCCTGCAGTTCTTGTACCTGTATCACGTTTCTCTATCATTTATATTCGGCGAGTGATACATAATTTCGGCTTTCAATTCACGAAAAAATCGGTAAAAAGACCCAAATCACGATTACTGAATTCGGAAATACGTAAATATTGCAACGATGAAAAGAATTGTTCGAAGCTATTGAATGAATGACCAGTGAGAGGGTCAATAAGGGAGACCGGGGCGAGTTGAATCACGTGTTCGTAAAAAAGCGGAAGATTCGCGGGGTAACTATTGCATTCTAAGAAATTACCATAGTATTACCATTTTAACTTCGTAGAATGCCACACTGGGTATGTGGACCCTTCGATTTTTTTATTACTCTCTCTGTATCCCAATTAGCCCCGGACTCGCGCTTCAGATCGTATCGTTGGGGCGCTACTGCATTAAATGATTTATATTACTTTTTGACCCTTCGAGAACCACTGATATCTAATGTTATCTTCTAAAATATGATTTCTAAGTATTTTCTTTAATAAAAAAAAAATTGACGACTTTTTAATCGTTATGCAAATATTATTACTATATTTTCCTCACCGTACGAGAAATCTCAACTGCGCGGAAGACGCCCGTAAAATGACACTCCAAGATTATGAAATAAAAATTATAGCGAAAGCTAAAATAAGTAATTTAACTCTAAAAAGAATGTACCGTATGGAGAAAAGGGGTTTAATACAGTTTCGTGATGCTGCAACCTCGCTGGATAAAGTTACGTATACGACTATCACATTCTTGGAGTATTTCCACCCCGTTTCTCGTTGAATTTATGGAACAATCAAGTCTATCCGTGAGAGAAGGGTTGCGGAATAAAAATTTATTCTGGTCTCACGCAGCGAGATACTTCCTCTATTGCACTCCGGTGGATTGGTACAGCCGCGGAGAAGTCGTTGTCGGCTCACCGCGGACTTGTGCACCGGCCACCGGAGAGTCTCATCTCGCGTCGAGGCTTCACCGATCGACTCAATGAATATAAACGACCACGCGGGAACATGAGTTCCTACAACGAAATGGTCTTGAAACTATTTATCTGGCTTGTGAAAACCGGTTGAAAATCGTTTGAATATACACTTCGCAAGAGGAGGGAAGGTCAAGGCGGTGCGTATCCGGAGCTTCGCATCGTCGCATCGTCGAATGCACTATCCAATGAAATCCGAATGCAGATTGTACCGAATACGCAACCATATCGCAAATACCGCATTAATTAAATGCCGGCGCTTGAAGTTTCATTCATCGATCTCTAAGCAACTCGAGACACGCGATCCCGTCGACTTGCATCACGTGTACTTCTCCGAATGACTGCAATTACGTTGAAATAATTCTACGTAGGCGGACACGACCGCTACGAACGATCGATGAATGCTTTTCTCTATATATAATACAAAAATCGAGGTTTCTCGCGCACGACTATCAGGAAATCAACGGAAGATACGACCGCAAAGTTGTAACGTAGAAGATTTAACGATCGAACGACAGTTACGACGAGGGGGCGAAGCGCGGACATTTTATTTTCAGAATTCTGCAGGCACGCGCTATGTATTTCTTTTTTTATTCGAAAGAACGGAGGTGTTTTGTCGTGGAACGGGATTTTGAGATAAAAACGATCGAAGATATGTCTTCTACATGCAAAAAACAAATGGAACGAATTTTGGGTATTGCCCAGACGTCGATGAACTTTTTATTACAATTGGACAACTGTGCTTCTGCTGTATAGATATCGACGCAATAGTTGAGGCCCGACGAGCCTTGACCCAGAGAATCGAATCGTATTTCTGGTCTCATGTCCTCGTTCGAGAATCGCATTGATATTGAACTTGATGCTCGATGTTTGAGGACGCGCACCTATCGATTCGGTCGATTAACATATTTCGTCCTTCAAAAATATTTTTTTCGCAGTCGATTTAAAATTTTTTCTATTTTCAGCTCGAAACGTAACGATACACCCTTCTTAACGATAACCACGATACTCGAATAAAAAAAAAAATTACTTCATAAATTATATATAATCATATGATTTTTTTACTCCCAATCATAATTACGATGTTTAAAAAAAATTGTAAAAAAAAGGTACGAAATAAGAAGGACACGTCGTATAAGCTACAATCTGAAACTGTAAATCATTTTTTTTTCTTTCGCGTATTACAGGACTACAAGACGATGACGAAGCGTCATACATATCGAGGAAGTGTAAATGACGAGGGCGTTATCCCGTTATCGGGAATAGACCTATTACCCATGTTTTAAGCCGAAGATTGATCATTGGATAAAAAAAAAATAAAAAAAATCTCTGTCTATCGAAACAATTATTCCATCCGGCTCTGGGCCGCCGTATAGCGTGATCGCTGTTTAACAGACAATGGAAGATGTTTAACCGCGAAAATTACTCAAGGACTCGAGTATAAAAAAGACCTTCGCTCACGTCAAGGTGTATATCACACGTTCACGCAACGCTGTGTATTATAAATCCTATTAATCTTCTATCGTGAGCTTCACTCACGATACCAAGAGGCTCGCTGCTCCAATCATCGTTTTTCGCTTCCTAAGATCGCTAAATCATCTCCTAAATCGCATGTTGCGTCATTATCTCACACTTGACTCGACGTTGATCGCCGCGAGCGAACGTTCTAAATCGTCTGTAAATACAGAAAAGTCGATTGATCGATGAATCATCCTTACGGAGCATAATTTTCATTCGTATCGGCGCAAACCTCCCCATTCAACCCAATTTTCCTTCTTCAGCCTATCGATACGACAAAGGTAAGATTTTAGCGCTATATCGCTCGGTTTCATTCTCCTCCGTTTTATCGTATATTTGATCTTACGCTACGCGAAATTTATCTCCCGTATGTCCTCCATATACGAGCGCAAGGGATCGCGAGCATCCGACGCTCCGATGACCAAGCAAGCAGAGGAAAAGAAGAAGAAAAACACGGTAAGCAAACCCAGAGAGAGGTATCCTCTCGTACTCGCAAATTTGAACAAACCATTACGTGGCTGACCTCGAAATCTCGAGGATCAACGTTCCACGTTGAGGTACCATTTTTGTTCGTTATTTTTTTTTTTTTGGATAATAAGAAGCGCCGAGTTGTTCACAGAGTAGCGAACGAATTATAAGATTAATGACGTCGGTATAACCGGTGGAGAGGATGACATCCGTTGACTCCGAAGCAGAGGTCGAAGATCCTAAGCGATCAACGAACTCGTTCACTGTACATATATACCAATCGTAGGGACTCTGTCTCTCGATTTGTCGGACTCCTCTCTATGTACCCATCTTCTATACACGAGTTACTTTTTAATCATATGTGCGAACATCACGAGAAATAATAGTTACAGCGTCCATAGAGTTCCACACGCATACTTTCAATCCATCGTGTGCCGTCACCGGACTCTCGCGATTCCGCGCGTCCTGAGACCGAGTGCGTGCCGTAATAGCAGCGAATCTTGATTACGTTTTTCCTTGGAGCGTAACGCATATAACTAGACTCGAATTATCTGTTGAAATAATAATCGCTCTACGACTCGTCTCGGGAGCCCAAGAAACTTGCGAGACTCGCAAACACGGAGATTTACGAAGCTTGGCGCGTTTCGAAGAGGGCGTCGATGATGATTCATCGAACGAGAATTCGAGGGACGCCTGTTACGGGATATGTGACTTCTTAGACATAATCTTCTTTCGCTATTCGACAAACATCATAATTCCAAGAGTTTCTTTTTTTTTTATCAACGTTTCGTTATTCGCGCGCATTGTCCGCAATCAAATGGACGAATAGGTCTCTCGGTTTGTCGACGTCATCACATCGATACGCAGTTCCGTGTGTAATTATAACGCATTCGGAATCTTGGAAAACTATCAAATCGTCGCCGGTGCGGATATTTCGTTGCACAACTATAGAGATCCCTGAATCAGTATTTACGATAATTTTTTTTTTTCTTCGTAAAAAATGTCGATATTATATCTTTATAGAAAAAACATCTGTTGGTGAATTAAATTTTTATTAACGGCTAAATATCGGTTTAATATTAATAATAATAATATATTATATATCATTATTATTATTAATATTAATAATTATCGTGTAGTTTTAACAATGTATATTAATTATTTATAATTTTTTTGTTAAATATGCTACGATTTTTTTTCAATTTACGCGGATATTCGCGCGGCAAATACTGTAAGGCGAATCAAGTCGATTATATAGAACTCGCTATGAACTCTCGGGGCGTTGTACGCTCGAGAAACTTGTATAATATAAACTCCACCATCCGATGATAAAGACGATTTCTCTCGTTGAAAACATCGCTGATTGGCCGATCAGCATATAGACGCACTCCTCCAGTAAATCAGCGACGGTCGATGCAGGAAGTTTAAAATACATATACGACAATCCAATCTCTATATAGCGGCATACATCACATAAAAATCATTATCGATTTTGTGCCGCCAACTTCCCGAGAGATTTTTTTTATTTTTTCATAATTGCATTTATTCGCGAGAGACCGCGTTCCTCGGGGATCCCATCCCAACGAAAGATTGTCACGTATTGCAAGAACGAACAAATATTATCGTACCGCAATTAAAAGATGCTGCGTCGAGTTCCTCAAGGACGGAATCCTTCGGGAATTTCGTTAAGATACTCCAGTCAATGTGTTTATTTCTTTTTCCCAAGCGAAATTAACTCGTTATTACAATTTTATAATATAAACAGTTAAAAAAAATGTATAATATTTTATATATTTACATTTATTTTTGTTTATTTTATTTGATAATATAAATTTCGAACGCCAAATTAGGTACAAACGTACGATATATTTATGTTTTCCAAAAATACTCGGAGAAAACAGTAAATCGAAAAGAAGTTGAACCGATTAATACATTTATGTAATACATTACGTGAATTTCCCCGCTTCGAAGTTGTATTGAAATTTGAAAGGGATGTTTAGGACTTCGTTATTCGTTCGTAATAAAAGTTTATCCTATCAAAAGAGTCGACTCGGTCGACTTAGCGTTTCTCCCTGAGCAATTGTATTATTGTCATTATTATTGAAGTACAATAGTACGAAATTGTGTATAGGAGGGGATGACATCATTCATATCCGAAAGAAAACATCATCCCCAACGCTCGAGATGCCCGGCGCCTGGCATTTGAAAAGTTGGATATTTGGCGCAGAAGCGAACAGGTTCACTGGTCGCAGATGCTTCTGATGTACTTTCGTAGATGTGACCGCGAAAGGAACTCTGCAGTGAGAAGACCGCGTTTGACAAGTTTTGTTCGTTACCGAAGGCGGTGTAAGAACTGTGCTATCAATAAACTCCGTTCAATTTTATATGTATCTTTTTTTATAAAATTAACGTATTGTAAAAATACAGCAAAAACGCAATTGGACCGCGAAGAGAAAAAAGAAATATACGAATTCAAACTATGAGCACAATGCTCGTTATTGTATTGTTGACGATAAAAATAGCAAACGCACGCGCCGGTAACAATTTTGAAAGATGTTGCGTGAGTGGAAATTCTTCGTCGCGCGATTACAGTTTGTTGCAAAATTACACGCGAAACACTACGGGACGACGATCAACCGATGGCAGCATCACGATAGGATTTCTTGGTTCATACGGTCGAAGTCAGGTGCGAAAATAATCGATTATTTTTTTTCGTTTTTCGATAATAAATCGTGTAAAGTATAGTAAAGTTCATTAGAAAAAAAAAAAAAAAAATGTCGTAATAAAATAATTGATGCCGTCGATGTGCGAAAATCTTTTTTAAAAAATCTGTAACTCAGATATCACTGCCCTGGAGATGTTATACGAATTTCATAATGTTTCATCGGATTATTTAGACGATTGAAGACGATAACGATTAACGATAACTTCAATGACTGATTAACGATTTTTTGAATTTCAACTTTGAAGGTGGTTTTGGGAGCTTTGCCTCTCGCTATCGCAACGGTGAATGAGGATCCGAATCTTTTGCCTGGAAGAGAATTAAAGTTTCTAGCTGCCGATATAGGTAACTTACGGTACAAGTCTGTAATCGCGACGTTTGTTTTTTTACGGTCGACAAAATGTATTTACATAAAAAAAAAAAAATTAATTAGGAAGAGGCGGTGAAGCTGCGTCTGACGCGGCCCTTAGCATCCGTATGATGACAGAGATGCAAGATTCCGGTGCAGTGGCTTTCATCGGTCCCGACGCGTTTTGCAAATTCGAAGCGCTCATCGCTGCCGCGTGGAATGTACCCCTCATCTCTTACGTAAGTTTTATTGGTTATCACTTATTTTCGTATTTGGATTTATTTGTTTCTTAACAAAACTGATGGGTCAAATAAAAATTTCTCGCGCATTTATGCGCAGTTAATGTTTTTTTCTAATTTATCATCACTTTTAACTCGATAAAAAAATTATCCAGCTGACGACAAGATTCGGCTTATGTTTCACGAAAATCTTGATAAATTACCGAATAAACGTAAATATAGAAATTTAAATTAATTAAATATTTAATAAATTTTGTAGTTTTAATTTAATCCATCGCGAGAATCGCGATTTATAGAGTAATGTCAAATTTTACGAACAGTTGAAGTGGATATGAACTCTCGGGACTATTCATCCAAATGATTCACGAGACTTTTCTTTTATCTCGATAACGAGGACGTCCTTTCGATAATGACAGAGCTCACCTGCCTATTATACCTTCGCACTTTTGGCAGCTTATAAAAGAGGGGAATCTCTTATATATTTTCCCCAGTTTCTCGTTTTCCTTACTGAACGAATCACCAAGCACAGGGGATAAATTGTTTTTAACGACAATAATTATAATAATTCACTTTATAGAAATGCGAGAATACGGAAGTAGCGGATAGTAAGGTATACTACACTTTTGCCCGTACGTTACCGTCGACCAGTAAAATTGGTAAAAGCGTCGTGGCACTGCTACGGGCTTACGAATGGAACAAAGTCGTTGTTCTTTACGGCACCGTAATGTCAACGTGTGATAATAATTTGCACGAATATCTGAAGGTCTTTTGTAATTTGATTTTTTTTTTTTTTTCGTATTTCTACACGGTTCAATATTCTTTTATTAAAAATATTTTAGACATACGGCATAACTGTTACCGAAACTTATGTGGTAAGCGATTATATACCTCTCCACGAGAGTAAACTGGACGATATTGTTACGGCAACCTACAAAAGAACGCGCAGTAAGATTTAAAGAAAATCGTTGTTTACTCTTCAATTCGTATAAATTATGAATAATTTTCAATGATAATTATCTTCTCCAGTATACGTATTCGTTGGTGAGCACATTGCACTGGTGGATTTCGTAAAATGTTTGCAAAAACGACGTCTACTCTACACGGGAAAATACGTTATAGTGTCGGTAGACGACAATATCTACGATCCTCGTAAACGAAAAGACATGACTCAAAGAAGTGGGTATACAATCCGATGCGATTCAAATTTATATAAATATTATATCGAATGATATCGTTAAACTATCGCAATTTATTATTTTATATACCGATAGACTACATCGATCCGTATCTTCCGGATCGTAACATGTCTGAGGAAATCAAATTCGGGTTCCGGTCAGTTCTCAAATTAACTCCGACCCACATAAAAAATCCAAATTTCGCGTGAGTTTTTCAAAGCAGACGATTTTTTTTTTTATTGAATATTAGTGAAAAAATGTATCGGTAAATTTTTATTTTAAATATCAGTAAAATTTCATCGATCTTTTTAATTCGACAGAGCAATTTGCGAGAAAATAAAACAATACTCTGTGCGATGGCCATTTTGCGTACCATATCACAGCAAGATATTCAAAACCATAGCGGTGCGTTGATCATCGTTTTGTATAAAAAAATATTTCGAATCAATTAGACTTTCATTGATCGTAGAGTCGTCTCTATTCAGGTACCGATCCAAGCTGCCCATCTGTATGACGCTGTGATGATTTACGCAAGAGCGGCAACAGAATTATTGCAAGCGGGCAAAGATCCGCGAAATGGTTTCGCGATTCAGAGTCGAATCAGAAATCGCAGCTATCATTCGATTCAAGGATACGACGTGAGTGTCGTCGATTTTTCTATCAATAACTCATCCGTTCGGTATCGTCATTATAACTTAAAAAAAAAAAAAAAATCCGTCAGATTTTCATAGACGAAAACGGTGACGCCGAGGGCAACTTTACCGTCGTTACATTGCTCGAGGATCGCGCGCTCGACGGTTCCGTCGTAAGGTCTATGCAACCCGTCGGTTATTTTCATTACCCCGCAAACGGTTCCGGCGGCATACCGATCTTTAAGTACACCGATTCCCTCAGAGGTTTGATATTTTCATAATTAAAAAAAAATCTTCGAGATCAGCGATTAATCAATAATCAATATATCGACCGATCGATCGATGATCGATAATTGCTTTATTGATAATTTAAATTTTTATTTAAAAAATAATTATTAAAAATGATCTTTCGACGAACGTCAGAGATCGAGTGGGTAGGCGACGGACCACCAAAATCCGAACCGATATGCGACTTTCCCGGCGATCTTTTGTGCGACAAGGCGATCGATGATTCCGAAAGATCTTGGAAACGAATCAACGATTGGAGAGACTGGAGATTGCATCTGACGCTTTCTGCATTAATCGGATTGGTCGCCGTTTCCGCGATGTTTACAAAGTAAAACATTTTCCTCATGACTAACAAGATGCTTTTTTTTGGTCGCATTAAAAAAAATCGCGATAAGCTCTCTCTTATCGTGATTACTGATTATTACGACCATCATATCATTTTTTTAACCTTTCGAAGGCACTACAGATACGAGCAAAAATTAGCATGCATCCTATGGAGAATCGAACTAAATAACTTGACGATGTTGTCGGAAGATACCGACGACAGTGAGCCGAAAATTGGACAAAAATTCGTAACTGTTTTACTCTAATTGGTATTTCGTTGCATGGTGTCTGAGTGTTTTTCGTTAACAGTAGTATTAGTATGGTTAGCTGTTACTTACTGTCGAGGGAGGTTCGGCGTGCCGAGTCATACGGAATAACGACTCGTCCGTACACGAGGGTAGCCCTTTATCGTGAAAATTTGGTAGCGATAAAGCCGATACACAAAAGAACAATGGATCTCACGAGAACGATTAGAAAAGAATTGAAGCAAATTCGCGAGGTCAGCCACGAGAATCTTATAACATTCGTCGGGGCTGTCGTCGAGCCCGGAGCAATATTAATCGTTCAGACTTACTGCGCGAGAGGTTCGCTTCAGGATATATTGAGAAACGTTGATCTTCGTCTCGACACTATGTTCGTATCGTCGCTCATCGGTGATCTTCTAAGGGTAATCAATTTTCTAATATTTTTAACCCCTCGCGTACGTAAATATACGTTCGATTTTTTCGACCACTCGTTACCTTCAATTGCTCCATTTAACTATTAAAAATCGCTAAAAAATCGGAAAAAACAGTAAAATAACGTTGAACTGTTGTTTTTTCGATGATTCAAATAGATTTGTTGTACGCTTTTGCGTATTGGTGTTATGAGCAAACGAACCGAACAACGATACAAACAAAAAACGAACGTACGTGAGGGGTTAATCGATTTTTCCCCAACGAGAAAAACGAATGATGGCTTTGTTCATCTTTGTAGGGGATGATGTATCTTCACAATAGCGAAATAGTCTCTCATGGGAATCTAAGAAGTACAAATTGTCTCGTGGACAGTCGATGGATTCTTCGTATTTCGGACTTTGGACTAAACGAGTTCAAAGCCGGTCAAGAGATACCGGACGGCGAGGCCAGCGAACAATGTAAAATGGTCTATAGGGCGCCGGAACTATTGAGAGATCCTTTGCCGTTTCAGAAGGGAACTCAGAAGGGGGATGTCTACAGGTTTGTATTAATCTTCTAACTGTTGAGCGATTGAATGAATTGCTGAACGCTTCATTAACGATTGAACTGTTAATGAACTGCGAAAAAAAAAAACAGCGTTGGTCTCGTGTTGTACGAAACGATGACAAGGCGCGATCCTTGGCAAGAAACAAACTTGAGTCCCAGTGACATTATTCAACGAATCAAAGAGGGAGAAGTACTCAGACCGGATTTATCCAGACTAACGGGTGTTTTCGGATACGTGACGAGGTGCATAGCTTCGTGTTGGCAGGAAGAACCGGACCGACGACCCGACATGAAGATCGTATCCGTTATCCTAAAGCCAATGCAATCGGGATTGTGCGTTCAACTTTTTTTTTCTCGCAATTATAAATCTCGTCGTCGATAAATAGTAAAAAAAAAAGTGTTTTTTTTTTTTTCTTTTTAGAAAAACTAATATATTTGACAACATGTTGGAACTGATGCAAAAATACACGTGCAATCTGGAGGATCTCGTGCAGGAAAGAACGAACGAGCTGATGGAGGAAAAGGAAAAAACCGATGCGCTTCTCCATCGGATGCTTCCAAGGTTCGCTATATGGATGCGACGAGGCGTGTGACGGGATAACTTAGTGTGGTGATTTGATTTTTTTTTAGAAGCGTCGCTGAAGCTTTGAAACGCGGAGTTCCGGTCGAAGCCGAAAGTTTCGACTCCGTTACGATTCTCTTTAGCGATATTGTTGGATTTACCGAACTTGCAGCTAATAGTACTCCTCTCCAAGTTGTCACGTTACTCAACGAGCTTTACACGTATTACGACTATATTATATCACACTACGATGTTTATAAGGTAAATATTTGTTTAACGATACGATTAAAATTTTTTTTTCACAAACGGGATTTTTGAAAATTAGAAAAAATTGTTTACAGTCGGAAAAATTAACAAATCAACTTCCACTAAAAAAAGTTAGGTTACCAGATTTTTTTTGCTGGGAATTTAACGATATACCCTCATTAACTCCGAAACTCCGATATAATCCGTTTTGGTGTAATTAAAACGTTTTCTCGTATTAAGGTGGAGACTATCGGTGACGCATACATGGTCGTTTCCGGTCTTCCGATAAAGAACGGCGACCGGCACGCCGGTGAAATCGCGTCCATGGCTCTGCACTTCCTGAGACGAATTCGAAGGTTTGAAATACCCCACAGACCCGGCGAAAAACTACAGATTCGAGTGGGAATTCATTCAGGTCAGATGGCGATTAAAAAAAATGGTTTCTCCCAATTTCCCGATTAAACGAAAGGATAACGAGTTTTTTGTGGTAAAAAAAAAAAAAAAAATTTAATCAATAACAAAACAGGTCAATGCGTCGGAGGTGTCGTCGGACTGAAGATGCCGCGTTATTGCCTCTTCGGCGACACCGTTAATACAGCATCGAGAATGGAATCTACCGGTTTGCCACGGAAGATTCACATGTCCGCGGATACGTGGAAATTATTGCAGAAAATCGGCGGTTACGAGGCCGAGGAACGCGGAATTATCTATATCAAGGTTCCGCAATTTTTTTCCGTTTTTTCGCTCTCGCAGGCGACTAGAGATACTTTAAATTTACACTTTCATTAGACTCCCGCGAGAAGTAGAAAAAAATAGTTAAAACGTAAAACCGTTGCACAGCAATTATTCGAACGGTTGCCAACGGTTTATTGCATTGCGTTGAGATGGAAAAAATAATGCGTTTCGAAGGGTAAAAAAAAATAAAAAATGTTGCAGGGCAAAGGAGACATGAAGACGTACTGGTTGATAGGCGAGGATCCGCAGCGTCCGCAAAATCGTATTTACGATTCCGCGACGCACGTGCATCACTCGCGCGTCGGCTCTTGGTACTCGTTGTCGACGGATACGGTGGGAAAATCATCGGATTCCTCGGACGAGGATAATTTTCGTACGCTTCTCGTTAGCAAGAGACCCGCGTCATTTCAATATTCATCAGTACACGAGAAGCCCTACCGACAGTAATTAGTACGCAAATCTAAAAGATTTTCAAGATTTTAATCGTTGAAAAATCATTTATATTCCATTGCGATTTTTGCGTATCACCGGATAGACAAATTGCGAGGTCGTCACAGTTGTCTTGTTTTCACGAAAAAAAACAAGAAAAAAAAACTCCTAAAAAAGTTCACATGGTCTACGAGACTCAAGATGGTTGCGCAATTGCTAACTCGCTTCCGCAGCCTCGATAGATCGCCGGATGCCATGGTCGAGGCTTTCTCAATTGACTTTGGACAGTAAATGCCGAATGATACCTCGACTTTGCGGCTTCCGGTCTAAAGACTTTGAATTTTTGGATCTGTACATAAACAACGCGAAAAACGAAGCAACGAAACTAAGTATAACGTTACATCTGTAATATCTATAAAGAAAAAAAAAAATCAGCGAATCATTGCCATTGCAGAAGACGAACGCGTCGGTATCGCGTAATTGTTTTATAGATCACTGTTCGTCTCTGCGACATCGTAACAACCGATTCCGGTAATTCTACGCCGATATAAAAATTCTCGTGAAAAACGAAAAGAAAAAATAATACTTCGAGTTCGATGAATGAAATTGTTGCCGTTCGCGTGTAAACCGCGAGGACATATCAATCTTCGAAACAACATAGTTCACTCGAGACGACGAGAGACTCGATAATACGATTAACGCCCGGCCATTGCCACGGGCAATATATTTATTCTTCATCTCTTCTCGCGCAGCTTCGACCGCGCGATCGTTACTATAAAATCGTCCGGTTATGTTTTCTACCGTTGCATAAGAATCGTCGATGTGATTTTTATTTTTCTATTCTTCCATCCGGGATTCCTCGGGCGTTTTAATCACGCAACATAATTGAGTTGTACAGGAATACCTCTCTGAATTGTTCTCTCAGTTATGAACGTTACTGAGACATCTGTTATGTGTCGTTAAACATTGATAATAAAAATAAAGAGTAAAAAAAAATTAAATCTTTTTATTTTTCTTTTGCAAGGATTTCCGACGCCTATTTCTATAGAAAACTTCGCATAAATGCATATTAATCGAAAAATAAAACCGAAATTTTCGTAAGTCATCGAAGATGAGCGGAAAAAACAAACAGCGCCAAGTGCCTCTCGTGCCGCGAGATTGTTGAATTAATTGTAGGTTATGGAAAAAAATAAAATAATAAGTGAAAAATAATCACCACAGAACGCATGCGCCCACGAAACCGACGATAAAACATCATCGTTGACCTCGACGTTGTCGGGAGTTCTCGTGAGGTTCGCACCGTTTCAAAGAGCGGCCCCTCCCGCCCGACCAGATTTGACTGGTACAACACACTGTCCTGCCGTGATAGACGACGGCACGACAGAGTGCCCTCGCAGTTCGCGCGAGTTTCGCTTAACCCGGTTTTCTCAAGACGGATCGTTTCCGCGTAACTTTGTCGACTAATTTTAATCGATCATCCCGTTGTCGCGATTAATTCTCGCGGAAAATATCGTGCGCGATGTTTTGATTTTTTTTTTTTTTTTTTTCGAGATATATCCGGATGATTCCATTACGTTTTGGCGAAACGATAATTCTTCAAATTGTTCGGACACGCCGTCGGTAAAGAGAATCGAAGGAAGAGATCGCTTCGTTCGGAACGTTGAGTGGTCGAAATATACTATGTCGCGTCGTATATCGAACGCTCAACGCTCGAGGCGAACGTTACAGCGAAGCTGAATTATTATCTCGTCGCAGGTATGTAAAGTTTTTGTTCGCAAGAGCCGCGAATAACGCATCAACGCATGATGAGCTTCAGTGGTTTTTCCTCAAAGCGAATTGCGCGTCATTCGAAAACATTGTAGATAAACATCGATAGGTAAATCGACGCGTTTTACGAGCAAAGCGATACGTGGACTCGCGAGCATAAAAAAACCGCACATATCGAAGTTCGAGTATCAAAAGTGTCATTCGCGCGCGTTATTTAGTGTGTTATTCATATTTTTTTATCTACGTGTACTTATGATTGTTAAGAATCGTCGTAAATCTTTGCCGCGGTTCGAGTTCAATAGCGCTATACTGTCGACGATCGCGCTTCTGTTAACCGGAAGTTATGGACACCACGCGCGGCGGCTACTCTCTCCGCGCCCCGCGGTGTGTAGCTATGTAGACGCGCCGTTTATTCGATCGAACATTTGCCTGTGTCGATTCAGCGAAAACAAAAAAAAAAACTAAACAAAAAATAACCGGTTTCGAAAGTATAGATGCGAGTGGTTACCGATCGACGTTTATTCGACGCCGGGGATAACGAATGGGGAATCAATTCGTCGTTTATTCAATTTGCGAATCGTTAAGATCAATTTGCGCGGTAATTCATAATTGCTACCGATAAATTCTCGCGACGAAATTAATTGAATTTTCCTCGAATGTTTTTTTTTATCCATTATTTCTCAAGTTTTGACTTTTCGATTGATCGTTTTTATTTTATTTTTTGTTTACAACGCGAAATACGCGAATTCATTTTGATTAAACAATTTTGTAAACAATGCGATGCTGCGAAAGGTAAAAAATGTTTAATTGCTTCTCGCGCTCAGCCGCGACGCATCGCTCGCTGTGCGTTACGAAAAACAAATTCTCGCGATGTCGAAAGAATCGCGTTTATTTATTATCATTCCGCGAGTGATACGATATTGCTGCTCAGTATCCGATGCCTGCAGCGTGCAAATTACTTAGCATCGGTGAATCATTAACTGACAATCGCATATTCGACAGTGAGTTAACACCCGGTGAATCCGTTGAAGAAAACTATGACTGGAATTAATTTCGGAGGAATAGTGAAGAGAAGAATACCGGTAACACGATGGCTGAGATCTTACAATGCGGCGGATGCTCTCGGGGATCTTATCGCGGGTTTGACCGTCGGATTGACTTTGATACCACAGGTAAGCAACATTTTTTTTTCAATATTCGCTATAAAAGTGAATATCACGAACTCACGAAAAAAAACCGTTTTTTTTTAATACCTATTAGTTTTCGTATGAATATTTTAATCGTCGAATTTCGTCAGTAAAAATTCGTCGACATTTTTTATTTCCTTATTCGTCAATATATTCGCGGAATTAACAATTTAATTCAGTTGATAGCATATTTATTAATTTTTTCAACATTCGATGAGAAAAGGAAACTCGCGGGCTGCCGGAAAGTTATAACGAAAACTGATAATCGTGAGATCGAATATTTTATGTATTTCCAATATTCGGATAAATATTTTATACTTCAGTTTTATCGGTAAAACTCCGTTACATTAATTGTTGTATTTATCAATTTATATGAAAAAATTAATGATTTAATTCAGGCGATAGCGTACGCAAGTTTGGCCGGTCTGAGTCCACAGTACGGTCTCTACAGTTCGTTCGCCGGAAGCTTAGTCTACATAATTTTCGGCACATGCCGCGAAGTTAACATCGGACCAACGGCCTTGATATCCCTTCTGACATTTACATACGCGAGGTAAGTGCAGAGCACAAGGCGAATAATATTGAAAAGAAAAAAAAATGTATATATTAGTCCGTTAACATTCGTCGCTAAGAAGAAACCGCCGCGCGTACAGCGGACATAAATGTGTTTTAGGTCAATTGACGATTGCAATTACGTACTCCGACGTGTCTGATTCAATGAACTCTGAATGGCTTTTGACCTCTCGCCTCGCAAGTTACTATGTATAACAACTGTACAATTTGCCGCGGTATAAACGAGACGAAAGAAAGAGTTTACCGGTCGAGTAAATTAGTCGTTGGCGTTGCTAACCGCGAGTTTTTTCAGAGGTGTACCCGAATATACGGCACTCCTGTGTTTCCTATCGGGATGCGTGACCATAACATTGGGAGTACTGAGACTCGGATTTCTCGTTGAATTCGTCTCCACTCCCGTCGTTTCCGGTTTCACTTCGGCGGCAAGCGTGATAATCGCGTGCAGTCAGATCAAAGGATTGCTCGGTATCAAAGCGAACGGCGATCGTTTTCTCGATATTTGGAAAGAACTTTACGAAAATATCAACGAATCGCGAATGCCTGACTTGATTTTATCTTGTTGCTGTATCATTATACTCCTCGTTTTAAAGGTAATTCACATTTTTCTACGACAGAAAAATAAATTCCGCAACTTTTTTTTTTTCATTAATTTTGTCATTTTTTTTTTGCAGAATCTAAAAGACGTTAAAACTTCGAATACCGGACTCAGAAGGGTTCTCTGGTTCTTTGGTATCGGAAGAAACGCTGTTGTTGTTATTATTTGCGCCTGTATTTCGTATTATTTTGAGATTATGCACAACGGCGCGCCGTTTTTACTCACGGGACACGTGGAGAAAGGTTTTCCACCGGTCGAACCGCCGGTTTTTTCATTCCGAGAGGGAAACAGCACGACTACCTTTACGGAAATGTTTTTCGATCTCGGAACCGGAACTATAATCGTACCTCTGATTTCTCTCATTGGGAATGTCGCCATTGCGAAAGCTTTTTGTGAGTGTTGTTGGGGTAATTTTATTGAAAAAGGTTCATCGCTATATTCCCAATTGGATACAAAAACTGGCAAAAAATTTACCATTCAAAAAGCGCTAAGAATTATTATTTTGCATAATAATAATACCAAACAGTTATTAACAAGTTCGTTAAGAATAAACATTTGTAACGAATCATCCGGCAGAAATTGATTCGTTAATTTTTCTGAATAAGTATAATTTTTTTTTTTCTTTTGATGGATGAAAATTCACGGACTTTGGATACGAGATTTAGATTTTTTGATTAAAGATTAAATCGATTATCGATTATCGTTTAAAGATTTTTCCCAAAAACGGGATTTTTCGAAAATTAGAAAAAAATCTATAAAAATTTACATGTATTCGGAAAAACCAACAAATCAATTTCGGCTAAAAAAAAAGTTCGTTTTCTGGATGATTCGTTAAACAATTTTTTTAAAACTAATTTGTTAATAACGTTTTGATATTATTATGCTAAATTAATGTTCTTATCGCCTTCTATATTATTGATTTTCTTCCAGATTTCTAACTCATTGGAAAAACTTCGAAATTTTCTGTGAATCTCTTTTGTGAACTTTTGGATGGAAATGTAACGATACGCGCTTCTTAAATGAATTAATTAAAAACTTCATACGATTGTTCTAAATTGTTTTTTAAGCTCGTGGACAGACGCTGGACGCCACACAGGAAATGCTGACACTCGGTCTTTGCAACGTAGTCGGTTCTTTCTTTCATTCGATGCCGGTTACCGGTTCTTTCTCCAGAAGCGCGGTGAACAACGCTTCCGGTGTGAGAACACCTATGGGAGGCCTTTACACTGGTAAATCTATCAGCCATTCATCAGCTCATCGGTCACTCAAGATACAAAAAAAAAAAAAACTTTATCGATAATTCATCTATGAATATGAGATACGAGTTTATAATATCTCTGCAACGATTCATCACTCATGAATTTCCTGCTATTCTTTCTTTTTTCTTTGCTCAATAGCAGATTAAATTAATGTTAACTTTATAAATTCTCCGTTATCTATGTACCGCACGTTTCATTTCAAACATTACAGGTCTCTTGGTGATATTAGCGCTGACGCTCCTAACTCCGTATTTTTACTATATACCTCGCGCCACGCTCAGCTCAGTGATCATATGTGCGGTCATTTTTATGGTTGAAATTAGTATTCTTCGACCCATTTGGAAATCCAGCAGTGAGTTTTACCTTTTTTCCGTAATCTTTCTAATTTTTTTATCAAGTTAAATGTATAATTGAAAAAATGAAAAAAAAAATCTCATTGCAGGACGAGATCTCCTACCGACGATGGTAACTTTTTTCGCTTGTCTCTTCGCTGGCGTCGAGTTGGGTATTTTAATCGGTGTTTCCGTGGATATTGCTATTCTGATATACTTCAATGCCCGACCAAAAATTTACATCGAGTACAGAAATGTAAGAACCGATTTTTTCTCAATTTTCGATCGACAGGCATTTTTTTTTTATTTTTTTTTTTTTTTACTTACCCATTTTTCTTCTGTCTCGTAGAGCACCGCGGCGTGTTACATGTTGGTGAGGCCCAGTGCGGGTCTTCATTTTCCCGCCATCAGCTATCTGAAAGCGTATATGACGGAAATTTTGAATGATAAGCGTCGAAAGAAACAGAAGAGCATCGCAGATGCGCCAAAAGTTGTTTTGGACTGCAAACACATCGACAGAATCGATTTTACCGCTCTGCAGGTACTTATGTTTCATTTTTTCTTCGATCGACGATTTAAAAAAAAAAAAAAAATTGGTTACATGAAACGTGAAAAGATTCGTCGGATTTTTCAATCGTCGATAAAAAATGTTCGCAGGGTCTCAGTCAAGTAATCGACGATCTGAACACCGGCAATGGTTATCTAATACTACTGAATCCAGTCGAAGAGGTGTTGCAAAACTTACAGAGCTTCGTGAAAGACCCGATTCTCACTGCACACTCAGAATTCGAACTCATAACAATACTGAAACAACTCGATCACACCGATTCGCCTATCGTCCAGTACAGTACAGACGTTATCGAAATGACGAACACCAACGGAAGATCGAAACCAGCTGAAAATTCAAGCACCGATCTTTGAGTTAAAAAAACATAAAAAATACTAAAAAAAAAAAAGAAAATCAAAGTTCTTCATCGACACGAAATACACTACGCGATGTGCGGCAGCAACGTGAAGTTTTTTATTTATCAAAAAATAATACATTGGGTTTTTATTTTTATTTATCTTTCGTCTATCATTCACTTCGTAAACTTATGCGAGTCTCACTTTTGCTCGTCTTTTTTTTTTTTTTAATGGAATATCCGCGATACCTCGAGGTTCGAAATACTGAAGCGTATCGAATGCACGAGAGATTTACACGCGTTCTCGTGCAGTTGCATGGAACTTGCGGGTTGATTATTGTTTTGGCGTCATGGATTTATCCCTCCCGCGTTAACAATATCTGCCGAGTTATTAAGGCACGTCGTTTTTTGTTGTTAATTCTTCTATATACTGAATCGAGCAACAAGTTTGCACAGCGATTCAAGTCTAAAAATGCTATCGGCACTTATTTCCTCTCATCTTTCATTATCATTCTTTTTTTAAATTTTTATAATAAGTTTAACGATAAAGTAGACAAGGCCGCGATTATAGATATATTAATTTCCCATCAAACGTTGAGCGTTAACACTTTGGCACATTGTATTTTCATCCGTAATCGGTTAATCAATATTCTTAAAGCGATTGAGGCGTAACGCTTTTATCACCGGTAAGAGCCATTAACGTTATATTTTTTTTTAAATATAATATAAAGTAAAAAAAAAAGATCATACGAAAGTTATTGTACATAAAAATATATATATCAACAATGAATGTAATTTTTTTTAGATTTCTTTCTGATAATTTTCACAGCTTTGATAATCGAAATATATATATGAACTTTTTTTTTTTCTTTTTCTTTTAAACAATAACTTTCATCAAACTATCAAAGTTGTGCGCACTATCAAAAATTGAAAAAATAAAAAAAGAAACATTACGAAAATCAATATATATATACATATATATCAACTTGCGTGCAATCCTTTTTATTTTTCAAACAATAACTGCCGTCAGACTATCGAAGCTGTTCGGCACCAACGAATCGTAAATATAAATCTTAGGCTTTCTTTTCTTTTAATAATAGAAAATAAAAATCAAACAAAGTAAAATAAAGTGAAAAACGAAGAAAAAAAATTATATATGTTACCGTCGATACAGTCTTTAGTATAGTAGTAGTCTTTAGCAGGTTAAAGAAAGTTCGCGACCGAGAGAGCTTCTTCACTTCTTATTGTTTAGATTTCTTGCTCTGCCGCGTCCAACGTTTGGCTTATTGTCGTGCAAAACGCCCTGCCGAATCGTCGGCGCAACGTACGGAATTTCTGACTGCATAATACTATTAGTCTCGGAATTTTGACAATCTTGCGATGAGATCGGAAGATGCTGATCGTCGTTAACACGGCGTACATCGATATTTCCGGGATTCATATTGTTATGGTACATAGCCATAAATTCCGCGTACTGTTGATGCAACTTTGCCGGATGCGAACAACCGGCGCATTTATTCGTCGGCGCTTGATTCTGACTTCCATACGAGGCGGCGCAAGGCGCCGAACAGAAGTGGTTTGGTGCGATGCCACATTGTGGAAGCGACGGTCGATACGGTACCTGTCTTTGTGTAACCATTGGAATGTTTTCGTAACCAGATGGTGGACAACGAGGGTAATCGTCATTTAGTTGCGGGATAGTCATCGCGCACGAGGCGTTCCGGAACGGAAAATTTTTTTCGCTTACCATATAATTATGTCGGCCTAATATCGCCGTCGGTGTAGCATCAGTGACGCTCGCGTGAACGTGCTGCTGCGCCGATTGTTCCGTATTGTGAAACATATTCGGATTCGTTGGGTGGTTCCACATGGAATTATCTTGACGTTGAATATCTTGAGGAAGTCCCGCGTACTGATGCTGATACGGCATCGATGGAGGATCATAGTTCGCTACTCGAGAATAAGAAGACATCGGTTCCGGTTGATTCATCGCGATCCAACTTTGTTCGGAGATCGGCGAAAATTGTTTCGCGTTTGGATTCAACAAATCGTTTTGACGTCGTAGTTGTTGTTGTTGTTGTCCGGTCGGAAGATCGTAGAGATTACGAGAATCTTGAGAAGAGTTTTGAGGTATCGGAAGTTCTTGTTGAACTTCCGGAATCGTTGGTGAATTTTTACGCACTCCGTCGAGTTCTTCTTTTTGCATCAAAAGCTCGTAGAGCATTGGATCTGTTATTTTGATTCTCGCGTATAAATCGGCTTTGGGAATCGGAAGAGTATTACCGATTTCCGGTGTATTAGCGTTCGGAGGCTCTATGGAATTTTGAGGAATCATCGGGAATGGAGAAGTGCTTAATGACGATTCGACGGGAACGACGTAAGCCGCGTTGCCGCACGAGTGTCGAACGCTCTCCAAACATTCGAAACCCGGCGGCGGCACAGTGAACATCGGTGGATGAATTTGCATTTCGGTTTTTTGACAAGAATCGTAACCGGCTAATGGTGCGTCGATGAAAGAACTTGCGGATGAACACGACGATATCGGATCAATCGGCAACGAGACCTGTTCGTGAGGCGTGTTGAGTCTCGAATTGAAATCCGAGAGACGAAAATGCGATTTTGGGTTTTCGGGAAATTCTTCGATCTCTTTACGAATTTCTGACTCAATTTTTTCCGGAGGTTCTTCGAGTGTTTTGACTTCGGAACGATCGACCGGTCTCGCGGATTCTTGTGCTATTGTCGTCACGCACGTGGGATTTTCGATTTTCGTAGCCATCAAAGATGGTATTTCGACTTCTCGATTGTCTCGATTTGCCACGGTGTCGGAACGATAGTCATCGTCGTGATGATTTTCGTCGGATTTTTGAGAACCTTCTTTGTCGCTGTTCGCGGCGTTACGAGAATTCGGATCGCGTTGGAATTTGTAAGGATTTTTCGACGCATCGTAGGACCTGTAATTTGGCGGTGCATTGGCGACGGACCTTCTTTGCGAACGATCATTGTGCGAATTTTCGTCGGCGGATTGAGAATATTTCGGACGATGAGAATCTTGAGATGGAAGACTGTGACGATTGGTATCGTTCCATTGTTTGGCACGTCCGTGATTATCATTGCGCGAATTGTCCTCGACGACGTAAGGATTTTTCTGATAATGAGAATCTTGAGATGGAAGACCGTGACGATTGCTGTCGTTCCATTGTTTAACACGTCCGTAATTATCATTGCGCGAATTGTCCCCGACAACGGGAGGATTTTTCGGACGTTGCGAATCGCGGGGAAACGGGAATGGAGGTTCCCTTCCTCTTCTATCGTTGGATCCCTTGGCGGCTCCGTAATTGTCGTGCATTGGCGCGGGAGCGCTCCGCGGAGGATAAGAATTTTGTGGACCGGAACCGTAATATTGGTTCTGTTGCGATCCATTGGAAGATCTTTGCTGTTGGACTTGTCTTCGCAAATTTTCCTCCTTCATGCGCGTCCCTTTTCCCATGTACAGATGTTTCTCCGAATAACCGTCCATTCTGCCGAAGCAATCGATAAATTTTGGAACGATCGGCGGTGTTATCGGCACATCGAGCGGAACAATCTTTTTTTGGATTTCGCTCGTAGGTTCGTTCTTCGGTACCGTCGATACGTCGCTCGATGCAATCTTATCCTCGATATTTTTTGTCTCGATAGTCGAAATTTGAGACTTATTTGCACCCGCGTTGTTATTCGCGTCGAAGCTTTTGATGGATTCTTCACTGTTCGCTGGTGGAAGATTCTGATGAACGCCATCCCTGAAAATACAAAAGTTTTTATGATTGAATTATCGATCAGAAACGGTAGAACTCGGACTTGAATAACAAAACCGAAATACTATCATTGCTTCGCAGTCGGAATAATTCACTTACGCTTAATATTTATTACGAAATTATACGATTTTTTTTTTTAAATATAAAAGTTAAAATTTTTCAATTAACTGAGTATTTAAAATGTGAAGAATACTTTATGCATTTTGGCAAATTGAGTGACAATACGAGATGAAAATTGCATGCAAAGAGAAAGAACTAAAAAAAAATTGAAAATATATTTTTCGATTTTATATACATTTTTTTTTTTATAATAAAAAAAAACAAAATATTTAATAACAAATTTCAAAACTTACCAAATATTCTCATCCTCCGAATCCGATTTGTCGTCTACCGTCTCACCGTCATCTTCGGGCGAATCTATCGCACATTGTTCCAGCATCGCGGTCTCCAGACTCGCCTCCAAAGCTAATTTCATCTGTTCCTCTTCACTGAGTTCATTAGTTCTCGCAGCTTCGCCGCTGTTTGGAAAAAGTGATTTTGTGCCGCCGCTCCAAGCATTTTTTTCACCACCAATATATCCCTGCGGTACCGGCAATCGAGTGTATTTTTCGTCTCTACGGCCGTTCGTCTTTTTCGCTGCATTATTACTCTTATCCGTGGCGCCAATATTCTTTGGTGCTTCGGCGTTCGTTCCCTTTTTATTTTTGTTCCTTACGTTTTTCTTCTTGTTTTTTTTCTCGGACGTCGATTGGTCGTTGTCCTTCGATACAGCTGACGGCTTCAACATCTTGGCATCCGCTTTCTTGCGACAATCACTGTAGATAGCAAAAACAAAAAAAAACAAAATTCATTACATTTGTCTCACAACTGTGAAAATGATCTGCATGCTGTACGAAACAAAATAATACGGACAAACATTCGAGTTTTATGAAACAAGAAAAACCAATAATTCGAAATATTTGTAGGGTTATGTAAAGTACAAACTAAACGTACGAATCTTTCGGGGTTGTAGCATGTTTCAGCCACGGCATACTATGTATTTTAGTAACAACCGTCGGCGAAGCGTTTCCGATGTTCTTCGCGACGTTATTTTTGCTCAATACCATCTCTCGCCTGTTCCATAATTTAAAAAAACTCAGTTTAACATCCGTAAAAAGAAAAAAAATAAACAACAACCGCGGATTTAACGAAACCCCAACTAATACAAGTGTATCCCAATGAACATCTTCGTTAATCAAACGTTCTAATGACGCAGTAACTAAACCGGCTTATCGGAAGGACTCGAAACAAAGGAAAAAGGCACTCGACCGGTGAGCCGGTTTTCCGAACATTTTTCTCATACACTTTACAATCGTGATTCTCAAAGTTTCTGTCAACTGCTGTGATCTTTATCGTTCTTGTCTATTCTACAGAAATAGGCGGAATAACTAGCGTGAATACGTACCAGTTGCATCCGATCGAAAACCCGTGTACAATTCTCTACATCGAGTCCAACTCAAGACGCCATAACACTGGTTATTGTTTGAAGGCTAAGGGGAAGTAAAGCGATAGGTCTTTGTCGAGTCGTGCATGCGCAGTGCAGCGCAGTGACACAAACACCAATTCAACGGAAAATCTAACACAATCGTAAAAGCACCGCGATTACATTTGTTGAATGAGCGGTAGAG